>CAMTDV010000011.1:2629914-4083544 GCA_947069175.1 Scalesia atractyloides
CCTGCACATATTTTAAATTGCATATATACACGTATTTCTTAATAAATAGTCACAACTCACAACCATGTATCAGAAATCTACATATATAGGATATATATAGGATAAGAGTTCAGATGAGAACTGCGAGTTGGGCAGGAACTCATACTTCCCGTGTGAGTTTTTCAACCAAATTTGCACAAAAGTAGATTAACACCTAACTAAGACATCTGTGGGAAAAAAAATTGACAAGCCGACATTTATTCGACATGCAAGTTTGATTTACGGCGCTGTAAATGGCTGCAGACGTCAACAGCCCCAGAACGTTACGACGGTGTAAATCTGGTTTACGGGGGTGTAAGAAGTCGTATAAGATTTTTTTTTTTAAAGTTTCATAAAAATAAAAAATTGTCAAAAAGATTTTTCAAAAAACCTTTAGATCAAAAAGTTCTCAAGTTCTCACAACTCAAGCTAGTTCTCATTTTAACCATTCCCTATATATATAATGAGTACCGGTAAACCACCATCGGCATCAACAGTCGTCAACAAGTTTACGCTATCCATATCCCAAATTTTAACAAGAAACTCGTCACCCGGCAGCAAGAAAACGGTTTTTGGTCGTATCGAATTGCACAATGCCAACCGATCGCTTCGCAAGCCCGTTATATGTTCGTTTTACAGCCCCTTCACTTTCATTCCATTCTACAATGTATGATTCCCCTTCTTTATTGGTACCACACGAGAATAACCTGTTATGTTAAGTAAATAATATAAGTTAACATATATTATATACATAACACACACACACACAAAGTTGTCGACTATTCAAACCTCGTTCCATCTGCACTGTACGCCATTCGGGTGGATGAATGACCCGGTGCATCGTATTCGATTCTCGAACCCATATTGTCGTATAACCATGCTTTGATTTTCCCGTCAGTTGCTGTTGAGAATATAAACTAGTATACGAAGATATAGATAATTAATAGCATTTTAAAAAGTTTTAAATTACAGAAAAAACTAGTGTGTATGACCCGCACTTTGCAGCGGGACCGTTAAGCCCAACAAAAAGCAAACGTAAAAATGATGAATCACGCACGCACGCTACGGCGTGTTAACTCGCAAAAAATAGAATGAAAAAGTAAAACATAGAAAAGAATAACTAAGTCAGCTTGAGACCCACGAGTTTCGAGGGACCGTTAAACTGTAAAAAACATTGAACTACACGCGCTTAACTCGCAAAATCTAGACCCGTAAAATGACAAATTTGTATAAGATGTAAAGTACAGGGGACCAAAGTTGAAAATGGAAAAGTGTTGGGGTTAAAACTAGTAAATGTTTGTGACAAACATGTAAAAGATGAAAACTATAGGGTTAAAAGTGTAAAAGATAAAAACTATGGGGGTTATGTAAAAGATGAAAAGAGTTAAAAGTGGTGGTTATGTAAAAGATGAAAAGAGTTAAAAGTGGTGGTTATGTAAAAGATGAAAAGAGTTAAAAGTGGTGGTTATGTAAAAGATGAAAAGAGTTAAAAGTGGTGGTTATGTAAAAGATGAAAAGAGTTAAAAGTGGTGGTTATGTAAATGTAAAAGATAAAAAGTAAAAGGGTTAAAAGATAAGAAAAGAAAAGAAAAGGAAATGTTTTTGTGAGGGGAGAATTTTGTAAATTAATATAGGGTAAATAACATAAAACTCAAAGGAGTGGTGTATAATTAATACCTGAATGTTTTCTTTAAAATGTGGACATATAGAATATACAGGTGCTTCATGATCATCAAACGTAAACTGTTTCGCACCCGTTGCGGCATCCCAAACCTTGATTAGTCTGTCTTCTCCACACGTCACGATGCAAAGTTGTTTGTTTGGGTAAGAGAACGAGAGGTCATTAACGCTGCCGGTATGAGCCTCAATCTGTATATAATATGGATAAAATAAAATAATAATAATAATAATAATAATAATAAAATAAATGCAGTTAATATATATTAATGGGAATCACTTAGAACGAAAAAAAAGGCAAAAAAGGAATCAAACAAACCTCCAAGTGGTTTCGGACATCATCACCACTATGGTATGAGTATATCTGCACGACGTACTTCGAGTATGCAACGCCTGAGTCGAAATTCGTATGGTTTAACTCGGATTTTATTGACAAAAGAACTAAAGAAATATATAAGGTAACAGTTAAGATACCAAAGAGGGTTCCGTCAGGCTCCAAGTTACACGATTAATTGATGCAGTATAATCATTGGTCAAAGCAGCCTAGCATAAAGAGTCAATGGTCAAGGTGTATAGAAGTACAATTAATCTTAATTAGTAAATTTCTCGAGCGCGTTGCGGCAACATCGAAATGTAGACTACCGCGAATTTATATTGTCTAACGCAAACGTATAATATTTGACCCGGCTCGTTTCCAAACAAAATTTACGTCAGAACATAGACCAACTGAAAATGTACATAAAAATAAGCACGAAAACGTTTTATATTTGACCCGACTTATTTCCTTAAAAATATAACTTCGAAACATAAGAAAATAGTGGTTCTATAAGTTAAAGGATGGTACCGCGCTTGTAGCGGTGTCGAAACGTAAAGTAACTCAAATTTATACCCTCTAATGAAAACGTATTATATTTGACTTGACTCGTTTCCGAACAGCATTTACATCAAAACGTAGACCGACTGAAAGCGTACATAAAAATATGTACAAAAATGTATAATTAAATTTGACCCGACTCAATTCCGGAAAAAAATGACGTCAAAACGTAAACCAACTTGAATTTATACCGACGCGTACATATATAAAAAAATAACCACTTAAAACTCGAGGGAGTCAAAATGACATTTCATAAAGTTTTTAGAAAGTTAAGGGGTGTAAAAACAGAAAGTTAAGGGACTAAACTACAAAAAAGACAAAAAAAAAAGTTAGTGTAGCGCCGATGTGACGGACGCTACAGGGACTCCAATTTGTTTTTTAATAATATTTATTATTATAATTATAAATAGAGCTAGAATGCAGACCTGCAAAGGCATTGAAAAGGCACTATGATCCCAAACTTTAAAATTCTTATGAGCAAGCCGTTCTCTGCTACCGAGTTCCCATATCATGATTTCACCGGTACTTGTTCCAACTGTCGATAGTACAAACACGAAAAATTAGTGACATAATACATGACAAACGCAAAGTCATTATTAAAGAAAACGACAACCAACCAAGAAGAAGAATTTGTTGTACTGGATGAAAATCCATGCTTTTAACTACAGAACCCTGATTTAGGGTCATCGCCACCGTTTTTGGTAAATCGTCAGACGAATATGAGCTTTGACCATGACTTTGAGTTTGACCACTGTAACCCAACAGGTAAGATGTTTACAGGCAAATGATTGGCCTGCTAACAACATCACAAATTGGTCAGACCCTAATTAGATTAAGATGTCAAATACACTAGTGTAGAGAAAGTGCCATACTTCTTCGGAAATACCGAATGTCCTTGTTCGCTTTAACACATGTTCGGAGTCCGCGGTCTGGTAATCGACAACAGGGTTGTTGGTTGGTGGAGTCCTAGGGCGCTTTAACATGGCTGTTATGTCAAATAAAGAGATGTCAATGTGAGAAAAAAAATAACATTAACTAAATCTAGGGCTGTAAACGAACCGAACGAACACGAACAAGGCATTGTTCGTGTCCGTTCATTAAGGAATGAACATGTTCATGAACGCTTACCGAACGAGATTTCTTGTTCGTGTTCGTTCATTATGGAAATGAACATGTTCATGAACACTTACCAAACGCAAAGAACATAAACGATGTTATATATACATTTTAAAATAAAATAGCATTTTTCATCAAAAAGATCACGAAAAATCCAGAAATAAGTACTTAACGTGACTATCCGAACATAATTATCAAAAACATAAATAACAAATAAAAATTAAGAAGTTTGTCAAGCTTTAACACAAACTGAAGTAGAAATGGTTAAATAAGGGATGTTGGCGGAGACGTATAGTATACCAATGGGGTGGTGGTCCATTGGCAAAGGCAAAGGCAAAGCCTTTAAACACCTTGGGAGGGGAGGCCTTGGGTTTACAATCCCACAGACGACAGGAGTAAAGAAATTTGCCGTTCAAAAAAAAACCTTTAAAAGAAACGAACACAAATAAACATAAACGAGCGAACATAAACGAACACATTACTGAACGTTCACGAACATGAACGAACGTGGCCTCTTTTCTTGTTTGTTTGTTTAACTTATCAAATGAAATTTCGTTAGTGTTTGTTCCTTTATTAAACAAACAACATAAACGAATTTCCCGCGTTCACGAACTGTTTGCTGAACGTTCGATTCGTTTACACTACATCAAATAAAACCGAATAATTACGTACCAGAATTACTTGGCGGATTGAAACCGAGAGGACCCGCAGAAGCCGACGGATGAGGAACGGTGGATGGATTCGCCATCCAACCAGCAAGAGACGTCGGCAGAGTTGCCGGTGCAGGCTGAAAAGGCTTTACACAAAAAATTAAGAAATAAATGCAAAATACATTACAAAACATGATTAAGATTTAAAAAAATAAATAAAAAAAAAACTAGTTTCCACATACTCCATGAGCACCCAAAGGTGGAAAGCCTGCGGGTTTTGGTACCGCACCCATTAATGGATTATTTGACGGATTATTTACGGGGATGGAGCCCTAGCACCGTTTGGCTGTGACTGTCCACAAGAATGGTCAACGAACAGAGTCTTTATGTCGGGATTCGGTTTAGGGTTTTTACACAGCTGATGTTGCCAGTTTAAACTACAAACCAAAAAGAAAAAAGTCAACATGAAATCACTTGAGCTAGAAATGTCAAACGCAGATACCTTTGATTGATAAGTGTACGCAATCTTGAGTTTTTTAATGTTGGGAAGTTTAGCTTATCGCGAAACAGAGGATTTGCTTCGATCAGCTTTTTAAGCTCACCCAACATTATACCCCTTGCAGACTTTGTGTCTCCATATTTAGATAATTGTTCGTTGTCTCTGTATGCACATAGTAGTTACTAATTAGTTATTATCGTCAACCACCAAAGTTTTACAAATTCAGAAAACACATTATATATTTTACAGTATGGAAATAGAACCTGAAATTCTCCATAGTCAAAAGCTGAGTTATTTCTTTAAAAAGATCTTCATTAAAAGCCGAAAACACCTTCAAGTCCTTCACTAGAATTTCAACGGCTTTAGCACGATCCTTCCTATAAAGTGAATAAAACATAAGAATCCAATGCATCATTCTAAAACAATCTCACAGTGCGTTTCAAACCAAATTCCATTCTATGGTTTTATAATAATCAAAATTCTCTAATTAATAGATCAATAAAGGCTTAAAAGTTTCCAACTTTTCGTCATTAATTCATTTCGGCTTTAATTAAAAAAAATATGCAAAAACATACTTGTCTAGGGCTTCTAGGTATTTCTGCTTCCGTATCTCAAAAAAGATCTTCATCGAATATCTGTTATCATCGACTTTCGTGAATCCCGAAAGATATTTCTCCACCTCATCCCATTCGCCATTTGTCACCATTTCCTCAAAGTAACGAACATTGAAGAAAAAACCAGACTCTTGCTCCAGTCTTAACAACAATAAAAACAAACCCAATAACACATAAACACAACACCACAACCAAAACTGAACGCATCAAACCATTTTTGAAAATATTGTAAATTTATAAACGCTACCTGTGAACCGTCTCCTTAAACTTCTCTTCATCTAAAAACTGTAGTATTAAGAACACCAACTCCCTGCTAAGGGAAGACATAATTCCCCTTTCTTGTTTCTTCCCTAAAACTGCAAAAAGAAGAATCAAAATTACAAATTCAAAAACTATTAAAACAATCCATTAAAATCTTCACAGATCAAACAACAAAAATCCGACCTTAATTTCCTTATTCAACGAGAAAGTTAACAAGAAAAACTGTAAGAGAATTTAAAAACAAAATAAATAAGAAAATTATCAAAATCTTCATGGATCAAACAACAAAGATCCAACCTTGATTTCCTTAACATTCAACTAGTAAACCTAACAAGCAAATCCCTAAAAAAACAAAATAAAAATAAAAACCTATGAAATCTTCACGAATCAAACAACAAAATTAATTTCCTTAAAATTCAACTAGAAACTTAAAAGCAAAACCCTAAAAAATCAAGAAAATTATCAAAATTTTCACGGATCAAACAACAAAAATCCAACCTTAATTTCCTTAAAATTCAACTAGAAACTTAACAAGAAAAACTCTGAAAAAAAATTAAAAACAAAACAAATAAGAAAATTATCAAAATCTTCACGGATCAAACAACAAAAATCCAACCCTTTTTTCCTTAAAACTCAACCAGAAACTTAACAAGCCACACCCTACAAAAATAAAAATAAAATAAAATAAAAAACTATCAAAATCTTGACGGATTAAACAACAAAATCTGACCTTAATTCCTTAAAAGTCAATTAGTAACTTAACAAGCAAAACCCTAAAAAAATCAAAATTTCCACGAATCAAACAACAAAAATCCAACCTTAATTTCCTTAAAATTCAGCTAGAAACTTAACAAGCAAAACCCTAAAAAAGTTATCAAAATCTTCACGGTCAAATAACAAATATCTAACCTAAAATTCCCCAAAATTCAACTAGAAACTTAACAAGCAAAATCCAAAAAAAAAAATAACACCTATCAAAATCTTCACGGATCAAACAACAAAAATGGACCTAAATTCCCTTAAAATTCACTACAAAACTTAACAAGCAAAACCCTAACAAACAGCTCCAATTGTTTATCCAACAAAACCACAAATTTCCGCAAACAGATTCATCTACGTTCAATATATATATGATCTACACATATAATTAACCTAAAACATGAATAATAACCTAGGTTTAACATACAAAAAAATATATATATCGAGATTTGAGCCTCATACCTTCTAATTGGATGATGAAAAATTAGAGAAACAGATCTGGAGATTTGCAGAGAGAGGATCGAAATCGCTTTTTACTGGTAACTAATTGTTCTCGCTCCTACTTTAGGGATTTGTAGAGAGAGATGAAAATGGTGAAAGGAACAACGGTATAAGTAGTGGTGATGAATACGAGTGGCGCGAGATGATAGGGTAAGAAATGATAAGTAGACTACTTATCATTGTGACTGATAAGCTCATTGAATGAGAGGTTGTATAACTTATTTGTAATTTAAAGACAGGTATTGTTATAAATGTACCCTTGTCAGTACTTTTTGTTTAACTTAACTCCTCAATCAAGTTATTGTATTTATTTAACAGGGTGTTCGCCACCATGTGTAGCGGCAGGGAATCCATGTACATATCAAACAGTAAAGATTAGTGTAAAGCTGCAAAATATAAATGTGTAAAACAACCAAACACTAAATAAAATTTAAGAAATAGAAGAAAATAGGGTAACGTTGTACGTATGACATGGTGTTGCGATTTTACGCGCCAGAGATTACCAACTTGCAACAATCAGTATTGTGACTAGTCGTGGTTGTGGCTAGAAGTGTTTGTTGGCTAGGGAGTTGTATTTCAATAAACAAAACTCATAGGAATGTTGTGATTTTTCACAATAGACAAACTCTCTAAAAGCCCTCAACGGTCTAGAAAAGACAAGATGAAAAATACACACAACGGTTAAGATGAGGGAACGTTTACTTGGAAAAGTCTTCGAAGACTCGTACTAAATTCAGCTCAGCCCAGCCCAGCAAGCAACTGTATCCATCTCGTGTGTTCATCATCTAAGCCCATCACAACATACAAGCCCATTCCATCTTACAACAATAAAAAAAAAACAAAACAAAACAAACACAAAGAATTAAGTAATAAGAAATTATAAATTATACGTTTGCTTGAATTGAAAATTTGAATATATTTCAACAATTCACTTTAATCATACAAATCTAACTCGTTACTGTTTCTTATATCTTTTACGTTAACAATTTATAACTTTCGTTTATTTTATACTTATACGTTCATCATTATATTATATTTAACAAAAATACCAACTTATATATAAATTCCGAAGAATTTAGTAGTCGGAGTTTATCTTTATTTGATCATTTATATTTATCCTAAAATTGACACACATGCGTAGCAAGGCAATGTGACGCCTATGGATGTCGTCCTGTCAGTGTCACATAGGCTGCTCGTGGAGGCCAAACACCCATTTCCCGTGGTCTTAAGTATTTCACACTAAGCGCACATGATTTAATTACGCTTTGTTAGCTCACAGTTTTATTGATATTTGGATCTCATATCATAGAAGTTGTCAAAAAGTTGTTTTAGCAAGCCGGCCCTTCGAAGATGATGTTCAAGAGCCGATGTCACTTCAACTAAATCAAAGATGACGGTTGCAGATTGAAGGAGGTAACCCGCTACGAGATAGGGGGCTAATACAATGATAAGAAATATGATTAACTCACTTGAAAATACGCACTTGACAACAAATGAATTGTCATATGTTGATCCTAAACATGTCCCAGACGGGTACAAGTGACAGCAAAACTGGCATTACAATCGGGTGATGGATGTTTCCATATAGGCGACTGACTAGATCTCTTAGAAGTTCTTATATCAAAATGTAGACTACCTATAATCATATGCAAGAACACATCCAAATGACGTAGATATAACAATTATAAAAAAGGAGAATTTCTTAACAAGATTTAGCAGCAACGAGCATGGTCCTATGGGTTTAACCAAAAAAAGTAACGAACGCCGTTGCCGGGGATCGAACCCGGGTCACCCGCGTGACAGGCGGGAATACTTACCACTATACTACAACGACATCATGTGATACAGAACTTAAATGAACATGATGTCTAATGACAGATATACATTTGAAGATTTGAAAGACCTGCTTTCAATATTTAGAAATTAGAAAAATATATGTAAATAAACTGGTTTATGAATATTAAATAAATATATAAAAGTTAATAAATTTGAATGCTGTAAAAATGATGTACTCTAAATAGTATTGAATGTTTTAACTTTTAACATTAACTTTAATTTTTTCTTTTGAGAAATAATGTTTCCAAACAAATGGTTTTTTTTTTCATGAAAGTTTTGGTAGTTTCTTTACAACTACTAAGTTTTCAAATTGCTTTAGAAAAATGATATAGTTACATTTATATATAATAATTCAAGCTCGAGCTTTAAACATAAAACTCAAGAAAACTGAACTTGAGTTTTCTTCGATTAAACACGTAGACTCAAGCTTACCTAAGCTCAGACTCACACTCTCACTTGAAATAAAAATAAAATTTATTATTATTTAATAAATTACCTTTAATTAAGTGACATTGCAACTATAGTTTTCTATTCTTAGCCTGAGTGCCTCACACTTAACCATCCTCTTTTGATTACTAACACAATTACCAATCCATAACCTAACATGATAAAACCATTGAAATTGTTCAACTACAGTTGTAATATAACTAGTAACATTGGCATTAGAATCACTAATTAAGACCCAAATGGAAAATATGATTAAGGTATATACATTCAGCTATATATCAAACTTGTTGTGTTTGTCATGCTGGTATAACGCGAGTTGACTTTAATGCGTAAACCCTTAGAAGATTTTTCCACTTTTGCTAGGAAAACACGAATCCAAAGACCGATATAAGACTAACACCATTCTTCATCATGTTCGTGAATTCATGAAAACTGATCATACCATCAGTGGCGGATCTAGAAAATTTTCGTAGGGGTAAGGTTTTATAAAAAATGGGTAACGAAATCGAAAAAACGTCAAAAAAAGGTCAAATTTTCCCAAAATTTACACTACCGTCGGAGCGCCAAGGGTTAGCGGAGACTACCCCTACCCCTAAGGTAGGTCCGCCCCTGCATACCATCACCATCACCATCAATGTCAACTTTGCTTATCATCATCTTGCAAAGTTGCAATGAACCCTTAACCACATGCGGATAACACCTTGCCAATTAGGGTCATTCCAACATTTTTGGAGGCCTAAGGCGAAATGAAATTTTGGGGCCCTTTTTTCCTTTTTTGATTCTTATAAACAGTTTTCCTTTATCCGTGTTTAGAACCTAACAAAAATATAACACAACTATTACACAGAGTGGTTAACTTGTATAATAAATCAAACAAATCTAAAAAACAATAAATTTGCGCTAATATTAATAGTTAGCATATAAATTTTCTTTTAATTGGAGGCCTTAGACCCAGGCATGGGTTACTTATACTCTAGCTCCGGCCCTGTTGCCAACACACACATTGGTGCTGCTAGGCTACAAGCCATTTGGTGCTGTTAAATGCCAATAAACAATAACCATGCACTAAATTATCTTATCAACCATATTCAAAATGATACTTTTACAAGAAATATCAACCATATTCAAAATGATACTTTTACAAGAAAGTTTCAAACAATCGAGTGGGCGTAAGCACCAAGAGAAGAAGAAATCTAAACTTTTGTACTTTTTCTATTGATTAGGTGGGAAGATGGCTAAAGCGAGATGTTAAACCTATCTTCTTGTCCTGTATCAGAAAGAACAAGACCGGTTTGGCGTGAATTATGCATATAATGAGTATGCCGCTTGCAAGATTTGCAGTCTACATAACAACCGTTTGGATGCGTGTTTAAAAAGTGATTCGCCTAACAAAAAATGGCGCCGTTGCCAGGGATCAAACCCGGGTCACCCGGGTGACAGGCCGGAATACTTACCACTATAAAACAACGACAACTTGTATTATCCCTATGCATTTAGTTTTATTATTTAAGAGAGACTGTGGTTCATGGTAGTTAGAACACATGTGAATATTAGTTAATGTTAAAAATAAGATAATAGAAAAAATATACGAAATGTTGTTAATAACTAGTTTAACTGATGACTATATTAGAAGAATGTTTAAATAATTCATAAACATGCTATATATATTTGAGTTCTAAGATATGTATAGAAATTTATCAAATGTAGCTTTATAGAAATAAAAGGATTATAAAAGACTAAATGATTAATAAATACATAAAAGTTAATAAATTTAAGTAATGTATAAAATTATGGATTCTTATAATATTGAGTGTTTTTACAATAGATAAGAAGTAATGTCTATAGACACATGCCTTCTTCTTTTTTCATAGAACTGTTAATATATTCTTTAAAACTACAAAAGTTTTCTAGTTGTCAACTGCTAGAAAACATATATCATAATGTATGATTACATAACAATTATTATTATATAATGATAAAGAATTAAGCCTATAGTTACACATTATTCAAGCTCGAGCTTTCATACACAAACCTTGAAATGAGTTGGAATAAGCTCTTAAGCTCTCTTTAGTTAAGAGGATTTCTTTTTTTCTTTTTTTTCTTTTTTAGAAACGGTGAACTTCATGTATCAGATTACCGCACTCACTAAATCGGAGAGCCTCATTTTGTCTCACTCTGGCCAGACTATGTTGTCTTAACCGGGCTCATGTTGGCTTCAGAGTTTGACTTTTATGGGCGTTCCCCCGGGAAACCATACCGCCGGCTGCCACTTGATAGTCGTTGTGCCACCACAAGAGCAGAACTCTCTGCGTAACACACGGTGGGACGAAAACCCAGGTTTGCACAAGGCCTAGTTCAAATCAATTTGAATTGAACTAGGCCTTGTGCCACCACAAGAGCAGAACTCTCGGTAATCGAATTGATAACTTTGCACAAGGCCTAGTTCAAATCCTTTATTGCTTATATCCACCCTAAAATGACATAAGTGGAATTTGAACTTGGGAGTTGATGGTACACTGAACTTAGCTAAGTGGCTGTTTGTTTTACCTTTTAATGGGGCTCTTAATGCTTTAGACATCTTACTGGTTCAACAATTAATGGTTAAGACTGTTTGTTTCGTGAGCAGATGTCTGAATGGTTAAGACCTTTAATCTGAATTGGTCAGACATTTGTCTCTCAACGGTTAAGTATTATATTGTCTCTTAATGGTTCGGATCTCTTACTGGTCTAACTCTTAATGGTTAGCACTTACCATTCAGAAGTTGCCAAACAGTCCCTAAATTCATACCAATTACACTCTCACTCTCAATAAAATAAAAGTATATTATTATTTAATGTAATTAACTATTTTTGTAAGTTTTATATTCTTAGCCCCATTCGCCTCATTGCCTCACACTTGACTATCCTATGTGTTTGTCATGTTTAAATGTTTGTTTCTGTCCAAATGTTTTCCTTTGTCGTCAACGATACATTTGAAATGATGTAGAAAATTTAGGCATCTTAAAGTGGGTCCCAAGTAGTTGAACCATCATAATATATGGTTTTCTTATACTTTTGTCAAGCAACCTTCGACTAAGTCACTAAGAACATTTGAACCTTTCTGCAATTTTGCTTATTATTGATGTTCACATAGATCCAAACTTTTTAGAATTCAATTTTTGAATCTATATATGTTTTTATCTCCAACAAATTCGGATGCAAATGTTTTTCTAATAGACATATGGCGATATAAAGTTTATACATAACTAGTACAACACATGGTGACAGTATGCTATATGTTTATATGTTCTAGCAAGAACGATGCATAAACTTTTATATCTTCTTATACACATACACTTTTTTGTTTTATATATGTAAATGAAATCGTGTGTGTTTCCGTTTAATTCAAAATGGACAATTCGATGCTATTATCGATATCTTTCATTTTATAAGATATGATTTGTGATCCTTTAATGTTATATTTTCGATCTGAATTCCAGTTAGCATGGTTCAAAGTTGGTTTAAGCTGACTCTAGAGAATTCTGCTAAAGCTAAAAATGATGGTCTTGCCTGTAAGAAGTAGACAAGGCCTAGAGGCACACTTCATCTAATTATGAAATAAAAACAAAGGGGGTACTTTTGATGTTGTTGAATCTAAGACTTTGGATTACTAACACAATTATCAATCCATAAACTAACATAAAACCATTGAACAATTGAGGTACATTTAAACTACTTTCTAGTTGCAACATAGCTAGTACCGTGACATTTAAATCACTAAAGACACAAATGCGAAAAATGAAGTCAAATACTAATTTCTATACATTTCAAAGCATCGAATACCTTAACTTGTGTTTGTTACACTGGTACAACGCGTGTTGACCTTAATCCTAAAAAAACCATAAGATTTTTCTTCTTCGTTATAGTGGTATAACACTGTTATCTTAATGCGAAAAAAACCTTGAAGTCTTTTCTTCTTTTGCTAAGAAAACACGAATCAAGACACCGAAATAAGATTCACACCATTCTTCATCATGTTCTTAAACTCATGAAAATTGACCATACCATCACCATCAATATCAACTTTGCTAATCATCATCTTACAATCCTCCAATTTCTTACCTTCTTTAAACCCCAATGAATCCAAAACCAATCCCAACTCTTCAACACTTATAAGCCCATTTTTATCCCCATCAAACACATTAAAAGCATCTCTCAAATCACCATCTTCATGATCAAGATTCCCATCACCACCACCACCAATCTTCCTCCCCTCTTCATCCTCTCCCCTCATCGTCATCTCAAAAAGCTCACAAAACTTGTCGAAATCGATCAACCCATCGCCATTCACATCAACCCTTTGCACCATTTCCAACACATCCTTTTCACTAGTTGAGATCCCAATATTCTTTAGTGAATCACTTAACTCTTGTTTTGTTATAAACCCATCTCTATTCTTGTCAAAGGTGGCAAACACACTCTTCAATTCTGCTTTTCTTTCCCTTGACTCACAACCAACACCCCCCTTGCTCATCACCTTCTTCGGTTCTTCGGTTATTCGCTTCTTTGCTTCTTGATGTCTTGAATCTTGATTGCATGAAGAAGACTCAAACCCAAATAAAGTAGCAACTTTCTTTGTGGGTATTTGAAAAAGAGTTGAAATAACCCCAAACATGAACAGAAAGACAAGAAAAGCAGTGGTTAAAATAGCCATTGAAGAACAAGAAGCTTCAATGAAAGAGAGGAGAAACAAGGGTGTGTGTTTTTATGAAAAAATTGATGTTGATAACAACAATAACATAAGTGTCTTTAACACTTTACGCGTTATTTGGTGTCAATTTTTTAACTAATCTTTAATATTTTGGTAATAATAAATTGTCGTGTGATCCCACAAAACGCGTGAAACTGAATAAACTGAAATATATTCTCTATGTAATGCCGCGTTATTTTTTATTTTTTTAAATGAGTGGCATTAATGTAACAAAGTGCACAAGTTGACAATTATTAGTTTTTTAAGATGAATAAATATTTGTTGGAAAAACAAATAACTAATGGTTTCGCTTTTATTACGTGTCAGATTTAAGACGATGCGTGCATCCGTATACGCGTTTGTTGTTGCGATAATGACATTGTCGTGAGATCCAAAGCAACATTGTATTAACTTATTAACTTATGTAAAGTGGTAATTAGAGAGAATAATATTAAGAGTATTTTAAATACACCTAAGGTTAGTATTACTAATGTATTTGAATATTATTTAAAGGGTTATTCGACTTAAATAGTCTTAACTTTCACCAATTTGCTGATAACATTCACTAATTATATGAACCCTAACCCAGTTAGTTTTTGCTGATGTGGACATTTTTTGTTGACATGGCATATGGCGTGCCAGCTGATGTGACCTTTTTTGATAACGTGCAAGATGATGTGGCAGCTGACATCAGCTAACTGTGTTAGGGTTCTGTTAGTTAGAGAGTGTTATCGGTCAATAAGTTGAAAGTTGGGAGTGATGGTGTACAAATCGAAAGTTGGAGTGTTATCGGACAATTGATGAAAGTTAGGTTTATTTAAATCTAATATCCCTTATTTAAACATGTATCATAACATACTTGCAAATATCAAAATCTTGAAGTCAAATGAAGCCCAACATAACCTACGCTAGGACCAGCCATAGCTTAGGTGTGTCTGAGTATCGTTTCATAGGGAAAAATAGGCGTAGCTCACATATGGGGCAAAGTTTATAGCCAGCGGCGGATTCAATATTTTATTTAATAGGTTTATTTTGGTAAATTATCTTTAATTCTCACTGATTTTCTCTAAATTTTTTAAGATTCTCACTAATTTTTTCCAACGCACTGGGTTCCTGAAAACCCACAAATGTGGGCTGGATCCCCCTTTTTATGCCTACTCCTGCTACCCGTAAACTTTACCATCTTTTCAACCTTTGGAGGCCCGCTCCTAGCCCATACTGCTTGTTAATACATCTAAACTCAATATTAGACTAGGCGGTGTGGGGCTCATCCCCGGCACGGCGAGGGCTAGCTACACCGCCCCCATCAACCCAGGCCCGTCCTCAACGTCCACCCACCGCCGCCTGCGACGTCCCTACTCTCTTCTCTTTTCTTCTTTATACACACACATATACATACATACACATATGTATATATTGAGGCCCATCCCCCGCACCCTAGCCCATCCCTTTTAGGCTTATCCTCACACCCGCTTATGTGAACGCCTATATGACGAATTATCCTTTGTAGACCACCCTTCTCCAAACCCAATAGTATTAACAGTCATGAATATATTTAGCAAGTTCCGACCACTCATTTTAATCATATAACTAAATCCTTGATTCACACAACCCACTAACATTTCATAAGGTGTCAACATTCATAACTTTTCATGCATTTTTATCCCAAGATTATTCGTGCAGACCTTAGCATCTTCTTAGGTGATTGATGTAAGTTCACACCTCGTCAAATCCATGTTATTAGCTACACTTTGCAAGCTATAAGCAAGATCATTGGACAAAAAAAACACATAGTACATTCTAATCAATTCCATTTCCTCAACTTATATATGCAATCGGTAGTAAAACATGTGTATTCCCGCCATTAGGGGCGGACATACCTTAGGCGCAGGGGTTTGGCGCTCCGGCGGTAGGGTACATTTTGGAAAATTTTGATATTTTTGACGTTTTTTCCATTTCGTTACCCTTTTTTTATAAAATGTTACCCTACGAATATTTTCTAGATCCGCCACTGCCCGACAATGCATGTTTTAATAACAAGATAATTAAAACACCATATCCATAAGGCATGAATTTAATTTATATTTATATATAGTATTACAACAAAATCAAGAAAATATATTATACTTGTAATTATAATTTTATAATTTTTGCACGGTTAGACGTCGGAGTAGTGACTACTTTATTTCAAGTCTCAACTTTTGTTGTTGTTTGCAACTTAGTTTACTTAAATGTCTAATGAATAATATTAGTTCCGCAAGTAGGATAGGGTATCATATTCCGAAGGTAGTGGAAAAGGGAAATGAGACCTGTGTGATATTATATTCCCATTTGAGTTCGTGTTTTATTTCTAATAAATTTTATGTATCTTGGTTATTTATATTTACGTGTAATATCGATTATTTGTGACACTAAAGTTAATATAAGTTTTATTTGTTATATTTGTGTATCATAAAAAAATAACTTAGTATAACATATAAAAATATATGCCACTAAGATAAGAAGCCAATATGACAAATAATGGGTCCCACAAGGAAACTTTAGTTATTTGCAACTTGTAGTTAACTAGGATAGGTTGATGATCATGCATGCAACTTTTAGACTATTGGGTGTGAAGTATGGTAGTACTCAAAGAATGATCCGTCATGTAGGTGTCACACTGCAACTGAAGTGTTACAGTAGGTGTCCACGTAAGCGGATGTGGAAATAAGCCTAAAGGAATGGATATAGGATATGAGGATGGACCTTAATATATATATATATGTGTGTGTGTGTGTGGGGGGGGTGTAATAGCCCCATCGCAGGCGGCAAGGGGAAGAAGAAGGTGACGCTGACGGCCCAAGGGGGTTGTTGTATTGGGGAAGAGCTCACCGGCTCGGAGACGAGCCCCACACCGCATAGTCTTGTATTACAAAATAATAAAGTTTACTGTAACATTATTATCTTTATTACATAAAAGGTCATATAACTAAAAGATAAACTTGTAGTATACCTAAAAGAATATAAACATGTAATTTACATTATTAACAACTATATATATTATTATAAAAATGGGTGCCAAATATGTCATTCCATTCATTAGTAAGGGCATTCATTTTTATGGTCTGATAATATTCTAAAGAGTAAACTGCTATTTTGGTCCCTGAGGTTTTGTCAGTTTTGCCACTTTAGTCCAAATTTCAAACTTTTGCATCTAGGGCCTGTGGTTTCGTTTTTTATTGCCATTTTAGTCCAAAATTAAATTTTGCCAGATTTCTAGAAGAAAAACCTGGTTTTTTGTCCTTTTCCTCAAGGGCATTTTGATCATTTTGAGCATTAATATTTTTATATATATATAAATAAAATAAAAAAACTCAAAACATCTCTCTCTATAAACTCTCTACACACTCTCTCTCTGAACAATCTCTCTATACTCTCTCTCTAAACTCATCTCTCTCTCTAAACTCTATCACCACACACAGAGAACAAATCTTAAACAACTTGAATGTAAATTTTTTTGATCTAAAGTGAAATAAAGGAAACCTTAGGAAACCCATTACAAATTGGGGGTTTTGATGGCCGAATTTTGCATCCTTGTTAAAGAACCAAGGCTGATTGAAAAAAGGGTTTGCAGTGGCGACAATGGTGTAGAGATTGCAGCGGAGGCGGTGGTGGTGCAGCGACGGCGGTGGTAGTGCAGCGTTAGGGGTGGTGTAAGGATTGCAGTGGAGGCAGTGGTGGAGCAGCGGCATGGGTGGTGTAGGGATTGCAGTGGAGGCGGTTGTGGTGCAACGACGGCGGTGGTAGTGCAGCGTCAGCGGTGGTGTAAGGATTGCAGTGGAAGCGGTGGTGGAGCAGCAGCATGGGTGGTGTAGGGATTGCAGTGGAGGCGGTGGTGGTGCAGCGGCGGCGGTGGTGGTGCAGCCGCAGATTTAGAGAGAGAGAGGTGGGTGTTTGGTTTTGTGTTAGGGTATTTGGGGAAGATGATATGGGTCAAAATGACCAAAATGCCCCTGAGCAAAATGACAAAATATCAGGATTTAAGTTGAGAATCTGACCAAATTTGAAATTTGGACTAAAATGGCAACAAAATGCAAACCAGAGGGACCCAGATTTAAAAATTTTGGATTTTGGACTAAAGTGACAAAAGTGAGCAAACCTCAGGGACCATTTTAACATTTAACTCTATTCTAAATATGAAAAAGCAAAATGCAAAAGCAGCAGCAACAACCTTGGTTTGAAACCATGACCCACGACTTTATAGGCTAAGACTCAATGTTATTTATAATGGTTTCTTAGTTTATTCAATTAATGTTTATTAGGGTGGATGGGCCTTCATCATCCTACCATACGAAACCAATCAATCACAAATTACCACATCATTCAATCTAATTCTATCACACAATCACTTAATCACTTAAAGTTACGACATCTAATTCACCTAAAAAAATAAGTTAATCACCACATGTCACCTCATTCCACCTTTCACCATCAAACTTTCCACGACCATGACCACCATCATGCCAACCATAGTCACTACTGTCATCACACCACTTGTGACGGTGTGATCATGACCACCAAGCCACCACGCACCCCATCACAAAATAAACATACGGAAATATTTTTCATAATTTTCTGTTTAATTTATGTATGTATTTATTTGACACATATTTTTTAAAGTTGTAATATTAGATGATTTAAATTTAAATTTATATATACTCATTCAATTCTTATATAGTTAATTAATATATTTTTTTTTATTTTTACTCTATAGTTATTATTACTTAATAGTTTCCTCAATTTTTTTTTTCTTAACTTACACATATAATTTCAATTAGTGTGCTAATAATTATTATAAGTGAGAAAAAAAGTCACTTATGTAATGTGACAAAAACGCGTTCTGGCTTGTGTTATAACAATGACCACATCAAACTTGCAAATGTGCTTTCAGTGTCATATATGATCGGATCCTTCAACTATTCTATACTAAATTTCTGCCCAAATAATAATAATAATAATAACAATAATAATAATAATAATAATAATAATAATAATAATAATAATAATAATAATAATAATAATAATAATAATAATAACTACTGACGAACACAACTAGCCGATAGCCTCACTCGTTGTTAGAGAAAATCGAGTCAAATAAAAAAAACGAATACGAACACCCAATTTTGTGGGTGGCACACCATGACCACTTTTTTTATTAACTTAAACTTAAGAGTTGATACGTTTACATCGACTCATTATCTCTATTACTATATAACAACAATTACAGTATGCTCTTGTCTACAGTAACAAAAAAGGCCTCCATTTTACAAATATTTACAATAATACCATTAGTATAATTTCCAATCTTAATTTTTCACCACACAACAACAGAGGATCCGACGGCTTTTTTACGCGTTTTTTTTTGTTTTGTTATGTAGTGTGGTTTATAATTTTAGTCCCATAAGTTTGTATACCTTATTTATGGACTTGAAAGTTTTGTTTGAGTCTTTAAGTTAAAAGCTTTCTATATAAATTCGAGTTTGTCTATATTTTATGTCAGTTCACAGTATAAGTTCACATTTGTTTTTGTTTACGTTTTACGTTACGTGACGGTAGAAATCCGTGTTTTTGTTTCACGATTTTTCTCGATTTTAGTCGTTGTTTGCTTACTTTACTAAGCATGGTTTTACGACCCTGTACCAAGAGGTGTACAAAAAAACCGGTTTTAGAAGCGAAACCGGAAAAAATCGAAACCTGTTTTTTTAAACTGGTTTTTCTATAACCGGTTTTAGAACCGAACCGAACCGGCGGTTATAGACCAGTTAGTGATCTTTATCTTCGAAACCAGTTTTAAAACCGAAACCGTTTATAAATAACCGGTTTAAACCAAAAAACAGGTTCATAAACCGGTTAAAAACCGGCCATAACCGGTTACAAACCGGCCCTAACCAGTTGGATTGGTTATTGTTTTGAGTTAAAAAAACCGGTTAGTAACCGGAACCGGTTATAAAAAAAACTGGTTATTGTTTTTGAGAGAAAAACCGGTTCAGTTAATAAACAAAACCGGTTTAAAAAAAAACCAATTTATACATCTCTACTGTACGCACCTCACAGGGGTTCAACACTAGTTTATAATAACGCGAGGGTTAAACACTAGTTTATAATAACTTTAGACTTGGCTATCAAGCAATATTAATTTGAATCCTAAAAAAAAGGAATGAACACAGATAAAACAAATTTGACTTTAATACTCAATTTACTTATGACCACAAAACAGTTTGTGCCTTAAAAAAACGACCCTGATGTTTATTTCTTCCGATTTGGGCTTTGGCCCAATAAACTGCTTTTGGGCTTTAACAAGGATTAGCACATCAGTTGTATTTGTATCCTACACCTCCTTTAGGTCCGAAGTTCGGACTCTAAGATAGACAACTTATTATTTAATTAAAAATAATAGAAAAAATATAATATTTTTTAATATAAATACACATAGAGTAAAATGTTCGATTATAAATGCACTAAAGGAAATAATTAAAAATTAAGGAGTATAGGATTAGAACCCTTGTTATTTCAACGAAGGAGGAAGATGATTATTAATATGGCCCTTCTTTTATCTTATTTGATATACCGGTCATTTCTAACTTTTCTTGAAAAATCTCATTTCTTATTTAGTCTAACTTTGTGTGTTCATACATCCACCTCAGTATCCTCATCTCAGCCACTTCCATCTTGTGTACACATGTCTTCTTGATGGCCCGACATGTTCCGTATAACATAGCCGATTTAACTCCAATCCTATAAAATTTCTCTTTTATGCTAGATCAAGTATGTAATATATATTAAATATTTAGTAATCGGATCACGTACAAGACACTCAATTTGTGCGAAGGATACGTGACAGCCTGAGTCATTGATCTCTTAAGATCAATGGCTCAAAATAAGGGGGTGACAATTTGGTAAATCTTAGGTTCAAATAAATAAATAATAATTAATATAGAAAAGGGTATTGTGGTCTTTTCTTACTTGAACATTTTCCCATCTTAATCTTCAAACAACTATAACTTTTTCATACGTTAATATCTTTTAAAAAGATATATCGTATTAACGAACATTTAATTCTCTTTAATTCGAGCAGCCTATTGCTATAGTTTTCTTAAAAAATACAGGATTTTGAATACCCCTTACGTGATTACGAGATTTTGAACACTCAGCACATGACTACGTAATTTTGATTACATATGACGTGATTTCATTATAGTATTTTATATGAAACCCTACTAAGTGATTATATAATTACATAACAATAGTTGACTATGTATTATTACGTAACAATAGTTGACTGAGTAATTACATAAAAACCAAATATGTAATACAAAATATTTCATATGGAATACCTAATATTTCAGATCTAATCAAGTGTTAAGAATAAATTATATATAAAGTTTTAGCTAAATCAACCTATTACAGCCATATAATGTCGCATATTAGATATTTAATCACGTAATAAAGAATAAACAATCAAGTTCTTATTAATTAAATGTATAATCACGTAATAAGCATAATTATAATAACATTAGTTATAACAAATCATTTTGAATGTGTAATCACGTAATGGTTTACGTTGAATGTGTAATCACGTAATGAGTATTCAAAATCACGTAGTCATGCGCTGGGTATTCAAAATCACGTAATCACGTAATGGACTAATAGGTATTCAAAATCCTTTAATTTTCTTTTAAGAAAACTATAGCAATAGGTTACTCGAATTAAACGGAATAAAGTGCTCGTTAATACGGTGTAATTTAAAAAAATATAATAACGTATAAAAAAGTTACAGCCGTTTGAAAACAAGGAGGTAAGTTATTCAAGTAATAAAGAACTAAATTACCTTTCAAGTCAATGACACTTATCCTCCACTACTGTTAGCGTAGGCTTCGTACGACACTTGTGTATTATACAGGATTCCACCTCTAAATATTTGATCTAATTAGGAAATTCTTGCCACAAAGTATCCATGAGACCACCTCCATAGGCCTACACATCAAATATTGCATTTATGGGATATGAATATCAAATTAACACAGTACTTTAGACGATCTAGTACCTACATAATACACGTCATGATGTGTATTGCAACCTAGCATAATAAACGAGAGTTTGTCCATACTCATATGTAACACAAAATACAAATTTGGAGCTAGCGGCGGATATAGAAAATCTTCGTAGGGATAACGTTTTATTAAAAAGGGGTAACGAAATCGAAAAAACGTCAAAAAATGTCAAATTTTTCCAAAATTTACACTACCGTCGGAGCGCCAAGGCGTAGCGGAGGCTACCCCTTCCCCTAAGGTAGGTCCGCCCCTGTTTGGAGCCAACCTTTTTTATGTTTATTATTTACAAACTACCAAATATATTCTTATATATTGCATCCGTGAGTTGATGTGAGTTGCCAAATATTTTCTTGCCTAATATGTGACTCGATCTTGATTCGGGATGTTTTTCTTATTGTCATAAAATTGATATTACAATACGAGATGTAATAGAAATATCATATTAAAAACTTATGCTGTTTAAATTACAAGTAATAGTGATATGCATAGCAACTTAGATTACTAAATTTGATTGATAACATATATAGCAGTGGCGGATCTAGAAAACTTTCATAGGGGTAACGTTTTAAAAGAAATGGGTAACAAAATCGAAAAAACGTCAAATTTTTCCAAAATTTACACTACAGCCGGAGCGTCAAGGGGTAATGGAGGCTACATCTTATTACTATGTACATCCGCCCTTGATATATAGTAAGTTTACTGGCTCGTGATTTCATGAGGGCCCGTGGCTAGTCAACTGTTATAGCTCACACTACCAAACAAATGCTCTATTTCGAATTCAACTCCGTTTTTAACAAATATTATACCGGATTGTCAAGAAATCACACAACCATACATTAACTTTTTTTTAAGTTAGTGAACTATATTTATTAGAGAATTCAATATAATAGAAAACTAAATGAGTTAAATGTGTATATAACGTATAATATGAGAGGTGAAATTAAAAATTATATATATATATATATATATATATATATATATATATATATATATATATATATATATATTACTATTACTATTAATGGAATACTGATTTATGAAAGTTCCTAATTAGTTTGTAGCATAGTAACATCTGTTTTAAAACATTACCATTTTAAAGTAACTTAAGGGAAAGGGCACCAACGGGTACCTCTTATCCGCACCCAAATACCATCATCGGTCTAAGGGGCAGGGTATGGTTAAGATGTTACTGATTGCATGGGTGTATGGGTATGAGTGAGATAGAGAGAGGTTTATGTATGTAGAGAGAGTTCAGTAAAATGATGGGCCCATATTTTAGGGTAGTGGTGTCAATAACTCGAATAGGATAGAGTACTGGACGTTCTGAATAACGTGACTCGATGGAATTGGCGGGACTAAGGGTAGAGGGGTTAAGTGCCCATCCCTCTTAGATATGTTGTTATTTGTTGATCCGAGTTTATAATTTGTAGTATGGTAATATTTGTTTCTTAGACATTACCATTTTAAGTAATTTAGACATGATCTTATTTGTGGAAAGTAATGTAATTATGGATGTAAGTACGTCCGTACGGTGTGAGATTGAATGATATGAATTATATGGGATTGAAGTTTTGTTTGTATTCTGATCCTTCAATTAAAACTTTGATGCCCCTTCAGACGGGGTTAATCATTTGTAGACGTGATTCCCATATCTGCCCATAATCTCATATATTTTATTTTTAAATATATATCGTATAAATAAATCATAATCGTTCAAACAAGAAATTTATTTAATTATTTTTAAGTTTAAAATTATACATTTTCTATATCTATATGTTATATTATTGTACACCACCTATCAGCATCTTAAATTATAAGTAATAACAGGAATATTGCTTAAGTTACAACACTTAACGCATTATTTCCGTAGGTAAATATGTGCTTTTAAACAATACTTATACGTTTGCTCCCTTCGATTTTACTCAAATTTTATTATTTAAACAATAATTTCATTTTTTTCCGTTATTTTTAAACCAACTACCTCCATGAATTTTAAATAGTCATAATTTTTTTTCATATGCTTAATATTTAAAAAAAAACGCATGGACTGATTTATTTGTCACCTATGGACTTATAGACTTGTCTAATTAATTGTTTAGGAATTAGTTTTGTTGGAAAGTTATTAACAATATACAAGAGTCACAAAAATATATCACATACTTAATTTTATGTATTATACCTTGAAATTTCAATCAAAGCTATTTATCATTAAGTTATTTATATATTTTTTTCGGATTAGGAAATTTCACATCAATTATTAATTCATACAAAAGTCACCAAGTAAAAGAACTCGAATCCTTAGCCTCGTTATTATCGTTCCGTTTACTTCGAATAGAGTTAATTACACCGTTAGTCCCTGTGGTTTATACAAAGTAACAATCTAATGTATTAATAGTTTAAAGTTTCACTCCAGGGTACCAACTTTTCAATTTGTAACACCATCGAGCCCTAAGCCTAACAGATGATTAGTTTTAACAGTTCACACATTCACTTGCCTAAAACATGAGGGTAATTCCGTCAATCATCTACACACTTCCCTCTTGTTTAATGTTATTTTCCCCAAATACTGTTCTTCCTTAAATTAATTGTTTCCCAAACTTATACTTAAACAATCAAGACGATAAGGTATAATGGTGCTTTCTAAATGTGGTAGACCTGCAAAAATCAAGACTTCAATGAATGAGAAAAATCTTGGACTTCGATTTTATAGTTGGCCCAAGTTGGTAAGCATTACGAACCTTAATTCCTCCACGAACCCTAATCCATAATCTGTGAATTTAAATTTTTGCAATTTTCTTGTAAGTGCGGATTTTTTGTGTGGCTCGATCCTACAATGTGTGGTCCTTCATGTCAAATCCCTGCTTTAATGAGTCCTCCTAAGAACAAACTTGAAATCAAAGTGCAAGAGTTTAAAAATAAAGTAAGAAAGAAGTATGCAAAATGAAGTAAGAAAGAAGTATGCATGTCCCATGATAAGCTAGTGTTTATTTCTAGTTTTTTTGCTTTTATAATTTTGGTTGTTTCAATTAGTGTTTATTTATAGTGTTTATTAGTGCACTTTTGTAATAGTTAAATTTCCAATTAATTTCAATATGTTTTTGTATCAATGCACTTTCGTAATCGAAATCTTCAAGTTCGTTTATGAGTGACACGTTTCTTCACTAGGTGTTCATCAATTAGTTCAGTGAAATCGTTTGATTTTTAGACAGGGAAGACAACTAATGTTTATAACCTTGATGGTGGGTTACTAAAGGTTTCAGGTAATTTGACGAAATTGCCCTCATGTTTTAGACATATGAGGTGGGAGTTGTTAAAAATTTAACCAGCCGTTAGGCTGAGGGCCCCAAGGTGTTGCAAATTGAAAAGTTGGTACCCTAAAATGTAACTTTAAACTACTAGTACTTTAGATTGTTACTTCATATAAATCACAGGGACTAGCGGTGTAATTAACTCGTTAGAATATTGTGGTTATATACTTTAGGGTGATTTCATTCGGAATATTAAATTCTCGTGTGGTATTATTTGTGGAATTATTCTTCACAAACAGTGAGTATATCTCTTTCCCTTTTTTTACATTAAACATTTTGGGGTGTATCAACGTGTCACGCAAATTACATATTCACTTGTCAAACATGCAAATTCATTGGGTAGATTATTTGCTATTTTATGTGTTTATTTGGTTTATTTATGTTATCAATTCAAGTAAGCATGCAATCACATTGTGGATCTACGGGCCGACCTTTCCCTATGGCTATGGGATGTTGGTGTTGCCTTCATTCAGTCCTGCTCTTCGGGGCTTGAGACTCACACATTGATTTATATTATTTATTGTTGGTTGTTCGTTATTTGTTATTAAATTTATAAACACACGAATTGCATGTTTATTTTCAAAAGTATCATTTTCATATAAACTTAAATTCACTCACTAGCTCTCATAGTTGACCCAAATACTTTATACATGGTAAAAGAAAGTGAAGCTTGTGATTCAAGGATTGAAGTCACATAGGATTGCCTTTAACAATATTTTCTTTGTATTTTCTTCTTGGAATTGTGTTGAATATATTTGCACTTATATGTTTTGGTGTGACAATTAAATAACGTGACCTGTTTAATTATGAAATAATAAATAGTGCCATAAGCTTTAGACAATCATCGCACCCCAACCAATAATCCGTTACGGGTTAGGGTGTGACACACACACATATATATGCAAATGACCAAAGTTGACTGCCAGAATTGAACTTTTTGAAAAGTAAATGATGAAGCATCTTAGTTTGGAGTTAGGGGGAGATTAGTGTTAATCGAGTTATTTATCGAGATATATAACATTGTAATAGTTACTAGGTTACACACTCATGTATTGCAACAACAATAACAATAACAACAACCTTACCTAGTTAATCCCACCTGTAGCTATAAAGTTATTACTAGGGTCTGGGGATGGTGGGATATAGGCACATCTTACCTCTATCTTAGGAAATAAAGAGGTTGATTACTGTAAGACCCCCGACTCCAAAGACATATCAGGATATAAGAGTCATAAAAGTATTCATATGTACACATCTATGCAAAAATAGCAGAAAAACATATTTGGTTTAAACTCACACCCAAAAAGAACTACAAAAGCTAAAGCTCCTAAGACAAGGTTAACTTTAATCTTACGTCTCCACGAACTCCTATCTCGACCATGTTCTCTGAGAGGTGTATGTCTAATAAATCGTTTTTAACTCGCACGTCCCAAGTTAGTTTCAATCAGCCTCTACGCATCCTCCCCTCCATAATAAAAGTTTCGATTGATCTAACCGTAGTTGTCACTTGTCTCCTCCTTACATGCCTAAACCATCTCAACCTCCCATCCCTTATCTTATCTGAGATACTAGCTACTTCCATTCTTTTCCTAAAAACCTCATTTCTTATCTTATCTAACCCAGTGTGCCCACACATCCACCTTAATATTCTCATCTCTGCTATCTCCAGCTTACGCATTTGTGTCTTCTTGATGGCCCAACAATTTGTACCGTATAACATAACAGGTCTAACCACAACCCTATGAAATTTTCCTTATAATTTAGCTGGGCATCTATTGTTGCACAATATCCCAGAAGCTGCTCTCCACCTACACTATCCAGCCTGAATGCGATTGGCTATGTCACTGTCTATCTTCCCGTCATTTTGTACAAACAATCCTAGGTACTTGAAATTAGTTACTTCCGGAACCACTTGCCTCTCAATGGTGATCTGAGTGTCCTGTCCTGGTGGTCGCCTGCACCGCTAAAATCACAGTAAAGATACTTAGTCTTAGCGCGACTAATCCTTAAACCTTTACCATCTAAAGCTGCACATCGCTCCTCTAACCTTGCATTCAGGTTTTGTTTACTCTCATGTACACACATGTTGAATAAATTAAAAACTAGATAGTTAGTAATGAAGATTTATGAATTACAAAAACACTACTAGAAAAAAAGTCATTTGCTATGAAATTTTGCTACATGAAAAAATGGTGGCAAATTTTGCTATGAATTAGTCACGGACACATTTTCTACGAATTAGCTACGGATTAGCTACGAACTTCCGTCGCTAATGAATTTCGTAGCAAAACTCATAGTAAATCCGTAGCAAAATTGATGAAATGAATGTAAAACATATAATGTAGCAAAACCGGTAGCAAAACCCGTAGCAAAACTATAAAAATAAGTGTTTAGAAATAAACTAAAAAAAGTAAAATAAAATATGTAGCATAATCCATAGCAAAATTGTGAAAACAAATGTAATAAAAAAAACTTGGTAAAATTGGTAACAAATTCCATAGCTAAATCATAAAAATAAATATTTAAAAACTAACTAACCAAGGTTTAAAAAAATGGTAGAAAAATTGGTAAGTAAATAAAGTTCGTAGAGAAATTGATAGCGAAAGCTAGAAAATTTCTTAAAAACTAACGTAGCAAAATCTGAAGCAAATCCACAGAAAAATTCATTACAAAAATATACAATAAAAAAGTAATCAAAAAATAATTTTCTAATATCCATAGAAACATCTGTAGCAAAATACGTTGCAAAAACAAAATAAATTATTAATAATGGTAGCAAAATTCATAGCAAAACTAATAAAATAAATATTCAAAAAACAATAAAAAAAGCGTAAGAAAATCCATAAGCAAAAATGGATAAAAGAAATAATAAAAAATAATTAATAACATGTACAAGAGAAAAATCAAGAGCAAAAATATTAAATACTTAAAAATAGTTAAAAAAAAAGTCAATTTTACACGAATTCATGTAAACATAAATACATATAATATAGCTATCTCAGACAAATAATTACACGCACTAAATTAAGCATAGGGATGAGCAAATGGTGTTGGCTACCAGTACCGAATATATTTAGTTCCGACTTTTGACGTTTTTGGTACTGGTTCGATACGATACCGGTATTTATCGGTTTTAACACTCAATACCGATACCGTAATATGTATTTTAGGTACCGGTGTCCATTCTCAGGATTTTCAATAAGTAACTACTGACACCAATCCCTAGTTAAGCATATTACATCATTATGTTAATTTATTTCTATAACGTTTTCATATTATTTGCACTCATTTTATAATTTTATTTTATAATTATACAAAATCAATAGAGGGGAATAGTAACAGGCAGCTGCTTAAAAAACCCCCCATTGACTCGAACAAACTATGATTTTACCCTAGCTTAGAATTACGATTTGGACCCAGTTAATATACAAAATTTATGGAGGGGAATAATCACGCAACTGCATGGCACTTCCTCATTGGCCAGAACAAATTACGATTTTACCCCAGCTTAGAATTACGATTTGCCCCCTAGTTCAAAATTACAATCTTACCATTGTTAAAGATTTCGGCAAATTACGATTTTACCCCAGTCAAATTTACGATTTTGCCCCTGTTCAAAATTACAATGTTGCCATCATTGTAGTTTTTGACAAATTATGATTATACCTCAATTAAACTTACGATTTATCCCCAGTTCAAAATTACAATCTTTTCATCGGTTTCATTTTTTTTTTCTAGCAAAACTTTGATAGTGTAATGTTTTAATTGATAGAGAAATATTTAGCCGAGCGCCCCGCAACTCGGGCGAGTCATAAACTAGTATACTACAAAGACCATGAAGGGGGACAGTGCCAAAGAGCTACCCGTTACTCCCACATTGGCTCAGACAAGTTATGATCTTACCCTCAGTTTAAAATTACGATTTTCCCCCTTTTCAATATTAAGATTTTGCCCTAGTTCTAGTTTACAATTTTGCCACTGTTTTAGCTTTTGACAAATTACGATTTCACCCCAGTTAAAAATTATGATTTTGCCCCAAGTTTGAAACTACGGCCTTCCAATCGTTTTAATATTTTTTAGCAAAACTATGGTTGTGTTTTATTTTAATTGGTTGACTCGATATAATTTATATTTGTGTCAGACAGCTGCTTTGCACTCACTCATTGTTTTGACAAATTTCAGTTTTGCCCCAGCTAAAAATTATAGTGTTGCAATTGTTTTAGTTTTTTATCTAGCAACACTATAATATTGCTTTGTTTTAATTGGTAGAGAAATCTTCGGTCTAGCGCCCCAGAATGCGAGCAGGACATAAAACTAGTTTATTTCATATATAATATTATTTAGTTATATGCAACTAACACTTAATCGTATTTAATATGTTATAAATAACATTCATTTGTCAACTGATAATATTAAAAGAAGGTTTAGGATAAGAAGTTGCATGACACATATATCTTGTGAGTAAATTTCATAAAACAAATTCTATTATCAGAGAAAGGTGGGGTGTTAATGAGTCGAGCCAAGTCTACACACTTAGGTTTGAGCTTGATTCGTTTAACTTATGAGAGGATTCGTTTTGAGCTCTATTTCTAAAGCTCAAGCTCGGCTTGTGAGTAGTTTGTTAAGCTTGAGGTTGACTCGTTTATTATTTGATTAATACATATTATTAATTAATATATACATATTATATTTTTTTTATATACAGCATATAATATATATTGTTTTAGTTATTATATCATATTTTTATATATAGTAATGATAATTATTGTTATTCCTATATAAATGATATATTTAAGAATGAAAACTATATGAATAGCACTCTTTTAGCTCGTGAACCAACACGAAACCTGTAAGTGAAGTTTGGGTTCGAGCTCAAGCTCGTTTGTCAATCAAACTTATTTTGGATTCGAGCCCATTTAACTATTTAAGCGCGATTCATTTAAAGCTTTTAACACGCCTATCTTGAATAGGTTACGCTTGACTCATTTATAAATATAGAAAAACTGTTGTACTTGAACACCATCCTCATTTTAGAGTATTATTGTTTCACATAAATATAACAATTTACTGTTTACGCCAATTCGATATTAATGAATTCATTTCATCACAAACCGTTTTTAAGGATAAGGTTAGCTAAACTATTGTTAGCGTATGACCATTTCATAAAACAAATTATATTTGTTAAGAGTATGACCATTTCATCACAAACCGTTTTTTAAGGATAAGGTTAGCTAATGGCATTTAATTTAAATTATTACACTTAATAATAATTATTTTGTTTATAAGTTATCTATAAGTAATCAAGAAGTAGGGTTTACTTTTGCAAGATCTCTTTCAATCGCAAATCACAATCAAAAACCAAAATCACTATTGTTGAATCTTTTATTATTGTTGCCAAGTTTCTCATCTTCTCTGTTTAATCTGTATTACTCATCTTCCGGGTTAGTTTTTTTCTACTTTCTTTAATAGATCTGGTGTTTTAGCGATTATCAGTTTAAAGATTTTGATTGCTTAGATTATTATTGATGATTAGTGATTCTCAATCTATCAGTTTATTAACTTTGTTTATTTTGTATCGGTGTATTATGGTTCACCTTGTAATTTAGATGCTCAGTTCAGTTTATTAATTATTGATTTTTTGACTGCTCAGCTTATTATTGATGATTAGTGCTTAGCTTTTAGGAAAATAGATCCTAGTTCTTAAGATTTATGAGAAAGACACTTGTATAGAATTTGTTAAGATATGTTTGTTGTATAGAACCTGTTTAATTTGTTGTTTATAATGTTATAGAACCTGTTTAAGTTGTTTAATATGCTGTAAATTAAAAATGTTGTGTCCTTTTTTGATGTTTTAAACTGTTTGTGTCTTTTTTGATGTTTTAAACTATTTGTCTTTTTTTGATGTTTTATTACTGCTGAGTTTCTCATCCTCATGTTTTAGGACGTGTATTGACTTTTTGGGTTTTGGATATAGGAGAAGACCTTGAAGCGGCGCGTCTGGTGAATTCTGGTTACAACACACGCAAAGAAAGGGTCGAGACCCTAGATGGGTTGTTGGGGTCTAGCAGCTCGATTGAGTACGGTTCGGGAGAAGGCAGTTAAATGGAAGAAAACATTCATGAGCATAACGTGACTTGGGTTGACACGAGGGTGAGTGAAGCTTATGTAAGTTTGTTATTTTGTAAAGTATGTTTTTACTATTTACATAGGCATCAAAGATGCTAGGTGCAAAAAAATAAAGGGGTGGAAATAAAAAGCGAACTTAAATGTGAAAAGTTTATTATTTATTGAAAAATTAATATACTTAATAGTTAAATACATCTAACCGATATAAGAAAACTAAAAACCTTTTTTTAAATAACTTAAAACTTAGAGGATTTTGTAAGAAATAAGAATTTTTAGCATGTGTTGTAGCTGTTATGCAGTAGGAAACACTTTCAACAAAGCATGATGTATTCTACGTCTTATTGACCTTCGATTATATACAATATACATCTTTTTTATTTTCTCAGCTACTTTCTAATCTTTTTCTGTTTCTCTTTAAGTTTTAGGCTAAATATTTCAACATTTACAAGCATGAAGCTGCTGGAAATATATTCTTGTAAACTTATAGGCTGTTTAGAGCTGAATCTGGCCGAAATATTGCCAGAATCCAGCAGAAAACTTGCTGGAATTTTAAAATTTTGCCAGAACTGCGCATGGACTGCTATGATGTGCTTTTCGAGGGATTCGCCTCACCTTAGTGCAAAAAGTGACCTCTTTAAATAGAAATACTTTCTTATATAATTATAGCTAATTTATTGATGGCTTTATGCACCATCATCACAGGAAACTTACAATAAATTTGTTGTCGACAAATATGGAGAGGATGCCAGCTTGCATCCAGAAGTTGATATGGAATTGTTGTCACAAACTGTTGGAGGCAAAAAAAAAAAAAGAATGAAATGTATGGGATCGGCATTATCGCTGACTCGCGTGTCGTGATGACGGGTGCACAAGAGAGAAGTGACAACGATGAGGTATGTATTATGTAGAAAAAAGTCTATTTTCTTGTGATAAAGATTATTAATGGGTAGTTTAAATAATTTAGTTTATATGAGTTAGTTTGTAATGTTCTATAACTATGGGTGTAATAGCTTTTATTAGGTTATTGGTTATAATATGTTATGATGTGTCATAATACATATTAACGGGTTATTTTTGCTTTTAATGTTAAAGGTGGAACGGTTGAAGGAAAAAAATAGCGGAGTTGTAACAAGATAAGATAGAGAAACGTGCCATGATGGAGAAAATTGAAGAAGGTGTCAGGTTGTATGCCGAAATGAAAGAGAAAATTCAAATGTTGTCACAAAACCCGCCACCACGCTTAAAATGCGTTGAATATTATTATATTGCTTTTAGATAATATGGATTTTATGATGTTAGGCTTGGTTATGTTTGAATTATTTAGATTTTTATCGTGTTGCGTTGCATTCGGTTATGTTTGGATGATTTGGATTTTTAGTATGAGTTTTTTATATTTATTGTTATGTTCGAATTATTATGTTATATGGTTTGAGTATTTATTTTTAGTTCAGTTTTTATATTTATGAGATTTGAATATAATATTAATAAATGAAAAATAGAAAAAAATATACAAAAGGAATTTATTTGAAAAATTCCAAACAAACAACGTAGCTTAATTTGTTGCAAAGGCCTTCTAAAATCGATTGCTATATCCGTAGCAAAGTCAAGCGAAATTCGTAACTAAATTTCGTTGCAGAATCATAGCAAAAGCCTGCAAATTTTTGTAGCCAAATCATTGTGAATTTGTAGCTAAAGTCTATAGCGAACCCGATAGCTAAAGTCTGTAGCAAACCCGATAGCAAAAAATGTAGCAAGGTTCGTAGAAAAAAGGCAAAAGGTAGCAAATTCTCGTAGCCAAACGATTGCAAGTGCGTAGTTAAATTTTGTAGCAAAAATCATAGCAAAAACATTGCAAATTATCATAGCCAATATTAGTAGCAAACCTACTCCGTAGCTGAAAATATCCATAGCTAAAAGTATCTGTAGCTAGAAAATCCGTAGCTAAAATTTTCCCTAGCTAAAAACAACCGTAGCTAAAAGTTTCTGTAGCTAAAAACCCATAGCAAAATTTCGTAGCAACCTTCTCCATAGCAAATTCGTGGCTAAAATAGCAACGTCATTTTTTGTAGCTAAATTCGTCACAAAAATAATTTCCTTAGCTAAAGTTCGTAGCAAATAAATTCGCGACGGACTTGTAGCTACGAACCAAATTGGTAGCAAATTCGTAGCAAAAGGGGTCTTTGCTACGGATGGATTTAGCCGTAACAAATGCCTATTTCTGTAGTAGTGAAAGATTTTCTGATATAAGATATGATTGAAACTTTTAAGTTAAGAAACAGAATACGAAGGGTGACATAAGATTAGCGAGAACAAGAATTTTGGGCTCATATGATTATAACGATTTGTGCCGCAGTTATTTACTTATTTATTAGGAATAAATGTTTTAAGTACCTAATTGAGAGAGAAAGAGAGAGCTCATTCGGTAAGTTCTAGTTTCTCTTCTCTAAATCTCTACTCCATCTCTATAGAAAATGTAGGTTTTGAGATTTTGTTTCAATCTGACTTGAATACATTTTGAATTAAGTAAGGATCACTTCCAGATTTAAAGAACTTCTCATTATTTGTAACTAAATAAAATTCTATCTTGTTTAATTCTTGGTTTCGAATACAAGCAAAACACTTTATAGTGAAAGATTTTCTCATTATTTGTAATAAAAAAAATTTCTATCTTATTTAATTCTTGGTTTCGAATACAAGCAAAACACTTTATAGTGAAAGTGAATTTTTTATTTTGATCCATTTTGAGATGGAATCAGACCTTAAGATTCTATTTATATAGGGTTGATCCATTACAATTTTTTAGTTGGTGATTAGAAGCTAGAGGTATTGTTACAAAAAGTAGGAGATACTACTATATCTTAGTTTCTACTTTGGTACAATTTGCTATCGGCTAGTTGCAACTTGTTGTTGACCTTCAATAATCAAGATGTTACCGCATCTCACTTGTTAGCTACTTAGGTACATTTTGCTATCGAGTAATAACAACTTGCTACTAACCTTCACTAATCAAGTTGTTGCCGAGTAGTTGCAACTAGCTACTTTTTACACTAACTTTGAAGATCATTTTCCTTTGAAACTTTTGACTATCAATACAAACTTGATGTGTTTTTAGTGAAGCAATTTTAAGCGAGAGTCCAACTTGGAAAGCTGCCCAAGATCATGCATGGGGTGTGCCCTTGAATCCCACCCAGGGTTACTGCCCCTTGAAACCCTTGGTGTGTCTTTAAGAATTGAATTCTTGCTATTCACTCGTATGCATGACGATTGTGTAAGCTCGTAATATTTTGCAATTATGAATAATTTTTTTTGGCTTTTACACTAACTAAACTTTTTTAATTATGTAGTTTCCACGTATTCTACAATTTTGATTTCCATTGATTTTTAATGGGTTGTGAGTAAATTTTAAACGAGTCATAATTGGGTTGTTGTGTTGCATACATGTCATAAGTTGTAACTGACTGACGGATTAAAAACTATAAACAACATTTACTTTTTTAATATTTTTATTCTAGCTTAAATCTGTTTATTAAATTGTTAAACTTGTAAACGCGTAGATGTCTTGTTCGTTATACAAGTTAGAGAGTTAGTCTGACTACTATAAAACATGATTATTATTTTTGTGAATTGTGAATTGAGTAATAGGGTAACGCCACACCGACCTGGCCGTTACCCCGGCATTGAAGTCCACCCCGTTGGGGGTTACCCGTGGCATGAAGGTGAGGAAGGTCACGCAAACCACAGGCGTGAAGAAGATGGTTGGTGGGCCACCAACCGATCACAACTCATTCTTCTCTTTTTTTATTTATTAATTTTACAGATTTAAATATTATTTTAATTAGGTAATGGATAGTGAACATTTGTGAAACTATTATACACTAAATGTGAACAAATAATAAGGTGAGAGCTTATGGATATATGACAATGATATGACCCTCATTTTATAACATTACAATTGGAAACCAATGAACCCATTAGAGACTAAGTAATAAGATTTAATAGTCTTAGCGTATTATAATCGTAAAATGGTAAAAAGAATTCTATTGAAAATAAATTTAGGTATGAGATAATAAATAATAACACGTGAAGGGAAGTTGACAACTTACATATACTTCGTTTCTCAATCGGCTATAGTTTCTTGGAACTTTTGAATATTTTTTAATGGTGAAGTACTTAAATGTGTGTATGTATGCAAATGGCCAAAAATGTGAATCACTGGCATTTGGGCCAACACTTCATATCATGAACAAAAAGACATAATATATGAAGACAACCATATATCAATTCCAATTTTCTTCGATGGTCCAAATAACCTTCTTTTTTCTTGAAAATGCTTTATTTATTTATTTTATTATTATTATTATTATTTATTATTATTATTATTATTATTATTATTATTTTATATTCTAAAGAGAACAAAAAACTTTCTTGTCAATCAATCATGCAACAAAAGTAAATGGTGTCCAATCTCATTTCTCTATGCTTCTATCTTTATCTTTATGTCAAAATGTATAACCACACTCAAGATTTATAATTTCAAACCTAGCTTTTTTGACAATACTCATTGCATAAAGTATAACTAAAAAAGAACACAATTTTATATATACACATCACATATCTTGGGTTTGTCTTGATGGAAGGTTCATAATATTCAGAAAGAAAAAGATTATAAAAAAATAGTTTGAGAAACTAATTAAACAGCTCTTTCCTGATCGATCTCTAAATGCTTGCAGCAACAACTGATTAAACATTTGTTTATAAAAAAGACCATCTTTTTGACATGGGTATTGAACCAAAAGTGACTTCAAAAACTTTAATTAAGCACATATGTTTAACTTTAATCCAACATTGAAACTGTACATTGCCTTGGTGATATTCGTCTAAATCCCTCAAGCATCTTGATGGCTTTTAAGGGAGTTTCGTAGATGGAAATATAGTATGTGCGGATACTACAAAGAATGGATGTCAAGGGATTAACGTAACACCATATAAGATTTATTAAGAAGAGAGTTATTTTTAAATTTCTCAATGGGCAACCAACTAGAGAACTGAATTGTTTATGTTAGCAAAAGGGGATACCAATATAAGTGAAATGGGATTTTTGATTATCTACAATTAAATACTTATGCAATGATAAAATAATTATGTGTTAAAGATCATTTACCTATAAGAGTATAAAGAAAATAATCACAAATGAAACTTAAATCAAGTCACAACTTTTAGTTATGGTAAAAATAATTATACTAAATCTAACCTACATATAAGTTATAGCTAACATATTATAGGCGAATAGTCTTGATCAAAGAGAAGAAACATGTACATTTGCAAGGGATTGGTGGAAGGAGCTAAGATTGTGAAGGTACGAAACAATCGGAGGTCCTTAAGTGATGAATAAATTCGCTGACAGTTACTTAGTGAAGAAGCCCTTCGTAACCTGTTGGTGAAGATTTATGGAGAAAAGATGTGTAGGTAAAGACTTCATTGTCGGTATTCTTTATTTATCTATATTTTTATTTTTTCTACTTGTTGAGAAAACGATCGACGTGCTTGAATTTTAACTTTTACAATTTTGTTGAACTTTATGTATATCATTTGTCTATGGTAATAAACTTTTTAGTAATCAGGAGCTATGACTTTGGTGAAGAGGCACGGTGACGGTGATAAGTGGCATGGTGGGGATGCTAGCAAGAGGTGTGGTGCAAGACTTAAAATAATAAGAAAATCACGGTGACAAGCTATGTCGAAAAATGGCATCAAAAGGAACGACGACAAGGTTGGTATGATGTGAACAACTGTGACAACACGACAATGGTGATAAGAGAAATACAAATAAAATATAATATGTGTGTTATAATGTCGTCAAGAAGGTACAAAGAGAAATGGTGATAAGAGAAACACAAATAGAATCTAATATGTATATGTGTGTGTTTTATAATGTCCTCGAGAAGGTACAAAGATTAAAGAAGAGAAAGAAGAGTGTGACGACACGACAATGGTGATAAGAAAAACATAAATAGAATCTATATGTGTATGTGTGTGTTTATAATGTCCTCGAGAAGGTACAAAGAGAAAATAAGAGAAAGAAAGTGTCATACAATGAGGTTTATGGAGAAAAGGGTCGAAATGACACAAAGAAAGTGAGAGGAAATGATGATACAGAAGAATGAAATCAAATAAAATATTAAGTATAACTGCCCAAGTATCTATAATTTGTTTTTTTATAAATAGTATTATTTTAAATTCAGAAAATTTGCCAAGTTATATCAAAACAGAAGGTAACGGGCAACAAGCTGCGCGGCCAATCCTTTCTGAATTGCAAACCCTAACCTTCCAAATACAAACCCTTGCCCCCTTGGGGTTGAACAATTGCTGTAGACGACCCGTTGAACCCTCGTCAAGAAGTGGATAGCTTCTGGCGCTAGGGAGCCAAAAGTATCAAAGGCAAAAGGGACAAAGACATGCTGGTTCTTTGCGCAAGCTTTAGCGTGCTTATCCACTTTCTTTGATGTGCCTTTCTTGTCGCTTGTCCAGCTACAAAACCGTTTTCCCTTAAACCAACCAAAGAGGAAACCCCGTGAGGTCTACACAAGCATGTTTCCCCCAGCCCAGCCAAAGACGAGCAGATCCGCTGGTCGCAGAGTAGATCTCCCTTCCATAGGGTCCGTGAGGAAATTCACAGGGGCCTCTTTCTTAGCCGAAATCCCAGCTCTTCTTAAGATGTCCCACAAAGCATCACGCACCCAGTCGTGCCGATATTTGAACCCAGGAGCTCTTTACAGTGAACTGCATGCTCCCCGTATTTATCCATACAAGCTTTACGACATATCGGGCAAGTTTCATCTTCCGGGTACATAGGGATCATCAACCGGTATTTGAGAATGGCTCTATATTCTACTGCAGACATACATTGTCCCAACCCTCAATTGGTATAACGGTCAAAAATTCCTGAGCATGAGGACCTTTCAGGCACTCAAAAATTCTCGTATTTATCTATAAGAGAACCAAAAAAATAATTACGAATGTAACTTGATGAGACTCATTTTCATTACTATAACTAATATAGTGTATCTTCTATTATAACTAACATATACTCTCAAATAGATTTAAGCCAAATTAACTAACCCCTATCTATTTTCTACACCCACACCGAACAATTACCTTTTTCAAAAGTTTACTTTAGGAGGGGATCGAACAATAATTTTTTACTCTAGTTACAATCCAATCAACGGCACTTATGCGAGTCATCCTGATGCCACATTGCCACTATACTACTACACTTGCCGTGAATATATATATATATATATATATATATATATATTATTATATATATTATATATATATTTATATTTGTATGAATCCAGAATAAGCTCTTGAATTCTCTTAAATCCATTCATCCGGCCATAAATGAAACGCTAGTTGAAGACAAGAGATAGATATGTTGTCATCTCCATCAATTCCAGCCACACAAATGGTTTTTTCTCTGTCTCCAAAATATAGAGAAAGGGATTTAAGGGATCTCATTGATGAATGCCTTTTATTCTTTTGAGTTCCGATGTAGCGATCTGTTAATCAAGATCGAACCATAGACCTAATCCAGGTATCTCTTGATCTAAATCTCTATTTAATTAAGAACAAACAAAGATACAAGTCGGACCGAAATTATGCATCCGTCACCACTATGACATTTGCAACAAACAAATATACTCATTCTTATTAAAACAATGACTAAAGTTCTGGATTATAAGAGTTATACGTTTATAGACCATGTGCACCATGGTGAATATTCAAGAAACATAAAAAGATTGATCTTTAAGGCAAGACAAATTTCACCAAGGCAAAGTACAGTTCCTTTTGACATTTTGGTTGGCACTCCTTTTTAAACAACACCCTATGGTTAAAACCCTAATCATATCACATGTGGATTTCACTTTTTACAACTTCAAACATATGAAATCATATTACCCAATTTGCATAATATATTTTACTTTTATATTTTTCAGAACACCAAGTAAAAGCAGGCTAAGATAGTATATAATTTGGGTGTATAATGTTTCAACCCAACTGATATTAGAAACCACTTTAACCAAAAAAAAGTATACCTAATTAGGCTGTATACCTCAGTACAATAATTCCATTAATATGTAAGAAAATAAATAACAATATGCATATTATAGTTTTCTTTGTATACCACTGAATTCACATGATATATGCCAATCCACATCCATGTGGACTGATCTATATACTGTAAAATTCATTTATGATATATTTAATTGTTAACATGCATTGGAATATAACAGATGAAGTTAACTTTGAATTAAATAATATCTATGCATGCTAGTGAGTGAAGTTTACATAGATCTGACAAGAATTAATGTACTTAGCATGAATATTATTCATACCAAATCAAAACTAGTACTTTTTACATCTTTAAAAAGAGTAAACCAAGAACTTAATATGGCAACAAAATGATAATAGAACAAAAACAAGAGTGAGAGATATCATACCTACACTATGCAAATCAAGAGTAGATCTGGGAATTTGTTTACTTTCTTGGACTTGATATTATGTAGTGATTCTCTCTCTATCTTCCCACAGCTTTATTGAACTGCAAAGTAATATATAGATCAGGTTGAAGCATGCAGTTCAAGAAAGCTGTGGAAGAGCAGAAAAAGCACCAGTTTTTTCAAGATTATCTTGTTCTTGAGCATAACCCTAATTAGGGTTCTTGAAATCACACTCACTGTGTGTGGTTGTGTGTGTAGACTGTGAAGAAGAGATTGAGGGTGTGGTGAGTGAAGAGGAGAGAAGGGGCAGTATATATAGGAAAAACAGTTTTTATTTTTTTTTTTAATTTTTTACCTCCGATCCCAAGAAGAATATCGGGTATAAGTATAACACAACTCTTATCAGTGATCATACCCCACCTTCTTTCCAACCTCCTGTCGTTTATATTTCATGTAATAATCATATATTAACTTTTTTTCTTTTACATTTTTAATTGAATATATTTCCATGGTGTAAATGTCATATTTTTTTACAGTTTTAAAAGTGTTTTATATATAAAAACTGATATATAATTATGTATAAGTTTATATAATTTAACCAAAAATATTTAGTTACTAATTGTCTTTAACAAGTGTTTTAATGTTAACAATGGACTGGCACTACTAGAATATGTTATGATTTCAGTCGTAAATTGATCGTTAACTTTTTACCATTTCTCGATTGAAAATGGCATGTTTGTGTGGCAATGTGTAGATACCCTTGTCTCCAAGGAGATGTGTGAGCATGTGGGCAAATGCTTAACTTTGGCTCTTCCTAGAGGTGCTTGGTGGATTATTGTTAATAATGTCGATTTAACTTTGGGTTGGAGTTGGTATTCAAATTTGGTATCGTAAACTATATAGAGTATCGATATTGTACTAATGTGAATTGAACTTTTATTAGTTAAAACCGAATTCCCAATGCATCATGCTGAGGAATTTTATTAGTTTATGTTTATTTATGATATAGGGCAAACTTGTTACCAAAGTTTAGGGCTGCAAACAAACCAAACGTTTGGTGAATAGTTCGATCGTTTGGCGGGAAGTTTGTTTGTGTTCGTTCGTTTATTAAATAAACGAACACAAACAAGAAATTTCGTTCGTTTAGTTAAATGAGCAAGCAGAACAGATGTCATGTTCGTTCATTTATGTTCGTGAACGTTCGGTAACGTGTTTGTTTGTGTTCGATAGTGTTTTTAATTTTTATATTTTATTTTTTATTTAAATACGTCAAAATCCCGACAACTAAAATATTTGATAAGTGTCAGTATATTATATATTATGTTCATGAACGCTTGTTTGTGTTTGTTTGTTTCATTTGTGTTCATGAACATTAATTGTGCGCGTTTGTGCTCATCAACCTTCGTTTTTATTCATTGCCTAAATTTAACAAACAAACACAAACGAACACGAACAAGTTCATTTTCTTACTAAAAGAACACAAAATCTCATTCGGTAAGTGCTTATGATCGCCCAGTTCGTGAACACATATATTTCTTAACAAACGAACATGAAAAAAATCTTATTCATGTTCGTGCAGTTTGTTTGCAGCCCAATAAAGTCAGTTAAGGGGCTTTTATTGTTAATAGAGGCCGTGGAGGGATAAACTACTGATTTTATAAGTAAAATGGTTAAAGTTGATGTTCTTGTATTACATATTTCAAAGTAGATGTTGAATTAACTTTTTTTTACCAATTGATGATTATTATATATTTAACGACATGACTTTATTTTTATTTTAAAAATAAAATTGTAATACTCTAAATCTTAATGTAATAGTTACAAATGTGTGAAATATGAAATTTATATTTTTATATTGTCTAAAATGATTATTTAAAATAAGTAGCGTTTAGATGAGTATTTAGTATTATAAGAGAGCGTTTAAGATTTTTTTTTACTTTATTTTGTTTTTAACGAAAATTAGATCAAAAAGTAGAGAACAAGAAACTCCTTAAATATACTTTTAATTTTCTCTTTTTTTCATCGTTAATCCATGCCCTATACAGAAATAAACAAAAGTTTAGCCTAGCAAAACAATAGTAAACCATATCTTAATGAAATAAATATTCTTAATAATTCCTATAATAATATTCCAGAATTTATAATCCTCTAATTAGTTGACTCGTACTATAGATCATCACTCACAGACAAAATTAAATTTATATGTGGACCAAGGATAATATGCTTTACAAGAGGTTATGGGAGTTGGCATTGGAGGGTGGGGTAAAGGGGTGTATTTATCCTTTCACAATCAAATTCATTTAAAATTTGTTATGAACTTCAAAGTCCTTTAAGAAAAACATAACACTCGTTACTGAGTAATGCCCCGACCATGTCATCAGCCTGACGGTGCTAAACACCGCCTCGTAGGGCGTTCATTGACGTTAAAGGGGGAGGGGGGGGGGGGGGGGGGGGAGATGTGAACTTGCTAACGGACATGTGAAGGGGGAAAATTGGTGGGACCCCACCAAGAGTGAAGAATAGTGAATTGATCGACGATTTTTGGCCGGAGATGAAGCGACCTCGATGAACCGATTTTGGCCGGGGATGAACCCATAACAATTTATGCATAGCCTAAGTATGACTCTTAGTTGAAAATGTGAAAGAAAATGATATGGTAATGAGGTAGACACTTTATAACATGACAACTAAAAGTAATGAGCCTAAGTAAGACTTTATTTATAATAATTAACACAATTAGCTTGTTGCCTGTTTACCTTTCATTCTTATGTAATTTTTTTATCGTTAAAAAAAACTCGTTATGTATCAAACTATTTTGGTAAAAACAAAAACCCTTTTAGGACTAAAATGACAGGTTATCAGAAGACCGAGGGCCGTTGAGCAAATTTTACTTCCTTCAAACGAGAGGTAAAAATTTACATATGGCGCGAAAATTGCAGCAAGCTAGGGTTTATAACTTCATATCTACAAACAATCGATTCCCTAAATTTTTTCCCAAATTAAACAAGAAACAATGGGGGATTTCAATACCCAATTCGATGTGAACTTGCTAACGGACATGTGAAGGGGGAAAATTGGTGGGACCCCACCAAGAGTGAAGAATAGTGAATTGATCGACGATTTTTGGCCGGAGATGAAGCGACCTCGATGAACCGATTTTGGCCGGGGATGAACCCATAACAATTTATGCATAGCCTAAGTATGACTCTTAGTTGAAAATGTGAAAGAAAATGATATGGTAATGAGGTAGACACTTTATAACATGACAACTAAAAGTAATGAGCCTAAGTAAGACTTTATTTATAATAATTAACACAATTAGCTTGTTGCCTGTTTACCTTTCATTCTTATGTAATTTTTTTATCGTTAAAAAAAACTCGTTATGTATCAAACTATTTTGGTAAAAACAAAAACCCTTTTAGGACTAAAATGACAGGTTATCAGAAGACCGAGGGCCGTTGAGCAAATTTTACTTCCTTCAAACGAGAGGTAAAAATTTACATATGGCGCGAAAATTGCAGCAAGCTAGGGTTTATAACTTCATATCTACAAACAATCGATTTCCTAAATTTTTTCCCAAATTAAACAAGAAACAATGGGGGATTTCAATACCCAATTCGATGAACTCAAAACCCTTTTGCAATCTTGTGCAAATACTAACTCAAAATCAGAAAAATCGAACCTTTACTCGACGTTATTACAGTTTCAAGAATACTCAACAACTGATCATTCTCTGCTTCAATCGCTAGCTGATTCAGCTCACGTGCTTCTGTCAATGATGGCGAATGATATTTTACAGGATGATGAGGAGATGTAAGTTTTTTTTGTTTATTGATTGTTGGATTGTGTTGTTGGTGTTTGGTATTTGTTAACGTGTGTGTTTGGATTTGTTTAATTGCAGAGCTTCACAGGCTTTGAAGTGTATGGGGTTCATGATTTATTATCCATCCATTGTTGTTGGTATATCAGGTGGGTATATAACTATATATATATTAGTGAATTAGTCTCATTTTAAGTAGTTGATTTTGGGGATATTTGGGTGGTTAAGTGGTGTACTAGACAACCAAAAGTTTGAGGTGTAAATCATGCAGGGTGTGGTGTATTTATCCTAGAAAATATCTAGGAATTATGGTTTAAAAAAGTTACTTGATTGCATTTGTTAGTGAATTAGCGTCATTAAGTAGTGGCACCAGGTGTTTATCCTTAAAAAAGTAGATTTTAGGGGGGGGGGGGGTGGGAGGTGGTGTGCTGTTTAGAAAATGAAAAGAAAAAAAGTAGTTGGTTGCATATTAGCTAAATTTCATATCTTATAATATTTAATTATAAGGTAAGGAATCGTGACATGAGTTGACGTTAGGCAAATTTCACTTTAGTTCGTTGACAAGAGATTATGGGCACATAAGTAATGTCCCTCAAATATCACCGTCGCGGTGGTCACATTAGTTGTGGGTAAGAGGATACCTTCATGGTTAAACATGTCTGGGTGAGAGTGTTAAGAGTTGATAGAGGTTGATTCACAGAACTATGAATTGAGGTATGTATTTCTGTATATTTCATTACAATGAAAGGTATTGAATTTATACACAAAACCGTAATCTAAACATGGATGATAGCAGCTGACTACTAGCTGTCATTGATTTGCTGTTGATTGGCTGGATGTCCGGCTGTTGATTAGCTGCTGCATGATGTCCTGCTGTTGATTTGCTGCGATTACCTCCAAGGTCAGACTTTCCTTTCTAACACTCCCCCTCAAGTTGAATAGTTGGATTTCCAAAATTCAACTTGCCCAAACAATCGTTGAAAATTTTTCCGTTAACTGCTTTTGTTAGAATGTCAGCCAGCTGATCCTTTGATCGAACGAATGGTAGTTCAATCGTACCATCTTCCAATTTTTCTTTGATGAAGTTCCTATCAACTTCCACGTGTTTTGTTCGATCATGTTGTACTGGGTTTTCTGAAATCTGAATTGCAGCTTTATTATCACACATAATCTTACTTGTTTCTTTTGACGGAAAACCAATCTCAGCTAAGAGTCTTCGCATCCACATGGCTTCTGTTAAACCTCGAGTTATGCCTCTAAATTCAGCTTCTGCACTTGAAAGAGCAACCACCTTTTGTTTTTTACTCCTCCAAGTGACAAGATTCCCACCAACTAGAGCGAAGTAGCCTGCTGTTGACCTCCGACTTCCCTTATCTCCTGCCCAGTCTGCATCAGTATAGATTTGAACATTTAGGTGTCCATGTGATTGAAACAGGACTCCATGACCCACCGTTCCTTTGAGGTATCTAATAATTCTCCAAACTGCTTCCATATGTGTTTCTTGAGGTTGGTGCATGAACTGACTTACCACCCTACAGCATATGCAATGTCTGGGCGAGTATGTGAGAGATATATTAGTTTTCCCACCAGCCGTTGATATCTTTCTTTGTTTGCTAACTTTGCTCCTTCCTCCATATAGAGTTTTTGGTTTACACTCATAGGAGTGTCTGCTGGTTTGCAATCTATCATTCCAATCTCTGCCAACAAGTCTAAGACATACTTCTTTTGATTAATGAAAATTCCTTGTTTTGACCTTAGTACTTCAATTCCGAGGAAATACTTCAGCCTGCCCAAGTCTTTCATTTCAAATTCGGCAAACAAGTTTTCTTTTAGTTTTCCCATTTCTTCTTTATCATTCCCCTGTAATGATCATATCATCTACATAGATAATTAGACAGGTTACGAATTTTCCTCTTTTTTTGAGAAACAAAGTATGATCGGCATTACTTTGTTTATATCCAAACTTTTTCATAGCTACCGTAAATCTGCCAAACCAAGCCCGGGGAGATTGCTTCAAACCATAAAGGGACTTCTTCAGACGGCAAACTTCTCCAGTTTTGAAATCTTTTGTGAATCCTGGAGGAGCATCCATAAATACCTCTTCGTCTAGGTCCCCGTGTAAAAAAGCATTTTTTACATCAAACTGTTGAAGTGGCCACCCTTCATTTGCAGCTATCGAAAAAAGAACCCTGATTGTGTTCATTTTTGCAACCGGGGAGAATGTTTCAGCATAGTCAATCCCATGTGTCTGAGTATACCCTTTTGCTACCAGTCGGGCTTTATATCTTTCAATTGTACCATCTGGTTTATACTTAATCGTATAGACCCAACGACACCCCACGGATTTCTTTCCCAACGGGAGAGTACACTTTTCCCACGTATTGTTCTTGGTTAGGGCTTCCATTTCTGTGTTCATTGCTTCCTTCCAATGTTTAGATTTTAAGGCTTGATCCACGTTTGTAGGAGTTTCTTCGGAATAAACAGATGAGATAAATGCTTTGGCTTCCTTAGTGAAGTTTCCATCGGCCACACTAGCTATAGGATAACTAGATCTTCTTGGTTCTTTTTCAGGAGAATACCGTTTCGGAGGAACCCTCTGTTTGTTCTAGGGGGTAACACATATCTCGATGGTGGTTCTTCTTGTCTGGATTCATCTGTCTGCAAATTTTCAGTTTGTTCTGTGGCAGTTTCATGGTTAGAAGTATTGGTATCTTCAGAGTCATTAGAAACTTCAAAAGTACCACCAGACTGAATAGTATGAGTATTACTTACCTCGGACACCAGGTTAGGAGGAACATTAGGACCGTCAGTGGCACTGAAATTTGACTCTGGTGACTCTGTGGTTGGTGACTCTGTAGTTGGTACATAGGGAACATATTTCAACCAGCTTAGTGTGTCTAAACATTCCTTCTCCCCCTGACCACTGAGTTGGGAATTGTAGTAATACTCGGTTTCAAGAAAGTCACAGTTTATTGTGGTGAACATATGACGTGTTTTTGGATTATAACATCTGTATCCCTTTTGATTCATTCCATACCCGACAAAGACACATTTTACAGCACAAGGGTCAAGTTTGGTTCGATCGGATTTAGGTATGTGAACAAAGGAAGTACATCCAAAGATTCGTGGTTGAAGAGTGAGAACTGAGGGTAGTTTGAAGAATTTTGAAAGGGTGTGTAACGGAGTGTTAAGCTTTAGGATTTTTGTTGGGAGTCGGTTGAGAAGATAGGTAGCAGTAGCAAGGGCTTCAGGCCAAAAAGATTTCGGGACCTGGGATTCAATTAGGAGAGCTCGTGTCATTTCTAGTAAAATGCGATTTTTTCTTTCGGCGACACCGTTTTGTTCTGGGGTGTTTGGGCATGTAGTTTGGTGGATTATTCCCTTGTCTTGGAAAAAGGATTTAAACAAGGTATTAACAAACTCACCGCCATTATCAGATCGGAATATTTGGATGTTTGTTTGAAATTGGGTTTGGATCATGGCATAAAACATAGTGAATTTTTCAAATACTTCGGATTTGTTTTTCAAAAAATAAACCCAGGTCATTCGGGTACAATCATCAACGAACATCACAAAGTACCGAAGGTTTTGCCCCCCAAGAACTGGGGCAGGACCCCATACGTCAGAATGGATTAATGAAAATGGCAAATTAGAGATTTTTATTGTGGGTGAAATCTCAATAGTCCCTCCCGATTTTACATCCATTATTCCTCCGTTTGCCGTTTGAATATGTGTTTTTTCTGGTTTGGTTGTTGAAATAATATCCGATAGCTCATAAGTCATCGTATCGGTTGCGCCACAATCAAAAATCCATAGTTTTTGTTTTTGATGTTCGTGGGCCATATTGACTTTTCCCTTATTTCCAGGGACTATATGTTCAATATTTGTTTTAAAACTTGACCGAGGGACTATTCGTGCATTATCTTCTTCTTCTTCACTTATGTATGACTGAGGGTTTGAGGGTTGCGCCCCAAACCCTTTACCTGTTGCTTCTTCATCATCTGCTTTGGCCACTCCGCCGAAGCCCGATCTGTTCCGGCTTTCATCTCTGGGAACATCTCGGTTACCGGCGCCGGATGACTTTCCTTTTTCTGTAGTCTTTGTGCCTCTCTTCTGACCATCAGACCACCATTCGGGATATCCGACGAGTTTGAAACATTGTTCCCGGGTATGTTTCATCATCCCGCAATGATCACACTTGAGGTGAGTTTTGTCGTCTTTACTTGTTCCGATTCTTTTTTCACCGGCTCGTCGGTGGCCCTTTGACGCAAGCCCTAGTCCGTCAATTTCAGAGGCCATTAGACCCATTGTGATACTCTGTGTGTCATTGAGAGGTGTTCCCAGAATATTCTGGTGAGCGGCCTCCTTGCGGACAGTAGAGTATGCAGTTTCTACGGTTGGAAGGGGCTCTAACCGGAGTATTTCCCTTTTTATAGGATCATATTTCCGGTTGAGAGCGTTTAGAAACTGGAACAGTTTCTGTTCCGTCCTGATTTTGTGATACGCTTGGATATCGGCTGGGCAGGTCATAGGGTTTGGGTCAATCCGATCAATTTCTCCCCATACTCCTTGGAGTATAATCCACAATTCTTCTAGGGAGAGATTGTTCTGTTTGATTTCATTCGCCTTGACATGTAGGTTGAAAGTTTGGAGCTTGTCACGCCCACTGCTATATGTTATAGCCAGGGCATCCCACAGCGATTTTGCTGTTGGAAATTCGGTTAGATTGCTGGCGAGGGTTGGTTCGATGTTTTGTATGAGCCATGAGAAGACGACTAGGTCATCTTGTTCCCATGGTTCATACTCTTCGCTGGTTTGGTTTGGTGGATTGGTTGTCAAATGGTTTAGAAAGGCTTTTGATTTGCCGCCTATGGCTACCCTCATCATCCGGGTCCATAGAGCATAATTTTGGCTGTTGAGCTTGAGGTTTATTTGAAGGTTATCGGATAGTTTAGGGTTTCGGTTTTGTGGGTTAAGGCCATTCTTGAGCAGATTGGCGATTTGAATTGATAAATCTTCTCCCAAGTTACCGGCTTCGGCCATGGCAGCTTGGTTGAGAAGATGATTGGTTTGGGTGAGCAAGGTAAATGATGAACAGGTCAAGAACGACACTGCTCTGATACCATGTTAAGAGTTGATAGTGGTTGATTCACAGAACTATGAATTGAGGTATGTATTTCTGTATATTTCATTACAATGAAAGGTATTGAATTTATACACAAAACCGTAATCTAAACATGGATGATAGCAGCTGACTACTAGCTGTCATTGATTTGCTGTTGATTGGCTGGATGTCCGGCTGTTGATTAGCTGCTGCATGATGTCCTGCTGTTGATTTGCTGCGATTACCTCCAAGGTCAGACTTTCCTTTCTAACAGAGAGCAATTCACGATGGATGACCTCTCGGAAGTCTCCACACGGGTAACTAAAAACAAATCCGTGAGCTCCCGATGGTAAAGCGTTCGATATTCCTTGGTATGAGTGTCGAATGGTCGATGTTACATTACTTTTGGATTCTAGGGGGAGGAACGGCAAATCTCCAAGTGATACAACTTTATCATACTTTTGGAGACAAAAGATAATGCATATGAATTACCACAAATAAACAACCAAACTTAAAACCTTTACACATACATTGATCTATTGGAACATTGATAAGTACGTAATCATTGTCTTTTAAGCGTCACAATCATAACCATATAATGTATTTATTTAATGAAATAGTAGGAAAATAGTGTGCAAGTTATTTACAAAGCTCGTTACAATAACATGACACTTCATTGAGAGTGATCGTGATGTTAAAAATCAGTTGTCATAAGTCATAACACATGCTGCAAGAGATCTTGTTTGCTTTTATTGCTTGAATCTATACAAATCATTTTTATAGCTGTTAAGTTAATAATAAACTATTTAAAGGAAGTTGGATTTATATTTTTATTTATTTATTTTTTGTGGAAAAGCTACAAAAGATATAGTTTATATTTGATCATTTAATATTGTTTAATGGGTATGGCAGGAGATGATGCTGATATGGTCCTAAATTCTTTGCAGAAGGTCATTTTGTCAACTCGAATTAAGGTCAAAATCGCATTTAGCTTGAAATCACACACACTCACTCACAAACATATGTTCATCGTTACTTACTTTTATACTGCAGTCTGTTTGTAATTTAGGCGTATGATGCATATCTGTTCAACAATTAAACACATCGTTCTTAAACGCACATATCGAATCTTAAGTGCGGGCAATAATTCATGCCCTTGACAATCCTACCGGATCTTTATCAACAACTTTTGAGGCCATGCAGGTGTGACAAATTATATAATAATGTTTGTGATTTTTTGTTATTATTATTTGCTCTAATGGCTACTGGTGCAGGCTGTGATGAAGCTGGAAACTCAAGTGAATGAAAAGATGAGGAGACGTCATATTTATGGGTCCGCCGATATACAGACGACTTGTTAGTGTAGATAAAAGGGAGAGAGATATGTCGGAAAGATGTTTACGGAAAGTTAAATCTTTAATATGTCCCCCTCCAGCAGCTCTCTCTAAGGTATATAAAGAGATTAGAGTAAAATGCCATTTTCGTCCCTGAGGTTTGGCCAGTTTTGTGACTTTCGTCCAAAGGTTTGTGTTTCCGCATTTGGATCCAAAGGTTTGAAATCTTGCCATTTTCATCCGGCTTGTTAACTCCATCCATTTTTCTCTGTTAAGTCAGGGGTATTTTCGTCTTTTACTTGCATGTTTTGTTTTTATTTAGTAAGGGTATTTTGAATATTTGTACATTTTGCTAAATGCTTGTACATAAAGTAAAAAAAAACCAAATTGCCCTCTAAGTTAACAAAAAAGACAGAATTACCCCTGACTTAACGGAGAAAAATGGATGGAGTTAACGAGCTGGATGAAATGGCAATATTTCAAACCTTTTGGATCTAGATGCGGAAAAACAAACCTTTGGACAAAAGTCGCAAAACTGGCCAAACCTCAGGGACGAAAATGACATTTTACTCTAAAAATTACAAAATATGGTTTGAAAGTACATACTACAAATAATAGAGTTGCTCTAGTGTGACTGTTTATTATGCATTGTTGGTTTAGTAATGAGGGTATTATGTTGTTTAAACAGGTAGTTATTGTGGATGTTAAGAGAAAACTACTTCCTGCAATGGAAGAACTGTTAAAACAAGGCATGAAGATTCAAGTAATGCAAGCATGGGGATGGTACACTCGCTTAATAGATCGTACGCCATAAAAAATAGGCACTTGATTAATCAGCTACTAAAAATTCCTGAGCAGACATTTCCTGATGGTGACCCACAACTCAAAATTGCTTCACAGGTAATTTTCTAGGGGTGCAAACGAGCAGAGCCGATCCCGAGCTCAGCTCGGCTCGTTGGTAGTTTCTTTCTCAAGCTAGAGCTCGGCTCATTTATTATCTATTAATTAATATATTAAATAAATATAATATAAATAATAGACTCGTTTAGGCTCGCGAGCTCGATAAGTGAAGCTCGGGCTCCTTTACTGAACAAGTTTATTTTTAGGTTCGAGCTTGGCTCGTAAACAAGTTTAAATAAGCTCGGCTCGGATCGTTTAGTAAAAAACTTTATATAAGGGGGTAAATGCTATTAAATATTATGCCAGGCTCGAGCTCGGGCTCGATAAATAAACAAGCTTTATTTTAAGCTCAAGCTCGGCTCGTGATCGATAAGGCTTGGCTCGTTTCGAGCTTTTTTGCGAGCTGCTTGGCTCATTTGCAACTTTATAATATTCTTAATACAAATCGGATCAAAACCTATTTCATTTTTGTTTAAGTTTCTTAATTTATCAATCAATCCATTTAGGTAATGGGTCGAAATATCGCAATTAATCGTAATAATTTTCTTGCAGACTGCATGGGAAGCTTTAATTGACGCTCTGGTCATTCCACCAACACAAGAATCTACAACAGAAGTTGCATCACAACAAACATATGAAGAAAACGACGGTATCTTCGAAACCAACAGATTAACGAAGAGCATTAAACTCATAATGACACCCCTAATCGGTGTCATGTCAAGCAAATGTGATTTATCGGTCCACTTATCCTGCTTAAACACTTGGAACTATTTGCTCCACAAACTCGACACTTGTGTTAACCACCCTTTTGTCAACAAAACCGTTCTTAACCCTATGTTCGAAGCGGTCTTTCGAGCAGGACCCGATGGTAAAAACATCTGCCCTCATGGAAGTTCTGCTTGGATATTCTTGATAGCTACGCGTTAGCAAGAACGTTAGACGATGAAAAACATTATTCCATCAAATGGATGCCGTGGAAGTTATGTCGGTTTGACTTTTTCGTCAAAATGGTTGACATTTTTGTCAGTCACGGTGACGTAGCGTGTGATGCTGCGTTAAAAATATTTCGGTCGTCACTTAAAAGCGTTCAATTTACTGTATCGACATCAAATGTTCCTTTTAGTGAGGTTATGCCATGCATCGATACCGTTATTAGTTGTCTAAAGAATATATGGGAAAGTGGTATCGGTCAAACTTTTTTCGACTTTATCGAGATTGCTACGGAGGAATTACAACCGTCGATTTTGGGATCTCCTTTGTAAAGATGAAACTTGACACCAAGTACACCGAAAACATAAACGAAATGCATGACGACAGCGATATGGTTACACCGTTGGTGTATTTTGTAGTACTATATTTCCATGACGTAATAAACTCACCTTCTGATGCATCGAAAATGTCAAAGTATGTAACTTTCTTGCTGCAGTCTTATGATTCTAACGATATTCTTCACACATTGACGTGTTTATTGTACAAGTTCTTGATACCCGACTGCTTAAATCACTGGATTGTTATAGCAAATTGCTTGAATGACTACATGAATAGTAAATCAGAGCCTGATGACAATTGGGATCTTGTAGTCTCTCGTTTCTTGGTGTACCCTTTTGACCTTTTCTCATCGCGACTGCAAAAGAATCTTGATGCTGTGCAAATTGTTCAACCATGGAAGTCACTTTACACGTCTATGAAATGCTGTGAAAATTTACTTCCGGTGTTTGATCGTTTTCTTGAAAATTATTCCAAGATTGACCCTGCGGAAAATACTCGGGGATATGTTTTTCTTTCCTTTTGTGGAGATGCCGTAATATGTGTTCTTGAACGTATTATTAAGTCATCAAATGATGTCGGTGATCGTAAAAGAACACATTGCACCAAAATCAGCCTGCAGTGTGCTGCCAGGTCAGTAGAATATATACATATATATGGATGGGTTAAAATGAGAAGCACCTTGAGTTGTGAGAATCGTGAAAACTAGGCCATCCAAAAGGTTTTTTCCGAATTTTTTTTTCTCAAAAGTCATAAATCACGTGCTTTAGCAAAAAAAAAAAGAAAAAATAAAAAAAAATGGCGCATACCCACATTTACATGAGGCGTAAAAAAATTATTTATCTTCGTACAAAATTTACACCAGCGCATAAAAAAAACTTGCATCAGTCAAAACTACCGACTCGATAATTTTTTTACCTTTTTTATATATATGTTTATAATATTTTCATCTACGTTGTTGTAAAAAAATTTTGGCCCAACTCGCGCGGGAAGAAAAAGTTCTCACGGTTCTCACAACTCGTGGTGGTTCTCATTTGAAACGAGCCTATATATATATATATATAGGGGAGTGTTTATCTTGAGAACGCTAAAAATTGCGAGAACCGTGAGAACGAATGAAAAAACCAACCAAAACCAATTTTTTTAAGACAAACCTAACTGTAATTAAAATACAACATCAAAAAAAGAATTTAATACAACAAATAATTCATTTCTCCTCTCAAAATCACTCTTATTAGATTTTTTACACATGTGTAAACATAACAAATTTACACATGTGTAAATGGCAAACTTACACATGGGTAAATTTTATGTATTTACGAATTAGAGTAAATTTAAACATGTAAATTTAATTTCTAACATTGTATTCGAATAAAAAAGAAATTTTGAATTCGAATTGTTTTTGACCAAGTTATCGTGGTTTTTTTATTCGTTCTCATGGTTCTCACAATATTTAGCGTTCTCATTTAAAACCTCCTCTCTCTCTCTCTATATATATATACATATATGTACACACACTTATATATCTATATATATATATTATTTTTTTGAAAACCTTAATATAAACATTTACCGGGTTGTTACAAATAATTTGATGCTTTTATTATTTATTTTTTCTGGTGGAACTTTGAAGGTATTTAAGTGTATCATACACAGAAGCAAAATCAAATCCGCATATTCTTGATACAACTTCCAGGTTGGTTAAAAATTTAGGTTCCGTCATTGCGTTCGTTTGGTAATCTCATTTTGTGGTTTGAATGTTCTTTTGGGGGCTGTAAACGAACCGGACAAACACGAACAAGGCCTTAAGGAATGAGCATGTTCATGAACTGTTGACGAACGCTTACCGAAAGAGATTTCTTGTTCGTGTTCGTTCATTCATTAAGGAAATGAACGTGTTCATGAATTGTTCAAGAACACTTACTAAGCTCAAATGAACTTAAACAAATGTTCATGAACATAAATGGACACAAACAACGTTTATGAACACAAATGAATACACACGAACACATTCATTTTGAAATAAAATTTGCATTTTTCATCCCAAAGATTAAAAGAATCCACTAAAAAAATAAATAATCACTTAACATAATTATCCGAACAAAGTTGACATAGTTATCGGAAACACGATTAACACAAAATTAAGAAGTTTTAATCAAGTTTTATACAAATGGAAATTGAAATGGTCGAGGGATGTTGGGGCAGGCATATAGTATAAATATGGTTCCAACTTTTTTAAAACTAAAAACAATAAAACAAAAATACAACATATAAAAACCTTTAAAGGAACGAACACAAATGAACTTAAACGAGTGAACATAAATGAACACATTACCAAACGTTCACGAACATAAACGAACGAACGCAACATCTGTTCTTGTTCGTTCGTTTAACTTAACGAACGGAATATCTTGTTCGTGTTCGTTCATTTATTAAACAAACGAACTTCCCACCGAACGGTTCACGAACTGTTCGCTGAACGTGCAGTTCCTTTACAGCCATCCAGTATAAGTACATAACTTAACATATAGCTGATGTTTTCAGTGTCTTCTCCACGTTGGCACGCGTTATGGCATCTTTTCATTTTGATGAGGATATCGTTCCATTTGTTGAGGTTTGCATCTCTCCTTCATAACCTCTAGCGTATGTATATAAATCACTGTGTATGTAACTATGTATGTGCTTGTATTCATAGGGATGGATGACCCGCCATTTTCGTTTATTTTTCTGTTTTTTATCCAGATTATATCAAATCCATTGCTTCAGTAGCTATTGGATTCTGAACAACAACACGAAAAAACAATCTACCAACTTCATCGATTATGGATCGCTACCCTAAAATCTCTACAAATCAGTTGGCCACCGATCAACTTCAACTCAACGTTTCTTAAACTCCAAGCAACCCTATTTGAAGCAACTCTCGATCACCAAATCCCTCAATCTCTAACCCAACCGTCACTTTTTGGAATGCAACATACGGTGAACAAGTCAAACTAGGCTACCCTCAAACTTACTTCCGGTTTTGGACAAACTTTCAAGAAACGGTAAAATAAACCTCGGTAAAAGACGATACTCAAGAATAGAGGCTGCAGTTAGTCCACCGCAGAAACACAAAGTCACCACAACGTTAAATCGTTGTGTGAAAAGAGTGGAGCTAATGGATGGAAATGTGAACGGGTCGGGTTCTAATGGGCCTAAGAGGAAAAAATTGGAACTAACGGAGCATCAGAAGGAGGTCAGACGGGCGCAGCAAGGCAGATCAAAGGATTGTGAAGGACGTGGGCCCGGGGTTCAACATACACGAGCGTTGACTTTTCGCAAGAGAATCAAAGTGAGTCACAAGAAGAGAGCCAGGATGTGAGAAATGTGGAGTCATCTTGGAGATGTTGAAGAAAGGTGATAAAGCATAAGTTTTGTATTTAAGAATTTAGTGTTATTGTAAACATGTAATCTTTTTAATAGTAAGGCCTGAAGGTTACAATGTGGTTGGGGTGTTTATGGCTTGGGTCTGTTGGTTTTGACAAATTATGGTCTGGACCACTAACTATGGTTTTTGGAAACGACAAACCTAACCAGTCGGGTTGGGTGGTTCATGATTATACTATATATACGTAACTGTTATATTCTAAAATTGAAAAAAAAGAATTTACAAATACTAAAGAGTAAATGACTGCTTCGAACCATGAACCTGACTGTTTGGATCTATGCTTCGGTTTGGGCGGTTCAGAAGGCTGATTTTCATTTTTTTGTAGTTTTTAGTTTTATCGTGATAATTGTTTCTTGTTACTTTTAAATCGTGCTTAAAAATAATCACGTTCATTAGGCCTTAGGGTATCCACCAAGTAGATGAGTTACAAACGTACATTATACACATTCAAGAATGAATAAAACGATGACAAGAGGGAAATAACACAAGTTTTACCATGTATGACTTCTAGATCAAATTGTTTCGTGTTTCATTTTATTTTTCTTCTCACACTATGATTCTAGTCTTCTTATCACTTCAGTTGTTATAACTACGAGGATTCTAGAATTTGGGTCTCTGTGGTTTCAATATTTTTTGCTATTTTCATCTGAAAGCAAAATCTGGTCAGATTTTTCAGTTAACATCTAGTTTTTTTTTGTCTTTTTCCTCCCTTTCAATGAAGAACAAAATGGGCTTATAATGAAACATTAAAAGATTATTTTGTCCTTCATTAAAAGGGAGTAAAAAGACAGAAAAACTGAATGTTAACTGAAAAATCTGACCAAATTTTGATATTTTATGAAAATGGCAACAAAATTGAAACCACAAGGACTCAGATTCAAAAGGTTTAAGTTTTGTACTAATTGGCAAAAGTGACCAAAACTAAGAGACCATTTTGACAGTTTACTCGTAAGGTGCACAAAATAATCGGTTAATAACTGCTCGAGGAATAACCGATTAGTGGTTATTTTTAACCTTATGTTAGTAACCGCTCATAAATAGTTAGTATAGTAACCGGTTATTAACCATTTTTTCTTTAAATCGGCAGATGGTTAACCGAAAAAAAAACAAAAAACCGGTTATTAATCAGAAAACAACCACTTAAAGTAATTAACCGGACTAGTTAAAAAAAATAACCAATTAAAAGTAATAACTAAAACATTAACCGGTTAAAGTTAAAATTACCAATTAACCAAACCTGTTACTGAAATTAACCGATCGGTGCACTTCTACACACCCGGCCTATCTATTGCTTTAAAAGAAAAAACTAAAAAACACAGAGTAGAACACCAATCAACCACCATCAGATCCTTTCACTATCACCCATCTCAACCGTCCGTGACACAGACACCTTCTACTCACCGTGACCCTATCATAACCCAAACCCAATCGTTCAACTCAAACCCATAGCAGCAGCAGTTCGATTCGAACCCTCCTTACTTTCTCTCTCTAGATTCTCTCTCTAAAATCACTCTCACTCCACCATCACGATTCACAGATTCACCTCTTCCACTTCATTTAAGTCCATTATAATTCGCCATTCGTGATGCAGATGTGATTGTTTTATTGTTTATACGGTGGAGAAATAATAAGTTACGAAGGCTAGGGTTTTATCGGTTCGAATTGATTGTTGTTTGTTGATTGTTCGATCTGAATGGAATCGGTATCGGTGAACAGTAGTAAAGGCGATGGTTCGTCAGCGGCTGACGTGGATATTATTTCGGTTACGCAGACGCTTGCGAAGGATGCGTATGTGCTGTTTCAGTTGGGGAAGTATGCGGAGTGTGTTAAGGTGTTGAATCAGGTTTTGGAGAAGAAAGCGGATGATTTGAAGGTGAATTTATTTGTTTTATATGTTTGTTTATTGGTTGTGTGGTTGATTATTGTTTTGGTTTATAATGTGGATGATTTTGAATGCATTGATTTTGATTGAGTTGAATTGGAATAGATGCATATTGTAAGGTTGAATTGAGATCATTTTTTTAGTAAGCAAGGGATTTTTTAAGCTACGCCCATAGTATACACTAGCATGTTTGGGGTTTAGACGTGTTTTAAGGCTTGTTTAGGCGGTTTTAGGTTGATTTCTAGGCTTATTTAGGTTCATTTCAGCCTTAATCAGGTTTTTTTTTACCATTTTTTATCTGAATTTGCGCTAAACTAGGGGTTTTTTAGCGAGGCGCATAGTATAAACTTAACTTTTAGGGGTTGTAGACTGTATTAGGCTTGTTTAGGCTGTTTTAGGTTGATTTCTAGGCTTATTTAGGTTGATTTTAGCCTTCATTAGGGCTTTTATTATCATATTTTTGCTGGAAATTAGCCGGAAAATCATCTGAATTCGAGTCTTGAATGCCTAGAAGGTGCGCTGGCCTGTGTGGTTCTATGCCTAGGCGCACATCTTGTGTGCTTTTGATAACTATGATGTAAATGAGAGTGATTGATTCAGGTACTTTGTGTCTGTTTTGCAATTATTAATGAATTTATGCTTTTTATGTGATTAGGAAAAGTAGACTCCTACTGTTCCACTGTTGAGGAGTGTTCTTTCAATCTATTTTTATGATATGGATGAGTTTTTGAACTGTATTCGGAGTTTTTGATTGAATTTAAGTGGAACAGATGCATATTGTAAGGTTAAACTGGGATTACTCTTTAAAGCTAGACGCATAGTATAAACTATAAACTACTATTTTTAGGGGTTTAGACATGTTTTAGCTTGTTTAGGGCTGGTTTAGGTTTTTAGGTTATTCTAGGCTTAATTTAGGTTAAATTTCAGCCTTAGTTTTTTTGTTTACCCTTTTATGCTGAAATTTAGCAGGGAAAGTACCTGAATTTGCGATTGAGCGCCTAAAAGGTGGCTTTCAAGTCGCAGTGCACAAGGTTTGCTTCTGCGCGCAGCGCACTTTGTGCTCTTTTGACAGCTATGATGTAAATGAGAGTGATTGATTCTGGTACTTTGTGTCTGTTTTGCAGTTTTCTTTGGATAGGACATTAGGGCTTCTTTTTCATTGTTATCAATGAATTTATGGTTTCTATATGATTAGGAAAAGTGGACTCCTACTGATCCACAGTGAGCTATACTCTTCTCAATCTAATTTTCTAACACATCATATAGAGTGTTCAGATGGTTTGTTTAGGTTGCTTTGCTGGTTAACTGTTCTTCACCCTCAATGTTTTGAGGTTCATTGGTGGTAGAAAACTGTTACAAAACTAGCATGCTTGATTGATTGAAATTTATGGTAAAAAATTGCTGTCAGTGGGAATGTTGGTTAATGTGGGGTCAGTAAGACTATTTGATTTAAGTGGAGCTGACTTATGAAGTGTCCGTTGTAGTTAAAGTAGCCAATCTGCTGTATTTAAAGTACTGCAAGGGCTTGAATGGCTTGAAAATACGTTTTAAGACTGATGTGGAATGTAGAAAGATATCAGGGGACAGAGAAGCAAAAGCATGTGCGGGCACTGTAAAATGAAGTTGGCGTGCCAACTTTATATAGATGTTATTTATATCTTATTTTGTTTCTATCTTTGTTGCTGCTGAAATATGCTGTGTGGCTGGAAGTCGTATTATGCTTCTTTAATGATGACCATTAGAGGGGTTAAGCATGTAAGAATTGGTAGTGTGTAGTCGTTTAACCTCAGCAGGTAGATCAAAAGAGTTGTTGAATAGATTTGCAAGATTCCTATATTTATAGGCTGTATATTATATGGGCACAGAGTATTATAGCTAGACTTAGTATGTTATCATAATAATGATGTTGTCTACTTATTAACTGTCTTTTTCTTTTCCGTCTTCTTCAGTTTATATCTTTATATTTTGTTTTCACGTTTACAACTTCGAAGTACTTTGTATTATCCTTTGTAGTTACTTTTCTTATAGCCTCTTTCACCTCCTCATATATGACCAAATGTCTGCAGCTTGCTACCAGTTAATTGTACGTCTTTCATTGCATGTTGCAATCTTTTCCACCACATCCTATTAACTCCCTTTTTGATCACTAAATGAATATTTAAAATCATTTTGTTTTGAGTAAACTGCCATTTTGGTCCCTGAGGATTGGTCACTTTTGCCACTTTAGTCCAAAACTCAAACCTTTTGCATCTGGGTCCCTGTGGTTTCAGTTTTATTGCCATTTTGGTCCAAAAGGGAAATAAGGTCATATTGTCTTATAAAATCCTGCTATTTTGTGCTTTTTCTCAGGGGCAAAATGGTCATTATATATATATATTAAACACACACCTGCAACACCCTCTATCTTTACCATAGCCTCTCCACCACCATCACCACCACAGCCTCATGACCACAACCATCACCACTACTGCCTCTACCACAACCATCACCAACATCACCATCACCTGCACCCGACCACCACCACCCCCCTCTAGCGCTACTACCAGCCACCGCCGCACCACTATCAGCCACCACTGCCAACAAACTGAAATGAACCCTAATCCGACGGTGGTAGTTTCAGCAATAGTGAAATTCAAATACTTGATATTCGACAAAGTTTTTCCTAATAATCATGTTATGGATAAGATAGGAATGATAATAACCAACTTGACCGTCCTTATCCTCCGCCGTCGCCATAGTCTTCGATGCAACAGATCTACACTTCACCAAATCAAGCATACGCTTACTGATCTCGTCGATGAGGGTTTGGGTGAGACGTTTGATGGCGGCGTCTTGCACGGCGGTGCCGGAATCTTCTCCGGCGGTGACGGGGTGACGGTTACTGTTTGTTTTTCGGTTTTGGTCCGTCATTGTTGTTTGACGGAGTGAAAAGGGGATGTGGTGGGGGTTGGATAGTGGTGGTTTCAACAATGGTGGTTTCAGCAATAGTGGAGAGGTTGGTAGTGGTGGGTTGGTGCCTTGGTGGTGACTGGAGAGTATAATTCAATCTGAATTCCTTGATCTCTATTGATGAAGAAGGGAACAATATATAATACAAGAGACCCTAACTAATTCCCTGGAAATCAGGGATACACAATCAATCATTACCAAAAATACATAAGGAAAGTATACACAATAAATACATAAAATACAAAACGGATATTCATCCGCTAATACGCCCCCGCAGTCGTAGCAGTAGGTCTTCCGATGCATAGACTGGACCGAAATCGTTGAAAAAATTGGCGTGGAAGACCCTTGGTGAATATGTCAGCGTATTGATAGTCTGCATTCCCTGGAAAGAGTGGCAATGAAGTGCTGCAAAAGTGTCTGATTGGAGGCTGTCAAGATGATGTCGTCTACATAGAGAAGTAAATATGCCATTTGATCACCTTGTTTGTAGACGAACAAAGAAGTATCACTCGTGGTAGACCGAAAACCACACTTTTGAATATAGGAAGCAAATCTGAGGTACCACGCACGTGGAGCTTGTTTTAGCCCATAAAAGACTTTTGAAGTCGACAAACATGCTTTGGATTTTTACTGTCAACAAACCCAGGTGGCTGAAACATGTAAACAGTTTCATTAAGGTCCCCGTGTAGGAAAGCGTTCTTGACATCCAGTTGATGAATGGGCCAAGAACGTGAAGTTGCTAAGCTGAGGACGGTACGAATTGTAGTGGGCTTAACCACTGGGCTGAATGTCTCGTCACAATCAACACCCACCTGTTGAGATTTGCCATTTACAACCAAACGCGCTTTGTAGCGCTGTAATGTACCATTGGCATGATATTTGTGGCGAAATAGCCACATACATCTGATAATATGAGCATCTGCAGGTCTTGGCACAAGCTCCCATGTATTATTAGCTATTAATGCCTGGTATTCGTCGGTCATAGCCGAGTGCCAGTTCTGGTCGGTCAAGGCCTGGGTGTGGGATTTGGGTAGTGGGGAAATGTTGTGCTCGGAGGTGGCTAAGAGGGTGGGATCTGTTGAGGGTAGGGAACCAGTTTTAGACCGGGTCTGCATAGGGTGGGTAGAGGGTGGCTGAGGCAGGTTAGATTGTGAAGGAGCTAGGGTGCTAGGTGCATGTTCTGGGAAGAAAACAGGTCTGGATGCATTAGAATAAGATCTGTTTATGCGGATGTAAGTGTGGGTAAGGGGTGGGGAATGTGGTTGTGAGACCGTGGGGTGGGGGGTGGGTGTGGAAGCATGGGCTGGAAAAAAAATGGGTCTGGATGTTGCTGGGTCAGACCTGTTTAGTCGGCTGTAGGTGTGGGTTATGGGTGGGGAAGATGGTTGGGAAGTAGTAGTGGTTTCGGTTGTGGGAGGAGAGGAGGTGAAATGAAACGGGATACTCATGGGTGAGGGTTCCGAATCAGGGTGAGATAATGGGGTGGTATGAGGTGTAGGTGGGGTAGATAAAGGAAATGTGGATTCGTCAAAGGTGACGTGACGGGATAAATAGACACGTCCAGTTGAGGGGTCTAAGCATCGGTATCCACGATAATTCATAGGATATCCGAGAAAGATGCACGGAGTGGAACGGCGGGCTAGTTTGTGGGGTCGAGTGGCATTGTGATTTGGAAAACAAGCCACACCCGAAGGTGCGAAGGTGAGTGTAGGTGGGATGCCGGTGATAGAGTTTGTATGTGGGGGTTAAAAAGTTATGGAGTTTGGTAGGAAGAATGTTATGTAAATAGACGGCAGTGTGAAGTGCTTCAACCCAGAAATTTGAAGGTAGGGAAGCATGGGTAAGGAGGGACATAATGATGTCATTAATTCGTCGGATCATACGTTCCGCCTTACCATTTTGTTGTGAAGTTTGGGGACATGAAAACCGAAATTGAAGGCCGTGAGTGAGAGCGAATGATTTAAATTTGGAATTATCAAACTCACCACCCATGTCACACTGAAAACTTTTGATATATTTATTAAATTGGGTTTGGACAAGGCGGTGAAATTGAGTAAATTTGGTGAAGGTTTCGGATTTATATTTGAGTGGATAAGCCCAAACAAATTGGTATGGTCGTCAATGAGGACCATGTAATATTTGTAACCTGTTTTGCTAGGTATAGGTGAAGTCCACAAGTCACAATGTATAATGTCAAAAGGTTGGAAAGTAACGGAATCAGAATCATTAAATGGTAAACGCTTATGTTTAGCGATTTGACAAGAGTTGCAAAAGAAATTGTTCTTAGATTTATTACAAGAAATTAAATTACGAGAAACTAAGAAATCCATAATAAAATTGCCAGGATGGCCAAGGCGATCATGCCAAACATTAGAGAGCGAAGAAGTAAGCAAAGCGGAATCAGGTTTGTTGGTTGTGGTGTTGAAGGAGTACAGTGGGCCGGTACTATTGTGGCGGCTCAGGAGCGTCCCATTCTTGTAGTCATTCACAGAAAAGCCAAAAGGGTCAAAACACATGGAAACCATATTGTCAGTAGTGAATTTACGAACTGAAACAAGGTTTTTGATAATATTTGGGGTGTAAAGGACATTTTTAAGGGTGTAGGGTCGGACCCGTGAATTGGGTGAGTTAATGGTTGTATGACCGGACCCGTGAATTGGCACACGGTTACCATTACCAACATACACAGAATTAATAGTAGTAGTACAAGGAGTGTGAATATTACCTGGTTCGTGTGTCAAATGATCAGAGGCACCAGTGTCAGCAACCCAATTTTCATCTCCCGAGTCCAGTGCCATCGCCTGGAAAGCTGCCCCTAATTCTGATGGTTCCAGTGGGTTTACATCTGCCAAGTGGGCCTGAGCAGGTGGAGTGGACGCTGTTGTGAACTTGGGCCAGTGGCCTGTTGAGGCTTACCAGGAACAATCGGCCAAGATGGGCCTGCCCAACTGGGCTGAGTTGGGTAGGGACATGGTGGGGCCGCAGCCCACCATGGTGGCCAGTAGGGGGATGGACCTGGGCTCCAGACATTGGGTCGGACCAATTGATAATGGGCCGAAGACTGGGAAGAACCACGAGGCTGGTTGCGGTTAGAGGGCTGCTGATTTCCACGACCTGTTCGATGTTGCTGTTGACCCAAAGACTGCTGAGGCCTTTGATATTGACGTCTTGGCTGCTGTCTGTTGTTGTTGCGATAATGAGGGGGGTCCCGGCGGGCCGTAGGTGGCTCGCGAGACACTTGGGCAACAACAGCCGGGTTGGAGGCAATAGAGTCCCGTGCTTGTTGGCGACGCAGATCTGAGTCGAGCATGTCGCAGGCATCTTCCCATGAGGGAAGGGTGTTATTGATGATAGAGGCTTGAACATCGAATTCCGGTGGTAAGCCGCGAACCAGTTGCAGGACAAGGCGTTCTTCTGTGACTGGTTGTTCAACAGCTTTCAGTTGGTCAACCAGATACTTGAGACGCTGACAGTAGTCTTGGAGGCTGGGCATGGAGCGCAAGGTAAGATTGACAAACTCTGTTTCAAGGGCTGCTGCACGGGCGCCCTTGTTCAGAAAAATTTTTCGAATCCGGGTCCATGCGCCATAAGCTGTTGTTTCCTCATCAAGAATATGTGCCAGCAGGTCATCTGAAAGTGTCCCATAGATCCACTGAAGCACAAGAGAGTCAATTTTGGCCCAGTTGGCGTAGTCCGGAGCTGTTTTGGCAGGCGGTTCAGTGCCATCAATGTGGTGTAACACCTCGTAACCGCGCGCTTGCAGGGTGAACAGCTTGACCCATGATGCATAGGTGACTTTGGAACCATCCAAAACACGAACTTTGTGCTGGATGTTAGTCACCGAATAAGCAGGGTGAAGGCTGTCAGTGTTCTTGGAGAATTCTGGTTTGTCTGCCATCGAGATGAACAAAAGAAGGAAAAAGAAAAATCGGCTGCAGGATCCATGGACAGGGGCTGCTGCGATTTGGTTTTAGGTCAGAGCAGTAGGCTCTGATACCATATAATTCAATCTGAATTCCTTGATCTCTATTGATGAAGAAGGGAACAATATATAATACAAGAGACCCTAACTAATTCCCTGGAAATTAGGGATACACAATCAATCATTACCAAAAATACATAAGGAAAGTATACACAATAAATACATAAAATACAAAACGGATATTCATCCGCTAATAGAGAGATGGATGGTTGAGAGGTCCGGTATTTATTTATTTATAAGAACATATGTATTTTTTATTTTGGTCCAAAACTTGAACCTAGTTACACAAATAGTCCCTTTAACAAAAGCTTTAAATAAAATAAAAAAGAAATGATCATTTTGCCCCTGAGGAAAAGGACAAAATAGCAGGATTTTATAAGACAAATATGACCTGATTTCACTTTTGGACCAAAATGGCAAAAAAACTGAAATCGCAGGGACCCAGATGCAAAAGTTGAGTTTTGGACTAAAGTGGCAAAAGTGACACTACCACAGGGACCAAAATGGCAGTTTACTCTTTTGTTTTTAATATTCTCAGATTGCTTGTTATAGGGTCAGCCATCTATTAAACATCTAGCTTCTTTTCGTTTTCACACCCTTTCTTTCCTAACACTGTGTGTACTTCAAATGTTTTCAAAATGTTGAGGAAACCCATTGTTTGGATGTATGACTTTACAGTTTATAAGCGACCTTTGATTCATCTTATAGCGAGTCTGTGATCCATCTAAGTTATGACAGTTGAAGTTTGCCATTGGTTTACGTTCGTAACTTGGTTGATTGCTTCTAATTGCAACTATTAAAAGAATATTAACCTGATATATATATTGAGATCAACAAATAACAAAAGCACACCATGTTTGTTTATTTTTAAATTTTAAATTAACATAAGCTTATTAAATTATACTCATCTCCCAAGTAATTAATAGGAAATAGGAAATGAGATGAGGGAGCTGGACAGCTGTCTGCATGCAGATACCACATACATGATATATAATATTATTAAAAACTGGTAACTGTTAAGGGAGGACTATTGTTCTTTTTTCCCCCTGTTATGTAAACGCCCTGCAAAGTTGCGGTAAAGCTCTTTCTTTGTACAGAAATTAGCAGTTAAAACTTTTATTTTACTTGGGCATTGTACCTTTTTTTAATCATGGTTTTTCATTAGATCATTTGCAGGTATATAAACATTTCATGTTATATATAGCTGAAGGTTTTGATTACTGTTTTCTTTGTCTTTTAAGAGGTTGAGCTTTTATGGAAGTTTTTTTTCGTATAATTCATTTTTTATATACAGGTTCTTCATAACATCGCTATTGCGGAAAACTTTCAAGATGGATTTTCAAACCCAAAGAGATTTTTGGAAGCCCTTGATAACATTAAGGTATTTCTAAATTTGTCATTTTGGAGATCAATGCTTTAGAGCACTACTATTTTTTCTTTTCGAGTAAGGTACACGGTGGTCCTATGTGATTTACCTAAATTTTGGATTTGGTCCCCAACTTTACAAAATTACACGGATGGTCTCTGTGGTTTGCACTTTGTAACACATTTAGTCCCCAACTTTGCCTAAAAACACATGGATGGTCCCTGTGATTTGCACTTTGTAACGCATTTAGTCCCTAACTTGGACTTGTTGAAATCTTTATATTTGTTAGCTAGGGACTAAATATGTTATAAAGTACAAGCCACGGGGACCTCTCATAGTTATCGATAGCGAAGATGGCGCTCGTTATCGCGCGCTTCGTAGCGAAGCACCCATCTCTCGCAATCTACTAAGTAGTGGCTCCATAGCGTGATTATAGCGGATTCCGACTACGAATTCCGGCCGGAAACCTGCAATTTCTGCCGGAAACTTGCTGGAAACTTAGGAAGAAGAAGAGCGGCTGCGTTTTTATTACGTTGGAGCTTTTTTAGGGTTAAAAAAGTTTATGGATTTTCACTGTTAACCCCTCTATCTTTCATTAAGTTACATTTACACCCTAAAACTTGAAAAATTTACATTAAAAGTGTAAAATTAGTTTGTGTATCTTAGCACTTAAACCCCCCCCCCCCCCCTATTTTCACTAGCTTACATTTGGTCCTTAAACTTATATTTATATACATAAAAAGGTATAAGATTAACATTATATATATAAAAATTATATAGATAGCTATTTTTATTTCTTAAAATTTTTACTACCTTATCGCTAAACACGAAATAGCGGGTGCTATTTCATCGCTATCGCTACGTAGCATATAGGTACGTTGTCGCTATTCGCTATCGATAACTATGGACCATCTGTGTAATTTTAAAAAGCTGAGGACCAAATAAATCTTGGTAAACCACGGGGACCATCCGTGTACTTTACTCTTTCTTTTCTCAATTGTGATTTTCATTAATAGTGTTTCTCAAGCAAATCATTAGAGATTTATCAGTAGTAGACCTAGCGGTTTGTGATAGAAGTTTGTTCTTCAATTGTTTATTCTTCTATCTATATAACATACAGTTGACTTTATAATAAGTTCTTGCTTGCACATGTTTGACTTTTTTGTTTTTGGTAAAGAAACGATGTGAAAGGCAATCTCATTCATCTGGGGAAAATGCAATGGTGTCGAACAACAGAATCAAATCAGTGGGAAATAAGGGCATTCCATCTGACGATTTTGATGTTTCTCTGACAATGTTTAACATAGTACGTCTTACGTTATTTTGTGTATTCTAACTTCATTTCCGCAATACCTATCATACTTTTTGTATTTTCTTGATCTTCTATATTGTTTCTCTTTAGGCAGTCATTCTTTACCTCTACATGATTACGAGAAATGCTTCTCCATTTTGGAAAGTTGTATCAAAATATCGAACCAATAGATGAGGTAGGCGATGAATTTGTATTAATTTTTGTTACACGGTTTGATTTGCGTGTTCATATTTTTTTTCTTAAACAGAGGGTAGCACGCCATGTGTGTCTTTTGTTGCTGGAGGTTTCTTTAGTTGGTCATCATGCTTCAAGAGCTGCTGTAAGTTTCTTGTTTTCACTAAAATAAAAAGTTTGCATTACGATTACTTGTACACGAATTGTTTTTCTACCCATAATTATGATAGTGGTGTTTTTTTATTCCTTCAAGATCTACTAGAATTAAGAAACAATACTATTTATCTTACAGATTGCTGTTATCGAGATTAAATGTAAGAAAAATATAGAAACACATTAGAAGTTTGTTTCTAGTAAAGTATACCTGAATAAAGGAGTTGCTTTTTAAACAGCTGTATTTAGAGTATAATTTTGCTTGACCTAAAATCTACATTCTACTTCCTGATTAAATCCGCTAATATGCATATCATAGTGACAGTAGTATAATTAATTTATACTTATGTTAAATCACACCCCTAATTTTGTAAGGTAGAATATGAATAATCATAACAATTGTCAAGGATTAATGCACATTTATGTAAGAAAACTTTTCGACTAAAATGCCAAGATCGTCCCTGAGGTCTGGGCTGATTTGCCTGTTACAGACAAAATAACCTTTTTCTTGTATCTGGACACCTGACATTTGATTTTGTTTGCCATTTCCTATCAAAATCACAAACCCAGTTAAAATATATCATTAACTTGGGGACGATTTTGGCAATTTACCTGTTTATTTATCTGTTTTTACTTGTTTACTTTAAATAAAAAATATTTTAATCATACCCCACACATTAGTATATATACAAAAAAAAATAAAATGGGTAAATGGCCAAAGTTATCCCTGAGTTAACGGTAAATTTTAACTAGGTTTGTGATTTGGATGGAAATGGCAACAAAATCCAAACGTCAGGTGTCCGGATACAAAAAAAAAATATTTTGGATGTAACAAGCAAATCAGCACAACCTTAGGGACGATTTTTGCATTTTACTCAAAACTCTTTTAATGTTAGCATATAAACATTTAAGGGGATTCTTTTTACTTCTTTTTTTTAATAGAAAAAAAAGAAGAAACAACGTTTACATTTTTATGGAAAGAGTTCAAGGGCCTTTAAGTCAATCTACATGGTTAAAGTTCAGTTACTGTCTTTTGTTAATTTTTGGTGAACTTAACTGTATCAACAGCGCTCTTAATTTGATTATCTGTATTTTCTTCACTAAAAATTTAGCAAATTAACGTCTTTATTATAGGATGTGATGAATTACTTGGAAAGAGTAGGTGGCAATAGCTTAGTCACACAAGGCGATTCCGGAAACATAACTCAGCAACAGCTAACAACCTTAGTGACAAAATCCACCTCAGCACCCAGCAACATGATGACATCATCAGATCCAATCAACTCAGATTTAATCGTCAACACAAACGGTCCTGAAAGCCCGTTATCCAGAACTCTCTCGGAAGAGGAAACACTATTAGAACTAGAATCTTTAATGAGTGGACCCCAAACCCTGACAAGACCATTAAACGATCTTTCAAGAACACAAACCGATGAGTCGTTTATTTCAACACCGGATTTACGGCTCAAAGTGCATTTATACAAAGTTTGGATTCTTATTCTCACAAGAAATCTCAAAGCAGCCAAACGAGAAGTCAAAATGGCCATGAATATAGCACGCGGGAAAGATTATTCACTCGCGTTATTTCTAAAATCACAGCTCGAATACGCGAGAAACAATCACGAAAAGCGATAAAGCTTCTAATGGCATCCGTCAATCAAACGGAATTCGGAACATCATCGTTGTATTACAACAACCTTGGATGCATTTACTATCAACTCGAGAAATATCAAACAGCTGCCGTCTTTTTCTCGAAAGCGATTGGAAACGGTTCTCCACAAAGAAAGGAGAAACCGATGAAATTGTTGAGTATCTCGCAGGATAAATCGGTTCTTTTCGCATACAACTGTGGGTTAGTCTATTTGGCTAGCGGGAAACCCGTACTTGCGGTTCGATGTTTCCAACAAGCGGGTTCGGTTTTCTTTAAAAAGCCTCTTTTGTGGCTTAGAATTGCGGAGTGCTGTATAATGTTTACGGAAAAGAAAGCGGATATTCACGTTAACGTTATCGGTAAGGGAAAATGGAGACAACTTGTTATAGAGTCGTGGAATTCGAGAAACGCGTTGCAGGTGGACCCGAATCTTTCGCTCACGTTTGCAAAAAGTTGTCTTCTTAATGCGCTACACTTGTTAGACTATCCTGATGGGAATACAAATCTGAAAGCGGATCAAGGTCTGGGATCGGGGCACGTGAATTCAAACGGGGAAGCGAACCCGAACCTGCCTGTGAATTCGAAAGAGATGAAGGTGGGGAATCTAAACCCGTTGCTACAGAGCTCGATTAACGAATACGAGGGTCTTTGTGGAAAAGAGAACTTGATGATATTGCAAGCCGTGCTCGCTGACCTGGCGTTTGTTTACTTGGAGCTTGGGAATGCAGTGAAGGCGTTAGTGGCTTCTAGGTGTCTTTTACAGCTTCCGGAATGTTCTAGGGTTTACTCTTTTTTGGGTAACGTTTACGCAGCGGAAGCTTATTGTCTCTTGAACCAGCCGAAACAAGCTTCAGAGCATTTGTCGAGTTATATATCAGGGCAGAATAGTAATAATACCGCAGTACCGTACAGTCAAGAGGATTGTGACATCTGGCAAATGAGGAAAACCGTTGACCTTGAGGAGCCAAATTCCAGTAACGCCCCTGCTCTCGAACAACCCTTACCGAAAGGCGGTTCTGGCTTTTTGTTTCTGAAGCCGGAGGAGGCTCGCGGGGTCCTGTTGGCTGACATGGCGGCCATAGCGGCAGCAGAAGGTGACATGGAGCGGGCCCACGAGGCTGTGACACTCGCGTTGTCGCTTATACCTGACAACCCGGAAGTGGTTCTAACCGCAACATACATAGATTTAGTTCGTGGGAAGACTCAAGATGCGGTTTTGAAGTTGAAGCAATGCAGCCGGGTTCGGTTTTTCCGGGGACGTTAGCGGAGAAGTGATGATTAATGGATTGTAGGTAGGTCAAAACAATCCTTTGAAATTGAGGATTTGATTTGTAACATATATATAGCTCCAAGTTCAGGGTAAAAAGGTCTTTTTGTTTGTTGACTATTTTTGAGCATTTTTTCCCCTTAAAATTCTGTGTTTTCTTTAGTTTTATGATCGATATGAGACTATTGTGGTAACGGAGTTAGCCCTTCAATAGATTTGAGTTGTAGTGTTACTTTTCTTTTTCTCTGTTTATTTGAAGAGATCGTTAGTTGTTTTAGCAGATCTCAAAATATATACTCTTGTTTCTTTTGCTTTCAACCTTTTTGAGTCCATCTGTCCAAAAAAAGGGGCCGATTTCGGATAAAAAATGTATAGGTTTTCTGAATTAATGTAAAGGGTCACTTGAGTTCTTACATCAAATGTGGAAGAATCATTAATTTAATGTGTGAATAAAAAGAAGAAAGAGCATAATGATAAAATATTAAATAATTTATAACGCATTTCATTAATTATGTTATCTTTTATTAATAAAACAAAAACATTATATCCTACACATTTCAAAATTTATCCTATATATATCTTATACTTATCAGAATTTATCCTACACACATGTAAAAATACCTACTTTCAAAATTTATCCTACACATACTAAAATTTATCCCACACATGTCGAAAATTGTCCTTCACCATAAATTATTTTATCTTGAAAAAATATATATAAAAATGAGTTACAAGTTTAATTAATTAGCTAATTAATGACAATTATATATTTACCTATATGCCCTTTTTCATAATATTAAATACACACATTGAATAAAGTAAATGGAGAATTTCTATTGGTTTAAAAGTTATTATTTTTATTCTTACAAATTTTTTTTTCTCATTAGAACTCTCCACTCCATCAAATTAAATCAACTTGTTTTTGAAAGAACCTGTTTCTGATCAAAATGCATGCACAAAACAAATACCTTAGGTCCTTAACAAGTAAAAAAACACAACTATAAGATATAAGAAAATAAGAATAATATTTTAATCTCAATAGCATTTGTCACTTGTGCAAATTTATATTGATATATTGTAGTATGTGGTATATAAAGTGATTTCGGTGGCAATCCTATTTCCTGAGATCTTTTCAACTGTGTGAGGGTGTACAAACAACAATATGAAAAAACACTACCCAAGGATGACGAACGGATAATTAATGTTGTTGGCGTATCACACATGGAGAGGTGAGCGCATCACTTAGGATGACGGGAAGGGCTAAGATAGTTGGCCCGGACAACATACTGATTGAAGTGGAGAGGAAATAGTTAAATGGTTAACAATTTTGTTTTATGTTCAAATCTGGAAAAATGTCAGATCAATGGAGAAATAGTGTTATAGTGTCGCTATATAAGAACAAAGAAGACACCTAATGTTGTGGGAATTATAGGGGATTAAGTTGCTATTAAATATAGGAAAATGGTAATTGAGATTAGGATTAGAAAAGAAATTAAGGTTACAGTAAAGTAATTTGGTTTTATGTCTGGAAGGTTGACTACGAAAGCACTAAACACTCTAAAAAGATTGATGGAAAAGTATAGAGAGAGGAAGAGAGATATGCATATGTGTTTATTGATCTGCAAAAGGCATATGATAATGTACCACGTAACTTGATTTGGAATAATTTGAAAGGTAGGGGGTCAGGAAACTACATAGATATAACTATTGATTTGTGTGATATGACTGAAACTTATAATTGGCACCTGTAAGGGATACTGTTTCCTTCCCTATAGAGGTAGGAATTTATCAAGGGTTAGCGTTGAGCTCGTTTCTTTTTATGATTGTTTTGGATAAGTTGTCCAGGTCGATTTAGGGGATAGTTCCTTGGTGCATTCTCTTTGCTGGTAATATTGTATCAGTTGCAAAGACTAAACAGAGCCTAAATGCAAGGATAGAGGGGTGGCGAGCAACTTTATAGGACAAGAGTTTAAGGATTAGTCACTTTAAGAAAGAGCATATTTTATGTGATTTCTGTGATACATACGAATTAAGGTTTTAGTTTCATTATGGAGAAGCTATAGTGTTTGGTTTCATGTTTGTTAATTCTCATGAAGATTGTAGTGTGTAAAGCAGAGGATCGTGTCATTACAGTGGAGATGAATTCTAATTGTGTTCGAGTTTTCGAGACAAAACTGATGACTTTTGCAGAGAGTTGAAAGACTAAGACTTTATCATTTTTTTGATCAGCAGAAATGATTAATGGGATTCCTTTTCTTGACAAAAGATCAATAATTTAACCTGTGCATAATCGAGGTTTACTATTTGTCATGTTTTGGACTCATTATGAGAGTAGACTCGATTCCTATGTTGTGGTGCGAATGACGCGTACTACACTATTAGGGTTCCATGAAAGATAAGTAACATGTTAAACATCTAAGAGGGCCTAAACATCCACACACACGCGCATACGATGTGTCGAGACATGTATAGAATTATTAACTATTTTAGGTTATTTTTTAACACAAAATCAAGCTTTAAATTTATAAATAAGGTAAAATACAATCACTTTTACAACACGTTAGGGTAAGTGCACCCACCGTTAGCGTTGTATAGTGAAGATAAGAAACCGAGATAAGGACACAAGATCTTTCAATGCTATAATATTATCAACGTCCAGTCAAACAAAAAAATGAGTTTTGTGAAAGGGTTTTAAATATGAAACAAAGCAAAATACAAATAAACAAAACCAATAATAAAGAAGAATTACTCACTAATGTCTTAATTAACTTCTTTGTAACCAATAATTTCTATCTCCAATTAATTAGTCAAAAATACTTTATCCTACACATATCAAAATAAACATTAGTCATCACCCATCTCTTACGAAAATTTGTTAAAATTAACCCTATACGTATTTAAGTTTATCGTATACATAAAATAAAATTATCATAAACATATCAAACTTATCTTATACATATTAAGTTCATCATACACATATCAAAACAAACATTAATCTCCATCATTCCCCTAAAAAAGTTTTTGAAATGTGTCTTACTATTAATTGTTTAATTTATTATAGAATATCAATAAGTTAATTAATTTATTGAAATTATCCTTCTACTTTTAAGGTTGCATTATACACAACAACAAAATACTACAACAATAAAATAAAGTAATTCTATTAGTTTAACTTATCTTTTCTCTTCTTCGATTATCATGTATCATTATGTATATCTATAATCATGATATATAATAATGATTTACCAAATTATAAGTGGATCTTTCACGAGATTGGAGATAAGGAATCTGTAATTTATTTTCTGTGTGTTTGAAACATGTAGAATGCAACCACATGTTTTGAATGGAGTGATGACAAACAAATGTCATGTGCATCCATATCGAAATGGTCCCTCCTTCATTCCTTACCACTAAAACCATTTACTATTTATTTATTTTTAACTTTCACTATGTGTACTTGTACATTTTCAAGGTTCAGAATAATCACCACATTCACATCAGCAGCATGCTATAGAGTACAGGGCGGACCTAGAGTGATAGAAGGGGTAACTTACGTTGCCTCTTGACGCTCTGACAGTAGTGTAAATTTTGGAGTATTTAAAGTTTTTTCGATTTCATTACCCATTTTCATTGAAACGTTACCCCTATGCGGATTTCCTAGATCCGCCACTGATAGAGGAGAAAGCTATCGTTTTGAGTATTTTCAGCTGTTGTCTCGGACCGATGTGGAATAAAACTCTCTTTAATATGTGTTTAACTTTTTTTTAATCAATCACATGTGACTATTAAGACTTGATCCTTAAAAATATTTTTTTATTTTTTTGTTCCTATCAGTTAATTAGCTACAGGTTTGATGTAAGTTTTGGGTTTGGAATCTTACAGTTTTAATTATATGTTTTCAATTTAATGTACACCTAATGCGTAAGATAGAAAATTATAACGCGTATTATTTTTTTATAGCATGCGTGATTTCTGATTTTCTTCATGCTGATTAGGGTTTGATTTTTATAACATGTGTGATCTAATATCGTACGCATTGCACGTTAAAAAACTGTAAGTTAACCCCATACTATGTAAGCATATCTTATTTATCTAAGAAAACACAGTTCTAAGAACCCAAATCAAGGAAATAATATCTCACTCAAAAATTATGAATCAGTAGTTCTTGATTAATAAAAAAAATGTCAAGGATTCAACGATTAAAACATAATAATGTACTCAATACTAGTAATATTTTTCATTATTATTATTGATCAGAAAAGAAAAGGTTGATAGACCAACATGTAATAACGTATAAAAAGAAGTTATTATTCTAAATCAAAATCCAGTTGGTATATATGTGAGAGAAACATGAAAAGAAATGTGACTGAATCATGGGCGGATGTACCATATAATTAGGGGTAGCCTCCGCTACATTTTGGCGCTCCGCCGGTAGTGTAAATTTTGAAAAAATTTGAGGTTTTTTCGATTTCGTTACCCCTTTCTTTTAAAATGTTACCCCTATGAAAGTTTTCTAGATCCGCCACTGGACTAAACAAGAGAACAAAATTGTGTATGTGCGATTCTTCAAGCTCCAAACTCCAAACACTATTGAACAAGTTTACTCGTGTTCTCTCGATAATTGACCCATGCATGCACTCTAGCTAGAAACAGTGGCGAATCCATAAAATTTTTTCAGTGGGTTCGTTTTGGTAGATTTTCACTAACTTTTTTCAAATCATACAAGATTCTCACTATTTTTCCCATTTTTTTTCCAATCCAAGTGGGTTCATGTGAACCCACAAAACAGGGCTGAATTCGCCACTGGCTAGAAATTCAGGTTGGTTTGTTTGTTTTTTTCTTAATTTCTAGGTTGCTTTTTATAGCACTTCATTATACTCAAGAATCGGTTCTAAGATTATTGATTGATAGTGCTAGCATTATACTCAGCTTTTGGGTATAGAACTTGGGTTGCATGTATTGTTGCCGGCTATGCTATATTATAATACAACTCTTTAGAGTGTAAGTCATACAATTTTTAAAACGTAAAATATATAAATATATCGTTGGTTTTTAAATCAACTACCTCTTACGATTTTTAAACGGATATAACTTTTTCATACGTTAATATTTTAAAAAAATGAATACTGGATATGATTAGAATGACAAAAAAATAAAAAACTCAACGACCCAAAGAAGAAAAAACCCTATGTTGTGAATTATTGCGTTTGACTTACTAATTAATAAAATATTTAATATAAGAAGAAATCATGAATATGTAACTATGTAACTAAAGTATTGCAGTTCAAAAAAAAAAGAAAGAAAAAAAGAAACTCCCTGTATCACGATATCATTCAATTAGGAGGCGCAGGCGGTAACTTTTGACATGGAACCAACCTAATATTAAATTAGCGGGTTTGGATTTAGTATAAACGAGTTTAGTTCACTTGGTTAATGTAAACCCGTTTTACTAAACGGCTTGACTTTGGGTCAATTCAATGAGTTCGTGGTTGAACGTTTAACCTATTCTTTCTTAATATGTGTTTTGTGTCGTAGTTATTTTAGTATTTGATGCCAGGATTTAGGACTTAGAAGTGAATTCGACATAAGGTTGATAATTAAAAGTTAATTGTTTGAAAAGTATGTTTTTATAAAAAATGTAAATTTAGAGTAGTATTAATAAATGGAAAAAGTCCAATATTAAAAATTAATATTGGCTAAAATCATTCATGTCTGCATCAACACACGAATATTTATGACGTAGACATGATTTTCGTGCTTGGTTTGTCTCAGTTGGACCCATCAATCTGTAAACATGACTTGTTTAGCACCGCTAATTTTAGTTATTATACTCTCAACTATAACATACTAGTCGATAATATCATAACTTTCTCAAGATTTTATCTCATTTTTATCATGTTTTGGGTTATCCAGGTGAAGTTGTTCAAGTTTTTGTTTAAAAAGAAGTAAACGCATAACCGACCCGTTTAAAGCATCCAATTATGTCATGCTCTTGAAACTTTAAAATAAGAAGTAAAATTTAAGATCTTGTAACACTTAAGAAGGAAGTGAGATGTCGGTTTTGTTTCTCCGAAAAATTGTCTCGAACTCTACATCAAGAAAATATTTTACATCATCAAAGCAAATCGGTGTATTAAGTACCTGAAAATAATAGTCACTTTCTTGAAAAAGTTTTTTAAGATTGTGATCTTAAAAAGTTTTTTTAGATCTAATGACTAGTTTGTTATATTTAAAAGAATATTAGTTTGTTATAACTAAATTATGCATTATTTAGTTAAATTAACTATTCTTATTATTTTCTTGATATTATCTGAATATATCTGAAATGTATATTTTGATAAGAAAAATCAATATCAAATCTAAATTAAGTTACAAACTTCTGACACACTTGGTTAAATATTAGTGAAAATTATCAAATTGGACATTTAACCAATCAAAATTATCAAAAAAGTCAAAATCCGGCCAAGATGATAAATTTGAGAGTTATGCCAATAAATTTGTAGATAAAAATCGCCGACTAAGTTTTAGCTCACAGTCAATGTCTTTTAAAAATAAATTAGTCAACTATGCTTATTTTGGTAATTTTCTCTAAATATTACTTTACTGGTCAATGAGTTAAGTCTACTTATAAATGCATTTATCTTTTACTTTTCAACAAGTTAATTTTTAACTGCCAAAGAAAAATAAATGAATACAAAAAATTGACCAACGGAAAATAGCCTACATGGTTGAAAAATACAACATAAACTTCTCTAAAAATATCAACCGCCACTTATGACCTATACTAGACCATGAAACACCACTTTCTAAAGAATAAGGACTCGATTCAACAAGTGATTATATAGCTATAAAAACTGAGCTTTTACTTATTATTTAATTAGATGGATAAAACGATTCATGATACATTTTGACATCCGACTCATGTTTTATTATCATATACATTTTTTTTAAATGTTTCCTTACATAACGTATATCAACTTACTAAAACATATAAATTAAGTTGAGTCATTTATAAGTTAATAGTTTGAAATTATAGATTTAAAAGTAGAATTAATGATGTGTGACAAATCGAGCTAGGGGGTTGATAAAGGTGTTTTCCTAGTACAAATGTTGACCCCTCACGACTGTCCTCTAAAAAAGAACCGTATTATTTTTCAATTCAGCAAATATAATAATATCGCTAACAAAAATCCTTCAAATAATTAAAACCGGTCAAATGGGCCAATTACATAGTATTGGGTTGGTGTGGATTGGTCTTGTCATGCCTCTTTTAAAATCTATATTAAGGAGTTGTTTGTTTATTTTTAACGAGATTTTTACTGGTTCAGATCTATTACTGGTTTAGCACTTAATAATTTAGACTATTTGTTTTGTGAGCAGATGTCTGAATTGTTAAGCATTATACTGAATCTAAATGGTTTAGACCTCTAATCTGAATTGGTTAAACATTTGCCTTTGAACGATTAAAAATTATACTGTCTTTTAATGGTTCAGACCTATTATTAATTCAGCATTTAACTATACAAAAATTGTAAAATAACTCCTAAATAAAAATCATATAGAAAAAAAGGTTGTATGTATTTACATATTTTAAATGACTTTGGACTTATTTTATTTGGCCTTATTCATTTTTAACTTATCAATTCATAATTAACCATAACCACCGCCTATAATAAACAGTGTATATATGCAAGCATTCTTCAATAATTGTAAAATCATAATTAAATAATAATATATATCTGAAATTACGAATAACCAAAATATCCATTAATTGTTCTTATATCCTTGCATCAACAAAACAAACCAAGCACCAAACACTGATTAAACATATCTGATCCAAAAATAACGTGAAACCTTAATCAAAACAATCGAAAATTAATTTCCCTAAGCATTCCAAACAAAGAGAGTTGTTGATCCTGATGGCGACTTCACCCATGGATTCATCAATCCTATCCCTGCATGATCAATACATTTCATTATAATTACCATAGGAATTATAATTTTTTTTAATGAATGACTACTTTTAGTTTTATCATTTATATAGATTAAATTTCCCTTTTTTTAATAAATTATTTCATAAATAATTAAATTCATTTTACATTATAATACCATAGGAATTACAATTAATTTCTTTCAATAATAATTAATTTTACAATTTTAAAAAAGGTAAATATGAAATCATATACATTTTCACACCGTTTTAAACTGACTACATTAAAATACATGAATTTAATTTAATTACATGATTAATTACACTAAATTATAAGATTAAATTCATACAATCATAGTAAGTGTAAAGTTAACAATACATTTGTCTTTTTTACCTTTTATACTATTACTTCTACAGATCTGATGGGTTCTGAGCCAATGACAAAATATCACCCAATACCAATATTTTCAAACACATATACGAGTACACATTAACTTTTGTAAATACATACACAAACATATTACATATATACTGAAAAAGTAAGAACACATATACATTATTGATTATATATTATGTGGATACATTAGTAGATTGCCTAAGTTTCATAAATTAGTTAAGAGTTAAAAGGTACTAAAAAACACAAAAATAAATGCATGAGAGAGAGAGAGATGATTAGGGTTAGGGTTAGGGTTTGCATGAGTAAAGAAAGTTTACCTATATGGGAACTTAAATAGAACAAGTGTAACCAGGAGGTGGTGTTTTGCCACAAGTAACAAGCAACTGAAGAGCAAGTGGCAAGTATAAGTTGATATTCAAAAGCTTAAGCTTTATGGTTGTGCACAAGCAAACTGCAGCCTCAAGCTCCACTAAACCAGCAAGAACAGGACAACATTGGTTCACCACTGGGTCACCCAACCCTATATGAACCAACCCACCTAAAAGATCCACACAAGCTCCAAGCTTTAGTGAGTCTATGGGGCAGGTAGCCGCCGGTGTAGGCACAAATGGTGGTGGTGGTGGGCATGGTGTTCCTGGCTTCCCTCCTGATGGTGGGTTGAGTACAGGTGGGACAGTCACTGGTGGCGTTACCACAGGTGGTGTTACCACTGGTGGCAGGGTGATTGGTGGCTTGACAACAGGTGGGAGGGTGATTGGTGGTTTGACAACAGGTGGGAGGGTGATTGGTGGTTTGACAACAGGTGGGAGGGTGATTGGTGGCTTGACAACAGGTGGTTTGACAACAGGTGGATGGGTGATTGGGGGTTTGACAACAGGTGGATGGGTGATTGGGGGTTTGACAACAGGTGGTTTGACATGAGGTGGTTTGACAGTGGGTGGGTGGGTGGATGGTGGTTTACCGGTGGGTGGTTTAGGTGATTTTGGTGGTTTTCCGGTGGGTGGTTTTGGGTGGTGGTGGTGGTGTGGTGGTTTGTCTCCACAGGGAACACAGTCAAGAGCAATGGGAGTGGCAATGGAAATGAAGAACATGGAGATGAGAAGAAGAGCAGTGAGTTGCTGCTTTGAGGACTCCATTGTCACTTGATGTGTATTGGTGTGAGTGATGAGAAGTTGGAGTTATATAAGAGGGAGAGTACTATTATGTATTTGTTTTTGTTTTATTAACAAGTTTTTTCTTCTTGTTGAATGGTATTTTAGTCCTCAAAGTTGTATATTAAAGTAGTGGGAATGGGAATTTTTAGTTTTATAGCGGGTTTTCGATTAGTATTGGTTTGATTTATTACAATGTTTGTACGATCTTGGCGCTTAGTATAGCAACAGGAAGAGATATGCAGGATGTCAACACGTGTTTTATATCCGATAAAAAGCTACAAAAAAACGAATACCGGTACCGACACAATGTTGTTTGGCTGGTTTTTGTTCGATTTGTTACTTACCATACCGGCAATCATTATAGCTTATATACCATCACGTCGAGACAATAATAAAAATGAGTGCTTTACCGCTACCGGTGTTGTTCGAACGTTATTGATTAGGTTCTCATAGTAAAGAAAAAAAATTATAATAAGTTATATCTCAAATTGTAGATAAGAATAAGCATCTCGCAACAATATATTCGAATATATAAAATGTTATATTATATTACTAAAATACGCCATGTTGAGAAAACCATAAAAACGAACAAGATACTGGCACTGAAGTTCTTCGAAGGGTATCAGTTCGTTTCTTATGGTAAGAACAAAAAAATCAACTATATTTGTCCTAATCTTAGATAAATATAAACACAATACAACAATATATTTAAAATTTATAAGACGTTATATTATATTACTAAAATAAGAAAATATAAACACATCTTTTATAAAGTAAAAAAACTAAACTGTGATAAAGGTTTGATAGCATGTAAGCGTGTGCTTCGGTCGCTTATACGTTAATATTCACAATTAGATTTTGAGTAAAATTTATATATCTTTATATTGATAAAAATAAACACACCACAACGAAATACTTCAACTTTTATAAGACTTCATATCCAAAATAAAGTGGAAGTGAAAAACGGAATATGCTCAAAATAACTATAATAATAAAATATTACAATAATAAAACGAAAAAAGGAACTTCTATCCACTGAAATAGCATTCTAATGTTTTATAAATATATGCTAGAGCAAATTTCTAGCACAAAATTGTTATGTTAATCATGCATGTCTACCATAATGCATTCGGTCTAGCAGTGACATCAAAGCGTGTGAAATGGGGTGTCTAATCGAAAGGTCGAAGATTCGAGTCCTATGATAAATTAATAATGTAAAATTGAAATCACTTTCGTTTTTACATTTGGTCCAGCTAAAATGGTTATTAAGGTTGAATACAATTCTTTTGTATTAATTTTTAATTTGCACTATTATATTGGTAGATGATCTCTTTAATATGTGCATTTGTAATCACATTTTGATGCAAATGTTCGTTTATTTATAATTGTGAGTGTGCATTTAACATAGGTAATATATAGTTAATTTGAAAATCAACCAGACTATATAACAAAGAGTTTGATCATAAGATAATATAACTCGGTTGAGCAACTCATTATGCAACACGCTTTTAAGAAGAAATTAGGTTCTTTTACTTTTCATATAACCTGACCCAACATTAATACCCATAATACAAGGCGCTTTTAAGAAAGTATATATGTGCTTTTATATGATATTTTTAAGGAATAACAATAACAATTATCTATGTCATTTAAAAAGATTATCAATATTATCTCAATTAACAACAAGTTTCTATGTCCATGGCTTTATAGCCTAGTGACATTTTGAAGTCGGATAAGGCTTTGGGACCAATAGGTCTTGGGTTTGATTCCCACAAGGGGGGTTTTCTCATATTTATTAGGTTTCTTCCTGAATTGCTGTATAGGCGTAATGCCTAGTGAAAATGGATATGATCGGGTAGTTCCACTGGGTGGTATGATTATGCTCCAGTGGTCCGTTAGTGATTCAAATTTGCCGTTAAAAAACAAGTTTCTATGTTATACTTTAAAAAAAGTAAATATCTATTAAAGAAAAGGCATGTTTTGCTTTTTAAGTTAAAGTATTTGAACAACTTTGGACATTGAACAAGTAAAAGGGATAGCATATATGATATATACATCATCAAGATTTTTGTAGGGTGTTTACCGAAGTTGTTGTAGCTAATGATAAATTAAGGATCTTATTCCCCATCGGATTTAGCCTTATTTTGACCACTTTAATGCTTCCAATGCTTTTATTTGTAATGCTTAATGTCCTGAAGATTTGAAGAAACAACCACAAGCTATGGAAGGCTTATTCATACCAAGTTCTTACTGCAACGTACACTCTATATAATGAAGATTAGTTCATGTCTCCTTTTGTTTACTGGCAAATATGAGAATTGCAAGTTTTAAGAAGAGGGGTAATTTATCATTAACTAGTGGGTTACACCTAGGCTTTGTGGCGGGGCGACCCAATTTTTAATGGAACGTAAACGCAATAGTAAAAATAATGTTAATGGCAGAAATTCGGTCGATATTGGTTCAGTTTATTAAGATACCGACACTTACTGAAAGAGAAACAAAAAAAGGTCATGATATGACTAAAAATATACCGAGATATGTTTACATCGAAAAAACGAATATTAATTTCGGTACTACCGTTGTTCGGTTAGTGACTGTTCATTGTTCAGTCATATTCGATTGAAACTTAAAAAAGAAAAACAAAAAAGTAGAAAAGAAAAAGAAAAGATGAAAAAATTCACAAAAAATAAAAATTACAAAAAGACAAAAAATCACTGCAGTTAAGAAATCATAAATTATATATATAATAATGTTTACACCACTAACTAAAAAAAACTATTTGGTTCAAAATAATTAATTGTTAAAAGTTACAAAATCGCTATTACACATTCATAAATGAGCAAGAAATCATTCAGCTTGAAACACGGCCCAAACATGATATGATATCAAACGAGCTCAACATGACAGAGATAAGTATACAGGTCAAATTAGGGTTGAAAAAGTCAACCCATCAACTTATCAACCTGACACGATTAACATTGTTATAATACACTAGTTAAAGCTCACAATTATCTTTCTATTAATCATTTATTTGTAAAACGGTATATGAAGATTATAAACTTAGTCAAATTGCATATTTATAAGATACAATGGGTACTAGATGATAACAGGGTAGTCACGTGAATGTAAAATGTAAAGGGTGCCGCCTAATTATGCAAGTTGCCAAGTTGGCTAGCAAATTCATGCATCTTAGCTTTTTCATTATTTTTGTATAACATTACCTACTAGCTGACTAGAGGGTTATTTTAACGTTTTTAAAGCTCTAGGTCTTTGAATAGGTATAAAGAAAACATCGGTTCTGTTTTCTTCCTTTTAAGTCCCAGTCGCAAGTATTCAAATTAGAAATTTTAGGGAGAACAATGATTAAGTGAATCGCAATATACAAATATTATTATAAAAATAGTCGTTAACCAACCTTGATTATCCTTGCGACACCATTAATTTCCCTAATTTCACGTCTAATTTTCCCCAATCGGCAACACCATTGAGCAAAATGAGCATGTGTGACGTTACAATTAGTGAAAATAACGATGGTGGCCTAAATTAAATACGAATTGTATATTGGTTGGAGTTGGAATTAGGCTCTTTTATTTAAAAATTGGTTATTTATTTAAGCCTAATACATAATACACATGCTGTATAAAGATTTTTAAAATATTTGGATTCTCTAGGTCAATGCCTAGATTTAGAAGCCTTTAGCTACCTGGCTAATTGGACAATTGTAAAAAAAATGAAAAACGAAAACCAGAATTTGTAAAATTGTATTTGAGAGAATTAACTTTGTTGCTCAAAGAAAAGAGACAAACATTTAACTATCTTTAATTTTAATATGACTTTTAAAGTCGACGTAAGTAACTACAGAACTTAATATAGATACAAAAAACTTTTATAACGTTCATGATAAACGTGAAACAAAAAAGTTAAATAACTTAAATGTAAGCTACCTTAAACCACAAAAATATTGGATGTGAACTTACAAAATTCCTCTCGAATACTTAAACAAAAAAGTTTAAAAGAAATCTCATTTGAGTCCGACACCTTTATTTCCTCCATTTAATGCAATCCTTTTTTGAAAAAAGAAAAAGAAAGCAATGAACTATCTTATATAGATTTAAATATCGTGAAGTATCTTATATATTGTGAATTAAGGTTACTCATGTGGGTAATGGTTCTCTTTGGAGGATGACCATTCACGTCAGCACCACGTAGGATGGGTCTAAAGATGATAAACCTAGGAAATGGGGGATGGGAAATATATATATGTATGTATGTATAGGTATGTGTAGAGAAGAAGAGAGAGGACCGTCTCCAACGTTCACGGCTAGACGTCTACGACGACGCCGCACCACCGAAAATGGTGTTGGGGGACGTCGCTGGGCCAGGTTGGCCTGGACGACCCCCACACCGAGTAGCCTAACTATTTGAATTGAAATGTGATATACCAATGAACTAAGATCGATTTATCAGGTTGCAATAGCAAGTTTTAGTTAGAAAGTCAAAATTTGATCAGAATGGTCAATCTCAAAATATGAAATTTGACTCTGCTTTAAGAAAAAGTTTGTTTAAAAATAAATAGTATGTATATGTATATAAGTTTATATAAAAATAAACACATATATATGAATATGTATATATGTAGGGTTGAGTTTATTTCAGAACTCTAAATAATTAGAGAATTTTTAAAACTTCTAATAAACATTTTTTTATTTTTATATTTAGTATACTTTTATCATTTAGTATATGTAGTTTTATAAATACATACACGTTAAAGAGTACTTTTATATTTTTTATATGTAATGTTATGATTATACACATGAAACTAGTTTTTTCTACATATATGTAATTAGTTGTATCATACACACACCTATATGTAATTATAAAACTATATATAATAAATGCTAACATATATGTAATTATAAAACTATTTATAATAAAATACTCTTAACATATATGTAATTATAAAACTATATAGAATAAATGCTAAAAATACCCTAAATATAAAAATATGTTTATAAAATTACGAGTTCTGAAAGTTCTGCAATTATTTAGAGAGCCTGAAATGATCCCAACCTTGTATATTTATATGTGGTACGAGTTTTGATTAAAAAAGATTGAATTTAGAAGTCATAAACTGAATTGGGTTGAGGTAGAAATTTGATTAACAATTCTTGAGATACGTAAACACAACTATGCTCTTTCTATGTGTATAGTTGTATCATAGGTAATAGTTCAATTTGAAATTTAAAAACATTAAACACGACTATGTGATGTTGTTCAACTTTGTTGTGTCCTATTTTAATTTTAGAAACACTTTTATTTACATAGACTTAATTGAAAAGTTGAAAAACGAAAGACATGGTTATATAGTGTGGACCACTCAGGGGTGGACCTATCTTAGAGGTAGGGGTAGCCTCCGCTACCCGTTGACGCTCTGACGGTAGTGTAAATTTTGGAAAAATTTGACTATTTTTTAACGTTTTTTTGATTTCGTTAACCTTTTTTATAAAACGTTACCCCTACGAAGATTTTCTAGATCCGCCACTGAATCTACTTAACAATGTGCCCTTTGAATGATTAAAGGAAAGTTTGAAAAACTAAAAGACATGCATATGTACTTCTAATCACATAGTTGTGTGATTTTTTTAAGATTGATATTTTTTAAAACTGTAATACAGGAATCTGTCATATTTATCGACATAGCCATGTCATCTAGACTTTACATCTGATAGGAAAAGGATACCACTATGTGAATCTTTGTGACAGACATGCGTGATTTCATAGTTTCCAAATGTTGTTTTAAGCTAACTAACAAATTGTCCAATTGTATGATAAGCTCAAGCAAAGATCATTAATAAGAATTATCTAGTGTTTAGGTGTATTTAACCCTCCTTGTATTCACTTAACATTTCACTATGCAAATGATTAATGAATCGATTAATAAATTTCTACAAATATAAAGTAAATGTGAGGAAAGGGAGATTGAAGACATTAGTAGAAAATATTATAGTTGATTCAGTAATCTATGGCATATGAGCACATTATAAAGTACAGCAAGAAATGTTTAAGAGAAAATGACAATTATGAGAATAATTTAAATACGGGTGAAAAAGCACGCAAATACTCGCCCTAGCTTAATTCATTGTCTTATTCATGTACCACAATCTAAAGACCGTCTTTTATAAACAAGGATTAAGTGAGTGATTATGCATCAACTGCTAAGATGGCTCCAAGCGTAGCTCATCCATGAGTGCATGTGTAACCTAGGGGATATAAAAATGGCATGATGCAACAATTTGTAGTTATGTTAACTTCTGAAGTGTTTTTCTGATCATTCGGGCTTAATTTTTTAATTGATACTTTGATTACAATATATATAACCCAAAATGAGGCCTAACACACTTAAACATATATAGTTTGTGTTCTCGGTAGCGAATCTATATTGGATTATGGTAACAAACTCATGGTGGATTAGAAGAGAGTTTAAGTTTTTCATGTTAGTTCAAAGGTTGTTGGCAAGCTAATTTGATAATGGGATAGGGATAAGGGAATTAATGTTGTAAAGAGTTGAATAGATAGATATGGACCATTAAAGCTCAATAGAGAAAAAGAAGCTGGAGAACTTTGTAACAAACTGTTTTTATATAAATATTAGAGCAAGTAATATACATGTTTTTAAGTATTTAAGCTAAAACAACTTAAAAAAAGTATGAAAGAATTTTTTTTAAATAAGCCCAGTTGTTACATATGTAACAACACTAATATTTAGTTTTACATTTCTTGTGATGGAAATTTTATTTTTATTTTAAAAAAAAATCCTATGCTGCTTTTTTGGTTTTTTTTCTCAAAGCGTTTGAAAATACGTATATTACATGCCCTGAAATTTTAATAAAAAATATAGTTTGTTACATTAGGTTTTTGAGGATTTTTCAACTCAATGGGGTTTTCATTTATTATAAGGTCACGGCCTTTACGTGTGTTTATATGCAAAAGCTTCGAAGAAACTTGATAAAAACTAATTTTTTACATGTAAAATTGATTTTTTTTTGTGAAACTTTTGTTTCATTTTTACCAATGGTTCTTTGGTTCCTACTTTTTATTATTCTCCAATGAACTCACCCCTATATATAATGCATATATAATACTATAAACTTTAGTTATATCAGGGGCAGACCTAGTTATCGTTGACGAAGGTCGGGTAGACCCATAAATTTTTATTTACCTTTAGTCTAAATGCGTGTTAATCTCAAGCGACCCAGAAGAAATTTTGACACCATACCAATGAAATCCTCTGCAACTAAGAGAAGACGAAATGAAGAAAATGAAGTGCTGGTAATGTTTCTGGCCAGCCATGGCATACTCAGCATTCAGCATCCAAATAACGAGGAAGAAGATGGTAAATTAAATAAACACTTGATTGTATTGGTGGTTACTACTTTATTTATTTAATTTCAATTGGGTTAATTACTTTACAAACTTTTTATCATAAACTTTATCAAATATGTTAATTAACAATAATGAAGTTTTATAATTTACAAAATATGTTCAAACAAAGAAACACTTTTATTTACGTTGTTTGTAAATTTTATTGAAGTTAGCCTTAGTTATATTTTTGTTATGAATTTCTAATAGTGATTGTTGTACTTTTTATTACTTATATGAAAATTAATTTGATTTTATAAATTTAATGTGACCGACCTAACGCGAATCAGACCAAAAAAAATAATATTTTTAGCGATAGATAATCAACCTCCATGAAAATATTTCTAGATCCGGCACTCGTTATATATACAACTTAATTAAATTCAAATTTGACATTGATCAGCAATTAAGAAAATCATATAACAACCCATGGTTGTGATAATTCTTCCCTTTGTACTATATATGCATGTGCTAGTGATCCAATGCGAAAAACTTTAATAAAAATTTAAAACTTAGGTTTGATGATAATTTTAAATATTTAAACCTAAATTAGAAAGATAAATATGGTTCCACAAAGTCCTCATGCAAACCCCACTCATGTCCTTTCACCATGTAACATATTCAACTTTTACAAAAGCACTTAACGAAGTTAGCATGTGAATCGGTATTTTTTAAACAGGTTTTGAATATTGCAAATGATTTTATGGCTTTACTGAATTTTCATTCGATTTAACCTAACGTGTTCTTTCTCGAAAGCGAAGTACATGCACGATCACCCTAGCTTCTTAAGGTCTTCTTTTGTTCCACTGGATTCAAGTATGCATTGATCAAATGTGATTAGAATACTAGTGAGTAAACGCTAGAAGACATCAGTCGACAATGAATATATGGTTATGGTAGTGTCAATCAACATCAAATAATCCAATCTTGGACACACATTATGCTTGTAACCTTTAGACATATCATATAAATGTAATAAAGTATATCAAAAACAAACAAACAATCAACAATCATATATACAGCTTGCAGAATTGCTCTTCAGAGAAAAAAATATGGTACATTTCAGATTACTAAAATCATAAAATGTCACATCCTATTGTGAATCGATTCTGAGCTACTGATAAGTTCGAAAGTACTTGTAGGACCAATAATTGCTTTGAGCTAAAGAAATTGCATAGTAATGGTATGAAACCGTGGCTCATCAGTGTGCTACGTACGAGTTTAATTGTTTCATGTTATGAGGGTATAGAATTAGGGATTGTTTGGGCTTATGTCCGGATCTATCGGTGACTTTAATAAAAATAATCATACATAGCTAACTATTTTCTTTCGTAAGCGTGAGAACCTGTTATTGGAAACTTAGGAACCCCACCAGTAAGTGTCTCTACGTTAGGTATGTGGTTAAAAGGAAAAAGACAAGTGAAAGGTGAATTCGAACCGAAGACATATATTATAAGAACTGTCATAGGGACTCAAACGTTTATCACGGCAATGTTTAGTTGTTATCTTGTTGTTATGCATCACTACTTTATTCATAGTTTTAAGTTGATTTATGAGTTACTAATTTTAAATTAATTACTTTGAGTTGAGGGTGTTATATATAGTTGCTAAGGAATATAAAATCTTAGTTATATAAAGTATAATAATAATAATAATAATAATAATAATAATAATAATAATAATAATAATAATAATGTAAATATCATGCATGAAGTCAAATGTATCACGTAAACTATTATTATTTCTAGTAAAAGTATATATTGGTGGAAAACAAGGAAAGACAGACCGATCACATGTAAAAGATATTATTTAAAAATAGAAAATAAAGGAAATTAAGAGATACAATCACGGGTCGGGCATAAGTCCAAAGAAGATAAGCTTTTTCTTCACGGATAAATATATTCATCAACAACAGACAAACACACCCACAGATTCATAATTTTAAAGTCGGGTTTTCTTATATCAATTTATATATGTTTCTCAAATACTTGTTGCATTTAATTTATGTCTATAATTCGATCTTGATCTTGTATGAACTAGTTTCCTTTAAATTTTAAGACCTACATGTGTTTAAAAATATGTTAAAAACCGAAATTGATGGTCAATAATTTGCATTATAACAATTTTTTTTGAGTTACAATACACAAACTTTACTAAAAGTTTTTTTACTTAATTATATTATTATTATAAATTTTTATTTATTTTTCTTTTGTAACTTTTATTAAAATACAATATATTATAAAAGTTCTAATATTTCTTCAGACTTTTAATCTATGTTTCATATGTGTGTGTATATAATATGAAACATAGATTAAAAGTATGAAGAAAATTAGGACTTTTATAAAATATTGTATCTTAATAAAAGTTACAAAAGAAAAATAAATAAAAATTTTATAATAATAAAATAATTAAGTAAAAAAACTTTTAGTATTTAAACATAGATTAAAAGTCTGAAGAAATATTAGGACTTTTATCTTAATAAAAGTTACAAAAGAAAAATAAATAAAAATTTTATAATAATAAAATAATTAAGTAAAAAAACTTTTAGTGTTTAAGGAATAGTAAAGTTTGTGTATTGTACGAATTTTGTAGAATGTAGACATGTGATTTAACTAAATTGGTTTTTGGACTTATGGTCAAGGCTTTATGTATATTTTTAGGAGTACATGATTCTTATGGTCAAGGCTTTATGTATATTTTCAGCAGTACATGATTCTTGTAATTGTTCACTAGGTTGTTATCTTATCAGCATTCATTTAATATGTAAATATAAGTTCTTGTGCAATATTCTTTTATATTCCTTTGTGATTTGATATGATATCATATCATAACTAGCGTTCTTCTAGGAACATGTCGTGAAAAGAATCATCATCCTTGGTCGCAAGGCAATCATTCGTGATTGTGTTTTCCTTTCTTTGGTTAAAGTGTTTTCTTTCAAATACGAGGTTTAAACCCATTGTAGATGCCATAAAATCATCTAATGTCACGACACAACTCTTCTTTAACTTGTCGATGTCATTCGTCCCCTCATGGGCAACTAGGGATCGCAATGAGTTGCGTTCGGGTCGGGTATTGGTAATCTCATACCCACACCCGGTGTATAAGTCTGGTAATTACCCGTCGGGTATAGAGTATACCTACTGGTATTGGGTATACCCATTAGTTTGTTAAAAAATATATATTGGGATTTCTAAATCCATTTTTTTACTATTATAGATATTATATAATTTTATTTATACAATAACTATTATAAATTAAAAATGTACTTTAGATACATATAAGTTTTATCATGAATTAATAATAACTTTATAATACTTACAACTTATGTGTATATACTTCACAACATACAAAATATAAATTTTATTATCAAATATATATACTAAAAGAAAATTTATTATTTTACATTATGAACATACTAAAATAAATCACTAATAGACAAAGGTTAATGAAATATAAATTAAAAAATTCGGGTATAAGATCGGGTATATAATTCGGGTAAACGGGTATGTTTTTCGGGTAATCGGATCGGGTATCACCTAGTCTCGTACCCGACCCAAACCACGAAAAATTTTAAAATTAATCCCATACCCGGCCCAATATCCGTCAGGTATCAGATATACCCATCAGGCTCGAGTATTTCATCCCTACGAACAACATAGAAAGTGAAGAAATGGAAGAAAGTGAGACAAATGAGGAAGATAGTACAAAAGAAGAAAAGGTAAATGCGAAAGATATATAATTACCAAGCTATAATAGTCTTTTGGTTTATTAGGGTTTGGTCATAATCTTTAGCAAACATTTATTTTTATTACTTTGATTTAGTTTTTCAATGGAATTGCTTTGAATCTTTAGCAATGCTATCTTCGATACTTGTTTTGTAAGATTTAGATCAATTTTATGCATATTTAATCAAAACTATCATGATATCATTTTTATATAATAAACAACAAAATATAAGACATTTCTTTTAAGAAATTGTATCATTTCTTTTAAGAAATTATATCTATAAATACTTTTAATCGAAACGCTTATAATGAACCTAAGACTCTTACCTTTTTATAATATCATGTGATATTATTTTTCATGATGAAATATACAAAAAAAATATGGTTTTACATTTTATTTATTCTTTTCGTCCAACTTTATATGATCAACCATTTATAAGTACAAACATTTTTTTGTATTTATAGGATTATCGATTTATGATTTTTCATATGTATTTATCTTACAGCTATGAATCACATGAATGTACGGTTCCAAATTTACATATACTCTTTCTACTATGCATCTATTAGTGTTGTTTATACTAATAACAAAACTCCAATTCTCTTTGTATTTAACATAAGCTATAATATTTAGTACTCATGAAAAGGATTATGGTATCAAGGTAGTCAAACCTAAAATAATTAGGGTTTCAATTTTCTTTGATGTCCAGCGATCCTTGAAAGTTGAATTAAAGTAATATTGTAAAATCATGTGTATAAAGTGTAAACATTTCAAATTTCACATATGCTTGCTCCCCTCAAAATAAGATGGCAAATATAAGTTTTCCTTTCTTTTTTTTTTTTTTTACTTTTTCTGTCTCCTTTATGTGTTTTATATCGTTTTCCTTTTCCTTTTTTCTTTTTCTTTTTCTTTTTTTCTTCCTCATCTGATCCCTTTTTCCTTTTGTGTTTTACTTTTTTTTAAGTAATCGAATTGTTAGGTTCAAACGAGTAACACACGAACAAACAACACAGAAAGTAGCAAAGAACACGAGAGATTTTACGTTGTTCAGTCGCGATGTGCATGCTATGTTCACAGGGCAACTATGGTTTTCGTATTGAATGATAATGAATTACAAGTACAAGAAATATATTTATAGGTTAGAATTAAGGTTTTTCCCTTTGCTAATTTTGCTAAACAAGAAACTAACAAACTGGGTCCATTAGTGTTACGGTTAGACAAACCTTTCCCCTTGTTCCTCCACTTTTTGGCTAGCCCTAGCGGGTTGAAGACAACATATCACCACTATGAACTTATGTCATCACGCCGATTCCTACCGAAAACTATGTAGTGGTATCCATGCTATTAGAACCATTACTGGTATTTGTTTTTTGGTCTTTGATCGACATAAAACACGTGTCGACATCCTTTTGGGCATATGACGACCCCCGAGTTTTTTCTTTTAGTTGCTATATCGAGTGTCGTTGCTGTATCTAACTTGGGTGAGGTAGGTAACGGGTCAAAGTATGTGTGGTTTTTGTACCTATCGAGTTTGGGTGACCCAAAACATGTTTATCCAAACTTTTTAAGAAAAAAACACATTATGAAATGTGATTAACAATATAAGCCTTTTGATTTTACCCATTAGATAAGAACTTAGATAGACCAATTCATATGTGAATGGGTAAAAAATTGCCATCACCATTTGGGACTACAAGTCTTGTAAACGAAGGTGTATCATGTGTTTCTTTTAGATTTTAAGTAGTTAGTTTTAGATACAATGATAAAGTTTGTTTCCTTTCAGACTATTGGAGAGATGTTTAACAAATATGCCATCCCTATACCTAAAAATGAGTGTAGCTAATCCTTTCAACTTGGTGTTAGTTTTGCTAGTGGATATGTAGTTGGTGTTTTGTGTGCTATTAATCTTGTCTCATTTCTAAATAATGCTAAGGGAGCAAGTATGGATGTGAGTGCTTCTTGTTAACTTTCTCACCCTCATTCATAAAAAATAAATATTTTTTTTTTATTTTCTACGTTGTGAAGAAACTTGGAGTTTGGAGTCTTTTCACATGAAAGCTTCCTTTAATTATCATGATAATCGGGACACTCATGGGAGCTTAATGGGGAATTTATTATGCTTTCAAACTGTTTATTGGGCTGTTAGTTGTCCTCACATTTGTAAAATTTGTCATCTTTCTCTCCTTTAACTTTTGAAGCCGAAGTTAAAGTTTTAACTAGTTGATTGTTTTTCACAAGCCAAGCATTGGCGGTGGTGCACCACCTGATGCTATTGAAACTGCAAAATCCTATAACTTGTGAAGTTTGATTGAGGTTATGAAAACTGAAGTATTTTATTTTCATTATTATTGAACATCTAAAATAGGTAACGAGTTTGGTGTTTGAATGAATTGTGTGGTTTAATTCATGTGAAAAGTTTTTGCATAGGTTACGGTATGAAATACCTATCATGAAAATAGAATTATAGCAACTCCCCCTTAAAATAAATAATGGGCATGGATATTATTATACCTAGGCACCTGGCCAAACCAGTTTTAATATCTTCTAAGCTTGTGAATGCAAATTGAAGTTGGTTTTTATGTTCATCATGTTTTATCATTTGATATGTTTTTTTTCAATTTAGTTTAGGTTTCCAGAGTCCGTCACGGATTTCTCGTCATATTTCAACTTAGGAATTCCCTAATCATATTAAGGCCGAGTATCGGGTTCGACATCACTTATAGGGTCTTTTGCCTAATGTGTTTATGATTTGATCAACATATGAATACATTTTTCTTTATTGAGATTACACATTGTTATCATTTCTCGATGACAATAATAATAAATAATTATATAAACCGCTCATGATTTAGAAAGAACCAGGAGTGGATGTGTTTGTGTGTTTGTAATTTGTCTTGAGTTAAAAGCTATGATTAGCGTGTAATCAGTTGTTAAGCATTAAAAGGTGCTATAGTTGAAGCTTTTGTAATCCCTACTAGAAGAGAAACAAAGAGCTACTTTGGTAATCTTTTATCACTTTATGACAAACGGTTATCTTTATAGTGAAAACTAAAGAATAAACGTAAGATAGGTTGGTTGATATTTATTCAAACCACAATACATCTTTATTCTTGTAATAATATCTCTCTTATTTTTAAATTATTTTTAATGTATAATTTGTAAATATTTGTGAAAGCAACCCATATCTATCCTAAAAACAACTCCCGTAAAGAAACACCTATAAATATATATATAAAAAAGTTATCAAGCAAGAAATTGTTAGAATTCATACACATATTTAAAAATATTCAAAAGTGAAAAAGTGTGTACAAAACTATCCAAACCGAGACTTTGGATCGCTCACCAACATTCCAGATGCAAAACCAAATAGAAACAATAATTCAACTATAGGGTGTTATACGAAAAATACATTTTCGAAGAACACAAAGTTGAAACACCTTGAGATAATGGACAGGTCGCTAGATTTATTGACACGAAACTACCCGAAACCAAACTCCTTCCATTTGCTCTAGGGGTGTTCACGGTACCAGAAAAATAGCGGTACCAAATTTGAATAAAACCGGGTACCGAATACTACTGGTATTTTGGTATAATACCCGATCTGGTATCATATTGTTTTTTTTCTATCTTTTAAGCATCCATATGGGTACAAAATAGGAAATATCGGTACAAGTACCAATAATTCAACTTTAGGGTGTTATACGAAAAATACATTTTCGAAGAACACAAAGTTGAAACACCTTGAGATCAATGGACCGGTCGGTAGATCCATTAACATGAAACAACCAGAAACCAAACTCCTTAGATTTGCTCAAGGGGTGTTCATGGTACCGAAAAAATAGCGATACCAAATCTGAATAAAAATGGGTACCGAATATTATCATACTGTATGAGTATGGGTACGAGTACCAATAAGGTAAAATCGATATGAGTAGTAATACAATTTAAGTACCAAATAGGTAAAATCGATACAGATACCATATATCATAATTCAAAAATAAAACATATATCAAATTTATTCGTAATCAAATTCGGTACGAGTACCATTTTTACCCGTACCCCTACAAATACTGAAAGTACCGAATACCAAAATCAATAAAACTGGGTACCAATACATATACCGAATACCAAAAATCGATATAAATACGGGTAACGGTATGGATACGATACGAATACGTGTATTTGAAAAAAGTCACATTCCTTCTTCCAAAGGTATAAGTTACCACATAAATGGTCTTCTCCATTTTATAGTAAGGGCCATATATATTGTCTATGAAATTAACAAAAATAGTAACCGATAAATCATTCCATGCCTAAGTTTCTATCTCAAATGTTAGTTAAGCCACGCCATAATCCATCAATGCGTACATAAACATACTCAAAAGTAAATCTCCACACTGAAGAGGAATATCCTGGAAGTTGGGCCCAACCAATGATTTTGGGCCCAAAGGCATAGAAGCCTAAGGTGACGTCAAACTCAATGGATAAAGATAGTAACCACTCACCACACCATTTACGACGACGAGAAATGATAATGAATCTAACAAACATTCGAGACGGGTAATGAGAAAGGTATGTAATTGGGTATGATTGACTGACCGTGTCATCCCGATTAGTCAAAAACCTAATTAAGTCAGGTATGTCAAAAACCTAATTAAGTCAGGTATCGTACCCACGAAAAACATGTGGTCAATATCACATTAGTTGTTTGATTATCTAAACTGTTTACAAACAAGTGTACAAATTAATTATGAAGTTCAGAATATTATGAAGCTTGCTATTTTTATTTTAAAAGTTTGTTTAGAATAATTATAAAATGAAGTTCAGAATATTATGACACTTGCTATTTTTCTTTTAAATGTTTGTTTAGAATAATTATAAAAAATAAATAACTAAAATGAGTTGTGAACAAGGACAATTTAGACATTTACTCTAAGCTGAAAAAGTCTTTTACACCTTTGTCAATGTAAAAATAATCACACCCACGTTCGGATAAATAACTAACTAGGGTTATTAGTACTGATTTATAAGTACTAATTCTAATTACAAACTGGATTTTTTATTCATTGTTCTTATGTAGTTTCACTTCAAAAATATATCTAAAAAGGTTATTAGTTCATCACGTGTTTTACATGAGTAACTAACCTAGTATATATATAAAAATAATTATGTAATATATATTCTTTGTATAACTGACTAAAATTACGTATTACATTACATAAATAAAATATTATTATTAACACAAAAAAATTTCTTCTTCTTTTTTATGTATTAGATACCTAAGCAAATATTAGAATACCACTAGGTCAAAAAACAAATCATGGAATAACTCTTAATTTTTGTGTTGATAATTACACCTAGCAACATTGACTAGAGATTTAATTTTGGGTCCTTATGGGTCTTAATAATGACCCTTTGGGTGATTCTAGCATAAGTAAATCACTAAAACCATGAATGGGTCAAAATGGGCTGAACTTAAATAAGTAAAATCAGAGAACGGGTTAAAACGGGTAGGATTAAGACTGAGAAAAAGGTTAGGATGGGTTGGTATTAAGACTAAGAAAGGGTTAGATGGCAGTACTGATGTTAAAACTCACCGTCCCAAGCTTGCGGTCATCATCTACCACCGTATTTCCGCCCGCCACGACCACTACTGTCGTACTTCTAAAAGCATCACCCACTTCATCGTCTTTTTTTTTTTTTTTAATTTTAGAGAGAATCTTGAGATAATATTTATGAGGAGAAATAACTGAATCGCTAATATAAAGCCTGTACATTTGTTTTTTAATTATATATATAGTAAAAATACAATACTTGCCTATGTAATTTAACATCAAAATTGATGTATTTCTTTCTGCTCACATGAAAAAATAACTTGAGATAGAAGATAACTAGAATTAAAAATCAATGTATTTCTTTCTGCTCACATGAATAAATAACTCGAGATAGAAGATAACTGGAATTAAAAATACATAACCGACTACGCCTTAACTCGTGCAACTAGTGCCAGTTACACATGGATGATTGGTTAAGTGCGTGTCGGAGCCAAGTAACGTGACGGTAGATGCATGTTTTTCAGCCTCAGTACGATGTAATTGGCTCAACACTTAGGGGTGTTCTTTTTAACCGAACCCGACCCGAGATGACCCGACCCGAAAAACTGGCTTAGCCGGTTAACCCGAACCCGACTATAGTTTATTGGGTCGGTGTTTGGATTAGAAATCTGTGTTTCGGGTTCACCCGAATAACCCGAGGAATTCAAACATAGAATTAAAATGTGATTTTCCAATTTATCGTTTCCTTAATTCCCTCCTACTTTCTAGGTAACATTTTATCATTTCATAATCATGTCCTATTTCATCCATATCTTCTTAAAAGTTTAAATTAATATAATATATAATGACATGTTTTGATATGTTATGTGTATGTCAAGTATTCAACAAACTCAAGTCTATATTACATATCCCTTTTACAACCCAAATATAGCCAGACAAACCTTTCTAAACGGATAGAATAACACCTCCTTTTTAACCGATTTTTTAACCCGAACCTGATCTAACCACCGATAAAACCTGAACCTAGAAAGGGCTGGTTATCGGGTTATATATTTAGCTTTGAAAACCTGAAAAACCCGATCCGAAAAACCCGAAACCCGATTAAAAAACCCGAAGAACACCCCTACTCAACACATAACCCATTTTGACTCGTAGCTCAAACCCATCCAACCCGACCCGTTTGCCAGGAGTACTTGGATAATCATCTTACCCTTTCAACTTCTTATCCTACATGAAAATATACAACAATAATTTTCAAACCTAAAATTGGGCCGGAATGGGCTGGGCTGGGCTTTTCAAAGCAACCCAATTAAAAAACTAGCCTATTAAGGCTCAGGATAATCCAATTGTATAATAAACTAGGGCTTTGTAGCAGCATCCAGGTGGATCTATCGAACCAGCTTTGGGCAACGAGGGTTGAAGAACAAGGTTAGTAATCATGAATTATGCTTACAGATACTGTCTTTTGTGTAATTATAGACTCAATTCATACTCATAACTGTTCTTTTTTTAAACGCACGATTACGAAAACGTTTGGCGATCTTTAAGGTTCAATTTTTAGGGTTTGTGGCTGTACTTGTTCCTAATTTGTTACGCTAGGGTTCGATTCTTAGGGTTTGCGATTGTTGATTTATATTGTTTGTTGTATTGTGTGGAATCAGTGTGTTGGAACTTTAGTTTATGGTGAGATTTCGGGGTGTTAGTTATTCGGTTTAAACCGAAAATTAGGGCTTGTTCGTCGTTTGTCAAGGAGATATATGTGTTCGTGAACACTTACCTGACGGGATTTTCTGTTCATGTTTGTTTGTTAATTTTAGCTAACGAACGCTCATGAACACAAATGAAAGCAAACAAACAAACAAACAAACGTATTTGTCAAAATATATAATACACTGATACTTGTTAAGTATTGTATTTGTAAAAAATTTAAAGTATTTAAATAAATATAAAAGTTAAAGACACTAATAAGCTATTGAACATAAACGAACATGTTACTGAATATTCACAAACATTAATGAACGAACACGAAACGAACTTCCTGCCGAACGGTTCACGAACTTTTGCGCTGAACATTTAGTTTGTTGGGAAAAAAGGGTAAATGCACGGTACCTCTGACCGCGGGAGGGTTCTCCCTCCCAAGCTAGCTTAGCCCCATAGCCGCCTACATTCAGTTTGTTTGCAGCCCTACTGACACTAATAAGCTATCAAACATAAACGAACACGTTACTGAACATTCACAAACATTAATGAACGAACACGAAACGAACTTCCTGCCGAACGGTTCACGAACTATTCGCTGAACATTCAGTTTGTTGGGAAAAAAGGGTAAATGCACGGTACCCCTGACCGCGGGAGGGTTCTCCCTCCCCAAGCTAGCTTAGCCCCATAGCCGCCTACATTCAGTTTGTTTGTAGCCCTACTGAAACGTAAACCGAATACATCAAAACGAATAAAAAATGCGGTTTGTAACTGAAATCGGTTAGGGTAATCAGTTGTTGGTTTTAAAAGTTTTTAATGTGGTTGACCTGAAAAACCTGAATTCGGTTAGGTTTTATACGAATAAATTGCAAAACCGAATAACTTTAACCGAAAAACTGAGCAACCGAAACTCAAAACTCGAACCCATGAACACTCTAAATTGAGATTGAGGTTATAAAGTGGTTTCTTAGAATGTAAGAAAACTAATTGAAGGTTTTAATTGTGTTGGTTAATGATGAAGTAGAATTTGGGTTTTTTTTGTAAGGTTGAAGAAACCCTTTTTTTAGATTGAAATACCTTATAGTGTAAACCACTATATAAACAGAACCATAGTTGTCAATGGTGGCTATAGCGCGATATGTTACGATGCGCCCAGATGGTTTTTCTGTAAAAAAATTTATGATTATAAATAGCGATGCCCATTAGGGTTTTTTTTGTTTGATTGAAAAAAGAAGCGTATTTAGATGATTAGCGATAGCGTATTTTAGCTATTTTTGATAATAATATACACGTAAAGTATCCCTCAAAATTCCTACACTTTATCGCTAAACATGAAATAGCGGGTACTATTTCATCGCTATCGCTACCTACGTAGTGTATAGGTATCTTGTCGCTATTTACCCCTATTCGCTATTGACAACCTATTCAGTCAATAGCGTGTTGTAGCTGTGCTAAGCATTGCTATAGTGCTTAGCGGACATACGATCTCATAGCGGTTCAAATAGCGGTCCCTTATAGTAGTTCCGCTATTAGTGGTGCTAAAGGCCGCTATTTGACTGATATTCTGAAACCTGTATAGTGGTCGTAGCATTGCTTTTAGCGGTTCTTTTATTTTAACCTCGAAGTCCACATTAATCAACTTTTTGTTTGAAATAAACCCCAAACTAAACCTAATCGAGGCCTAAAGTCTTCATTCACTGGACGCTGGTTCTTCATCAGTCAACAAAATCAAACCTAAATCTAGAAATAGCTGGACTTCTACTTCCTAAATCCTATTTCACTGGTGGTTCCTAAATCGTTGGAGTCTGGACGCTAGTTGCTAGACTTCCTAAATCGCTGATGGTTACGAATTTTGATAGTACTACTTATATTTTGCATGATATTACTATGAATTTTGATATTACCATTAATATTTTCAAATATATATAGAGGTCGGTTATTGTACAATATGGCTTAATGTACGAAGCGTACGAGAGGCAGTATCAACATGCGAAAAATGGTTTATAACATGCGAATTTGGTTTTTAGAACAACGTGCGATTTTCTCCCTTTTATTAACATGCAAAATTGTTTTTTTTTTGTTTTTTTTTACATGTGATTTTTTTATTATTTTTTTTTTGAACACGTGATCTTCTGTTTGTACAACATGCGAACTTTGTTATAACGTGCGAATTTGACATTGCGTACGCTTCGTACGTTAAGCCATATTGTACGATACACTTTTTCTATATATATAAATACATAAATTATGCATGATATAATAATTACCGCTATACCACCGTTATACCACCGCTATAACCTATATATTATATAGCAGACCTTGAGCGCTATATGATTTTGGACCGCTATAACTGCATAATTGACAACTTTTCACATAACCTTATAAAAGATTTGTCTTCTACGGGCAAAGATCTCGAATTTATAACAAAACGGGTGGTATAGAGAGTTTGATATTATCATGGTTTAAAAAGGCTTTTTGTGGCCCGCCTCGAGGCTTACGCCTCGGCTGAGGCTATGAAAAACCGCCTCAAGGGCTTAGCCTCACAGGGGTCAACTGAAAACTTGGCCTCAGTCATCCATGGCTTTCTGAGGCTGTCCGAGGCGGTGAGGCTTAAGCCTCACCAGACCTTGTTAAAATTGAAAATTTTAGGTTTTGGGACTTTATTTTAGACCCATTTAGTGTTTATTGAGCTTAATTGGTGGCCCAACCCAATAGTTAACTTAAAAAACATCTATTAGGCATAGTTATTAAAAGTGCGAGGCGCACTCAGGGCGATTTGTTGGGCCCGGGGCGCTTTAAGAACTATGCTATTAGGTTAAAAAAAACCAATCGCTAACCGCCTAACACATTACATAGAACAGAATCACGTCTGATTCTTCACGCAGGAGACTAAGTTGGTGTAAGTTATGTACAATAGGATATTGAAGCAAAAGTTTATAAGGAAGACTAATCTAAAAGATGATGAAGACCCCATAGTTGCCAATGATGTTTTGTCGGATGATGAGCGGATAACCAACCCGAATGGGGATGAAGATGGCATTGGTGGAGCTGACGGGTCGAATGAGGAAGAAGGTGAGAGTTCATCATCTAAGAGGAAAAGGAAAAGAGTTATTAATTTAGTTGATGAAGATGGTGATCTAAATACGCTTGATGAAAACATTGAGGATGATGGTGGAGAAAACGAGTCTATGATATTTAGATGTCATAACATTACTAATTTAAGTTGTTTGAACTATTTTATGATGTTTGTTTTATGTTAAACGTTGTTTTGATGTTTGTGTTATTACTAAAGTGGGTTTTATGTGAATTTGTGTTTTTAATGAGATATATATATATAATATATATATTTTTTAATAATGTTTTGAGGCTTACGCCTTGACCTGCCTCGAGACTTACGCCTCGTGAGGCTAAGGGAAAACGCCTCGATGCCCGTTTCCACCTTTTTAAACCTTGGATATTATAGGTGATTCTTAACTGAAGTGACCCAGCCTTAGTTCTATATGATGCTACTTTTTATTTAAAAGTCCGAAAAGGAGAGTCAAAGTGTGTTTTGAAAACCGAATGATTAGGTACTTAATGTATAGAAAGCTTGAATCGACTAGAAACTCTGTTTAAAATAGTGTAAATGAACATTGACTGCTTGATAAAGGGTTTCGATAATGTGAATGGAACATGATTTCACGTTAACTGTCTGAAATATCTTTTGCAAGTACACTATTTGATCAAACAGAATGGTAAGTTAGTATCATGTAATGGGTTGCAAAAGAATTTAACATTTTTGAATTTTACTTGTGCACTCACATCTTTTCATGATAATTTATGTTTTTTTTCCTTTGTTTGACTATACATATTGATTACAGGACAAACCGTGTAAGATTTTGAAACATTAAGTAGAAAACTTGTCAATTTTAAAGGCAAAGAACACCACCTGAAATTTGGTATAAAGATAAAGTACAAAACTTGTAATTCACTCAAAAATTACTTCATTTTATATGATTTATGAACAAGAGCAACACATACATAAGGATAAAAACCTAAGTCATGATTGTCACAGTATAGCATTTGATCACCAGATTCAAGACTACCCACCGAAAACTAACTCTAATGTTCATGAGCAAATTGCAAGTTTCTGTATCCATGTTGCATGCTCAGTTGGATACTATTATATGCCAATCAAAAGAGCCCACCTCATCAACATATTAATGAAATATACAAACCCATACAGCATAATGTGATCTTTTATCAAGTTGTCAAATATCTAAGAAAATAAGGGGAAATACAAAAGTATTACCTTAATTTAATTATTTTGCATCTCCTTTGTTAAAAAAGATTTGAGAGAAATGAAAATTAAAGAAAAAATAATGTTGAAGATGGTACTGCTTTGATGTGTAAAATGTTTATATATTATTTACAACACCAAATTAAATGGTCAGACTAACTTAATTACATACAATCAGTAAGTGTACCGATCGTGATATACTGTTGCATATAAGTTACTTTTGCTGGCTTCATCAAGTTTGTTTTTTTTTCTTTCAGTTGCCAAATCAATATCGAAATCCACTTAATTAAATCAGTAATTGCGGTTATGTTGAAAGATAAGTGGGAAGATAAACATGGTATTAACTTACCAGCTCGTACATCTTGCTCAAACAATATGGCACCTCTTCAAGGAGCATCTGATAATGATCATCTTACTGGGTCATCAAGCAAGATAAATGTAGCTACCTTGACTTCTTCCGGGTCAAACTTGCATCAGTTTGGTCATGAAACTCGTGCCAGACAATCTGTGGTTGATTCTACTCTGCAACAGTCGATAACGTTTCTTTCCGCCAGTTACGGGCCGTCGAAAATGCCACCTGAATATTCGAAGCTTGTTGAGATCTTAAAACATGGTTCTGTTAACGGTGGAGGGTCGTATGTGGAAAAGTTGTCGGGTGGCTTAAAAGAAACTGTATCTAACTCAAAAGCCGGAGCGACAAATAATAATCGAAATGTCGAAACAGCCTCTTTGACGGGAGATAAATCTTCTACAGCTGAACAACTGTGGGAAGGATCTCTTCAACTAAGTTCTTCCGTCACTTTATCGGCCGTCGCCTTCTTTAAAAGGTCTTTTCAACTCGCTTTTAGTTATTAAAGATTCTTTTAAAAGTTTTAACTAAAATCAATAGTTACATTTTGTAAACTTTCTACATTCAGTTTTATTACATTTTTGCATGTGATATCTATGTCTTGAATAGCTAAATGCTCTGCTTAAATAGGAATTTGAACATGATTTGATAAAAAAAAAGCATCTTATGCATAGTTGTTTGTTTGTAGTGGTGAGAAATTGGTTGGTAACAACTGGCCTGAATTCATAGAAGTTAAAGGAAAAGTAAGATTAGAGGCTTTTGAAAAATACGTTCAAGATCTTCCTCGCTCACGAAATCGTGGATTAATGGTAAGATATTTCTTTTTTTGCTACATTAATTAAGATAATACTCATATTTTGAAAATAATGTGATTCATCTTTAATCATATACTAATATAGGATATGCAGATAAGATACTATACTCATGAGGCCAACAATTAAAATACAATTCACAAACACCTTGCTGCCAAATATTAATGGTGCTCTATAGAGGTTTAACTTTGCTAGATGCAAATTAGCATGACGACACTTGCTCGTCTCTTATAGTTTAAGGCGTATGGTATCATCTTTAATTTCACGCTTGGTCATCTAGTAAAAGAATAAAAACAAACAAACGCATCTAGTGTAATCCTACTCAGAGCAGAGCTGTTGGTAGGGTGTAGAGAGGGTGGGACGAGGCAAAACTTTCCTCATTTAGTAAAAGAATTATAAAATTTTATTACATTGAGATTTTTGCATTTCTAATCGTAACATGTGTCACACCCCGACCCGCAGCGGAATAAGAGTCGGGGCATAATTGGGTTATCACCAAAGCTCATGATATTTACTAATATGTTTCATATTTATTTAAGTAAAAATTACATCCTCAATAATCCAAACATGTTCATACAAATACAAAAAAAAAAATAATCAACTAAACAATCCAAGCTCTAAACCAGTTTATTCTTCTAAGCCAATCCTATCTGTTTCTTGCTGCGGCTGGATCACCTGTATCATGTGTAAAAATGGGGGTTTTTGGGTCAACATAAGTTGGCGAGTGAACCTTGTTAGATAAACATTTATTATTGATTTCTTGTTATCTTTATCATGGAAAAATTTGCAATAGTCATATGTGAGCAAATGTAAATAATCAAACAATAACAATAACAACCACAAACAATAACATACAATAACATATCAACTTGCATGAATATATAACATGAATGAAACTGTATATGTTAGTAACGTCACGTTCACGCTCATAATATAATGGGGAACGGACGGCCTATGATGAATGTCTGTGCGATCAAGGCTCAATCAAACGGAGCCGATCGTATGTTGGCAACGCCCGGTTCACGCTCATAATGTAATGGGGAACAGCTCAACGCTCATAATGTAATGGGGAGCGGCGGCCTATGATAATGTATATACTGTAAATGATAAATTAAATCTAAACAATAACCACACAAACAGTTGATACAAGTTGAATACACATTTGTTCATGGATATGATGTATGCACAATGATTTAAATATAATAAATGGTAAGACACATGATACACCCCAAAAACGTGATTAAAACGGGGAATTTGTAGAGATTCACTCACATTGGGTGCGTTCGGTTGAAGATGATGAAATGCGCACGAGTTTGGAGGATTGATCGACGAGACTTAACTAACCTAAATAATAACGGGAAGTATGGTAAATGAATGGATTTTATTAATAATTTTAATAAGATTTTTATATATATTTTTGTGAGTTTAAGGCTATTTTCTATCTTTAAAAACATTATATTTAAGTATTTTTAATTGATTTTTAAAATAAATAAATAAATAAAAATATAAAAAAAAATGTTGACTTTTGCGTTGACCATTGACCGTTGACCGGGACTGTTGACCATTTGACCGATTTGCTAGCGTATAAGTGTGTGCCGGGTGAGGCTCGAACCCGAGACCTCCCGTAAGCGTGCACGCAGCTCTACCAACTGAGCTACGTGTCTAACCCGAAATAATTCTGTTTTTAATTATATTTATATACTGTTTTAGTTTATTCAAAATTCTTTTATTTTCAAAAAGGGTTTCAATCGTTGAACCGGAGTGTGCAATAGGTCTCGAACCCGGGACCTGTGGGTTAGTGTTGCACACAGTCCACCGCTGGACTGTGTGTCTAACCTGGTTAATATACCGATTTTCATTATACTTAACAACTTCGGTGAGTTAATCCGGTTCAGTTAGAAAAAGAAAACATCTTTGTTACAGAGCATACGTGTGTGTCAAGGATCGAACTCGCGGCGTGTGATATATGTGCGCACACAGTCCACCGCTGGACTGTGTGTCTAACCCGAGATAATATCCAATTTATATAAAACTTATAAACAACCTAACTTTGTCTTCTTCGTTACAAAATCACAGACTACGATTACTCTACTGTTTCTTGTTTAATTCGATTGACAAACATTCAAATGACTAAAATGAAATGGCAGAGAAAATTTTGGAAGTAAACATACCGGAGAAACGATCTATCTCAGAATTCCGGCGAAGTCGTCGGCTCTGTTTTTACGGATTTCGTCTGAGCGGACAGATTAACAATTTTGATTAGCTAGATGCGGAATTGAAGCACTGAACAAGAATTACCAGATGGTTTAAAAGGCTATACCGTTTCACAGCGAGAATTGGGAACTTTCAGAAGTTTTCCGGCGAGAGTTAATTATCCGATATCGTCGTCTGAAACTGATTCTGATTGAAGGGTTTGAGTTCGCAACAGCTTAACAACTGATAGACGATGAAAGAATTGCGAGACTTACTGATTTGATGGGAGACACGGTTTTCCGGCGAAAGTCCGGCGAGTTCAAAAAGCTTTTCCGACGAACCGAAAGTAGAGCGAATGTGAAATTGAAGGTTCTGCGGATGAGTTTGAGTCGCGAGAGGGGCTATGGTTGGAGTAAGTAAGGAAGTGCAGATTTTTCAGTTATTAAAACCAATCCCACATGAATTCAAGTCCATTCAAGACTAAATTGATTGAAGGTGTCGGTGTATCGGTTATTGACAGAAAACCGCGAACACTCAAACGTTTTTGGACGTTTGGAAACCGATTACGGTTACAGTTGGCGTAAACCGGTTGATTCATGGTTGAACATAAGAGTTAATTGATTCCTAGAACTAACAGAAAACATCAAGTGGCGGAGTGGTTATAAGTGTGCGTGTTAAGTTGTTGAGCCTTTCCGGCTGACCCGGGTTCGAGTCCCGGCAGCCTGTTTTTCATTTTATTTATTTTATTTTTACTTTTTATCAATTATAGCTTTTATATTCTAGTTTGTTTATTAATTATGCATCGTTTAAATTAAGATCAACATAAATACGCAACGAAACATTTATAACTTGATATTCGATTACAAACGAAGCGGGTTTGGAAAACCCGTTTTTGACAAATGTTACAACATGTGATTCTAGTATTAATTGATTTGGAATAGAGCAACCTTATAGACTTGGTTCATTATGATATTTAATATTTTATGTTTCTAATCATACTAGAGCGTATTTAATGAAGGTGAAGAAATGTATAAGTAATATGGATGATATTTTTTGCTGTGAAAATGGTGGGATGTGGAGTGCACATAGGGTTGGAATCCAACTTTCATAATGAGATTAGAAAATAGCATGTGATACTTTACCACTACGACAGGGACCATCTAATAAATTGGTCTTTTTAAGGAAACATGTACATTTTATATATTATTAAAGATTTGTACATATCAGATTAGCGATTAAACGATTTTTACCTGAAGCTTTTCACATCTTCCTTTCATTGGTATATTATGGAGGTAAAAACCTACAATCAACATTATATACATAGTATACTAATCATAGTTTTTAATAGCAACTAGTTGACGATAGCGACAAACTACCTATACGCTACGTAGCGATAGCCTTGAAATAGGGAGGGGGGGGGATATTTTATGTTTAGCGACACACTAGAAGAAAATTTTAAAAATATTTTCATATGTATGTTATATCCAAAAGCGTTGTTTTATATGTATATTTAACACAAAAACCTAAATTCCCGCTATTTTATGTCTATAAAATCCCACTATTTATATTAAAACAGAGAAGAAAATAAATAAAATCCTGCTATTTATCCGCTATGGAGGCGCCAAAATCAGATAGCGACACATGAGCGCTCCGCTCGCTATAGCGCCCGCTACGAGCGCTATTAACAACTATGATACTAATATCCACAATGCCATGTTTGATATTTTGAGATGACGTACTCCATCTACAATAATGTTTTTTCTTTAGAGTTTTAACTTTTTATGTTTGGACTTGTAAGTATCAAAAGTTATCATTATTATCCTTTTGCCATTTGTAATATTTCTTTTATGATGCTATTCATTATTTCTATCTAACATATAAGCATTGATTTGATGATCTACAAGTAATTCATTTGACTTTTAAAGTCAGAAAAATATTAACATAGCAATAATCAATAGAGCATAGTCAAAGCAACTGACTGTAAGATCTCATGATTAGGAAAAAGTACAGAAAAAGGATAATGCCCCACCCACATCGAAATAGTACATACAAAAATCTATATAACCATAATATAATACTGAATGATCAACTCCAAAATAAATAATTACTACAGAGAATATATTATATGTTGCTATCTAAGTATAAAACATACATTGAAGCTTTCAAGTTGAATATTCCTGAAGTTTAATTTTAGCCAACTTGTACAATTAAAGACCGAGACTTGACTAATGAAGTACTTCCTCAAAGCTTGATCAAATGGCCCCTAATTATCTAGTAACATACTAAGATGCAGTTTGAGTGTGTGCGTTGTGTGATTTGTTCCTGTTCTGTTTTTACACTGCTGCCCAACATCTACAACAGCGGCTGATTAACAGCAGCAAGCAAATCGTCGCTGCTGTCTTTTCTCTCTCAGCAGGCCATAGTCAACACCAAACTGCCACCGCAGTTTCTGAAAGAACAACTTTTTTCTGGTAACCTCAGAAGTTGTTTCCTCTGAGCCGTGATACCACAACAGCGGTAATCACTTTGAATGTTTGACCTTGACCACCATGTAATTACTAGAATTAGAAATAGAGCCCCAAAATAGGACCGCAGACCTCCAACCAAGATTGTGAAATGTGTAAATTAAAGAATTAATGGTAAATATGTTCATCCGCAAAGGTTGACGCAGACAGAAGTTTTTCATGAGCTCTGTATGATTTGTACTAGACACTAAGTGTAAACAAATCAAAGAAACGTACCCAGTAAAATCCCACTCATAGCAAAAGCTTAATTTAATTAATACACTTCCAAAGTTGAGTGTCTCGTGTAGGCGTGTAGCAATAATACAAAAGGATTAACATGCAGGATGCAATATAGAGGTGACAAGATAGGCAGTTCCGGTGGGTTGGGTAAAATGTCGAAATGGGTTTGGGTCAAAACTGGTACAACCACGGGCGTGTCGAATTTTGTTGATTTGCTCTTCTCTTTTTTGTTTTAATATTTAAGTAAATGAAATTGCAACCTCTAGCACAATCTAAAAGCATCCTTCTTGCTTAACACTACCTTTTTTCAGAATTGGATTGGTCTGGTCAGAATTTGCATTCACTAATGATTCAATCTTTGGTAAAGAGATGGGGAAAGGATCTGATTTTGTTATATCCGTTTAAATTTTCTTTCATTAAATCAGCTTTAACTGTCTCAAGCCTGAAGGTTTCATATCTTAGCAATATTGTGACAAATTTCATTGTAAAGACATGAAAAGAGACTATATAAACACAATACTTTCTCTAAAAATTAATTAATGAACAAAGATAACAAGCAAATGTTAAGATGGAAGGTTCTCTGTTAAATTCCGGCCTCTCATTTCAAGATGCAGTGCTGGTGTAAATGATCGAGAAACAGTTGGCTGATCTTAGAAAAATGATAAAGGATTCGTGGTGATAAACTGTTAAAAATTTATATAAAAAATTTAAAATGTTTGTGGTGTGTGTGTTTTACAGAAATTTCTCGAACTCTGTAAAACGCAGAAATATGAAGCAGCATCCATTAACGTTAACAATCTTATATGCCCCTGCAACAGCCAGTAGTTTGTAGCATCTAGAATATGTGGAGAAATACCGATCCAATGAAAATTAAACTCATTGCATTTATGTCTGTTAGCTGCTGCAGCCTATCAAACCAATCGAAGAACAGTAAACATAAATAACTAGACAAAAGTAAGATTCATTACATTCCTTATGTTTGGCACAGTATATAATGCTCCCTCATTAACAACAAAGGAAGCTATTTGTTCCTGGATATCGTCCCACATCGAACCAATCTATGGATCTCGTCTATGTTATCATTGGTTGCTTTCAATTATGGTCGTGATGCACATAATGCTTTACCCTTTTTGAACTTACACTTTCAGTCCTTGAAGTTAATAATTGATTTTTAAGGGAGATTGTGGATTGTGGAAGCAACTTGATTATATGAGGCGGCGCTTCTCTGGATACGTAGGAGGCATCACATCATGCTATATCTTGGCATTCCGTTACATGTAAGCTAATATCGTAGTAGAGAAAACTTCCATGAACTCCATTGTTCTCTTCAGCAGCTATTCAAACCACCAGGACGAAGAAGTTCAAAGAACCCAACACTAGTTTTAAATGGGTTTTTTTGCTTCCCTATTTGGGCTCAAGTTGGTTACAAACCAAGCACACCAAACATGAAGCCAAACACCCTTATAAGCTAAACAATGCTAGCAAACAAAGCAACTAAGAAGTCACTTTAACATTCCAAGAGAGCATCTTCTTCACCCTCCTAATCTATTCTGTTCAACCAGTAAACCCATTAGAAAATAACCCTACTACAATTAGCAATTAAAGTCATCTCATTAATATTGAAAGTTTACAAGTCTTAGCAATTCCTATAAGATAGTTTGTTGTGCAGAATAGATTAGGAGATATATATGTACACACTTGAACAGGAAAGAAACAAAAAAAACCCTGAAACACTGTCATTATTTCGAAAGAAATAACAATTTTTATAATAAAGAAACCCCAAAAAAGCAACAAAGAAAAAGGACACATTTAAGGCACCTGCTCTTTAGAAAAGCTTAGAAGAAAGAAGAAGAGACATTCGAGGTTCCTCTCTCAAACTTTGTTTCTAGCTTTGGAGCGTTAATGGACCTTACACAATTAGTACATTTGACTCATGTGCATTGACCCAGCTGCAATTTTCGACCCGCTCTCAGTTTGATGATGGCTCACCAATGAACATGAGTACTGAAGCATGTTATGGATCAAGTGCACATATTAACACCATCTCAAATACATACATATATGGAAGTACACATATTTGAAACCTGCTGTTGAAGTAAACTACTTATGGATGACTAATCTGGCATTTAGACAAGTTACCTTATCACAGACATACACAGTTACAACAACTGGAAGTCTGAAATTATCTGACCAACTCTATCAAGGAACGGTTCTATAACGAATACATATCTTTGTATACTTGACTAACTTTAGGGGTAACCGTGTCATTTTCCATTGATATACCATGCCCAGTATATCATCATGCTGTTACTGACTAAAGAAAGTAATGGAACTGTGCTTTACTCAATTAGGTTACAATTAGACTATCAAATGAACCTAAGTGCGGAATCTCCAAAATACCCATGCTAAGGAGAATGTTGCAGCGTAGATGACATTTTTCAATTGTATCGCATTTGTGTCAAGTTATATACAAGCCAAGTGGTCATTATTTATACAAAATTTGACCGTATCGAAGTTCATTATTGATGTTCATTTTGATTAAACATCTGTTGATGTACCCGTAACAAAGAAACCTTAAATCACCATTTTGATGATTGCTAGCCATCAAATGAAGGTTTTGTGCCATAGATTGCATCAAATCTACATGTTGGATCCAGATAGTTTTGGTTCGAAGTGCAAGCTCCGTGCTCTGCACACGTTTTTTAAACGACCGATATCATTATCATCATATCACATTATCATTGATGTATTTGCACCACAAATAAAGCTTGATTTATAAAAGTTGTGTATTATTGGTCAACTATTTACAATGGTATAATGAAGATAATTTATAAAAGAAGTTTAATTGAATTATAACTATAACAAATTGTCGTAGCTTATCAGAATTACAAATTCATTTTCATTACTCTGAATATAATAATAGTGGTTATTAGATGCAAACAAGTTGACCAACTAACATAATGGTTGTAAACAAACCTAAGAGCACATAAATGGTCAAAATGTCCATGTTCATTTGTGGCCATTAACATGCCTTGGTTTTAAATATCTTTTAGGTTCTTTTTATTTGACCCACTTGACCCGTTTTCTTTTTTAGCTGGTTTTTTTATTTGACCCATTTCACGTGTTGTTTAGCGTCGATGAGAAATAACGATGAACTATAACTAACTTTGTTTCATTACACTCGATCTTCAGGTAACCTCGATATGCTGGAACGAGGGATCATCTAACATCGGGCTTAATGGCATGAAAGAGGTTATAAGTTTACTTTAGTCAACGCATGATGCCGTTAAATGGCGTAAACGCTTATGGCTCAGTTCGTTACATTTTGTTTTCATTTTTCATCTATTTCAGGTAGCCAAAGGATACAAGAAAAGTTCTAGGGTCGGGTTTGCACACCTGTTATCGGGTGTCGATCTTTACATATGTCCTCGTAGCAATCCCATAATAACAATCTTGGCAAAATATGGTTTCTTTAAAGGGATGTCGGTTATTAATGACAAGCCGGATTCAATGATTGGTTGTGTTGTATGGCGTAAAAACCGACCTTCACATCCTGTTGGGAATTTACCGGATGGTAAAAGCAGCCCGAGTTTAACCCAGCCTCAGGATTCACCACCCGGGTTTTCTTCAAAAGATTCAAAACAAAACGCCGAGAAGAAACCATCACCTGAAAAGGCGGAATCTAGTCAACATGATGAGTCTTTGACTTTATCTAGTGCTGAGGTGGACCCTTGTAATTTGATGTTAAAGAAAAGACCTTTTGAAGATGATGATCTTCCTGAGTTTGACTTTGGTGTTGAATCTAGAAAGTCAACTTTAGTAAGCAAGCCTGTAAGTTCTCCTAAAAAGTTGGATAATGTTATAGAAAGGAACAACAGTAATAACGGTTCGTTACAGCCGTCTTTAAAAAAGACCAAACTGTTTGATGACGATGATATGCCTGAATGGTGGCCACCGGAGCTTCACAACCCACTACCGCCACAAATTACGGCTTCAAATTTCCAGAATTTACCTGTATACTCTTCATGTCCCCCTCCACCGCCTGCTATTCCACCATCACCACGAGCTGACACTTGTTCATCATTCCCATACCTACCATTCCGACCTCCAGTTAGCTCTCAGCCACCCGTATTTGTGAGACCACCACCACCGCTACAGCCACTACCACCGCCACCACCACTACAGCCGCTACCACCACCACCACGACCACCACTGCAGCCACTACCACCACCACCGCCGCCACCTTCAGGCAGGTTCGGTTCTAACCAAGTTTTGTGGCGTCAACCGTCATTTGCGTCTTCGAATGGAAGACGTCAGCTTTGAAACGAGGATCATGTCAAAGTTTGTATATAAATCTGTTTTTTTTTTTCAGGGAAACATACTGTAAGGTGTTTTGAATCAATTTCATGTAGTTTTATTTTCATCAACCCTGTTTGCATTTTTGGCTCATAAGATTTTTGAATCTAGTCTTTAGTGTTTATCATATTTCCAGTGTTTTCAGGACCGGATGGACGGGACGTCAAACCAGTCACCTTATAGGTCTACCGGTCAGATCGGTCAAACCGGATGTATGAACCGGATGGCATAGTATATTTTATAAAAATAAATAAAAGTAAAATTGGAAGAATTTAATCAATTTCCGTCTAGACCCCTAAAATTGCGGTTCAACCGGCCAGTTTGCTGGTCTGGCTGTCTAACCTCTGGTTTGCTGGCTAAGATCCTGGTTCCCAGTCCGACCGGTCGTTCCATGTTTCAAAACATTGCACATTTATGTATCTTGTATAAAGATTAATCAAACCTTCTATCAAGAAGTACAAATTAATCATGTCGACCAAAAAGCGGATGGCGAAAACACATACAATTTTAACAAACCAAGCAATCAGATAAACCCGACTAAAAAGCGGATGGCGAAAACAAAAACTAACAAACCAAACAATCAGATACCCCCGAGTGACGAAATGACATTTACAATGTGAATTTACACTCTACATTGACTAGTTGACCAAATTACCCTTGTACTATATTTAAATCCACATAAAATGACACTTGGCTCATCCTACCAACCACTATCGTTTATTTTGCCCACAAAGAGTCCATGTAGTCACGAAGCGAACAATATTGGTTGGTATGAGGGTCGAATGTTTCGATTAGCAAAGATTAAACGAAAAGATGAACTCAATGATTAGTGTACTATAGATCAACATCCTCAACAGCATGCCAATCACTTGATGACTCCTCACTTTCCGACTGTCTTCCACGATACCTTGATCGGTTTGCTTTTGAAGTTCCGCCGATACGAACCCAATCACTGTTTTCACTTGCGGAAGAAACCCTGCTGCTATGTGTTTGTTTAAATTCCCCGTCTTCTATGTCGCTGAAACAAACATCACTCGCGTGGTTCTTGTATTTTGTCGTATTTGCTGCATTATCAGTCGAGATTGAGGATTCGATCTTGGTTACATTCACCATACTACCCTTTTCATCCGGAGTATCCTCTGCGACTATCGGTGAATTCTTGTTTCTCAGTTTCTGCAGAAGCGCCTCATGCATTTGAAGAATCTACAGCAGAACAAACAAGCGAAATTAAAATTAGGATATGCTTATGTTGTTTGAAGATTTATATTGTGATAATCGGTTGTTTTACCATTAGAAACCGTTAGGGAAAACTAACAGGCCCCCTATTAAACAGTGTAAAGCCGCAAAACACAATTTACGCTAGGCAGGTGACCTTCAAAGGGTTGATCATTGTTTTTGGTATGAGAAACTGGTTATCCGAAACCGATTAGTTGATCCTATTTAATCATAGCATACTGATCTCTTATCCAAACATTTACAAACCGATTATTGCAACATCACGCATGCAAATTTAAAAATTTTATAAAACCAAGATGCTGTTTGAAGATATAATCTTACCTCTGGGGTCGATAAAAGCCGACAATCATCCTGATTTAACTGTGGGACCAACAGAATAAAGTAGATCATCCAAAACTGTTGTTCACTCATGACATTGTGAATTGTACGCCTCAAAGCTGCGAGATTTGGTACCAAATTTTGTATGACAATAGCGTGATCTTTCTGAACTTGGGACATGCTAAAATCTGCATCACAATACTCCAAATTTTAGTTTATGTTCGGTTTCTATAGTTATGTTGAAATTATCTGGAATAGGCAAACATGTTTGTAAAATAAACGGGCCGATATACACCTGCACCATAATCCATCTAATTCATCCGCATAATGGGCTTAGTTTGATGTCAGTTCAGTTAAGATTCATCACTTAACATAGATTTCATAAACTGCATTACATGTTTTCCATAGCATTAAAATGATCTCATACATATCAGTGTTGGACAATAAAAAATCCTGTAAGGTATTGTGTATTATTAATCAACTATATATAAGGATACAATAAGGGTAATTACAAAGGGAACTGGAAACCTACTGACTATGAAGATAGTTACAATGATCCGAACTAATCTACTTTATCTAATATATAAGAGATAATTACAATAAACCTTAAATAATATATTTATAGCTAGCCATCAAACTGCAGGGTCATGAGTCAACTAACAGTTCTTGATCAATATAGCAGTCAGTAAAGGCAATATCACAAAATTTCAGCACTCCTTGATCAAATATAGTCCAATAAAACCCCCACAACACATAGTCTAATAAATAAGTAACTGGTTGCGTCACGTGTCACAATTCTGTGAGCCCAAGATGTTGTTTCCCAGTTCTCTTATTTCACCCCTTCGTGTTTTATTTCTTAATTTAGAAAATCTACTCAGAGTATTTACTTAAACTTCACTTCGATCATAACTTATCTCAAAATATCGTTTTATAATTCCTAAATCTTCATTACTAAGTACTACCTATTTAACATTTCCTTCATTCAACCCTAGTAATACACGGGTGGATAACCTGGTATATTTGTAGCTAACAATCGGATTGGGGGCTCATGAGTCATGAGTCAACTAACAGTGACTAATCAAATATAGCACTACAGAAGTCAGTAAAGGCAATATCACAAACTTTCTTCAATTCGTGATCTAATATAGCCACAAAGATCATACACCCACTAAAATTGATTACAAGAACATAACAATTGCTAATAGAAAAAGAATATTTGTAGGCTTATAAGCCAATTGACAGTGACCAGTAAAAACAATGTCACAAAACTTTAGCAATTCTGATCAAATATAACCACAGAGATAGTAAACATGAACAAACTAACTCCAAGATTTAAAGCATTCAAATACCCATTAAACTAATATCAAGAACATAACAATTCCTACAAAAAAGAACAAAAAAATCAGAGCTTTATTTCGTAAAGATAAAGGGAAATCAATCCAACATTAACTAACTACAAAGGGAACCTAATCAAATTAGACAGAGATAATTACAACAAATCCGAACTAATATATTTATAGACATACCTTAGGCGCAGGGGTAGCCTCCGCTACCCCTCCGACGGTAGTGTAAATTTTGGAAAAATTTGACATTTTTTTGACGTTTTTTTCAATTTCGTTACCCCTTTTTATGAAACGTTACCCCTACGAATATTTTCTAGATCCGCCACTGGCTAACAATCAAATTGAGGACTCATGAGTAAATGCAATATCACAAACTTTCTACAACTGTTGATCAACTACAGCCACTAAAATAGATTACAAGAACACAACAACTGCTAAAAGAAGAATATATGCAGGCTCATGAGTCAATTAACAGTGACTGATGATATGCAGTCAGTCAAAGTTTCTGCAATTCTTGATCATAAACAATGAAGAAACTAAGTACAAGATTTGAAGCATTTAAATACCCACTAAAATTGCTTAAAAAAGAAGAATAAAAATCAAACCTTTATGTTGTAAAGATAAAGGGAAATCAACCCAACACTGAGGGCGAACAGAAACCACTCGAACAAAATCAACAACATCATCAGTAACCCCCACAGCAGCATCAACCGGATCAAGAATACCCTTTTTATCAAATTGAAACAAATTGGAAGCGAATTTAGAAATCCCAGTGACAGCTTTCTTGGGCGATAACAGAGTCTTCAAACTATCCCCAATTTCAGCCAGATCATTCTTAAACCCTTCGTACGATGACGGCGAGGACACATCGGAGCGCGGCGGCGGCGGCGGCGGCGGATAAGAATAAGGCTGTTGTGGTGGTGGAGCAAGAAAGGAGGCGACGTTGTGGAGTTGACGGCCGATGGTTTGTGTGATGACGGAGGAGATGTCGGGTTTAACGGAGGCGGGGGAGGTTTGGGGGGTCGGAGTTGACGGAACGTGACATCGTTAAAGTTGTCGAGAAAGAGAAGATGGCATGAATAGTTATGATGATGATGATGATGATGTCTAGATGATGTTCATCACATAAGGAAAGATTCAATCTTTATTTATTTACTCCACTCGATTCATTGATTGTAAAGTACAAATAAATAGTGGTATGTTGACATCTTGTATTTTCAGATTTTTTTTATAAAAAAGTTAGTGGAAAAAATATTTATTAAAATGGGTGATTTAAAAAATAATTGTATAAAATGAGTGTTTTTCTATGTTTCTTTATTTTTAACTAATCGATTTTAATTCTTCTATTTTTATTTAATCAACCATATCACATTTATATTCATTTCTTCGATCTCATTATGTAGATTTTTAACTAACTTATTAATTATTATATTTTTTATATAATGAAACCCACGTTAAAATAAATTGAAATCGTTGAATTCATTTAATTTTTAAATGCTAATACCTCTCATTTACTGTTCTAATATAATATTTTTAAGGGTAATTTTTCATATTTACTATTGTCTGTGTAGTTTATTACCGATTCAAATGAAAACCCATAATATAGTGTTTCCTATAATTACATAAATTTTATTAACAATCAGTGGGCAAAATATTTAGATAGATTGATTGGTTCGTAATTTTATTGGCCAACTTGATACTGTATTATTATTTTTTATTATCAACTTATTTTTTAATGGTCACAAACAACATTTATTTCATTCAGTTAATGTAAACATAAATACATGTCTTGTTTACGAAAAAGAAAACCATATTTGTGTTCGATTATTTGTTCGGTTAAAGTTAAATAAATAAACATGAAGGTGCTACTTTAGTGATTGTTTACATCTCTAAAACTCTAGGAGTAAACTTTATATAGAATTATTTAGCTTATATAAATGTAAAAGAAATAAAAGAAAAAGTGTTAAGAAAAAAAATTTATATTTTGGTTAGTTAAAAAAGTAAATAAAATATAACGAGTAATTTGTTTTGGAGAAAAATAAATTAAAAACATATTAGGTTAACTGAAAAAAAAATATAACAGTTTAGTTAATAATAAAGAAATAAGAAAAAAACACTCATTTTAATAAATATTTTTTAAAATCACCCATTTTGGTAAATATTTTTTCCACCCTCACCAATTTGAGAAAAAAGTCATTGCAAAACACCTATTTTAGTAATTATTTTTCAAATCACCTATTTTGGTAAATAACTTTTCCACCAACACTCTTTTGGGAAAAAAATTGTCTTGTCACGTCCCGCAGCAAACTGTGTTATCCAACTTTCTCCGAGCCAATAGATTACTCGGTGTGCGGGGTCGTCCTGACCCGGCGACATCCTCCAACACAATTTTCAGTGGGACGGCGGCGTTCTGAACGTCCAGTCGGAGACATTGGCGACGAAGCATGTGAAGACAAAAACTAGCGGTTGAACGGCTATAAATTAAAAAAAAAATCTTATAAAGAATAATTTCACCTACAAATATACCAAAATAATCCCATTTTTTACACACTTCAACTAATTCTCTCTCTCACCTTTATACAATTCTTCTACTTTTGCCATGGATCCATGCAACCCGAACCCATACCGAACCCAAACCAAAACATTTTCTCGGTACCCGGCTACTATCTTACGATTGAACCGAGTTGGTCATCCTCGCAATTTTCTTACAACACTTTCTCGGGTTTACAACAAACTCCCAACGCTTTCTCTCAAATGAGCCAACTCCAATCAATGCAACAAATGCAATCGTTATAACAAATGATGATGCGAAACCCATTCAACCCACAATTTAAATCTCAACCACAACGTTCCCCAACACCAGAGTCTCCCCAACCACAACCCGACGGGGGCGGACCTACTTTAGGGGCGCTCTGGTGGTAGTGTAAATTTTGAAAAATTTGACGTTTTTCGATTTCGTTGCCCTTTATATAAAACGTTACCCCTACGAAGATTTTCTAGATCCGCCAACCTGTAGAAGATGACGTTGAAGAATGTGTTCTTGAGACGCAACCGCAATACTCGAAACAGAAAAAAGGGAAGCAAGTGATGGGTGACAAAGATCAACCTTCGAAAGCCAAGGAAAAACCTTGGACAAAGATCGAGGAGAAGGCGTTAGCGAAAACGTAGGTTAGCACATCAAAAAGCCCCATTATCGGTAAGTAAAAATATATAAATTTTACATTTTTAATATATACTTCTGTTACATTCTAAAAATATAGGTAACAACCAAACCGGCGAAGGGTTTTGGAAAGAAATATTATCAAAGTTTCTTGCGATTATGGAACAAAGTCATTATCGCGATATCGATTCCATCTCTTCGAAGTGGCAAAGATGCATCCGGTCGTGAACAGGTTTTCGGCGATATATAATAAGTTATATACTAGTGCTAATCGTCGTAGTAGGATGAGTGACGAAGATGTTTTTAAAGAGGTGATGCGTAAATACGAAGATTCGCATCGGGTCGTTTTCCCACATGTACGGGCTTGGAAAGTTTTGCGAACCAGTAACAAGTGGGCGGCGGTTCCAAATGAGGTTGCAATGGCTAAACGAACAAAAACCTCGGAGACCGGTAGTTATAGTGCGGGTGGCTCGGACGCACGATGCCAAATAAATATAAACGACGAGTCCGAATTTGACGAAGAAGAGTATGGGTTCGATAGGAGGAACGTCCCCCGGGCAGGGACAAATCCAAAAAGGCGGCAACTGCAAAAAAACAAGCCGCTACGAGGGGCGGTTCCAAAATGGACGAGTTTATGGCACGGTTGAGGTGGAAGAACGGGTTCGTTTGAAGAATGAGAAGAACAAATATAAAGAGTGGGAGATAATGACGAACAACATAAACTCGTATCTGGAAGAAGATCGAGCGATTTTACAAAAAAAATGAAAGAAAAGATCGCGAAAAAGTGGAGTTTTTAGGATTTTTATTTTTTTAGGTTATATTTTTTTATTTTTTAGGTTATTTTTGTTTCTCATTTTAGGTTATGTAATGTGTGGTTTTTAATATTAATGATTCTATTTTATATTAGTAAATGTTTAAAAAACCAGTTGAATTGAAAAAAAAAGAAAAATAAATTAACTAGATGGGGTATGGTGATCACCCATTTCCTTGGCTCCATCCTTGGAGGGGCATCCTACAAGGACTATGACGTGGAGGGTCATCCTCCAAGGAGGGCTATCACCCAGACCGAGTAGCCTCAAGGTATTCCCCAACCTATTTAGTAGTGTAGGTCCGATCTGTTCACCGCATTTGGTCTTTGATCCAACCGATTATGTCGGATCTGCTCATAATTTAATCGGTCTATTATAATGTCGGGTCGTTGAATCATTATTGTTCAACTAAACCAGGGTTTACTGTTTGACTTGGATCGAAGGTTGTGTTACTGCATTTGACTGTGTATACATATATCATAATGAATTTGAGAAACTGTTAGTTAACTATATATAACATGACTATGAATACAAAACTATAAACTGGAATCGTGACTTAGTTAAAACACATTTGAGAAACTGTTAATAAACCTATATGATAATGAGTTTGTATATTTGATGGTGATAATTATTATTTGACTTATTTACAGTTAGTAAACCTATATGATAATGAGTATGTATATATGATAGTCATTTGATTACATCATGTATCTGCGGTGGAAGTGAGGGCCAACTGGACCCACACAAGGCACGAACATAATAATTCAAGTTTACTAATGTATTTTGTTTTTAGTTATTCTAATTGTTTTTTTATGTTAATGAGAATCTGTTTTTGTTTAACTTGATTAGAAAAATATCAAGTAGAGGTTGAAATGAGGTGATGTAATATTATTAGATAGATAATGGCGTTGGGCTCGGAGTGCCTCGTCCACCCTAACTACAACTAGAGTTAGTTACAACAATTATCATACCTATCAAACTCTTCCTCTTCCAAAGACCAACAATGCCTATGGTGCAAACGAGGCGTGAGTTACTTGAGATTGACTTACTACAAGCCTGAATATGAACTCGAGCCCAAGCAAAGCCTCCATTCAAGCCCGTTTAAGAGACGAAACCATACCTAAACTTCACATGTTAAGCTCGATTAGGCTCGCAAGCCTTAACAAGCCTGCTATCCATAAATATAACTAAATCATAATTTGTCTATAGCTTATAATAAAAAAAATATATAAATATTTTATAAATGTATATAAATAAAATAACTAAATAATTATAAAATGATAAACGAGCCGAGTACAAACCAAGCTTGTGCTTGAAGAACGACTCATCCGCCAAGCTTAGTTAGAGGTAAAGCTCAAAACGCGGCGAACCTAAGCTCGGCTCCTTTACACGCCTACTTTTGGACCTTCACACACACAAAAGAAGAAAAAAAACCAAAATAACTCCCAAAAACTTCCCAACTTCTATGTATAACGCAAGTTTCTTCAAGTTTTATGAAGTTGCATAAAAAGAACAAGAAAAACACATCACTGATCATTTATCCTTTGAGAACTCCAAGTTTTCCCAACGACTCACGAATGTCGGCAACACCAAACTCTTCGGGTGTCTGAACAATGTTAGCGCTGTCTGTGGGCCATACATCTGAAAGCGGGTAAATTCTGTTGGCATGAAGTTGGTCGCTAATACCATTACCGACTCCTTTAAGTATTACGGACTTGTGAACACCACCAAGAAATCCTTCATAATCCGTGTCTCCAATTTCACCGATAAAAACCACCACTTTCGATAAGTCCATACCCCATCGGAGATATAAGTACCTGAAAACATATTACTGAATGGTAAGAATGTGCAAGCAAGGCCTGTGACCTGTCCACGGCCCAACCCGGCCCATAACCAGACCCATGAGGCCTGGGAGGTCCTAAAGAAGACCTTATATTATTTGCATGGACGCGTCAATGGTCAAGGCCCGGTTACTTATAATATTATTATTATATTTAGGGGTGCTAAACGGGTCATGTTTGTAGGCTGGTGGGTTCAACCTAACCCAAACCCGAAAATTTTAGGCGAACCCCAACCTGACATGAACCCGAAAATCGTGTCATACATGTGAACCCGAACACGACCAAGTATTCGTGGGTTGACCCGAACATGGACCCAAGTATTCGTGGTTGACCCAAACATGACCCGTTCAACCCGAATTTTTTAATGTTTTTTCACAAATTAATATATATATTAAAAAAATACACGCCCAGTTTAATTTATACATAAAACATATGTAAAAAGTATAATATAATATAAATGGGTTAAACAAGTCAACCCGCCAACCCGACCCGTTTAGCTAAATGGGTTCGCGGGTTCAACCTGAAGCCGAACCGAACCCGTTTAAGCTAAACCCAAACCCGCGAATTTCCTGTTAGGTTTTTGTCGTGATAGAAATTCACACCCCTATATATAAACCAAATAGAGAAACAAGAAAATGTACAACACAAACACACCTGAGAGCTTGTGAACGAGACGCTAATACCGGAATAACATTAATTTTCCTCCCATTTTGGCAATAAATAACGTGACAACGGAGCGCTTGGATTCTCATCATCTTCCGAAGCTCTTTTGCAGGCGGAACCTACGACAATTGAGAAGTAAAAATAAGATATGTAAGCTAAAGGGGAAACGGGTCAAACAAGTTGAAGCAATAGATGAACTTACCAGTGCGGATTTTGAACGTTAAAAGCGTAACAGTAGTTGGTAGAAACCGCTTCATCTTCCGTAACAACATGTTCTTCATTTTTATTCTGGGCCTTTTTATCAATAATCGAAGAAGCCCACCGAACCAGAGTCTTCCTAAGCCCTTCACCTCCCCACCGGTATTCAATGTGAGAATGATAATAAAGATCAAACACAAACGGGTTATCTTCCGAATGAGAAGACGTGTAGTAGAGATCAGCACCGCTGTTGCAAATAAACGCATCAAAATCAGAAGGATTTAGCCCGTTTGAGACCAAAAAAGAGTGAATCTCCGCCATTTGTAAAGATGTCGCTAATATAAACCCAACCGACCCATTGTTTTTCTCATTTTCCACGGCCGAAAAAATCTTTTTAACGTTTTCGAAAAGATTTTTGATGTTATCGGCATCAACGGCAATTACGAATATATGATTTCGTCTTCTTAAAGCAGGGAACTTCGCTTGATCGGCTTTTTCTCCGGACACAGTCCTTTGTGCGGTTTTTACGATATTACCCTTTGATATTGACATAACCACATTCTCTAATTTACTCTTTCTATCCTCAGAGTCGACACCGTCCATCGAAAACTTCAAATTTAGAGATATATCCTGCATATCTCTTAACGAATCACCCGTGATTCCGGTTCTGAATTTTCATCATCGTCGCTATCATTGTTTTTTAGCCACCCGGGGTGCCTCGGTTTGCAGCTCGCGATCCGTGAAAGATACGCTTTACAATGTTCGGTCCATGAAAATAAGTGAATGTTTCTCAACCCGTTTGACCTGCACTTTAACCAAAGTTGCTTATCTGCCACGAGTTTTAACAAGGCGTCAGCAACGGATTCATGATCGTGTGGATCAACGAGTAAACCGTTGTCAAGTACCTGCAAGAGTAACATGGTCATTTTGCAATTTGCAGGTTGACTAAATAAATATTTTAATCAACTCATATACCAACATAGAATGAAACAAATGATACTTACACGGTGTATATCTACCGGGCCGCCATTTTTTGTGGCCACCATTGGTAGCCCATGAGCTGCAGCCTGTTTAACGAAACTTAATAAAATTATGCTAATACTATAACAACTTGATAGTTCAATCGCAAAAGATTTTATTTAGAGTAAAATGCCATTTTTATCCTTGAGGTTTGGCCGGTTTTGCGACTTTTGTCCAAAGGTTTGTTTTTCTGCATCTAGATCCAAAAGGTTTGAAATCTTGTCGTTTTCATCCAGTTCATTAACTCCATCCATTTTTCTCCATTAAGCCAGGGTATTTCCGTCTTTTTTGTTAATTTAAAGGGCAATTCGGTTTTTTTCAGGGGTATTCGGTCTTTTTACATAAAGTGAAAAAGACCAAATTGCCCTTTAAGTTAACAAAAAAGACGGAAATACACTTAACGGAGAAAAACGGCTGGAGTTAACGAGCCTGGTGAAAATGGCTAGATTTCAAACCTTTTAGATCCAGATGCGGAAAAACAAACCTTTGGACAAAAGTTGCAAAACTGCCAAACCTCGGGCGCGAAAATGGCATTTTACTCTTTTATTTATAAGAAGATAACCTCAATCAAAGTGAGTCCGAATGGCTCTATGAAAGCTGGATTGATGAAAACACCCTGCCATGAAAAGAGAAACAAAATTTTTACCTCTCGAAATACGTACTTATCATACCGTATTATATCTTATAATCTCTTTGACCTTACCTTAGTCTTTGCTGCTAAACTATAGATGTCGGGAACCTCGCTCTGCTTATGATGTTTAGGATACGCCACTTGACCGTAAAGATCATACTTATCGATCATTTTAATAATCGAAAGAAGCATGGAAGCACTAGTGCTTGACATTTCATCAATGTTATCGCGGTTACCCATTATTAAAGTCTGTAGTATAGATATAGAAGTTAAAATCTATAGAAAAAGAACTGTTTAAATATAAAAGTTAAAGAGTAAAGTACACGGATGATCCGTGTGGTTAACCAAAATTTTGGATTTAGTCCCTAGCTTTCCAAAACTACACGGATGGTCCATGTGATTTGTACGTTGTAACACATTTAGTCCTCTTTAACTTTTTCCAAAAGTACACGAATGGTCCCTATGGTTTGCACTTTGTAACGCATTTAGTCACTAAAAGTTGGGGACTAAATGTGTTACAAAGTGCAAACCATAAGGACCAACTGTGTACTTTTGGCAAAAGTTGAGGACTGAATACGTTATAAAGTGCAACCATAGGGACCATCCATGTACTTTTGAAACGCTAGGGACTAAATACGAAATTTTGGTTAACCACAGGGACCATCTGTGTACTTTATTCTAAATGTCATGTTCTGATAACTCAAGACATACAAGATTGGCAAGCTCCCGTAACGGACGGCACTCCCCGAATGCTTTGACCAAAGTCGTAAGATTCTTTTTCGGGTCGGGCCTAGCAAGTGCGAGTATCATAGGCTTGCGTGGGTTAGTAAAGAAACGCATTATCTGCATGAAAAATAACGTTAAGAATCTAATCAGTTTTACACTTCCATATATATTGCAAAGACAATCTAAAAAAGAAAAAAAAATAACTAATGTTCTAGATAGCAATCAGTAGGGCTGCAAACGAAATGAATGTTCAGCGACCAATTCGGGAATCGTTCGGCGGGATGTTCGTTTGTGTTCGTTCATTTCATAAATGAACGAACACGAACAAGAAATTTTGTTCGTTTAGTTAAATGAACGAACATGAAGATAAGCCGCGTTTGTTCGTTTATGTTCGTGAACGGTTGGTAACGTGTTCGTTTATCTTCATTTGTGTTTGATAGTTCATTAGTGATTTTAGTAGTTTTATATTTTTATTTAAATACTTCAAAATTACGACAAAAAATATATTTAATAAGTGTTAGTTTATTGTTTATTATGTTCAAGATCGTTTGTTTATGTTCGTCTATTTCATGAACATTAGTTTGTGTTCATGAACGTTCTCGTTGCCTAAAATTAACAAACGAACACCGACACAGTCACTTCCTGAAAGAACGAACACGACCATAAAATTGTGTTCGATAAGTGTTCATGAACAGTTTGTGAACACATATATTTCCTTGACAAACAAACACAAACAAGGGCTTGTTCGTGTTCGTTCGGTTCGTTTGTAGCCCTAGCAATCAGTAGAGGAGTCTATCATAATTGTTAAGAAAAGACATGAACCTCTGCCCAAATAGGTGGGTCCGGAGTGGCCTGGCGATCTTCGGTTCCTTCGGTTTCACCGTCCATATCACCGTCATGTGGAATAATATGATTAAACTCCATCCCAGGCGGAATTACCTGTTGGTAACTAAAATTATTAACCATGCACACATATCATTATAATCGAAAACAATGGTAACATTTAAAACTTTTTTACAACATGTTTTGAAACTTACAACCATGCGAGGCATGAACCTGCCGTAACAACTAACGTTACGCCTAATCCGAGCCCGAAGCTTACGCTCAAGAACCGGGTCAAACCCGTTATACAACCGCCACTGTTCATCTATTTCCTGTCGGGTACTGGTTATAACGACCTCGGACGCATCAAGGGTCAACTCTTCAGCCTCTATCCTACGCATTATCTTATACGTATCATTAATTTCATCTTTTGATAACCTCCCTTGCCTTAAAAGTTGTTCCAGCTTATCTCGCCCTAACGAGTGGCCCGTAAAAAGCATGGGTACGTTTAGGGCACCAGAAAGAAGAGCCGCTGAGTCACCGGCGTCGGCGTAATGACCGTGGATCGCAACGGGCCATACGGGCCGACCGCAACCAACTTGCTCACCCAAAACTTTTGACATTTGGATTATGTGGCTAAGTGCACCGTCAACGAATTCGGGACGTGTGGCCATAAAAGCTCTTTGGGAATGTATTTATCGCGTGGACCAAATGGAATTCGGATTATATACGCACCGCTACTCTCACCTATTTCGTCTGTCAAACTTTCGGAACTATGTGGCGCGAGCATTTCCGTTGGTTCGCCATAACTCCAGTCAACTTCAGGTGACGCAACTTGTCGAGTTAGTAAATCGACTCGGTAGACACCTGGCACTGAAGCTAAAGCGCGTGCAAGTTCCACAACATACTTAACCTATGAGAACGCACGAGCAAAATTATTGCACTGTTTCACAAGGAAACCTAAAGTATTAATGTATTATATTGTTGTAAATTCAACCAACGTAAATGTACCTGACCACCCGTATCGGAATCACGACCAAGCTCCATATTTTCACCACGTATTAGACCATGAAGACTGCAACGAATTTAGTTTCAAAATGTAACTTTTTAATGCAATTTAATGTTAACGAAGCATATATATTACCTTATTAAGACAAGGTACAACTTTTTCCCCTTTTGTTGATTAGCCCACGCTTCCATTGCGTCGGTAGAGCTAATTCTAGGTAAACGACTTTTGTGCTTATCACCGTGAGTGGAAACATCGCTAAAGATATCTCCTTTCTCCCCCTCTGATAAGTCTTCTGACATATCGGCCACGGCTTCTCTACGACCCCGTTCGCGCTCAAGGCGGCGTTTGGTCATTCTTTGAGCTACCTCACTCTCAAGCTAACAAAAAAAGGTAAGAATATCAACAAATGAGTTAACATTTTTATTTCATATAACCACAAATTGTAAATTCTAATCACTAGTAGTAAGATAGGACATATTTGTATATATATGATTACATCAACAGTCAAACATACAAAGCTTATAACACCATCAAAGACACCGCCTTTGATTAAATTACTCGATAATTTGAAAATGAACAACATAAATTTATACTTCATATCTATGTTTTAGGGAAAAAATACTTCCTTCTAATCAGGCCTTTCTCAAGTTAATCTCAATTCAAGTTAACTTCTTGCCCCCCCCCCCCCCCCCCCCCCCCCTTTTTTTTCTAGAGAGACCTAAAATTAAGATAACATTAACGACACCGCCTTTGATTAAAGGACCCGATAATTCGAAAAGAACAACATGAATTTATAGTTCATATCTATGTTTTAGGAAATAAAATCCTTCTAATCAAGAATATTTCCGCTTAAAGCAAAAAAAAAAACAACTTACAAAAAATTAACATCTTATTTTCATTTATCTGAATTTACAAATTAGTCAAAAAAAATTATTATTCAATTGTTCAAACTTCAAAATGTTGAGAATTCAAATCCTGCAGGATAGATGTGTTTATCCTAGAAAATCTAGAAATTTCTGTTTAAAATAAAACACATATTGGTCAAAGATGCTTCATAAAAAACCTTCAAGTCACACCAAATTTCACATGAACACCAAAACTTATAACAAACCTAAAGCCTCCATACAAACACACCTCTTATTTCCCCTTTTTATTGACCATAAAAACCTAAACTAATAACAAAAACTATATCAAAATTAACATGAAATCATCAATCAAAACCTGCTTTTTCTGTCTAGCCAGATTCCAAATCCTCCAACACATATTCTCCAGCCTGGTATTCCTCTCCTGAGGACTCCTGGTCGCCTGCGCCTGTAAACAACAAACACATAATTCTCCGTTCAAAACCGACACCGAAAGTGAACCAAAAAAAATTAAAATAAATTAAAAACAACACACACAAAAACACTCCAAAAACCCAGTGTTGTAAAAATCGCTAGTCGCTAGTCGGCCGGCGGTAGAGGTGTACAAATCGGTTTTTTTTTCAAAAACCGGTTTCGGTTATTAACCGAACAAGTTTTTCTCTTCAAAAAAATAACCGTTTTTTTTATAACCGGTTCCGGTTACTAACCGGTTTTTTAACTCAAAACAATAACCGGTCCAACCGGTTAGGGTCGGTTTTTAACCGGTTTATGCCAAAAAACCTTTTTTTTTTCCGATTTAAACCGGTTAACCGGTTTCGAAGATAAAGATCACTAACCGGTTTATAACCGCCGGTTCGGTTATAAACCTAAAACCGGTTAAAAAAACGGTTTCCGGTTTTCTCCGGTTTTGATTCTAAAACTGGTTTTTTTACACCTCTAGCCGGCGGGTAGTGACTAGCGATTAATCGGAATTAATCAAGATTGGGATTTTATACGTAATTTCAATTTTATATATATAAACACATTTTTATATGTAATTTCTAAGTAGTCGTTTCTTCAACCCATATTTGAAGCAGATAGGATTAATTGCTAGAATTTACGGGGCCAGAATTTACGGGTTTTGGCACCAATTTTTGGCCGATTAGACCGATTTGACCGTTGTCAACCGCCTAGCAATAAATTAACCGATTAGATGAAAGGCGAGATTTTTACAACCATGCAAAAACCTAACTTAAGTCATTCCGTACAACTTGTATATCATCCTATACAGAATAATAGTGACAGAATGCTAAAAACTAAATCAAATGTAACAGATCAGTTACCTTAACCCAGGACCGATGAAGATCGGTTTCATCGAATCCGATAACGTTATCGACGAAATAACGAGTAGGACTGAAGCGTCCTCGTTCACGGAGAATTAGCGACGATTTAGCGTCGTCGAGTCCAGGCCCCACGTCCAGAATTGCTTCTAAATAACTATTTATCCAGTCGTTTCCCGCCATTGCGGTTTGCTAATGCTCCGTCGTCGTTGTGTGTTAGTGTGTGTGTGTGTTGAGAGAGAGATAGAGAGAGTGGTTGTAGAGAGAGAAGGAGAGGTGTGTGTGGGTGAATGTGAATTTGTGACGGTGTTGGAACGTGATGAGATTGAATATGAGGGACACACGATCTCATCACACGCAGATATAGGGGGGGGGGGGGGGGGGGGCCTGCTTCTGCTGTATATATATATCTATATCTATCTCTTATTAGTTATTATTTTATTTAATTTTTTTTTAAATGTAAGTAGTTGTGTTCCCCGTTTGTGGAGCGCTACGTCAAATATTTTTGAACCAATTAAAATAAAATTGTATGATAGTTTTGCTAGGAAAAGAAACTAAAACGATGATAAGACTGTAATTTGAGTTGAGTGCAAAACTGTCTGGCACGAATAAAAATTATCTCAAGTCAACCAATTAGAAGTGAACACACTATAGGTTTGCTAAAAATACTGAAACGATGGTAAGACTATAATTTTGAATTTGGGGGTAAATCGTAATTTTGATTGGGGTAAACTTATAACGATGGCAAGACTGCAATTTTGAGCTAGGTGTGTTCGTAATTTGTCAAAAGATACAACGATGACATTATTGTAATTTTAAACTGGGGCAAAATAGTAATTTTAAACAGATTAAATCGTAATTCCGAACTGTAGATAAAATTGTAATTTGTTCGAGCCAATGGAGAAATGTCAAACACCTATCTTGCACTATTCCTGACATGCTCTTTAAATAATAATAATAAAATAATAATAATAATACATTGATTAATTGGTTATTCAAAATATATTTTTTTATTCTTATTTGTTTGTTAGTTAATTGATTTAATGGTTTTTATGGGGATGTGTGATAATTCTTTGGTGGGAGATATCTATGTCATATGATCTTGATGTTGATACCAGATGAATGACTCACTGGTCTAGCATTAAATATATAGAAATTTGTGTTTAAATATATAAATATTTGGAAGAGTTATAAATTCATCTCAAAAGGGTTAATTTTAGTATCAAATGATTAAAAGATATATATTTAAAATCATGTTTATTATACGGGTTGCATAAATGTAATTTTATATATCAAATGATAAAAAAGATATATATTTAAAACCACGTGTATTACACGGGTTGAATAAATGTAATATTATTTATCAAATATAAAAAAAAGTTATATCTTTAAAAACCCTCATGTATTACACGGCTTGAATAAATATGATATTATATACCAAATAATAAGAAAATTATATTTAAAAAAACTAATGGATATACTCGGTACGCGACAAATATGGTGATTGCGGAGATGATTATTGAAAAGAAGATACATTGGTCAAACATATTATTCAAGAAGCAAATAAGCAGCCATTTGTGTGATAAAATATAAATTATATTTAAAAAACCCGTAATAAATCTAATTTTAAAAAATTAAGACTTTGTTATTATTAGTAAAATCAATGATTTTATATTTGTAATTTTGTTTGGTATTATTTTATTAAAAAATGCATATTATACACATAATTATTGTAACAACCCATCGTAACCGCACCATAATATTGTTCGCTTTGTGTCACACCCTCAAAATTCAATTGCGGGGTTTTACCATGAGGCGCGTGACAAACCAGGATCCAAGACACTAGTCACATAGAATGACTCTATATGTAAAAATACGTTTAAACAAGTTTAACCATACAGTTAAAGAAATGCGGAAGCGTAAGTAAACGTAAGTAAAGTGTGCGTCAAAACAAACGCCCAAACCAAAGAATTTAAGAGTAAAGATGCAAGCGTTTAAACAAAATAGTTTTCATGCTCGTGATGTGCTCATACTCTGGAATATACCTTAACAACCTGAGAAAATATGTAAAATTAAGTGTCAACATTTAATGAAGAGTGGGTTCACAGGTTTTAGTTCACAATTTTTAAAAATAAGTTGTTTCCACTGGTTCAGCCCCGAACTAGTGTGTTATAAAGTTTCCCTGATCCCACCCGAATCAGATAATCGTAAGTTTCTCAATTCAATTCCTAAATCACGTTGTTATATTGTTTAGCGGTATATGTTATATGTTTAGGTAGCTAGCCTAGGTCATGTCAATAAAGTGTTCGATCCGAAGCTGACGTTGTTTGTCACACCCCGACCCGCAGCGGAAAAGGTGACCGGGGCATGATTGGGTTATCATCAAAGCTCATGACATTTATTATACGTTTCATATTCATTAATACAATTTAATGGAAATCTACAATAAATGATACAACATGTTCTAACTATCAGTCTAAGCTTCTTGGTTCTCTTCTAAGGCATATTGTAACATTTGTATAAATCGGGTCTCCAAAACCCGCTCCGTTTTGTAATCAAATACCAAGTTATGAAATTACATTAAGTATTTATGAGTATTTTGAGTTTAAACGTTACATAATTAATATATAAACTAATCTATAAAAATTAAATTGGATAAAAAGTTAAAATAAAATAAATAAAAACCATTTGCAGCTGACCGGACTCGAACCCGGGTCAGCTGAATCATTCCAACAACTTAACATCCACTTCCCAAACCACTCCGCCACGACGTGTTTTCTGTAACAATTGGCAACTAATGGATCTTATACGCGAACTCAAATTAACCAGTGGTGCCATCTGAATAACGGAAACCGGCAAACTGAACGCTAAATCTTTTCGACTTCTTTTGGCTAACTTATAACCGATGATTATCGGTTTCTAATTGTGTCCTAATTGAATGAACTTAAAGATTTCATCACTTTCGGTATTTGTAACCGAAAATGTACCAAACTCTGATTTAATCCTAGTCCTGATCATTTGCGCGAATCATAACTATCACATCAACACTCAATTTTGTTTTCGTAAAGATTCGGAACCGTAAAACTCTCTGAATTCGATCGCCGGAAATTTTCTGCAACTCACCGGAAAACCGGGACTTGCATTTTCACGGTAAATTCTTCGACTCGTTTTGTTTAAATCATGTGATTAGTCAATCTCTAACACCATTCCATCATCAGAACCAATCTTAGCCAACATTTATCGGAAATCCCATTTTCGCCGGAAAGTTCCTGAAATTGCCGGAGTTTCACTGTGAAAGGGGTAAGACATCCTACACTTCATTTAAACCTTGTTTAGATGATTTAATTCTATAAATAATCGCCCCACACTGTTAATTGTTTCAACAGTCGGAGCTCAATTTCTGTACCGACAAAACTTTCGCCGGATTTCTGTGTTTATCTTCAAACGGTAAATCCTAGTCTTTAAACTCTTTCCATTCTTTACTATTGAATTACTATTAGTGTTTAAGATCTTTGAAAGTCGCGAAATCAATCTTAACCAGTTGAAATACGCTGACAGTTTAATCCGATGAAGAAGATGAACTTGTTTCAGAATATAAGAGTAATTATAATTCGGATATTTAACGGGTTAGACACACAGTCCAGCGGTGGACTGTGTGCAAAGTTTATATACGAGTCCCGAGTTCGATCCTTACTACACACACTCTGCGTAATAAACATTCCTTTTTATTCATAAACTAACCGGGTTGAAACGAGTAGTTGTTAAGTATAATATAAATCAAGAATATAACCGGGTTAGACACACAGTCCAGCGGTGGACTGTGTGCAAAACAAACTACACGTCGCACGATCGAGTCCCGTCACAAACACCGGTTCAATGAGATTAAAACGTTTTGCAAAATAAAGGAATTTTCGGTAAATTCGAATAAGTGTATAAATATAATAAAAACTGGATTTCTAACGGGTTAGTCACGTAGCTCAGTTGGTAGAGCTACGTGCGCGTGAACGGAAGGTCACCGGTTCGAATCCCGCTCGGCGCAAGTATTACCGCTGACCGAACCGGTCAACGGTCAACGGTCAACGGTCAAACAGTAAAAAAAAATATTTTTTTTTTAAATATTTATTTGTTTAATTTAAATTAAAAACAATTAAAAATACTTAAAAATAACATTTTTAAGGATAGAAAATAGCCATAAACTCACAAAAATATATCTAAAAATCCCATTAAAATCTTTAATAAAATCCATCCATTTAATATATTTTTCCCATTATTATTTAGGTCAGTGATTCCTCGTTGACTCGCTTCGTCTAAATCGTGCGCATCTCACCAACTCAAATCCAACGCACCCAATGTGAGTGAACCCTTCAAATTCCCCGTTTTAATCACATTTTTGGGGTGTATCATGTGTCTTGTTCATTTACTTATTATAACTAAGTTATTGTGCATATATCATATCATGACATGTGTGTTAGTTGTTGCTGATAAGTAGTTATTATTGTTTGCAAATTATTGTTTCAGTACATGCAATTGCTGAGGCCGTAGCTCCCCATCCCTCGAGGTTGAGTTTGATCCCCATTTTATTATGCGGTTGATCAGGGCGTGCCCGCACGATCGACTCCGTTTGATTGAGCCTTGGTCGATCATTTTATTTACATTTCAATACATGCAATACGCTCGGCTCCGTTTGATTGAGCCTTGAGTGCACAGTTCAATTTACATTTCCAGTTCATGCAATACGCTCGGCTCCGTTTGATTGAGCCTTGAGTGCACAGTTCAATTTACATTTCCAGTTCATGCAATACGTTCGGCTCCGTTTGATTGAGCCTTGAGCGCACAGTTCAATTTACATTTTCAGTTCATGCAATACGATCGGCTCCGTTTGATTGAGCCTTGATCTCACAGTTCATTTATGTTAATTATCATATGATGTTAGTATGTTCATGTATGCTATCGATTGTTAATGTATGTTATAATTGTAACTGATGTTGCCATTGCTTGATTTCATACATATGCTCTTTTATGATTATGCACAATATTTTATTGATAAACTAACCAGAAAATCATTATTAAATGTTTATCTATAAGGTTCACTCGCCAACTTATGTTGACCCAAAAACCTCCCATTTTACACATGATACAGGTGAACCAGCAGCAGCTAGGAACACGTAGGACCTGGATTAGAAGAAATAAAACGATTTAGTATTTGGATTATTATGTTTGGTTATTTTCCTTGTAATGAATGAACATGTTTGAATGTTTGAGAAATGTAACTTTGACTTCATTTAATTATGAAACATAATAGTAAATGTCATGTGCTTTGGTGATAACCCAATTATGCCCCGATTCTTATTTCCGCTGCGGGTCGGGGTGTGACATATTGGTATCAGAGCCATGACTATAGGGATATAGGATAGGTTATTAGACCCTTAGAGCCTATACTATAGTCGATTAGAAACTTATAAGAATTTTGTGTGTTATATGCCAAATTTCATGATGTTTATATGTTAATGTTAAATGTTACATTTGATATTGTTCAAGCATGTTCATAAGTATGTATTATCAAATAATGCCTATCATGAAATCGTATGAGCATAATATATCACATCTATACAAGCACACACCACATCATGACTGATTTTACAACGATTTTCGTGTTTTCAAATCTCATCAAAGTGAGTTCTCATGACGGGCATGTAGTAACTGGAAGGGTACTAGTACCGGTAGTCGGAACGTCCTGTCTAGGCTGGCATTCGTATAAATCCAAAATAAAGGACCAGTTTGCCTACCTGGGGACTAACGATGAGAGTACGAAATACCTATTAGGCCAAAGCATGCTATACCAAACGTTGTGAGAGCTAATCCCACTTTGAGTTGTCATTGTGTCTACACCTGGACACGTTCCGACCAAACATCTCATGAACATATTTTGTGGTTAGCATTCGGGGGATGCGAGTGTTAAATTGCCAATACTAATGTGAATCCTACCAAGCCAATAGCCATGGGGGGCCACATGACTATATAGGTGAAGGTATGGGGACATTTGAGGCCCAACATGAGCGAACCCAAGACATCCTTCGGATGTAGTTGCATTATTGATATTTATGTTATTTTCATTTTCTTGAAGACACATGACACCTTAAAAGATACCATAAACTCACAATCTTCTCATTTTATGATACTGTAGATGTCGTCTAGACCGCATCGAAGGAGTAGGAAATCGGAAAAGTCTCAGGAACGTTTGGCCACTCATATCGCCAGTCAAATGGCCACGATATTACCTGACATCGTAGTACAAGTACAACAAGCCCTTGCTGCAAATCCTACTAACCCTCCTCAACAACAGGACCAGATCATCAACAACCCTCCTACCAACAAATGCACCTACAAACATTTTAAGTCCTGCGATCCCCCAAAATTCGAAGGGACTGAGGGAGTCACTGCTCTCCTGCGTTGGTTCGAGGAGATGGAAAACGTTTTCTTAAACTGCGATTGTCCTGAGGATCGCAAAGTTCGTTATGCCACTGGGAGACTACTTGGTGTAGCTCTCACTTGGTGGAATACCGAGAAGGGAAAGAGGGGAACGGAAGATGCGATGGCCTTAACTTGGGAGGAGTTAAGGGAAATCATGACTAGGCGATTCTGTCCTAGGAGTGAAATTAAGAAATTGGAAGATGAATTTCATGCCCTGAAGCAAAAAGATGGTGATCACTCTACTTACAACAAAAGGTTTTTGGAGTTGAACCAAATGGTTCCAAACGTATTCACTCCAACCTACCGTCTGATAGAACATTACATTCGAGGACTTCCCTCGAAAATTCAAGATTCGGTCCTCAGCGTTTCACCGGTAACACTAGAAGCTGCCATGGAGTTGGCGACAGAACTGACCGAAAACCGAATTCGCAATGGGAAGTTCAAGAAGGAAAAGAAGAAAACCCCTGCTGAGGGACAAACCTCAAACCACCACACTCCTTCCTCTAAATTTGCTAACAAGAGGAAGCGTAACAACAGGAACTTTGCAGTCACTCACACCAACACCCCTGTTCCTGCTGCACCCATCACTCAAACCACTCCTCCACCCGCGCCATACAAAAGACCATACACAGGACCACTACCAAAATGTAACCGTTGTCAGTATCACCACTCCCCTGACTATCCTTGCCAATACTGTACCAGCTGCGGTCGCGCTGGACACACTGTACAACACTGCCGCGCACCTCAACGAACAAACCGCCACCAACCTATAACCCAAACCCACCAACAATTTATGGGTCAAGCCCAACAACAACAACCATTTCCACCCACTCAACATTTAGCCCAAACATACTATCAACCCAACTACCCTATGGGCCAACCTATGCGGGCATGTTTCAATTGTGGAGATCCAAGTCATTTCAGGAACTCATGTCCAAGACTGGTCAATATTATTCATGCTCAGGCCCAAGCCAACCCTGTGAACCAAGCAAACCAAGCTCCTCCACCTGCTAGAGGAAGGGCTTTCAATATTAACGCAAACCAGGCCAGAGCTGACGGCAATGTAGTCAACGGTACGTTTCTTATAAATGGTAGATATGCCTCTATGTTATTTGATACTGGTGCGGATAGAAGTTTCGTGTCATTAGAGTTTGAACCTATCTTAAGTAAAAATCGAGATAAGCTCGCGGAATTCATAACGGTGGAAGTTGCAGATGGAAAACCAGTTTCATTAGACTCTATTTTACACAACTGTACGCTCACCCTAAACGACCACGATTTCTCAGTCGATCTTATTCCTATGAAGCTGGGAAGTTTCGACATCATAATCGGAATGGATTGGCTCAGTCAGCATAATGCGGAAGTTGTATGTCGTGAGAAATTTATTCGTATTCCTCTTTCAAACGGTCAGACTCTTCGAATTATTGGAGAAACCTCGGCGAAAGGACTCAACTTAATGTCTTGTCTTCAAGCTCAAAAATACCTTCGCAAGAATTATGTCGCGTTTTTAGCTCATATCATCAAGAAGGGGACCTCAGAAAAGAAACTTGAAGATATCCCTGTCGTAAAAGATTTCCCACAAGTTTTTCCTGACGACATTTCAGGACTTCCTCCAATCAGAGATGTCGAATTCCGTATCGATCTTATACCTGGTGCTACACCAGTGGCAAAATCTCCATATAGGTTAGCCCCCTCTGAAATGCAAGAGCTAGCCAGTCAATTGCAAGAGTTGACTGACAAGGGATTTATACGCCCCAGCTCGTCGCCTTGGGGTGCACCTGTACTCTTTGTAAAGAAGAAGGATGGATCTTTTCGCATGTGCATCGACTACAGAGAGCTCAACAAGTTAACTATCAAAAATCGATATCCTTTACCTCGTATAGATGACCTTCTTGACCAACTACAAGGTGCCAGTTGCTTTTCGAAAATCGACCTTCGATCGGGCTATCATCAGCTTAGGGTGCATGAAGAAGACGTCCCTAAAACTGCTTTTCGAACTCGATATGGTCACTATGAATTCATGGTTATGCCATTTGGATTAACCAACGCACCAGCTGTTTTCATGGACCTAATGAATAGAGTCTGCAAACCTTACCTTGATCGATTTGTTATTGTTTTCATCGACGATATTCTTATCTATTCAAAATCTAAAGCGGATCATGAGCGTCATCTGCGACTTGTTCTTGCACTACTAGAAAAGGAAAAGCTTTATGCCAAGTTTTCTAAATGTGAATTCTGGTTAAAAGAGGTGCAATTTCTCGGGCATGTAGTCAATGACAAAGGAATACATGTGGACCCATCAAAGATCAAAGCAGTTCAAGAATGGCAAGCTCCACGTACGCCAACTGAAGTAAGGTCTTTTCTTGGACTTGCTGGCTATTATCGTCGGTTCATTTCAAACTTCTCTCGCATTGCGGTGCCACTCACGGCTTTAACCCATAAAGGGAAACCATTTGTATGGGGGCCCAAGCAAGAAGAAGCTTTTCAAACACTCAAGCGAAAACTTTGTGATGCACCAATCCTCACTCTTCCTGAAGGTTGTGATGATTTTGTAGTCTATTGCGACGCGTCAGGGCAAGGATTAGGTTGCGTTCTCATGCAAAGAGGAAAAGTCATAGCTTATGCCTCAAGGCAACTCAAGACTCACGAAAAGAACTATACCACTCATGACCTTGAACTTGGAGCCGTTGTATTCGCTCTTAAGATATGGAGACATTATCTTTATGGTACGAAGTGTGAAATATACACTGACCACAAGAGTCTTCAACATATCTTCAATCAGAAATAGTTAAATATGAGGCAACGAAGATGGGTCGAACTCCTAAATGATTACGACTGTGAAATCAGATACCACCCTGGTAAAGCAAATGTGGTGGCTGATGCACTTAGTCGAAAGGGTTATGCGAACTCCATTCATCTTCTATGTTCGCAAATTATAACCAATATCAAGGATCAAATTCGAGAAGCTCAACACGTTTCCATAACAGAAGAAAATGTGCAAAAAGAGATGTCCTGTGGAGCCGAGCTAAAACTTGAAACTAAGTCTGATGGTATCTTGTATTACCTAGATCGTATATGGATTCCTAACCACATCAATCTTCGTGAAACACTCATGCATGAAGCCCATAAGTCGCGATATTCTATACACCCAGGAGCCGATAAGATGTATCAAGACCTACAGTACACCTATTGGTGGCCTGGAATGAAGAAAGATATTGCCGTTTTTGTTTCCAAGTGTCTCACTTGTTCTAAAGTAAAGGCTGAACACCAAAGACCCTCAGGACTTCTAGTCCAACCAGAAATACCTGTCTGGAAGTGGGAAAATATAACCATGGATTTCATTACCGGGTTACCTCGCACTTCTAGTGGGTATGACACTATATGGGTGATTATAGACCGACTCACAAAATCAGCTCACTTTATTCCTATTCGAGAAGATTTCAAGAACGAAAAGCTTGCTCGTATTTATATCAACGAAATCATCAGCCGACATGGAGTTCCGTTAAGTATTATTTCTGATCGGGATGGTCGTTTCACCTCACGAACATGGCAGGCAGTACAAACCGCTATGGGCACTCGACTAGATCTCAGTACCGCCTATTATCCTCAAACTGATGGACAGTCTGAGCGCACCATTCAAACCCTTGAGGATATGCTTAGAGCATGTGTCATAGACTTCAAGGGAAATTGGGACGCCCACCTACCGTTAGTCGAATTTTCGTACAACAACAGCTATCATTCTAGCATCGGCATGGCACCTTTTGAAGCGTTATATGGTCGAAAGTGTCGATCTCCTGTTTGTTGGCACGAAATTGGGGAAGCACAAATTACTGGTCCAGAATTGATCCAAGAAACCACAGATAAGATTCATCAAATCCGAAACAATCTTCTAGCGGCTCAAAGTCGTCAAAAGAGTTACGCAGATAAACGACGGAAGCCCTTGGAGTTTAGCGTTGGTGATCATGTGCTTTTAAAAGTGTCACCGTGGAAGGGAGTAGTTCGTTTTGGTGAAAAGGGAAAGCTAGCACCACGTTACGTAGGACCTTTCAAGATACTCGAAAGAGTAGGTCCTGTAGCTTACAAGCTTGACCTACCGGAAGAACTCGACAGAATTCATCCCACATTCCACGTGTCGAACTTGAAGAAGTGCCTCGCTGATGAGAATCTTCATATTCCACTGGAGGATATTCAGATTGATGAATCCATGCATTTTATTGAAAGGCCAGTAGAGATTATGGACTATGGAGAAAAGCGTCTACGTCGAAGTCGCATTCCTATTGTTAGGGTACGTTGGGAGTCGAAACGGGGACCTGAGTTTACTTGGGAACGTGAAGGCTCAATGCGTGAAAAATACCCTCATCTTTTCCCTACTACTTCAACTGTTTAAATTTCGGGACGAAATTCCTAAAAGTAGGGGATACTGTAACATTTGTATAAATCGGGTCTCCAAAACCCGCTCCGTTTTGTAATCAAATACCAAGTTATGAAATTACATTAAGTATTTATGAGTATTTTGAGTTTAAACGTTACATAATTAATATATAAACTAATCTATAAAAATTAAATTGGATAAAAAGTTAAAATAAAATAAATAAAAACCATTTGCAGCTGACCGGACTCGAACCCGGGTCAGCTGAATCATTCCAACAACTTAACATCCACTTCCCAAACCACTCCGCCACGACGTGTTTTCTGTAACAATTGGCAACTAATGGATCTTATACGCGAACTCAAATTAACCAGTGGTGCCATCTGAATAACGGAAACCGGCAAACTGAACGCTAAATCTTTTCGACTTCTTTTGGCTAACTTATAACCGATGATTATCGGTTTCTAATTGTGTCCTAATTGAATGAACTTAAAGATTTCATCACTTTCGGTATTTGTAACCGAAAATGTACCAAACTCTGATTTAATCCTAGTCCTGATCATTTGCGCGAATCATAACTATCACATCAACACTCAATTTTGTTTTCGTAAAGATTCGGAACCGTAAAACTCTCTGAATTCGATCGCCGGAAATTTTCTGCAACTCACCGGAAAACCGGGACTTGCATTTTCACGGTAAATTCTTCGACTCGTTTTGTTTAAATCATGTGATTAGTCAATCTCTAACACCATTCCATCATCAGAACCAATCTTAGCCAACATTTATCGGAAATCCCATTTTCGCCGGAAAGTTCCTGAAATTGCCGGAGTTTCACTGTGAAAGGGGTAAGACATCCTACACTTCATTTAAACCTTGTTTAGATGATTTAATTCTATAAATAATCGCCCCACACTGTTAATTGTTTCAACAGTCGGAGCTCAATTTCTGTACCGACAAAACTTTCGCCGGATTTCTGTGTTTATCTTCAAACGGTAAATCCTAGTCTTTAAACTCTTTCCATTCTTTACTATTGAATTACTATTAGTGTTTAAGATCTTTGAAAGTCGCGAAATCAATCTTAACCAGTTGAAATACGCTGACAGTTTAATCCGATGAAGAAGATGAACTTGTTTCAGAATATAAGAGTAATTATAATTCGGATATTTAACGGGTTAGACACACAGTCCAGCGGTGGACTGTGTGCAAAGTTTATATACGAGTCCCGAGTTCGATCCTTACTACACACACTCTGCGTAATAAACATTCCTTTTTATTCATAAACTAACCGGGTTGAAACGAGTAGTTGTTAAGTATAATATAAATCAAGAATATAACCGGGTTAGACACACAGTCCAGCGGTGGACTGTGTGCAAAACAAACTACACGTCGCACGATCGAGTCCCGTCACAAACACCGGTTCAATGAGATTAAAACGTTTTGCAAAATAAAGGAATTTTCGGTAAATTCGAATAAGTGTATAAATATAATAAAAACTGGATTTCTAACGGGTTAGTCACGTAGCTCAGTTGGTAGAGCTACGTGCGCGTGAACGGAAGGTCACCGGTTCGAATCCCGCTCGGCGCAAGTATTACCGCTGACCGAACCGGTCAACGGTCAACGGTCAACGGTCAAACAGTAAAAAAAAATATTTTTTTTTTAAATATTTATTTGTTTAATTTAAATTAAAAACAATTAAAAATACTTAAAAATAACATTTTTAAGGATAGAAAATAGCCATAAACTCACAAAAATATATCTAAAAATCCCATTAAAATCTTTAATAAAATCCATCCATTTAATATATTTTTCCCATTATTATTTAGGTCAGTGATTCCTCGTTGACTCGCTTCGTCTAAATCGTGCGCATCTCACCAACTCAAATCCAACGCACCCAATGTGAGTGAACCCTTCAAATTCCCCGTTTTAATCACATTTTTGGGGTGTATCATGTGTCTTGTTCATTTACTTATTATAACTAAGTTATTGTGCATATATCATATCATGACATGTGTGTTAGTTGTTGCTGATAAGTAGTTATTATTGTTTGCAAATTATTGTTTCAGTACATGCAATTGCTGAGGCCGTAGCTCCCCATCCCTCGAGGTTGAGTTTGATCCCCATTTTATTATGCGGTTGATCAGGGCGTGCCCGCACGATCGACTCCGTTTGATTGAGCCTTGGTCGATCATTTTATTTACATTTCAATACATGCAATACGCTCGGCTCCGTTTGATTGAGCCTTGAGTGCACAGTTCAATTTACATTTCCAGTTCATGCAATACGCTCGGCTCCGTTTGATTGAGCCTTGAGTGCACAGTTCAATTTACATTTCCAGTTCATGCAATACGTTCGGCTCCGTTTGATTGAGCCTTGAGCGCACAGTTCAATTTACATTTTCAGTTCATGCAATACGATCGGCTCCGTTTGATTGAGCCTTGATCTCACAGTTCATTTATGTTAATTATCATATGATGTTAGTATGTTCATGTATGCTATCGATTGTTAATGTATGTTATAATTGTAACTGATGTTGCCATTGCTTGATTTCATACATATGCTCTTTTATGATTATGCACAATATTTTATTGATAAACTAACCAGAAAATCATTATTAAATGTTTATCTATAAGGTTCACTCGCCAACTTATGTTGACCCAAAAACCTCCCATTTTACACATGATACAGGTGAACCAGCAGCAGCTAGGAACACGTAGGACCTGGATTAGAAGAAATAAAACGATTTAGTATTTGGATTATTATGTTTGGTTATTTTCCTTGTAATGAATGAACATGTTTGAATGTTTGAGAAATGTAACTTTGACTTCATTTAATTATGAAACATAATAGTAAATGTCATGTGCTTTGGTGATAACCCAATTATGCCCCGATTCTTATTTCCGCTGCGGGTCGGGGTGTGACACATATCCTATGTTTTCCTTGCTTCAACCTGTTCACCTGTATCATGTGTAAAAAGGTTTTTGGATCAACATAATGTTGGCGAGTGAATCCTATGGAAAAACATTTGAACAAGTTTATCCAATTGATTATAAATAATGTGCATACCACATATGAGTAATTGTAGATGTAAATTTATTCACACAACACATAATATTGAATATTGAACACACATACACCAAATGATTGTTTTGAGGCACGCGTTGTTCGACTCGTCTCCCACGAGGAACTGATGGGCCTAATGAATGAGTTTTGAGGCACGCGTTGTTCCACGAACTGATGGGCCTAATGAATGAGTTTTGAGGCACGCGTTGTTCTTACGAACTGATGGGCCTAATGAATGAGTTTTGAGGCACGCGTTGTTCTTAAGAACTGATGGGCCTAATGCATGAGTTTTGAGGCACGCGTTGTTCTTACGAACTGATGGGCCTAATGAATGAGTTTTAAGGCACGCGTTGTTCAACTCGTCTCCCACGAGGAACTGATGGGCCTAAATAATTTGCATACAACTTTGACAATATGTAATACATCACAAACAACAATAGTTACATTCTAGTTTAAATCATATAATGGTATAGCACGAGTTTGCATAAGAGAATTAGTTTAAGCGACACATGATACACCCCAAAACATGAATAAAAAGGGGAGTTTGTAAGAATTCACTCACATTGGGTGCGTTCGGTTGATAATGTTGAATGCACGCGAAATGGTTTTAACCACGAGTGAAATTAACCTAGATAAATAGCATTTTGGTTCGGTAAGTAAACGGATTTTATTAATCTATTTTAGTAGGATTGTTGGGTGTATTTTTGTGAGTTTGAGGCTATTTTCTAACCTTAAAAATGTTATTTTTAAGTATTTTTAATTGATTTTTAATTAAAATAATTAAATAAAAATAATAAAAAAATATTTGATTTTTGCTACAGTTGACTTTGACCGTTGACTTTGACTGCCTGTTGACCGGTTCGAAGGCGTTTTGTTGTGCGCTGGGTGAGGCTCGAACCCGAGACCTCTCGTACGCGTGCACGCAGCTCTACCAACTGAGCTACGTGTCTAACCCGTCATATATCCGATTTTAATTATATATATATATTAATTAGATTTTAAACAGAAATCCTTTATTTTAAAAATGAATTAAATCCCGAGAACCGGTGCGCTCCACAGGTCTCGAACCCGGGACCTGTGGGTTAGCGGACACACAGTCCACCGCTGGACTGTGTGTCTCACTTGGTTATAAACTCGGTTATCAATATACTTAACATATATCTAAATCAATCCGGTTCAGTTTTGCGGAAAAATGAATTTTTATTAAGGCAGCGTGTGAGGGACAATACTCGAACTCGAGACCTTAGCTTCAAAGTGCACACAGTCCACCGCTGGACTGTGTGTCTAACCCGGTAAATAACTGGATTTTAATTATACTTAACTATTACCGAAACTTTGTCTTCTTCACTGGTTTTCACCGGAAGTGACGACTGACTGATTCGAAGTGTTGATTCAGTTTTCTTTAGCGTTTAATGATCAATTACAGACGAGATAAAAGTAAGAAGAAAGGAAATTTAGGCATGAAAAGTACCGACTGGTTCTCCTCTGTTTTCCGGCAGTACTCCGGCGACAGCAAGCTCTTCCGGCGACGAGTGTCTTGAAGCAGAGAATCTTCAGAAAGCTTACAAAGGGTGTGGGTGACTTCGGTATAAGTTTAGGGGGTTCAGTGAAGCTCAGAGATTAAAAACTCGGTTTTCCGGCGACGTAATAAATATTTCCGGCGAGTGAGTTTTCGCCGAGAAAGGGTGCGATTTGAGTGTGAAAGGTTTCTGGCGAGTTGTGGGTGAATTTATAGGGTAGTATCGAGATGTATGGGGTCTGAATTTGGTCTCAATTCGAAGTCAGCCGTTCTCCGGCGGTTATGGCTGATGTCGCGGGTTCAGACGTCGGTTATAACCGTTGTGAGAGTTAAGTCTTCGGTTAAATTGAGCGGAAACGTATAATAACGGCGAAGTCGTCGGGATTTCGACGACTGCTAATTGGGCGCAAATTGACGAGTTTGACTTCCGAACTTGAATATTTGAATTAATTGTTTCTTGTTATTAACATAAAATCAAAGCGGCGGAGCGGTTGATTGGCTGAGTGATAAGTTGTTGTTGAGCCGGTTACAGACCCGAGTTCGAAACCCGGCATGAGTAAAACATTTTTATTTTGTTATTTTTGACAGTTTTTCAAAAACTAAATATATATCCCCGCATAATAATTGATTACGTATCGTTTAAAATTATTTTGGGCATTTAATTCGCAACGAAAATTTTAACTGACTGTTCGGTTGATAAACGGAGCGGGTTTGGTAAATCCGTTTTTGACGGATGTTACATTGGTAAATCCCTCCAAGGATAGAAGCTTAGAAATGGAGATGACCCAACCCTACCTAGTTAATTTATTTTTTTAATTAAACTAGTTTAAAAACCTTCGACGTCTGCACTAACCATACCCACCACCATTCTTGTACTCCTACTCTACTCTTGTAGTCCTATCTGCTTTTTTAAAACATTTTAAATTATATTATAGGTAATAAGTGGACCAGTTATAGGGGTTGACTAAGACTATATAATATAAAATAACTTTAGAAATAATAGTCTAATGTTCTTCTTCTCCTTCACCAAATCGACAAATCACCATAGCCATCTTCCGAAAAACTTCCGGCATGTTTTCTTACGTTCTAATACCCAACGAAACAGAGACTCTCTCCCCCTCTCTAAATTCTGCAACAACACGATGTCAAAACCATAAATATTGCCCCGTCCCCAACGTCCGCAGGGGGACTCCTGTGACGCCGACAAGCCACCCGACACGGTGTTGCAAGCGTCGTCGACTGAAGCCGGGCCTGGGACGGCCCCCACGCCGAGTGGCCTTAAAGTACTCTAAAATCGATTGTAAGGAAAACAACTCTTTAATTTGTAAGACATTTCACATTATGACTAAGTTAATAAGTAATAATTTAATGTAATAATTGTTTTTTTTTTTTATATAGAAAAACAGTTGATTATGAAATATGATCGAAGTCCATTGAAAGAAAATGACATACCCTCAAAACATAATCATGCGTTCAGGTGCTTTGAGACAAGAAAATGGATAGACCAAGTGTTACATCATGTGATAATGCATTATTCATGTACCAATCAAATTATACCTTTTTTGTTTTTTTTTTCTTTATTGATGAAAAGCTTTTCTGCTGTGTTAAAAGGTTAATTTAATGTGTGCATCATTTTATTGGTGCATAAATTATAATTCTTTACAATAAAATACAAACAATATATCACAAGTGCACTTCAGTGAATCCTCACAAACTAGGATTGTTTATACCTCTTTGGAACTTATGTAACCGCATAAAGCAAAGTAATTTAGTAATTGATAGGTTTTGATTTTACGGTTCCATTCATGATTCGTGATCTGAAAACCAGGTTTAATAGCTCGGTTTTCGAATTGAAACTAATAACCAAGTGCTTACCTTATTATTTTCTCATTTTTAAGAGTATACACTTGAATATATGTACATGAACGTCTTTATTTTAATTTTAATATAGACAAGTTATGATGAATTAATATATAACTAATTAATGATTTAAGAAAATTAAAAAAAATATGTTTCAACCACCAAACCTAACCATTTTAGCCAACGCAACCAGCCCCAGGAGTTTTGGTTTGCATTACCTGAACTCATAGCTGCTAATTTTGTTGGAAACCAGGTAATCGTTAACTTAATCAAACAATGGATTTAAAAAGAAAAAAACTCTTTGATTAATATAAAAGTCGAAGGTACATCAATACTCCTAAACTTGGAAAGCAAGTATCCTAAAACTAAAAAAAAGAAAATATTCTCCTAATTAAAATTCATTACTAAATATATAATTACCCAACTAACAATTAAATCCTTAAACTATTTAACTTTACGAGATTAACCCAATAATTTTACAAGTTGAGTAAGATGGAATATTCGAAGTCCTTCCACCACTTGAGAACAAAGAACCAACACATTAGAACTGAAAAAAAAAATACCATAATATTTTTTGGTTTGGTTTTTAAAATTAGATATTTTGCATTAATATATTATTGTTTTCCTATAGCAACATAAGTGTCAAATTCTAAGCATATCTAGATGTGTTATGATTGAATTGGACTGTCCTTATGGGAATCGAACGGTGGCTAGACATGGTGGTGGTAGTGGTGGCACGCCGGCCGCCGCACTGTTTACGGTTTTTCTCAAGTGGTAACAACTAGGGTTGGGGATGATAAAGAGCCTAGACTTACCTAGTACGATGTAAGTATACGAAAGATTACATTGATATTAAATATTGAAGATTGTCTTACAATATATATATATATTCCAATAGGACCTTCACGTAGCCTTGTATGCAATGGAGTTACCTACGGGTAGCCTCGAAGTAGTTATATCACTATAGAGGCCCTTCGGGTAGCCTCGCAAGTGAAGGGACTTATGGATGGCCTCGTGTATGTGACAGAGGTCCTTCAGATAACCTCGTACGTGTACTAGTTTTTGTGTTAGTATTTTTCAATATAACATTTCGAAGGGATACAATTTTTATCAAAAAGTGTGTTTGAGATACTAAATGCTAAAACTTATCATAGTAAGGTGAAAAATTGAAGCAAGGGTAGGGGAAAGGAAGAATTAAAAGGGTAACCGAATGTGTTGCATTACATCAACATTACATAATACTTGTTATTATATGTTGAAGGTTACTAACAGGGGCGAACCTAGTAAGGGAGTTTGTTGGCGGGCGTACCTCTTGAAAAATAAAATTAGTGTATTTTATAGCGTAAAATCTCATCCATACCACACCCCCTGAAAATTTGGTTAAACCCCTAATCCGCACCCCTTAAAAATGTTTCCTAAGTCCGCCACTGATGGAATCGCCTTGGGGTCAATGTCGAATAAAGGAATGGTTGTGTATAAATGTGTAATCAAATTTTAAGGTATGGGAAATTGAGGTTTTTTATCTAACAAGCTAATTAATGTTTTTATGTTAAATTAATGTTGAGAACCATTCATGGGTGGGAAATGACCCACATCTTATATGCATGTGATATTTAACTAGAAAGGGAGCTAAAGAATTTCATGATAATTAATAACTTTTGATTAAATGATTTTAACTCGTCAAGGAACTATGTATATGCAGTATTTTAGGATTCAAATATACACATGGTATTGATAGTGTTATGTATTTGGAGTATTGGGATCAAGGGCGGACCCAAGCTTTGGTTTGGATGGGCGGGTGGCCCATTTGAAAAAAAATTAGTGTTTTTTTAGGTAATAATCTTGATCGTACCCTTTGAAAATTTGGTTGAACCGTTTGTTCGCATCCCAGAAAATAATTCCTAGGCCCGTCACTGATTGGGATTTAAACATAAACATAATATTGATAATGTTATGAACTGTATGTAAGTCTTACATCTTTAATAAACATTAATAAAATGAAGTTTCAAGTGTAAGACTTTTTTTATTTACATGTAATGTTTTGAGTTTGACTTTAGGAAGTCGAGCGGTCAACAAGGAAAGTCAAGATTTTGCCAATCCTAAAGGAAATGCGAGTTATTATAACGGAAGTTGGATTTTTTTTTTTGAAAGGCTAATTTTATAAAACAAGAGAAAAAAGAAACAAGCCAAAGGGCAACAGCCCAGTCACATATACATATTAAGAACCAAAATTAAAGTTGCACCATTGCTCCTAATTGGGCGATAATGTCTTTGCTCGATTCTTTAGCCATAAATATCTAAGGGAACTCACCTCATTCATAATGTCTCCAATAGCTAACCTCTTAGATTTGAATACAACTTCGTTCCTAAGATCGTTCATGATTGGTTGGATGTTTCATATATTTTCAGGCAAAAGAATTGAACCGAAGGTCGTTCATGATTGGGGCTCGAGGTTGATGGATGTAGTTAAATTTGGTGTGATATTAATTATTATAGTTTTTTTTCTTTTAGTTTATATTTTATGTTTACTAAGTATATAACAATAGGAACTAATTACAAACAATTATTATCTATATGATTTAAGAATTATGATGATAAATTTTATGTTGATGGTTCAGACCTCTTATTGTTCAACACTTAATGATTTAGAGTGTTTGTTTCGCGAGCAGATGTCTGAATGGTTAAGATCTCTTATCTGAATTGATCAGACATTTGCCTCTGAATTGTTAAGCATTATACTGGCTCTTAATGGTAGAGATTAGCAAATGGTACTGGTACTGAATTTACCTAATCGAAATATTTTCGGTACCTATTCGGTACCCGCATTTGAAGTTTTCGGTACTGGTATTTACCAAAATTTTCACTCAAATACCGGTACCGAACCATACCGTACTAGGTATTTTCTGTTCCGGTACCCGTTTTTGAGGATTTTCGGTACCGGTATTTTCGATATCGAAACCGGTTGGTACCGAGCTCATCCCTAGTTCAGACCTCTTACTAATTCAACACTTAATAGTTCAGACTGTCACACCCCGACCCGCAGCGGAAAAGGTGATCGGGGCATGATTGGGTTATCATCAAAGCTCATGACATTTATTATACGTTTCATATTCATTAATACAATTTAATGAAAATTTACAATCATAATTACATCAATGACCTAAGCATCAGTCTAAGCTTCTTTGTTTTCTTCTAAGGCATTTCCTATGTTTTCCTTGCTTCATCATGTTCACCTGTATCATGTGTAAAAGGGTTTTTTGGATCAACAAAAAGTTGGCGAGTGAATCCTATGGAAAACATTTGAACAAGTTTATTTAAATGATTATGAAATAAGTGCACAACCACACATGAGTAAAAGTAGATGTAAACTTATTCATAAATCAATTTAATATCAAACAATACACACATGAATAATAATGGATTGGTTTTGAGGCACGCGTTGCTCAACTCGTCTACCACGAGGAACTGATGGGCCTAATGAATGAATTACATAAACATGATAATATGAAGGACATAACTACAAACAATATAAACTCAATAATACACACATGAACAATAATGGATTGGTTTTGAGGCACGCGTTGTTCAACTCGTCTACCACGAGGAACTGATGGGCTTAATAAATGAATTTCATATAAGTTGACATAATGAAATACATAATTACAACAATATAAACAATCTAAGTTTAGATCACGATATGGTATGGCACAAGTTTAAATAAACGAGTTAATTATTTTGTGACAAATGACACACCCCAAAACGTGTTATTAAAAAGGGGGAGTTGTAAGATTCACTCACAGTGGGTGCGTTCGGTTGATGATGTTGAATGCACGTGAAGTGGTTTTAACCACGAGTGAAATTAACCTAGATAATAGCATAATGTTTCGGTAAGTAAACGGATTTTATTAATCCATTTTAGTAGGATTGTTGGGTGTATTTTTGTGAGTTTAAGGCTATTTTCTAACCTTAAAATGTTATTTTTAAGTATTTTTAATTGATTTTTAATTAAAATAAATAAATAAAAATAATAAAAAAAAATTGATTTTTTTGCTACCGTTGACCGTTGACTTTGACTTTGACTTTGACCGGTTCGTATGCGTGTATATGTGCGCTGAGTGAGGCTCGAACCCGAGACCTCCCGTACGCGTGCACGCAGCTCTACCAACTGAGCTACGTGTCTAACCCGAAATATTTATGTTTTTAATTATATTTTATTACTAATTAGTTTAAACAGAAAATCCTTTATTTCTTAAAAACGATTTTAATCCGCGACTCGGTGCGCTCCACAGGTCTCGAACCCGGGACCTGTGGTTTATGCTAACACACAGTCCACCGCTGGACTGTGTGTCCAACTTGTTAACTTAACTGATTTTTATTATACTTAAACACAAACTAAGTATTTTCATTTCTGACTTATTTAAAAAGTTTAATAATTATCCGGGTCGATGCAGAAGACCGGACTCGAACTCGTGTCCTGTGATTAAACATACACACAGTCCACCACTGGACTGTGTGTCTAACTTGGTTATTATTCCGATTATTAATAAACTTAACATATACAGCGTGAATCGGTTCGGTTAATAGAAAAAAAAAACATTTTTATTAAGGCAGCATGCGTGGGACAAGATTCGAACTCGAGACGTTAGTGTGTTTAATGTGCACACAGTCCACCGCTGGACTGTGTGTCTAACCCGAGTAATAACTTGATTTTAATTATACTTATATGTCACCGAACTTCGTCTTCTTCGTCAGTTTTAACCAGAAACGATGGCTGACTGGTTCGAAGTTTTATTCAGGTTTCTTTAACGTTTTATGATTAATTATAGGTGAAATATAAATAAAAAGAAAGAGAAAATAGGCGTAAGGTATACCGACTGGATTCCTCTGTTTTTCCGGCAGAACTCCGGCGACAGTAACAGGTTCCGGCGTCGTGTGTCTTGCAGCAGCGAGTCTTAAGAAAAGTTGAAAAGGATATGGGTGACTTCGGTATAAGCTCAGGGGGTTTAGTAAGGCTCAGAAATGGAGGGCTCGGTTTTCCGGCGAGATACAGAAATACTCCGGCGAGTAAATTTTCGCCGAGAAAGGGTGCGGTTTTGAGCGAAAAAGCTTGCAGAGGTTCGAGGAGGTATTTATAGTGCAGGTTATCGATGAACTTGGTCCAATTTCCGACTTGATTCAAAGTCATTACGTTTTCCGGCGGTTATAGTTTGTGTCGCGGACTCAGGCGTCGGTTATAACCGATGTCCTAGTAAATGTTTATGTTATAACTGAAAAAGTCGTAAATTATTGGCGAGATCGCCGGGATTTCCGACGACTGCATTTGGGCGCCGGTTTTTGAATTCGGAAAATCATGTTATGTATTAAATGATTCTAATAATTAACAAAGAATACAAGTGGCGCAGTGATTTAAATGTTGAGTGTTAAGTCCTTGTTTGACCCGGCGACTGACCCGGGTTCGAAACCCGGCAGTGCCAAAATATTTTTATTTTCTTATTTTTAACAGTTTTTCAAAAACTAATTATATATTCCCATATAATAATTAATTATGTATCGTTTAAAATTATTTTGGGCATTAAATTCGCAACGAAATTTTTAACTGATTGTTCGGTTAATAAACGGAGCGGGTTTGGTAAAATCCGTTTTTGACGGATGTTACACAGACCTCTTAGACCATGTGTAGTGGGAGGGTAATATAAAGCCCCTACCATTGGGCGTTTTGTGCCATGTGGCAGTCCAGTCAGCAAGGAGGCTTTATTGGGCATATGTTAAAAGGCGTGTAGTGGGGCTTGAAATCTTGTGGGGCGTTATATTCTAATAAAACTAAATAAAAAATAAAAACCATAAAAAATGCTATTGGCCAAAGATATGAACTTCGGCGTTTTTAAAAGCACGCCAAACCCTTTTTTTTTTTGAAAAAACGCCCAGAGGGGGTTGTTGGGCTTTTTTGGGCCTTTTTTAGGGAAAAACGCCAAAAAACCCACCGTTACGGGTGGTCTTACTGGTTTAGGACTTACCCATTCAGAAGTTGCCAAACAACCCATTATGTCTAAGCAATACTATAGTAAGTTTTCCACAACTTTTGTTGTTCTGGTGAAAACACATATTATTTTGGTCCATATGCATGATGTTCATCATATGTCTTGATTGTGAGATAACCTTCAGAATGAAGTTTCATATGGTTAGCTAGAAACTAATAGGGTTGTCACTTGCCATAGCCGAAGGAAAATATGAAATCTACAATAAACTACTACATGGTTACAAGTTACAACCTTATATCTTCTTATGTGGTATAAATTCATCATATAAAAATGAACCATCATAACGTTTTAAATGACAATTACCTGTTATAAGTTTTTATAATCCTCTAGACAAACAATTTCAACAGTATCATGACCCGATTTAACTTCGTTTATGTTTATTCTAAATGGAGCTCCGGCAAAAGAATCTATAATGGGTTATATATAGCCCAAGTTTCGGCCCAACTCATCCTCCCTATTTGATGTACTTTTTAATCAGATGCACTATTTACAAAAAGGTTTAAATAAAGAAATTGATTAAAAAACATTGTTTAATCTAAAAATTTGAAAGTTTTACACAAAAAAGTAGCATTAACTAGTATTTTATTATCTGGCTATAATATACAACAATAACATGTATTTATTTTATTTCTTAAGTTATGGTATATAATGTTTTTATGTGCTATTATGCACACAAGTTTTTAAAATTAGGCCAATATTACAACTGCATGATGATCTGTTTAATACTTCTTTCTTTGAGTTTATTTATCTTTATAAGTATTAAATAATGTAATGTATTTTGTATATGTTATACTTTCTATTACCAACTGAAATTCAATGTATAGAAATTAATTTGCACCACTTATACAACAAATTGTATAGAATTGAATGTAATTTGCATATGTTAATACTTTATAAAACCTTCATTTGTATTTTTTACGTGTTATTGTAATCGATTTCATGTAATGTTAATACAATTTTTTAAAAGAATAGCAATGTATTTTTCTTGAATTTTTTTCTAGTTAGATGTACACGTATGGATGCGATATATTACCTAATGTATTCTGTATAATTTAAAAGGAATTGTTCGTGGAAATTTCACTTTTACCTCCAACTTTGTCAAATCTTATTTTTACTCCTTGTTGCCCCCCTTAAGTTTAGGAAATATCGTGTTCAACCCCTTAATTTTTTATTAACTTTGTAAAATGTCACTTTAACCTCTCGAGAGTATATATGATCTGATTTTTCCTTAATACCTTTGTTTGTAAACTTGAAAAATATAATTGGTTGTATGCTTATTTTTATGTACATCTTGGTCTATGTTTCAACGAAAAATTTGTTTGGAAACGATTCGGGTCAATTATAATACATTTCGTGCTTACCTTTTATGTAAGTTCGATGTTAGCTTGGTTCATAAAGGAGTTAGGTCAAATACAATATGCCTTAATTCGGCGGTATAAATTTGAGTTGGTCACGTTTCGACATAAATTTTATATCGAAACGAGTTAGGTCAAATATAATATTTTTATGTTGACTTTCTATGTATGTTTCAACGTAATTTTGTTTTCAATTATAATACGTTTCCATGCTTACCTTTTATGTATGTTTCGACTAAATTTTGTTTGAAAACGAGTCATGTCAAATATAATACATTTTGAATCGTTGATTAAATTCGAGTTGGTCTACGTTTAATGTAAAGGGCCCATAACAATCTATACATAATCACGCCACATAGTCGGTACAAAATTCGAGTTTGTCTACACTTCGACATAATTTTGGTATACTTTATCGTATAAATTTTAGTTTGTGTATGTTTCAATGTAAATTTGGTGTACACTTTCAAACTTTATTTTGTACGTTTCAGTTAGGTCATATATAATAAGTTTTGACTTGACTATATAAATTCAAGTTAGTCTACATTTTAACAGGAAAAAAACTAGTGTATATTATATCCAAATTGAAGTATATATGCATGCATGCTCCTATGATGTATTTACATGTATACATTTGTGGCATAAAAAAAATACCTTCTTTCACTTCCCCTTCAAAAGTCCATCACACAAAAAGGTTCTAGCTTATCAGACTATTTACTCGATCAATCAAAACCTTTAAAACTCGAAACTACATAGACTTTTAAGGTTCAATTCGTGGTTACCAATTTCGTCAATAAAAAGATACGCAGTTCTAAAAGATCCAAGTAGGGTCGGGTCAAGTCCATCCCTATTAAACAAAACCGTCTCCACCCATGACCTTCGTCTTCGTCGTTTTCCCGGTTGATCCATCCCCATCAAACAATGACCTCAAATGTGAAAAAAAAAATCATCGTATAAAAATATTAAAAACTCTTTATCCCTAACCTTTTAAAATAGAATACTCCAATTATAGTCTAGTTGAATCCAACTAAACTTACTCTTTATAAACCAGTTAAATTTAACAATATGAAGAAAATATAACTGTCAATTAACATCAACCACCAATTTATCTTACAAACAATACTTAATACCAAAAAAGTCTATGTTTGAATAAAGTAATGAAAATAAATAAAATAAATTGACCCACTCTACCTACAATTCCAAAAATGATGAACTCAAATGTGAACACCCAAAAATATTCATACTAAATTCAAAACACATGACATTATTTATTGGCATCTTCCTTAATTTCACATTTTTTTCTAATAACTGTCTTCACAGGTTCTAAGAATCTTCTTAAAGAAACACTGTTGCAATCAATCAATCAATCAAACTTCTTTCAAAGGTTTGATCTTTGTCTAAAGTTTTCTTGACTTGAATCTTGAAACATGAATTGGAGTTTGTGTTGTTGTTCTTGTTATTTTGTTACATGGGTTTGTGTTTATGATTCAAATCTTGAATTGGGTTGGATGAAAGTTATTATTTTGATGGGGAAATTAGGGATATTGGGGTGATTGGTTTGCAAATCTTGAAAAAGGTGTGTGCCAATCTGGTATTGATTATTGATTTTTATTGTGTTTTTGTTTTGTGGGTATTATTAAAGAATCAATTTAGGTCATTTGGATGTTGAATTATGTAACTGTAAAGCATTGTGTATTTGGTTGTGGTTCAAGAGGTTTTAAAGTAGGGTTTTGCTTGTTTCTTGTGTTCATCTCATGGGTTTGATTTGATCCATATGTGGATGTGACCCATTTTAATTTGATGATTTCTTTAAAAAAAAATTGGGAGCAAATCTTGGAACTTTTAGGTTTCTTGAAATAGCAAGTCTAAATCAAGAAACTCAGTTTTTTTAGTTATTTGTCAACTTCCAAGTTATTTCCATAAAGATTCTTATGCATTTACAAATTACAACTTACATCTCAGATGTACAATTTACAGTTTTTTTTGTCTGTTATTAGGTTTCAAGGACAACTCCATGATTCTTGATCCAATAATATATATCAAAGATATTAAAAAAATTACCTTTCACATCAAGATGCTTTCGGTTTCTCCAGTTCAATGAACAATAATTCGATAAACGATCTTCGTCAATTTGCAGCCCCAAAAGAAAGGAAGTCGAATTGACACTTCAAGAAAGATCTCTAGGTCATATAATCCTGAAGTGAGGCTGCAAGTTTCGGTATTGTGTTTTCTACTTTTGACGCAATTGCCGATCATATTCACCTTCTGATTGTCACATTCAGAGGATGATAGTCTTTCAGGTACATAATCTTTTATTATTTATGCTATTTTTTTATTTTTATCAGTAAAAAATGGATTTAGATGCTTAATCGTGTTATTATGCAGGTGGATTACATTTTGAGGGCGGGGGGGTACATTTTTGCGCGATTTAGTTAAAATAGAAACCCGGAAATCGTAGTTTAGAACGAAATATAGATTCATGGCTGCACCTGGACTCGTGCTCTTATGTTGCAATTTTCTTTGCCATTGTTTTCGATCCAGAAAGAAAGATACAGATGATGGGGTTCTTGTTAAAGAGTCAAAATCAGGTGAGTAACAATAGTTAATCGTTACAGTAACTAGACAAGTGAAGTATGCATTTAATTTTGTAGTGGTTTCACCACCGTCTATAGAAGTAAATTCCGGATCTGGAAAGATCCCCGCGAGCCCACTGCAGGTCCCACCTTGCCCCCTCCGGGTCCCACCTAGTCCCGGTAGTTTCTCAATGTCACCAAAGCTTGATAAGATCGGTTCGGTTCATTTAACTATGAGACAAGCTGCAAGAGCTACTCAAAACTTTTCACCATCATTGAAACTAGGTGAAGGAGGATTCGGGACCGTTTATAAAGCTGAATTACAAGATGGTCGAATGGTTGCCATAAAACGAGCAAGCAAGTTACCTTTTGACTTTTTTGGTCAAACTAACCTATTTTCACATTGATAATTAAAGTGATTTTGTTTTTGTTTTATATTTGTTTACCTCTAAATCTAATCTTTTTATATCAATTATGAATCCTAAACTTGACCCGTTTGACCACACGTATCCAAATGTAACATAAAGTTGTCGAAATCTAAAGTTTCATCTTTCATGCAGGAACACTCTGCTGCTTAAGAAGTGAATTCCGAAGCGAGATCGAGTTACTTGCAAAGATCGAGCATCGGAATTTAGTAAAAATGCTTGGTTATGTTGATAAAGGAAATGAGCGTCTTATTAACGCAGAATATGTACCTAATGGTACACTTAGAGAACATTTAGATGGTAAGATCATCATATAATATTATTACTGGTAGTGATAATAATACATAGAGTAAAATGCCATTTTTGTCCCTGAGGTTTGGCCAGTTTTGCGACTTTCGTCCAAAGGTTTGTTTTTTCGCACCTGGATCCAAAACGTTTGAAATCTTGCCATTTTCATCCGGAACCGTTAACTCCATCCATTTCCTTCGATAAGTTAGAGGTATTTCCGTCTTTTTTGTTAACTTAAAGGGCAATTCGGTCTTTTTTGTTAACTTTGGGCGAAAGTCGCAAAAATGAGCAAACCTCAGGGACGAAAATGGCAATTTACTCTAATATATATTAATAATATTGTTATATTTTTTCTTAGGTGTTCATGGAAGCTGCTTAGATTTCAGTCAATGGCTCGAAATTTCCATCGCATTGCTCACGGCCTAACATACCTTCATTTATACGCAGGTGAACCCCATTTCCGTTAAGTTTTTATAAGGGAGTAAACTGCCATTTTGGTCCCTGAGGTTTGGCCAGTTTTGCCACTTTAGTCCAAATCTCAAACTTTTTGCATCTGGGTCCCTGTGGTTTCAGTTTTATTGCCATTTTGGTCCAAAAGTGATTTTTGTCTTCTAAAATCCTACTATTTTGTCCTTTTCCTCAGGGGCAAAATGGTCATTTTAAGCATTAATATATATTATATATATAAATAAACCTCAAACTCTGCTTAAAATGACCATTTTGCCCCTGAGGTAAAGGACAAAATAGCAGGATTTTAGAAGACAATATCACTTTTGGACCAAAATGACAATAAAACTGAAACCACAGGGACCCAAATGCAAAAAGTTTGAGATTTGGACTAAAGTGGCAAAACTGCCCAAACCTTAGGGACCAAAATGGCAGTTTACTCTTTTATAAGGGGTGTTTGCATATGCGTTTTTGAATATATTATGTGACTAGAAAAAGAACTAATAAATAAAATTACTATAAAAGAAAGTTATCAAGACAGGCCGACTTAGAGAGCCCAAACGGGCTCGTTTGATTACTAAGTCGGGTTTGGGCTAGAATTTATGTTGCCTAGCCCGATTAGTTGTCACTTATATTATTTTATTTTTTCAACAGAAAAACAGATAATCCATAGAGATGTGAAATCATCCAACATTCTTCTAACCAATAGGATGCGGGCCAAAGTGGCTGATTTTGGATTTGCACGGCTCGGGGATACCGAGCCCGGTAACACCCATGTTTTGACCAAAGTCAAAGGGACGGTCGGGTACCTTGACCCTGAGTATATGAGAACCTTTAAACTCACCCCGAAAAGTGATGTATATTCTTTCGGTGTTCTACTTGTGGAAATTCTTACGGGCCGTCGGCCCGTCGATTCAAGGCGGTCTCCGGATGAAAAGGTCACCATTAGATGGGTAAGCTTTATCCCACTGCATAAACATGTTGCACGTTTTGGCATTATCAGTGCACTTTTTTATGGACCCTCGAACCTGTTTACTAAACGAGTTGGGTTCATGTCAACCTGACGGATTCGTGGGTTGACCCGCTTAACCCGTCTACTGTTTTTGCTTGATATGTGTTTTATGTTATAAATTAACTTAATTGGATATTTATTGCCACATTCTTAAAACTTAAAAGAGAAATTGATATAAAAATTTTTAATTAAAATATCATTTCGTTATACATTCATATTTTTTTTGTTCTGAAATATAAATTTAGAATATCAGTATGCAAAAAATAAAATCAGGTCAAACAGGTTGTGTTCTGGTCAACCTGTGAATATTCGGGTTCATATGTAACACGATTTTGGGTTCGGGTTGCATTCGGATTTGTGCCAAATTTTTCGGGTTCGTGTCGGGTTAGACCCGCGAATTGGACCCATTTAGCACCCCTAATGGTAGTTGTATCTAGGTCTCCTATTGGGCCGAGCATTGACATGTTGTACTAGGTACACTAAAAGTCGTACATGGTTTTCGAAGGACTTTGGGAAACACAACAATGATGAAACAATGGATTTAGTGGACCCACAAATGAAGGAAGCCGTGGATGCAAAGATCTTCAAGAAGATGCTGAACTTGGCTTTTCAATGTGCAGCCCCCACGCGAGCTGATCGACTCGATATGAAGTCTGTTGCAGAGCGATTATGGGCGATTCGAGTAAAGTATCTCAAACGTGCAGGAAGAGAGTGATTTTAAAGAAAGTTTTGAGTTTCTTGTTTTGTAGATTTGTCAACTTCGTTCTGATAGCTTGCATGGTCCAGTTGTGGACCTGTGGTAAATACAATGCATATTCGTGAAATCGATGATAAACGTCAGCTACTAGCATGCTCGATACGTATGTATCGAGCCTTTTTGTCGTCGTGGATACCATCAAGACTCTTTTATACGGTAAATATTGTCCAAGTAATTTTTTTATCACTTTATATGCAAATTTACCAAATATGTTACGCATGTCAAGTTTTTACACATTTCAAATTGTTACTTTATCAAATTTAGCCAATTTTTTCAGGATTTTTTAACGCAAAATGAGAGTATTGTCATTTTTTATAGTATTAACCCTAAATTAGAATTTCACAAGTACATATATTCAAACATAATATCACACCATATTTTCATAATACCAGTTTACTGTTCAGTCATCATATTTAATATATTGATTATTATTAATATTAATAAAATATAAATATAAACAGTTGACCCCTTTTTAACTCGTACTTGTTTTGATCCGTTATCCAACACGACCCCATTTGGCCACTTTTCGGCCCATTCATAAATTGATGAAATATAAGAAAAAAAGTCCTTCAAAGTCATTATTTTCATTCCAAATATAACAACATTCTACCTTCAAACTTCTTATTTCTACACGTGCCTGATACCTTCATCGTACCGATGTCACATATAGGAATTACCAGAAGGCTCGAGTGGGAGACGACCTTTGTTCGATAACTACGCACGACGCCTATCTTCATCTTCATAATTGGTTAAGTTGTTCTAGAGTCGGGACGATTGTGTGCAGATGATTCTTTTTTAGTTTCCTTCTCCGAAGACTCTTGTTCCTACAAAATTTGAAGCGTGTCGGGTTTTTAACCATACTTAACGCATTAATTAACCATAAGCTAAAAGAGTTAAGTAACGTTAATAAGGAGCGAATGTGGTACTCACCAATACTGGTTGTGCAACACGAAGGCATCGGTTTCGGTTTTCTTTCCATCATCGTTTCGATTCCAGTGATAGAATGCGTGTGTTTTATTTATTATCTCAAGTGTAGAATGCCCATAGCTTGCTTCTCGGAATGCAGAATAATCAGGCTGAGGATCATTAAACCTACAGAACCCATTTTAGAAAACATTATCACCGTAAAAGAACATTAAAATGAAAAGAAAAAAAAGTTAATAAAAAATGGTCACAACTTTTTATATAAATGGAAACTATATTATAGAAATAAGAGTAAAATGCCATTTCGCCCCTGAGATTTGGCCAATTTTGCGACTTTCGTCCAAAGATTTGTTTTTCCGCATCTGGATCCAAAAGGTTTGAGATCTTGCCATTTTCATCCAGCTCGTTAACTCCATCCGTTTTTCTCCGTTAAGTCAGGGGTATTTCTGTCTTTCTTCTCCGTTAAGGATATTTTGAATACCCTTGACTTAACGGGAAAAAAGACTAAAATACCCCTGACTTAATGGAAAATGGATGGAGTTAACAAGCCGGATGAATAAGACTTCAAACCTTTTGGACGAAAGTGGCAAAACTGGCCAAACCTCAGAGACGAAAATGGCATTCTACTCTAGAAATAAAGTTACCTTGATGCAAGACCTTCTTGGTTTCCACCGTCTCCGACAGTTAAGTAAACTGGAGCTGATTTATCTGGCACGGGATAACTTACTCCACCCGTTATGTTGTAGTGTATGTTTGAGATCCGGTACTGAAATTGCATATTTAATAAGGAATTATTTTATTTTTAAGTTGGTATATAAGAAAAAGAAGATATAAAGGACGGTGACAAACCGATCTTTCGTAAGCATGAACGTGTCCAGCAAAGACAACATCAACCTTGTACTGAACAAACCAACTCTCGAATGCGGCTCGCATGCTTTCACCCTCCATGTAGTGTGCGCTGTTACTGTTGTATATAGGCGTGTGCATAATTACGATAAGCCAAGGTGTTTTCTTCCGGTCCACTTTTTTTAATTCAGCCTCCAGCCAAATATATTGGGGTGTGTATTTTACTGTCGGGAGTCAAGTAAATACGTAAGTTATCAGACAATTAATAACGGTTATATCTATATACTAAATTATCATGGTCACATCCTAATGAAGAAAGTAAAAGGTTACACTTTGTTTGCACCAACAAAAGGCTCAAACTTTGAAAGGGTAATTTGACCAGGTTAATAGTCAAAATGATGATGTGTAGTTGACATGGAAGTAATTTTGACCATGTTGACTTTTTCTAACATGGCCCCTTGGAAACCAGTTAAATGCCATTTTCGTCCCTGAGGTTTAGCCAGTTTTGTCACTTTCGTCCAAAGGATTGTTTTTCCGCACTTGGATCCAAAAGATTTGAACGCTTGTCATTTTCATCCGGCTCGTTAACTCCATCCATTTTTCTCCGTTAATTCAGGGGTATTTCCATCTTTTTTGTTAACTTAAAGGGTTTTGAATACTTGAACATTATGCTAAATGCTTGTACAAAAAGTCAAAAAGACCGAATTGCCTTTTAAGTTAACAAAAAAGACAGTAATACCCCTGACTTAATGGAGAAAAATGGATGGAGTTCACGAGCCAGATGAAAATGACAAGATTTCAAACCTTTTGGATCCATATGCAGAAAAACAGACCCTTGGACGAAAGTCACAAAACAAGCCAAACCTCAGGGACGAAAATGGCATTTTACTCTTTATGGAATCTGCCCAATATAAAAATAGGGTAAAGAATATTACCAAATGGAGAATAACTGGATAGCACAATTATATGAGCGGATGCGCGTCTGACAGCATACCAAAGAGGATCACTGCTTTCACTGGCTGCATACGGAGTAGGGTATCTATGAAGATACTGTTTGAACGGAACAACTTCATTCTGGACATATCGTTATAAAGAAAAAAATATATATTATCAATCGAAGAAAGGTACGAGATGATGTCATCTAATGAACTTAATGATGAAATTATATCATTGATAAGAAGAAAAATTGTAGTAATATATTCATATCAGTTCCAACACTTACCATATATGGCATATACTCTATCTCATGGTTTCCTGCTGTCCATATCCATGGTTGATATGCTTGAACTTTTTCGACAAAACGACCATATGTATCCCAGCGTACACCCATATCATGATACATATATCTATCAGCATAAGATAAATCTCCAACATGCAAAACAGTTTGAGCTCCACTTTGAATGTAATGCTCAAGAGTTGACAGAGAATTATACGTTTGACCGAGATCACCTAAAGCACATAATCAGAAATTATTCCACTAAAAACGGTCTAATATTGTTTCCATCAAAGCAAATACAAAACTAGGTAAATTGCATTTTACGTCCTTTAAGTTTAAGCAAATTTCAGGCGTTGTCCTTTAACTAACGAAATGACACTAGATGTCCTTTATGTTACTGTTTCCCGAGCGGTGTCCTTTTGCCCTAACCCAGTTAATTTATGATGTTTACTCTTGACACGTGCGACTCACATAAGGGCATAATGGTCATTTTCACGTACTTAGTTGTTAATATATATTATTTTTATTTAATTTTGTTTTAGTTATTAAGTGAAAATGACCATTATGCCCTCATGTGAGTGGCATGTGTCAAGAGTTAATAGAAAAAATGAACTAGGTTAGGGCAAAAGGACACCGAGAAACAATAACATAAATGACATCCGGTGTAATTTCGTTAGTTAAAGGACAGCGCCTGCAATTTGACTCATAGTTAAAGGACGTAAAATGCGATTTACTCTACAAAATACGAATTAACTCGCCTATAATTCCAAATTTGTAAGAAGCATCCGGATCGACTTTCGGAGGTGTTTGAAACCAAAATGATCGGGCGGAATCACCTTCTCCAATCTCGTAAAAGTACTTAGTGTCGTACTAACAACAAGACATGCGTGTAAGTCATGAAACAGATCATTTATGTTAATTTGAAAAAAACTATACCATAAATAGATGTTATTGAATTAACCAACATATACCTCAAGGTCACTGACACGACACTGGTGAATATAGCCAGATGTATAGTTGTAAAACGTATAATTATTCACTGTCCCTTCTGCGGTAAATTCATATTTTTCCTCTGATATTCCGTATCGTACTTGGTTTGACCCTGGTTCAGTAGGTGTTATCCATATTATAATTACAGCTTTGTCATCATAATCCCCTTGAGTGATGTGTACCTACAGATAGAGAAAATGAGATGTGATCATGTGAAGACAAAAAAAAAATACATATAATTTGTGTAACCGCAGAAGCTTACCTGCTCGGGTGCGTTGTAACCGCTAGGAGCCGCAAAAACTTCATTATCAAGAGGAATGTCAACCAATGGCCACTCTGAACGGATGAAACTGCTTGTGACACCGGAATAGACGTTATTCGCAAAGCTGAATAAAACAAAGCCGATAACCACAAGCCGAGGTATCATGGATCCCACTTTCTTATCTTTGTGAATCATCATTGCAAAACCGGCTACAATCCCCAAATAGTATAAACTGCAAACAAAGAATGGCCTGAGTTTTAACACAAGTTACATAAAAATACACATTATAGGACACATACATGTCCACTTTGTAAGTTTTCTTGTATCTTGATTATTCCGTTAATGTTCTTGATCATTCGTTTTAAGAGTTCAGTTACCCTCAATATACAGCCCAAAGTCTCAAACAGTAGCAGATATGTCTGTTACCTTTTTAATAATCAAATCGTATGGTATAAATTTCTTAATGAGTATTATTGATACCAAATACCCCTTTTTATAGAGGAAGAATGATACCAAATACCCCTATTTATAGAGGAAGAATACAAAATAACCCTAACACTATTTTAGGAATAGATATATACAAAATAAATGCAATACAATTTTGATAACAAATACAGTGCTAACATATTTGTCTTTAAAAAGGAACTGTTCTGTTTTAAGAATATAAACTACATTCCTGACCCCACATCACAATCATATTCTACAAAACCAGCAGGGGCTGTAAACGAGTGATGCAGGTCCAAGTGTTGAAGATTGAGCCATGGCATTTCTGGAGGCCCATGACCGAGCTACCAAGGGTGATACACGAAAATGACCATAACTTTGGCTACGGGTCTCCATTTTAGGCGTTCTACCAGTCATATCGAAGCTTGAAACAAGGAGCATGTCGTGACAAGGACCTGGAGGGGCCTCACCCGAGTTTCTCTCCAAAAAAACGCATTCTAGTGGAAGTTACGGGCACTTTTATGTTTTTCTTCATGTTTTATACACTTTGTTTTTGGGCTTGTGTTTGGCCCGCTTTGAATTTATGTCTTTATTTAAGTACTTGTCATTCATCAATTTTGCAGTAAGAACATCCTTTCATTTCAAATTCTCGTTCCTTTGGGGCGAATTTGGGTGGTTTGGGGAAGACTGTCACGGGCATTCTCATAATCAACATGGTCTATTCTTCGTTACCGTTTCACACGCCACATCAACAAGTCGAGCCAGGGCGGACTCAAGCTGGAGCTCGAAATTAAACGAGGCAACTCGGCTCGAGCTCAAAGTTAAACTAGCTAACAAGCTGAGCATGAACGAGCCGAGCCGAGCTTGGCTCAGTTAAAAATTGAGCTGGCTCGGCTCAAGTCGTTTCAAATCGAGTTTTTCAGCTAGCTTTTTTCAAGTGAGCTACGAGCCACAAGCTTTTTCATCAGTCCAGCATAGAATGACACTAACATCAAATACTGCCAATCAAAAAATGTATATGTTTCCTAAAATCAAATTCAACTCATCTTCCTCAATTAATGTAAAAATCATACTTAAATAAGAAACCTAATAAGTTTCTGGAATACTCAAACTATAATTATCACAATAACAATTCACACACACATATTAACTGTATGATGATCTATGAACCTCAAACAACACGGTTGACTAGTCAAAATCATCAATACCTATGAGATATGACAAATCATTTAATCTAATTCGCACATAAAAACACTTACGGATCAATATCGTTATGCATGGACATTTAATTGTTAACAATCACACAGTGTAGATTCAATCAACAAAATACAATTGAATTTAACTGCGCGTATGTAATAATGTAATTAACGAAGTTTAAAGAAATGTTGACTGACCTTTGATTGAATGAAGAGATGAACAGATCTTCAAATCAATGGAGTTGGTAGAACTACAAGCATCCGATATGGTGGTTCAGTCGGATGCAAATTGCGTACGTTAGCAGGATTTATGGTTGTGGTTTATATTAGTGTTACGATGGCTTGTGGGGGCACACCAGTTCTGATATTTTTATTTTATTTTATATTAATCATATATAATCATATTTATTTAATGAATAACTAGTATTAAACCTCATGCGTTACGGATCAGGTGTGAAACCATTGAAAAAAAATAACTGAGTCGATCTAGAAGCGGCGCGTTAAGACGAGCATTTCAAACAGAAAAAGAAAATATACGTAAAAACGTTGATCCCACACGCACGTTGTGTCGTATTAAGTCACAAAATTTAGAACGAAACATAAAAACGTTGAACCACACACGTTGCGTCATGTTAACTTGCAAAATTCAGAATGAAACGTGAAACGAAAATTTGCGAAAGATGAAATGTATGAGGAACCATAAAACGAAAGTTTTGCGAAAGAAGAAAAATACACGGCCCAAAAGTAAAAAAAATTATAACTTTAAATTAACAAAGACTAAAAATGTTTGGTTAAAAGTAAAAATATCAAGTTTTTGGTTAAATTGCAAGAGATTAAAAGTTTTGAATTAAAAAATAAAAAATTTAATTTTTTTAAGAAAACACCTAAAACATAAAATACAAATCTATTATGCATAGAAAAGTTACAAAATAACATGGTGTAAATAATAATAGATAATAATAAAGACATAAAGTTGTGATTTTAAGATATTGCCATATTGGATTATAGGTGTACTTTATTTATTGCATGATAACTTTTATTGGAAATTGTAGTATGTGGAACAATTTTAAGTAAAAATTACTATAAGAATCGTATAAATGGTTAGATAGATAAAGCAGTTATCTAACCGTATAATTAAGACTCTATTTTGTTGTATAAGATCAATACACCGAACAAGTGTCTAATGATCCTTAAACTTGGTTATAATCTGAATTATAGATTTCATCATTTGTTAATACTATTTATTGATTATGTTATGCTTTTACTATTGAGTTTTACATTTGTTATCCTTAGGCTAATTATTTTATAGGTTATGGTCATTTTTCTTGTTTTATCTTTATAATAAATTACTTACAAAAATCGTTTTAACCTTGTTTAACCTAACGGTTCCCCCACAAAACAAAAATACCATTTGTTCAACCAACAACGATCCAAAATTTTTTACCAATTGGAGGTGTCACTCTTTGTGGCAGTGTGGGCCCTATTGTAATGAACAATCGTCTACCCTTAGTGGGATCGAGCTTCCAATAGAGAGGTGCGATGAGTCGATGTAGATAGTTTTCTGTTCAAATAAAAACATATTGATAAAACTATTCGTATCAGAACCACTATAATACATATTACATTATTCATAAAAAAGATGTAAAATATAAAAACTCTTCCATATATACACATATGACCATAAATCAAATCATTCTTTCATCTCCTTTTCTTTTTAGTTTATCCTTCTATTATTGGTGTCCCTACTTCTCTCCTTTTCTTTTTAGAATTGCTTGTGGGTTAACATCTATCACAAGCAATTAGTGACATTTGACATTTAATTGGACCCCATCGTTTTGTGTATCAAGCTAAAATAATAAATCTACGTGGGCTTTTGTTGATGCATACATATGTTGGTGTACAGAAAATATCCGAATTTAAACCCAATTTGAAAATAATCTGAAACTGATCTGATAGGAAACCAAATTTTTTAAACCGGATACGATCCGGTATATCAGTCGAATCCAATCCGAATTTCAAAATTTTCAACCCACCTAATTTTTTCGGGAACTTCTCACATTGGCTCTGATCCGGATTTTTAGATCTGGAGTTCATAAATCCGGTTTCTTATTTATTATATGAGCTTATTGAGTTTGTCCTATATATTTATTATTTGTTTGATATTTTTTTTATATCAAGCTCTATGATATTACTTGTAAAAATCTACATATATGAATTTTTACGAGTCTATTTTGTTTATTTCTTATTTGTTTTTATGTTTTTAACGAACTTTTGTTATAAAGCTTATAGATTTTTAATAATCAATAAAATATGAGTTTTTCTAGTTTATTTTATATATTTATTATTTATATTTATTGTTCTTAAAAAGTTAGAATTTTACTGGATTTTTTTAAAAATTCCGGTTTGGATAATTTGATTCGGATTTATATAATCTGATTTTAACCATCGTTTGATTTATCCATATCGGATCAAATTAAATCCGCTTTTTTTTAACTCCTATTTGTGGACCAAAGAACTGACCTTAAATTATATGGCTCATTGAATATGGGCCTGAACTCAACCTAAATTAAGTTAAATTGGTTCAAGCCCAAGGAACTCATAACAAACATTAGAGTTTAGACCCACTCAACTAAAGTTTTTATTAGTCATAACCGTGAGCCCATCTAGAGTCTTATAATATAAATTCACCTAGATATATTATGTTGTTGGTTCGATGCCGGACTATTAAGATTAGTAAAACCAAAATGTTGAAAACAAATAACTATTTTTATAATTCAACCATGATTGATTTTAAATAACTAATTTTGTCCTTTATGCTTACAAATGCCTGTTCTCTATGGGCACTCGGTTTGAGGGGGGGGGGGGGGGGGGGAGGGTTGTCCCCTGCCCGTCCTGCTCCGGCACCAGACCACCTCCCCATCTCCTTAGGCTCGTCGTCGTCCTCACCGTTTGCCTACAGACGACCTCGACGTTCCCCCTCCCCCCAACACACACACTGCTATACATACATACATACACACACACATATATATATATATTAATGGGAATATATGAGTTTAGTCGTTTAGACTTGGTGTCGTGGGGCGTTAAAGCCTGCCATATCATCTCCTTATCTTAGTTATAAAGCTACAAGCTAGTTAAAAGGGGCACCAAAGTCATCCCTCTCCCCTTTTTGTTACTGTGGTAACGATGGATAAAGCTTTGGGTGTGGGGCCAAGTGACAATCTTTGTTTTTTAGCTGCGAATCTTAATCTATGTTTGTGTGACTTTAACCCAAAACCTCTCCCTTTCAAACCTATGTGTTTAAAAGTTGTCTTTGCCAATGAACCACCACTGCATTGGTGGCCAAGTGGCAATCCTATCCAACCAATCAAATTATCTCACTCCCACGTAAGTTAGTTAAAACCACTACATCATTGTGAAGGTGTGATTTAGTTAAAAGCTTTCTGTCTACGTAGTGCCGAGGTGACACTTTAACTTGCAACTTTAAGACTCTCCACTTTAGGTATGAACTTTAACACTCTCCACTACATGTAGTCCTAAACCGTAAAGACGAAGAGAGAAGATTGAGTTGAAATCAGAGACGGTGTAAGAGAGGAAAATGTATGTACAAGAAAAACAAGAGTCCAATTATGAGGCACAAACAGAACTGTATTCGTGTCTTTTATAAACGGATACAGCTAAGTATAATTTTATACATGCTTAGGGCACCCGGGGCGCCCCATGGAACTCATCCCATTACTCGTTGATCAACGTCAAAAACCATTGCCGCTCTATTTTAGGGAAGATAGAGAGAGAAAAAGAGGAAATTATATAGAGAAATTACTGGGATTTGAATTATTTTGTTTAAGAAATTGATTTATTTATGTAAAAAATGGTTTCTTTTTATAATTTTATTGTTTTATTGTTAATTTATATTTTAAAAATAAAAAAAAAACATCACTAGTGATAAGCATTTCCACTAAAATCTATCACTAGTAATGAAATGAAGCTTGATTATGTGACAGAACTTGATTGAATGTTATAAGTGATAGAATTTCATCACTAGTGAAACGCCCCTACCCCTCTTATAAAACTGTAACTATAAAAAAAATAGATTGAAGCCAATATAGTGACACACGCTGGATATATTTTTATAAAAAGATACTTATAACAATATCCGAATATTCAGATGCCTATGGTGCGTGGACCTTATGATTGCATTCTTTTTTTTTTTTTTTTTGTCCCTATAAAAGCTAGCAGTCAACTTTCTTATTTATAGGTTTTTTCTTTGTTGTTATTTATAGTCAAGTTTACTAATTGATTAGTTTATCGCAGAACGTGGAAATACAAGCTTTTTTTTTTTTTTTAAGGTTAACTTAATTCAATAAAAAAACATCTCTAGCGAGTCCCCATCTCCTTAGGCTCGTCGTCGTCCTCACCGTTTGCCTGCAGACGACCTCGACGTTCCCCCTCCCCCCAACACACACACTGCTATACATACATACATACACACACACATATAATATATATATTAATGGGAATATATGAGTTTAGTCGTTTAGACTTGGTGTCGTGGGGCGTTAAAGCCTGCCATATCATCTCCTCATCTTAGTTATAAAGCTACAAGCTAGTTAAAAGGGGCACCAAAGTCATCCCTCTCCCCTTTTTGTTACTGTGGTAACGATGGATAAAGCTTTGGGTGTGGGGCCAAGTGACAATCTTTGTTTTTTAGCTGCGAATCTTAATCTATGTTTGTGTGACTTTAACCCAAAACCTCTCCCTTTCAAACCTATGTGTTTAAAAGTTGTCTTTGCCAATGAACCACCACTGCATTGGTGGCCAAGTGGCAATCCTATCCAACCAATCAAATTATCTCACTCCCACGTAAGTTAGTTAAAACCACTACATCATTGTGAAGGTGTGATTTAGTTAAAAGCTTTCTGTCTACGTAGTGCCGAGGTGACACTTTAACTTGTAACTTTAAGACTCTCCACTTTAGGTATGAACTTTAACACTCTCCACTACATGTAGTCCTAAACCGTAAAGACGAAGAGAGAAGATTGAGTTGAAATCAGAGACGGTGTAAGAGAGGAAAATGTATGTACAAGAAAAACAAGAGTCCAATTATGAGGCACAAACAGAACTGTATTCGTGTCTTTTATAAACGGATACAGCTAAGTATAATTTTATACATGCTTAGGGCACCCGGGGCGCCCCATGGAACTCATCCCATTACTCGTTGATCAACGTCAAAAACCATTGCCGCTCTATTTTAGGGAAGATAGAGAGAGAAAAAGAGGAAATTATATAGAGAAATTACTGGGATTTGAATTATTTTGTTTAAGAAATTGATTTATTTATGTAAAAATGGTTTCTTTTTTAATTTTATTGTTTTATTGTTAATTTATATTTTAAAAATAAAAAAAAACATCACTAGTGATAAGCATTTCCACTAAAATCTATCACTAGTAATGAAATGAAGCTTGATTATGTGACAGAACTTGATTGAATGTTATAAGTGATAGAATTTCATCACTAGTGAAACGCCCCTACCCCTCTTATAAAACTGTAACTTATAAAAAAATAGATTGAAGCCAATATAGTGACACACGCTGGATATATTTTTATAAAAAGATACTTATAACAATATCCGAATATTCAGATGCCTATGGTGCGTGGACCTTATGATTGCATTCTTTTCTTTTTTTTTTTTGTCCCTATAAAAGCTAGCAGTCAACTTTCTTATTTATAGGTTTTTTCTTTGTTGTTATTTATAGTCAAGTTTACTAATTGATTAGTTTATCGCAGAACGTGGAAATACAAGCTTTTTTTTTTTTTTTAAGGTTAACTTAATTCAATAAAAAAACATCTCTAGCGAGTCCACAAAGGAAGGACCACAAGGAATACTAAATTACATTAATTCAAGAAAGCATTGACATCAATCATTCCAAACAATATCTTTAAATCTAGATCTATGCCGAATCCAAAAATACGCCAACGACTTAATCTTGGCCACTACCTCAATCGCTTCAGCTTCTTTCCTTCGGAATATCCTCTCGTTTCTTTCGGTCCAAATGCACCAAAAAGTTGTAATCACGATACAATGGAGCACCCGTTTATCTTTCTTTTGAATCTTCGATCCTTTAGATAGTAATAAAAGATCCCGGACATCGAAAGCAAAAATAGGGTCCAACCGACACCATACTGCAATCCGAGCCCAAACCTCAGAAGAGAAAATGCAAGCAGTGAAAATGTGTAATGTGGTCTCCTGATCCAAATCACATAGCGGGCAATCATCATCAAGAAGACCCATACCTCTCTTATTAAGTGCGCTTCTAGTCGGAATTCTATCTTGTTCCGCCCGCCAAGCCAAAATACTACATTTCAGCGGGATCCAACTGTCGCACTTCATATTAAAAACTAGACCGAAAACCCGACTAGCAATGATAACCCGTTTAGCCGCTGCAACTGTGAAAATCCCGTTGCTAGCTCCTTTCCACTTCCATCTGTCTATACCTTTGGCACAATGAAAATCATGGATCTCTGAAAGTAAATAAAAAAGCTCCAATATTTCTGCAGGTGTCCTCGGATTCTGAAAGAACAATCTCTCCGCCACGCAACTCCACTTGGAACTCTCTGTTCTAAAAATATTAGGATGTATGTCTCGCAGAGGCAGGTCATGAAGCCACGGGTCACAATAAAATCTAATCGACTTGCCATCCCCAACAAGGCCAAATAAAAACTATTAAAACCTTTACCATTTACTACCATGCAGTGTTCCCCCACCTTCACTATGGTCTTCCAAGTTCCGTGAGCCGAGCACGCTTAAGGCATCATAGACCAATTTCTTTCTCCCCCATGGCATCCCAGAATTCCACACGTTAGTTATTATCTTCGTATTTATATCTCTAACCCCATTTGATTAAAAAGGCTAAATTCATATAATGCAAACTCCCCACTTTTTTGGTCTAGCAACTCTACCCAATTAATCTTCTTATCTCCCCTATAAGAATCGTCTCATAATAATACCTTGTAATTTTTTCAACATTGTTTTGAGGCGCGTATACATTAACCAAATAAATCCGAGTATTCCTATCAACCAAAAGTAACAAGAAAATTATCATTCATAATCGAACTATCTTTGTGGAACACCAAATATTAACAATACCACCTCATCTGTGGTTCGAATATACCTAGTCCGATTCAAAGCCTAAACCACCCCAAAAATTACACAAAGAAGCAACCTGCGTATCAGCAAACATAGTCTCTTGCATACCCAAAAAAGACACCCGAAATTCCATCTTTAACCTTTTAATCCAACTTTCGGTTTACCAGTAACCCCAATCCCAAGAATGATCACATATAACAGATTCATAGCTTACCTAGCTGTACACCTTCTTGGACAGTAGAATTCTTTACAAAATTATCGAAACAAGACAACCTGGCACCCAACCCATCACGATCGTAGCTATTACCTCTAGATCACCGTCGGAACCCACGGTCACCCCCCACAACAACCCACTTTTTGAATTTTTTTTTCCTTTTGTGACTTTATGGTTACCTGCTGAGAAACCACCCTCCATTTCATTAAAATTATCAATGCAATGCAACGCAAATTGGCAATCATCACTCCTTTCCTCATATAACGGTTTCTTCAATGAAGGGGAATTATACTGAATCCCATTAATTTCGATTTCCTTGTGAATTATCATACCGAACAGGCCACCGACAACATCAACTACTTCGTTCTTGAGAAGATCCAAGGGAGTACCTTGTATTTTTAACTAGGCAAGGCGATCACAAGGCACCGCCTGCCCTTCCCACATATCGTGTTGAATCTTACCTCCTGATGGACTAATTTTATTCAAAATATCATTGATGTTTTCTAAAGCATCCAAGTCAATCATACTCGCCACAAAATACAAACTAGAAAAGGCATTGAGATTATCATCAACAGAGACTACCCGCAGATCAGTTTTGTTGTCGTTTCTCCCAATCAAGATATCACTGAACGTTCGACCTCCAGTATGTGTCGGTTAAGGGTTGACATACACATTCCCCTTCCGTATATAATCTTCCTCCTGTGTATTCGCCTTCCTGACATCTTCACGGATCTCACCATCTTCCAACTCGAACTTAGCAACGTTAACCTTTAAAGCAAATCCACCCATACGAATCATATTTAGGCTTTTCTTGGTCTCTTCCTTAGTATTGGCATCCAGCATTGACACAAAACGATATCTGTTCCCGAATCTATCCCTTTTCCTTGCTATATATATGTCGAAAATCACCCGAACGAACCTAGCTAAGTCATTGCCGCTACACCGATCCGGAAGATTGGTGACGTAGAATTTTGTGATTCGCCGTCGAATGGACTCCGGGATAGGTTTCCGGCGGTCCATTAGAATTGGAAATACAAGTAGATAGATTTATTATTTCTTTCATATCGTAATCGGTTTTAATAAAATAGTTATTTTATCATCATTATCAATTTCAATTATCAACATCAACATCAACAATATATTAAAACACAAAACCAATAAATACTAGTTGCACTATTTTATTTATATGCTATATAATTTTTCAGTTGTTTCATTATAATTTTTTTTAAAATGATGTATTCAGTTACAATTTAATATGATTAAACAAGTTGGTGGGTGTGGGTCTCGTCCTACTTTACCATGACATATGCACATTAAATGTTTTTTGGTTATAAACTCTAAAATTTTGTATAACAATAATCCATAATTTTTCATCCTATTAATATATAATAGTAATAGTAATCATCTATTTACATAATCAATCTTAGCTTAGTATTGCGAAACCGTCCTGTGAGCACATACAACGTGAACGATACGACTTTATTTCTCACTTATAGTCAAGGATGGTTGATTTCATTTAGTATGCCAACGAAGGCGTCGATAAGTGCAAAAACTTGCTTTTAGTTAATCACTAACACACATTTATAAAGCAAATGACTCACATAGCAACTAATTGTACCCTATATATATATATATAGAGAGAGAGAAAGGTTCATTTAAGAAGAAATTTATGTGAGAAGAAAAAGAAGAAATGAGATAATTGTAAAACATTAAATAGTTTATAACTTTTCTCATTAATTATGTTATCTATCATTAATAAAACAAAAAAATTATATCATACACATTTCAAAATTTATCCTACGTATATCATATACTTATCGGAATTTACCCTACACATTTCAAAATTTATCCTACACATATAAAAATTTAGCCTACACATGTCGAAAATTTCCTTCACCATAAATTATTTTATCTTGAAAGAGTACATTAAAAAAATGAGTTACAAGTTTAATTAATTAGCTAATTAATGACAATTGTAGATTTACCTATATGTTCTTTTTCATAATATTAAATATACACATTAAATGAAGTAAATGAAGAATTTCTATTGGTTTAAAAGTTATTCTTTTTATTCTTATAAAATTTTTCTTTTTATTTAAACTCTCATATATATATATATATATATATATATATATATATATACACACACATTAAAGTACTTGAGGCATCATTGGGTACCAAGTACCCTATCCGATTTGAAACACCGCAAAGAGCGGTTCAAAACCCTCAGCAATTAAATATTAACACAATTTTTAACACCACTAAATTAAATTAAATTTGGAATAATACACGAGTCTTTCAATATTCCAGAAAACCTTTTCAAAAGCCTTTAAAAAATACACCAAAACGAAAAAGTCCATTAAAAAAAGACAAAATCACACGCCTTGAAAACAAAACTTGGTTCACTTCATCAATCAAAACTTTTTTCACAAACCGGTAACCTTCCGGTCAATCAATTAAACTGTCCGTACCAAACAACTGTCTTCTCCCCCATACGTCTTCACACGCTCACCACCTACCTTCTCTCACAATCCGCCATGAAACCTGCAACTCAACCTTTCATCTCCAACTTCAACCCTAAAAACAACTCTCAACAAGTCCTCCACATCCTCAAAGCTCTCAAACAAGCTTCACACAACCTCCACCAAAACCCTAACCCTTCACAAACCGATAACAACGCAGTTTCAACCTCATCCGCATCCGAATCCGCCATTAAAGCACTTCTCGAGCTCGAACACGAATCGAAATCAATCCTATGCGACGATCCGCACCTTGTTACGCTGTCTGCGCACTTAACCGCGTTAAGAACTCTCATCGAACACTCGTGTAACGCTCAACAACGTAAACACGGTCTCAGATCGTTCATAACTCGCCGAGTCAACTCACATGAGGTTTCTAGACTCGCCGGTGCAATCGAGTCCGAGATTCAAGCGTGGATCGACCGAGAGTTTGTCAAAACCCTAACGCAAACGCTTGTTCATACAGGTACTGTAACCGTTGAATCTGATACGAAACAGGAACTTGTGTTAATCGATTTGATTGAAGAGTTTGAGGAACGAATCGGTAGAGGATTCGATCGGAAACTTCAGGATTTGATTCTCAGATCTAAAGTTTTTACAAAATTCGAATCGGTTTTGTGCGAACGGAAATTCTCGAACAACGTTCGAGAAGCTTCGGCGTTTGCGATTGCGGAATTGATTAGATTCAATAAGGATGTGTTCGTAGGTCAGGTTTTGATATCGAAAACCGTATGCGCGTTGATCTCGTTAGCATCGGTTCGGTCGATACAGATTTTGTGTACATTGATCAGGTCGATCAAAAGCCCTATTGTTGATGAAATTGTTTCAGGTGACATAATTCCGAAACTCGTTGGGTTTTTGACCTCGGATGAGGTCTCTATTCGTGCAGTGGCGGTTAACTGTGTGTTGGAGATCGGATATTTTGGGAGGAAGGAGGCGATTGATGCGATGTTGGAAGCGGATTTGGTGAAGCGGCTTGTGGAGTTGCAGAGGTGTGAGAATGGAGATGTGTTTGGAAATTGTGTTGCGCGATTTGCAGTGCAGTTGGAGGTTGGTGAAGGGTTGAGGCAGAGGGAGAAGAGGGAGTTGAAGCAGGAGGTGTTGAAGAGGGTTAGAGAAGCTAGTGTTTGTGAAGCAGAAGCTGCTATCATTATTGCAGAGGTTTTGTGGGGTGCTTCTCCTTGAATTGGATTGAATTAAGGTTCATTGTTTATTTTGTTTTTAGCTTGTTTAATAAAGTAGACAGCATTACAGACCATTTGATCTTTACAAATTCTTTGAAGTATAGGAAATGTTTGTAATTATAAAGCATAAGAGATAAGAGATGGTGAAAATTTGGTTGTTTGTCTCCAATGGCATAGCTGTTGGTGGTTTTTTTTTTAGGTTTTACGAATGATTTTGAGATCACGTGGAGGCGAGGAGCTGACGTGAAGGAGAGAAAGGGTGGATGAGCGTTCTTGTGCAGAAACAAGGCACCCGAAGGGGAAGAAAGGAGGGAGAATGAGTGTTCTTGTGGGAAACAACTTGCGTGAGAGGGGGAGAAGAGAGAGAGGATAAACGTATTTTGCAAATTCGGGTTATGTGAGAGGACAAAGAGAGGGCGGATGAAGTGTTATTCTGCAAAAATGAGTTATGTGAGTGGGAGGAGGTATGAAATGGAGGAGAGGGATGTTGCGTTGTTTGGATGTTTCTTAAGCTGTTTGTGGCTATGAGAGGGGCAAAGTCTGGGTGACTTGGGTGGCGTTTTAGCCTTCCTATTACGGATGCTCTTAAGGATTTCGAGGATGTATAATTTTGAACCCATTGTAATTATAAAACCTTGAAAATGCGTTAAAATCTATATCTTTTCCTTTAGAAATAAGGATGTCTATCTAATGTCATGTCTTCTCTCGCCGTCTGGTGTTAAATCGACAAAACACTATGCATGCATGAGTGTATTAAGAAATTGTTACAGTTCTCTATTTAAAAGTGAGTTTATATTGAACGCATGAAGATCGTAAAGCAAAGAACATTGGCTAGCACTATTCTTGCTTCAAGTTATTGCTTCGAAAGTCAGTATGATCGAAACCAACAACCTTGCAGGTTCGGTTCCTATGACATGTTCGGATTTAACCTTCTTCAGTTTTGTTTTTGTAAGTGAACTTGGTGATCACGTTTGAATGATTGATTGTTGGTCTTATTTTATGAACCTTAAAGTTGAATATTATCATTTTTTCTTTCGAAAACGATATCATACAATGAATATTATTATTTTTTCTTTCGAAAACGATATCATACAATTATTAATATTTGTCTCAACTAACTAACAGAGCAGGTAGGTTGGATGATCGGGTTTTCATTATATATTGTTTATGATACAAATTGTCTATAGATTTTGTCTTAATTTAAGCATACATTGTGGAGTGGTTGGGCAAGTTTTTTTTAATTAATTTTTGTTTAGGGATTACCAATCACCATTTTTATGTTTCAAAATCATTTTTGCTAAATATAATATTCTATGTCGGTTCTTATATTCTAACTAGATTTTTCATCTGCCGATCGTTGCGGTGGTGTAAAAACACGCTGTTGCAACTTAAGCAACTCTTATCAATTGCTACATGTATGGGATGCAATTTAAGTAACTCTGTAAATTGCTAAATATATGGCGATAGTACCGGTCGTTAATCTTGCGGCCAACTTGATTTCACTCGATAATTTAGTTTCTAATTGTTTAGAGATAAGTATGATTAAGAACAGGAGTCCTAGTAGAATTAGATTGTTTCTAGTATTTATATTCCTTGAGCCTTGTAGTTTTATTAAATCACACAAAATTAATAGAAGAACTTGTGAACCTCATTTGTATTCATCTCTCTGATCCTGTTCCCAGATTCAACAATTCGGATCTAAATCCATTAGCCTGTGTTCAAAGTGCTATATTCTTAACTATGGGTAGCTTCCACAGCCTCAAACTAAAAGTCAAAAGTTCTTATAAAAAATGGTGAATCCAAAAGGAGTTCATGATGAAATATTACATATTTGTATCAAGTGTACCCTATATATTTATAGCATTTTGACTATACTTAGGCCGTGCAAATATACTATAAAAACAGAAAACAAAATAGTCACCTACAAAAAGTGCAAAAGCAATAAGTTTGCAAACCAAGGGAGCTAGGAAATAACTCACAACCCTATCTCTACATCATGAGTGTCTTTACTTCCTGTCAGGATTAAAACTTGACCTTGAAAGTACAAAATGCGTCACTGATGCATCACCATATTTATTGGTTTCTTGTACCATGGCAAATTCTTTATGATTGTTGATTGGGGTTTGATGGAATTTAGATAATTTGCGTTCACATTCTACTATTAAGTAGGTACTTTAAAGTGTGAAGAACATAGAAGTGTCGAAGAATAAAAAGACGGCAACAATATGCATTATAATGACGACTTGCTGGAAGATATGGACCTGGAGGAATGAGAAGATATTTAAGGGAGTGATCTCTACAAATATAAAGATGCTGGAAGATATAAAAGAATGCACATATGTTTGGATGAAAAACAGAGCAAATATGGGAGGTATTTCTTTTGAGAATTGGTGTAATAAAGGTTAAATGCTATAGAAGGTTAGGTTATGTGATGTGTGCTTTGGATGCTTTCGGTTTGTTTTTGTTAGCCTTATGGCTGGTGTGTATATAGCTTCCCTTCATGTTAATATATATATATATATATAATATTAGACGAGTCAGCGTTGAGAGAATGAGCATTCGAGACAATATTTCTTTCACTAAATATACAATACAAATTAAAATTACTTACATTCTTTAGTGGTGTCCGAAGCCCAGATCCAAAACTTATGTTTTCATATACAATGGCAATTTAAAAAATTTCATATGGGTAACGTTTTACAAAAAAATGGGTAACGAAATCGAAAACACGTCAAATTTTTCCAAAATTTACAATACCGCCAGAGTGCCAAGGGGTAGCGGAGGCTACCCCTTTCCCTAAGGTAGGTCAACCCCTGTTCATATATAAATGAGAAGGAATGGCAGGGCTTAGTGGATTGGTTAAATTGAATAGAAACCTTTCGTTAATAGCAGGGGAGGAGCTTAGTGGGAACCAGGGGTTGCATCTGCCCTTCCAATGTTTCAGTTATAAGTGTAAATTTCTGATTTCTCATCTGAAATTTTTAAAATTACATAGGAGCCTACCCCTCAATTATTTTGAAATTCTTGATGTTCGTTTTCGGAGATCTATTAACTTCATTTTTTTTCTTTTATATTAAATCAAACATAGAAGTGGGAGTGTTAAAGGTAGGGGCGCAACTTTGAAGGGACCGGGATGCACCCGTCCTCGCCAATATTTCGGTTAGAAGTATAATATTTCTGATTTTTTGTCCAAAAATTTAAAATTATATCCCCGCCAATTATTTTACCTACAAATCCCATGACTTTTCGTCGCCGCAGAACCTTTGGTCAAGCTCTCCCACTGGTTAAGAGGTAAGCAGAAAACAGTACTTGTGTTCATATCTACCTCCGATCAGTTGAGAGAAAACTTATGCAACTCGAAATGGTTGTATATTTAGGATATCCTTTTTAAATAATTAAAATAATACTTACTTGATTTGTGAAATTTAATATCAATTAGTATTAAGCACCCTTGTGTTGCGGCGGCGGCGGCGTAAAACTGTGTCAAATAGCATCAATGTCATACCACCGCGAGCGACCACCAACACTGAATTTGCCGCGAAAAAAATTAGACCGAAACGTAAAACATAGAAAATAATAACTAAGTCGATGTAGGACCCACACATTATGACGAACTTGTCAAACAGGAAAAAAATAGACGACGTAAAAACGTTGAACTACACACGTACATTGCATCTTATAAACTCGCAAAACTTAGAACGAAGCGTAAAACGGAACGTAGAACCACCCCCCCCCCCCCCCTCAAATAGATTTGGGTTAAAAATAATTCATCAAATATTTTTGGATTAAAAATAAAAAATCAACTCTTTTTATTTTGTTTTTGAAAAACTCTCCAAACATGATGTAAAACAACTTATGTACAAATAAATTGATAATTTATAGTTTTTAAATTAAATTTAAATTTAAATATCTTACTTAAACTAAACCCATGGCAAATTTATCACTTTACTAGCAAGACCATCAAGCAAGCAGTGACTAAGTTGTAAAATCCAAATGAATATAATCTCGACGGTAGAGTAAAGGGTAGCTAATTCATTCGGCGGCCATAAGCTTAAAAATTTATTGCAAATCTTAATGGACAAAATCTCACACCATTTTGATAAATTTATTGCTAATGAATTCAGCTCAAATGGTAGGAGGACTCGAGTTCTTTTGTGAAGACTCAAGTTCAATTCCTATTTGATGCAAAAAGGAGTGAGACACTAGTGATAATGATAGGAGACTCAGGGAAACCTGGGTTCGATCCTTAAGCCAAACGGATTTTACCGGTAATTTCATTGTCGTGCTTACAGGCGGGTGGGTTACCGGATTTTCCCCGGCAATGGTGGTGGACGACTCGGGTTACTCCGTTTGTTCAGCGGATGCCCCGAGCGTTCTCGGATTGATTTATTAGCCGTTAAAGAAAATTGAGTAAAGGTAAGTTGATTTATACAAACCTTAAAAAGTAATATTTTTTACTTTAAAAGCGACTGGAGAAGAGTTACGATGTATAATCAAAGTATATCTTTTAGTAAGATATGGGTTTTTAACAAAAACCCAAACAAAATATATAATGGGTGATTTTAATTGTGGATTCGAGCAATAGTTTTTTTTTTTTTTTTTGTGTGTTTTTAAGGCATGGTAAAGATCAACGACCAGATATAAATCCTATGGAACAAAATCTTAACGAGCACTTGACTAAAGGTGAGTTTATTTATTCCACGATTATAAGCTTAAAAATTAATGATTAGTTTCTAATCATCCTTATGACCGATACAATTATGTGCAGAAGTGCATAATCAAACTATATCTACGTATAGATAAATTCTAATAAAAATCATACAATAGAAATAACAATTACAAACATAAATATCTTGTTTTCAAAGCATGTTTCTCGTACATCTATATGTTATAGATACCTCAAACTTATTATTATTATTAAACCTTACAAACTAAGTACAACTCTTTCTTTGTAAGCCATGTTAACCCTTTCTTGGTCTACGTTTAGTGTCAATTTCAATTGCATATATTATATTGAGTGAAAACACATATCTTTTCATAAATAACGTTCTATATAAATATTCTGACATTTTACAATAAGATTTTATTGACAAAGCATACACTCGTTCAAGAAATTTATAACATTAATAGTTTTTACGTGTTTTTTAAAATAAAATTGAATTTTAATAAGCCATATACTAGACATCATCGGTCACAACAGTCTCACTTTTGTTTATTCCCATTGGAACTCCCACAATTCAAATATTTGGCCTCCATTTTCGCTTTAAAAATAACTTAACGGAGTTAAATTTTGTTTTTTTTTCAAATTGCAAACAAATGATTTAGGGCTTTTGCTTTGAATGTGTATACGAGTCGGTTGATGTAAAACTTACCTCGAAACAGTGCTCCAAACGACAGCATTTCGTCGTTTGGAGCACCATTTCGAGGTAAGTTTTACATCAATCGACTTGTATCTTCGTTCTGGTCAAAACCCCTAAAACACGGTTTGTAATTTGAAAAAAAACTTAAATCCGTTAAGTTATTTTTAATGAAGGAACGGTGGAGGCCAAATATTTGAATTGTGAGATTGCCAGTGGAAATAAACAAAACTGAAACTGTCAATGACCAATAACATCAATTAGAGATTATTGAAATCCAATTTCACTTTTTTAAAACTTTCTAATTTGATTATATTAATAAAATGATTTTATTAATATGAAATTATTGAATTTTATCTTTAAGTGTTGATTATTATGATTTTTCATATATATTGAAAACCTAAATGACCACCACAATGTAAAGGTGTACCAAAAACCGGTTATAGAACTGAAACTGGAAAAAAAATCGAAACTGGTTTTTTTTAACTGGCTTTTCTATAACCGGTTTTAGAACCGAACTGAACCAAACCGAACCGGCGGTTATAGACCGGTTAGAGATCTTGAGCTTCGAAACCGGTTTTAAAACCGAAACTGGTTATATAAAACCGGTTTAAACCGGTAAAAAACTGGTTTTTTTATAAACCAGTTAAAAACCGACCCTAACCGGTTGAACCGGTTATAAGAAAAACCGTTTTTTCTTTTTGATTTAAAAAACCGATTCGGTAAAAAACCGAAACCGGTTATTAAAAAAACCGATTTGTACACCTCTACCACAATGGGTCAAACCAACATTGACCAAAATATTTCCAAATCCACCACACAACTTTTATAAACCTCACAACACAACCCTACTTACTTCTCTCAAACGCCGTTAACTTCCCCTCTTTCAATTTCATTCCCCGTGTTTGCCCTAATTCCATTATGCCCCTCAATTTCCCTAAACCCCCTTCTTCTCCCTCAATTTGATCCCCAAATTCCCCACAAATCACCCCCAATTTCTCCACAATTCCCCCAATTTCACACCCTAACTTCATAACCCTAACTTTCAATCCATCGCAATTGCTGAACCGGAGCTGCTAAGTGAGTCTGTTACTTACTTCTTTATCCATATGTTTTTTTTTTGTTTATGTTGTTACGATTTAGGGGTTTTTTGCTACTCTAGGGTTTGAAATTTTGTTGCTTTAATTGTGTTTTTTATTTATTGTTAGCTTTGTTTTTGTTACTTTAGGGTTCGGAATTTGTTGCTTTAATTGTGTTTTTTTGCTGAGTTTTTAGGTCTATAATTAAATTATTTAATTTAAATTAGTATATATATATGTATATTTTTTGTGGTTTATGGTTGGGTTTTGATTGTTACTGAAAGTTTAGAGTTGATGTTGATTTTTTGAGTTTTTTTTTGGGGGAAGTTATTAGGAAGATCGAGGCTGTATTGAGGGATATTAAGTGACAATGCTGGTGTTTGTTTTACTGAATTTTGAATTGATATGTGCTCTAATTGAGATGAAAGAATAGGCTTGGAGGAGATATATGGTTAAAGTTTCCGGCTTTAGCGGATTATGATCAGTAGATTGATCTTTTAAGCTTTCTTGATTTGAACTCGATTGGTGTGATCGTGCTTAACTGTGTGTTGGCGCGAGATATAGATAATTCTTGTATTGAGTAACTTTAGTTTGGTACTTTGGTTCGTTAGCACCTTGGTTTATGTTTTTGTGTTGAAAGGTTTGTAAATTTTTGGTTGTCATCTAGTTGAGATGTATGTGTAAAAGGCATGATTTTTGAGGGGAAAGTTATCAGGAAGATCGAGTATCAAGTGACATTAACTGAACAATGCCGGTGTTTGTTTTACAGAATTTTGCATTGACATAATAAAGAACAGTTTTACAGGAAATAGATGGTCAAAATTTCTCACTTTACCTAAATTATGATTACTAGATTGACCTTTTGAGCTTTCTTGATTTGAAACCGATTGGTGTGATCACGCGTAACCGTGTTAGCTTGCATAACTGACGTAGGAGACGGTCATGAGATATAGATGAATGCTGTTTTACCTCAAGATTAAGAGTCTTGAATAATCACTATCTACCTTTTTCCCTTTTTGTTACACTTTTATTTAAAGTCATAGAAACAAGATTGTGATGCTGATCTTAATTAGTGATAATCCACAAAAAAGGAAGAGTATTGATGCTATCGTATCTTATCGTCATTTTATTTGCGCACACAATATCAGACCGTTACAACCCTTCTTGTGTTTGTTTCTATAGGCGAGAATAATGGCTAAAGGGAAGCTTATATTGATCTGCCAATCTGGCGGTGAGTTCGTAACAAACGATGATGGAACCATGTCATATAACGGAGGAGAAGCAAACGCAGCAAACGTCACTTCTGAGACTCCATTCAGCGACTTGAAATTGACGTTGGCTGAAACATGCAACTTAAACCAAGAAACAGTGACCGTGAAGTATTTCCTGCCGGGAAATAAGCGAAACTTGATTACCGTAAAGAACGATAAGGATGTAAAAAGGATGATTGATTTTCATGGGGATGCACTTACAGCTGAAGTCTTTGTTATGGGAACACCGGGGTTTAACCGTAGTGCCCTAGAAACGCAAACTAACAGGTATTGTTAAGTATCGATACCGACGTTCTTCTGTTACAGTTACAGATGGCAAAATGGGTGGGTTGGGATTTGGGTTAATGGGTCAAAGTGGGTTTTGTGGGGTTGACCCGAAACACCTTTTTCTAAATATCTTAAATCTTAGAGTAAAATGCCATTTTCCTCCCTGAGGTTTGGCCAGTTTTGCGACTTTCGTCCAAAGGTTTGTTTTTGGATCCAGATGCGGAAAAACAAAGCTTTGGACGAAAGTCGCAAAGGTTTTCTTGAACAAAGTGATAAATATTTGTGTCCAATATGATTACCAAAATTATGCCATATCGATAACAAAAAGCTTTCTTGAACAAAGTGACCTGGGAGGTTTTATGCACTAGAAGTACACTTCGCGTGATTTCCAACTCGAATAACACTATCACTTTGTTTGTTCGTGTTATGAAAAAGGCCTAAAGCATACTTATCTCTAATCAAATTGTTGATATACCCACAGGCAAAACATTACCAAGAACGATGAGACTGTAAACAATGATAACTTGAGTCCCAAGAAAGACGAGAAGACAAAACGAGGCAAAGCGGGTCCCAAGAAAGAGAAGAAGGTGAAAAAAGACGATAAGGTGGCCAAGACTCCTATTGCATCTCCAACTAGAACGACACGTCGTTCCGTTGCTGCTGCTAAAGCCGAAGCCGCTTCTCAAAAAAAGAAAAAACAAAAGCAAAAAGAAAAGGAAAAAACAGATTCGAAGGGTTCCGGTGATACTTCAAGTGCGGAATCCAAGCAGGTTAACGTGAATGTCGTTTCAGAAGGTAGTTCCGACGTTGTGTCTAGTCGGAATGCAAAACGGAAAAAAAGCCGACGCTAGCCCAGCTGACAGTGTTAAGAAACGAAAACGCACCCCGTCTTGGAAGGTCGGTGTGAATGGTCGCCCGACTATAGTTTCTGATTCCGCGGGGTCAAAGTCAAAGGGTAGTTCTGGAAATAAAACATCTCAGAGAAAGAGTGGTAGGTTAGCTGCGAAAGAAAACAAGTCTCAGGAGAAGAAATCGGGGAGAAAAAGAGGGCGTCCTCGAGCGATTACTATTACCAGTGATCAAGATCAACAAGAAGATGTTGTGGGACCCACTGCTCTTGACATGTGTGATGATGACGTGTCACCTGAGACGTTAGTTTCCTCGTGGAAGTCAGCCATTACCGGTGTTGGTCAACAATTCACAAACGCACACGAGTTCCATGAAATGTTGCGCAGATACGCTATTGCGAATGATTTCGATTTCAAACTCAAGAAAAACGATAAAAACCGTGTGGTTGGTGAATGTGCCGAAGACGGGTGTTCTTGGAAGTTTAACGCCGTGTGGGTCCCGTCTACGGAATCTTTTAAGATAAAGACCATGAACAATGTACATAAATGTGACAAAGAAGATAAAGAATCAAACAACTGGTTATTAAATACCATAAAAGAGAAGCTGCAAGAATCGCCGGATCTAAAACCAAAAGAAATCGCTAACGGGCTTTTGAAAGACAATGCGGTCGATTCAAACCCGAGTTTTCGATGGGAAAGTGGTTTCTCGCGACGAACAACTTCACGGGTCCGATAATGATGCGTATAATAAGTTACCGTGGTTTTGTGAGAAGATTATGGAAACGAATCCCGGTAGCTTCTCGAAACTTGTTGTCGGTGAGGATAAACGATTTAAAGCCATGTTTGTGTCGTTTTACGCATCATTATGCGGATTTCTGAATAGTTGTCGCCCGCTTCTTTTTCTCGAAGCCACTTCTATGTGGTCAAAGTATGGTGAAGTATTAATTACGGCTAATGCCATTGACGGAAACGATGATTTTTTTCCTGTTGCGTTTGCGATAGTAGACGTTGAAGATGATAACAATTGGCGTTGGTTCTTGGGACATTGAAAGCGACAATCTTTAACTCGCCACAACCGATACCGATCACGTTCGTGTTTGATAGAGAAAAGAATTTGAAGAATTTGAAAATGACTGTTCTTGAACTATTTGAAGACTCTCATGTCGGTTACTCGATTTACCATCTTCTAGAAAGCTTTAAAAGAAACGTGAAGGGCCCGTTTCACGGGGACGGTAAATCGTATTTGCCGTTTCATTTCTTGGCTGCCGCACACGCGGTCCGTCTTGTCGGTTCTAAAAAGGCAACCGAACAGATAAAACAAATATCGTCACAGGCGTATGATTGGGTCATGCAGATCGAACCTCAACATTGGACAACATCATCTTTTAAAGGCGAACGGTACAATCACATCATCGATGATGTTGGCGCATCATTTTCGAAGTTAATGGAAGATTATCGGGAGTTACCCATTTTACATAAAATAGACGCGATTATACGTACAATGATCGATGCCATTAACGATGCCAAGCTAGACGGAAGTATGTGGTCAACGCATCTTACTCCATCAAAGGAGAAACAACTTCAAGAAGAGAATATGAAATCAAGCGGTTTAAAAGTGTTGATATCTTCCGATACGTTGTTTGAGGTTCGTGAAGATTCGACGCATGTTGTGAATATCAGTACGTGGAGTTGTACATGTTTAAGGTGGAAAGAAACGGGTCTACCATGTCGTCATGCACTTGCGGTATTTGCGTTGATTGGTAGAAACCCTTATGAGTTTTGCTCGAGTTTCTTCACAGTGGATGCTTATCGTTTAACCTACCTCGAGCTGATTAATCCGGTCCCGATTGAAAAGGAAGAAGTCGAAAAGATAGAGATTGAACAAGTTGCGGGTGAAACGGAACTCGCTTTGAACGTTGAGGGCGACATTGCGGAAATTGGCGAAAAGATCGAGATCGAAGAAGAAAAAGTTGAAACCGAAACGAAGGCTGATAACGAAGAGTGCGAAAAGGTAGAGATTGAAGACGAGAAGGGTGAAAAGATGGAGATTGAGATTACATGGGGTGAAAACGACGAAATCGGGAAAATGGAGGGTGAAAAGGTGGAGACTGAGAAAGACGAGGGGGAAAAGGGTAAGATTGCGGAAGACGATGGCGCGCGCGTGCTTGTGCTTCCTCCGATACCTGTAAAAACGGTCGATGTAATGAAGGAGAAGATGGATTGGGACGAAACGGAGGTGGAAACGAAGAGAACGGTAACGTGCACAAAATGCAAGCAACCGGGGCATAATAAGAAGTCTTGCAATCTGTACCAGCTGCAACAAGAAGCTTGTTGACTTTGGTCAACCATGAAGAAGAGTCACCAGGTATGATAACAGTTATTGTGAGACCAGTTTATAGGTGGTTTTATTTTTATTGTTAATATTTGAACTTGAAAGTCTTGGTTTGTGAACATTTGGTTAGATTTATTATACCCTTTGAACTTTAGTCTTTTTTAAAGTTGCTCAAGTGAAGGTAGGAAAATGTTGATGAATAAAGATTTCTGTTTGTAATCCTGGTTAATCCTGATATTTGGATTGGGCTTTTGTTTGTTTGTTATGGGCTTTGGCCCATAGTTAGAATTGGGCTACTAAAGTTGGGTTTATTTTTTGGCTTAATTGAACATGAAAGTCATTCACAAGTTACAATCACTACATAGAGGCTTTAGATATAAAACTAATTTTAAATAGAGAACTATGAGAATCATATACTTCTATGTGGCGCTTCATCCTCCACCCCGAACCCCTCATCCTAAGACCATTCCAAGCACCCTAATGGGAGTATGAGATTTGAGGTAACCGGTTATATAACCATCTTACATATAACAATTTAACAGCTATTTTTGAAAGGCTTAAATTACAATAAATCCATCTTCGGTGTGGCTCAAACTTTTGACTTTAAGAGCAGCTATTTTTTGAACGGCTTAAAGTACAATAAATCCAATTTAGTGTGGCTCGAACTTTTGACTTTAAGTGAAACAATACCTTAACTCCAATGGCTTAAGATAACAGTTAATTCGATTTATCTATTCATAAAATCCATCTTAATATTGTAAGAATAAATATCCCTTGTCTTTAATTTGACATACATTATTATTATTGTATATGGGATACCCGGTGTCACATTATCAACTTATATATTTTAGTATATCAAGTAAATATTAAAATGTGAATGTTAAATTGAATGATGACTTTATTATATGTAATAATAATTTTATATCAAAAGAGGTTAAAATTGGGCCATACACCATAATTGTTGAGAATGGCATACATGTATATAACAATGATGAAAAAAATGTTCTCACTAGTAGAATAAAATTGTTATCTTTTATTATTGGTGTACTTCCTTGATCTAGAAACTGATATAATATCATTATATGCAGTGGCGAATCTAGAAAATATTCGTAGGAGTAACGTTTTATAAAAAAAAAGGGTAACGAAATCGAAAAAACGTCAAAAAAATGTCAATTTTTTCCAAAATTTACACTACCGCCGGAACGCCAAGGGGTAGCGAAGACTACCCCTACGCCTAAGGTATGTCCGCCCCTGTTTTTATGGCTTAATGTCTAAATAATTCTAACATACTTCGTGTAAAAAAAGAAAAAAAAGAGAGAAGAAGAATCAGTTTCATTTCATTTAAGAAAAAAAAATCATCCACCACTTTAAAGCATAACATATTAGCATTTAAGCTAGTTTCGACATGAAGTTGTGGTAGAACAAAACGATTAAAACCCATAGATAAGTATGATATAAAATTAGTATGCGTTGCAATTCTCTATAAACTAAGAAAACACGTTATCTAAATCCATTATACATGAGATGAGACGTTATCATTACTTATCAATTACTTTTCGGACTGACTCATTAAAATATTCAAAGTCAGTCGAGCTTATACGAGCTACGACCGGTATCAAACCTAAATCATTGCTCATTTAATAATTTAATGTGTCCAAGACTTTATTATACCAAGTTTGATTTACTTAATGAACGAAACTAAAAGAAATATATTACTTACAATATATGATTGTAGGTGTATGATATCGTATAATCAACTACTCAAATTAAAAATTGCACCCACTAAACATATGGATTTGGATATAGAAACAACATCTATTAAATATATTTATGTTACTATTATTATTTGTTAACGCTTAAACTGGTATAACATGGGAATTGAACCCCTTATCTCCTTTTACCCTAAATTCTATATAAGTCATCAACACCATTGGGTTATTCCCAAACAGATATATTTCGGTTGGTTGATAACTAAGTTTTATGCAAGACGTTCATTAGTTTGAAATCTCATTTAATGCTATTCACAATCAAAACTTAAAACAAAGAGAGCATATCGTTTTTAAATAGCTCGTGGCTCGAAACTCACTCACAAAAGGGTCTTTTGAAATCAGCTAGTTCATAAATAAGCCAAACGAGTTGGCTCAGTTTATAAACAAGCCGAGCTCGAGTCAAAGTAAGCTCGTTTGTTACATGATGTGATCCTTGAGCACACTAGACACCACACTAATATTAACTTACATATTTTAAAAAAATGATTCTAATCTAGCATACACGAGTAGGCTCGAGCTTTTACGAGTTAAACTTTACTGTTTAACTTCGAGCCTGAGTTAAAATTTGCCATAAAATTGATGGAATTTTTGACTACCCATAATGTTTTACTAATTAACTTGCAGTGTTTAAAAAACTGACTTCCAAAATGGTTTCATCAAATATATTCATTTTCAATCCTATTTATAAATCAAACGCCACCTTAACTCATATTACCCAATTTTCAAGTGGTGGATAGTTTCCTCTTATATCCCTGTCAATTTTTCTTCTACTTTAAAATAATAGTTTTAATATCAATCATAACATTTTTAACCAATAATCTTCTAATATAGTCATACTTTCTTCTTATTTTCTTTTAAAACAATACTAAACACAAAAATTAATTATATATATATATATTATATATATAATATAATGATGCCAACACACAGCAAAATTAAAATTAGACATGTGTCACTCAGTTAGGCATGAATTAGTCTTTACTTATCATCAAATCAACTAATCGAGATAAAAAAATATTTGATAATCTCATCTTTCTAATTTCTTGATACGTTTTGGTATACCATCCTTTTATTGTCAAATACAAATATATATTTGATAATAATGTCATCTTTCTAATTTCTTGTTTAGTTGTGGTATACCCTCCTTGTTTATCAAATACTTGTTTTTTTAACCATCCGCACACCCATATATTCTTTTCATGTGTAATAATCAAATAAAGTGAATTATTTTTTTTATTTTTTATTCCATCCACTCAAACATGGTTTTTAATTGAATTTTTTATAGGTACTCTAGTAGAGTAAATATATAGAGTTATTATATAAGTACTCTAGATTAGTTATATAATTATTCTACTAGAGGAGTTATATGTATTTTTTTATTTTTTTTGTTTTAAAACTAAGATCATGGTTGTAAAAATCCCGACTAGTCTATGATTAGTTGTCTATTAATCACTAATCAGAGGTTCACCAACTAATGGCCGATAATCACTAGGTGGTCAAATTTTGGCCAGATCTCGACCAAATTTCAATTAAACCTTACAAGTTATTACCATTACTTAAATTATAGGTCAATAGGGGTTAAAACTTGTCTACTTTAAAAAAACCACGTATAAAAAGTATGTATGTAATATATAACTAGAATTTACATTTAATCCGATCTATCCCGATTAATCGTTAGTCGATACTCCACTGACTGACTAGCGCTTAACGATTCTTCAAACGTTGACTAAGATAAATGCTTATGTTTTAAGCAATTAAAATCAATTTATATAATAACCTTACTTACTTTTCATTCTCATAAAAATCAAATAAAATAACCATAATATTATTACTAAAAAAGGACTAGCTAGTAGCTAGACCAATGGCAATGTAGATAAGGAATTTACTTGTAGTCTATTTTATTCATTGTAATTGTAATTTTACTGAATAAAAGTAATACACACCGATGTGTGAATTTTACATGGAATAATTAATAAGATGGAATTTGACAGTCGTATATTTGAAGGTATTGGGATAGATATAGGAACAATTTTTTTAATATTAATAATATTCAGTGAGGTCCAAATATTGAAAGCAATTGGTGGGGTAGGTCCCACCGAAACAGCTGTGAAAAGTGAAGTTCGACCCGATTCACCCGATCGGACAACGATCCTCTTCATCACGACTGTGACTCCAAAACCTCCGTTCTTTTTTGTTGCATATATATATATATATATATATAGGGTAGGGTTCAATATGAACACTAGGTTGAGAGTGAACTATGTGAACTAATCTGAGCCATTGGATTATATCATCTAGAGATTTTTAAACAATGACAAGATTGTAATTATAAGGTTGTAACTTTTCTTTAATTAATTGACAGAAGGGTATTTGCGTTTTTGTAAATTGCATTTATTAAACAATATAATCAAAATACCTAAAATCTTGCTAGTTTACAAGATACACAGTTGTTAGTGTATACAGTCTCGATAGTATTAGTTTATACAAGATACACAGATGTTAGTTCATACACGTGTATAGTCTCGCTAACTATTTATTTATACAAGATACACAGCTGTTAGTTTATACAGATATGTACTTGATGATACACATGTGTATAAATCTGGTTTATACCGACCTGTGGGAACAAGATGTAATTATACACAAGTGTATAAGTGTTGTATATGCTGACCTGTATACACATATGTAAAAAAACATAATTTAATTAGGTTTAATATTTAATTTTAAAAAGAACATAAGAGTTTATTTAAAAATAAATATTAGCCATTTAATCTCTTTATTAAAATAATAGAGAAATAATTAAAAATGAGAGAGAGAGAGAGTTAAGAGATGAGAAAATTGAGGGATTTTAATTAAAAGTACTTCACTAATATCAATTTACCCTTTTAATCTAAAAATGATCAAAGGCCAAGAGTTAGTTCACTCGTTCACTATCAAAAAGTTGTTCACAAATGATCACTAATCTATATATAATATATATATATATATATAGGATGATATCTAATTTATAAATTTAATACCGTATATTAAAATTTTATTCAAACTATTTGTTTTGAGAGCAGATGTTTGAATCAGATGGTTAAACATTATATTGAGCCTAAATGATTTATACCTCTTACTGGTTTAGCACTTAAGGACCTAAACCTTTTACTGGTTCAGAACTTATCCTTTCAGAAGTTACCAAACAGACTCTGAGTATATGTCAGTGCAAATACAATTTAATGAGAGTAAATGTTAGCGGGTGTAGATGATTGATCATATGTGGATGTCATGTGCCTTGTATTTATAGCATGTGTTGGTATATTAATAATAAGTTATGTATTAAGTATGAACATGGTTATGGTTAGGTGGTCATTTGGAAATACATTCTAGCAAATTAAGATATATATCAAGTATATAATCGAGTAAACGGGTACAATTTATCAGGTAATCGAGTCTGGTAAACGGGTATATAGTCAAATCCCAAACTCGCCAAAAAATAAAAAGTAGCCCCAAACCCGATTAACCGACCCCAAACCCATTTCAAATATGTTGGGTTTTTCGTTTACCAATTAGGTTCGGATTGGATTGTCGCCCCTAACAATTATCCATATAGAATAATCGTACACCTTTAAATAAAAGAAAATGAAGGGAAAATAGCCTATCACTACATGTATAATATCCCATATCCATAAATAAAAGGTGGAGAAAAATCAAATCAAATAAATATTTTATTATTTAAATGGATGATTCCAATTATATTATTATGGCCAGGAATGTAGATTCTTTGTGTTATTCCTTGGCCTTGATTTGATTCTAAAGAATATGCATGTCATTTTCATGGGATATAATGGTAAGTTGGTAACATGTAATATTATTTATTAGATTGGCTGTAATTTCCAAATCACTAGTTTCACTATAATATAGAAGGTTGTAACTATCGTAAAAGGGTCAAGTGTTTATCTAGCGTCAAAAGCTTGAGTTTGACTCAAATTGTTCGAGTCAACTTTCAGTCTATTGGTAGTAGGCTTGGGTTTTTTAATGAAGACTAAAGTTTAATTCTCACTTATGTTATATTGGGGTGGATATAGGCAATGAAGGATTTGGACTATGTCTTGTGTGAGGTTGTAGTTCGATTCCCGAGCCTAACTGGGTTTTCGTCCCACCGTGTGTTATATCAGAGAGTTCTGCTCTTGTGGTGGCACAACGACTGTCAAGTGGTAGCCAACGGTATGGTTTCCCGGGGGAACGCCCAAAAAAGCCAAACTTTGAAGCAGCGTGGGCCCAGTTAAGACAACATGGTCTGGCCAAAGTGGGGCAATACAGGACTCTCTGATTTAAAGAGTATGTAACCTTATACATAAAGTTCACCATTTAAAAAAAGAAACTTTCTGTAGAGTCTCAACTTGAACTCAAGATTTTTAACTGGGTTTAAACTCAAGATCAAGTATTAAAGATATATGATGGGCATCTTTATATTGTTACGTAAGTATACACTAATATTATTATAAAACAAGCACTTTGACGAGGTTTTGTCTTTTTATAGGTTAAACGAGAAAACATAGAATAAAAGTTACGCCCATAAAAATTGCAATAATAAAATGATAAAAGGAAAAAATGTTAGAAGAAGGTCAAAATGTTGAAAAAGTCAAAGGACAAATGACAACATGTGACACAAGAAGTTCACAAGTTACACTTGCAACAAAATTGTGGAATTTTTATGAATGTCATAGCATACAAAGTTACATCATCATGATCTTGTTCTCACACGTTACCCTCACACAGGCAGAGGTGGACCTAGAGTGATAGAAGGGTAACTTACGTTGTCCCTTGACGCTCTGACGATAGTGTAAATTTTGAAAAATTTTAACGTTTTTTCGATTTCGTTACCTCTTTTCATTGAAACGTTACCCCTATGCGAATTTTATAGATCCGCCACTGCACATAGGAAACAAGAAAGAATGGTACGGTACTCCTAGCATAACATATGATATTCATATTGCATCCGTATAGTTGATCATGTAATATAAAATAATGTAAACAATATATGTATACTATACGATATGAATAAGCATAGACATAAGTATTATGTTACATCATAAAACTCTACCAAACTTAAGCTCATTTTTAGTGCATAGATAACTAGAGACATAATAAAATAGTAACCATTAATCAATAAAAGATTACATAATTACTTAGAACTGTATATCATTACATTGATAGAATGACATGTGCAACATTTATGTTTCTCTATTTAACAAGATAAATTATGACCATTCTCTCTCTTAATGGTGGATCTAGAAGAAGAATTCAGTGTATACAGTTACGGATCTGAATGAAACAGAAAAACTTTTTTTTCACTTCGTCAAGAAAGTTAAAGTGTATACCGGACACCCTATGACCCTTGATAAATCCGCCCATGCATCTTCTTATCTATTCATGATCCAATGTATACAAGAAATCCATTTAGCAAGCAGTTACAATTGATTCTTCATTTGCATTTATGTAATTATACTAAAAATTGCTATATTTTCTCTCTATTTTTTAATAAAATAACAGTTTTTTTATACTTTTATAATTATCTTTTCAATCTCTTCAACTCACAACCATTTTTAAAAAAATTAAAAATTATAGAAGGTGAATAATGTTTTATCTAAATTTACTGATGAACAATAACATTTTTTTTCTCTTCCACTCACAACCACTCTATATAATATAGATGATACACTCACGTAATCACGGAGTATCAATGTGAATGCTATAACTATTAACAACTCTAGTTTGAAACCACCTAAAAATATTTAACCAAAATAAATAAGTACACACATATATATACTAAAGTTTCAACAACCTCTTTAACTGTCACTTACTTTATTTAATGTTAATGTTCTTTTTTCCAAATAAAGAAAGTAAAATCGGAAGTTAACGGAGTAAAAGGTTAAAAGGTTGTTCATTTGATTACCAAAGATTCTCTGCAACCAACAGTTTTCCGAATATGCCACTCTTATCCTTCTCAAACTTTAATTACTTCACTTTTGCCTTTCCAAAAATAAAACAAAATTACTTCACTTTTATTTAAATTGAAATATTTGCGCTCTATTGAATAAAAAAACTTAATAAACTAATTACACCATTTCAGAAAACTTTGATGTTTTTATTTTGGGGTGATATCTCATGTCACCTCATCCTGCTCTGACGTCTGATATATCATTCTGAAAGGTGATATCTCACGTCACCTCGTCCTACCCACTAATGGGCGTGAGAGGTTAAGGATGGGGTCCACCCCTAATAAACAAATCACACATCTTTTAATTTAGTTTTTAGTTAAATCACAAACACACTTGTTAAAGGATATATTATTTTGAAGACCCATTGTCGATATTGCATTGACCTAGCAAAGCGTTAGCATTTTACATTAACACATTGCATAGTATAAATATTTAAATTCCCACTTAATAAAACAAAAGAAAAAAGTACATGGCAAAGTACAGGTTTCCATAATAAAAGGTAATATTAGATATTTTTTTAATCATCAAAATGTACAAGTTGTTCTAAATATTTACTTAATTTTTAAGGGTGAAAGGGGCACTCCTTAAATGGAGAGTGGTAAACTTTTTTTTAATCAATAATATCATGCCATGTCAACTCACCACTCCATTCTTCATTTTGCACTCAATCACTAGGGGTGCTCAAACACATGGGGTGTTTATTTGTTTTTAACCAAAAATCCAACGGCTACATGCTTTTTTGTTCGGTGACTATTCCACGATTTGGGGAGTCACTGCGAGCTTGGTGATGATGGCGACACTCTTGCCGCTCGGTAACTTGATTCACCGAAGGGGTCACCGTATGGTGCCCCTTCCACCCTAATCACCAAAAATATATAAGTTGTTCTAAATATTTACTACAGAGATCTTGTAATATGATTTAGAAGAAACAATCTTAAAAATCTTGCGATCGAATATTGTTTTATAAACTCAAAATGACTAAACATGTGCTTATGATATATATATATATATATATATATATTTAAAAAAGTATTAAATTTTTATAAACTATCCGACCCATAATAAGATCATTGTAGCATTTGTAACCAGGTTCATCAATTCTATGGACATTGACATAGAAAAAGGATAACCGAGGTGGAAAAGAGCCGAAAAACTTCGTTCGTTTGGTTTCTCTGGTAATGATCCATTGATCTTTTTGCAAGAATCTCTACAAACGGTTTCCGTTAGACGGAGTGGAGAGCAATAGGAGAGTCGTCTATAAACTGAGTTGAACTGGATCAGGCTCACGTGAAAATTCTGTAACCCCTCAAAATAAAAATATAATACTTTTTACTTAAAAATTACATATTTTACATATCTTTCACTTGTGACATGTGAGACATGATAAAACATGTGTAACCATTGGTAACCTGTAAAATCGCGTATCATTTGATATAATACATATATAAATATTTCTCATAAATTCTATAAAGAATAAATCAAACAATAATACATAAATATAAATATTTCTTATAAATTCTATAAAGAATAAATAATATAATAAGACTCTACATTTCGTCGTTTTCCTAATATTTATTTCACAGTAGGTGTCACTCTCTTTTCCAGAACCAAAACCACTAACCACCATACAATGTACAACCACTTATACGTATAATACCCTATTAACCTACTCAGTACTCTGTATTTAGCAACAACCACTCTGCACAAAGTCATCATCACCTTCACACCCGCCCAGTTGTCTCTCATCTATTTATAACTTCGAGGCCTCACCCTCGTTCGCCACCATAATATCGCATATAGAGACATACATCTGTATCTATATAGGGAGAGATTTAACCCTAAATTGTTAAATCTCTCTCTGTTCTCTGCGTGTAGATCTGATGACGTCAGCCACAATTCTCTCAGATCTCGGCACCGAGATCCTTATCCCGATCTGTGCGGTTGTAGGCATATTGTTCTCGCTCTTCCAGTGGTACCTTGTGTCGCAAGTTAAGCTCGTGGTTGAGAAACCGGATGCTGACGGAAAGAACGGGTTCACGGAGGCGTTGATTGAAGAAGAAGGTGTTAATGATCATACTGTTGTTCAGAAATGCGCTGAGATTCAGAATGCTATCTCTGAAGGTATATTATTATTATTATTATTATTATTATTTGTTGTTGTCGTTGAATTTAGGTTTAAGTTTTGTGTAGATTTGGATATTATGAGTGAATTCATAAATGTTAAGTAAATTTAGAGTTAAATTATCTGGAAAATTGAAATCTGAGAAGTTTTTGTGGTAACTTTTCATTGCTTAATCGGAATATTCCGTTAATATTCCTTTTTTGTTTATGTGATTCACCTTAATTTTGTTGTTTAGTTAATTTATTAATGTTATCTAAGTTTAGTTTAAAAATATCTGGAAAAATTAATATCTGAGAATTTGTGAAGTTGAATGTAATCTGAGAATTTGTTAAGCTGAATGTTTATAGAAGTTTAATTAGTGTTATAATTGTAAATATAGTTGAATTTTCAATTAATTATGCAATTTGGCGGTGATTTGTGGCTCAAATCCAGATCTACCTTTTTGTTTCTTAAATACTATTGATTAAATATTAAATATAGTAATGGTGTTGGTTGTAGAATTGATGGAAAGTATATGATTTTATATATACACGTGCAGGTAGTGTTTTTTCAAGTTTCAACACTTAAATTTCGAATATAAAAATGATTTGTTGCGATTTGATGTTAATGTGGCTGCCTTGATGTTATGCAATGTCACACCCAAACCCGCAGCGGAATAAGAGTCGGGGCATAATTGGGTTATCACCAAAGCTCATGATGTTTACTAAAATGTTTGATATTTATTAAATTCAAATTACAACTTAAATGTTCAAGTCAAATTCATACAATACAAGGAAAGGAAAATTAAATAAACAATCCAAAATCTAAACCGATTTATTCTTCTAGGTCGTCCTATATGTTTCTTGCTTCAACTGGATCACCTGTATCATGTGTAGAAATGGGGAATTTTGGGTCAACAAAAGTTGGCGAGTGAACCTTGTTAAAAACCTTTGTCATTGATTTCTTGTTGTATTTATATGGAAAAATTGTGCAATAATCATATGTGAGCAAACGTAAATAAACAAACAATAACAAACCACCTTGCATGAGTATATGACATGAATGATAATGTATATGTTGGCAACGTCACGTTCCGCTCATAGGTAATGGGGAACGAACGAGCCTATGATGATGTATGTGAGATCAAGGCTCAATCAAACGGAGCCGATCATATGTTGGCAACGCCACGTTCCGCTCATAGGTAATGGGGAACAGTTCCGCTCATAGGTAATGGGGAACAGACGAGCCTGTGATAATGTATGTACTGAAAATAATAAATTTAATCTAAACATTAACCACACAATTAATTGATACATATTGGCTACACATTTGATCATGGTTATGATGGATGCACAAGTGTTTAAATGTAATAAATAATAAGCGACACATGATACACCCAAAATGTGATTAAAACGGGGAATTTGTAGAGATTCACTACAATGGGTGCGTTCGTTTGATGATGTTGAATGCGCACGAGTTTTGGGATTTGATCGACGAGGAAAGACTATCCTAAAATAATAACGAAATGGTACGGTAAATAAGTGGATTTTATTAACAATTTTAATAGGATTTTTAGATTTATTTTTGTGAGTTTAAGGTCATTTTCTAACTTTAAAAATATTATTTTTAATTGATTTTTAAATTAAATAAATAAATAAAAATATAAAAAAAATGTTGACTTTTTGTTGACCGTTGACCGTTGACCGGTCCGTTGACCGGACCGTTGACCGGTCGGACAGTGGTAATTGGTGCGCTGAGTGAGGTTCGAACCCGGGACCTCTCGTACGTGTGCACGCAGCTCTACCAACTGAGCTACGTGTCTAACCCGAAATAATATGTGTTTTAAATATATATATATACAAATTAAATGTTAATTTATTTGGTTTATATTAAAAGGTTTTAAAATGGTCGAACCGGTTTGCAGGGAGCCGGATCGAACTCGGGTCCTTCGGTTTGTAAGCGCACAGCCCAACCAGTTGGGCTGTGTGTCTTATCTGTTTAACTTACGGTTTATATTAATTTTATAAACAAACTGGAATCTGTTCTGATTCAGTTTTAAAAAGAATGGTTTTAATTCGGAAAGTCGGTGCGTTTGTATGGTTCGAACTCGTGACGTGCGCTATGTGTTTGCACACAGTCCACCGCTGGACTGTGTGTCTAACCCGGTTTAATATTCAATTTATATTATACTTATACACAACGTCGACTTCGTCTTTTTCATTCAAAAACACAGAACAACGATATTCGACTGTTCTTGTTAAATCGTTCGTCGAACATTTTATTGATTGAATTGTAATGGATAAAAAAGAGTTAAGGAATCGAATGTACCGAACAGACTGATTTTCTCAGAACTCCGGCAATGGTCGTCGGCTCTGATTTGTGAATTCCGTCTGGATGAATCAATTAACAGTTTTGATCAATGAGTTGTGAAATTGAGTTACTAAACAAAGATTATCAGAGGGTTTAGATATTTGTACCGATTCACAGCGTGATTTCGGAAACTTCCAGAGATTTTCCGGCGAGTGCAGAATATCCGGTAACGTCGTCTGGGACGGATTCTGGTTGAAGGATTTAAGTTAGTATAAGTCTAACAATGGATAGAAGATGAAAGAATCGAGAAATTTACCGATTTGATGTATGTCTCGGTTTTCCGGCGAAAGTCCGGCGATAGCAGATAACGATTCCGACGAATAGAAGTTAGAGTGAAAATGAAATTGAGAGTGTTGCGAGTGTATCCGAGATGTGAGGCGATGGTATTGTTAGTGTATATTGAAAATAAATTTCATTTCGGTTTTAACTCCCAACAATCATATGAATCGAGACATTGAAGACTGAATTGATTAGAACGTGGGTTGTAATTGATTTATCGGTTATACTCAGGAACTCGCGATCACTCAAAAGTCCCTAGATGTTTGAAAGCCGATGAGCGGTTTCAGTTTTTGGCGCAAACAGATGAATTCACGGGTGCAACTTAAGTTTTATTTGATTCATTGATTACACAAACGAGTCAAGTGGCGGAGTGGTTAAGTGTTTGTTTGATAAACTAGCTGACCCGGGTTTGAAACCAGGCAGCTTGATATTATTTTTTTTGCACTTATTTTTACTTTTTAATAATTATAGTTTTTAAACTCTAATATGTTTATTAAATATGTAATGCTTAAAATTAATATTAATCATAAATACGCAACGAAATTTTATAACTGATTAATCGATTAATAAACGAAGGGGGTTTTGGAAACCCGTTTTTCGACGGATGTTACATGCAACCTTTGTTTACATTGTAAATCATGTGATTTCATCACAACTGGTTGTCGGTGGTATATTTTTATAGTATTTAAATTGTTTCGTTTGGTGTGTGTTAATTGGATCTTGGACAATATGGCATCTTTATGACTCAAATGTGATTGCATCTGATATTGTTCATAGATCTGGTTGTTTTGCTGGTGTATGGACCATTTTGTTTTTTGATGTGTGTTTAGAGAAGAAAACAAGATATGACTAAAATGTGGGTTAAGTTGTATAGAAAACAAGAATTTTCTGTCCTTATGTGCAGGGGACAGTAATATTCCATTTCCTTTAATAAAGATTTAAACACAATTAATAATATTGATTTTTTCCCATTTGAATTCTGAATCATATTATTACTTTTTTTGTGTAGCAATAATTATTTATACTAATAATAATAATGTGGTAGTAAGTGTATCAGTTAACAGATTATAGTCAAGACATAAACATACAGTAAATTATGTTGATGTGTTCTTAGGCCTGTAAATGAACTGCCCGTGAACTTGTTCGGCCGGAAGTTCGTTTATTTAATAAACGAACGAAGAGGAACACATTTTTTATTCATTTAATTAAACGAACGGACATGAACACACGTTTTGTTCGTTCATTTATGTTCGTGAACGTCCTTTTATATTCGTTCATTTGTGTTCATGTATGTTCGTTTATTTACATTTGTTTATGTTTATGTTCATTCGTTTATCTTTGTTTCAATTTAAATACATATGTAGTTATATTTATAAGAATATTAAACATAAAAGGAACTTTCTAACTACTTATATAAATATAACTAATTGGTAATTGGGCTTTCTAGTAATAAACATGGGTTTTGCATAAAAAAATGTCGTAATTAATCACTAATTCATATAAAGTTTACTTTATGTTCGTTTATGTTTAGACTTTAGTCAATTATGTTTATTTGTATTCATTTATTTTCATTTGTGTTGTTTATTGTTTGTTAAATTATGTTTGTTTAAGTTTGTTTGTTTATGTTCGTTTAAGTTTGTTTGTTTATGTGCGTTTAGGTTCGTGGATTGTTCGTTTAGGTTGTAAACGAACACGAACATGCCCATTTTCTTAATAAACGAACATGAACAAAAAATGTGTTCGTTTATATGTTCGTGGTCGTATTTGGTTAAAGTTGAATGAACGAACATGAACATGCTGCTGTTCTTGTTCATTTGGTTCATTCACAATGTGTTCTTAAGTGGAAATTCAAGCGATTTAATAATTTTTCTTCCGAAATTGCAGGAGCAACCTCTTTCCTGTTCACTGAATACCAATATGTTGGGGTATTTATGGTCATTTTCGCTGTTCTAATCTTTGTATTCCTCGGGTCCGTTGAGGGATTCAGCCCAAACAGTAAAACATGCACATACGACGCCACCAAGATGTGCAAGCCTGCTCTAATGACAGCAGTGTTCAGCACTGTGTCATTCTTGCTTGGTGCCATCACTTCAGTTGTCTCCGGCTTTCTTGGAATGAAAATAGCCACATATGCAAATGCCAGAACTACCCTTGAGGCTAGAAAGGGTGTCAGCAAGGCGTTTATTGTTGCGTTCCGATCTGGTGCTGTTATGGGATTTCTCCTTGCTGCAAATGGCCTACTTGTATTGTATATTACTATCAATCTGTTTAAGATTTATTATGGTGATGATTGGGAAGGCCTTTTTGAGTCCATAACTGGTTATGGACTTGGTGGTTCTTCAATGGCGCTTTTTGGTAGAGTTGGTGGCGGTATTTACACGAAAGCTGCTGATGTTGGAGCTGATCTTGTTGGCAAGGTTGAGAGGAACATCCCTGAAGATGACCCCAGAAATCCTGCGGTAAGAAAGCCTTTTTCTTTACCCCTCCCCCATATCTGTTTTACGACACATGTATTGGAACAGTACAATGCTGTTCGGGCTGCCCTTTACAAACATATATTAAAGGTGACAAGATGTGCAAGCTGGGTAACGGGTCATCTTTTAATACGGGTCGAAACGGGCTAGTTTGGATTGTTTTGACCCCGACATTTTTCATCCATTTTTAATTATTATTATTTTTTTTCATAAAAGAATGTGCATTAGTTATGATTACGGAAACATAGTTTTTATGGTAATAAACTTAATCTTTGAATAAAATCGATTTCCTAGGTATGAAGTAAAAAATGAGTAAAGTACACGGATGGTCCTTGTGTTTACCATCCGTGTACTTTACTCAAAATTGATATTGGAGGGGTTTCAACATGTTTGGAAAACATACCCTGTTCCGCTTTTAGCTAAATTTTTCTGGCCCGTTTGAGATAAAATACAACCCAAATTAGCCCGTTTGTAAATATATGGGTCAAAATTGCCTCCTTTACAGTATATATGCAATCTAAAAAGAAAAGCTTCTCTATCATTTGTATTTTCAAGGAAACTTATAACATGATATGGCAAAATGTTGCAGGTTATTGCTGACAATGTTGGTGACAATGTTGGGGACATTGCTGGTATGGGATCGGATCTGTTTGGGTCATATGCTGAGTCATCATGTGCAGCACTCGTTGTTGCTTCAATTTCCTCATTCGGTAACACCCATGATTTCACCTCAATGATGTACCCACTGACTGTTAGCTCTGTTGGCATCCTCGTCTGCTTGATCACCACCTTGTTCGCCACTGATTTCTTTGAAGTCAAAACCGTGAAGCAAATTGAGCCTTCTTTGAAAAATCAACTCATTATTTCAACTGTCCTGATGACTATCGGTATAGCCATCGTCAGCTGGATCGCTCTTCCGTCTAGCTTCACCATCTTCAATTTTGGAACCCAGAAAGTAGTTAAAAACTGGTATGATCATTGATCAATGTCGTTACTCAAGTTGGTTTTCGGACACAAATGTCTTGAAAACTTACACTTTTGTTATCTGATGCAGGCAATTGTTCTTGTGTGTTTGTGTTGGTCTGTGGGCTGGTCTTATTATTGGATTCGTAACCGAGTACTACACTAGCAATGCTTACAGGTACTATTTTTTCTTCTTTAAAAAGATTTTTTTGGCGACGAAAAATAAAATAGAGAGTAAAATTTCATTTTCGACCAGGGGTTTCGTCAGTTTTGCGACTTCCGCTCAAAGGTTTATTCTCCGCATCCGGATCCAAAAGATTTGAAACTTGCCATTTTCATCCGGCTCGTTAACTCCATCCATTTTTCTCCGTTAAGTCAGAGGTATTTATGTCTTATATGCTAACTTAAAGGGCATTTCGGTCTTTTTCACTTTATGTAAGAAGACCGAATACCCATGCAAAAGACCGAATTACCATTTAAGTTAACGAAAAAGACGGAAATACCCTGATTTAACAGAGGAAAATGGATAGAGTTAACGAGCTGGATGAATATGGCAAGATTTCAAATTTTTTGGATCCAGATGCCGAAAACAAACCTTTGGATGTAAGTCACAAAACCGGCCAAACCTTGGGGATGAAAATGGCATTTTACTCTAAAATATAACTGTGAAATTCTTCCATTTTGACTAACTTGACTGTTTCTTTAGCCCTGTGCAAGATGTTGCTGATTCATGCCGTACCGGAGCTGCTACAAACGTTATATTCGGTCTTGCGTTGGGATACAAATCAGTTATCATCCCGATTTTTGCAATAGCAATCAGTATTTTCGTTAGTTTCACCTTTGCCGCCATGTATGGTGTTGCTGTCGCGGCTCTTGGGATGCTGAGCACCATAGCCACCGGTTTGGCCATTGATGCATACGGTCCCATTAGCGACAATGCTGGTGGTATCGCTGAAATGGCTGGAATGAGCCACAGAATCCGTGAGAGGACCGATGCCCTTGATGCTGCCGGAAACACCACCGCAGCTATCGGCAAGGTACAAATATAACTAGAGAAATTATATTAGTTTTAGAGTAAATGCTATTTTCGTCCTTGAGGTTTGGTCAGTTTTGCGACTTTCGTCCAAATGTTTCTTTGTTTTTGCATCTGAATCCAAAAGGTTTGAAATCTTGCCATTTTCATCCGGCTTGTTAACTCTATCCATTTTTTCTTCGTTAAGTTAGAGGTAATTTTGTCTTTTTTTGTCAACTTAAAGGCAATTCGGTTTTTCGAGAACTTGTACATTATGCTAAATGCTTGTACATAACGTGAAAAGACCAAATTGCCCTTATGTTAACAAAAAAGACAGTAATACCCCTGACTTAACGAAGAAAAATGGACGAAGTTAATGAGTCGGATGAGAATGGTAAAATTTCAAACCCTTTCGGATCCAGATGCAGAAAAACAAACCTTTGGGCGAAAGTCGCAAAATTTGGCCAAACCTCGGGGACGAAAATGACACTTTACTCTTAGTTTTATATTCATTTTTCAACTTGATTTTGATGTCATATTATCTCAATCATAGGGTTTTGCCATCGGTTCAGCAGCTCTTGTATCCTTGGCTCTATTCGGTGCATTTGTGAGCCGTGCCGAGATCACAACCGTAGATGTATTGACCCCTAAAGTTTTCATTGGTTTACTCGTGGGTGCCATGCTTCCATACTGGTTCTCAGCCATGACGATGAAAAGTGTCGGAAAAGCTGCACTTAAAATGGTTGAAGAGGTCCGTAGGCAATTTAACACCATTCCGGGCCTCATGGAAGGAACTGCTAAGCCTGATTATGCCACCTGTGTGAAAATCTCGACCGATGCCTCGATTAAAGAGATGATCCCACCTGGCGCTCTTGTCATGCTTACTCCCCTCATTGTTGGGATTTTCTTTGGCGTTGAAACACTTTCTGGTGTTCTTGCTGGATCTCTTGTTTCTGGTGTGCAGGTACGACTAACATTATAAGTAACTCGTCTGACTCGTTAAGTAAACCGTTTAAAATTGCCATCTCTAGTAATTATATTATATTATGAATATTATTATTATTATACAAGTTGAGTTACTGTAGCGTCCATCACATCGCGCTACTGTAACCTTTTTTCTTTTTTTTTGTCTTTTTATTACTTTAGCCCTTTAACTTTCAGTTTTTACACTTAGACCCCACTTAACTTTCTCAAAGTTTTAAAAATGTCATTTTGACCCCCCTCGAGTTTTAAGTGCTTTATATATGTACGTTTCAGTTTAAATTCAAGTTGGTTAACGTTTCAACATAAATTTTGTCGGGTCAAATAAAATACGTTTTCACGCATATTTTTATGTACGTTTTCAGCTGGTCTACATTTTGACGTAAAAGCTGTTTGGAAACGAGTCGAGTCTAATATAATACGTTTTCTCATTAGAATGTATGATTTCGAGTTAATTTACATTTCGACGCCGTCACAACGCGGTACCATCCCTTAACTTAAATAAACACTATATCCTTACGTTTCGACGTACTTTTTTAAGGAAATAAGTCAGGTCAAATATAAAACGTTTCCTACTTATTTTTATGTCCATTTTCTGTTGGTCTGCGTTTTGACGTAAATTTTGTTCGAAAACGAGTCGGGTAAAAAATAAGACGTTTTCATTAGGCAGTATAAATTCGCGTTATGTTACATTTCGAGGGAGATATTTACTAGTTGATATAACTATACAAGCAAGTTTGTAACTACTTTACATGATGCAGATTGCGATCTCTGCATCAAACACTGGCGGTGCTTGGGACAACGCTAAGAAATACATCGAGGTACGATGAAAATGTTTTTTTCCTAAAGTTTAATACTTTTCACTTCTGTCGGTAATCACTAATTCATTTTTCTTTTGAATGTTAGGCTGGTGTATCCGAGCATGCGAAATCACTCGGACCTAAAGGGTCAGACCCACACAAGGCGGCTGTGATCGGAGACACTGTCGGAGATCCTTTAAAGGACACTTCAGGACCATCACTAAACATCCTGATTAAGCTCATGGCTGTTGAATCTTTGGTGTTTGCCCCCTTCTTTGCCACCCATGGAGGCCTTTTGTTCAAGTTGTTCTAGATTCATAACGAATGTGATGCTGGTTATATGTTCTTTGATTAGCCTATCGTTTCATGCGTTTAGCTGTATCACTGACGTCTTTGCTTTTTTTTTCGAGTCATCTAGCATATGTTTCTCTACGTCTTATTTTTTATGTTTTGTTCGGCGATCAGCAATTTTTCTATATGTATAAAACATGATAAGTAATCCTTCTCATCAAGAGTTTGAACATCACTAGTAGCTATGTTATTCATTTATTCCTTACCAAATGAATGAGGAGCTTGTTTTCGTCCTTTTTGACGATTCACTCGCAAGCGCCAATTCGAACGCTCATAAACACAAATGAATACCGATGAACACAAGCAAGCGTTCATAAACTGAAACAAACACATATTAAATTTTGAAGAAAAATGCATTTTCATCACTGACATAAATATAAACTCAAAATACACTAACAAGATTATTCAAACATACTTGAGTACTTAGCATAATCTTGATAAATATTATTAAGATAATATAGTTTTGTTAGTTTACAGCTCTACATATATCCCTATATCCCTTGAAGTTTTCAGAAGTATCTTGAGAAGTTTCACCAAAACATACGGTATTCGGCGCTTGTGGGCTAACTCCGGAAGAGCATGAATCTTACTGATTTAAGAACTGAATTAACAACAAATTTAACCTAAAATGTACCAATAATCAGCTATAAACAGCAAGATCCAAAACCATACAATATCTCCAAATTACAAATATGGACAAAAAAGCATATTGGAAAACCAAATGACTAGAATATGACATAAATCAAATCACATGATCTTGAATACTTGAGTCTCTCTTTTGATCCACAACACTTATTGGAATGTTATGGTTTTTTTCTGTAATTATTTTATTTTATTATCTCTAAATGAACAATTTCTGATTCTAAATATTCTTCAGGGTCTAGATTCTAGAAGCCAGAGGCTGGAATATATACTGATTATGATGGCTCTACCCTCAGACCAGCCATGTCCTCGTTACTCTCTTGCTGAGATTCGTTTAGCAACCGAAGACTTCAATGAAGGATTGGTTGTTGGTTGTGGAGGTTTTGGGAAGGTCTACAAAGGTCACATGAAGAGTGAAAATGGTAGCAACACCGTCGTCGCCATCAAACGTTTGGACTCAATTTCCTGATGAGTGTCTGAGTTTAAGGCTGAACTTGACCTGCTTTCTCGCCTGAGACATGCTAACATCGTATCTCTATTCGGGTGTTGTGTTGATGGCAACGAGATGATCATTATTTACGAGTACATGCCCAAGGGTACTCTTTATGACAATCTGCACAGAAAAGGTAACACTTTATCTAGGAAGAAGAGGCTAATGATAGCATAGGGGCTGCTCGGGGATTAGAGTATCTGCACACCGGTGCAGGTACCAAACATGGAGTCATTCACCGCGATATGAAAAGCTTGAACATTCTGCTTGATGAGGATTGGGCGGCCAACATTTCAGATTTTGGGCTCGCAAAAGTATGTCCAACGAATCAGTCATCTACTCACGTCATGACCAATGTTAAAGGGACATATGGATATCTGGATCCAAAGTTTCAAAAGACGGGAAGATTGACCCAGAGTACGGATGTTTTTGCCTTTGGAGTGGCATTGTTTGAATTGCTGTCTGGGAGAGATGCAGTCTTTCGTCACGGCAATGAGGATTTGCATTTGGCAATGTGGGCTCAAAAGTGTGTTGAGAAAAGAAGCTTAGATAAGCTTGTTGCTGCTGAAATAAGAGGAAATATATGTCCCAAAAGTTTGAGGGTGTTTGGTAGATGATCTGAAGGAACGCCCTATGATGTCACTGGCCTTACAGGAGAAGTTTGACATTCGTGCAAAACGCATACGCCTTTTTGGATTCACTTGGAAGTTCCCAAGATGTTCTCATGATATGGACCGACCTTCAGGGGCGGACCTAGAGTGATAGAAGGGGTAACCTACGTTGCCCTTGACGTTCTGCCGGTAGGGTAAATTTTGAAAAATTTAATGTTTTTCCGATTTCGTTACCCCTTTTCATTGAAACATTACCCCTATGTGGATTTTCTAGATCCGCCACTGCCGACCTTGACCCGGTAGACAACTAGTCAACAACTATCTCATTATTTCATTTCAATTATTAGTTTCTCCATTATCACAGGATCATCTCATGTAAAGATAGTTATTTCTAGTAATTGTTTTTGTAGTGTTATTTTGTAGGAGTCAAGTTAGTTATGTCATGTTTTATATCTTATGGTACTGGGTGGGTTGTTAGAAAGGATATATATATATATAAGGAATAATGGATTTTAATAATCCAAATTATTGTTTGTTGGCCGGCAACGATCCCAAACTTTAAAAATTCCCACTGGCGGTCCTATCTTTTCACATATTGGCCTTCAATGGACCCTAACTAACAGAACCCTAACGACGTTAGTCTCCGGTCGTCGGAAAACCGTTTTTGGACGGAAAAAGGTTTCTAAAGGTCCGATCTATGGTTACAAACAGGTTTGGGACGAAAACTTTGAGTTTTCCGGCTAAAAAGAAGTTTTCCGGCGACCTTAATGATTGGGCTTTTTACTAGAATAGGTTTCTAAAGGTGCGTAATAAGGTTACAAAGAGGTTTGAGACAAAAAGGTTGAGTTTTCCGGCCAAAATGGAGTTTTCCGGCCAAAAACGTTTTTCTGGCGACCGGAGACTAACGACGTTAGGGTTCTGTTAGTTAGGGTCCATTGAATGCCAATATGTGAAAAGATGGGACCGCTAGTAGGAATTTTTGAAGTTGGCCGTCCAACGGACAATAGTTGGGATTATCAAAATTCATTATTCCTATATATAAACAACCTCTTGTAAGTCTTTCAAGTTATGAACTGACTATCTCTTTTGCATTGAACTGAATTTGAGTTTTGACATCAATGGAAAGTAGAGAAAAATTGTTGCAAATACATTCCCATAAATTTAAATATATTTTCATGTGATGATATGAAATATGCTACTAGGAGCTTTAAAAATACAACAAGTGATGAGTGACATGGCCGGGTTGATTGTAACACCTTGTAAAATCGTGTCCAATAATATAGTGACACGTGTTGTATTTTAAATATAGTCTATTAAAGACTAATATGGACTAAAAGTGACAACATGCTCAAACTGAGCCTCTGAATGACTTTTTGATGTCAACATGCATAAACCTAGCCTCTGAACGACCATTAGTGTCGTCATGCATAAAAACGTAGCCTCTGAACGACCATTAGTGTCGTTATGCTTAAACTCGGCCTCTGAATGACCGTTGTGTCAACATGCCTAGCCTCTGAGTGACATCGGGTCAACATGCTTATACTGAGCCTCTGAGTGATCCTTTAACAAGTCCTAACTCTCATATGAGCCACTAGTTGGACGAGAGGGATTAATTCTGAAAATCCGCTAATGTTGGACAATGGAGGGATTATGTAACACCTTGTGAAATTCGTGTTCGGTAATATACCGACACGTGTACATACCCTCGGATCATATCTCAATAAGCTAGTCACCCAAACATGTTCCAAAATCTCAAAAATTCACAAAACTAACCGTAACCTACGGTTGATAACCGTAGGCTACGATCTAAAGCTGCTGAAACAAAATAACACTGACCGTGAGCTACGGTCCGGCGACCGTATCCTACGGCGAGCCTCTGAAGCTCTTATTTTTCACCATTTAAACTTTCAGCAAATTACCCAAAGACCCCTAGACTTTATTATTTTCATATTGCTTGTTTAAACAAGTTGTTTCTAAACCCGAACGTCTCTCGGTTGAGACGATATATTTTTATTTACCATCCTCGAGCATTCCGCTCTTTTACCAAACCTTTAACTTTATTAATTTAGGTAAATTAGCCTTTAAAACAATAAGTATTCGTATCTTCACGTTTAAGCTAGTAAACATTTTTTAGTCATAAAGACACCTAGTGTGACACCCGTTAACGTTCGGTTGTTCGTACTCTTCTTCAATGCATCTCGTGTTGAACGAATAGAACAAGTTGTATCATTATGTCATTGGATATAAGTCAAGGGACAATTCATGACAATCCACAAAACTAAATTTGAGGGACTAAAAATGTCAAAACCCCAAAATTCTGTCAAGATGCCACCTCTCCTGCAATTTGCCACACTCTTGCAGTTCTTGACACCTTGCTAGACACTTGTGATGATCCTAGAACACCTCTAACACCTGGCTCCATCTTCAAACACCCTCTTGCACTATAAATAGCAACTCAAGCTCACTCATTTCCTTGCTCATTCACTTCTTCTCCTCTCTATTATACTCTTGGAAGTTCTTGACTATTTGGGAGCTTTCCTTTGAGTTCTAAGTTTCCCTTGGATCACTTGTAAGTGCTCCATCTCTGCTCTTTTCTTTTTTCATAGGCTTTTAAAAGCCAAAAGTCAAGCATTTTCGACAAATGCCTTGACTTTCGGTTAAGACCATTATGGTCCAGTCATTGTTCGAAATGAACTTGGCTAAGTGATCGTAATTAGGAAGGTATTAACCCATTAAAGGGGCACCTCCTAAGGATCACGTTTACTAGGCCAATTGACGGGTCAAACTTTATGTTTTAAAAAGTCAAACGGGTCAGATTTCATAAATATTATAATCTGAGTTTATATATGTTGTAAACATGTTTTTGACACTTAAACAAGTTGGTAATAATTATTAGAGCATGTGGGAACATGTTCGATCCGTCAATTTCAGTCCTAGAGCCGGTTCGCAACCGAAAGTCGTGAAGTTTGACTTTGCTTTGAGTTTCGATTCTGACCCGACTTAGATTAGTTAACTTCTGGATTAAGGTCACATTATGATCGTAATGCAATGTAGCATAACCCTATGAGGTTATATTACTTGATCATAATCATAATCTGAGTTTATGCACAAGTTCCGTAAAATGTCAAAATTTGACTAAAACGCCCTTATTAGGCATAATATCATTTTTAAAACCTTTCGGGCATGTAAGTTGATATCCTACTGATATTACAACTTATTTAAAGTATAATGACATTTAGAACTTGTTCATGACTCATCCGGTTACCCGATATCGCTTATATGCATACGGTTAAGTATATGTAACTAGTTTACGAAAATTAACCGAAACGGGTTTAACCTTATCATTTTAATCTCAAATTCCAAAATGTTAATTGTTTACCCATATTATACAAGTCTTAAGTACTTCTTGGGTTTAAACAACATTCTATCCCGTCATCGCTTAATCTAGCGTATCGTACCGTTTTTTGATCCATTACGCTAGTCGGTCTAAGTCTATGACTTAAATTAAGACCGTTAGCATTTTAATTGGTTAGCTTATGCCATAATCCAGACTAGAGCCTTCCGGTAAATGCTATCTGCAGTTTATTTTGAATACGGCTGAGATATAAATCTTGCATTTTAATCAAGACTAGCTCAGGTAAATACTCTTGACTTATTTTCCCTATACGAGCTTGGGTTATGGTAAATTATTACCGCTTGGCCGGAAATGGGATCAACCGAATGCCGGATTGTGGCTAGTAAATCCGCATATTCCGTTTTAATCAGTTTTGTTTGATAACTTAAACATTGGGGGTTAACGACCGTGTCCTGGATATCCTTGGCTCATTACATTAGATAATGGCCATGACCAAAGCACGGGGTGTAGGCATACACCCGACAGATGCGAACGCTAAAATTATTTTTACCCACAAGTTGGGGATAACTCCTTCGTGGGTTCATAAGTGGTGTGTACGTTAATCATGTCTCGGTCTCTGTACTGGGCCCCATATGTATTGACAAACATGTAAAGCTGTTAACAAGGTTACAAAGCTGACTTTCCCAAGTTATAAAAGATTTGTGTCCTGTGCACTTAAATCAAATTTTTAAAATGTTTTTAAAATGAGTTAGTCGGGTGTATTTACCAGCGAAAGCTGACGTATTTCAAAAGACTAAGCTTGCAGGTACAATACGAAATAGGCTGGAAGCTGCTCGGTAGTGATATAAGAGGATCTTGTAAATCCTTAGATCTGCCTTAAGGTCTGTTATACATTTTTGTACATTTTACGATCCGCCTGTGGATCTTTCGTTACAAGTCGTCTGTATATTATTTTTGTACTTTGAATATTTCGGTTTGTAATAGTAATTTAAATCCGACTTCCGTTGTGCTGTGTTTAATTGACTATGATGATATCAACTTACGTCACGATATTCCCCACCCGGGCCCACTGGTGTTTGGTTGGAAATTCGGGGTGTGACAGGTTGGTGTCAGAGCCAACGTTTGAGAGAATTAAACACTAGCCTTCTTGTGTTTAATCTCAAACTTACACAAGCACATTCCTTAGACTTCCGAGTCTAGGCTTTGACCTAGGATTATTCATTTCATTATTAAGTTATGAGTATGTTTTTGAATTGATTTTTAAAAACAGGAAATGCCGCCAAGAGTTCGAGGACGCGGAAAAGGACCTATGAGGGGAGGACCATCCGACCATGTCCCTTCACATCCACATCCCCCGAACCCTTATGAAGATTCGGGAGATTCATGGCCATTTGCCCAACACTCACCTATACATACTCAAAGTTCTTATCATTCTTACCATTCACACCACTACCACCATTCTCATCATTCTTACCATGATGAGTTCAACCCAAACCAATACCTAAATACCCCTCCAGCTGATCAGAATCAGTTGAATCAACCTAACCCTATGGACGAGGACTCCGACCCGGAGATGCCGCCATCAGGATCGAACGCGCATCCTATCGAAATTTCTAGTGATCCCAACTCCTATGCTGGATCACCATATCAAGGTCTTAATGAGTGGGACCAATACTGGGTCAATTTACTTTTGCAAATACTCCTTCCCACCATTCACAACCACCTCCCATGCAGAAAGATGTCCACATGGAACCCGTGGACCAACCCCAACCTCCACCTGAGCCACCAAGGAGAAAAAGAGGAGCACGTATGTCGGTACGTGCGGGCCACGGTCGGGATCGCTGCCACCTTTGCCCAAACCTTAACCAACCATTCAAGAGGATCCACAAATGGGTGGACCCTCCAATGCTTCACCTGTGGTGGAACCGACACCACCCAGTGGTTCAACCACCACCATCGGATTTTAATAACCCTATTCCTACAGTTATAGAAGATTTGTGCCCTGTGCACTTAAATCAAATTTTTAAAATGTTTTTAAAATGAGTTAGTCGGGTGTATTTACCAGCGAAAGCTGACGTATTTCAAAAGACTAAGCTTGCAGGTACAATACGAAATAGGCTGGAAGCTGCTCGGTAGTGATATAAGAGGATCTTGCAAATCCTTAATCTGCCCTAAAGTTGTTATACATTTTTGTACATTTTATGATCCGCCTGTGATCTTTCGTTACAAGTCGTCTGTATATTATTTTTGTACTTTGAACATTTCGGTTTGTAAAAGTAATTTAAATCCAAGACTTCCGTAGGTGCTGTGTTTAATTGACTATGATGATATCAACTTACGTCACGATATTCCCCACCCGGGCCCACCGGTGTTTGGTTGGAAATTCGGGGTGTGACATTGATAAGAAGACATATTCCCCCTCGGATGTAGGCGTTGGATTGAACATTACGGTGCTGCGGTTCGACTGATGGGGCATGGTAAACAATCTATCTTTTATTCTCTCATTCATAGCTTAATGACACGGAAATAAGCCTGCTAAGTGCTAACATGCAGTGTGGGGCGGGTAACAACTCAAAACAGGTTAAGGCGAAATTCCCCCCCCCCCCCCCCCCTTTAAAAGGGGTCATAAGCAAACTGACCCATTTCTTCAAGAATGCGTCATAAATGTTAGGTGTTCACAAAAACATGCACCTATTTGTTGAACCTTTATGGGAAGATGCCCTCTAAACAACAATCTCCCTTGATAAGGTGACCGTTGTGCTGTTCTTGATCCATTTTGGATATGTATATAGAAATATAGCACGGGGAGTTCGTTTCAGAACAAACAAGATGTGGAGAACCGCATAATGCATTTATACATGTTGCTTTGAATGTGATACCGGAGATGGCTATGTAACCACATCTGCTTTACTCTCCCGCTACATATAATGAGATTTTATATGCACATCATATTATTGGTTCTAAAACGAAAGTGGGCCAAATAGCAAGATCTGTTTTATCATGTTCTTTCTTCTGAAGATGCATATTCTTGTTTTGTCTTGTTTTTACTGCTTATCAAACTTTTTTGTATATTTTGCAGAAATACATTGAGTTTTTCATTAAATATTTTCACCAACATAAGCTTTGCAATTCATTAGCCATTGATATAAAAGACTAGAATTCGTGGTGCCTATGATGTTTTTGAGGATAGAACTTCTAACCTGCTTATTGGAGGCTGCTGCTAGTTCATAAATAGAAGCGAAGTTGGTCAGCCCCCATCTGAAAATATCTTTAATAATAAATTTACACCCACTGGTTAAGTTTGTCAAGATTTTAGAGTAAACTCGACTTTTACCCGTGCCGTGCTCTGCGTAGCGACTTCATTACACGCATTATGATGATGATGATATCAGTGTGTGATATCTGCAAAGGTGACATGACTTGTTTTTAACTTTGTCACACACGTTAAGTTCGTGCCATTATCATGGTTAGGCATAGATAAAGGACATAACAAGCAAATACACCGTTGGTGATGGTGGTGGTGGGTGGCGGCTAATGGTGGTAGTTGCTGATGGGGGTGGTTGTTTATGGTGATGGTGCAAGTTAGGATTATTAAAATCTAATAACTAGCTTTATACAACACAAGTGTACGCATAAGCAGCCACATCAACGAAAAAAAACTAACTGGGTTAGAAAAGGATTGATGGGTGCCAAATTCTTACAAGTTGAAATTGTCAGAGGGATTTTTTTACGTTGGGACTAATGCTGGCCAACGGGTAAAATTTAGTATTATTAAAATCCAGTGACCCTTTTTTCTATAGATGACGGCCGTTTACCATTTTCGTTATATTGTTGCGACGTGCTTATTATATCCACAATCATATAAATATATACAATCACAAAGCATAGAATAGAAAATTAATACCTTAAAGACATTGAGGTTCTAACATTAAATATTTGACACCAGCGTTGCCATCAAACGTTTGGATTCCATGTCGAATCAAGGAGCACCTGAGTTTACGGCTGAAGTAGAAATGCTTTCGAAGTTGAGACATGCGCACCTTGTGTCTCTCCTTGGTTGTTGTGATGATGGCGAAGAAATGATGCTTGTGTATGAATATATGCCGAATGGAACACTTTATCATCATTTGCACAATAGTAATACCCCTTTGTCTTGGATGCAAAGACTCAGGATAGGGATAGGAGCTGCACATGGATTGGACCATCTTCACACAGGTGTAGGCACCCAGCATGGAATCATACACTGTGATGTGAAGAGCTCGAACATCCTTCTTGATGAGGATTGGGCAGCCAAGATATCCGATTTTGGGCTGGCCAAACTATGTCAAACAAATCAGACATCTACTTATGTCCACACCGGTATTAAAGGGACGTTTGGATATCTGGATCCAGAGATCTTTATGACTGGAAAATTCACAAGGAAGACAGATGTTTTCGCCTTTGGAGTGGTATTGTTTGAATTGCTATCTGGGAAGCATGCAATCCTCCCCGCAGAAGATGACGATTTGAGTTTGGCAAGATGGGCTCAAAATTGTGTTAAAGAAAGAAACATGGATCAAATTGTTGTTGGATGAAATAAGAGAAACGGTATCTCCTAAAAGTTTGAAAGAATTTGCCCAAATCGCATACTCTTGTTTGCATAGTGATCCGAATAAACGCCCTACAATGTCTGAGGTAGTCGCGACACTTCTGCTTTCACTAGCATTACAAGAGAAGTTTGACACTTATGCAAAACCAGCAGGGCTATTTGGATTCACTTGGAAGATGTTAAGTTATATTTTTCTTCCAAGTATAAACTCTTTGCCACTTAATCTTTGCATCTGCAGTTATGCCTACACTTTCTTTTGATGTGTACGCTAGAATGTCCATATTAATTGTTTTTCATTTTGGATATGATATCTTCTGTGGTATAAGTAAGAAAAGATTATTAGCCCAACTGAATTACCAAACTAACATATGGAGAATTTAGTTGTGGAAATCAAGTTTTTTACTTTTTACTGCAGAGAACCTGTAGATAATTTAGCGATGGAATACGACGAATTCTAATAATTAATATTAACACTTAAACAGTGACGGAATTACCAACTGAATGTATTGTTTAATTAATTTTAATATTTAAAACACGACACGACATCTGCTTTGTGTTTTTTTTTCATTATGTGCTCTAAAAATTGTATAATAGCATGCCACCTCTCTTGGACATCTGAAATTCAAAGGCAGTGAGAATATTATAATTAGAACATCAACTTGTGATTGTCACAAGAGGTTGCACAAATGTTCACCATTCTTACTCATGTTTGAATGTTAGTTTTATTGCATCTTATGATTAATATTATATGTGCTTTTTTATGTTCCTTGTAAGGCCATGGTGACCAAAACTCACCAAAGGATAGCAAAAACAAGAATGATTGTCATTCAGTGCCCAGAGAGGATGGCAGTGGCAACAATGAAATGCTTCCTGCCCACAATTTTAAAGTATTCTCATATGATGAATTGAAATATGCTACAAACAACTTCCAGAATAGGCTGTTAATAAGCGACCGGCGGGGTTGGGTGTACAAAGGTTGGGTCAATAAGAAGACATATTCCCCCTCTAAGGTAGGTTCTAGATTGACCGTTATGGTGACGTCGTTCCACCATAGGCCCGAGGTAAACAAACCATCTTTTATTCTTTCATTACATTGCTTACAAACATGAAGCCTTAATTATAGAAGGTGATGAACATTGCACTCCAAACAAATGAAATACTAAATGTGCCATGTTACACAATATACTGCCATTTTATCATTTGCATATTGGTTAAATAACTTCTTATTTTTTTTTATCGAATTTTAATCTGAGGATTTACATATGTAGATGGATGTACATGAGTTGGGTGAATTTCGTCATCCCAACGTTCATCGAATCCTAGGATATTGTTTAGAAGGCGAAACATTATACCTTGTACATGAATTGATGGGGAAAAGAAGCTTAAAAGATTACTTGCATAATGGTATGCGGCAAGCTATTCATTGCTCATTTTAGATTTTACATATCTTGTCAACAGTATCAAGATGAGATAGAGCAATGTTCTTTCATGGTTGTAGGAACCGGAGTACTTCCCTTTACTAAGAGGGTTAAGATAGTAGTCGGAGTTGCTCGTGGCCTGCTTTTTCTACGACATAAGAAGTTGCTTGTCGAAGATTGGGTACTAGACACAGATGAGATTTGGCTTGATAAGGTAGTTAAACTTTGAACTGCACTTGAAAATAGTTTGAAGTTTCCTACGCAGTTCCTGCGAAAACTTTGTATTACTGGTTTATTTCGATCTTATTTAACGTGTTCAATCACTCATCTACGGAAGCTCAATGCAAAGCTTTTTTATTTCGATGTGGCAAGGTTGTTAAATAGATTAGAAGGTAACAATTCATCACTATTTATATTATTCTTGTATTTTTTTTCTGCATCTACAATAATATCAATTTTCAGGCTCAACGGTCCAGAGAAGGCAGTGTGATGTCAATGGTCTTGGGCTGTTACTGATGGAAATACTTACAGGGAAACCTGCGCCTTCGGATTATATGGGACGAGAACATTGGTCGCCCAAAGTTGCTTTAGCGTATGTCGAGGATCTAGTGGATCCACGTATGAGATTAAAAGATACTGAACTTGAGAGAGCGCGCGAATTACTTTCTCTAATCTATTTAAGTGCACTAGTTACTACTACACAATGGAGCAAGCTTTGAAGGAACTAGAACAGATATATAGCAGAACGAAAAGACGGTTTTTCTAAGATCCCGTTGATTATCACTGCTTAAACTTAGGAGAAATTACTTCAACGAGATGTAAGACGAATGTAGTGTTCATATGAGAAGTTTCTAACGTTATATCGGGGCCGAATTATGCATGAGTGTGTATAAATGTATAACAAGAGAGGCATTTGTTTATCATTGTTGATTGTCAGCTTTTGATCTCCACACAGTACCTCCTTAAAACAGAATTTCATCCTCAAACTAAACTAATTAACTAAAGGATTTACATCGAAATAGACGGTAAGCGGGCAACAAGCTGCGCCGTTACCCCTTTTTGAATAACAAAGCTAAGTTTTTTAAAGATAGAAATTACTTACAATACTTTAAAGTAACATATTACTTATGATACTTTTTTACAAGAAAGAGTCTGGGCTTTGATACCATAATTGTAACATCTCAACCTAACTACGGCCAATGTGTCACTTATATAGAAATCAAATGTCGTTTCTTAAATGCTTAGAAATTTACAATAAGTCATAAGACTTTGAAAATATTTAATTACATTTATTGCTATTCCCAGTAGCCCTCTTTCCACAACATTAGTTTGGTCACATGTAACTTTGTGTCTCTAGTTCATCATTTCATTTTGATCATATGCATCTTTGTGATTCTAATTCATTACTTTGAACAAATACACCATAGTAATCCATTAGCCAATCCTAGCGAGGCGTATCTATTTGACTAAGTGGTTGTTTGTTTACCTCTTAATAAGACTCTTAATGGTTTAGACCTCTTATTGGTTCAACATTTAATGGTCATCTGAATGGTTAAGCATTATACCGAGTCTGCATGGTTAAGACCTCTAATTTGAATTGGTCACACATTTGCCTCTAAACGGTTAAGCATTATATTTGCTCTTAATGGTCCAGACCTCTTACTGGTTTAGCATTAGTGGTTCAGACATCTTACTAGTTCAGCACTTATCTATTCAGGAGTTGTCAAACAGCGCCTAAGCCTTATGATTGATTCTATTTCAAAACTTTGACCATATATACTCCTTTGTGGTTCCAACTTGACCATATAATTGATCACATGCACACTTGTGATTTAGTATTCTCAAGCTTGAGAATCATATACAATCAATAACACATAAATTTTTTTACGTATCACTTGCACACTTGTGACACATATACAATCAATAACACATAAATCATAACTCATTTATGCGAACACATAAGATACTCGTATACTTTTAATACCATAGTTGTGTAAACTCACATTTTTCTTTTGGGTCTTCAATTGCATGCTCTACTCCTCTCATGCTGACTTCTTGAAATCGAACACAATTCCTCATTAATAGGCTTGTTTTTTTAGCATAATACGTAACTAATAACATGTTGACTATTTTGACTAATCTCTTCACTAATCATTCTCTAGCATTTATAAATTACTGGAGCTCCCTTATCCTCAATTTGACCCTTTTAGATTTAAGTTTTAGATCTCTTGACCTATTACTAGTGTTGGAAAAGTGGGATTAATTGGTAACTAGTCGTTGATTAGTCGCTAGTCTGTCGGCCACTCATTAATTTTTAGGTAATTGGTGAATTAATCACAAGTCAGCCCTAATAGTCTCTAGTCGGTTGGAAATCGGTCCTAATCGACGGAAATAAGCGATTTAAGTGTGATTCCGACTAGATTCCTGCCAAAACATGTAAATTCCGATGATTAATCTTGTATACTTAAGATAATGGATTAAGGAAGGGTTAAAACATGTACACTTAAAAAATTACATTTAAAAATGTGTGTGTAATATATGTATAAACGTCCCGCTTGTTGTGTGCGCATATAATGTATATATATGTGTAGGCTCTTGGGGGAAAAGTGAAAATACACTAATTTTAACATTATTTTACTAAATTTGTGAAAATAACGTTAAAAGTGGTGGACAATTAATCATGTATCATATAGTGGCGTTGATAGCTAAAAGACAAAAGGGTACATGCACTAATCTTGGCCTTTCTCTCGATTGCTGAGTGTTATGTGCCTTATGTCCAAGACGAGTCTTACCGGAAGCAGCCTATCTATTCCTACGGGGTAGAGGTAAGGTTGTCTACGTCTCGCCACCTTTAGAGCCTACCTTACAATTGTTATTGGTAGAATTTTGTGAGTAAGATGATGATGATGACACATGTGTATATGACTAAAAATTACATTTAAAAATCTCAATCTGATCAATCCCTATTAATTACAACTAATCCTGATTAATTGCTAGTCGGTATCTTATCGGCCAACTAGCGCCTAACGATTCTTACAGCCATGCCTATTACTTTAATTCATGACTGGTTAAGCTTATACAAACTCATGTTTTGATACTTTAAATTATACCAATAACACTTTAAACATAAGTCAACAGACATGAATGTTAATTTAAAACCTACATTAGCCACTTGGAACAAATCTTTTGATTAAGACATGAATGAACACCTCATTTTAGGTTTGAATATTTCCTAGGCAATATAAGAACATGCTTACTAAAAATCACTAATTGAATTAGATCCATTCCATTAGTTGTTATAATTAATTTCCTCAACTATTAATGATCAAAACATGTTTATTATTAAAATTCCCAATTTAATGATCAAAACATGTTTATTATTAAAATTCCCAATTTAGGCCAGATAGGTCAGAACAACATGAACATGCATAGCTAACTAAATTTTACTTAGGCTACAAACTCCAAATATTTGGAATCCTACTCACTATCACTGTTTAAAGGAAAAGGTAAAATAGAAGAAAGAAATAAACCCTTTGTTTTTTTTCCTAAAGGGTCCGCCCCTATTCACATTTTTTTTATACAAATACAATACAATATAGGACTCACGTTTGTAAACTAATTCAAAAATCTTATTATTTTTAGGAAAAATACCTAAAGAGAATTCTAATGATTTAAGAAGTTAAAATTAAGCTATGAGCTATTTTCAACTTTTTTTTATATAAAGATAAAAAGTTACTTAGACATAACTAGGGCTTATCACATAATATCAATACCGAAATTTAGCTAAATTCAAAACGAATACCGTACTATATATATATATATATATATATATAGGGGCGGATGTACCATATAATTAGGGGTAGCCTCCGCTACCCTTGGCGCTCCGGCGGTAGTGTAAATTTTGGAAAAATTTGACGTTTTTTCTTCGATTCTGTTACTCCTTTCTTTTAAAACGTTATCGCTATGAAAGTTTTCTAAATCCGTTAATATATATATATATATATATATTATATATATATATATATATTATATATATATATATATATATATTCGATAAATACAAGTATAATAAAGTATTACTAGAAATTCTCAACCAATACTAAATCGTATATGTTCATTCAATACCGGTACCGATACTATGAATTGGATGCGAAACTTCCCATCCCTTTGACATAGATTAAAAACGATGCTCTAAAAATACAAACAAAAGACTCCAATTAAACCGGAGCCGCGAACCAAGTCTGACGTGGCGCCATTTCTACCTCTAAAAGCAACCTTCTTCATTTCCACCACTTCTTCTTCTTCTTCTTCACAAACCCACAAAAACAAAGTTAAAAAAGAAAAAAAAAAACCCCTCTGATCATTCACAAATCCAACAAAAAAGAAAATGGCAAAACTAGTGTCTTTCACAACAGATACCAGTTTACCCTTTCTTTCACACCACAAATTCAACAACAACAGGAGGTTCTTGAAACCCCCATCACCATCTTTACCCAGTTCTCGAAGTGGGTGTTCAAAGATTTCTTGTAGCATCAAGGAAAAAGAGAATCTTGCGGAAAGCAAGGGGCTTTCTTCGATAATAAGCGGGTTGAGGGTTGATGGTGATTTGGGGGAGAATTCTGGAAGTGGGTTTGGGAAATTAGGGTTTGAGAAGTTGAATTTGGGGACTTGGAAGAATGTGCCGTTAAGATATAAACTTATTGGGACTTCTTCACTTGCTTTTGTTATTTGTAATATGGATAAGGTAAAGTTTGGTTTTTTTGTATTGTTTTAATTTCATTTTGCTGTGTGATCCTATATAGAAATTAGGCTTGTAGACGAATTAAACGGACACGAATGAGGCGTGCTCGTGTTCGTTAACTTTAACTGAACAAGCGATCAAACACGAACATTTAAACGAACGGAATTATCTTGTTCATGTCCTTTCGTTAAGAAAATCAATGTGTTCTTGTTCGTTTATGTTCGTTTGTGAATACTATAAATGAACGGTTCACGAACCTAAACGAACAAACATACATTAAACGAACGAACACCAATTGAAAGTAAACGTGAACATCAATATGTTGGGACTAAAAAGTTAATAAAACCAGACTTTATTGTAATGAGCCTAAATATTTCAAATGAATATATAAACGTCGGTAAAAGAACAAACCTAAACTACTGCACATAATGAACATAAATGAGCATAAATGAACGAACGAGACATGTGTTTATGTTTGTTCGTTTAATAAATAAACAAACATAAACGAGCTTCCCGCCAAACGATTCATAAAATGTTCGGTTCATTTGCATGCCTAATAAAAATCAGATTAATAGCAGTAAATTATCCGTTACAGTTATGCTTTCTGGATATCAGTATATGTTATTTTGAATTTCTTGTTATTTGTATTGATTTAAATTCAACCCCCCCCCCCCTCCCCCCTCCTTAGAGGTGCATAAATTGGGTCAACGATTGTCAAAACCGGTTTTTGACCAAATGGGTCGGTTTGATCAGGTTTGACCGTGTTCAAAACGGTTTCAAAGTATAGGGTTGCAACCCGGTTTCAACCATACGGGTTGGGTTGTCCAACCGATTTCAAGTTGGGTTCGGGTTCAAAACTGGGTTCTGTTCCCAACCTGTTTTTTGGTGTAACTATACCCCTCTTCTTGATTGTTGTGTTACTAAATTCTGATAAATCAAATGAAAATTTGAAATTTTTGTAGGTAAACTTGAGTATTGCCATTATACCAATGTCACATCAATTCGGATGGAGTTCATCGGTAGCAGGATTAGTGCAATCATCATTCTTTTGGGGGTACGCGTTGAGTCAGTTGCCGGGTGGTTGGCTTTCAAAAATATTTGGCGGGAGGTTAGTGTTTCCAAAGAAATAGTTTAATATAATTCAATGTTCTTCTTGCACATTTGATGTGAAAAGATGCACATATGAAGAATTCTGTATGTTGATCAATTGTGCATATTTTATTATGGTTTATATTTTGTATGTGACCTCATGCAGAGAAATTCTTCAGTTTGGTGTTCTGGTATGGTCGCTTGCCACAGCACTCGTTCCTCTTGTTGCCGGTTTTATGCCTGGACTTGTTCTTTCAAGGATTCTTGTATGTTTCCTTTCCTTTTATATCGTGAAGTATGTTTCATGCAAACTTGATTAGTAAAAGTATCTTAAATTCTATAGATAATGACTTGTTTATTACAATCAGTCTTTTAGGCCTCAACTTCACCTAGACTTTGAATGGTTCTTGGTTTTAGATTGCGTTTCGAAGCGTTTGGTCCAAAAATCTGATGCATGATGCGAGCGCATCACGTATGCGTTGCGATCTTTATAAAAAAATATGAAAAAATTGTATTATACATAACAACCTATAAAAACATGCTTAAACTAAAACAACTGACGTAATAAGAAGATAAGAGTTGTGCTTTTTGGTTCAAATCAAGCATACTAAAATTTTTCTAGAACCACAAAAAAGTGTTTAGGAACCATAATGCTTCAAAACAAGCATACTGAGATATTAATTATTGAAAAAAAAACCCAACGCATTTCATAAAATCTGAAAAAAAAAACTTAACAAACAATGTTGCGTGCATCGGAGCGCTTATGCGACGGGAACATTATGCGAAATCAGCGCAATATTCTTGCATCACGTAAACGCAACGCATCAGTTTTGACGATAAGCTCTCATCAGCGCATCACGATTCACGCATTGCATTATGCACGCATTCTAAAACCAAGAATGGTTTTCAATTCCCCAAAGACCTTTTGTTTCACAGCGGACCTCACTAGTAATTCGATAAGAGTAGTAATTTCCTTTCACTTGCACAGAATGATTCCTATGAGTGTTTTTGTGTTAGCACTGAATTTAAATGAAAGCTTTCTATTTTTCTTTGAATCTTGTGTTATTTTTCAAATTAAAATTCTTTCTATTCGAGACTCAGGTTGGAATTGGGGAAGGAGTATCGCCTTCAGCTGCCACCGATCTAATTGCAAGGTATGCGACCAAAAGTGTCTAGAGCCTAGAAGCATATCTATTAAAAAAGAGAGTAAACATATATATACCAAATTGTTAAAAAAAAGATGTGATTATGGATCTCATTTCTTCTACTTTGTAGCTATACAAAACAGCTTACATGATCTATCAATCAAATTTATGGATTATTTTTCGGTGTATTCAACCTTTTATGCAGGTTAATTCCTTTGGAAGAACGTTCACGGGCTGTATCATTTGTATTTGGTGGTCTAAGTGTTGGAAGTGTCTTAGGGTATGTTACATCATTATATATAGCAAGCTTATGTATGTTGTTCAGCTTTCATATTGTATCGAATGCTTATGTAATAATTAAAATTGTTTTTAATCCACAACTTTTATTAATAAACCTATAGGCTTCTTTTGGCTCCACCCCTGATTGAATCTTTTGGCTGGGAATCTGTTTTCTACATGTTTGGCATGTTTGGAATTGTGTGGTAAGTGAATGTAACTAAATTTTGTTCATTTAGGAAATTCTCTGCATAGTTAAATAATGACATTTTCCCTTAAAGGGGTAACTTTGTAGAATAGTAATCAAGTTTTAAGAGTGTTCCAATTAGGTCACTCATGTTTTAAAATTGTTCCAATTAGGTCGCTCGACATTCATTTTTTATTAAAATTAAGGGGTTTTTCATCCATTTCATAGGTAACCGTGGTGATGTGAATTTTTGTTTCTTTTTTCCCTTTCATTTGATGCTAACTTCCAGTGATGACGTGTATTTTAACTTGTTTTTTTAAATTTATAATGTAATTGAAGTGTTTTTATTTTTAATAAATAAAATTTCATATATTAATACAATCCGACCCTAGCATCTTATGCTCGATTTTTCTCTCGACATATGGAAAAAAGGACATGACTCGATTTGAATGTTAAGTTATCTAATTCAGACAAAAACGATACGAGTGACCTAATTAGAACACTTTGGAAACTTGGTTACTATTCTGTGACATTTTCCCTTAAATAATTTATGTTTCTTATGTTGGTAAAGCAGTTGCCCCGCTTGCGGTTGCACATATAATGTATATATGTGTGGGCGCTCGGGGGCCAAAAGTGAAATGGTACTAACTTTAACGTTATTTCACTAATTTTGTGAACATAACGTTAAAAGCGGCGGATGGTTAATCATGCATCATGTGGTGGCGTTGATAGCCGAAAGACACGGGGGTACATGCACCAATCGGTCTCTGTCCCGATTGTTTGAGTGTTATGTGCCTTAGGTCCAAGGCTTGATACAAAACTACAATCGAGCCGGGGGTCTCGCTGGAAGCAGCCTCTCTATTCCTACGGGGTAGAGGTAAGGCTGACTACATCTACCCTCCTCAGACCCTACCTTAGTTTTGCTATTGGTGGGATTTACTGAGTATGATGATGATTATTATTATGTTGGTAAAGCAATGGGCGGTTAAACCCACCTCGCATTTTTTTTATAATCAAGACCATTCCTTACCCTCTGTCTATGCAGTTAATGCGGTAAAAAAATCGGATATCGGTCAAGGACCGATATTTGAGATATAGGTTATCGTGGTGGGATATTGGTAATTTTAATATCAAGCAAAATTTATATATATAGCAATTTAACACTAACAATTCAGTGTACTCTCCTACCATTAACAAATTAACCTTTTGCAACTTGCAAAACACCAACAATTGTAGCAAGTAGGAACTGATTAAGGCTTAAAACACAACATTTAACACTAATAGTTAACAATTAAGACGTAAAACGCTAATAGCAGCAACAAGAAAAAAGACGAATGGTAAAACTAAGAAGAATGGTACTGATATCATGAAAATTGGTCAAATATCGGTCAATATCGCCGATAATATCAGTACTGATATTTTGACCGATATTTGACACCGATATTTTACATGGGGACCGATATATCACCGATATAAACTGCATAGCCCTCTGTAACCTCCAACCAAGCACCCCCTGAGTATATTTTTGTTTTTCATACTATGCATCTTCAGATTGACTAATGTATAACTTTGCATTTAAGGTTTTTAGGATTTCAGTTTGTTGCAAAAGACCAACCTTTGACCAGTTCTGCACCATTATCAAGTAAGAGCATCTGTCTGTCGGTTTTTAGAGCCAACTTTCATTTTCTCGATTTATGATTCTATACACAAAAAAAGTGTTAAACATCATTAACATAGTTTAACTATGTGCCAACACAAATATTTTGTTTTTTGGACTCGCTTGAATTACAGGGTCTCAGCCAAATTCTAAGCCAAAATCATGGGAAACGTCTATGGAGGAGTTAGGTGGCTCCCTAAACGTATGATGACGAATTATTTTCTATTTTTTTTCATTACAACGTTTCAAGTTGAAAAATATGAATCTTATTTTGATGTACTTTCATGTATAGGTACCATGGAAATCTTTTTTTCAAAGTAAAGCCGTTTGGGCGATGATATACGCTCATTTTTGTGGAAGTTGGGGTCATTATTGCTGTTTATCTTGGCTCCCTACTTATTTCAGGTAATAGCTATAAATAATTAGATGCTTCATATCGTTATTTGGTATACAAGCTGTATAAAGCTTCCAACTTTTTTTATATGCAGCGAGGAACTTAACCTGAATTTGACAGAAGCCGCGTGGGTATGTTCAAAATCGAATTTTCATTTTTGTATGTGTTTTAGAGCATTATCTACTGATTGTTTCATATTATCTAGCTTGGGTGAACATTGTTGCACAATTAAAGCTAGGGGCGAGCAGAAAACCGAAATAACCGATTTAACCGAACCGCCAAAACTGAACTGAAATTTACTGTTCGGTTTTGCACTTTATGAAAACCGAAAAAAACCGAACCGAATAACCTAAAAATCATTTTTTTTAATGTTTGTTATATATTGATTTAGGAATTATTAGTTTTATTTTTGAATGTAAGTATTTATAATAAAACATTAACATGTTTATTTATCTTTGAAATGATTTATCCATTGCCTACAAGAAATAACAAAATTAACATAAAAATTTAATGATTTTCAAAATATTATCAAAGAAAATGTCAAAATAATAACTTTTGGAGAAACATAAAAATAGATTAGAAGTTAGGCTTACGGGAACGATGTTAATCAAAAGGTTTAACATAATAACTTAAATGTAAACATCTAAGAAAGATTATTAAATATTGGATTATACTTTTTAGTTTTGAATTTTACTTAATTTTGTTATAAAAACCGAATAACCGAACCGAACCGTTGCTAAAACCGAAAAAAACCAAAACTGAACAGTTTTCAATAACCGAAAACCGAACATTTTGGTTACGGTTTCGGTTTTACCATAAAACCGAACCGTGCACACCCCTAATTAAAGCATCTACACTAATTTTTACCAATTACAATTTACAGAAAATTTTCGATGAATTGTAACTTGATAACTTTTTAAAAAGGAAAATTTTGCAATTTTATGAAATAAAGTGTGTTTCTTTGGGGCATTATGAGCACTTTAGTCATTTTAACGGTAATGTATTTTCGCAATCTAGGTTTCTGTTCTTCCTCCACTAGCCTCCGTTGTTGTTACGAGCTTTGCGTCACAGTTTGCCGACAACTTAATCTCTAATGGAGTCGAAACCACCGTGGTATATTTTATTTCTATTCATAAATTTTGAATGGCAAATATTCGCATGTAGAGGTGGCAATTTCGACGGTTTACTTTAGAATGGTCAATTAAGCTATGTTTAACAATTAATGGGTCAAATGGATTAAACCAAAACAAATAGTTAAAATGGAAGTGGGTCAATAGATATAAAAAAAAGACCGAAAGTCCCTCATGGTGTGTTTTAATCCAAATCATTTACTCTGAAAAAAGTAAATTATTTTTTAAATATTATACTCTATTCAATGATGTTTTGAGACACTAATTATCAGTTTTGTAATCATACACACAAGTGTTTTGGGTCAACCTGACCCTACATGTTTTGACCCATTACCTGACGTTTTTGACCCATAGATGTCAATAGCGAATAGCAGACCATAGCGACAAGCTACCTGTAAGCTATCCAGCTATAGCTACGAAATAGCGCCCTCTATTTCATTTTAGTATAAAGGGGTAGAATATAAAAAATATAAAACTCTATTTAACACGCCAATATATGTATAAAAGTGCTAAAGATACGCTAAAATACGCTATCACTAATCATCTAAATAAATAAAAAATCCGCTATTTATCGCTACAGGGTCTGTTGTGACCCTTCACCTATACGCTACGCTATTCGCTATGGCAGGCGCTACCAACGCTATTGACAACTATGGTTTGACCCACAGATTCACATAATATTTTAGAAACTGGGATCACTTGTTAAATTATTTTTAGAATCTTAACATCCATGCCTAATTACTTTCCGTGCAGGTGCGCAAGATATGCCAAACAATTGCGTTTTTGTCTCCCGCAACTTGTATGATTTTATCATCTGTTGACTTAGGGCTGCCCCCATGGGAAGTAGTCACTATCCTTACTGGTGGATTAGCGCTATCAAGTTTTGCATTATCAGGTGTGATGAGCTAAATATAAATCCGGTAATTTCTTGCAGTTTTTATGCCTAGGACTTGATGTCCACCTTTTGTTTTGGTTGGTTGCAGGACTTTATTGTACTCATCAAGATATTTCACCAGAATATGCAAGCATACTTTTGGTATGTTCCGTTATTTCCATACTTTAGTGCAGTGTTTTGAAACATGGTCGAACCGGGAAGCGGGGGCTCTGACCGGTCCGGTTCACCCTATCAGACCGTTTTGAGTCGAACCGGCCGGTTGGAACGGGAACCGGCGGTCGGACTAGAAAACCGGCTTGTGGAACCGGATTTTTATTAAAAAATCAATTTTACGCTATTTATTTTTATAATATTTACGACATCACCCGGTTCTTACAATCGGTTTGACTGGTCCGAGCGGCCCCGACCAGTGGACCAGTAAGATGACCGGTTCGACGTCCGATCTGGTCCTGAAAACATTGCTTTAGTGGAAATGAGAGGTTTTAGGTGGCGATTTTTTATTCATGTACTTAAAAATGGGTTGATGTGGGTTCTCAACAGGACAAATGGCTCAAAACTTGCCTTAATGTGTATTCAAATGCTTACAGCCAACTTATTATAATAAAAGAATATATTTTTGTTATGTTATCGTATAACAAAGGACAAGAAAGTGATGTAGGTTACATCCTGATCCGTTATGTTCTGAATCACTTTTTCTTGCAAAATGTTGTGTGTTATTTTTGTATCTTTGCAAGAAATACAGTTTGTTTTCAATCAAAAGACAAAGCTATTGTTCAAAAAGTTTATAACGTCGAATGACATATTTGAACTGAACATTAATTATTGTGTATTCAGGGCATTACCAATACCGTAGGAGCAGTTCCTGGAATCGTAGGTGTTGCTCTCACCGGATATCTTCTTGATTCAACACATTCGTGGGGCGTAAGTTTTATCAAACCTTTCCTAATTTCCACTTCTTTAGTTACAAATAATCTAATAAAATTCTATTGCTATCACGTAGATGTCACTCTTTGCGCCATCTATATTTTTCTACCTCACTGGTACGATCGTATGGTTAGCATTTGCAAACAGTAAGCCTCAAAGTTTCAGAAGGTAGATTAAAGGAAGATACTTTATTGACTTTCCACTAACTTGGGTTGATGCATTCCTTCAACAATTTTGCATAGAAGGTGACCAACTTTCACTAACCAAAGTATTGTATTTATGTGAAGCAATAGCTGTAAAAAGAAAATACATTTTATTACACTTGAAGAGATTCTTGTATATTATTTCTGTTTGAAGAAATTTAATTATAATGTATAAATGTTCAATAGATTAAGGAGTGAAACTTGGTAGCATGTTGATATATCTTGGGTCCATTAGAACATATATTTTTTCGGTTTTCTTACTGGAATTTATAAATATTTTTTGTGCTTACTGTTTAGCATCAACTGTGGTTGTAAAAATCCCGACTAGCCTTAGATTAGTCGCCGAGCAATTGCTAGTCAGGGGTTCACCGAGTAATTTTTATCTAATCGGCCAATTATTTAATAGGCGGTCAACACTAGTCAAATCTAGTCCTAATTGGCCAGAAATTCCCCATCCTGTCAAAACCTACAAATCCCGGCAATTAATCCTATCTATATGAAAATATGGGTCAAATAAGGTGATACATATAAAAATGTGTGTATATACATATAAAACTGAAAATTACATATAATCACAATCCAATTAATTGCTAGTCGGTATCTCACTGACTAACTAGCGCCTAGCACAAAAACGACTTTGTGCAGTAATAATATATAATATGCTTCATTAAAATTATATATGAGGTTTTGATTTATTTCAATGCACCTCAGTTTAGTGTCAACTCGTTACACCTAAACGAGACCAATTCTCATTTCAGGTTTTAAAGTTTACCCATTTGACCCGTCACTCTGCGAGTATGTAAGAGAAGAACAAATTAATTTATTTACTGGTAAATGGGTCGTAGTTGTCACCTCTATGTGCATGCATACTTTGGTTTCCATGTGAATAAAAATTAAAAGCCAACAGCATGAAGCCATAAACAATCAGAATCAATAATCAATATCATTATAAAAAGATTCAAGAATTAACCAATAAGCCCATTTGAATAAATCTATGAATCAATAACCAAAATGGAACGATTCTCAGTTCCATTCTAAACATGTGTATATTACACTATCTAATTGCTGCAAGCATACAAAGTAAGATGTGGGATATGCGCAAACACAATCGATAGAGGCGCGACACTTATGATCTCCGACGAATTCACATACAAAGGCTCCAAGTGCGGTATCCCCCCATACGAATCAACTCTTAGTTCTTTACCATTAAGCATCATCACTTGACTGTGCAAGTCTCCGTTTTTGACTGTCAAATGGTATTCTTCTCGTACGTTTACTCCGTTAATCTTGCTATTTCCTGGCTTGTCTTGCATTATGATGATGATGATGATGGTGATATGCGGTGATGACGATGATGAACTGGTTTGATGGCGGTTAACGTCCATATGTTGTTTAGAGCCAAACTTACATCAACTGTAGTTTTGTTGTCTAGATTGATTAGTAGTAGTGTTATTCCCTTCTGCAACACATTTTACAAGCTTCATCACTAAATTGCACCCTTACAAGTTAAGGTTAAAGTCAAAGTCAATAGTCAACTTACGGATTCTTTAGCACAATGCGCATAAGATCGTATTTTCTTGGTCCCCGTAAAATTTGCATGAAGTACTTTTCTACCCATCAACCGATGCCAAAGAAGAGCGCTGGTAAGAAAGAACAAAATCGTATCAAATTACAACCAATAATTCTATAAACAATGCAAGTTTACGATATAAAAACCTGTAGTAATCTGGATTCGGCTCAAACGTTGTAGTGTTAAGCAACCCATAGTTTCCTCCAATCAATGTCTGTCTGCAGTATGTTTTCGTGTCATAAACAGACGACATCCCCAGCTGATCCAAGTACCTGCGCAACGCAAAAGTCCCATGACGTCTAAACATGTTTTCGTGTCGTAAAGGGTATTTTGGTCTTTTCACACTCGCTTACCAAAAACTAAACACGAACGCATTGGTTACAAGATTATGTCCACTGTTATAAGCACCACCAGCTTCACCAACCCAAGCTGAAGCAGAAGTTATCGAAGTCTTGAGAATATTCTCAAGTTGCTTAAACGTATCAGCCTCCCCATCGAGATACGACGGATCCAGTATTTTTTCAACAAGATGTTGATCAATTCCTGTTATAAGTTATAAAGATTGTAACTTTACTAATTGGGTATCCTGGAAATCAAATTATTTTGCTTAATTTGTGAAAGAGTAAATTGCAATTTACATCCTATAAGTTTGAGCTTAATTGCAGGCGTTGTCCTTTAACTAACGAAATTACACTAGATGTCCTTTATGTTATTGTTTCTTATCAAGCGGTGTCCTTTTGCCCTAACTCGGTTATTTTTTTTTGTTAACTCTTAATGCGTGCCACTCAGATGGGGCACAACGGTCATTTTCACTTAATATCTTGAGTAAATTGCATTTTGCGTCCTTTAAGTTTTAATCAAATTTCCGATGCAATCTCGCTAGTTAAAGTACAACAGCTGAAATTTGGTTGAAACTTAAAGGACGTGAAATGTAATTTACTCTAGATATTAAATGAAAATGACCATGATGCCTTCATGTGAGTGACGTGTTAAGAGTTAACAGAAAAAGGTAACTCGGTAAGGGCAATAGGACACCGTCACCGCCTAATTAGAAACAGCAACATAAAGGACTCCAGTGTACTTAGTTAGTTAAAGGACAACGTCTGCAATTTGTCTCAAACTTAAAGGACGTAAATTGCAATTTAGTCTTTGTGAAAAGATTACCTGGGCCAAGATTGTATATGTGGTGTGTGATTATGTCTACGGTTTCGGGTGTTTTGGCTATAAACTCCTTGAACCAGGTGGCATCAAAGAAACCGCCGGGTGCAATTATTCGCGGTTTGGGTTCGACACCCGAATAGATTTCTTCAACTATGTTTTTTAAGGTCATTGTGTCGAAAGCGTATTGAGATGCTGGTACTCTTGTTCCAACTCCACTTCCACTTAGCTCATTGCCTACAAGATTTTTGAAAGATTAAAAGTAGACTTAACAATCTTATAGTGGGTTTGATAAGTAATTTACATAGGTTTGAACTTGAGTTAAAAAAAAACATGATTATCACTACAATAAAATTAGGGGGGTTGATTGATAAAATGATAAATGTTGATTGGTTAAATCTAACATTAATCATAGGGTTAATCTATTTATCCCTAAAAAAATACCAATTGTGACTGTTTATTTTTGTATAACTTTTTTTTCTATTTAAAGCAAAATTTTGTTTTTCTGTTAGATATTTTAACGTAATGTTGTATATAAATTCGAATACGTCATTACTATGTATTTGTTTATAAACTGAGCCGCAAGCAATATAATATATTATGTACGATGCGGCTTAGTTTTAGACAAAACTTATATGGAAATATAGATAGAAATAAACGCATAGTAACGAAATATTTGAAGTTATACAAAACACATATATTAAAAGTTATACATTAGAAACAAAATTATACTTTAATTAAAAACAGGAAAACATGTTTAATAAAAGTAAATGGTCACACATCATAAGGGTGCAACTGTTAACTTTTAAGGTGTTAATTGTAGGAATAAAGTGTCTAAAACATGTGTCCACAAGTATCATTAACCTATTAAATGTTTGATATATTTGAGACAATTTCTCTCTCCTCTTTTTTATTGGGCATATGAATAATTTTTCACCTTAAATATTGTAGTTATGAATCAGTTATATAAACTTAAATGATGAAACTTACAGGTATGACTAGTTAACCATATTCTTAATGCATAAAGAATAAACTTCGTGAACTATTTTATTCAAAGGTTCAAAATGATTGTTGAAATAGTATAAATTCTAGTTAACACATTAACTGATCATATAAACGGGGACAAAAGCGTATCATATCAACCGAACCAAACCTTTTTGACCCGTTCTCTGATCCATTAGCAACCTAACTGAATCATTTATACAGTTGTAACATGTGATTAAGATTAGGTGAGTGAACTTACCAAGCTCCCAAGCATACATGGTGTAATTCTTTTTAACCGTGTATGCGCATCAAAGACTCAGCATTGCAGAGTCCCAAGGTCCAACTGCTGAACCATCGGCGAGTATTCTCTTGCCAGCAAGTGCATTCAAACCGAAAATAATTTCAGCCCTGAATTCAACCCATTTTTTTTAATTATAACCGTTGGAATTTGGATTATTATTTAATATATATATATATATAATATTGACTGAAAAAAATACAGATTATTCTACTTTACCCTGTTTCTTTAAAGAAGTTGCTTAATTGATCCCATCTTGATAGAGGCAAGCAGCCTTCAGTAAAACCGAACAACTCCGAAGTGTTTTGTTTGAATGGAATGCAGGGTTTTGGATCGTTTTCGGTTTGGTAAACAACTTTGTCTTGTAAAGTCCCTCCTAATCTAATCTTTAATGTTGAAAATGCTGCATAAATTGGGTTCAAAAATCAAATAAATCAGGTTAAGAAGCTACCTATATAGGAATCTTTTGACTTTTAAAGTCAAACGTGTAGTTGTCAAGTTTGTAATTGTTCATACAGACTCACATTTTCAATAAATAATAGATTTTTTTTAATCAAGAATTGTTATTGTAGTTGTTAATAGGTATACAAATTTGAAAACCAAAGTAAAATACTTGACATTTATGGTCAAAATATGAGAAGTTGCTATGAAAAAATGAGGTATTTAGTTTTTTGTTCTTACCTTTGATTGCATTATGGAAAATTGTGTTGTTAAGATCCTGCATTGAAGTAAAAGTAAACAATTTACATTCTCAAACACACACAAAACTAGAAAATATAAAGGATTTATCAAACTAATTTGCTTTTAAATCATCATAATTATGTTTTACACAAATCAATAATAATTCTTGAGAAAATAATAATGTTGTCTAACAATGACAGCAATTTAAAATCCATAAAAAAAATAAAAACACTTTGTAGATTCAGTTGTAAAGATCATCAATCACACCCACTACAGACCTCCAAAAACACACACAAAACTAGAAAATATGAAGGATTTGTCAAATTAATTAGTCAAATTAATATGCAAACATGAATACAAAACTACAGATCCCCAATGGTGAACTCCTTCTGCTAAGGTCGTGCATGGGAGTCGCTAAGTTACTTTTTGGGTTGCGGACTTGTCAACCGCATTTTATGGAGGATGCGGTATCTCGGTTTGATGATGGCCTAGAGAGGCTATAGAAGACATAGTAGTGGGTGGCGGTCCCCTTCTTTGGTGACCTCCCAGTGGCGTCTGGCATCTTTGCCAATGCGTCTAGGTGGTTTGGGCCTCTTCTCAGCTCGAGATGTTGGGGCTTATGCCTTTGTGGCGTCTAAATCTCTATCTTGGGAACTACAGGATCATATCCTTCGAAACTGTGAGGTCGTCGGAGCTTGACCCGGACTATCAGCAGGCGCTTGAACGCTTAAATGTCTCTCTCCCAGACTTTGATATTGGCGGTTTTTCTAATAAGGACACCGCCCCCTCGAAGCCACAAAAACTTTGGCGAATGCTCTGTTTAGCAAAATCGCTCAAAGCCTGGAAGAAGCTTTTAATTTGTCATCCCGCCAGAAGGCGGTGTTTGAGTGCCTGAAGAGGTCCCCATGCTCAGGAATTTTTTACCGTTATACCAATTGAGGGGTTGGGACAATGTATGTCTGCAGTAGAATATAGAGCCATTCTCAAATACCGGTTGATGATCCCTATGTACCCGGAAGATGAAACTTGCCCATATGTCGTAAAGCTTGTATGGATAAATACGGGGAGCATGCAGTTCACTGTAAAAGCTCCCTGGGTTCAAATATCGGCACGACTGGGTGCGTCATGCTTTGTGGACATCTTAAGAAGAGTTGGGTTTTCGGCTAAGAAAGAGGCCCCTGTGAATTTCCTCACGGACCCTATGGAAGGGAGATCTACTCTGTGACCAGCGGATCTGCTCGTCTTTGGCTGGGCTGAGGGAAAATGCTTGTGTAGACCTCACGGGGGTTTCTCCTTTGGTTGGTTTAAGGGAAAACGGGTTTGTAGCTGGACAAGCGGCAAGAAAGGCAGAATCAAAGAAATGGATAACACGCTAAAGCTTGCGCAAAGAACCTGCATGTCTTTGTCCCTTTTGCCTTTGATACTTTTGGCTCCCTAGCGCAAAAGCTATCCACTTCTTGACGAGGGTTCAACGGGTCGTCTACAGCAATTGTTCAACCCCAAGGGGGCAAGGGTTTGTATTTGGAAGGTTAGGGTTTGCAATTCAGAAAGGATTGGCGGCGCAGCTTGTTGCCCGGCTACCTTCTGTTTTGATGTAACTTGGCAAGTTTTCTGAATTTAAAATAATATTATTTATTTAAAAAAATTATTTTATTATTGTTATGGGGTTATTCTAATTACATCTATTTTAAAAAAAATAAAATAATAAATAAGTAATTTACTTTTAAATCATCATAGTTATTAACTCTTGAGAAAACACTAATGTTTGATAACAATGACAGCAATTTAAAATCCATATAATAATAATAATAATAATAATAATAATAATAATAATAATAATAATAATAATAATAATAATAATAATAATAATAATAATAAATAATAATAATAATAATAATAATAATAATAATGATAATAATGATAAAAACCCTTGTAGATTAAGTTGTAATATCATCAATCACACACACTAACACCTCCAAAAACACATACAAATTCAAAAACATACCACATTGAGGAGGGATGCATGACCCCAACTACAAGTACCATAATCACACTTTTCAGGTGGCCACCAGTCCATAGTAGCACAAATAAAATCATGATCTATCTTTGCAATAGAACTTTTTCCATTAATGATAACCCTTCCTTGAAGAACATTCTTTCTTGTTTCAACTTGTGAATGAACAAGATTGCAGCTAAAACTAATCAAAAGAACAAAAATACAGACACCCATTTGAAGAATCAAAGAACCCATGTGAAAAATCTAAGCTTTTTGATAATATGAAGCTCAAGATTCAAGAATGATATATATGGTATATGTATGTATCTATCTGTCAGTTGAGAAAGGCATGGAAGAATGAGAGAAAGAAGTGAAAAGATGCAAGCTTTGGTTCTTTCTTTGCCATAAAAGTAGAATAAAGGGGGGAAAGATTTGGTATTTATAAATATTTTTAAGTGGGAACTCAGTCAAATCATGTTTTGGATTTTGGTTTTTGAGGCAATTTTTTTAGATTAATAATTAATTGGGGGTGGGGTAGGGGGGGTGAGCTGTGTGCCTGTGTTTGTTGTTTGCTTTGGGAAAATGGAAAAGATTGCTGAACATATGAGCAAGAAATGGTGGTGATTGGTGAAGGTTTTGTTTAAAAAAATAAAAAGTGTTGCTTGGAGGTGGAGTGGGTTTTCCTTTTTTGGGTTATGGGTTTTTTAATTCGAGTTGTTTTAATTTTTTGCTAGGAAATACTATTCATAACTGACTCATTTAAAGATTGGATTGATTGGATTCAGTCGATTAGGTTGTTTGGTTTTCGGGTTTAGATGTAAAATGAAAATAAATATTTTTGTTTTTCACAAAATAACACCAAAGTTCATATTGCTACTAAAAATATCAATAAAATTCAAACATCATTTGACAATACGATGTTATAGTGTTCAAAAGTCCTAAAGCTTAATATTCCAAATACTAGCACACATCTATAAAAAATGACAATAAACGTTCTGATTTATTTTCGAGTTTTAGTTTTCAGCTGGGAATAAGTGATCCAATAACCAACCTATAGAAGGTTAGGGTTGGTGAAAAAAAGTTTCAAGTTTTTTATTGGGAAAAGTGACCAATAACCAATTTATAGAAGGTTCAGGTTTTTAAATATTCTCTAATTCGAATTTGAGTGGCTTTGTGGATCGAGTTTCGGAATAAAAATGAAAAGCCCTACATGGGGATGGTGGATGGAGTGCTGGAAATGGATGGGTTGAACTAAAGTGAAATCTTAAAAAAATGTAATAAAAATCATGCAAGTGGTGCCAATATTTGGATATTATATTTTTTTATTATATTATTATTTTATTTAAATTACCTTTTATTTAGGCTTTGGTTTAGGAAAGGTAGAATTGCAATCGGAAAATATTCGAGACAGCTTAAAAAGAAAGAACACAAAGCCGAAATGAGACTTTATTGGTTAATTATGAGGTTTATACATTGTATTATATTGTATTATGAAATGTAGAAGCTTAGTGCTAAAGTTATATTCGAAAATTGGGTAATTAGTTTTGTAGCCATTTAATTATATGTTAGTCTTCAAACACAATTTGCATGTGTTAAGATAATAACGGTTAACAAAGCATTTTTAACATGTAACACAAACCTTGAAAACATATTCTCGTTTAATATTTAAAATTTATTGGTTTTTTTGCTGATGTGGCACTTATATATTGACGTGGAATTTTTTGATGACGTGGCAGCTAAGGTGACAACTAAGCTATGGCATCTGACTTGGTTTTTTGATAATGTGGCAGCTGACGTGGCGTTTGACTTCGCTTTTTTGATGTGACAGCTGATGTGAAACTAGTTTGGTGACGTGGCAGTAAACTAGGTTAGAGTTCAGTAAGTTTAGAGTGCTATCGGTCAATAAGTTGAAAGTTAGAAGTTTGTTGTACATCGAAAATTGGGAGTGCTATCGGTCAATTGATGAAAATTGAGGTTATTTAAAATCAATATTTTTTTTATTATACTTCTTAAAAAACACATGAAATTAAGTTTTTTAGAACTACATTGACGTATCATTTAAAAAAGTATGATCATCATTACATTGCTTTTATAGTCTCCCTGATGCATAATGTGATTCATTTTCTTTCAACACAACAAAAATCATGATACTTTCGTAAACAAATTCTTATAACACAACAAAAATCATGATAATTTCGTAAACCTAGGATTTTATATTTGAGTATATACTTTCTCACATGAAAAATTACTTTTAATTTAATATTATTCTAGATAAAGTATATTTATTTATTTAACTATTAAATTAAATTTGTAATCTTTTGGGTCCCTTGTTAGGTGTTTTGTTTCAAACCTAGATGCAAATTGTTAACTAACCTTTCTTCAAAACTAATATTCTTTGTTATCTTAAAACTAAAGGGATGGTTGAACTCCACCAATAAATTAACAAATCCCATAAACCTAATCCCATACTGATTTGGGTAATTCGATTTGATGATTTGTTTTGTATTTTCAACTGAAAGTTAAATAAAAGTTACCTAACATTATTTTTATTGTTTAGAATTAAAATACTAAATGCACGAAAAAAAACTCACTATCTTAAATAATTTCAATCACTGACAATAATGCTTATACATCAATTACGGAGGAAACCCAATAAATTCGAGAAAAAACCCTTATGAAAATCGAACGCAGGACCTACTAGTTCCTAAGCCTTATCACTCTTAAGATGTCACTAGACTATACTTTTATGTGTTAAATAATTAAAGAATTTATCTAAAATTACTTTGTATTATAAAGAGGCAATCAAGCAAAGGCGAGTTGCATACTTTTTAAGTGTTAAATAATTAAGGGGTTACCAATGGAGTGGTAGTCAATTAGTAAAGGTAAAATTTTTAAACATCTGAGGACGGAGAGGTACTGAGTTTGAGTCCCATAAACGACAGAAATAAAAGAAATTTGTTGTTAAAAAAATCAAAATATTACACTAAAATAGAAAAAATAAATTGGCGTTATAAAACGCATACTCACATATTACATGAGTCATTGTACATTTTGTTTCATTTTTAGTACATACATAACACAAATCCCCCTTTACTTTTTTTTAAAGTAACTATTATATAATGTTAAATAATAGAAAACTATGTTTTAAAATTTTAATTTTACTTTTAAAACATATAAACATATAGAAAAAATTAAGAACTAAAACATGGATCTTTAAAACCCACCCTTTTCTTTTATAAAAACTAATTTCTTTTTCAAAACCCACAAATATTAATCAAGCCCTATTCTTTTATTAAGCCTTTAAAGTTTAAACCCAATCATATTTCTAAAATATGTTGCCATTTTAGAGTTGATTAAACGAGTTTCCATTATTCTAAAAGTATGACATGAATTTCATTTGGCTCATGATAAAATAAATAGGTTTTGATATTAAATCAAAATCAGAAGTATTTTTTTAAAAAAGAAAAACATATGTTGCTTATTAAAAAAAGAAAATGTTTTATTGGGGTTGGAGGTCATCAATGCACAATAACCTAGTTAAGTATAATATTGGATACAATAACAAGATTTATTTATAATAAACCTTAATTATACAGTAAACCTTATAAATTATGTCTTCATAATTTTTTGGTTGACCTAACTATTAATAGCATAATTCTTGTCGGGCGTCATTCTTTTCCATTGAGACGTAGATCATAAATTTAAGCGACCACGTTAGTTATTGGAATTGATAACAATAGTGATAACGATAATTAAAAAAAATAATAGTGTTAAAATTTTTAATTAATTGTTATAAACTGTTATGGTTCCTCCAAAAATAATTTAAAAGTTTTGAGTGTCCATCTTCATACTTTGATGTTGTTTATGTACACATTACCAAATGATAAGTAATACCCTTCAGTTACATACTATATTGTTATTATACATATTATTTTGAACTCTATCAATAGTAAGCATATTATTTTGAACTTTATCAATAGTAAAACAAAATTTTCATGTTATTATATTTATTTTGTAAATTTTTTTATTTCACCAGAGCCGGAAAGGAAGAAGCGACGGGATTGAGCGCTTAGCCTAGCGCGGGAGTTTTTGGCGCTGGATTAAGACGACTTAGCGACTTGCCTGAAAGCAGAAACCCGAAGGTTAGCCTTGCATGAACTAGGGAAAGATATAACTCAACTTCACACTGTTTAGCAAAACCCTAGAGCTTCCCTCATTCGGTAGAACCTTATACTTTACCAAGTAAAAAGTTTAAATTGGGATCGATTACCTTTCTTAGCTAGGTTAAAGTGGTATTGTTTGTTATTATTAGAACCGATACTAGTGTTCTTTTTATTTTTTTATCAATATCGGTACCAATATTATTATTATTATCGGAACTGGTACCGGTATTCGTTTTTATGGTTTTCAATGTAAAACGTATTTATTTGTGCATGTCATTAACTTAAACCGAATTCCGGTACCGTGGCACGAAATATATAAATTTAGAACCCTAATGAGTAGTAATATAAGTTTTTTATGTTATTATGTTAAAAGAATTATGTTCTAATTTCACCCATTATACTTTAATTAATATATGATTTTAACCAATTTTGTTTTTATTCATTTGATTTTTCTCCGAGAACCCCTCACGTTCATTATCTTTTATTTTAAAGAAAAATGCACGATTGTGTTTAATAATTTTTTTCTCAGCGTTCCTGTACGAACTTTGTTGAAAAAAAGAGTTTTGATAAAATAGTTCTGTTGTAACACCCCTGCCCCTCGTTATCACCAATATTGTCCGCTTTGCCCCTGATGGGTGGCCCATCCAGGAACTCACGGCTTTGTTTTTTTGTTGCCCTGGTGGAGACTTCCCAGGAGGTCACCCATCCTAGTACTACTCCCACTTGAGCACGCTTAAGTGTGGAGTTCTCCTCTCATCCACTAGCATTAAGCCCAAAACGCGTTGTTGATTTAGAGGTAGGGCATTACTTATGAACCAGGAATCTCTCATGTCCACGGACGATGTTGGGAGGTATGCCATTAGGTGTTATAATCACCCCCCTAAGGGACTCATCGTCCTCGATGAGGTTTTGCCCCAACATGTAGGAGGTTGCCATTATCCTCGATGAGGTTTTTTTGCCCCACATTTGGGAGGTTGCCATTAGGTGTTACATCTGTGACAAATTGAACCTATACCAACATGAGTATCAAGATCGGTATTTGTTTGTATGGTTTTTTATTGACATCAGTACCAGTATTATTATTATTGGAACCAGAACCAATATTCATTTTTATGGTATCAATGTAAAACACATTCTTTTACGTGTATTATAACTATAAACCAAATGTCGATACCATATCGATACTGTCACGAACACAACCAATACCAGTTAAAGTCATGCCGCATCGCGCATGGAAATTTTGCTAGTTACATTTAAGATTAACCCACTAGAGTACATTTTATAGACAGCGGTATCTAAGGCTAAGGCTTGTGGGTACGGGGGACGTTCCAGGTAGGGTTGTTCACAAGCCGAACCGATCAGACCTTTGCTCGTGCTCGGTTCGTTTACAAACCGAACTTAATCGAACCGAGCGTTTTTTCAACCGATCCAAAGTCGAACGAGCGTCTTTTGATCCGAGTATTTTTCGAATGAACGTTGAGCGAGTGTCGAGCATCGTATAACAAATAGAAAAGTAACGATAGGGTTGTTAGTTTTTAGAGTAAAGTGCAGTTTTCGTCCCTAAGATTTTGTCCAATTAGAACAAAAGTATAAATTTACTAAGTAACAAGGAATAAAAAAACTCAACTAGTTCTACCGAGATCATCTAAGTAGAAAGATGAATCATTGATCGATTGAAAACAAACCTTTGATTTATGAGAAGTTTGAAATCGAATGAACCGATTGAAGCAAAACCTTAGGGAGTTGACGTCTTAGCGACAGAGAATTCGAATTATGATGGTTGATGCAAGGTTCTAATTAGGATTATGTACTTCTATATTGAATAGCGGGTTGACGCTTGAGTATCGATCGACACTTCACATTTCGGTGTTTTGACATTTGACTCAATTACTCTGGATTATTGGGCAATGCACTATTGGTATCGACCTTCAATTCTATAATTTAATGGGCTCTAGTTGGATCTTGGACCAAACGTTATTAATGTGCGTCTCTAGTTATTGTATTAATATATACATACACATATATATTAAAAATAATTCAAACCAACCGATTCGAACCAAACTGAGTGGACCTTTGCTCATGCTCGGTTCATTTCAAACCGAACTGATCCAAACCGAGCCCCCTTTTCAATTGAGCTGAATCGAGCGAGCAAAGTCTGTTTTTCAATCAAGCATCGAACGAGTCTCGAGCGTCGAGCAATTTGAAGAGCCCTATCCCCGGGTCATGATGGCCCGTCAAGGACCGGCTACATTGCCCCAGACCCATCCCCATCCCTTTCATCGTCTCACCCCGAATGTGACGAGGTCAATATAGCCGTTACAACGGCTATTTGATAAAAAATAAAAAAAAATTGTTATTATATTAATCAATCAAATCCTCATTTTTAAAAAAAATATGCTCTTCCACACTGTCTAAAAAAACTCAAACTCTCTCAAAACAATAACCAAACAATGTCTTCTTCATCTTTGTGGGGTTGGTGGAATACATTTAGAACTTCGCACATTTGGAGTACATAATGAGTACATACATCAAAACTTTCAAGCGGACTTGATGAAATACATTTGGAACTTCACACACAACCACCACAATGACGACTAGTGCTTATGTTTTTAAGTTTAGATTATATTTTTTTTAATGTTATGTAAGCTATATTATTATTATTATTATTAATTTTAGTATTTAATTTAATTTTACTTTTTATATATTGAATATTATTTAAAAAATAAATAAAAAGGAAGGCTCATTACCTCACTTACGTCACCGACACCTCAAGTCCATCATTTGAGTGAGGTGATCGCCCCTGGTGACGTGGCCACTTACATGACAGTCTATCACCAAGTGATGAATCACCTCCACACTTACCATCCTATTGATGTGATTTTCTTATTATTTGAACCTCAAATTGTTATCGCTAAAATTGGTAAATCCAAATATTATAAAATTCTATTGTAACCAATAGTTTCTTTGTAAATAGAAAACATTCAATTATTAATTTGAAGTTTACTTGTTAACATTTTGAAACTTGAAAGCCACACTGGTACCTGTTTAACATCTTAAAACTTGAAGGCCACACTGGAATCATTTAAAAAAAACTGGATTGTATACATTTGTCCTTCATAATTAACAAAAACATGTTTTCAACAAGTTTTTGACTTTGTACGGGGATATTAGATTTAAATAACCTAAATTTTCACCAATTGGTCGACAACACTTCCAACTTTCGATTTGTATACCAGCAATCTCAACCTCCAACTTATTGGCCGATAACACTCCCTAAATAACTAAACCCTAACACAGTTAGCTGATGTCAGCTGCCACGTCATCAAAAATGTCACGTCAGCTGCCACGACTTAAAAATGCCATGCCAGATGCCATATCAGCTGCATGTCATCAAAAAATGCCACATCAGTTGCCATATCATATGCCACGTAAGCTAAACGGGCCACATCAGATGCCACGTCAGCAAAAACTAACTGGATTAGGGTTCAGTTAGTTAGGGAGTGTTATCGGTCAATTAGTAAAAGTTTGGGTTATTTAAATCCAATGTTCCTTTCTATAGATACTAAGATCTATTTTATAAATATACGAATAAAAACTTATCATATATAAATATATACAGAAAAACATATATTTCTTAAATAATTATATGAATATTTTATAAAACGTGATTATAACTTTTGTTATTCAAAAGACTTCAACTATTCCAATGCATTGAGTAGTTACTACCATGTATGCATAATAATTGTAAAATTCATTTGCAATTAACATGTCACATGAAAAGTTGGTTGAACGCATGTGTATTTCCTTTACCTATTCAAGGAACTCACCATTTCATGTCGTAATCAACACTCATCTCTTTTTGTACTTGCAGTTCTGGAATGTTATAAATTTTAATCTTTAACTAAATAATAATAAAAAACAACTTTTTAAAAGTAAAAATATCATTTTATATGTTTTTCAATCTTTAAAGGATTCTTTAATGGAGTTCTGGGTGCCTGAAATCTTTTAGTATCCTTAACATTTTTTTAAAATCAGACCTTTTGATTAACAAAATTTACAAGGGGCGGTGCGGGCTGCGAGAGACCCGGCCTGTGTCTCTCGCGCCCCGCGAGAACAGACCTGCAGTAGAAAGTTTGTTTTGGAGCCCAAGCAAAGCTCCAAAACCATTAAATCAAAACCATGGCCATCCTAATCAGCTATGCCACGTTTTGGGACACTTGTAAGCTTCTTATTACACCCCTAGACATGTTATGAAACATGTTTTGACACTTAAACAAGTTGGTAATAAATATTAGAACATGTAAGAGCATGTTCGGCTCGTCAATTTCAGTTCTAGGGTCGGTTCGCAACCGAAAGTCGCAAAGTTTGACTTCTGCTTTGACTTTTGATTCTGACCCGATTAGATTAGTTACCTACTGATCTAAAGTTGTACTATGATAATAATATAATGTAGCATAACCCTCTGAGGTTATATTACATGATCATAATCAGAATCCAAGTTTATGCGCAAGTTCCATGATTATGCCATCTTTGACCAAAATGTCCTTTTTGGATAAAACAAGGTTTCAAATGGTAATGAACTTGAAAATGAATTTCTACTAATGTAATATCATAAGTAGGATTATTTGGGATATTAAACCAAGTTATAAACTGTGTTTTTAAACAAGTCTATTTCATTTTAAAATTTGACACTTTGGCCCCTAAACTATATAAAGCTTATAAAAACGATTTTAAATACTATTTTGGCACTTTTAGCCCCCCGTAGCCAATACTTGGCATATCCGGGATTATGCTCGGGCATTATTGAGCTATCGGTTCGTTAAAAGGTCAATCAGATGTATAAATTAACATGTTGACACTTTTAATCCCTCCAATATCCAACTTTCACATATTTACATAATTGAACTCTCTCGTCCAACAAACGGTACGTATGAGAGTTAGGACTTCACAAAGGATCACTCAGAGGCTTATCACAAGCATGTTGATTCCGATGTCACTCAGAGGCTGGGCATGTTGACATATCAGTCACTCAGAGGCCAAGTTTCAAGCATGTTGACGTATCAGTCACTCAGAGGCTATTGATTTAAGCATGTTGACATATCAGTCACTCAGAGGCTTTTATTTATGCATGTTGACATCGGTTCGTTACTCAGAGGCTCAACTTGAGCATGTTGACGCCTTTAGTCCTTATTGGTCTTTAATAGACTATATTAAAATACAACACGTGTCACTATACTATTGGACACGATTTTTACAAGGGTGTTACACATTGACTTGAATGTAAGGGCATAGTATCACCATAATTACATATGTCACATCCTGAAACACCACAGATTTCGCACACAAAAATCATTTTGTACAATGTCGCACACCTATAAATTATTTGTTATAAAATTATATACATTCGTAAGCATGACTAAATTTAAGATCTTTGTATGTTATGTTAATCATAAAAGTATACCATTCTATATTTCGGTATGACGACTTTCTATTTCCTTTTTGTGGTCTATTTTTCGGTATGACAACTTCCTATTTCCTTTTTGTGGTCTATTTTAGATTATTTAAGGTTTATCTAGCGACCCACTCAAGCTATAAAACACCATATTTATAATATTTAGTATAGATGTTAAATGGATCGTGTTTGCGGGTTGGTGGGTCGGACCTAAACACAACTTGAAGCCGAAAATCATATAATACATATGAACACGACACGAATACTCGTGGGTTGACAAGAACATGGTCTGCTTAATGTGATTTTTTTTTCGTATATTAAGTTTACACTTTTACAACAACAAAAAAATACAATCGTATGTTAAACAATTACATTTTTATTATTAAAACTTTATGTCCCTTTCTCTTTTAAGTTTTAGATTTTGGTATAAAATACCCAAACAATTTCATATATGACGTAAAACATATATTAAGAAAATAAAATAAAAAATAAATGGGTTAAACATGTCTGTTTGACATGACCGCAACCCATTTTAGCTTAACGAGGGTCGCATGTCCAAACCAAAACTGACCCAAACCTGATAAGACTAAACTCAAACCTATAAATTTCATGTTAGGTTCGTGACATTTTTTCGTTTCATGTCAGAAAATCACACATAACACATATAGCACATACCACATCCAATAATATTTTTACATCAAAATAAATATATTAGAAGATAACATCGTGGTTTTGTGTTGAAATTTGAAGTTTCAAGTACAGGAAGACTCTGCTTGATGTTGGGTTTATGTGTTTGTTCTATGAGATTCATTTGTCATGTATATAATGCAAACAAATTAAGTATACATATTTTAAAAAAATAAATGAATTTGATACAGTTCATTACCTAATACATATGGCTTTATATTAATTTTAAATTATGAAAATCATTAGCGAGCTTCTCGTGGATCAGGGGTACCCTTGTTTTGTTTTTTGTTTTTTTTTTTTTTTGCTTCCTAGTGTTAGTTATACTGAAAAACTTAAAAAAAATTAAAATTGTAGTGTAAAATAAAATTGTACTGAAAAACTTTAAAAAACAAATGGCCATTAGAAATTTGATTTTTTATTTTCGGATTTTGTTCCTGATAGACCATTAAAATTTTAATTTATCTTTCTCTTTTTGAAGATTTTGTTTGATTAGTTGACGAAAACAAGCTTTCTAGCAACATGTTAGATTAAAGATATAAGGTTATCCTTGTGAAATAACTAAATCATTGCAACATCATCGTCACGTTACCGGAATGTATGAATTTAAGTAATAACTAAATGCTCAATAACTAGGTGTAGCGAAATACTACCCAATAAATATAAAATAAAATAAGAAAAGAAAAGACATTATTGGCTAAAAGGGGTGGACCCCATCTAACATGTGCCTAGCGCCCATTAATGGAATGTCGGGTTTCCCTCGCGCCATTCCCAACACACAGCTTAAGAAAATTGAGTTTGAAATAGGTCAAAGAGTATCGACTATGAAAAACTACAACTAATAAATAAACGATTAGTTGGTGTTCATTAAAAGATTTTGGAAAAGAAGAAAACAATATCATGAATAGTCATACAACTAAATAAATGATACAAAAGGTCGATTTTGTAATTTGATAAAGTCATAAAACTGATAGAGCTAAGGCCATATGGCAAGAGGCAACAAATCTTGTTATATTTTTATTTTTCTTATCTTTGTATGACATTAATTTATAATTATAATGTCAAATTAATGATATAATATTTAAATGAGCATATCCACATCCACATAAATATAAAAGAGACATCGATTGTTACACTGTATCAATCACTAGATTGGATGTTACAACCTATGTCAAGTATACGTGCACCATACTTTGTGTTGTGTTTAAATAAAAAAATTTCATTTTGGTTTCTTAATTATCTTATTCTCTATTATTAGAGTGCATCAATTATTAGATTGATGTTACCCCTTAAATCACATTAGGGGCGATATCTTCTTGGAACCCAATGTTAAGGTGTTTTGTTTCGTTGAACCTCGAATATGTTTAGGTGTTAGAAATCAGAATAGTTTTAAACGAGAATCACCCCACACCTCTCAGCTTGTATCAATATTTTTTTAGATTTTACTTTGATTATCACACCTCTCAGCTTGTATCAGTATTTTTTTAGATTTTATTTTGATTTTAAGTAAATCATAGTTGCTTAAAATGGTTGAAAACACTAAATTCACAAGTACATATGACTAGAGATAAGATACTGAAATATAATTAAATAAAAAAAACTAAATATAGCATTAAAGGCTGAAGACTTGTTATACCTTACATTAATGTAAGTTATGGCTATCATGATAATAAATTGGTTGTTATACTTTTACAAAGGAAATATAAAAATCAATTGTTACAATAACTCTTATGGAGTTCTGGGATATATTTAATAAAGCCCTATTTCATAAGCTTTTTTGGTCTTTCAAAACATAGTCATAACTATGGATGCTAAATGAGTATATTGTAGTTTGAGGGATCGAACCTAACACGAACCCAAAAGTTATAATATAATCTGAATTGAGAACGGACGTAAAAGTTAAAATGGAATCTGAATAAGACACGAGTTCAAAAATCATGTAAAAACACATGAACCCAAACATAATACGAGTTTTTTTTATCACACAAACATGATTTGTTTAACCAAAAAAGATATTTTATAATACTTTTTGCATATCAACTAATACTCTAAGATTACAATTTTACAACCAAAAAACCATATGTATATAAATTGATTACCTTTAAAGTCTAAAAATTGATTAACGTATCTCATGTATCTTTTAAATTCACCCATTAGTTTAAGTTGTAACATAAAACTTTTTTTTAAATAAGTATAAATTTTATTGTACTAAATGGGTCAACTATGAGCCCGTGACGTCGATGTAACATCCGTAAAAAAACGGGTTTCCAAAACCCGCTTCGTTTATTAACCGAACATCCAGTTAAAATTTTCGTTGCATGTTTAGGGCTCAAACTAATTTTAAACAATACATAATTAATAAACATTCTAGAATTTAAAAATTTTAATTAATAAATGATAAAAATAAGTGAGTAAAAAATAAAAGGGAGCTGCCGGGTTTCGAACACGGGTCAGCAGGTTCCAACAAACAAACACTTCACCGCTCCGCCACTTGCCTTTCTTGTGAATATTATGAAACAAATAATACTTAAGAAGAGATCCGGATTCAAACCAGAAACAGCCGCGCTAAGTCACCGGCTATCATCAAGAAACCGGATTTTCCTCGTCAATCCTCGAATGTAACCGATAAATTCAATCAAGGAGTCAACAATCCCCAGTCGGTTATGCAATCAGTTAGACAATTTCATCTTGACCGAAATTTTGAAACCGAAATCATGTGTTGACATTGGGCACTATAAATACCGATGCATCTCATCTCAATTTCACTCGCATACCATCTCAAAACATTACCCAAAACTTTCTGCTCAACTCTCTGTTCAACCTGCAAGTCGCCGGAAATTACTGACACTGCCGGAGTTAGTCGCCAGAAAACCGAATCTATCCCATTATTGCCTTACTCTATAAATAAGACTTCTAGAGCTTCGACAGAAGTCACCCACACTCACCTCAAACTTCCTGAAGATCCTCTGTCGCAAGTTACACTTCGCCGGAATTTCTTTCAGTCACCGGAACTTCATCGGAGATCACACATTTTCGGTATAACATCCTTAAATCCTTTTCTGTTTAAATTATTTTCATTATCAGTAATAATCAATCAACTTATTCAATAAAAATTTTCGATTAAACAGTCGGGTGGATTCTCTGGTTTTATAAATCGAAGAAGATGAAGTTTTTAAATGCGTATAAATATAATGAAAAACCGGAATAATGACCGGGTTAGACACACAGTCCAGTGGTGGACTGTGTGCAAACATAACGTACACGTCTCGGATTCGAGTCTTGAACATATCCGTTTCTGCTGAAATAAAATCCATTTTTTCGAAACCAAAACAGATTGTTCCACAGTATGTTGTTAAATATAATACATACACTATATAATACGGGTTAGATACCCGGCCCAGTTGGTCGGGTTGGGTGCAAGTTAAGTCAAAGGTCACCGGTTCGATCCCCGCTAAGCCAGCCGGTCAGACGATATTTGAAACATTTTTAATTAAATAAAATTCTGAATAAACTAAAAAGTATATAAATATAATTAAAATCAGAAATATTTCGGGTTAGACACGTAGCTCAGTTGGTAGAGCTGCGTGCACGCGTACGGGAGGTCACAAGTTCGAACCTCACTCAGCGCACATAATAAACACAATCAGACCGGTCAACAGTCAAAGTCAACGGTCAACATTTTTATTTATTTATTTATTTAATCAGAAAATTATTTAAAAATACTTAAAAATAATATTTTTAAAGTTAGAAAATGTCCTTAAACTCACAAAAATAAATCTAGAAATCCTATTAAGGTTATGAATTAAAATTATTAATCTCAAATAAAATCCATTTATTTACCGAACCATTATGTTATTATTTAGGTTAGTTTCTCTCATGGTTAAATCCAAATTCGTTCGCATTCATCATCAATCCAAGAAAACGCACCCACTGTGAGTGAATTCTTACAAATTCCCTGTAACATCCGTCGAAAAACGGGTTTTCCAAACCCGCTTCGTTTATTAATCGAATATCCAGTCATAATTTTTCATTGCACATTTATTGCTCAAATTAATTTTAAACGACACATAATTAATAAAATATTAGAATTAAAAAACTTTAATTGATAAGTAATAATAAATAGTGAATAAAAAATAAAATGCGGCTGCCGGGTTTCGAACCCGGGTCGCCCATAAGATCAAACAAACAACACACCGCTCCGCCACTTGCCCTCTTTGTGGATATTACGAAACAAATAATACTTAAGATGAAATCCGAATTCAAACCGGACTTCAGCGCGGCAGAACTCGCAATCCCCGGAAAATCCGGCAATCCGCGAGTTTAGCCATTTTCCTTTTGACTATAACGTTATAACCGACGTCGACATCGGTTATAACCGACGTCTGACCCTCAATTTTAGTCGTAACCGCCGGAAAATCTTGATTGCGAACCTTGACCTCGATTCAGACCCAATCCAGTCATTCATCCCTATAAATACTCACCCAAACATCTCGTAAACCTTTCGCTCTCAACTGCACTTTCTTCCTGAGGTTGCATTTGCTCAAAAGCTCGTCGCCGGAGATTTCCAATTTCGCCGGAACATCGCCGGAATCGTGATCAGAAAAACCGTATTCGCTCGTCAGACGGTATAACTGTCTAAACTTCTTTACTATCTTTTGATTTATACTTTAATTGTTCAAACCAATGATCAAAAACTGCAAACACAGTTCACCTAGCCGAAATCCGCAAAACAGAACCGACGAATTCTGCCGGAAATCTTAGTCCTTAATTCCTTTCTGTTATTTCAATTCAATCAATTATAAGCGTAATTGGTCAATTAAACAAACAGTCAATTCACTGTTCGGTAATTCGATAAGCGAAGAAGATGAAGTTAAACATGTGTATAAGTATAATTAAAAACGGATATTAGACCGGGTTAGACACACAGTCCAGCGGTGGACTGTGTGCACAAACAATGCACACGTCCCGGGTTCGAATCACACAACGTACCGACTTTCAGAAATAAAACCAATATTTTTAGAACTGAATCAGAACAAGTCGTAGTATGTATATAAGAGTAATATAATCCGCGAGTTAAACAGATTAGACACACAGCCCAACTGGTTGGGCTGTGCGCAAACGAACCGAAGGACCCGAGTTCGACTCCGGGTCCCTGCAAGCGGTTCGGCCATTTTAAATCGTTTAATATAAACCCAATAAAATAACAATTAATTAGTATATATATATAATTAAAACAGAGAATATTTCGGGTTAGACACGTAGCTCAGTTGGTAGAGCTGCGTGCACGCGTACGAGAGGTCTCGGGTTTGAACCTCACTCAGAGCATGAATAAACTGAATCCGACCGGTCAAACGGTCAACGGTCAACAAAAAGTCAAAAATTTTTTATTTTATTTTTATTTTTTTTATTTTTATATTTATTTATTTAATTTAAAAATCAATTAAAAATACTTAAAAATAATATTTTTAAAGTTAGAAAATGACCTTAAACTCACAAAAATAAATCTAAAAATCCTATTAAAATTGTTAATAAAATCCACTTATTTAACGAACCATTTCGTTATTATTTTAGGTTAGTTTTTCCTCGTCGATCAAATCCCAAAACTCGTGCGCATTCAACACCATCAAAAGAACGCACCCAATGTGAGTGAATCTCTACCAATTCCCTGTTTTAATCACATTTTGGGGTGTATCATGTGTCGCTTATTATTTATTACGTTTAAACACTTGTGCAGCCATCATATCCATGATCAAATGTGTATCCAATATGTATCAATTGTTTGTGTGGTTAATGTTTGGATTAAATTTATCATTTTCAGTACATATATCATCATAGGCTCGTCTGTTCCCCATTACCTATGAGCGGAACGTGACGTTGCCAACATACGATCGGCTCCGTTTGATTGAGCCTTGATCTCACATACATCATCATAGGCTCGTATATTCCCCATTACCTATGAGCGGAACGTGACGTTGCCAACATACGATCGGCTCTGTTTGATTGAGCCTTGATCTCACAATACATTATCATTCATGTCATATACTCATGCAAGGTGGTTTGTGATTGTTTGTTTATTTACGTTTGCTCACATATGATTATTGCACAATTTTTCCATATTAAATACAACAAGAAATCAATAACAAATGTTTTTAACAAAGTTCACTCGCCAACTTTTGTTGACCCAAAATTCCCCATTTTTTACACATGATACAGGTGATCCAGTTGAAGCAAGAAACATATAAGGCGGCCTAGAAGAATAAATCAGTTTAGGCTTTGGATTGTTTATTTAGTTTTCATTTCCTTGTATTGTATGAATTTGGTTTGAACATTTAAGTTGTAATTTGAATTTAATAAATATGAAACATTTTAGTAAACATCATGAGCTTTGGTGATAACCCAATTATGCCCCGACTCTTATTCCGCTGCGGGTCGGGGTGTGACATTCCCCTTTTTATTCATGTTTTGGGGTGTATCATGTGTCGCTTAAATTAATTCGCTTATTCAAACTCGTGCTATACCATTATATGATCTAAACTTAGAATGTAAATATTGTTTGTTGTGATGTGTTACATATTGTCAAGTTGTGTGCAAATTATTCATTAGGCCCATCAGTTCCTCGTGGGAGACGAGTTGAACAACGCGTGCCTCAAAAACATTCATTAGGCCCATCAGTTCGTTGAACAACGCGTGCCTAAAAAATCATTCATTAGGCCCATCAGTTCCTCGTGGGAGACGAGTTGAACAACGCGTGCCTCAAAAACAATCATTTGGTGTATGTGTGTGCGATATTTAATATTATGTGTTTTGTGAATAAATTTACATCTACATTTACTCATATGTGGTTATGCACTTTATTTTATAATCGATACAATAAACACGTTTAAATGTTTTCATAGGATTCACTCGCCAACTTTTTGTTGATCCAAAAACCATTTTTACACATGATACAGGTGGACAGGTTGAAGCAAGGAACACATAGGAAATTGCCTTAGAAGAAAAATAATGAAGTCTTGATAGATGTATAGAACATGTTGTACTTGTATTTTTTATTGTAATGATTCTCCATTAAAAAGAAATAATAAATATGAAACTTTATAATAAATGTCATGAGCTTTGATGAAAACCCAATCATGCCCCGATCACCATTTCCGCTGCGGGTCGGGATGTGACAGTCTGTCACACCCCGACCCGCAGCGGAATAAGAGTCGGGGCATAATTGGGTTATCACCAAAGCTCAATGTTTACTAATATGTTTCATATTTATTAAATTCAAATTACATCTCAAAGTTCCAAGTCAAATTCATACAATACAAGGAAAGGAAAAATTAACTAAAACAATCCAAAATCTAAACTGGTTTATTCTTCTAGGCCGCCCTATATGTTTCTTGCTTCAACTTGATCACCTGTATCATGTGTAAAAAAAATGGGGAATTTTGGGTCAACAAAAGTTGGCGAGTGAACCTTGTTAAAAACATTTGATATTGATTTCTTATTGTAATTAATATGGAAAATTGTGCAATAATCATACATGAACAAATGAATGTAAACAAACAATCACAAACACCTTGCATGAGTATATGATATGAATGACAATGTATATGATGGCAAGTCTCGTTCACGCTCATAGATAATGGGGAACGGCTCACGCTCATAGGTAATGGGGAGCAGACGGCCTATGATGTAATGTATGTGCGATCAAGGCTCAATCAAACGGAGCCGATCGTATGTTGGCAACGCCTCGTTCACGCTCATAGATAATGGGGAACGGCTCACGCTCATAGGTAATGGGGAGCGGCGGCCTATGATAATGTATGTACTGAAAATGATAACTTTAATCTAAACATTAACCACACAAACAATAGATATATAGTGGCAACACATTTCATCATGAATATGATGAATGCACAAGTGTTTAATTTAAATAAATAATAACGACACATGATACACCCCAAAATGTGATTAAAACGGGGAATTAGTAGAGATTCACTCATATTGGGTGCGTTTGCTTGAAGATGTTGAATGCGCACGAGTTTAGAGGATTGATCGGCGAGGAATAACTAACCTAATTAATAACGAAAAGGTACGGTAAGTATGTGGATTTTATTAACTATTTTAATAGGATTTTTGGGTATATTTTTGTGAGTTTAAGGCTATTTTCTAACTTTAAAAACGTTATTTTTAAGTATTTTTAATTGATTTTTAAATTAAATAAATAAATAAAAATAATAAAAAATGTTGACTTTTGACCGTTGACCATGACCGTTGACCATTGACCGTTGACCGGTCCGGTCGCTTATATATGTGCGCTGGGTGAGACTCGAACCCGTGACCTCCCATACGCGTGCACGCAGCTCTACCAACTGAGCTACGTGTCTAACCCGAAATAAATCTGTTTTTAATTATACTTATATACTATTTAGATTTATCCAGAAATTATTTATTTTAAAAAGGATTTTAAATGTATCGAACCGGTGCTGTCAACAGGTCTCGAACCCGGGACCTGTGGGTTAATGTGCACACAGTCCACCGCTGGACTGTGTGTCTAACCTGGTTAATAATCCGGTTTTTATTATACTTAACATGATTCTGTGAGTTATCCCGGTTCGGTTAAAAAGGGCATTTTTATTTCAAGAGAGTGAGGTTGGGACAGGGATCGAACTCGAGACGTGCGTGTATTGTTTGCACACAGTCCACCGCTGGACTGTTGTCTAACCCGTTCAATATACTAATTTTAATTAATCTTATAATATAACTGAACTTCGTCTTCTTCACTCAAGATTACAGATAATGATAATTCAACCGATTCATGTCTAATTCGATTAACAAGCATTATAAGTAATTGAAAGGTAATGAATGGAGAGAGTTTGGGGAAAGGATGTACCGATCAGTGTCTTTCACAGAACTCCGGCAAAGATTCGTCGGCTCTGTTTGTGAACTTCGACTGTTAGAATCAATTAACAGTTCTGTTCGATTAGTTATGAAATTGAGGTACTTAAACAAGGATTAACAGAAGTTTGAATGATTATACCGATTCACAGCGTGGGATCAGAAATTTCAGAGGTTTTCCGGCGAGAGCTGCATATTCCGGCTACGTCGTCTGGGATTGATTCTGATGGTTGGATTGAAGTTAGTAACAGTCTAACAACGGATTGAAACAGAAAGAGTCGAGGTATTTACCGTTTTGAGGTGAGTCTCGGTTTTCCGGCGAAAGTCCGGTGATGGCAGGATATTTCCGACGAGTGAAATTGCTTCGAGAAAAGGTGCGATTTTGAGCGAAAAGGTTACCAGAGACTTGTGGGTGTATTTATAGGGAAGAATCGAGACGAATTGGGTCTGATTTCAGTCTCAATTCATGGTCAGCTGATTTCCGGCGGTTACGACTGATATCGCGGGTTTAGACATCGGTTATAACCGACGTTGAGGTTAATTCTTCGGTTAAATCAATAGAAACCGTCAATTATCGGCGAAGTCGTCGGGATTTCCGGCGACTGGAAATGAGCGCGTCTTTGACTGGATTTGATTTCTGTGTTTCATTAATTAATTGTTTCGATATGTTATCAAATAACAAAAGTGGCGGAGTGGTTGGATGTGTGTGTGTTAAGACTTGGCTGACCGGCTGACCCGGGTTCGAATCCCGGCAGCCTTGTTTTATTTTTAATTTTCTTATTTTCACTTTTTAATAATTTTTGTTTTTAAATCCTAATTGGTTTATTAATTATGTCACACCCCGACCCGCAGCGGAATAAGAGTCGGGGCATAATTGGGTTATCACCAAAGCTCATGATATTTACTAATATGTTTCACATTTATTAAAGTCAAAATTACATTCTCAATAATCCAAACATGTCCATACAAATACAAAGGAAAATAACCAAACTAAACAATCCAAGCTCTAAACCAGTTTATTCTTCTAAGCCAATCCTATGTGTTTCTTGCTGCAGCTGGTTCACCTGTATCATGTGTAAAAATGGGGTTTTTGGGTCAACATAAGTTGGTGAGTGAACCTTGTTAGTTAAACATTTATTATTAATTTCTTGTTATTTTTATCAAGGAAAAATTGTGCTATAGTCATATTCGAGCAAATGTAAATATTCCAACAATAGCAATAACAACCACAAACTATAACATACAATAACACAATAACATATGAACTTGCATGAATGTATAACATGAATGAAACTGTATATGTTGGCAACGTCACGTTCATGCTCATAATGTAATGGGGAACGGACGGCCTATGATAAATGTATGTACTGGAAATGATAAATGTCTGTGCGATCAAGGCTCAATCAAACGGAGCCGATCGTATGTTGGCACGCCAGGTTCACGCTCATAATGTAATGGGGAACTGCTCAACGCTCGTAATGTAATGGGGAGCGGCGGCCTATGTAATTGCATGTACTGAAAATAATAAATTAAATCCAAACAATAACCACACTACAGTTGATACAAGCTGAATACATATTTGTTCATGATATGATGTATGCACAATGATTTAAATATAATAAATGGTAAGACACATGATACACCCCAAAAACGTGATTAAAACGGGGAATTTGTAGAGATTCACTTACATTGGGTGCGTTCGGTTGGAGATAATGAGATGCGCACGAGTTGGAAGGATTGAACACGAGAATTAACTAACCTAAATAATAACGGAAGATATAGTAAGTGAGTGGATTTTATTAATAATTTTAATAGGATTTTTAGATATATTTTTGTGAGTTTAAGGCTATTTCTATCTTTAAAAACATTATTTTTAAGTATTTTTAATTGATTTTTAAATTAAATTAAATAAATTAAAATATAAAAATATGTTGACTTTTGCGTTGACCGTTGACCGTTTGACTGTTTGACCGGTTTTATTGTGTAAATGTATGCGCCGGGCAGGACTCGAACCCGAGACCTCCCGTACGCGTGCACGCAGCTCTACCAACTGAGCTACGTGTCTAACCCGAAATAATCCCGTTTTTAATTATATTTATATACTAATTAGTTTATTCAAAATTCATTTATTTTTAAAAAATGATTTTAATTATCAACCCAGTGCGGTCAACAGGTCTCGAACCCGGGACCTGTGCTTTAACGTTACACACAGTCCACCGCTGGACTGTGTGTCTAACTTGGTTAGTATACAGATTTTTATTATACTTAACATCTAACGGCGAAAGGATCCGGTTCAGTTAGAAAAATAAAACATTTTTATTACAGAGCATACGTGTGTCAAGGATCGAACTCGCGGCGTGTGATATGTATGTGCACACAGTCCACCGTTAGACTGTGTGTCTAACCCGAGATAATATCCAGATTTTATTAAACTTATAATCAACCCACTTCGTCTTCTTCGTTACCGAATTACAGTTTACGATTTCTCTATTGTGTCTTGTTTAATTTGATTGACAAATATTCAACAGACTAATATGAAATGCAAGAGACAATTTTTAAAAGTGAACATACCGGAGAACGATTTTCTCAGAATTCCGGCAAGTCGTCGGCTCTGTTTCTTACGGATTTCGACTGAACGAATAAATTAACAGTTTTGATTAGCTAAGTGAGGAATTTAAGTATTAAACAAGAGTTATCAGAAGGTTTGAATGTCTATACCGTTTAACAGCGGAAGATAAGAAAATTTCAGAAGTTTTCCGGCGAGCGGGAATTACCCGATATCGACGTCTGAAATTGATTCCGATTGCAGGGTTTGAGTTAACAATAGCTTAACAATTGATATACAACAAAAGAATTGAGAGACTTACTGATTTGATGGAAAACATGGTTTTACGGCGAAAGTCCGGCGAGTTCAAATAGCTTCTCCGCGGACTAAAAGTTGTGCGAAAATGCAATTGAAAGTTTGCAGAGTGTGTTTGAGTCGCGAGAGAGGAGAATGATTGAAGTAATTCAGGAATTGAAAGTTTTTGGTTATTAAAACCGATTTACTCTTGAATTCAAGTTCATTCATAACAAAATTGATTGGAGTTGTCGGTGTAGCGGTTATAATCGGTAAACCGCGATCAATCAAACGTCTTTGGACGTTTGGTGACCGATTTCGGTTACAGTTGGCGCAACCGATTAATTTATGATAGACCATAAAATTCAATTGTTTCCTAGTATTTACAGAAAACAACAAGTGGCGGAGTGGTTATATGTGTGTGTGATAAGGCTTTGAGTTTAAACCCGGCTGACCCGGGTTCGAGTCCCGGCAGCCAAATTTTCTTTTTAATTATTTTATCTTTACTTTTTAACAATTAAAACTTTTATATTCTAGTTTGTATATTAATTATGCATCATTAAAATTAAAATGGGCATAAATACGCAACGAAACATTTATAACTTGCTATTCGATTACAAACGGAGCGGGTTTGGAAAACCCGTTTTTGACAAATGTTACAAATTATGTATCGTTTAAAATTAAAATAAGTCATAAATAACAACAAAAATTTAAAACTGATTGATCGATTAAATAAACGAAGCGGGTTTTGGAAACCCGTTTTTCGACGAATGTTACACAGTCGACCTAAACATGACCTGTTTAGCGATACGTGTTCATATATTCAACTTAAAACTGATTTGGACTCATTAAACTAAGCACAAACTCATTGAGTATGTGTAGATTTGTAACACCCCAAAAACGGGTTTGGTAATCAAACCACGTTAATATTAAAGAATGGGTAAAAGACCGTTAGTGGTGAAAGTGAACCCGTAAACAAAATGACAAACAAATAAACCTAGCTAAAAACATGCATACAAGTAACCAAACAATGAGTTGTTGTCTCGTTTTTAATCAAAACTAAACTTGAGGGACCAAGGCTGCAAAAAGGGAACTTGTATTATAAATATAAAAAAAATTAAAACACAACACACACTTAATGTGTGTGTGTGTGAGTCGACCAAGAGCAGAGAAGGAGGGAGAAACTCCTTCTTGACCTAATTTCCAAGATCATCAAAATTAGAAGAGAAATTGGAGCTTAATCTTGTGCAGGAACATGAATTTAGATCACCTAAACTAAGGGATCATAAGGTATGTTTAAAAACCTAGATTGGTGAAAATTGTAACTAGAGATAAGTAGCATACTTGTGATCAAAACTGTTGGATTATGATCCAAAAATGAAATTGAGTGTATATGTATGCATAATTTCGTTTGATATAGTGAAATTATGAAATATTTGAGGTATGATTACTTGTAGGTGATTAACCAGCAGATATTGAAGTGGGTTTTAATAATATGATGAAGTTGATGATATATCTATGTTTAGAATCATCATGCATGATAATAGTAGGAAGTTACTTGAACAAATTATGAGTTTGAGTACATACTCATACTTGCTATGGAATGGTTTTGTATGAAATGATGAAATAAGTGTTAAGTTAATTTGATGTTATTAATCGCTTGGATTTGTTTAAGTGAAAGAAACGACATGAACTTGATGGGGAATTTAGATAAGAGGGTAGCCTAAAACTATCGCATGTCGAGCAATTGATAAATGCCTAAATGAGTTTGTTGAACTTATCGGTGCGTTTGCAAATGTTAATAGGTAGTTGACTTTTAGAAGTCAAACTGACCTATAATATGAACAAGTAGTGAATTGATATAAATTCGTAAGGTGGAATAGTCGTGTTAAATAATGACTAACTTAGCCGTCTTGCGAATGATAAATGATAGTTTGACGCTTGACAAGCTAGGTGGAGGCTTGGGAAGAAGCGGATCAAACGGAACAATTACGCGAAAGAAGGCATAATTGGAATTCAAGGTAAGTAAAGCTTACATCCTTAAAATAGTAGAATTACTTACATAGTTGAACAAGCATTTTGGGTATTCGGGAAAAGAATTCGAAATATAAAGTTCCAACACGAATAGATACGGGTTGGAACAAGTAAATATGGTATTAAAGCATGAATTACGATAAAAAGGGTAAAACAGTATTAGTCATGCGATGACAAATAATGAGTTTTGAAAAAGGATACCATATGACGTAAGTCATAATGGGTCAGACGAATTAAGAAATGATGTTTAAAGTAAGATAATCATTCAGTATAAAATGAAAAGGGTTAAGTAGTTGAGATGACAAATAAGTGTCATCTCAAAATGACAAATGGTCATTTAGAAATCAGAATAGTTTTGAACGAGAATTCACCTCACACCTCTCAGCTTGTATCAATATTTTTTTAGATTTTACTTTGATTTTAAGTAAATCATAGTTGCTTAAAATGGTTGAAAACACTAAATTCACAAGTACATATGACCAGAGATAAGATACCGAAATATAATTAAATAAAAAAAACTAAATATAGCATTAAAGGCTGAAGACTTGTTATACCTTACCATTAATGTAAGTTATGGCTATCCATGATAATAAATTGGTTGTTATGCTTTTACAAAGGAAATATAAAAGTCAATTGTTACAATAACTCTTAGGAGTTATGGGATATATTTAATAAAGCCCTATTTCATAAGCTTTTTTGGTCTTTCAAAACATAGTCATAACTATGGATGCTAAATGAGTATATTGTAGTTTGGGGGATCGAACCTAACACGAACCCAAAAGTTATAACATAATCTGAATTTGGAACGGACGTAAAAGTTAAAATGTAATCTGAATAAGACACGAGTTCAAAAATCATGTAAAAACACATGAACCCAAACACAATACGACTTTTTTTTATCACACAAACATGATTTGTTTAACCAAAAAAAATATTTTATAATACTTTTTGCATATTAACTAATACTCTAAAATTACAATTTTACAACCAAAAAAACATATGTACATAAATTGATTACATTTAAAGTCTAAAAATTGATTGATGTATCTCATGTATCTTTTAAATTCAACCATTAGTTTAAGTTGTAACATAAAATTTTTTTAAAATAAGTATTAGTGTTTTGTTGAGCCCCGGATTTGATGTTTTATTGAATGTTGAACCCTAGTTGAGTAATTGTTAATTGTTAGAACGGATTAATTGTTAATAATTTTCATTTTTGAATTTGGATTCGATATTAAGAAATTATGCCTCTTAATCAATAATTTGGTGCTCAAATACATGAAAAGGTAGATGAAGTAATGAGAAATTCTCAAGCCAGTGCTATATATAAGTTCATGCATAAAATGCTTGGTGAAGAGCATGCAAAAGTGGAACTAGAAGAGGCGGAAGAGGAAGAACATGTTGAAAAGCAAGAGTATGGGGAAGTTGAACTAGAAGAGGTGGAAGAGCAAGAACATTTTGGATTTGGTCCCTGATTTTTCAAAATTATACGGATGGTTCCGGTGGTTTGCATTTTGTAACGTATTTAGTACTCATCTAACAAATCCAAAGGTTTCAACAAGTCTAGGTTATGGACTAAATTCGTTCGCAAACCACATGGACCATTCATGTTGTTTTGTAAAGCTATGGACCAAATCCAAAATTTTGGACAATCACTTGGGACCATCCATGTACTTTCTAGTCTAAATAAAACTAAAGTTTCCCCGTATCATCTCACAAATATGAATAGGTGGTTTGATATGCATAAAAAATTGAAGTTGAATGAAACAATTGATATAATTTAATGCCAATAAAGAAATAGATTATTGGATGCAAATATTTTTGAGAATCATTTCACTACTGAAGTTTTTTGCTAAACATAATTAGCATTTCGTGGATCAAATAAAAAGTTATATAATTAAGTTAATGGTAAATTGTTTTTTTTTCACTTACACCAAATATTAAAATAAATGTGTACTTAACTATAAAAATGATTTTGCTTCTTATTTTTTATTTGTATTTAAAAGATAATGAAAATTTATTGGGTCCTATTGAAATTTTTGAAGAGTTTGATCTAGTTATCAAAGAGCGTGTGTGACAGATAACAAATGATGAGCTTCATGTGTATTGTCTTGTACACAAGACTAAAACTAGATAATGCTCATGTTAGCTCAAAAAATAAAAAAATAAATCATCAAGAAGATATAGAAAGCAAAGTATGACTCAATCATACTTGATTGTACTCTCAATTTCTAGTCACCAAGAACTGACGACTATAATACTTAGGTACTTAAAGTTCTCATCTAATTTTGTTACTGTTCAAGTGCCTTTTTTAGCGTTTTTGAATGTTAATGATACCTAATATTACAGTTGAGGAGTTAAAGTCTCATTGTCTTGAAATTGATGATATGCGTGGTCAAGGCTATGACAATGGAGCAAGTATCAAAATCAGGTAATACAGCGAGTAAAAAGTTATAATTAAAAGAGATGCATCTCAAGGCTGCCATTAAAGACATAAATAGATTGATTGAGTACTTCAAGGATTATAGAAAATTGATTTTTCAAAAGCGATCAATGAAGCTAAAAAGATTGATATTGAAATGGGTATTCATCGGATGTTTCCACAAAATGTTTGATTGCAAAGAAAAAACAAACTGGTGAGATTATAGTAAATTATTTCTGATATATTATTGATCAAGCTATTGTTTATCTTGAGACAAGATTTGATCAATTCAAAATCTATGATCGAGAAATTATTTGGTTTTTCGTTTCCACATAAGTCTAGGGGAATTGAAGATAAAGATCTTAAGTTGTCTTGCCATCTTCTTGTAAATGCACTCTCGTTTGAAGTAAGATCGGATAATAATACTGATGAACTTTATATGGTGTTAAAGTTGTTTGACGCATAGAAACCAATTAATTTAGCAACTCTACAGATGTTTTGAAGCATTTGAAAGACCTCGATTATTTCCCAAATGCAAGGATTGCATATAGAATATTGTTGATTATTCCAGTCACGATATCTTCTACAAAAATGAGTTTATCAAAATTGAAGTTATTGAAATCTTACTTATGATCCATAATGTCCCAAGAAAGGCTTAGGGGCTGTTTGGCAACTTCTGAATGATTAAGTGCTGAACTAGTAAGAGGTCAGAATCATTAACTGCTGAACTAGTGAGAGATTTGAACCGTTAAGAGCAAGTATAACGCTTAACCGTTAAGAGCCAGTATAATGCTTAACCATTCAGAGGCAAATGTCTGATCAATTCAGATTAGAGGTCTTAACCATTCAGACTCTGTATAATGCTTAACCATTCAGAGCCAAATGTCTGAACCACTTAGACATTTGCTCGCGAAACAAACAGTCTGAACCAGTAAGAGGTCTGAACCATTAAGAGTCCCATTAATAGGTAAACAAACAGCCCCTTAGTTGATTGGCAATCGTAACTATCGAGAACAAAAATTTACAGAGTATAAGCTACAAAGAGATGATCAATCAATTTGCTATCAAGAATGATAGGAGAGCTTCAACAATTATCGGTTAGCTATTATGGTGTGTCATTCTAATACTATGATTTTATTATTTGTATTGTTATAACGTTAATTGTTGTTTAAAAAATAGTTTATATAATTCATTAGAACTGCTATAAGGGCCTTTTAGTACGATTTGTACACAGCCTTTTTGTACGGCTCGTGCAACATTTACATAATACATTAAATGGTGCAACAAGTTTTACAAAATTAACTACTACTCATTTTCTAGAAGAGAAAAAAGAAATCTTATTGATAACTACTTCATGATTAGTATATATTTTTTACCATATATGTAAACATAGAGTAAGCTATAGCTATATGTCGACTGAATAAACTTATTACAAGAAAAAATAACTATAAAGTGGTTGTTAACATAATCTAAACAAATATCCAATGTGTAAAAGTCAAAATTAGAAAAAGTCAAAGATGCCCCAAACGATAATTGGTGACAAGGACCGATTGTTGCTTTGAGACTGAAAAACGTTAGGAGAGACAAAGTGGTCTCTTAAAGCAAACGTTTTATTCCCGCCACCTAAACATTTGTCGTGCTTTTTGTTTAATTTCACGCCACAAATATTTCATATCTTTTAGTATTCGTTTTTTTATAAATTATAACATGTTTTATTACTATTTAAACGACCCATTGTCACATATACTAATATAACATGTTTTATTACTATTTAAAAGACTCACAGTCACGTATACTACGAAAAGATTCATAGTCACATATATTATAGTCAACATGTGAAAATCTTTTTATACGATTTTTACAAGACTCATAATCGTATATCATAGTCACAAGTTGATTTGGGTAGCTCACGAGAAACTAATTTCATTTATACCCCTACCTAGCGGCAGATAACTGAATAACGAAACTATATTTAAGAAAAAAGAAGTTAAAATTAGAGTGAATTTTAAAGAATGTCACTACAAAACTTTCATCCAGGCCGGATCCATATACGAAGATACTAATCTTTGGTAATATGTCGATGAAGTTCCGTGATAAAAATTAGGCGTGGATAAAAGTGTTACGAACATATATATTTTTAGACGAATCACCAACGAGATTTACAATAAGATTTGCAAACGGATATATATATATATATATATATATAAGGCGTGGATAAAAGTGTTACGAACATATATATTTTTAGACGAATCACCAACGAGATTTACAATAAGATTTGCAAACGGATATATATATATATATAGGGTGGGAGTTGGCTACAAAGTCCATTTTTCCTACAAAGTATAAAAAGTCATAAAACACCATAGTGTCAATCATAAAACGCAATCAAAACACACAAATAACAAAGTGAAGATTACCAAAACACAATATTTGTGGGTTTTGTGTTGTGTTTTGGATGATAAGGTTTTGATTATCGAATCACTAATATTAGTTTGTTTTATGTTGATTATCATGTCGTGTTTTATATTCATTGTTTATGATGTTGTGTTTGAAGTTTTATGGACTGTTAGAGTTTGAATATTGTGTTTTAGTAATCTTCACTATGTTATTTGTGGGTTTTAAATGTGTTTTATGGCTGAAATTGTGGTGTTTTATAACTTTGTACAATTTATAGGAAAAATAGACTTTGTAGCCGAACCCCACCATATATATATATATATATAATGATGGATTTTACCAACGAATAATTAGCAACGGAACACATACGGTCACAAATTTTTTTTGGTTTTGTTTATCTGTCTGTGATAAAGAAAAAAAACATAGATAACAAAAAACTTGTTATGATCTTAAAGTTTTAGCCGAAAGAAACTGCTAAATATTTGGCAAGAAACTATACTTCTAAGAAAATACTTAATATAGTATTTAAGGCTAATGACTTGTTATACTTTTGTCATTAATGTAGTTATGGCTATCCATAATAATAAATTGGTTGATAATGTTCACTCCAGTCGAGAAGCTTAAGATTTCTGATCGTGGTGGTGGAGGGAAGGGGGCGGAAGTCATTGAACCTAAAAATTTCTATAAAACTGAGGGTCAAAACGTATATACCCAAAATTTCTATACGAAAACTACATACTCTCCACTATCGAGCGAAAATTTCAAGGGATCGACCGTCCCTTAAAAGCTTCGCTCATGGTTCGCTTTCACAAAAGAAAATAAAAATATATAAATAAGTTGTTATCAATAACTCTTATGGATATTTTAATAAAATTATCAAATCCTTATTTTATAATTTGATTATTTTGGTCCTTAAAAACATATACCCAACCCTGTGTTAAACGGGTCATATTTGGGTGCTTTCTGGACGAACCTGAAACGTTGATACGAATCTAAACATAACATGAACCTGAAATCATGTAAAAAACATGAAGCCAAATACGACACAAGGTTTTTACGGGTTAAAACTTTTATATATAAATAGTAGAGAGGTTGTATTGTAAATGTACCATGGTATAGGGTATCCTTTGTTAGTTGTTATTGGGTTTATACTGAATCTTAAGAAAGGTAACTATTGAATTTGGAAGTAATCTTTTTCTTCTTTGGATTTATCGTTTTCTTCTCCGATCTTTAGCTTTTAATCTCTCGATTATCAATTTGTATCGTAACAAAGCAAACACGACCCATGTAGTATTAAATTTCATTTTGTTATACATTTTGCATAATGAATACTCTGAAGTTACAATTAAAAAAAAACAAATGTATTAAAATGATTACGATTAAATTAATAAAATCATGCACATATCTCTCTTACTTTTTAAATATTAACTTAAACTTTTCAAAGAGTTTTTGTGTTGACACAAAGCATTTTATAAAAGGATAAGTAAAAATTAAATTGGGCAATTCAAGAACCCGTCAAATTAATCCTGATACGACCCGTTTAGCTAAATGCACCCACATGATCAATTTTATGCTATCCCATTGTGATGTATGTCATTTGGCGAGTCTAATCCATTAGTACTAGCTTAAAACTAACCCGAACTTAACTCAAACCCATGGATTATATGTGGTGTCATAAATTCACACACTTAACATAACATAAAATAAATTTTGATTATGATTATTATATCTTAAAGTTATAAATACTTATGTGATTGACACCAGAAAACAATTTTAAGTGTGAAAGATATTTACTATTTGTGTAAACATTTAGTAAACTGTAAATAAAGTTATCATTGGGGAAAAAACACTAGAAACGGTGTTAATTGTTAACAGAACACAAACAAATGTCCTATGTGAAAAGGTCAAAATTAGAAAAGTCAAAGATGTACCAAACGATAATAATAATTGGTGACAAGGATCGATTATACTATTATAGGTAGTCTCTTCAAGCAAAGGTTATGTTCTTCCCACCCGTCCAAACCTTTGCTTTTTGTTTAATATGACCTACACAGAATTTTTTCTTTTATCATTTGGTTTTTATAAAATATGTTTTTGCTTATTTGACCACACATATTTATTATTATTATTATTATTTAAAAACGAAATAGACCATCAAGGAAACTTGTTTAATAAATGGGTTAACTTAAACACGATCCGTTAAAAAATGGATTAATCTGTCAGCCTGTTTAAACTTTTATAAAGGTTCACATTAGATTTTAGATATTAAAATTCGGAATCATTACAAGGTTTTTTAATTTATTCTCAAACTATTCAGTTCTAGAATTAACCTTTCATTTCTAAAATAATAATTAGAATAGTTATAACCACCGGATCACTGGAGTATCATCGTGTCACCAGTGAAACTACTCGATCATATCCATCTCCACTAGGCTATAATGCCTATACACCATATCAGGAGGAAACCCAATAAATCTGGGAAAACCCCCTTGTGAGAATCGAACCAATGACCTAATGGTCACTAAGTCTTATCCCACCCAAGATGCCACTAATAATACCATGGACTCGAGCTTCGATATTAATTGATTAAATTGTTACTTTATCACCAAGTGCTACTCATTTTCGCAATTGTGCATTATAAAGGTCGACTCGAAACACGATTCAAAAACAACCCGGTTTTAAATGTGTTGGCTCGAAACATGACACAAATGAATATATATGGGTCAACAGTTCATCTATTTAACCCGCCAACAAGCCAATCCGGAATCGTTCAACCCACCGACCTACGATCCTTCAACCCGACATGATCAACTTTTCTTTAAGTAGGGAACCATAAAAGCTGCAAAAACAGTGATATGTAATAATGCTTTAATGATTTAGTATGAGAGAAAAACAGATTATGTATCATAACTAAAGAGAAATACATACAAGTATTTACTTGTTTCTCATACTAATTGTATCAAGGGGTGAAGGGGAGGATCTTAAAATGATTTGCATCTAATAATTATTTAATTTAAAACTAATTTTACCCATTTTAATGCAAACGGGGATTATTGTACATAGGATATTAACATATCTTCCTACAAAATACAATCAAATGACAATAACTCAGTAATCATTTGACAATATACCAAAAAAAAACCACAATAACCATTGCAAACAAGGGTTTACTGTCCAATATCCTACAATTGAAAAGACACATAACCAAACTAAATTGTTAAAACCTCCCTACTACATACTTGATAATTAAACATCAGATGAAGACAAGACACATCCCCATTTAACAAATCATCTTCATTTTCTCTTCTTTGCCGGTGGTTGTTCTTCGTCCTCGTCATCATCATCTTCTTCCTCTTCTTCTCCATCCTCGTCGTCATCATCGTCTTCTTCATCGTCATCATCGTCATCCTCATCGTCACTACCCGGATTGCCGTTTGCCTCAGGGTCGTTAGCGTCTCCTTCATCATCGTCGTCGTCATCTTCTTCCTTTTCGTCACCTGAGAAATCTTCGTCTCCCGCATCGTCTTCTGGCTCCTCCCCTGCCTCGTCATCATCGTCGTCGTCGTCCTCTGTGTCACTGCCGTCTTTGGCTTCAGGTTCAGTTGTGCTTTTCTTGTGAAGCTCGGAAATTAGAAACCTGTAAAAGTTTAAAAATATATATCAGAGTTTGGCATTCAAACCGATCCACCAACGACAACAACTGCTTGCTAGTTAAGTATTACCATTGATCATTTCCTATCAGATTTTGCAAAGTATGGGCATACTGAAGCAGAAATCCTGCCTGCAACTGCAAACTCACTAACTGTTAGTAAAATATTAAAACAATATATACACAGTGGAACAAAAGACAAATCGTTGACACTAGTAAAATCATAACTATTAAGCAAAAACCATGTAATTATTACAGATGACAGAGCCATATATTTCCATGATTTTGAAAAAGTTTCACCTCGTAGAAAGATTACATAACCTCAGGTCAAACAAAATATGAAAATACATATAAAAGAGAAAATGCTTAGCCTATAGGTATGTATCATTATCCTATTTCAGTGACAAAAGGTATTTCCATTTTTGTGAATAGCAGAAACAATTAGAGGCTTTCAAAAATCATTTCCGGAGAATTAGATGGTCTTCCCGAACATGCCTTTTATTGATAGGTAACATCGATGAAGCTACAGAGAAGGCTATGAACTTAGAAATGCAGAGTAATTTGAAAAAAAATGACCTTAAATCTTTGTATATCGACCCCTAATCGAATAGTTTAGGATTCAGAAGTGAAAGAAAACATTTTATTTAATAAAGAATTCTTGTAAACAATTGAAAACACTAATTTTGGCAAATATATAGCATGGTAGAACTGTAACAGAACCTTAACACTTCAAAGCAACACACTATTAAGTAAGCTTGCAGCTTTAGAACATGTACCACTAATAGTCAACTATTAGAAAAAGATAAAAGTCACAAGGAAGATATGGGGTTGATGTCGGGTCTATTGAATGCCACCGAACAAGCAAGCAGCAAAATAAGATTTCTGAGGTACAAAAGACAAACTATTCTTCATGCCAGACTTATAAAACCTAATTCTTTCAAACACCATATATTTTGAAAATGTGAAAGTACTTTCTTTAACTTAAAATTAGTAATGTGTTAACCATTATACATGACTTTGCATTACAAACAAACATTCAACCTTATAAAAGTGACCGAAATATCGAAGATTTTGGGAGTTTCTACAATAGTTTGCAACAAAAATGGTACACAAAGTATCACAAACAAATTTTGAGATCTGTAGAAGCCCGAAACAGGGAAAAACCAAGTAGCAAAACAACTAAAAACTAACACTACTGTTTGCAAAATGCGTGATTGCAAGCAAAAAAACATCAAGAAAAGTAGTTATTCTAGCATTCACATTTACAATACTTTATCCAAACAATCCATTCTTGCAAACCACTGTGTTTTTTACATTAAACAAAAACAACAATTTGTTTCAAACCGAAATCTAAGTATACCTTCATAATGGTTTAAAAGTCAGAAAACTCAAGCTTAAACTTTCATGTCACATTATCATAACTCATAAGTCAACACACCCCTATAATAGAGAAAAAACCTTTCAAATAAGGCAGCAAGATATAACAGAACCAAACCCCAACTTCATAATAACAAACAAAACATGAACTTAAAACAAATTCAGAACCAAATTATACAACATCAAAACATCAAACACTTGGTGTGCATCCAAACACAACAGCTTCTTAACAATTCAGAACAGCCCAAACACTCCACACGGCAAACAAAACCAAAACACCAAACCATTAACCCAACAATTCACCAACTCAAACACACAATTCTCATCAAAAACCCCAAAAGATTCAAAATAAGTATAAACTAAAAACAAAAGATTCAAAGTGTTTATACCATCATGAAGACACTAGCAACTGAAATCTGAGCAGCCAAAAGGGTGTCAGAAAAAGAACCCGTTTTTCTCTGCAAAACCCCCAAATCGGAACTGGAAGATTTCATCACATCCATTGCGAAAAAAACCCCCACAAATTAGCTTCAAAAAGGGTTAAAAATTGGGGATTTTACGCTCTCAGTGAACGGAATTGAAAGAAGAACTAGAATAGAGAGTGTGAGTGGAAGGATTTAGGGTTTGAAAGGTTGATTTGTTTGGGGGCCAAGGGTTTTGTTTGTTTGAAGCAAGGAGTGATCTAGGGTTTTGTGGTGTGATTTGCAAAATTGGTAACAAATTGGGGGCAAATGTTTGATGAATTTGACTTGAAGGGGTGAAGTGTAAGTTTTTTTGTAAGTTTACTGTTTTGTTTGAACGGCCAACGAATCCTACAAATGGGCTACTGGCGAAATTCACCATATTGAGATACACTCGCCTTCTGAACGGGGAAAACCCTCACTTAGGCCGAAGCCCGTGAACATCGCCCGAATGTACGATAATGCGGTGAGTAAAAACCCGCTCAGTTAAAGGATCGAATTAGCGATCGCCACCGACTTGCCTGGTCTTCCATCATCACTAGGTGCCACAGAAACAAAATGTTGAGGGAATGAACTAAACCTGAGTCATTTGAAACATCAGCTCTCTCCCTTACCACTTCACTACTATCATATTGGTTGTAAGTTTAGGGTTTAGCAATTTAAGATCAGCTTTATGATTTTTATTCATCATTTCTTTTTATTTTTAATTAATTTGAAAATAGTCGTGAAGTCCCACTTCAAACAAGTACAATTTGTCTATTTTAACTTCGCAAAGTGATATAAAAGTGTATGTTGTATGAAGTGATAAGACAAAAACGTTTTTTACTTTTTTTTTCATGTTTTAAAACTTTATATAAATATATTGTAATGCATCTCTATTTAACAATTTAACTAAAGAGTGTTTATAACAAGGTACTATTTAAAAAGACTTTTGTAGAATGACTAGGAAGAAACTTGAGAATTAACAATTTTCCTACCAAATCAGTCGTAAAAATTAAATCAATGCATACCATTTGAAAAAGACTTTATGTAGAATGTGTAAGAAGAAATCTGAGAATTGATTAAAAATTAAATCAAAATGCATACCATTTAAAAAGACCTTATTAGGAAGAAATTTGAGAATTAATTGCATTGATTTCATTTTTTCGATTGATTTGGGTATAAAAGTTGTAAATTATAGGAAGGTAAGTATTACGGAAAGGGTAAATAAGGAAAATATAGTATTTTTAATCTTAAATGGATTCAATTTACATTTTTTTGGATTTTTATCATAAATTATTAGTATTATTTTTACTACATCTAACATTTTTAAAGTAGTTGAATAGTACATTATTATTTAAATGTTTTTTTACTTTCGCAAAGATATATTTAGTAGTTTTTTAATTTTTAAATATATTATTATCAAAATTAGTTTTATTTCTTTTGTATTATTCTACCTTTGAGTATATTTTGTTTTTCATTTATAACTTTATTCGAATGAATCAAATATACTTAAACTTTACCGTAAGGAATTTAACCGATATCGTTTGAACATCGGTGTCGATACTGGTAACGTGTTCATTTTTATGGTTTTCTTGACGTAGCGGTATAAAGTTTGTTAAAGATGGAGTTATATCTGTAATAAAAAACTTTTGGGTACCGTAAGCTATAGCGAGTCCGGTATAGTAACTTTACCATGATGAACGAACTAATATCGGCCGAACAACATCGATATCAGTACCGACATTCAATTTTTTTGCTTTATCAATCAATGTGTATATCCTCTTGTGTTTGCCTCTTTCGATTGCTATTTCGAGTACCAGTACCATATCGAACAGAACCAATCAATCGAAACGCGTTGCGAAGCGCGGATAATCTCACTAGTTCTAAAAACAATTCTTCTAGCTTTTATTACAAGATAGTGGGCCAGAATGTACTTAGTTCTTTTGTAGTGGCAAGAGATATGGTGCCTAAGGGGGATACGGCATCCCATGGCGCCTTACGACACCAAAACAAAGGGTGCTATTGTAACATTTGTATAAATCGGGTCTCCAAAACCCGCTCCGTTTTGTAATCAAATACCAAGTTATGAAAATACAGTAATTATTTATGGTTATCTTGAGTTTAAACGTTACATAATTAATAAATAAACTAAACTATAAAAATTAAATTGGATAAAAAGTTAAAATAAAATAAATAAAAACATTTGTAGCTGACCGGACTCGAACCCGGGTCAACTGCCTCCAATAACTTAACATCCACTTCCCAAACCACTCCGCCATTAAGAGTTTTCTGATAACTTTAGGAAGACAATTGAATCTTATACGCGAACTCAATCAACCGTTAATGCCATCTGCATAACGGAAATCGGTAAACCGAATCGCCAAATCAGATCAAACTCGTTTAGCTAGCTTATAACCGATGAATATCGGTTTCTAATTAAGTTCAAATTGAATGAACTTAAAGTTTCGGTTTTTGAAACCGAAAAGCATTCAAACTCCAAATAATTCAGGTTCCAATCATTTATGCGATTCAGAACCGTCTCAAATACACGTCATTTCCTTTTCGTCGCGTTTTCAAGTCTTTTGAGCACCAAAAACTGTTCGCCGGAATTCTCTGCAAAACTCGCCGGAAAACCGTGTTCAACACAAACCGGTAAGATTTTCCTCCTTTGCGGTTTCAATCTATTGTTAGGACTCTTCTAACATTAATCCATCACTCAAAATCAGTCACAGAAGACTTTGCTGGATTTTCTGGGTTCGCCGGAGAAATTCTGGAATTGCCGGAAACTCGCTAGTTAACGGTAAACACATTAAATCGTGCTAATAATCCATGTACTCTGGTTCAATTTCAAATCTAATCCCTCAATTCTGTTGCTAGACCCTCTCAGCCGAAGGTTCAAAAAACAGAGTTGTCTGTTCTCGCCGGACTCCTTAAAGAAGACGACCTGTCCGGTATTTCCTTTCCCCAAACTGTTCGGTTATGTACATTCAAGCTAGTTGTCATGTTATTTAAGTAGTTAAGTCATGAACCAGTTGTTTGAGTAAAACCGGTAATTGTAGTGAAGAAGATGAACTGAAAACCGGGATAAGACTAAATAAAATTCGGATAATAAACGGGTTAGACACACAGTCCAGCGGTGGACTGTGTGCAAAGTTAACATACACGTCCCGAGTTCGATCCTTACTACACACACGCTTCACGTAATAACACTCTTTTTATTCATGAACTAACCGGGTTAGAACGGGTAGTTGTTAAGTATAATATAAATCAAGAATATAACCGGGTTAGACACACAGTCCAGCGGTGGACTGTGTGCAAAACAAACTTCACGTCGCGCGATCGAGTCCCGTCACAAGCACCGGTCCATGAGATTAAAACGTTTTGCAAAATAAAGGAATTTTCGGTAAGTTCGAATAAGTATATAAATATAATTAAAACTGGGTTTCTAACGGGTTAGTCACGTAGCTCAGCTGGTAGAGCTACGTGCGCGTGAACGGAAGGTCACCGGTTCGAATCCCGCTTAGCGCAAATAATTACCGCTGACCGAACCGGTCAACGGTCAACGGTCAACGTCAAACAGTAAAAAAATAATTTTTTTTTAAATATTTATTTGTTTATTTTAATTTAAAAATCAATTTAAAATACTTAAAAATAACATTTTTAAAGATAGAAAATAGCCATAAACTCACAAAAATATATCTAAAAATCCCATTAGAATCCTTAATAAAATCCATCCATTTTAATATATTTTCCATTATTATTTAGGTTAGTATTCCTCGTCGTCTCGCTTGTCTAAATCGTGCGCATCTCGCTATATCCAATCCAACGCACCCAATGTGAGTGAACCCTTCAAATTCCCCGTTTTAATCACGTTTTTGGGGTGTATCATGTGTCTTGTTCATTTACATATTATAACCAAGTTATTGTGCATATATCATATCATGACATGTGTGTTAGTTTGTTGCTGTTAAGTAGTTATTATTGTTTGCAAATTATTATTTTCAGTACATGCAATTGCCGAGGCCGTAGCTCCCCATCCATCGAGGTTGAGTTTGATCCCCATTTTATTATGCGGTTGATCAGGGCGTGCCCGCACGATCGGCTCCGTTTGATTGAGCCTTGATCGGTCATTTCATTTTACATTTCAATACATGCAATACGCTCGGCTCCGTTTGATTGAGCCTTGAGTGCACAGTTCAATTTACATTTTCCAGTTCATGCAATACGTTCGGCTCCGTTTGATTGAGCCTTGAGCGCACAGTTCAATTTACATTTCCAGTTCATGCAATACGATCGGCTCCGTTTGATTGAGCCTTGATCGCACAGTTCATTTATGATAATTATTATATGATGTGGGTATGTTCATGTATGCTATCGATTGTTGATGTGTGTTATAATTGTAACTGATGTTTGCCAATGTTTGATTTCATACATGTGCTCTTTTATGATTATGCACAATATTATATTGATAAACTAACCAGAAAATCATTATCAAATGTTTATCTATAAGGTTCACTCGCCAACTTATGTTGACCCAAAAACCTCCCATTTTACACATGATACAGGTGAACCAGCAGCAGCTAGGAACACATAGGACCCGGATTAGAAGAAATAAAACGATCTAGTATTTGGATTATTATGTTTGGTTATTTTCTTTTGTAATGAATGGACATGTTTGGATGTTTGTGAAATGTAACTTTGACTTCATTTAATTATGAAACATAATAGTAAATGTCATGTGCTTTGGTGATAACCCAATTATGCCCCGACTCTTATTTCCGCTGCGGGTCGGGGTGTGACAGCTATGCCCCTTCCTGCCCCACTTCCAACGAAATTATAACGCTATGTCCCTTTCTCCTCTACTCACACACATATATTTACATACATACGTATGTATAATTGAATGGGTTATATAACCCCCTTTCCACTACACACTCAAGTTATATAACCCCCATCTCTTACATATTTTGTTACTTGTCATATAACTCACCTTATGAGACCTTATGTGGCTTGACCACTACACATAGCCTCATGACCATCTGAAGTATTTGGCTCAAAAGAAACTGAAAGATACTCAATGGCTCATGTACTTCGCCGTAGCAATGACTATTAAAAGTATTTAAAGATTTATAAATCATATGGTTTTCATTAATCAACCCGATGACATCGACTTCACTCATCGGTTGTGATGTTTTCAAGAGTTAAAAGCATAGACGACTTTATACTTATGCTATTTCATTTAAAAATGTAATATTTATTCCGTCTCTGTAAAGTTAACGGGTATCAGCAATAGTTATATCATATATCATGAATTCTAAAAACTTTCTTCTACTTTCTATTACTAAACATTCTTCTAAATTTTTATACGTACAATTTCTGAAAAAAAAATCTTAATAACCAAAGGCTTGATGTATGGTTGATTACGATGACACGTCAAAGTTAATTACATCAAATTGTCTAACAAAAGTTGCCAAACAGTCCCTTAATATTATAGACTATTAGGGTTTGAATATGATGTTTTAATAATCTTTACTTTATTATTTATAGGTTTTAAGTGTGTTTCATGATTAACATTATAAAATTTTATGAGTTTTTACACATTTTAAAATTTGAAATTTATAGTGAACCTCATCCATCCTCATAATAATGATTCTCATCAAGACCATCACAATTGTTTTTCTTATCATAAACCATTTTTTTTTGTTTTCATAGTTGTTAAATGTGTTGTTTACAACCAAGAATCGTTATTCATGGAACTTGGATAGCTTCAATTTACTAGCCCAGCCCCAAGCCCAAACATATATTACTCCCAAAATATCATTAATACTTAGTAGCAATCTCTGTTAAAAATTTAGGCCCAAGTTAAGCATACATATATAGAGATGGGCATAAAAACCGGTTCCGAACCCGAACCGGTAGAATCGAACTGGAACCGGTTCCAGTTCCTACCCGATATTAAGTAGAACCGGTTCCGGGTTCAAAATACCCGTTGGTTCCAACCCGGTTCCACAATTTTACCATTTGACTCGGGTAGTAACCGGTTCCTACCCGTACCCGGTTCCTACCCGTACCCGGTTTCACTTGTACCCGGTTCCATCAGTACCCGGAAATGAAGTTCAAGAAGGAACCGGTTATACCGTTATAATGTTACCTTTGGAACCGGTTATAGCCGAAAAAGTGGAGACTAACGATAGAAAGAAACACAAAAATAACAAACACAATAGAAAGAAACATTACACAAACTTTATTAAAACACCAAACCAAACGGGTTACATCAAACATTGGAAGAACCGGTGCCGGAACCTTCTCCCGTCTCATTTTTCTTTGCCTTCGTCACTGGGCAATGCCGCTCAGTGTGTTTCTTAAGGGTTGAGTTGGCTGTGGCCTTCATAAATTTTCCGCAAGCTTTGCATCTAGCCATCTCGTGGCTGTCGGACATTAAACAGAGATCAAAATTCTTCCATATAGCTGGGTTTCTTTTCGTCTCTAAGACAGTAACAACTTGTTCGTTGCTTGCCATAGGTATTTTGCAAGATTTTTGAGAAGATGATTGAGTTTGTAAGTTGATGATGGTGAGTTTGTAAGTTGATGATGGTGAGTTTGTAAGTTGAAATGGTAAGTAGGGAGGGGTTTATATAAAAAAACCGATTTCGACGAACAGGAACCGGTTCCCAACGGTAACTTTTTTATCAGGAACCGGTTCCCAACGGTAACTTTTTTATCAAGAACCGGTTATAACGGTAACTTTTTTATCAGGAACCGGTTCTGAACAGTAAAAGTCAGATTTTTCGACTGTCAGGAACCGGTTCTGAACAGTAAAAGTCAGGATTTACTGTTAGGAACCGGTTCTAAACAGTAAAAGTCAGATTTTCGACTGTCAGGAACCGGTTCTAAATAGTTAAAATCAGATTTTCGACTGTCAGGAACCGGTTCCACACAGGAACCGGTTCCACACCATACCCGGTTCCATAATACCCGTACCCGGTTCTACACGGTTCCATATTCTTGGGTGTGAACCCGGGTAGGAACTGGACCCGGTTCCACACCATACCCGGTTCCAATGACATCCAAGCAGAACCGGTTCCACACCATACCCGGTTCCATAATACCCGTACCCGGTTCTACACGGTTCCATATTCTTGGGTGTGAACCCGGGTAGGAACTGGACCCGGTTCCACACCATACCCGGTTCCAATGACATCCGAGCAGAACCGGTTCCGGGTTGGAACCGGTTCCGGGTAATAATAAAACCCGATTATGCCATCTCTATACATATATACAAAATTAAACATTGTTTTAATTTTTAGAATGAAAAATCGTTTATCCAGCACAATGATTGAACCTATAGAAAATCTAAGACAAAATTTTATCAAACTCCTTGATATCGCTATGCCAAAGACTCTTCAATAATTATATATTTAGTTGATAAATGTTACATAGTTAATATCAGAATTTATAAGTAACTGTTTGTACTAAATGAGAACTAATAAAGGATTTGTATAATTTAAATATTGCAAATAAAACTAATCTAATTAATAATTTGGTATTTCTTGATTTTTAATAATTCTAACATTGGTGTAACTGGAAAAAAAGTTTCTACATAAATGTTAAGTTATTCAAGTTGTTAAAATATAAAAGCAAAATTCATACGAGCTGTAAATCGATTAAAAGTTGTAAATACTTTATAAGATTTTTCAAAAGATTTATGTCAAATTACTTATAATATAATTGGCATTTGCATTCAACTTCAAAACCTTGGAACTTTTGCAATAAAAACAATAATTTTTTTATTTGTAATAATTTAGTGTATTATTATAACACCTTTGACACTTCTATATATCATTTAGTGATTCACCTCTTTATGACGTTACTCTTCATGTCTATTTAATGTTGTTTAAAATGGTTGAACTATAGCCATGACAACAGGGGCGGACCTACCTTAATAGAAGGGGTAGCCTCTGCTACCCCTTGCCGCTCCGGGCAGTGTAAATTTTGGAAAAATTTGACGTTTTTTTTCGATTCTTTACCCATTTTTTATAAAACGTTACACCTACGAAATTTTCTAGATCTGCCACTGCATGACAAGGCATATATTATGGTTTGTTCTCGTAGAGAGACATAACAGCCTACCTATGTTGACGTTACTCTCATCAACATGTTGGTTTTACACCAAAGTTTTCAACTACTTGATTTCAATAGTTAGAAGCACTCTTCTCCCCCCCCCCCCCCACACCACCCCACACACACACAATCTCTCATATGGTTTTCACCACCCTCTCTTCCATATCACTCTCTTTCATCCACCTCACCCTTCTCTCTCTTCCACCTCATTCAAAATCACCATATTATAGTAGAATGTTAGATGTCACTCTCATAAGCAAGGTTTTAAAACCCGGTTTAAACCGGATGCCGAAAGCTTGCCGGCACGAATCGTATCGGTAAACTGAAGGAATGGTAAATTGGGTTATACTGGTTTAAACCGGTATATCGGTACTGGGCCAAGGTTAAAATTTAGACTTTTAATCTTTTATGGGCATAAAAAGGTGACGATTTACCTTCTTAGTAAAACGACCACCCGTAATCTACATTGATAAAACTTCATCCACAATTCACATGGATCATTAGGTTATTTTTTGATAAAGAATTAACTTTTGGAATATGTTTATGGAATGAAGCAGTTTTGATTATTTTTTGAGTTGAAATTGTATTTTATGGATTCATAAGGTTAACTAGTTAATGCGGTTGAACCGCTTAGTACTACCCTGGTTTTACCGGTTAAACCATCTATGAGCTTAACATAGTACGATTTAAAAACCAGTTTTTAAAAGATTGATGGTAACTTTCATAAAAGTATATACAAAAATATGTCTGTACTTTTATGTCTCTATCAACTTTTTCTCTAAAAAGACGGAAATTGCCCAATAAAAGTTGCAAATATTATTATTATATGTATAAACCATTGTTTGTAAAACCATGGACACAAGTTTGAATGGGGTACAGCTCATGCCAGCCTGTCTAACAAACCAGGGCCCACTGGACATATGTTCGTGAGCATATTAAATCAAATCCTTGTATCATGTGGGCTGTCCTTACTGGACCCACTTGTATCATAAGCCCAACTGATAGTTCCTTATTTATGTTACTTTCTACCCACTCTAATTATCAAGTTTAGCTTTTTTAGTGACACCATTTCCTTATCTTTTATTTCTCTTTTTCTTTTCATAAACCCCATAAATAAAAGTTCTTGATTCCGTCTTAAATATCTTAACTTTAACTCCTAATTTGATTAACGATAACAAAACAGACTTTCTTGATTTTTAGAATTTTACCAAATTTCTTGTACAGTAGTTATATAATTATATATATATGATTGTTAGTTTCTAGAATACAACAACATCAATTTCATTTGAAAAAGAAAAAAAAATGAAAATGATGACATCAAAAAGGTAAAAAGGTTGTTTGGGCCTTGGGGCACCTATACCCTATCCCACTTTTTTTCTTTCAAAATCTTTATCTATACCTGAGGCTACTCGGTGTGGTTGTCCAGCTTGGTTCGACGACGCTCCTCCACACCATTTTCCCTGAATTCGGCGTCGTCTTCTGCGGCAGCCTTCAAACGTCCTCAGACACGGCTCTTCTTCTAACACACACCTATACATACATACATACATAACACAACACACACACACACAACACACACAAACACACACACACATATATAATATATAAGCTCTATCTTCCATTTCCTAGGTCCATCCCTTTTAGACCCATCCTCACACCTATCTTACGTGCCGCTTACGTGGATGGTCATCCTTCAAGGACTACCCCCCTCCTATACCGAGTAACCTGATAATTTGAGGTGTCTCCATGTCATAGACTCATAATTGGTGCCTGATGTAGACCAATCCTAAAATTCTACATGAAATTTATCTTAACAAACGTGTTAAAAGAGACATGATGTGGTAATTTAGTTTGTTTTTAGAGTAGATGATTTAAATCCTATAAAGAACATATTATAGAAGTATTCTTAAATAGATTAGTTTGTAGTTAAAGCAAATATTTTAACAAACCATTGCTTGCATGGTTGCCTATCGCTAATGATATACAAGAACATGTATATATTCTTAGTATTTATGTTTTGTGTTTATTATTAATCCATCATAAAATCATGGATATAATTATTTAATTATGATTTGGTTTTAAAAGTAGCTTGTTTCAACATCCAATCAGACTATCAGTTAAAAAGTTAAAACTCGTTTTGTGATGAACAACTAGTAGCAGACCATGATTGTGAAACTCCCTATTTGTTTGTATCGGAAGTGCAAGCGTCGCAAAACTGTTCCGATGATCTATAATATAAAACCTAGTCACCGCATTTTCTTGTTGTGTAAAGTAGTTTTCATGTGTAGCACATAAAATGCCTGAAATATACATGTCATATTGTAACACTTTAGTTTATAAAGTAGTTATTACTTGGTAATATCTTAAACTAAAGCAACTAGTAAGATGGTATACTTTGGTTGAGGTCAAAATTAGATTGGACATTTTGATTAAAAAAAAGGAAAGTTTTACCATTTTAAAGAGGAATTTGGTTGATTTAATTTGACAAAATACAAATTTAGTGTAATGTGTAGCAAAGTTAAGTGGCTTAAGAGAATATGTGAACTCCAATATTTTACTCTTAAATTACGAATCAAATTTGAAGGTAGAGTAAAGTATACGGATGGTTTTTGTGGTTAACTGAAATTTTGAATTTGGTCATTGGCTTTCCAAAAGTATATGGATAGTTCCTGTGGTTTATATTTTGTAACGCGTTTAGTCTCAAACTTTTGCCAAAAGTACATGGATAGTCCCTATGGTTTGTACTTTGTAACACATATAGTTCCTACCATGGACCTTCAGAAATCTTTAGATCTGTTAGCTTAGGATTAAATACGTTACAAAATGCAAGCCACAAAAATCATTCGTGTACTTTTGAAAAGTTAAAGACCAAATCCAATATTTTATTAAACCAGATAGATCATTTATGTAATTTTTTTTTGTCAAATAGTTATTATCATAGGAAATTTTAGATGTGGTTGCATTGTTTTTTGTGTTAGAATTGGTATATAGACTAACAATTTTGTAAATTACTTTAAATTAAAAGTCATATTATTGAGTACCTAAACAAAGGTTTTTGAATTTCGACTAACCAAACTAATATACATTGTAGAAAATTAAACCTATGTAGTTCTCTAGCATCTAATTACAATAAATAACTCATACATAAATTACTTCAAATAAAAAAAAGTTAGTTAAATAATTTTAGTTTGTTTAAAGTTAGAACATATGTCTTTGCATAACCCTATCTAAAAAAATTTCTCTTTTACATAATATTCAATTGTAGAGGATCCAAAAACTTTTTTCAATAGGTTCATTTTAGTAGATTCTCACTAACTTTTTTCAAATCATACAAGGTTCTCACTATTTTCCCATTTTTTTTTCCAATCCGAGTGAGTTCATGTGAACCCACAAAACAGAGCTGGATCCGCCACTGTATATCAAGATAACTATTAGGACAACTATAACTTCTAGAAATATAAAATGGACCATTGACATGAAACAAAATTCAAAATCGTTTCTTCTAAAAAGTAATATTTAATCTTGTTTTTTAAACTTTCTTGATAACTTTATCTCAAAATGATTTAATTATTCCACCCGTGTGTGGTGTCACAAGTGTTTGAATTTTGAAAACAAGTGTAAATCCTATAAGTAATTGTGAGATTTTACATATAAAATAAGTAAGATAAGATTCCCCTGTAAAAATAAAGATAAAATCTTATGGAGTCACTAGATTGCTTTCTGTCTGTCTTCGAGATCTTAGACAAGATTAACTTCATTAATTTTTAATTCCTTCGAGATCTTAGACAAGATTAACTTCATTAATTTTTAAAAACACCAATGTTTTTAAAATTTTAGATTAATATGAAACCAGTTGCTACAGTTGCCGGTTTAAACTTTATTGTTTTGATCTCCATATAATCAAATAATGTAACAGATGTTAACTTGAAAATAGTGCGATGGTATTAGGAGTTGTATGACAACTTTTGAATGGTTAAGTGCTGAATCAGTAAGAGGTGTGAATCATTAAGTGCTGAACCAGTAAAATGTATGAACCATTAAGAGCCAGTATAACGCTTAATTGTTTATAGGCAAATGTCTGACCAATTCAAATTACAGTTCTTAACCATTCAGACTATGTACAATGCTTAACCAATTAGATGTAAATGCCTGAACTATTCAGATATCTGCTCTCGAAACAAGCAGTCTGAACCATTAAGTGTTGAATCAGTAAGAGATCTGAATTATTAAAAGCTTTATTAAGAGCTAAACAAACAACCCCTTAGTGAATTAGATAAAACTTAACACAGCAGAAAGTAAGTGATTCAATTCTCATTGTACGTATGTTTAGTCATTTAAAATAATAATAATGTAATAGATAATTTAATAATTAAGAATATAAAAAATATATCATAAATATTAAGTTTTAAACAGCAAAATTTCATAAAACAGCCAAAACACCAACCTCTAGCAAGAAGCTAGAGAAGGCAGGCAAAAGACAAACGGAGACACAAACCACTACGACGAAAATGATTTCCACTAAAACCAATCTATCTCCAGATTTTTAGCTCTATTCTTGATCCAACAAAAGCTTAAAGACTTGATTTCGCTCAGAATACGGTCTGCCTTCACAGAAGCATTGGAGAAGATGAAGTTGCTTCTCGAGCATTGGATAAATATTGAGTTAAACATGTGTATAAGGGTTAAATCAGCTAAATTAATGAGGGTTATCTCACATATTAGTATTACACATATAATTCACAATTTTAATAATAAGTAAGTTGGTAAATACAAATTTAAGTTATATCATAAGTCCTAAATTTTAAACTTTAATTCATAATTATAACATTTTTAAGCTTCATTTTTCATTTTTTTATAAAATAATTTCTGTTGTCTCACATCACTCACTATAAAGTAGGTCGATCCAACTAAAATTTGAATTAATTTCTACCTGATATGACGTTTGCCCCATCTACAAAAATGATTTATGTTGTCCCACATTACTCAAAGATAAAAATATAGGCTTGATTCGAAATGCAAATCCACCCATCCGATGATTTGCTCCTTTTACAAAAGTGATCCACATTACTCGAGATAAAAGTTTAGACCTGACTCAACAAGCAAATCCAAGTTTATTTCTACCCGATCTTGCAGTTTGCCCCCTTACATAAAATAGATTTATGTTGTTCCATAATGCACATTACTCTAGATAAAAATACAGGCCGGACTCAACATATGAATAGTTAAGAGCACCACAATCAAATCCTTAGACTACTTGGTGTAGGGAGACGTTCAGGCCCATCCTGGACCGTCGCCTCCTCTCAACACCATTTCCATAGGTGACAGCTCGTCTTGAGCGTCCCCCACTAGACGTTTATGCCGGGCCATAAAAGACAAAAAAAAAGCCGTTACAAACGGCTAGATTTTAAAATAAATATTTATCTTTTTTCTTTCCCACTTTATAAATATATACCCTTTATTCTCACATTTTAACTCAATATCTCCAGTCTCGCTCACTTTTTGTATACCACCATATTTTTATAAAGTTTTAGGCATGTCTTCTTCTTTATTATTGTGTTTGTCATTTTCGGGTAAGGGCTGTTTATTTTTTGCAAATGGTAACGACGATATGTAGGATGAAGTTTTTTTAAGTTTAGTTTTTTAATGTAATGTAGGAATTAATATTATTTTAAGAGTTTAAATTAATTTTAGTTATATATATATATATATATATATAACACTTGACAAAACTAAAAAAAATGAATAAATAAGTGGAGAAGACCCATCCGCTATTTTCTTGGTCCATTCTTGAAAGGGACATCTTCCTTGAATATTGACGTGATGGAGGCATACTTCAACAACTTGCTCCTCCACACCTAATACCTTATTGTCCTCCACACCGACACCCTTATCTATATGTTTATAATTTAACTAAAAACCCTTAAAATTTGCTTCATTATTAAAACCTCTCACATCTCTCACTTCATGTGTCTATATATTTAATTAAATAATATTTTTATTTATTTTTTATTATTTGTGGCTTTCTTCGTACAATTGTATGAATGTTAGAACATTCACATTCTATCCATAATTAATTACAGTAAAAATAACTATATTTTTTATTTATTTTTAATTAAATAATAATATGTTATACTTTTATTATTATCTTCTCTCTCATCTACTTACAATTATTTTTAAAATATATTAAAAAATTATGAAGGATGGTGAACAGTGTCCTCTCAAATATACAGATAAACAGTAACATTTTCTCTATCATCCACTCACAACCACTTAAACCATTTTTATAATTTAAAAACTTCTCTCTTAAAATTTAGTGAATAGGATGTGAGTGCTCTTAGTGCTCAGTGATTTTATTTTTATGTTCAGGATGAGATAAGGAATAGGTTGCTATAATCCAACCATTCCAGGTTAACCTGACCCCGTTGTGAAATCCGATTCTACCGAACCCAATGTAAAGAGAGTGCGAGGCAACTATGGCTCAAGTGTCATTGTAATAGAGGGAAAACCCTCTAAGAACTAGATGTTTAAATAAGAGGAAGTCATAGTTTGATACTCGAAAAATATAACATTTAGCGATTAAAATAAAAAACTGTGACCAAACTGCAATCCTTGTTGACCCAGCCGGTTGTGAATTTCGGTTCTCCCTGACCCAAAGGCAAAGAGAATTTGAACCGGACTGAACCCGATCTAACAACCGACCAATCCGGGATTCCAATCCAATTTTTAAAACAGTATTCCCGTTTAGATATTTTGTCCCTCGGCAAGTATCCATTTGACAGCTAGCTACCATTCACCAAACCCTATTCTTAGGTTACACCAACATCACTTAAACTTATTCCCACCACCTCCTGAATATGTTGTGGTTTGTTAAATTATAATTATAATTAAAATACTATCAATTTTTGTCATTATATCCCTAATCAAGTGTTTGCTAGTCCATCAATCCTCCAGTAGTCCAATGCACAGGTCAAGTGGTCAAGGGTAGTCTACTAAAGTCACATACACGCCCATCCATACATTTTTGTATCTAACGTCCAGCCTGTCAATACCACAACGTACCTGCAAATCAAATAATATAAAACACAAAAGCAATAATATAATACATTTTAAAAAAAATACATAACAGAATTCTTACCAGACGACGGAGCTATAACAGAGTAAACGACGGACTTACAGCAGAAGATAAACGCGTTAACGGGAAACGGTTAACCTTAACGGATAAGGAACTGAACAGAATCGAGCTTAACGGACAAATTGCAGACCATGAACAGATACGAAAAGCTCAGTCGAATTAATTTGTCCAAATGGATTCAATTTTAGTGTTATTACTCGTTTATGATCAGATTAGATTTTGAACTGAAGCTGGTTGATTAGCCATTAATGGCAGCAACCGAAGATATTATATATCGTCATCTATATATGTATATACACACGTATCAAAAACAGATCAACATCATGTTCGAGCTTGTTTCCAGTTTTCGTCCTCCAAAAAAACTGCATCCAGATCTCTTCAATCTCCAATTCACCTCGATCTGTTGTTACCGTTTAAATAATCAACGAACATTCCAGAATTTCTTCAAACTATTTAAAACCTAAACATCCTCCGCCTTTGACATGACGGATAACCGACTAGGCCTCGCCTGAAACGCCGTTCTCCGCCGTTGTTGATGCGACGACGGCCGGATCAACGCCGCTAGAGCTCGCTTCACCAGATCTCCACCTTCAACCGTTCTGATACGAACAAGCGAATTCGTCATCGCAGATCGTCTAGCGTTGAGTCGGTTCGACGGATACGCCACCGTATTGTTGCTGTTATGGTTGCTGTTGCTATTGTTACTGTTCTTATGCAAGCTACATCTGAACGAACCTGGATGCGTTGTAGGCGAGCACATACACGTCTTCTTCACCGCCTGATTGTGATTCCTAACCGGAGAAGATATTGATCTGCTCGGAGAGATCGGATGGTTATCAAGCGAGAACTGTACGGACGACGAAGACGACGTCGTTCTGTATAAGTTCGCCGGAGGTGTGATTGTGATTCCGATCGATTTCGGAAAAACGAAGTGGATCCTGTGGAGAAAGCTGAGCTTGTAGATGCAAACGAAGACGTCGTTCTAGATGGAGAATGAGATCGTAGCACTGGTCCGCTTGTTCTTCGTGTAGAAACTCTGGAAACCGCCATTGTTGTTGTAGAGAGAGGAGAGTTTGTTAAGATTCCGTTTGGGTGTGTAAATTGGCAACATAGCTTTACTCAAGGAGGGTATTTATAGGATGAAAAAAGTGATTTATTATTTTTTCTTAATTGAAAAGGAAAAAGAAACTAACTTCTGTTTGAGTCGTTAGGTCGGTTAACGGTGGGCGTGAAACGACAAAAGTGAGAGTGGTTTTTAAAATGGGTGTAGTAAAATAATAATAATAATAATAATAATAATAATAATTTAATAATACGAATAATGATGAAAATAGTAATGGTGGGGTGCCACGTACATGATAAAATGGGTGACGAGGCCCATTATTAAGATGCCCACGTACTAAGCACGCACTACGAAGTGATTGAAAGAAGATATTTTTATCTAGTTTTATGTGTATGCAAAGCTAGGACATTCTGTATGGGGTCGTTCAGCCCCGGCGACGTCCCCAACATCGCCCAGGCGGTTCGGCGTTGTTGTGAACGGCGAGTGAAAGTCGTTGAGGACGGGGCGCTAGAGGACAAATAGTCGTTGTTCTTCTTCTTTAAGTTCATCTGCTGGAGTAGGTGACGGTTTTTGTAGGGAGAAGCGGTGGTGGTGGCGATGGTGTGATGAACTTGACAGAAAAAGGTGGTGGCGCTGGCGGCGGCGGGGAGGTAAATTAAAAAAAATGAAAAATAAATTAACTAAGTGGGGTCGGGTCGTCACCCATTTCCTTGCTTCCATCCTTGGAGAGGCGTCCTCCAAGGCCTCTGACGTGGATGCTGACGTGGCGGGTCGTCCTGAAGGGAGGCCCGTCACCCACACCGAGTAGCCTTATGGTTTCGTTAACTAGTCACACCTCAATAAGTTGGTGATGACGTGGTAATGAAGAGATATGTCGTTTCTATTGATTCAGGTTTAATTTCCGTCTTCAGCATTTAATTTTGGCGCCAATTGATGATGATGATGGAAAACTAGGTGAGTAGGCGTTAATCGCTATTTCGATCCTTGAACGGTGCGGGTTTTACATCACCGCACTGTCGTGCCTTCGCGTGACTGTTTACGGTTTTAGCCCTGGGTGAGGGTTTTCCTTGGTTAGAAGGCAAGTGTATCATGATGTTGTAGATTTCGTTAGTAGCACATTTGAAAGATTCATTGGCCGTTAAAAAAAACCCGTTAACTACTTGTACGATTTTTGGACCTCTCGAGATTCACAAGATGGTTTCGGGATAGTGTAAAAGAAAGACGGCAGTCCATGGTGTGATCTTAAAACTTTTTGGAGTTTGTGGCGAACCAGGAACAATGCTAGATTCAATCGGAAGCAACCTGTGGTGGCGAATGTTATTGAAGAGGTTAAAGTCATGAGCTTTCTGTGGATTAAACATCGGTCGAGATCCACGCCTCTAACGTGAAAGAGGTGGCGCTAGAGGCGGCGCGACTTTGATATCGATAGTATTTATTAAGTCTTAATGTTTAGTGTAAGTTTCTGGCGTGAAACAACAATGTATATGCTAGTCCCGGCGAGCTTGTATATCAATAATATCGTTTTGGTTAGTCTTTAAAGAACAAAAAAACAAAAAAAAAGAAAAAAACTTCAAATCCCGTTAATAACATGATTTAAATAATTTGAGTTCAAGTCCTTTATGGATAGAATTAAAAAAGATCGTTGTTTTAGAATATATATTTTTGATGAAATTTGTGTTAAAAACATTTATTATAATCCATACACTTATATTGTATAGCTTGAACACGACTCATTAAACTCAATAATCCAAACAAGCATGTTATCATATGGTAATCAAGTTGTAAACATGTTAATTGGATTGGTGGGTTGTTAATGGGTCAAACGGGTTAGTGGATCAATATATTTAATTAAACGGGTTAAACAGGTCAACAAAACAGAACCCGTTAGTTAAACATGTCAACCAAAAAATAATTTGCTTTTTAAAACAAGTTAGAATTAGAATAATCTGAATCTGATTAGTTTTGTTGTGATCTGTTGTGTAGTAAATTGTAACCTAAGAATGAACCACAAATGCAACTAAGTCTACTTGAACGAGAGTCGTAATGAAAGACTAATAATGTTTCTTGTTTACATTTAAAAGTATAAATATTTAGCTTTAAGCAACATTTAATTCATCATTATCCTAACCTAATTATTTTGTCACATATAAATGACAAATCAATGAAATCTTATCCGATCACATCGTCAAATTAAGATTCGGACATCTTTATTATTTTTTTAACGACAAATTTAGATCACTGATGGAACGCTTGAGTATCATCGTGTCACCAATGAAACCGCCCGATTTACTCGTGTATACTTATAAAGATATAAAAGTAGATGTTTATTTCTTTCTTTAAAGTTTTTATCCAACCATCAACTCAAATAGGTTTTATATTAACCTCATTTATCTTTATATAATCTTATCATAAATCTTATATAGTAGTTTAATTTATCTTTGGACTATACTAATGATAATGAGTTAGAATGATAAACAAAAATATGTTGTAATATCACATTAATTTTTCTTAAAAAAACCAGATGATGTTTGTTCAAATCCGAAAATACATGACTTTTTAATTTATTCAAAATTCTCTCCTCTAGTTAGTAATTAATTTGGGACACTTTAATAATTGAGACCGTGTATGGTGATAAGTTTACCGTTACATGCCACGAACCCACCATATTGCCATCGAAGAAAGTCAAGTTGCGAATTGTGAACACTAGCAACTATCAGCTATTAACACTAGTCATTAGGAACCCCGGCATTTAAATGTTTGAAATCTCTACGTAAGCGCTTCAATACGCAACACGCATTCATACCAACACATACACTCAATGTTACAACATCAACTTATAAGAATCTTCTTTTCACTACCTAATAAAAACTTCTAAGTATGTTCATCTCCCTTTACATTTCTTCTTTTCTCTACCTAATGAAAAATCAATTATGAGACCACGAAAAACAATCTTTTGGCCGGTAATACATTTGGGGCTAAATATTTTGTATAGTTATGTGGAAAAAACCTTTAAAAGTAAATTCCAACTAGCAAAACTAATAAGAAAAACCAACACATGTTATAAGTTTTTGTATGGTTTCTTGATTTTGCTTGAATCACATATCAATTTGTGTGCGCTCTTGGTTGTTTTAGATTGTATATTCATATTTGTAATAAGGTGATAATGGTTCGGTTTAAATTTGTGAAAACGTCAAAACTGATTATCAAACAGTTTGATTTCATATTTTGACCAAAAACATATCATAGAAAACCAAATCGAATAGTATAAACTTGGCTTTACAACATACCGATTGTAGACTTAGGTCTAGTTTGAGTGGGCTATACGAAACTTGTCTCTTAAGCCTTAAGTCGTTGGTCTTAAGGATTGTGAGTGACTCTCTGGTCAACACTAAATGTATCGAATCTAACTACTTTGCTTTTCTCTTTTGTTGTTCGACCTACGTCTCTAACAATCATGACGGATGAGATGTCACTAAACATATGCTTCTCCCTTCTCTTTTGTGGATGATTTGTGTTTTATCATCAACAAAAGTTTACCAAAGCTTATAAATAAATCGTCACATTTGATTATACGTTGATTTTCAGTTATGACCAATGCAATTATTATTTGTTTAATTTAGAAACCGTCAAAATTAGACCGTAAACATGTCTATATATAGATAAGTTTTAATTTTAAAAAGTGATAAAAAAATAAACAGTCAACTATAATTACCTCCCGTGTGTAATGAAGAAAGTCACATCCGATAATATAGTTTGTTGCATAAATATTAAATATATTACAATTACATAGTTACATGCATGCATACGAAAGATGTTTGAAATATATTTTATGTAATAATTATATTTTTTATATAACCTCCTTCAAATGGCCATGTTCAGTTGAACTTGGAACCGAAGCAAGCATATATTTTTAAAAAGATTTGATGGAACATTATTGGTGAATAATTATTGGGCACTAAATAATTAAGTACCTCAATAAGCAAGCACGTATTTTATAGTAATAAATTGGAAAATCAAATTGCATGTTCCCTTAAGATTTTGTAGTTACAAATATCTCTTTTTAACAACTAAGGAATAACCAGCTACTACATACTTTTATATCAAGATTTAACGTTATATTTTTTTTTACGGATAAAAGACACCTTATCACCATAATATTACATCATATCCCTAAGAGACAGTTAAAAATATATTTAATAAATCTGTTTCCTACTATATTTTTGTTATTTGCATGTCATATAATTATTAAAAATCAAAATTTATTCACAATCAAAAATAGAATCTTTTTAAATAAGTTTCAGTAGCTATCAAAAGAAAACTATATATTATAAAGATCATTCTATATTTTTATTTAAACCATGTCACTCAACAGATGAGCTTAGTTAATTATAATAAGAATATGATGGTTAAAATGATATTATCAAAAACTAATATATCTTATTTAGTTCGTATAAAAATTTCCTCAATCCAATTTTGGTATATTACAATCTCAGAACAATTTTTATAAAATACATGTACTTGAATTTTTTCTTACAAAAACATCAATTAGTAACATAATTATTACCTATGCAGAGGTTATTTATATCACCTTTGGTTTATGTAAATGTCATCCAGATTTTTGCATGAGATATGAATTTTACACAGATATATAACCTTACTTAATACAATTTTGAATGCGGCGACATATTTTAAAAAATTGGGATGTCACTTCATTAAATCTTAATTCGATTAAAGGGAGAGTGAAGAAGCACCGGTTGAACCTAGTGATATCCGGAGATATATAAGTTACAACTAGGGTGTATATGCATAAAAAAAGGTTACCCCTTCACTTCAGCTGGTCTGCAAAACTAGCAGCGCCGTTAGTCTCGCCACAGGGAAAAAGATGGGATGTCACTTCATTAAATCTTAATTCGATTAAAGGGAGAGAGTTATTTATTTTATATAAATTATCTTACAACTACGCGTATTTTGAATAAGTTTATACTTTTATGTATTTATGCTGTATTTATAAAGACTTTTCATGTAAAACGAATAAATACATTAGTCTTTTAATAGTTTTTTCCCCTTGCTTTAATTGCATTTTAAATAATAAAAAAAATCCAAAATGTTGTTTATTTCATAAAAATCAAGGAAAGGGTCAAAAGAACGGTTCACAAAGGAACTTAAAAGGACCGCTAGTAAGAAAGGGCCAACAAAGAATAATATTTCATTGACCAAGTTGACTCTAGTGTTGTCGAGCACACGCATTGAGTCTCCCACTTGCTTGGAACAACACTTTCTTTTTATCTAAACTAGAAATAATATTTAGAAAAGTATTAATTAGGTTACGTAAAACTCTAAGGGCTTTTTGTTTATCTTTTAATGGTTTAGCATTTTTACTGGTTCAGTGTTTAATAAGTTAGACTGTTTATTTCGCGAACAGATGTCTGAATGGTTCAGACATTTGTCTCTGAATAGTTAAGCGTTATACTGAGTCTGAATGGTTAAACATTATACTAAGTGTGAATGGTTAAGACCTCTTATCTGAATTTGCCACACATTTACCTCTGAATGGTTAAGAATTATACCAGCTCTTAGTGATTCAGACATTTTACTAAGCACTTAATGGTTCGCACCTCTTATTGGTTCAACACTTACACATTCGAAAGTTACAAACAACCCCTCAAGTTCTCGAAAATCCTAGGATGCAAAAATATTTTAGAGCGTAATATGACAGACACATCATTAGTGTTATAATGACTTACCTATGGTGCGCCCATAGGTGGTTACTAGCTCGGACATCAAGGTAAACAAAACATACTAATATCAAATAAAAAAATGCTACATTCTAATAAACGACTAATAAGTTATTACAATTGTTACGGATCAAATGAAGATTTTCAAACTATCAAAGTAACGTATAAAATGTACCAAGCATATGCCAAAAAGGTTCATTAGATTCGCATCATGAAACGAAGTTTATAACAAGTAACAGAGACAACGTATGAAATGAATATAAATAAAACAACGCATATAAATTCTTCACATAACATATTAAAAAGGATAGACACATTCACATGAAGAAATCTTCTAAAAGGCTTTATAATGCCAAAAAGATTCCACAAGTATTTAACAAAGTCTACATCAAGGAATTTATTCCGAAATTAAATTTCCACATATAAATTAGCAATTTTGCAATATTTTGTTACTTATGTTACTTCATGGAGTTGTGTCTCAATCATGAAGTGGTTTTTCTTCCCAAATTGATTTTTCACTTCTAATTAAAGGTTTCATCTTTTACATTTTAAATTTTTCGATTTTTTTTTACTTTTAATTCAAAGCTTTTCATCTTTTAAAATTTACCCAACACTTTTTATATTCTATTTGGTTCCTCAAACTTTTCATTTTTGCAAGTTTTTCGTTTAACGTTCGTTCTAAATTTTGCAAGTTAACATGCTGCAACGTGCGTGTGAGGTTTAACGTTTTTACGTCTATCTTTCCTGTCGCAACGCGTCTATATTCCTTGTTTGACAGGTTCATCGCAATGCACGGGATCTAGATCGACTTAGGTATTATTTTCTGTGTTTCACGCTTCGGTCAAATTTTTTGCATCAACACCCCACAACGGCGTGCATGATTCAACGATTTCACGTCTGCTTTTCGTTCGATGTTCATTTTTCCTTTATTTATTTATTTTGTTTTTACATTTTTCTGGTGTTGGTTGTCGCTGATAGAGGTCTAGTAGTGGTACTACTTGACACAATTTTAGAAAAAAAAAACATACCTTGTAGACGGTGGTGATGTTACTGTATGTTGTTTGCGCTAATTTTCTTTGCTTTTTAGTAATTTGAATGGGTATTTTAGCGCTAATTTTCTTTGTTTTTTTAGTAATTTAAATGATATTGGGCTAATAACTAATATGTTTTGAGAATGAAGCTAACTAAGTATAAGACTTTAGGTTTTTAATAGGCCTACACGTTATAAGTTTTAAATGGGTTTTTCATTTATAGCTTGGTGGGGGTCCTTCCCCCGCCACCTTAAGACCCGCCCTTGTATATAAGAACTAAAAACCAACGTCTTAAGTTTTCTTTTTTGACCCTCAGGCTTATAGACTTTACACATTCATTCCCAATATTTTGATAAGTAATATATTGACGCCTAACTTTTGGTTTTTAACAACTTTAACCCCCCATTTATTTCTACTCATTAACTTCACTATACCTCATCTTCTCCAACATTTCAATATCTTTGTTTGAATTACTTTTATGACTTTACACCGTAACGTCATTTACTCTTTTTTTTATCTATGCTAACCACATTAATGTCATAACGTAATGTGTGAAATAAAGTCAAAAACACACCACGTCACGCGTGGGCACTCACACGTTAATGTCATCATCGTAACGCGTGTAACAAAGTCACAAACGTTACGTCGTCGTCGCAACTCGAGACACGGATAAAAATGTAATTAGATTACATAATTTAAACTTTAACAAGGACTTGTTAAACAAACTCACTAACTAATATAAGAGCATAATTTAGTTCCTTAAAAATAATATATAAAACCTGGTGTGCTGAATTTATTAGTTTGGACCGGACAAGGAAATTTAGACCACTAGGTTGCGACCAAACACGTGGGCGTCGACCCAGTAGGTGTGAGCCGACACACGGGAACAACAGAAAAATGTGTGGGGTTCGAACCACCTTTTATATATGGTTATTAATTAAAGAGTTAACATCCACACACCTTTGAATCAACGTTCTCCGAAGACGTACCAACCAAATACGCAGACTAATGAATCTCTACTTCCAAACCACCATATCGGTATATCGGATGTATCAAGACAAACAATCTCCGATCTACATCATCATTTTTGTTACGAAAATTAGGACCACCAAATAACTAACTAAGAAATCGACTGATTCGGATGGAACCACATGTTGTTACGTCACATATAAAAATCCAAGGGTATAAACAGCCATTCATGCAGAAAAAGGTACTTTGCTTCGTGCTCCAAACCATACTTTTATTTCCTCATTTATATGTCTAATACACAAATATTTATTCTAACGCCGAAGGGTGGTCACAGAGATATCACTCTATTGACGAAGTTAACTGATGCTGTTTTGCAGGTGTTTTAGTCATAACAATTCTAATCGTCTTCTTCACAGCTTCATACTTTGATTTTCGCTTGCAGACCACTTGAGGGTTTTTTTTTATTTTTTTTTAACTTTTTTAAGAATAAAACATGACTTTAATTGACTTGGTATAAATCTCCAATTATTTTTCTTAATCTCGAAATAATTCCAAAATCAAAAGCAATACGTTTCTTATAAAACACACATGATTACGCTAATTATGGTTTCATGCATATTCAATATAGACGAAATAGGCTTTGAATATACGTACGGACAACAGTGACACACTTCATAGAGTTCTGTAATATCATGAAGCTTCAAGGCTTCGAGAAAGATCTAGAAAGCTCCACATGTTTCAAGACTTCAATTATGAGCTTTCCTTAGATTCTTAAAACCTATGGTATATAAATTACATGCACAATTCTATAACAGAGGTTTATATTTCGATTGATTATTACCTCTTCTCTCATCTCCAATGTGTAACATTTCACTGACCTCTTGTACCTTTCTTGATTCTTCCTTGGCACTTTATGAGCCACGCGTCACGATCCGTCTAAAGACAGATTTTCGCAAGTTCCGGAAGATTCCGGAACACTAAAGAAGCGTCTAGGATTGCCTGGAAGTCTCCGGAACAGCCTACAAGTTGCTTGAACGTCTTGACACCATGAGAAGGTCCTAGATCAGCCTTGAAAGAGCTCGGAAGGGTTTATAAAAGGCTACACAATTCTGCTCAAAGATTCAGCCAAGAATTCTCTAGAAACACCTGAAAACACTTGATATTTTGCAAGAAGGCTCTAGAAATCAGTTTATAAGTATCCAAGATATTATGTAAGGAATTCTCTAGACGGAGAATTCTTTAGAACTAGGAAGGACTATTTTAAATAGGATGATGGGGTCTCATTTGAAGATCACCCAATAATATCACAAGTAAGTACACTTATACTTGTAAATACACTCTTGTAAACCCTCTTGTAATCAATACAAGGTTATTTCTTTGTATACACTACTTACAACCACCACTTGAATCACTCAAAACACTACATCGTTAGGGCACATAGCTTAACTTAGATCAAGTCTAAGTCGCTACAAGTGAGTCAAAAGTTTACTCCGTGACATACGGCTCACCTTCAATTGGAACATCCAACACATCTCGAGCACTAATTCACAATCCATATATTAGGCCAGCCAAGGTGATTGACGGATAATCATCCTCATTACTCACTTTACAGAATCAACGTTCATTCTAGATAGTCATGACCTAATAGTTTAGTGGTGTGGTGATTGCCTCTCACAAAATGGTGTACGTTCTAGAAAATGATTTAGGTTATTAAAAATTTTTTGATTTCTGCAACACTATTCACATCCGCTAGTTTAACTAGCGAATCATTTAGAATCAAAACAAGTTTAAAAAACTTGACAACGAGCCATCCTAAAAAAATAAAAATAAAATAAAAAATAAACCTTGAAGTAATTGACCAAAACACATGTATATAAACTAGTAAGATTACCCACGCTATGTTGTGGGTTTCGATCGATATCTATTTTGGTTCACTGTAGCAATTGAAAGAGACATGTTTAAAAGAATATCGACGCATGTTTTACATCGACAAAAAACTATTAAAACCAATTCAAATTGGATAGTGGGACAGGCTGATTTTAAATTAATTGTAATTGAAATGTAATGTTATCTTAAATATAATTTAATGTTAAAGGAACCTAAAACTAAAACATTAAACAAATAGAAAAGTAAAAAAAAGTTCAGGAAAAAAAACTTAAGAAAGAAATAAAGAAAAAAACAAATAGGATGAAAGCACTATTCACACAACTTGCTAATTGTAATTTACGTCAAAACGTATACTAACTGAAAATGTACATAAAAACGAGCACGGAAACGCATTATATTTTAGCTAACATATAACCGAAGAAAATTTACGTTGAAAAGTAAACCAAATTGAATTTATACCGACGCGTATATAAAAATTAGCACATAAAAATAGTGTTTTTAAGCTAAAAAAGGTACGGCGCGTTGAGCCGGTGTCGAAACGTAAAGTGACTTGAATGTATATTGTCTAATAAAAACGTATTATATTTAACCCGACTCGTTTCCGAAATTTAAGTCAAAACTTAGATCAACTGAAAACATACATAAAAATGCACGAAAACGTATTATATTTGACCCAACTCATTTCTAGAAAAAATAAAATTTACGTCAAAATGTAGATCAACTGAAAATATACATAATAATAAGAATAAGCACGTATTATATTTGACCAAAATCATTTTCAGGAAAAAATTACGTCGAAACATAAACCAACTTGAATTTATATCGACACGTACATAAAAATAAACACGTAAAACTCAATTACAAAATCTTTAAAAGGTTAAGGGACTGTAAGTGTTAATATTAAAAACTGAAAAAAAATAAAAAAAGAAAGAAAAACAAAAAAGAAGTCAAATACAAATTACGTAACTCACAAATTTATATATATAATGGAAGTAAATATTGGAATGGTGTGGAACATACGAGAACTTGTCTTTTCATTGTGTTGTGTAATGGTATTGATATGGTTTCATAGAAAATGTAACCAATGTAAACCACCAAATGATTTGATGAACCAACCATATTTGACTATACATATAAGATGTCTGTGAATAACAAATAGTGTCACAGTTTAATAAAAAAATTCAAAGGACTCAAAAGTTATGTGACATTTTTTTTTTCTTATTGTTAAGTTTCGGGTTATATATTTGAGTCGGGTCAAACAACAATAACTCCTAATAAGACTACATAATCTTCATTCATGAAGCGTTCTTACGCACAGTGGCGTCTAGAAATTTTTTTCAGAGGGTTCCTTTTGCTAGAATCTCACTATTTTTTCAAATCATAGAAGGTTACACTAAAATTTAACAAAAATAAAGACCAAATATTTATAATGATACGAGGTAAATGTGTACCTGGAACTCAGCCCAACGATCTTTAAGATAAATTGTAACTACCTTTAAGATAAAAAAAGAACCTTCAACTTTGATTTATATATAGTAGTAACAAATTAAAGTTTATAAACTCGGACGAACTTTGACATAATTTTAATTTTTTCGGACGAAAAATCAGAAACATTACACTTCTAACTGAAACTTTCGAGGGGCGGTCCGCGTTCCTTAAAAGCTACGCCACTGAGAACAAACCTTACTGATTGATATCTTTCGAAGCTCGGAAGGGATGTCCTTCTCATATTGGTTCAGATTAATCATTTTAACTCTAAATATGCTTTCTTAGAACGACTACGTGCACAACACGGTATAATCCTATTCATAGCTCTTCACCAATATACATCAACACATTATGGAACTCCCGGTAAGAAGGAATACCACTATACACAAATTAATGTTGTTAGACTAGAAAGGCTTTGGCAATCTTTAAAACAGTAACTCTTAGATTATCTAGCAAAAATACATCACAAATATACTCGACATAATTTAAACATTTCATACAGCCATAAGCAAGGAGATAATAGATTTAACGTTTAAATGAACGTCCGTGTCGAAAAAAAATGGTCCATTTGGAAAAAAAAAAACCTTTACAAAGTGTTATTTTTTGAGCGACAACTTACAACCCATCTACTTCCTACTCCTAAAGTATATCAAGAAAAAATGTACTACATATCAAAATTTGAATCCTAATCTTTTATCTAAAACTCAAGAGTAGACAAGCCTTGAATCCACTAAGAGTAGAATAGGTGTGAAATATTTAGCTATTAAAAGAAAGGCTTGAATGGCTTACAAAGTATTTAATAAATGAGAGCAAATTGATGTGTAGTTTTTTATGCTTAAAGAATATAACCGCTATATTAATTTACAATAACACAATCCTTGTAATTTCTAATTGTAAATTTGTAAGTATCACTCCATAAAACTATCAAGCCCAATGGTTTAGGGCCCAATTTAAGTGAAGACTATTCAAATATTATGTGTAACAAACCCATGGGCTCCATTTTTTTGGGTTTTTTTTGGTTTTGATCTCATAATCAGTTATAAATAATTTAATATAATTCCACAAAAAAATCTTAAACGCTAAGACATATTCATACTTTGAGAACGGAGCTTATCCTATTTGGGAACTTAACAACCTAAAACTTATATATAAACAGGAGGAGGCTAAAATTGCCTTGTCTGTTAAGCAATAAAGCTGGCCCTGCTAAGAGCCTAAGACCTAATCATGTTTTGTAACCATAAGTTATTATAATATAAGTTTGATAATATAATTAAATTGAAAAGCTTGTAGATTTGTAACCTACTATTCTAGTATTTAGAGGAATTAACAATATATTTCAGTCACACATGTTTAAACCGGTAGGTTTTATGGAAATCTTTATAGGTCTGAATATCTCTTTAAATCACGTGGATATTGCTTTTGGAATTCAAAAATTCGATGGTATTATACTTGTATAACTTAAAAAGAAAACAAAAATGAATATGCACATTCTTTTTCTGAAAACACGTACCTAAATTAATCATATTAAAGACCTTTCTTATATAGGAGACGAACCATCACAACATTAGACAAGTAGTTACCATTGAAGGCCACTTGCTACTAATGGCCATTTGTCATTAATGGTGAGTCGCTACTAATGATCAGTTTTCAATATGTATTTTAATATGGTAACTTATTTATTTTCACTATGGTCTCTACCCTTAGACTCTTCATTCGGGGTGTTGCCTTCAAACCTTTGCACAGATGGAGTTGCCCCTTGGAAGTTTGAACTCCCGAAAAGAATAGTTATGAGTAGGGGCGGACTTACCTTAGAGGTAGGGGTAGCCTTCGCTACACCTTGGCGCTCCGACGGCAATGTAAATTTTGGAAAAAAATTGATTTTTTTTGAGTTTTTTTCGATTCCGGTACCCCTTTTTTATAAAACGTTACCCTACGAATATTTTCTAGATCCGCCACTTGTTATGAGCGAACGTATTCTTAACAAGAGGGGGTGTTTGTTCGCGAGATAATTCTAGTAGTATTTTAGTAACTATTTTTCAAAATTTTTATTCTTTTGCTAGAATATACTTTTAAATTTTTTTATTCTTTTTAATTTGCTAGAATATACAAATTTATAATAGGAAAGACAAACACTCATTTTAGTGTTTGTTTGTTCGCGAAAACCCCAACAAGAGGGGGTGATTTGTCAAGTGCCACGTCCATTCCTTTTAGCCCTCTCGCTTCTCAATCCATATGTAACAATAATACATATGATCTTAATTAAATTCTTTTATATATTCAATATAAAAATATACTAAAAAAAGTTTTACTTAATTTATATCGAATTAAGTTGTTTTTAATCTAGTTAATAACCATGTAAGGACTTAAACGTTTTGGTTAGATATGATACATATTGAACGATTTAAAAGTCGCTTATAGAGGTTAACACATTTCCAATATTATTTCTTAAATATAGTTCTTCGAATCTTATTTATTATAATGAAAACTAGTTTATTTATACGTGTGTTATATGAATAATAGTTTTAAATTAAATGAAATACCTTCTTTTAATAATTATAAATTATGAGACTAAAATAAACCAATAGACGAAATATGTAGTTAATTACCCACAAATCAGTATCGTATTCCACTTAAAGCTAAGAAAATGGAAAGCAATAGCACCCATCAGTAATCCCTTTGTAATAACTATCGATAATTGTTCGTCGAGGACCCTCGCTGAGGAGTCTGTCGCTGATCCACTAGGGAGGTTGTCATGGTATGCCTCATTAGAACTTGTCATTACTTCATTGATTTTTTCGACGCTAAGTTATCGGTAAATTTATAACACACGCCATGTTTTATGAGAGGCTTCCACTGAGAAGACGGTGAAAGCCCTTTGTTTTGTAATAAAGCAAATCGATTAATATCATGTAACTATCTTATGTTTTATTATTTCATTGAAATAAATCAATTATTTGAGTGTGTACAAATCTATATATATTGGTTTTCAAGCTGCTTATTACTATCTTTCAAGCAAAGTTTCTTAGGTATATGTGATACACTGAATATGTTTTACTCACAATGTTAACTAGACATTTAACTTGTGTTCGTCGAAAGGGTTGTAACTAGGGGTGCAAACAAGCCGAGCCGAGCTCGAGCTCGAGTTTGTTTAACATATGAAAGCTCGAACTCGAGCTCGACTCGAAGGTAATTTTTCAAGCTCGAGCTCGAGCTCGGCTCGGGCTCAACTCGTTTAGTATTTATTAATTAATTTATATTAATTATAATTATTATTGTACAAATAATTTAGTTATTTTTTATATTTATATAAATGGTAAATATTATTATTTAAATATATGTTTAATATATTAATAAAAAATATATAAACAGAAAGCTCGTTAAGGCTCGCGAGCCGAGCTCGTTAATAAAAAATATATAACAGAAAGCTCGTTTACGAAAGAAGCTTGTTTTTAGGCTCGGGCTTGAGCTCGTTTAAGCTTGACTTGTTTGAGTTTTTTACGAGCCGAGCTCGAGTAGCTCACGAGTAGCTCGGTTTGTTTGCAGCCCTAGTTGTAAACTATTAGTATTAAGTTATGTGAAATGGTATTCCTTTATAATTTGTTGAGAGCTCTAATAAATCTTATGTTGATAAATTTGCAGACTTAAAAGTAATTTAACGGTTGTGTAAGTTATTTTGTCTAAACTTTGTGTTCAAATGTATTAAATTATATTTTCAAACTCGTATGGATTTTGCACCAACCCTAACAAAATTGTATATCGTACACGTTATACTAACACTAGGAAATGGGAAATGTAAGAAAATATAAATACAAATTTCAAAGAATATATATATAGTGAAACTGTATTGTACAATTTTGCTTAATGTACGCTGAGTACGTTGATGAAACTATAACATGCGTGATTAGGTTTTTATACTCCATGCGTGATTTCTGATTTTGTACATGCGTGATTATGGTTTTCAACATGTGTGATTAGGGTTTTTGAGTTTTATAACGTACGTAATTTCATCTCGTACACATCGTACGTTAAGGAATATTGTTAACCAATCCCTATATATGTGTGTAGGGTTAGTTTTATGAGATAGCCACTAGACACTTAGAAATCAAAAATACTATCAACCAACAATTCTTTTTCATTTCTTTTGAGTATAAGGTTGGTATCGTAAAAAAAATATGTAGATCGATGAGCTACATATGTGTAACTCGTGAACTCCGTATATATAAAGGTTTTCTGATTCATCGTGAAGGAAACCTAAGTTTTTTTATGTTCATTTTGTAATATAAAGCTTTTCTGATTCATAGTGAAAGGTATGAAGTGTAGTTTAGGTATGACATAAAGATTAACTTGTGCAAGTTTATCTAAAACATAACTAGAAACATTAATTTCGATTCATCTTAAACGTGTTGAATCAATCGTTGTGTTGATATATATATATATATATATATATATATATATATATATATATTAAATGCAACATGCATGTTTTGTTATTTATTTAAGTATATATAAAAGAATGATAATGATAATATAATAAAACCCCCTAGGCCCATAGGTATAAACATTTGAATTTTAGCTAGTTATCCTTACAACTATTTCATTTATGACAGATTTAAAAATATGTACTTGGTTATCCTTATAGCTACGTCATTCATAATTCATAACATATTAAAAAGTAAAGAGAAGTGGAAAGAAAAAAAATTAAAAATATATTTTCACCATTATAATAAAAGAAATAACTAATAGTGATAAAGTGAAATATATATGTGAAAATAAGGACCCCTTTTAATTTGCTATAAACATTCTCTACGTCGGCTGAAGGGGAACATGTAACATCCTCTGTCGCGGTCACATAAACTCAAATGTCCCCTGCCACGTGCTCCTAAGTCCCACACACTTGGACCTTAATTTCACTTCCATTTTTGGTATCTTTCTTATGTATCTATACTTTCTACTTAGCCCCCTTCTAGTTTGTACACTTTACATGCTAGTCCTTTTACTTTTGTACTTACAATTTTCTTTTTTGCTTTTAACTAGTGTATCAATTCATTACAAAAATAATAATAAATTTAGTGTGGAGTTATCCGTCGCTAGAAATCAGGGCATGGGTAAAGACTTCACTAACGAACTTTTAATGTGGTTCATCGATGGGCAACCTCCTTTGATGGATAGCCAATGTTTAGCCTTAGTGTCACTAATGTTGGCTTTTTCACCGGCAGATACCATGTCACTGAAAAATATGACCCACTAGAAATTGTTGGTAATTTTTTTTAATAATAAAAGTAATTAAATTATTATTTTTTTTTTTGCATAAAAGAAAATTGGTTACAACGCTTCATGAAAAGATATAAGCAAAATATTTTACATAAAAGCAAAATACTTAGGCGTGTACTTGGACATTCTAATTTCTTAAACTATAAAAAGTTACACAACCATATATGTACTCATGGTCCACAGCACCAAACTTAACCAACAGTGATCGCAAAACCAATCACAAACCTTTTTACGACTAGTTTGATAGTTGCTCTTACTTTTTTCGCTCTAGATTTTGCAACAGTATTTCACATTCGATATTATGACCAGATTTATGTATCAAACTTAAAATCAACCTCGCAGTTACAATGTTTTACAACCTTTTTTTGCATTGCAATAACTTGCCATTAAAACAATATGTTGCGTCACAACCCCAATTCTTCAGGTGGATTTTAATAGGACCCATAGCATAAACAGAAAGCCTCGAAAGGAGAGTTGTTAGCACTGACCACTAATCCTCCGAAGTAAGTTACCCCAAAAGAGGCTAGAATGGTATTTAATTCTGCAAATTATAAATCGAGTTTGATAGAATTGATTAGAACACTTTGATAAATTGCAATAATACTATTAGTCTTAGTTTGGACTGTTGGTAAGACGTTAGAGCAATTAGATATATTGTTTGGTATAGTGACATTTAAAACATGCAACGTAAATGTTTGATTTATAGTTGTTAAGCTTCAAATATTTCTATAAATTAGTCATATTTTTTTATATTGGTAAATTGTAGTCATTACTAGAAAACAAGTTCCTTTCCTACGAAAACTCTCATACGCATTTTCTATGAATGAAAACACTGAAACTTTTCCCATCAAATTCTGATGAAAAGAAAGGAGGTCTTAATTTTGTGACAAAAAAGCTACAAAACGATATGCGTAGGAAAAGTGTTGGAAATTTTCGACGGAATACATTTTCATTTTAACTAGTCGAAAATTAATGGTAAAATAATGATACTTAAATATTAAACTCTTATTAAATAATATTAATGGTACTTACATATTAAAATTTTATCATTTTTATAATATTCATAGGAAATGTATAGAAAATTTCAACAAAGTTCCAACTAAATTGTTAGAAGGATTTCTAAAAACATTTTAAAACAATATTATTAATATCTGTAGGAAATGTATCAGAAAATTCCGACGGAGTATGTTTTCATTTAATAATTCATCGGAAAATCGTAGGAAAATAATGAATTTAATAGTTTCCTAGGATATACGTAGGAATCAAAGTAATTATAAAAAATATACTTATAAAATTAATGATACTAACCTTTCATTTTAGGGCATGTATGACTTGTTATTCTCCGGAATGATTTGAAATGACCCAATACAACATGATATAGCCTTTTTTTAACCAAATGTTACATATGCCATAATGAAGCATTTAGATATATCATGGACAAAGAATTGGAATTGTGTTGGAAAAAATAATTTCTTAGGAAAAAAATAATATATTCGGTTAGAATTGTCTAGGATTTTTTTTTCATAGGAACTGTGTAAGAAAATAAAAATATATAATAATTATATAATAAAAATAAATAAATTGATTTAAACATAAAATTTTAGAAAATAAATATTCTATGAGAAATGCTTTGAAAGTTAAGAAAATTAATTTCGTGAGAAATGAGTAGGAAAATTCCAACGGAACATTTGTGTGGGAAATGAGTAGGAAAATCTATTAAAAATGCATCAGAGAAGGATTACTCACGAGATGAATTCCTACAACCCATTTTCATGGAAAATTCGTCGGTAACAGCTTTTCAAACGGATTTCTGACGAAAATTGATGTAGAATTAGTAGCAGTTTTCTAGTAGTGAGTAGAGGTATCCCTTGTTACTTTAGAGACGTGTTAATGACATGCCAAGTGTTGGATGTCCTGACAATCCATCTAGGGACGGAGCTTTTCACGAGCCAGACGGGTATCCGGTCCTCTTATTTTTTCGCTCGTAGTGTAAATTTTATTGAAAATTTTGTATCTAGTGTAAGATATTGTATTTTGAGAGTCCGAACCACCCTGATTTTACTAAAAACTAAGTTTAAGATCCGCTAATAGATCCACCAATTCTGCTGTTTCTTAAAAAAAAAGCTCTTATATCATCGATTAATTGCTTTATCCTATTAGTTAGACCAAGGAAAGTTCATGATTGGTTGTATATGATTGATTATATATGCTTGGATTAGATCAAGAATAGTTAATATAATATGTATGAGTAATTTTCATACGATTACCATCGAGTGTTGATAAATTAGTATATGATATAAATACTTGTTTTGGTCATCGAGTCTTTGGCAGATAAGTTATATGTGACTACCCATGCTAGGATTTCCATTTATTTAATAATTCGAACTAGTAACTAATTATATAACTATGGGATTTTGCATAATTGATACTTCCTTGAGTAGTGAAGGTATATATGCGAAACAATTGGCATAGGTGATCATGTAAAAGGGAAATGATGACTAAGAAAGCTTGATAATTACTAATTAATGCACGTGACCTCATGAGCTGATTATATGTGTTTTCTGAACTAAACTTTATTTCATTATTCGTAAGAACCATCATCGGGAATTATAGGGTGTTGAATCAATGTGGGCATGTTTTATTATTATTAAATTTAAATTAATTAGTTTAATTATTTCTTAAACTAGTTTATGATTTTAATCCCAAGTCATGTTATTCTTTTTATACTAATGTTTTTAATGAAAGAATTCCTTTTACATCTTTACATATGTTCTATTAGAAATACTAAGCTATTTTGTAGCTTAATAACTTAATATTTCTAATAGTGAACTAGTTATGATTTCCTTTTGTTCTTTAAGTTTGTTTTGTTCTTTAAGTTCCAACATCGACGCATTCTTCTACAGATCAACAATAAGGCCCGTTAGATCTAGTAACATTCTATTTGTTTTCTTTCAAACGTAGGAATGATAAAAAAAAGAAAAAAAACTTGAGCTTAACGGGAATATTTGAAACCTGAAATATTTGGGACGAGTATACTCGATACCGACTGGTATGGGACCGAGTATGGAATCGGAAAAAAATATGTCGCGGGCATGAGATTGAGTGATACCCAACCCAATTGGGTATACACATGAAAGGAAAAAATATATACACATGAAAATCCCTATAGGTATTCTCTATAATACTAATGGGTATACCCGAGCCCCATACCCGACGGGTAAATACCTGATAAATACTCAACGGTTAATGAACCAGATATGAGACAAAGGATTAGCCACACCCAACCCATATCTGACCCATTGTCATTCCTAGTAAAACTGATTTATGGAGGATTCATTTGCTATTTTGGGGTGATGTAATTTAAAGAAGGTAAAGATACATGCCAAGAAGAGAAGCAATCTAGACAAGGAAGCATAAGAGCCACTTTTAATGAAGGAGTTGTGACAAAATCATAAAAGAGATGGCATTGATTGAGAAACTAGCTTGCCATGTGTGTTTGTTTTAATTAGTGAGGGACATAAAAAGAACTTGTTTTAACTAGTGAGGGACCATAAAATAAACTAATATGGGTTTTGGAAAATCTTTTAAGGGGACATCACACCCTAAAGTTCAAGATGACCCCTATTTCTCTCACTATAGATCCATATATTAACAATTGTTTGTCAATAACAGAAGACAAATTGTGTGGACAGTTTTGTCCCCTCTTTCCTCGCTAAACTAATCAATGAATCCCCATCCCCTAATTTATTTAACATTAAGTTTATCAACATAATTTGATAGCAATAGCGGATTCAACCCCGTTTTGTGGATTCACATGAACCCGTTCGGATTGGAAAAAAAATGAAAAAAATAGTAAAAACCTTGTATGATTAAAGATAGTGAGAATCTACTAAAATAAACCCACTGAAAAAAGCCTCTGGATCCGCCACTAGTTGATAGTATTACAAAAGTTTAAAATCCATTTACTGAAATTGAAAAACAGTGTAGCAACTCAATGATCAGCAACAAGATGACGTGGGTCCCCTACTTCATTTGTGTGTATATATAAATAGGTTGGATAACCATACTATATACACATTCACAATTTCTCTCTTGGGTACACAAAATCTGTTAACCAAGCTTAACCTTGCCATTTTTGCAGCCTTTCACCTTCAATTAAATACTCCACAAAGTATGAAGTTTTATCTTATGAACCTTCTGGTTTTGTTAGTTTTCCTAACATATAAAGCTCAAGGTATTTTCAATGCACCAAATATGTTCCTCATTTTTTTTTCTATCTTGATAACAAAACATTAGATTTCTTTGTAGATTTAATAGAAGATGACTCTCATAATTGTGATAATACAAATATATATTTTCTTGTTTTATGAAGGTATAAGGCTTGGAAAACTTGCTTTATCATCTACAAACCATCAAGACATCTTTAAGGTAGGTAACTTATTCATTAAATTTTGGAAAAAAAAACATTTCTTGCAATTTTTTATTAGTTAGCTTATGATATATTTTGGTTATGAATTTGTTACAGATTTCATTAGTAAAAGGAAGCATTGAAGATGATCAATTGCTGGCAAAGAGTGCTCAATTTTCATCAGGTACCACAATAAAGAATAGAAGATTATCTTGTAGAGTAGCAAAAAGGAAATCTCCTCAAGTCATCATGACCACTGCTTGCCTAAGTTCATGTTGACCATATATAATATGGTCCATACATCACAGCTAGACATAATTTAATCCTCCACCTGCTTAACCTAACTTTGGTTTCAAAATTGTTTAAAATGCTAAACAAAACTATAATCCACCATTCTTTTTTATCACTTTTCTTAATTATCTTGTAAAAGATATATTCTTAATCCAAATTATGACGAGATCGAAAGAAAAAGTTATTGAAACAATGATAACTTTGTGTAGCTTCCATAATTCTCTAGTTAGTTTAGTTAATTTGGTGACTCAAGTTTATTATATCATCTAAAATTCTTCATTATTGGTATACACTTCCTTTGTTATAATATTCATATTGCTTGTTTCTCACTTCTTTTCCTTTCTAATTTTTCAGGGATAAATAGAAAGCTTATGACAAAATCGACATCTTCTAGTAATGGCGCCATGATTTCGGAGGTTGGTCTTTTAAATAATCATTATGTATAAACAATGATGGTTTAAATATAACAATAAAACAAACAGATTTCTTGTTTTTAACTTTTTTTAATGTATTTCATGCACAGAATCAGAAGAATAAACATGATCTTAAACCAGAGGCTAAACACTGGAAGAAGGATGTCATCACTGATCAGCAATACCCGGAAAACATAGCGGATATGGATTATACTCCAGCTAGGAAAAAGTCTCCGATACACAACTGAGTTTGAAACAAGCATATGACAATTACTTATGGAAAATAGAATGGAATGGCAACAAAAGTTTAAAAAATATTGAAAAAATGCTACGTGTATTCTAGGGTTAAGGAAGATGATACTGTACACAAGGACTGCATATTAATTAGATCACTTTGTTAGAGATGATGATTTTGAAAATCGTAGTTGCATGTCAGCATTGTAGGGTTTTTTGTTGTATAAATATACTACAAGTTGCCATTTAGTTCAAATAATGGAGTTGAATAATACTCTGAATGCACAAAAAGAATATTACAAACAATTGATTATGTAAATGAGATTACGTTACAGCTTTCGTCGAAATATATTAATCAACTCATAAGAAACACGGATCCCATCGGTGAAAATAGGGGATGAAGTGGAGGGTGGAAGTTGGTAGATGAGGTGAAGGGTGAAGGTGATTGGTGAAAATGAGAGCTGAAAATAGGGAGTTTCTACCAATACAGGAGTGTAGCAAAGAATAAAAAAAGGTGAACGGAGAAAGGGAATCGGGGAAAAGGAACTAGGGTAAGCGGGAATACCTTTTCCTGAGAAACAAGGAAAATTTGTGGAGGGTCCGGAAATCGGGACGACCCCATGTGTTCTAAGAATGTTCACGAAACATTATAATATGTTATTTAAGAACCAAATAACAATATTACTATACACCGCTTAGTATAACCCGGTTATAATATCCAATATAACATTGGAGGGAAATTGATTAGAAGTCATATATAACTTGGTTTTACAAGCTTGCCCTAATTCACTAATTAATATAACGTGGTTTCTAGTGCATGACTGGACATTGTTACTTACATCATCTGTAATGGTTAATATTCCTCAAGGGCATTTTCCGTCACATTAGCATCATAACGTTCCTTTAAAAAAGTGTAATGATTAACGCCCATTAATGCCCTTTCAATTTTCCATTGTGTTTTCTCTCCATTGAGCGTTATACTATAAATGCCCCTCTCTTTTCAGGCCTCTATAATGCAGAAGGTTGGTGTTGAAAGTGTTATCAAGCTCCTTCATGTCCTTATAATGCCGCATTACGCATGACCTTAATATAACACGATTTTGCACGACAAAATCAGAGGTGTTATTACACTAAATCTAATTCTTTTTTAGGTACCAAAGTTCTATTTTATATTTTCTTTCTAAATTTAAAAAAAAATATTCATTTCAACTTAATAACAAGTTTCTTTGTTATTGTATAAGATATTCGTCTAAATAAGTAAATATTATTTTATGCTATTTTCACACAACAATTTCTATTTTCAGTACTTAACTACAACTTAAAGGAAGAACATATACCACATCCAAATCTTTAACATCCATGTACAAAATGTAATATCTAACGATAATATTTCTTAGTCAGTTCCCCATACCACTAATATTAGACACATGAGATATTCGAAAATCGGAATGGAAACTACCGAAAGATGAATCAAAGATGGGTTTTGAATGATCAAGGGATTTTTAATTTGTTTAACTAACATGCATGGCAAAGCATGGAAGAATAGAGTGACCTAAACATTGATACAGTTAGAATGATTTTTAGACAAGAAAGCGGAAGCAAGAAACGAACAAACTGGATAAACCGTCACAACAAAGGAGAACTTGTTGAGTTTGCGAGTCTTTTACAAAAAAAAACTATTTGAAAGAAAATTTATTACTAATTGTGAAGTGTACGTTTAACAAAGATGACATTTATGATGATGTAGGTGTGACAACAATGTTTCTATGGTAAAGAGAGTGGTACCGGCCAGGTTCCTAGCTATTACCCATGTGTGTACGAGAATAGAGTGAAGGGTGCTAGTATTAGAAATAATAATTCTGATTATCCACTCTAAAGTTAGACGTGTGCAGGTAGCTCCAGTATCCATAAGATACCAATACCTTGAGGCGATCTATAAGATAATGCATGTGGATTATAAGGTTTTAAGATGTTTGGGGGCCATATGTCCGTGGTGAAAGTGAATGGAAATATGTCTTGTTGTCTAGCGTGCTTATATTCCATTGCGTGATTGCGCGTAGCGTCGTGCACCAATCATAGCTGGAAATAAAGTTTACCAACAAAGAAGAGTAAAATATATATCGTTTAGAACAAAATATGATAATTTAGTGGAAAATACAAAGCATTAGTCGAAGTTTGGGTTGCACGTAGGTGATGTGTGGGATTGTCGACGGGGCTGCGATCAATGGAAATTTTTATTCGAATTTGTTTATGAAGAAAGTGGTGGTTGTATCTTGTATGTTGGGCTGACAATTCCTAATCTGTTTAAGACACAATAAGATATGTTTAAAATAAATTTAGTACACTATGTAATTATATATTTTTTTAATAATTAAAATTAGAAGGTTATGCTCTATAATTTCTCTTTCTTGTTACATAAAACATACAAGTATGTTATTGACATGAGGAGTTGTATTCAAGTTTGATGTACTTGTGTTATTCATGTTGTCTCTGACGTGTTAAACATGATAAAAACTGTTTTGTCAGGCTTACTTGTATGTTGCCAAGTATATTAGATCTAAGAAAGAAGAAGCTTAATAATTTGTAGAAAGAGAGTCGAAAAACAAAGAGAGACTTTAGAGTGGGCAAAAGATATATAACATTCATGGCTATGATATCATGAATCATTGTATATTTATGTGTACTCAAAGGAAAAATCTACTTATGTATAAATTGAGCTATAAACGAAGCCTTGATACAAACCTCTAAAAGGCATTGACATAAATTACAAACACTTTTTCAAATTTGCATGTGGGTATGCCACTAAAACATCTGAATTAATTAGTTATTCTACAATTTTCGTACTCAGCTTTTTTATTTCAACAGAAATCGATTTAATCCAGTAAATAAAAACCCTAGGTTAGTTTTCTTTGACATGATTCTGCCCTTTAAAAAAAGTTAATAAGGCGAATGACCCTGTATGAAAAAATTCATTGATCTGTCACTGATACAATTATATTATAATAATATTGAGATGATGCTAAATATTTTAAATCAAGCTCAACATCTAGTGGTTGAGAAAAAACCCTAACTAGATGATATTTCCATACACTTATCCTCATAAAGAAAGCCATCTATCTATCTTATTCAGTTTGCCTTATACATGACAGAACATGTCTTCAATCAGTCAATAATAAAATCTATCCATTCTGGTCTGGAGGGGTCATACGACCAACCCACGAGTCCCCATGGTCTCTTGATACAAGACCACCGTAGTTTAACCTTTACAATATCACAATCAAGATCATACATGCTAATAAATGACAATGCTAAATGGTAACATGCCATGTGAATAACAACTCAAGAATGGGACAGGTTCGACAAGTTAGCCTATCAAGTTTTTAGATGCTTGGTTTGTTATAAACTTCAACATTATGACTAGGTTTGTTACAAGTGTGTGGAGCTTATTTAAAAGATGATTAAGAAAAATGCATCTGTCGCTTTTTCAACGAGTTGCGAATCGCGAGTATATGAATACGTTATTAAAAATCTTGGATAAGTAGCATGTGTTGTTCATTAAGAAAGTAGATGGTTGATTACTGGTTCTTTTACTTGTACCTTATTTTGTGGAGTTAGTTACTTTTTACGTAAAATATTGACGTAAGAATTTAAAATCTCTTATGTATTTGTCAGTGATCCAAATTTGTCGTTAAAAGAATACAGTTTTTGAACTGTGTATATTTAGGGATAGAATATGCGAAAAATTCTATGTATTAATTAAGTTTTGATTATCATTTTGAGAGAACAATAATAGAATGATGTAATGAATGGAGCAAAACTAAAACAAAATATATACACCCATGTCAACAATGATGTGGATGGTTATTAGTTTAACTAGAGAATTTCAGATATGTTGTTCAAGATATAGTTTCTTAAAACCTTAAAGATCAAGATATAGTTTTTTTAATAATTAAAATATCTTATTAATTTATTAGTTTTAATGTATTTAATTAGTTAATAAATCAAACTATTGTTGTGAATCTCACAAGCAGTTTATTTAAAAACCTCTTTTCTATCAACCGGTATATTTTATAGCACCAGAGTTGTCCGAGACGTGACATACTGACTTTCTGAAAAATAACAGTGAGAATTATATCGTTCATTTGGAAGAACTGGACTACATTACTATAACAAACTTGTAATGACAATTTTGTGAAATTTAAGACCATTACTAGAAAACTAGCTAATTATGATCCGTATTTGCAACTGCAAATCAAACTATCTAGCGACAGATCAAGATATGGTCGCAAAGGTTACGACAGTATTTTCTAGGTCGCAAATCCCTCACAAAATCATTACTGGTCGCAAACCTGGTCTATTCATTTTAGAATAAATTTCCAGTCACAAAATGTCCAGAAGTCAAAAGTAGTCACAAATATGATTTATCCAAGAAGGTTTTGCGAAGGTAAATCAGTCGCAAATACAAATTTGCGACCAGAATATGGTCACAAACACCCAGTTTTTTTAATAGTGAAGGTTAATGAATCCAATCAAGAAATAATCGTTGAACCTTAATAGACTTATCAACCTTTACTCGCTCATTTTTTATGATGATTTTGGATATAAAACAAGCTTTTAAAGTTTTACTCGCTCATTCAACTGTGTAGACTTATGTTTCATTATAAACATAACCTTTACCATATTATATTATTATGTTATTACATCTAACTAAAGTCATGCATTTCATACAAATACATATAGTATATCTTATTGGGCTCCCCTGTGTCTATCATAAGTATCTTGTGTTTTGGTTCTATTGTTGAACTATGGTGAATTAATATAAATTATTATGTTAAATATAGGAAAAGTTCCGTAAGCTTTATATATACGATGAAAATTAATGAAATCGTATCTCTTAATTATTGAGAAGACAATTTAAATCATCTATTAATTATTGAGAAGATAATTACATAAAAATATAACTAATATATATATTAACACTAATACCCCCTGCAATCAGAGCAGAATCAAACATTGGAGTGAAAAACTGTGGAGGTATGAGAAAAATATACAATTTTGAACGAACCAAAAGTAAAACAACCATTGTCAAAACTCAATATTGGTGTACGATTTGAATTTATTCAGATTTTTAAAACCCAGGGTTGGTTTCTTATTTATTATTTGTTCCATGGTGGCAAATGGCGACGACAGAGCTAAGGCCATAGCTCGACGACAAGAGGCAGGATAGCAAAGCTTTGGTGACAGGACCTAGAATTGTAACGACACAACTACGAGATGAGAAAAAAAATCTCTCTATATATGTGTACACGCATCTCTTGGGTAGGACGAGATGTAGAAGAAAAGCAAGAAAGTTGTCATACAAGGGGACAATGGGGAGAGATGACCGATGACTAGACCAGATTTGTTAGGGATGCGAGAAATAAGAGAGAAAATAATATGACAAAAGTTATTTTGTCACACCCCTAAATTTTCACGTGCGGAGTTTTACCGCGAGAGGTGCGACTGACTAGGATCAAGCCACTAATCAATGTTGAACCACTATTAAAGATATCAAATGTATTACCATCAACACGGTTAGTGATTTTAAATTTAAATGTCCAAAAATATAGTTTAATCAACAGCGGAAGCAAACAGTTAAAAATAAAATCCAAACGTGTTTAAAAACCATAAGTGTTTAAATAAAACCAATTCAAATAGTTAACGCCACCACGACACTCCTCCAATGCAAGCTCCTGCACTGTACCTATCGACCTGCAAAGCATGTAATAGCATGTCAACATAAAGTTGGCGAGTTCACGGTTTTCAGTATTATTTTTCAAAAAACATAGGTTGTTAAATTACTTAATTTATAAAACACGTCATGGGGAGCTACCCCATCTTTAAGCTACTAAACCGTGTGATACCGAAACTTTGACCGTGTAAGTTGTTTGTGCCCCAAGTCAATGTCTATCGTCATCGACCAGTTGCCAAGGCATAAAAGTTCAGTCCGTCCTTCAGGTACGGTGTGAGGTTTGTAGAACCTAATAGCGCTATCAACTAATATCCGTTCACCAGGCCCCGGCGATTAATCGGTATAATGTGTGGGGACTTTCAGATAAGTTCGTTTAGTTCGCTAACGACATGCAATATAAACAACATTTAACAATATTCCATCTCCAGGAAAACTAGGCAATCTCATACCCGGGAAAGTGAGGTTCCCAACCACCGGGAATACATGCTTTTAATAAGGTGTGAACTCACCTTAGATTAGCTCGGCAGATTAAATTATCCGAGCTAGTATGGTCAACCAAGTCATGGTTACCAAGAATATTAGTTTTATTAATAAATTCCTACACCAATTCTAACACAGAATCACGTTGTCATACAAGTACTCACTTCGGTAAATTTGTGCACAAAATCATACCATTCCATAATGCATTTCATTGACACCTATTTATGTTTCTAGTGACGCACTCAGCCCAATCAACACAGTTTGAATTATTTAGTTATTTGCACCTTATAGTTGCACTACACAATTATCATACAGTTCTACACAAGATATCATCCACTAACTTTCACACTAAATTTTAATACTGGTTGAAATCATCCCATCCAAAAAGGCAACTCAGCAGAACAAATATATATAGCTTCATAATTTGGCTCAAATCAACCAAATGCATTTAACCCAATATACTACTCTCACAAACACAACCCATGTACCCTTTAATTAGTTTCGGACATGACTAACATGTATTGTATATAATCGGTAGTTCATTAATTAAATACACTGCTCCGTAATAAAAAACCCTTTTTCTTACTGTGTATATATATAAATATGCATATATTCATGTCACTCCTGTAAAACAACATTTATTTTGGACCTTGCATATCTCTTATATAACGGATCACACCATATATATATATATATATAAACGACCTAACCGAATAAAGAATAATCATGTGTTTCGGATATAATAGGTTTGAAATATCACGAACTGGTATAGGAGTTTTATGCATATCGGATAGTGTATACCGGAAGTGGTGACTCTACTATGTCAGATTAAGGTTTTCATGACTAGCAATATGCACGGGATCCCGAACGAACACATAATTACCGATTCGCTAAGTTGCAGTTATGGTTCGTTCTAACAAAAATATCCCTACTAACCAAACCATCAAGTATACGGATTATCGCCTATCCTATAACCTCAATAGCAGTTATCTATACAATATTTATCATGAACCATCAATCATTATTATGGAAACAGAATACACACTAAGATATATAACATCATGTAACGATTCAATCATGAACGAAATCGGATTCGAATACGATATCTAGTGAAGAAAGCTAACCAAGATCACAGAATACACACTAAGATATATAACATCATGTAATGATTTAATCATGAACGAAATGGATTCGAAATACGATACCTAGTTAAGAAAGCTACCCAAGATCTGGGGCCTTGATCCTCGTTCACCGTAGAGCAGGGAGGGAATAAAGAGTTTGCAGGTTGTGACTAAAAAGTAGAGAAGTTTGTTGTGCATATGAGAAGTTTGGCTCATGCATACCTACGTAACCCCTTATAAGGGATAAAAGCTGGGGGCGGTTGGTGATTTACTACGTGGGCCGGAATCCAACAAACAAATAAAAAAAAGAAGTGTCGGCACATGGTGTTTGGTTTAGCTTTGATGGGCCGCACGATAGCAATAGAGATGACAGCTAACAGTATGCTATTAATGTGCATATGTTCATTTCTACATCTCATAATTTCATAATTAAAATACATACATGTAATTTTTTTTACAATAATAATCAACCATTTAAATGAATAACTAATATTCACGATATAAACGTATAAGGTTCATGCTATGGTTTGAGTCTCATAAGTTTCGAGTTACGCGAGTGGATCGAATCGATGAGCGAGACATTCAAATAGATCCGGTTGGTTCATGATTTTATTAATTTATTAAAAGTGAACAACGGGTTTTTACCTCAAAGTTACGGATTGTCACATATTTGGCGTTGATACCAAATAGAATAATCAAAACTCCGTCCGATAATATGTATTATTAATCAACTGTATATAGACATACAATTAATATACTTAATTAATTAATTCATATATTATTGTTATGGAAACTTATTTAATTCATATTTTTTTAATTATGATATAAATAATTACATTAAAACACTAGACAAAATGTTATAACTCAAACTATTGACACATCAAAGGCGTCTATTTGTACACTTTAGGGTTTATATACATTGTGTATAGGTCTATACGTAGCGCATAGAGTTGCATAAAAATCAGTGTCGTGTATAGGCCTATTTGCGGTGTATATAAGTGTTTTTTAGAAACATTTATACAATATTAATTGTTTTAACAAAGTTTTATAAAAAATTCTATTTTAAATAAATAAATAAGTAAGTATTTCTTACAAACTTTTTTATATAATATTAATTATTTTTATAAGATAAATATCATATAGGTATACTATAGGTCCGTATTGACCTCGTATAAGTCTATAAGTGTGATATCATATAGTATAATATAGTCTGTATAGGTGTAGTATCGTATAGTCAGGTCCGTATAGGCCTCGTATAGAACTATAGATGTAGTATCGTATCGTATAGCGTAGTATAACTTAAATCTCGTATGGTATGGTATGGTATGGTATGGTATAATAGGTATTATGTAATATGTAGTAGTATAAGTTAGTAACGGGACCTAAACTACACCTGTAATCCTATACCTGACCTATACTACACCTATAGGCCTATACGAGTCTTGTATTGTACCCTATAGTATCATATAGTTTGGTATTGTATCATATCATATAGTGTAGTATAAGTCTTGTATAGGTTTCCTATAAGTCTTGTTTAGGCCTATAGACTTATACGAGACCTAAACTACCCTATAGTGTTACAGGGTGTTGTATGTATCCTATAGTAGCGTATCTTATTGTATCGTATCATATATTTGTAGTATAGGTCTCATATAGGTCTATACGGGACCGAAACTATACCATTAGTCCTATATAACATACAACCTATAGGCCTATACGGATATTGTATCATATCCTATAGTATCGTAACGTATAGTTTGATATCATATCATATCATATAGTGTAGTGTAAGTCTAATATAGGTTCCCTATAGGTCTGTACAGGCCTATAAGACTATACGGAACCTAAACCACCTATAGTATTATACAGGTGTTGTATCATATCATATATTGTTGTATAAGTTCGTATATGCCTATAGGTCTATACGGGGCCTAAACAACACCAATAGTCCTATATGGGACCTATACTACACCTATATGCATATACGGGTGTTGTATCATATCTTATAGTATCGTATCGTATAGTTTGGTATCGTATCGTATCATATATTGTAGTATAAGTCTCGTATAGGCTCCCTATAGGTCTTGTATAGGTCTATACGGGACCTAAACTACACCTATAGTGCTTTACATGGCCTATACTATACTACATGTATGATGCGATAGGTTATGATATTATACTACAGATTTAGGTCTATATGAGACTTATACTACATTATATGATATGATATTACTTCCATAGGCCATTCGAGACCTATATTATATATACGATAAAATACTTATTTTTTTAAAATTACTTATTATAAAAGTTTGCTAAAACAATAAATATTTAATAAAAATGTTTGTAAGAAAAACCACCCTTTATATACGTCGCATATAGGCTATACGTACGTATATAAAGTGACCACATGATGTAAATCAGAGATTTTCTTGAAAATTGAAAAAGGCGGCTATACGCTACGTATAGACCAAGCTAGGGTTTGGTGTACAAATAGACAGTTTGGTGTGCTAAGTAATGTTTTAATTTTAGTCGTTTGACAAGAATAAGTCATATTGGTTGGTCGAATGAGCCAACTCGATTTTCAATTGAGTAGAGCTCGAGTTTAAGATTCCAGCTTGATTTTATTTTTAAGCTGACTCACGCCAGCTCGGTATGAAGATCAAGTCAAGCTCGAACTAGCATTGGCTCGACTCAACCTCTAAGTGTTGTGTTCTCCCCACATCACACAAACACCTCTCTAGTTTTGAATAATATCTCATTGAATGGTATATTTATTATTTATACCTTTAGTTTTGTCTGAATGACCTGATGTACCCTAAAATAAATACAGGCAATATTTGATGGAAAAAAATGTCAATCAACTATCTCGTACATTGTGGTGTCAAACCATTATATATTAATTACATTACCCATAACAATTGTGTGTGACAGGTAACTATCATTTGTCAAGTTCAACGGTTGCAACATTTGGTTCTATATCAATTTGGTTGTCAAAAGTTTAACGTCTTAATAATACGTTTGTCTTAATCTAGTAGATTTTTAAATTATTAAATATTATGGTTTGAACTTTAGACTCTGATGTCTAAACAAACTTTTGCGTTAAAGAATTAATGTACAATTTGAAGTGATCTCTAAATATATGTTCTAAAGGCATCACTTCACCCGACAGCTCACAAGACTCACTAAATATGTGTCCATTTTTATATTTTCATTAGATATGTGGTGCAATGTCTACCTTATAATTCCCAAGATAACTAAATTATTTTCACGTCGGAAAATTATACGTTAAAACAGTGGCGGATTTAGAAAATCCGTTATAGGGGTAACGTTTCAATGAAAAGGGGTAACGAAATCGAAAAAACGTTAAATTTTTACAAAATTTACACTACCGTCGGAGTGTCAAGGAGCAACGTAGGTTACCCCTTCTATCACTCTAGGTCCGCCCCTGCGTTAAAATTCTCGAACATTTAATTTTCAAAATGTCTTAATTGATAAATCAAAATGTTAAGGGCCCTTTAATAACTTCTATTATTTTTCTATTAGAGTAGCCTTTAACTACTTTTCCATTTAATAAGTGTATGCACATGATAGAAGAAATTTATGAATTAGTGACTTGTTGAATTACTAAGTGGAGGACCTGTGAGTATGTAAGTTATGTTTCATTTATACTTCTATGAATTTGTGACTTAATAAAACGTTTATAGTTTTATGACACACAATTAACGAAGAGAACCTGACAAATTAATCTTTATGTTATAAAAGTTTGTAACATTTTTAGGCACTTACACTTATATATATATTCATATATGATCTTTTTTATTCTATGTATTTGTAAAAGCGTTCTTTTTATGTTTTTACTTATGTGAAAAGTGTACATAAACTTACACATTTCCTAAGCCAATCTAAGAAAAAAACATGCATGCATGTCGAGCTAGTATTTAGGGTCTTCATTGAATAAGGTTTTAGGTTATTAAGATTTGACATTTTGCAACTAAATTTGAATTGAACCAATACATATTATATATGTATTGAAAGCTCGAATTATGAAAAAAAAAAAAATAAGTAATATAATGTATAAATAGGTAAAAAGATGTATTTTTAATAAAAATAATAGAAATTATGTAATTCAAATAGTGAGATTGGTTTGGTTCGGAGTTCATAGATTCAAACTCAATTCGAAATTTGTTCGGATAACACCCCATTCGAATTAATATTCAAAACCCAAATTCCACTTTGGTTCAAATCGAATTTCAGTTTTTTCAAGTTCGATTCAAATAATGAATACGCTGTTAATATTTGTTGTTTTGTTTTACATTTTTCCTTTACTTTCCCTTAGTTCATTTTTTTAATGAAACAAAATATCTACTACTGGTATAAAATTTGAAAAAAATAAAAGAAAAAACACAACAGTTCAATAGTTAATAAGGCTGTTAAAGAAGTGAGTATTTCTTATTTTCCAATACTTATGCACTAATCGGCACCTAAAGCTCAGCAAAGAAAATGCTGCATGATTCAGTATAACTGTGTAGGTTTTTAACTTTTTATGACTTGATGCAGAAAATGTAATCATTTTCAGTAGCAAAACGATAAAAGTAAAACAAACAGGAAGAAGAAGAAGAAACATTTAGAGTAAGGGGGGGTCCTGCTTTGAAGATGCAGAAACAAATGCCATGAAACACTCCATTCACCGGGCAACCCTTGGATCCTACTTCTATATGATTATACTATTTGCTTAATATTTAGTGGTCAACGCATAAATGGTGATATATCTAGTGAATTAATTAAACAGAAGTTGCATTTTGGCATTTTCTTACTTTTTTATGGTGGCATGGTGGCGTTTGATTAGTGTTAAATTGTGTCTTCCATTAGGAGATATTGTCCAACTTAAATAGAAATGCTAAATCTCCACTATATAACAGTGACGGATCTAGAAAATATTCGCAAGGGTAACGTTTTATAAAAAAAAAGGTAACGAAATCGAAAAAACGTCAAAAAGGTCAATTTTTTCCAAAATTTACACTACCGCTGGAGCGCCAAGGGGTAACGGAGGCTACCCCTCCGCCTAAGGTAGGTCCACCCCTGCTATATAATCAATGAGCTATAGCCAATAATATGAAAGGAATAGATGAAATTTGAACCCTAGTTAAGAGGGTTTCCTATCTAACATGCATGCACCCATACCATCACAAAAGTTTCAAAAGGCTTACAATAGAGCTAAATTGAAGAATAACTTTTGAGTATAATCATTTTGTAAGTATGTTGCCAAACTTGTGGGTTATGACACAAACCTAACCTATTGAAGAAAAGTAAATGTAATAAGTGTAATATTATTTGAGTTGAATCATGCAAGCACATTATTTCACTTAAATTCTTACAAATGCATGTAATATTATTTAAGTTAAAGGTATTTAAATGTGTGGTTGGTTTTTATTTGCTCTTAGTAGCTAACCCTAGGATTATGTCTTATAAGTTGTCTCGTCATGTGTTATATCTTGACATCTTGTACATTGAACCAACAAAGGATACAAAAGTCACATGCTATGCCCGAAACAAAGCATTCCCACGAAATGCAAGAGGTGTTTTTTAAGAGATTTTCTAGAAACACAAGGCAAGTACTAGTGTTGAAAATGATATTGTAACTACTTGTTACTTCAAGGTAAGTATTATGTGTTCGTAAAGCAATTTCGCTCTTTCAGTCTTTCTGACTTTTGTGCTTTAGGAGATTTTCAAATTTCCTGCCAAATTAAATAAGATGAATACAAATTGATAACCCGTAAGAACTATTAAGTGTTGTGCGAATTTTGCTATGCTAAAACTTGATTTGAAAATTGAAAATAAAAGGTATGTGGCCGGTATTTCTACTTGCAAAAAGATAAGTTTGGATAGTGGTGGATATACTTTAGAACAAAGGGTAGCTCCCGCTAACCCTTGACGCTCTGATGATAGTATAATTTTTTTTTGATAAATTTGACCTTTTTTATTTATTTTGCTACCTCTATAGAATTTTTTTTTAAATTGCCCATATAAATATTTACTAGATCCACCACTGAGTTTGGACAAGTATTTGGTGGGAGTTTCTATAGCAAAAAATGGGTCGTTTGAATTTATAGGACTAAAGAGACTTTTTCGAACATGTGTGGTTTATGGTTGAGCACCCCTTTAGCACAACCACCAAATGAACGTGCATGTGAAACCAAAGGGTTGTGACTTGTGACATTTAGTTTTCATGAAGGAAAAAGAACATTCAGATGTGTTGGTTCGAACCTTCTCATGCACAAATAGTCAAATAGTAACTTTCAAGCAACTCGTAATGGTGTGAACGCTATCAGAACATCACATACACCACTCGTCGACCTATGTGGACGCCTAGCCACACTATACACCATTTTGAGCCCACCTCTTATTGTAATAAGAAAGTATTTACATTAAACTTTTTTTGTTATTTTACCCTCCACCTATTGGAACACCAAAAGGACTTGTCAAGTTTCTTTCCTTCAAAATTCCTAAAATGCCATCCAAAATATTTTGACATTTTAAAAATAATTTTCAACAGATGATGGACATTATAGGTTATCAAAAAACTGACCCTTTTGGTAGGTTTCAAACCCATGTGTTTGTTCTTTACCTATCACCACCAATGAGCAGGGGCGGACCTACCTTTGGGGAATGAGTACTTCTTGGCGCTCCGGCAGTAGTGTAAATCTTGGAAAAATTTGACATTTTTTGACGTTTTTTCGATTTTGTTACCTTTTTTTTATAAAACGTTACCCCTACGAATATTTTCTAGATCCGCCACTGCCAATGAGCTAGAAAAGTATTACAAGAGAGAAGATACAAGGAGCCTATGAACACCCAAACAAACTAACACACTTGAATGATTATGAGCACCAACCGAATGCCAAATGACTAACCAAAGGAACTAAGCCAACGAGTTGACTTGTAAACCTATATATTCTGTGCAAATTGAGGATGTTTCGCACACAAACACATAAAACAAATTACATCTCATTGAAAACTCACAAGAAGATGACTTAGTGTTTTATAAAACTTTGTTATTTTGAATCTTAAAAGTAACCAAGTAACTAAGTGGATGAAGATTCATTCGGTAAAAGATAGTCACTTTGAAATATAATGTGCTTAGATGATTCAATATCTACTTCTCAGTTAGGATATGAAGTCGAACAAAGATCGATCCTTTTTCATCACGATTTGTATAGTGTCAGAGCTGACCTATGGGCTGAGACAAAGCGAATGACCGCTCAGGTCCTACTTTCCTCTAGAGTCCAAAATTTTATATATTTTTTTATTTTTATATATATAAATTTCAAAAAACACCCATCAAAATTAAAACCCAACCCAATATTTTCTATATAAAACCCATTAAGCTTTTTTAAAAACTAACCTAATACTGGATAAGATGTTTAGGTTTGGCTCATTCAAACTCATTTTTCATTGAAAGTAATGGATTTGAATAATCCCAATTATTGTCTGTCGGCTGGTACTGGTTCCAGCTTAAAAAATTCCAACTGGCTGTAACATTTGTATAAATCGGGTCTCCGAAACCCGCTCCGTTTTTAATCAAATACCAAGTTACGAAATTTCATTAAGTATTTATGAGTATTTTGAGTTTAAACGTTACATAATTAATATATAAACTAAACTATAAAAATTATATTTGATAAAAAGGTAAAATAAAATAAATAAAAAAAACATTGTAGCGGACCGGACTCGAACCCGGGTCAACTGCCTTCAACAACTTATCTTTCCGTCTTCAAACCACTCCGCCACCAATTGTTTTCTGTTGACATTAGGAAAACAATTGAGTTTTATACGCAAACACGAATTAACGGATAGTGATATCTGAATAACGGAAATCGGCAAACTGAACGCTGAATCTTTTCGACTTCGTTTGACTAGCTCATAACCGATGAATATCGGTTTCTAATTAAGTCCTAATTGATTGAACTTAAAGACCTCATCACTTCCGGTATTTGAAACCGAAAATATACCAAACTCTAATTAAATCCAAGTCCTGATCATTTGTACGATTCATAACTATCACAATAACACTCAATTTCATTTTCGTCAAGAATCTGAACTGTAAGACCCTCTGATTTCGATCGCCGGAGATTTTCTGCAACTCACCGGAAAACCGGGACTTGCATTTTCATGGTAAATTCTTCGACTCTTTTTGTTTAAAACATGTGATTAGTCAAACTCTAACACAATTCCATCATCAGAATCAATCTTAGCCAACATTTATCGGAAATCCCACCCTCGCCGGAAAGTTTCTGAAATTGCCGGAATTGCACTGTGAAAGGGTAAGGCATCCTACACTTCATTTAAACCTTGTTTAGATGATTTAGTTCTATAAATAATCAACCCACACTGTTAATTGTTTCAACAGTCGGAGCTCAATTTCTGTACCGACAAAACTTTCGCCGGATTTCTGTGTTTATCTCCAATCGGTAAATCCTGTTCTTTAAACTCTTTCCATTCCTTACTATTGAATTACTATTAGTGTTTAAGATCTTTGAAAGTCACAAAACCAGTTGAATTACGCTGACAGTTTAATCCGATGAAGAAGATGAACCTATTTCAGAATATAAGAGTAATTATAATTCGGATATTTAACGGGTTAGACACACAGTCCAGCGGTGGACTGTGTGCAAAGTTTATATACGAGTCCCGAGTTCGATCCTTACTACACACACACTGCGTAATAACATTCCTTTTTATTCATGAACTAACCGGGTTAGATCGAGTAGTTGTTAAGTATAATATAATTCAAGAATATAACCGGGTTAGACACACAGTCCAGCGGTGGACTGTGTGCAAAACAAACTACACGTCGCGCGATCGAGTCCCGTCACAAACACCGGTTCAATGAGATTAAAACGTTTTGCAAAATAAAGGAATTTTCGGTAAATTCGAATAAGTGGATAAATATAATTAAAACTGGGTTTCTAACGGGTTAGTCACGTAGCTCAGTTGGTAGAGCTACGTGCGCGTGAACGGAAGGTCACCGGTTCGAATCCCGCTCGGCGCAAGTATTACCGCTGACCGAACCGGTCAACGGTCAACGGTCAGCGGTCAAACAGTAAAAAAAATATATATATATTATTTTTTTAAATAATTATTTGTTTAATTTAAATTAAAAATCAATTAAAAATACTTAAAAATAACATTTTTAAGGATAGAAAATAACCATAAACTCACAAAAATATATCTAAAAATCTCATTAAAATCTTTAATAAAATCCATCCATTTAATATATTTTTCCATTATTATTTAGGTTAGTGATTCCTCATTGACTCGCTTCGTCTAAATCGTGCGCATCTCACCAACTCAAATCCAACGCACCCAATGTGAGTGAACCCTTCAAATTCCCCGTTTTAATCACGTTTTTGGGGTGTATCATGTGTCTTGTTCATTTACTTATTATAACTAAGTTATTGTGCATATATCAAATCATGACATGTGTGTTAGTTGTTGCTGATAAGTAGTTATTATTGTTTGCAAATTATTATTTCAGTATATGCAATTGCTGAGGCCGTAGCTCCCCATCCATCGAGGTTGAGTTTGATCCCCATTTTATTATGCGGTTGATCAGGGCGTGACCGCACGATCGGCTCCGTTTGATTGAGCCTTGATCGGTCATTTTATTTACATTTCAATACATGCAATACGCTCGGCTCCGTTTGATTGAGCCTTGAGTGCACAGTTCAATTTACATTTCCAGTTCATGCAATACGTTCGGCTCCGTTTGATTGAGCCTTGAGCGCACAGTTCAATTTACATTTTCAGTTCATGCAATACGATCGGCTCCGTTTGATTGAGCCTTGATCGCACAGTTCATTTATGTTAATTATCATATGATGTTGGTATGTTCATGTATGCTATCGATTGTTAATGTATGTTATAATTGTAACTGATGTTGCCATTGCTTGATTTATACATATGCTCTTTTATGATTATGCACAATATTTTATTGATAAACTAACCAGAAAATCATTATCAAATGTTTATCTATAAGGTTCACTCGCCAACTTATGTTGACCCAACAGCAGCTAGGAACACGTAGGACCTGGATTAGAAGAAATAAAACGATTTAGTATTTGGATTATTATGTTTGGTTATTTTCCTTTGTAATGAATGAGCATGTTTGAATGTTTGAGAAATGTAACTTTGACTTCATTTAATTATGAAACATAATAGTAAATGTCATGTGCTTTGGTGATAACCCAATTATGCCCCGATTCTTATTTCCGTTGCGGGTCGGGGTGTGACAGATTGGTATCAGAGCCATGACTATAGGGATATAGGATAGGTTATTAGACCCCTAGAGCCTATACTATAGTCGATTAGAAACTTATAAGAATTTTGTGTGTTATATGCCAAATTTCATGATGTTTATGTGTTTATGTTAAATGTTACATTTGATATTGTTCAAGCATGTTCATAAGTATGTATTATCAAATAATGCCTATCATGAAATCGTATGATCATAATATATCACATCCATGCAAGCACACACCACATCATGATTGATTTTACAACGATTTTCGTGTTTTCAAATCTCATCAAAGTGAGTTCTCATGACGGGCATGTAGTAACTGGAAGGGTACTAGTACCGGTAGTCGGAACGTCCTGTCTAGGCTGGCATTCGTATAAATCCAAAATAAAGGACCAGTTTGCCTACCTGGGGACTAACGATGAGAGTACGAAATACCTATTAGGCCAAAGCATGCTATACCAAACGTTGTGAGAGCTAATCCCACTTTGAGTTGTCATTGTGTCTACACCTGGACACGTTCCGACCAAACATCTCATGAACATATTTTGTGGTTAGCATTCGGGGGATGCGAGTGTTAAATTGCCAATACTAATGTGAATCCTACCAAGCCAATAGCCATGGGGGCCCACATGACTATATAGGTGAAGGTATGGGGACATTTGAGGCCCAACATGAGCGAACCCAAGACATCCTTCGGATGTAGTTGCATTATTGATATTTATGTTATTTTCATTTTCTTAAAGACACATGACACCTTAAAAGATACCATAAACTCACAATCTTCTCATTTTATGATACTGTAGATGTCGTCTAGACCGCATCGAAGGAGTAGGAAATCGGAAAAGTCTCAGGAACGTTTGGCCACTAATATCGCCAGTCAAATGGCCACGATATTACCTGACATCGTAGTACAAGTACAACAAGCCCTTGCTGCAAATCCTACTAACCCTCCTCAACAACAGGACCAGATCATCAACAACCCTCCTATCAACAAATGCACCTACAAACATTTTAAGTCCTGCGATCCCCCAAAATTCGAAGGGACTGAGGGAGTCACTGCTCTCCTGCGTTGGTTCGAGGAGATGGAAAACGTTTTCTTGAACTGCGATTGTCCTGAGGATCGCAAAGTTCGTTATGCCACCGGGAGACTACTTGGTGTAGCTCTCACTTGGTGGAATACCGAGAAGGGAAAGAGGGGAACGGAAGATGCGATGGCCTTAACTTGGGAGGAGTTAAGGGAAATCATGACTAGGCGATTCTGTCCTAGGAGTGAAATTAAGAAATTGGAAGATGAATTTCATGCCCTGAAGCAAAAAGATGGTGATCACTCTACTTACAACAAAAGGTTTTTGGAGTTGAACCAAATGGTTCCAAACTTATTCACTCCAACCTACCGTCTGATAGAACATTACATTCGAGGACTTCCCTCGAAAATTCAAGATTCGGTCCTCAGCGTTTCACCGGTAACACTAGAAGCTGCCATGGAGTTGGCGACAGAACTGACCGAAAACCGAATTCGCAATGGGAAGTTCAAAGAGGAAAAGAAGAAAACCCCTGCTGAGGGACAAACCTCAAACCACCACACTCCTTCCTCTAAATTTGCTAACAAGAGGAAGCGTAACAACAGGAACTTTGCAGTCACCCACACCAACACCCCTGTTCCTGCTGCACTCATCACTCAAGCCACTCCTCCACCCGCGCCATACAAAAGACCATACACAGGACCACTACCAAAATGTAACCGTTGTCAGTATCACCACTCCCCTGACTATCCTTGCCAATACTGTACCAGCTGCGGTCGCGCTGGACACACTGCTCAACACTGCCGCGCGCCTCAACGAACAAACCGCCACCAACCTATAACCCAAACCCACCAACAATTTATGGGTCAAGCCCAACAACAACAACCATTTCCACCCACTCAACATTTAGCCCAAACATACTATCAACTCAACTACCCTATGGGCCAACCTATGCGGGCATGTTTCAATTGTGGAGATCCAAGTCATTTCAGGAACTCATGTCCAAGACTGGTCAATATTATTCATGCTCAGGCCCAAGCCAACCCTGTGAACCAAGCAAACCAAGCTCCTCCACCTGCTAGAGGAAGGGCTTTCAATATTAACGCAAACCAGGCCAGAGCTGACGGCAATGTAGTCAACGGTACGTTTCTTATAAATGGTAGATATGCCTCTATGTTATTTGATACTGGTGCGGATAGAAGTTTCGTGTCATTAGAGTTTGAACCTATCTTAAGTAAAAATCGAGATAAGCTCGCGGAATCCATAACGGTGGAAGTTGCAGATGGAAAACCAGTTTCATTAGACTCTATTTTACGCAACTGTACGCTCACCCTAAACGACCACGATTTCTCAGTCGATCTTATTCCTATGAAGCTGGGAAGTTTCAACATCATAATCGGAATGGATTGGCTCAGTCAGCATAATACGGAAGTTGTATGTCGTGAGAAATTTATTCGTATTCCTCTTTCAAACGGTCAGACCCTTCGAATTATTGGAGAAACCTCGGCGAAAGGACTCAACTTAATGTCTTGTCTTCAAGCTCAAAAATACCTTCGCAAGAATTATGTCGCGTTTTTAGCCCATATCATCAAGAAGGGGACCTCAGAAAAGAAACTTGAAGATATCCCTGTTGTAAAAGATTTCCCACAAGTTTTTCCTGACGACATTTCAGGACTTCCTCCAATCAGAGATGTCGAATTCCGTATCGATCTTATACCTGGTGCTATACCAGTGGCAAAATCTCCATATAGGTTAGCCCCCTCTGAAATGCAAGAGCTAGCCAGTCAATTGCAAGAGTTGACTGACAAGGGATTTATACGCCCCAGCTCGTCGCCTTGGGGTGCACCTGTACTCTTTGTAAAGAAGAAGGATGGATCTTTTCGCATGTGCATCGACTACAGAGAGCTCAACAAGTTAACTATCAAAAATCGATATCCTTTACCTCGTATAGATGACCTTCTTGACCAACTACAAGGTGCCAGTTGCTTTTCGAAAATCAACCTTCGGTCGGGCTATCATCAGCTTAGAGTGCATGAGGAATACGTCCCTAAAACTGCTTTTCGAACTCGATATGGTCACTATGAATTCATGGTTATGCCATTTGGATTAACCAACGCACCAGCTGTTTTCATGGACCTAATGAATAGAGTCTGCAAACCTTACCTTGATCGATTTGTTATTGTTTTCATCGACGATATTCTTATCTATTCAAAATCTAAAACGGATCATGAGCGTCACCTGCGACTTGTTCTTGCACTTCTAGAAAAGGAAAAGCTTTATGCCAAGTTCTCTAAATGTGAATTCTGGTTAAAAGATGTGCAATTTCTCGGGCATGTAGTCAATGACAAGGGAATACATGTGGACCCATCAAAGATCAAAGCAGTTCAAGAATGGCAAGCTCCACGTACGCCAACTGAAGTAAGGTCTTTTCTTGGACTTGCTGGCTATTATCGTCGGTTCATTTCAAACTTCTCTCGCATTGCGGTGCCACTCACGGCTTTAACCCATAAAGGGAAACCATTTGTATGGGGGCCCAAGCAAGAAGAAGCTTTTCAAACACTCAAGCGAAAACTTTGTGATGCACCAATCCTCACTCTTCCTGAAGGTTGTGATGATTTTGTAGTCTATTGCGACGCGTCAGGGCAAGGATTAGGTTGCGTTCTCATGCAAAGAGGAAAAGTCATAGCTTATGCCTCAAGGCAACTCAAGACTCACGAAAAGAATTACACCACTCATGACCTTGAACTTGGAGTCGTTGTATTTGCTCTTAAGATATGGAGACATTATCTTTATGGTACGAAGTGTGAAATATAACTGACCACAAGAGTCTTCAACATATCTTCAATCAGAAAGAGTTAAATATGAGGCAACGAAGATGGGTCGAACTCCTAAATGATTATGACTGTGAAATCAGATACCACCCTGGTAAAGCAAATGTGGTGGCTGATGCACTTAGTCGAAGGGGTTATGCGAACTCCATTCATCTTCTATGTTCGCAAATTATAACCAATATTAAGGATCAAATTCGAGAAGCTCAACACGTTTCCATAACAGAAGAAGATGTACAAAAAGAGATGTCCTGTGGAGCCGAGCTAAAACTTGAAACTAAGTCTGATGGTATCTTGTATTACCTAGATCGTATATGGATTCCTAACCACATCAATCTTCGTGAAACACTCATGCATGAAGCCCATAAGTCGCGATATTCTATACACCCAGGAGCCGATAAGATGTATCAAGACCTACGGTACACCTATTGGTGGCCTGGAATGAAGAAAGATATTGCCGTTTTTGTTTCCAAGTGTCTCACTTGTTCTAAAGTAAAGGCTGAACACCAAAGACCCTCAGGACTTCTAGTCCAACCAGAAATACCTGTCTGGAAGTGGGAAAATATAACCATGGATTTCATTACCGGGTTACCTCGCACTTCTAGTGGGTATGACACTATATGGGTGATTATAGACCGACTCACAAAATCAGCTCACTTTATTCCTATTCGAGAAGATTTCAAGAACGAAAAGCTTGCTCGTATTTATATCAACGAAATCGTCAGCCGACATGGAGTTCCGTTAAGTATTATTTCTGATCGGGATGGTCGTTTCACCTCACGAACATGGCAGGCAGTACAATCCGCTATGGGCACTCGACTAGATCTCAGTACCGCCTATCATCCTCAAACTGATGGACAGTCTGAGCGCACCATTCAAACCCTTGAGGACATGCTTAGAGCATGTGCCATAGACTTCAAGGGAAATTGGGACGCTCACCTACCGTTAGTCGAATTTTCGTACAACAACAGCTATCATTCTAGCATCGGCATGGCACCTTTTGAAGCTTTATATGGTCGAAAGTGTCGATCTCCTGTTTGTTGGCACGAAATTGGGGAAGCACAAATTACTGGCCCAGAATTGATCCAAGAAACCACAGATAAGATTCATCAAATCCGAAACAATCTTCTAGCGGCTCAAAGTCGTCAAAAGAGTTACGCAGATAAACGACGGAAGCCCTTGGAGTTTAGCGTTGGTGATCATGTGCTTTTAAAAGTGTCACCGTGGAAGGGAGTAGTTCGTTTTGGTCAAAAGGGAAAGCTAGCACCACGTTACGTAGGACCTTTCAAGATACTCAAAAGAGTAGGTCCTGTAGCATACAAGCTTGACCTACCGGAAGAACTCGACAGGATTCATCCCACATTCCACGTGTCGAACTTGAAGAAGTGCCTCGCTGATGAGAATCTTCATATTCCACTAGAAGATATTCAGATCGATGAATCCATGCATTTTATTGAAAGACCAGTGGAGATTATGGACTATGGAGAAAAGCGTCTACGTCGAAGTCGCATTCCTATTGTTAGAGTACGCTGGGAGTCGAAACGGGGACCTGAGTTTACTTGGGAACGTGAAGACTCAATGCGTGAAAAATACCCTCATCTTTTCCCTACTACTTCAACTGTTTAAATTTCAGGACGAAATTCCTAAAAGTAGGGGATACTGTAACATTTGTATAAATCGGGTCTCCGAAACCCGCTCCGTTTTGTAATCAAATACCAAGTTACGAAATTTCATTAAGTATTTATGAGTATTTTGAGTTTAAACGTTACATAATTAATATATAAACTAAACTATAAAAATTATATTTGATAAAAAGGTAAAATAAAATAAATAAAAAAAACATTGTAGCGGACCGGACTCGAACCCGGGTCAACTGCCTTCAACAACTTATCTTTCCGTCTTCAAACCACTCCGCCACCAATTGTTTTCTGTTGACATTAGGAAAACAATTGAGTTTTATACGCAAACACGAATTAACGGATAGTGATATCTGAATAACGGAAATCGGCAAACTGAACGCTGAATCTTTTCGACTTCGTTTGACTAGCTCATAACCGATGAATATCGGTTTCTAATTAAGTCCTAATTGATTGAACTTAAAGACCTCATCACTTCCGGTATTTGAAACCGAAAATATACCAAACTCTAATTAAATCCAAGTCCTGATCATTTGTACGATTCATAACTATCACAATAACACTCAATTTCATTTTCGTCAAGAATCTGAACTGTAAGACCCTCTGATTTCGATCGCCGGAGATTTTCTGCAACTCACCGGAAAACCGGGACTTGCATTTTCATGGTAAATTCTTCGACTCTTTTTGTTTAAAACATGTGATTAGTCAAACTCTAACACAATTCCATCATCAGAATCAATCTTAGCCAACATTTATCGGAAATCCCACCCTCGCCGGAAAGTTTCTGAAATTGCCGGAATTGCACTGTGAAAGGGTAAGGCATCCTACACTTCATTTAAACCTTGTTTAGATGATTTAGTTCTATAAATAATCAACCCACACTGTTAATTGTTTCAACAGTCGGAGCTCAATTTCTGTACCGACAAAACTTTCGCCGGATTTCTGTGTTTATCTCCAATCGGTAAATCCTGTTCTTTAAACTCTTTCCATTCCTTACTATTGAATTACTATTAGTGTTTAAGATCTTTGAAAGTCACAAAACCAGTTGAATTACGCTGACAGTTTAATCCGATGAAGAAGATGAACCTATTTCAGAATATAAGAGTAATTATAATTCGGATATTTAACGGGTTAGACACACAGTCCAGCGGTGGACTGTGTGCAAAGTTTATATACGAGTCCCGAGTTCGATCCTTACTACACACACACTGCGTAATAACATTCCTTTTTATTCATGAACTAACCGGGTTAGATCGAGTAGTTGTTAAGTATAATATAATTCAAGAATATAACCGGGTTAGACACACAGTCCAGCGGTGGACTGTGTGCAAAACAAACTACACGTCGCGCGATCGAGTCCCGTCACAAACACCGGTTCAATGAGATTAAAACGTTTTGCAAAATAAAGGAATTTTCGGTAAATTCGAATAAGTGGATAAATATAATTAAAACTGGGTTTCTAACGGGTTAGTCACGTAGCTCAGTTGGTAGAGCTACGTGCGCGTGAACGGAAGGTCACCGGTTCGAATCCCGCTCGGCGCAAGTATTACCGCTGACCGAACCGGTCAACGGTCAACGGTCAGCGGTCAAACAGTAAAAAAAAATATATATATATTATTTTTTTAAATAATTATTTGTTTAATTTAAATTAAAAATCAATTAAAAATACTTAAAAATAACATTTTTAAGGATAGAAAATAACCATAAACTCACAAAAATATATCTAAAAATCTCATTAAAATCTTTAATAAAATCCATCCATTTAATATATTTTTCCATTATTATTTAGGTTAGTGATTCCTCATTGACTCACTTCGTCTAAATCGTGCGCATCTCACCAACTCAAATCCAACGCACCCAATGTGAGTGAACCCTTCAAATTCCCCGTTTTAATCACGTTTTTGGGGTGTATCATGTGTCTTGTTCATTTACTTATTATAACTAAGTTATTGTGCATATATCAAATCATGACATGTGTGTTAGTTGTTGCTGATAAGTAGTTATTATTGTTTGCAAATTATTATTTCAGTATATGCAATTGCTGAGGCCGTAGCTCCCCATCCATCGAGGTTGAGTTTGATCCCCATTTTATTATGCGGTTGATCAGGGCGTGACCGCACGATCGGCTCCGTTTGATTGAGCCTTGATCGGTCATTTTATTTACATTTCAATACATGCAATACGCTCGGCTCCGTTTGATTGAGCCTTGAGTGCACAGTTCAATTTACATTTCCAGTTCATGCAATACGTTCGGCTCCGTTTGATTGAGCCTTGAGCGCACAGTTCAATTTACATTTTCAGTTCATGCAATACGATCGGCTCCGTTTGATTGAGCCTTGATCGCACAGTTCATTTATGTTAATTATCATATGATGTTGGTATGTTCATGTATGCTATCGATTGTTAATGTATGTTATAATTGTAACTGATGTTGCCATTGCTTGATTTTATACATATGCTCTTTTATGATTATGCACAATATTTTATTGATAAACTAACCAGAAAATCATTATCAAATGTTTATCTATAAGGTTCACTCGCCAACTTATGTTGACCCAAAAACCTCCCATTTTACACATGATACAGGTGAACCAGCAGCAGCTAGGAACACGTAGGACCTGGATTAGAAGAAATAAAACGATTTAGTATTTGGATTATTATGTTTGGTTATTTTCCTTTGTAATGAATGAGCATGTTTGAATGTTTGAGAAATGTAACTTTGACTTCATTTAATTATGAAACATAATAGTAAATGTCATGTGCTTTGGTGATAACCCAATTATGCCCCGATTCTTATTTCCGCTGCGGGTCGGGGTGTGACACTGGCGGTCCTATCTTTTCATATATTAGCCTTCAATGGACCATGACTAACGCAACCCTAACGATGTTAGTCTCCGGTCACCAGATTAACGTTTTTTGTCGGAAAAAAGTTCCTAATGGTTCGATTTATGGTTACAAACAGGTTTGGGACGAAAACTTTGAGTTTTCGGGCTAAAAAGTTGAGTTTTCCGGCCAAAAAGGAGTTTTTCGACTCCAAAGAAGTTTTTTCGGTGACCTTAATAATTGGGTCTTTTTACTAGAAAAGGTTCCTAAAGGTGCGTTATAAGGTTACAAAAAGGTTTGAGACAAAAGGTTGAGTTTTCTAGCCAAAAACGTTTTTCCAGCGACCAGAGACTAATGGCGTTAGAATTCTGTTAGTTATAGTCCATTGAATGCCAATATGTGAAAAGATGGGATCATCAGTGGGAATTTTTGAAGTTGGAACCGTTGCCGGCTAATAGACAATAATTGAAATTATTAAAATCCATTATTTCCTTTTTATTTAACTAATCCTATAATTTAGTTATCAAAAGTAAAATTTATAAGTTAATAAATGTCTATTTTTTTTGAATGATTATGATTATTACTAACCATTAGGAATTTACAATAGAATGGCATTAAATGACTAATAAACTGAATTGTAACTCCTATATCTTAAATTTCAGTGGCTGTGTTAAAACTTGGATTAGTTAATAATAATTAATAATATATGTCGATTATTCAATCGCTAGATTTAATAATTTAAAAACAACAATAATAATAGATATTTTAAGACACGAAACGTCTAATCAAAAAACAACAACAATAATAATAGATATTTTAAGACACTAAATGTCTAATTAAAATGAAATTACTAATAGCCTTCACAAAATACGTCACTAACTTCACATAAGAATAAATAAGAAAAGAGTTTAAAATTATAAGTCACTAAATATCTAACTAAAAGAAACTGCTAATATCCATCCTTCACAAAAATACGTCACTAAATTCATACAAGATTTTCTGTTCTACAAGCTCTCTACATATTTGGCACTAAACATTGATGTAATATCCGTCGCTATTTGGTAAAATCCATCAAAATTTCTCGATAAATCCTTAAAAAAGTCATAATATATGTCGCTATTCAGATAGGGGGGGAGGGGGTGTCCCAAATTATTGGATTTTCTTCTGAATTTATGTATAGGCATTATTGCCTAATGAAGATGAATATGATCAGGTGGTTCCACTGATAACACGATTATACTCTAATGGTTCGTTAAAAAAAATTAGGGATCGCAAAATCTGTTGGAAAAGTCCAAAATTTCTCTGAACCCCATAATTAATTATCTGAAATGACAGGATGCTTAAAAAATTGTTTGCTTACAAGTTGAGTTAAATACTATTTTAGTCCTTATGGTTTGCTCAAATATCTATTTTCGTTCAAACGAATTTTTTAAACTTTTTTAATCTAATAGTTTGGTTTTCATATTAATTTTGATCCAGTTCACTAACTCCATCCAATTTTTATGCTAATTTCTCATGAAAATACCAAATTACCCTTAGCCCATTTTTAAACTAATAATATAATAAATTTTTTATACACATTATAAGATATATATTCTCTCTATTAAATAATAATCTATTTAAATCTACTTTAGATTATTACATTAAGGTTATGACACTAACGTACATGTTAGTTAATATTGTATTAGTAATTATTGTTTATACTAGATAATATATTTTTTTATTATTAAGTTATTATATTTGGGTTATATTGCCGATGCTTTTTACCCAGGTTATTTTTTTACCATCTTAATAATATCTATAAACAAAAAAAATTATTATTTAATATTACTTTATAAAATTAACTAAAAAATGGTGTAGTGAACTTTCGGCGGTTTGTATGTGTATATTGTATAGTCTCAACTTTTTTTTGAGTAAATACTATTTTACATAACAGAGTTCTTGAACTAGATTTCTTAATTTTATATAATTTTTTTGAGTTAATTTTATAAAGTAATATTAAATAATATCTTTTTATTTAGACATGTTATTAAGATAGTCAAACTATAACCCAAGCAAAAAAGTACCGAAAATTTAACTTAAGCATACCAGCTTCATAATATAAAATATATTACTTGGATACCACTACACATTAACTAACATGTACGTTAGTGTCATATACATTAATGTAATAAGTTAAAGCAGATTTTATTTAGTTATTATTTAATAGGAGAGAATATATATCTTAAACGTGTAAAAAATTATTATATTATTATTTATAACTGAGTAGACACCATAGAAAAACTATTCTGATTTCGCCATTTTTCTTATGTTGACGAGAGTGGTTTGGTGTGATTTGCAACAATTCCTGGCCGTATGATTACGTTTACCATGTATATAACGATTGATCAATGGCTTACAAATCGTAATAAATACGATAGGTCAAACACGAACATTATGTTCCAATACCTTAATTCATCCTGTTGGAGAATGATCATAGGTTTTAAGAAAATAAAAACCATACCTTTTTGTATGGACCCTTTTGTACCCTACTTCCACATTTACCTTTTTCATTCCAAACCCTAAACTCATTTAATAATTAATCAATGGAACACAAAACTTGCAACCCATTAAAGAAATAGTAGTAAACATAGTAGAGAGGTGCAATGGTTGGTTAGCAACAAGAAGATGGGTCCCTTTGTTTGTATAAATATGTTGAGATGATGCCCATCTTTATTGCAAACCATTCTCACTTTATCTCCTTTATTGAATACCCATGAATAGGTTAAATTGTCTCATACAATATGAAGCTTTATCTAATATTTCTTGTGTTTCTTCTCTCAATCTTGCAGAGTTATGATGCTGAAGGTATATATATATATATGCGCTCACGGGGGCTATAAACAAAGTCGGGTCAGGCCAAGTTGGGCTCGGGTTCACCTCGTTTATTGAAAGATATAAAAACAAAAAATAACACTTTTAGCTTACACATGCATAATTTATAAGCTCCACAATTAGTAATTTATATATATTAAACTTTGTGATGTAGTTCATATATATTAAACTTTGGCTTTAATTTAATCGAGTCATCTACGGAGAGAACAAACGAGCAAGCTTTCCTTGGCTCGGGCTTAGCTGGTTTACAAACGAGCCAATTTCGAGTGAGTTTTATATCGAGTCACAAAAATCTGGAACAGCCCTCATGTTCACTTGTGAAAGAAACCGATTTTTCCAACATCATTTGGCATTGTTAAGTCATTTGGCGCGTAATTACGTTTTTAAAATGAATCAATTTAAAAGATTAGCTCTTGATAAGTATTCTTATGTATATCTTCCTTCTTGTTTATATTATGAAGGTATAAGGATGGGAAAGGTGCTCACTTTATCAGCTAGTAGCAATCAAGAAATCATCAAGGTCATTATTGTCTTAATCATGCTTTTAATATGTCAAAACATTTACAACTTTTGCAGTGGTTAGTGATTATAGCTCATAAAATTTTGCTGATTTTTTTTACAGATTTCATCAATTAAAAGAAGCAACAATGATCATGAATTGATAGTAAAAACTGATGAAAATAAGTCAGGTACCATGTTTAAGAGCAGAATATTAATATATCTTCTATACTAATAACCAAGAACTATCATCATAGCCACAGGTCGCGCCATAGGTTCATGAACACAACTACGCGCCAAAACATCAGCAGCCTAGACACTGATAAGAACACTAGCTCGCGTCAACACTTTTTCGAACATTTATCTCTTGTTACCTTCTCTAATCAGCCTAACATGAGTATGTCATACCAATGACATGAAACAAATATTGTAATAGATCCTTACAGTGGCGGATCTAGAAAATATTCGTAGGGGTAACGTTTTATAAAAAAAGGGTAACGAAATCGAAAAAACATCATAAAAAGGTCAAATTTTTTCAAAATTTACACTACCGTCGGAGAGCCAAGGGGTAGCGGAGGCTACCCCTGCGTCTAAGATATGTCTGCCCCTGGATCCTTATAATAACCTAAAGCGATTCTAAAGTCGGGGTGCGTTCATAAAAATATATATTATAGCTTAAAATCCTAACACGTGAAAATACGATCGACACATTTTTATGCAATTTCTAAAACACAAAATAACACAACACCAAAAAAAATTCAAGAGATTGAGAGTTATGAAATACAAGGCTCCAAGCTTTAGCTAATTTAAATATTTATATTTTTTATGGTCTAAAAATTACATATATTTCTCACTTTTTTTTATATAATTGTTTGCAGGAGTAAACAGAAAACTTATGACAAAAACTGAATCTTCCATCACTACCACCTATGCATCTAAGGTTGGTTTATTTTCTAAAATCATCATTGCTTAGGAGCAAAAATGGTTTAAATTCAAAAATAAAATGTTCTTTTAGTTATACTAATTTATTTTCTTCATGTACAGCACCACAAGAATGAAGAAAACAAAAATGGCCCGAAATCGGAGATCAAATCTGCTCATGGACCGATAGCATACAAAGATAATTTCACGGTTAATTCGTGGGCGAAAAATTTCCAACACGAAAAGGATGTTTCCTACGAGCCCAACCCGAGCTACGTAGATATCATCGATTATACTCCTGCTAGGAACAAGTCTCCAATACACAACTGAGAACTAAGCATATATATAAAGAAAGTAAAAAATAGTTAAAGCATATACTTATATAGTAAGAGAAACTAAAAGATGTGTAATGAAAATAGGACTCATAAATCCCATGTTGAGCTTTATGGGCTTATATTATGCTACATGCATGGAGTGCTATATGCAAGTTAGTTATGAGGAAAGAATATATGCATTTTAAGTTATTTCCTCGTTTCATGAAAATAATAATTCTCTTCCTTCCGGATATATCATGAAAATTGGATGGATGTAGTAAACAAATATGTGTTTTGAATATTTCCATTAGTTATATATACGATTAAAGAATTTATTATAAGCACTTTAATTTCTAATAACCTAATATTTATATCAAGATGTGCATATTTGTTCCCCCGGTTGTAATTAATCATATAAATTTGTTGATATTTGGTTTCGTTGCAAATGAGATTAGAAACGTTGTGGAAAGACTAAATACAAATGGTTCTTAACATACAAAATATCTTTAACATAAGAGGTGAAGAAAGGATTTTTTTTTTAATTTTTTATCCCTGTTGCTTAAAAATAATGTTTAATTGCAAAATGTAAAAAGAAAAAAAAGTCATGATTTTTGAGTAGTAGGGTAATTATAATTATTCTACATAATTACATAATTTACTCTCCTAGTGTAAAATCACAATTTTTTTAATTTTTTTTTAATTTTGCGACTAAAACACGTGCTTAATAAATGAGAAAAAAAATTCAACAAGAAAAAAAAATCCTTGATTCATTTCTTACGTTAAGGGTTTTTGTATGTTAAGACCCATTTGTAGTATAGCTTAACCCTAGAAACATATTAGGTTTGAAATACGAATGAAAAGAAAAAAAAAAGAAGTATAATTGTTAAAAAAAATCTAATACCATGAATAATCAAACCTAGTCCTAAGTGGTGAGGTTCATACCTAATTATGCGTATTTAGATGGACTTTAGGTGGTATAGAATGGAGACTATGTGTCATCGTTCCAAAAAAAAATTCTTATAAGAAATCCTGAAATAAAAAGTATCTTAGAATTAAAACTCAGATTAGCTAGTGTACCAACTAATATTAACATTGTCCATCTCCTAGAGTTCAAGGCTTTATCTTTGTTTTTCATAAAAAGACTTCACATGAGGTTACCACTCACGGCTTTATCTTCGTTTCTCATAAAAAGACTTCACATGAGGTTACTACTCACGGTTTTATCTTTATTTCTCATGAAAAGACCCATGATTTGACGATTCAATCGAAAAATATGAGGACATGATCAAGGTTCTTGCATTCCTACAAGTTTTGATTATATATAAGCGTAACGTTATTTACAATATTCATAATAAGCACATTTTTTCATTTGAAAATGTTGATACAAACATTACAATTTCATGATTTCCTAATAATAACTAAGTCATAATCCACTGTCATTTATAAAAATATCAGCTTATGATAAACAAAAGCTGGAATAGCTCAGTTGGTTAGAGCGTGTGGCTGTTACCACAAGGTCGGAGGTTCAAGCTCTCCCTCTAGCGTTTTTCTTACTTTTAAGTGGATTTTATGATACTCTTAACAAATAATTCTGAAAATTTTAGCTAAATCAGTTAAAAAGAATCCCTATTATAAATAATAATTTCAAGAATGTCATATATTACTATCAGAATTACTCTTCTACATATATCTTTTCCATTAATTTTTTGTTTCTGCAATCCATATCTATCTATATATTATAATAAAGGAATAATGGATTTTAATAATCCAAACTATTAGCAATTGGCCGGCAACGATCCTAACTTCAAAATAATCAATGGTGGTCACACCTTTTCACATATTGTAAACTAATAGACTTTTAGTAACGGAACTTTAATTCCTTTTTGTCTTCTTATACTTTTCGGTTTAGTAAAGGTCCATTAGTTTACAATATATGAAAAGATGGGACCACCACTGGTTATTTTTAAAGTTGGGACCGTTAACGGCCAACAGCTAATAGTTAGGATTATTAAAATCCATTATTCCTGTAATAAAACAAAACAATTTTATTCACATGGCAAATTGTAAATTCCCTCCTAAAATTTTTAACCCCATTCTATTCATTTCATTAAGAAACTTAACTCCCCCAAAGTCAGCAAACACACAACGAAATTCTTGATTATAAATTTATAATTAAACAGTTTTTTATCACCCTCTACAGCCCAAAAAAAGCATATTCTTGATCCAGTTTTCATGTGTATGTGAGTGCTTTTTGGCGTTTTTCTCTGAGACAAGTAGGGATGAGTTCGATACTAAAAATACTAAAACCGAAAATGACTAAAAACACATGCGGAATACTGTAACGATATTTGTCTATTTGAGGTATTATCATCAGCAAAAATCTATTAATATGTGTCCATTTATTAGTTTGTTTGTTTGAGATTATTATTATTATTATCAAAATCAAATTCCAAAATATAACTGTTTGCATCAGATGGATACCATACATGTAGGATGCTCACATATGCAGAAACTGTTTCATTTTATTGTGCAAGTTCATAGCTTTGTTACCTGTATATTTAGTTTCTTTTTTAAAGAAAACTAATAAACTTTCACCTCAAAGAATCCATTGCTAGCTTCCATACAAGGATCCATCTCATCTTTCTGCTGATGTGGCACTGAGACCGCAATCTTTTTATTCGTCAGATAACCATGTCATTGCCACATCAGCATGCAAAAAAGGTTTACATCTGGAAAAAAAATAACTTCAAAAGGTTTTGGCATAAAGTGTATATCTTCAACTGTATGCTTTTACATAATACAATTATATCATGAATTTACACTTTATCCATAAACAAATCAAGTATCATCATTGGATCTATGCATAAAGAATACACAAAAATAATTTGCACTCAATCTCTATATAATGTGTGTGAAACTACTTGAGAAAAAAAAAAACTAGTACCTATAATAGCAGTTTCATATGCAGAATCGAAACATCCTTAACTTCTCCAAAAACGGCTTCAATAATCCGAATCAATGTACGACGATTCCACTAAACCAAAGCCATTTTCCCTCATTTACTTTCTCTTTAATTTCGTTTCTAACAACTCGAACCAATAACAAACCAGCAACGGATAACGATAATATCAGCATAAAGAACACACTATTCCATCCTCGTGTAGATATATATCCAGCCAAAAGCGGGCCCAACGCTGCACCAACCGAACCAGTACCATCAATGATCGCACTCACGGTAGCTAAGGCTCGAGAATTACCCTTAATTGCGGTTTGCGTACCGAGATCGGCTGCAACCGCCGTTGTAATAAGCGCGTATGGCCCGTTTACAAGTAACCCAGAAAGGAACATTAAGAAAATGTTGCTGAACATCGAAATGCTTCCGTATAAGCGGTAGACAACAAGAGCGGGAATTGATAGTGTCAGAAATATGATTGAAGTGACGGCACGTGCGTCGATTAGATCGGATATGTATCCCGCTAATATCCCACCAACCAACACCTCCGATATCAAATACAGTCGAAAGTATTCCGGCAGTTTTGTGAGATAAATGCACTCCAGCCACAGCTTCATCCACAAATAAGAAATTCTTAAGTGTATATTCGTCTATTTATCCACAAATACGACAAATTTTTAGTTGCCCTTTTTGGGGTTATTTAACATTAACATAAGATGATTGCAAGAAATCTTGAGATGATCTTATCTATGTCAAAAAAATACATGGAATTAGGGCTGTAAACGAACCAAACGTTCAGCGAACAGTTCGCGAACCGTTCGGCAGGAAGTTCGTTTGTGTTCCGTTTATTCGATAAACGAACATGAACAAAGGTCACATTCGTTCATTAATGTACGTGAACGTTAGGTAACGTGTTCGTTTATGTTCGATTGTGTTCGATAGCTCATTAGTGTTTTTAGTTTTTATATTTTATTTAAATACTTCAAAGTTCCGAGAAATAAAATATTTAATAAGTGTCAATGTATTATATATTCTGTTCCTGAACGCTTCTATGTGTTTGTTTGTTTCTGTTTGTGTTCATGAACGTTCGTTTTCGTTGGTTGCCTAAAATTAACAAATGAACACCAACAAGTTCATTTCCTTAACAAACGAACACGAACATCAAAATCTCGTTCAATGAGTGCCCATGAACAGTTCGTGAACACATATTTTTCTTAACATTTAACACGTTTGCAGCCCTACCTGGGATAGAGAAAATGTTTGCTATGTTACATAAATTAATGGCCAGATTTAAAGCATACCTGTGTGCCTTGTGTAAAATGGCAACCAGTACAAGAAAGTGTAAGCAACGAGCTTCGAAAAGAACAGGCAAAACGCGAACGGAGCAACACCGGGCAACTTCCACGCCTCTAAAAACCCGATCGCGGTTAAAGCAGATTCGGACCCTCCTTCACCGTCACACTCTTCGGATTCTACTTTCCGCAACTCAATCAAAGCCGTTCCCTCCGTACCCATTCCCATTACGCCCTCTTTTTCTTCATCATCATCGTGAGGCAACTCAAGCCCGATAGTCTCCGGATTCACAACGAGAAACAAGAAAACAATAACCGACATAACAACAATAAGAACCCCGGGCAACAAAAACGCCCAACCCCACCCGTAACCCAAAACCGACGACGCAACAACCGACCCAACAATATTCCCAACAGAAGTATGCGAATTCCACACACCCATGATCAACCCTCGTTTCGCCTTCCCAAACCAATTCCCCATCACAGTGACCACACACGGCCACCCGACCGACTGAAACACGCCACAACAAATCTGCACAAAGACAAAATACCCGAACAAATGCACATCAAACCAATACCCCAACCCAAACATAACAGTAAACACACCACTACCAATCATGCCAACAGTTAAAAACAGCCTAAGATCAATCCGATCGCCAACGTGCCCGGAAAAGTACATACCGATAGCATAAGCGGATAAGAATGCGAGATCGAGCTCGCCGAGGCGGTGGGTGCCACGGGCAGAGTTGAATGGGGACCATCCGGGTTGTGGGTTTGATGGATCTGGATCTGGGTCTGGGTCGGGTCCAAGAATGGATTTGACGATGCTGGGGGGTTTTCGGGAGGCGTGGAAGGCGGCGTAGGCGATGAAGGTGATGATCAGGGTGGAGAATTGGTGGAAAGTGATGGGCTTTTGTGGGAGATTGAGGGATGGGAAGAGGGTGAAGGATGGGGGTGGGGTTAGGGTTAGGGTTTTGGGATCTTTCATGAAATTGGGTTTGAATGTGTGAAGATGAAGAGGGGTTTTGTGGTTTTAAGTTTCTTGCAGGTTTCTTAGGATATCCTAAGGTTTGACTTTTCTTTTTGAAAAATCTTGACTTATTTCAATTGTTATGGGATCATGTGGAGTGAATAGAAGCGTGTGACGGAAAGTTCGTTTATGTTTGTTTGTTTTGAGTAGATGTGAGCAGAAACTTTCGTTCCTTTGGCAATGAATGAAGATAAAGACGTGTGTTGGTCGTTCAGTCATGTTTGTGAATGTTTGTTTTTGTTCGGATATATTCATTCGAATTAGTTAGTTAGTTAGTTGTGGACGTTATCTTATCAGGCTGATTTTATTAAAATGGCAGTGTATTCTTTTACTCTCGTCAATCTTATTTCGCCACCTTTATCAATTTGATGTTAGGTCATTCTTTAGCCTTTAAGTTTAGCCCTCGTGAGGTTCTAATGTAATGGATTGAATCGTAACTCTTCCTAGGAGTCAGAATTAGTGAAGTCTCAAGTTATACTTATTAGCTAGTGTTGAATGAGCAATAACGATGTTTTGAAGCTTGTGGAACAACTTTAGAGATTGCAATTTGAGTGGTAATTAGTATGCGTTGATTATTTGGGTCAATTGTTTATGTATCAGTGACGGCATGTCACCAACTAGACGTTGTTGGTAATAATTGTTTTAATACAAAAAATTAATTAGATAAAAAGTATCTTTAAGTTACAAATGAAAAATATTTACAATTTCATGTAAAAAACTATTTGCAAAATCTGAATTTCTTGTAAATCAATTTCGGTAACACATAGAATAAAATATGTTCATACAATACAACCTATCTAGCAATAAGAGCATTCAAAATGCATACTTATTTTAGACTTTAACAAATTGTCACCTCAACGGCATATCAGATTTTCAAACTTCTCTAAAATGTGTACTTATTTTAGACTGGTAATCGATATGCATTGATTATTCGGGTCAACTTATTTATGTTCTACTTGTTGAGAAACTAGTTGTTTGAATAGTGTCATTGTCGAGTGTTTTAATGTTTTAAACAAGTAAATTAATGCATTCTGAAGTACTCAAAAGTAACATTAACTTTAATGTAGCTTTGACAGCAAAAAGATAACTCATGAATACAAGCCTCAATTTTTTTGGTTAAAGATTACCAACGAAAGCGAACTTCCATCTTACCAAAACTTAACATTAACAACGAATGCACCACACGTCATTCAGGGCGGTTCATCACAAAGGCTGCAACCACTAGACCATCTGCAGGTGCAGATCAGCCTCCTGCTGAGCAAGTTCCAACACCATAGCCTCATCAAAGAACTTGTTGGCGTCACATCCTCGCTCATTTTCCTAACAAACATACAACAAAACACAATGTGATAAACCAATCTCAAATGTTTAAACAATTGTCGAATGATCAAATTCACAATGCATGAAGAAGGTATACCTTCCTACAATCCTACGCCTTGTCTTCACCATAAATTCGCGTGCAAGATACTGGATTGGTGCAGGCTCAACTGGGCGTAACACAATGCTTTTGTCCAACGGGTCACCAGGAACAATATTCCAGGATCAAAAGTCGAGAGAGCAAACGCCTGCCATGAGTATGGTACCGCAAGTCCGTCTCAAAACCAAACGGTTCAATTACAGGTAGGAATGCTTGAAATCATTAAAAAAGCAAACAAACTACATTAGAAAGAATTCTAAAAGTCAAACTTGAAAAGTTGACCATTCTGACCCGAAACCAGTTTTCTCAACTCTAAAACATAAGGATAATGCTGACCTTGCCTATATACGCAGGGGTTCCTGGTTGACGAACATCAGCAGTTATATGCCCACGTCTTCGAGATAAAACCGTGTATATAGCAGAAACACAATCTATAGGTGTTTGTATCTGAAATTTGGATACATGATTTGTTACTTCATACATAGAACATATCAACAAAATTTATACTAACAAATGTCTGGACTCTGGAATTCTATAATATACATTAGTGAGTAAAATGCCATTTTCGTCCCTGAGGTTTCACCAGTTTTTCGACTTTCGTCCGAAAGTTTGTTTTTCCGCATCTGAATCTAAAAAGTTTGAAATCTTGCCATTTTCATCGGGCTCGTTAACTCCATCCATTTTTCCTCGTTGAGTCAGGGGTATTTTCGTATACTCGGGTTTTACGTATAGCCTACCCGTTGCTTTGCAGCTGCTGTGTTCCAGGCCATTTTTAACGGCTATAATGTCGTTTTATAGCCGTTAGGCATTGGTATTGGGTAGTTTTGAGTCCCCCAAGTCTCCTACAATTGTTGTAATACTAGTTTGATGTTGGGTTAAGTCACACCACTTGAAATACACCGAAAATCACCAAAAAACGCTATTAAAATCTATGTTTGTTTTTTATGTGTGTTTTAAATCTATGTTTTTTGAGATAAAGGTTTCTATTCCTATGTTTTATGCAAAAAAAATGAAGTTAAAAACCCGATCTATACCTGAAATCGAACCATACCCCAACCCTACTCGAACACGGAAATAGGGTATTTTAATACCCGGATATAGAAAATGGGAACCCTATCCGAATCCGGGTACACAAGGCATGGTTTTCCTGACCAATACCCGAACCCGACCTGGTATTGGTAATACCCGGTGATACCCGTACCCGGGTATATACCTGAACCAGGGCATTAAAAAAAACCTGATTATGTGCACCTCTAGTGGTGAGTGGTGGCCAACAAACAAACTTGCTCACTTAGTCACTTGCATATTTGGTTTAGATGAATGCGGTCTTTTGATCCATGTAGTATTAGGTCCACTAGCTTATTGCCCAAACAACAGGCTTCCACAGTTCCACTAGTGCATCAATTTGTTTTATGAAATTGGGCTTAACCCGTTAATATCATTGTTAGAGGTTCATACCTCCAAGTCAACGGAAGTCAAAACTGGTTTCGGTTTCATATCGGTTTCCCAAGTGTAAAAGCATCAGTTCGGTTCCAAACCGGTTCGGATAGCAATTTTGACACAATAAAAACATGATACAGAAATAATCAGGTTTGGGTTGTTATATATAACTCATTTAATAAACATCTTGTGTTCGGGTTAACATATTTAATCTATTTAATTAAACATGTCGACCCACCAACATGGGAAGGTTCATTTGAGAAGAAATTTAATGTGAGAAGAAAAAGAATAAAAGACATAATGGTAAAACATTAAATAGTTTATAACTCCTCTCATTAATTATTTATTTCTCATTAATAAATCAAAACATTTTATCATACACTTTCAAAATTTATCCTACATATGTCTTACATTTACCGGAATTTACCCTACACACATGTAAATTTACCCTACACATTTCAAAATTTATCCTACACATACTAAAATTTATCCTTCACGTGTCGAAAATTGTCCTACACCATAAATTATTTTATCTTGAAAGAGTATATGAAAAAAATGAGTTACAAGTTTAATTAATTAGCTAATTAACGACAAATCTATATTTACCTATATGCCATTTTTCATAACATTAAATACACATATTAAATGAAGTAAATGGAGAATTTTTATTGGTTTAAGAGTTATCCTTTTTATTCTTACAAAAAGTTTCTTCTCATTTGAACCCTCCACCCCTCCAACATATGTGTTTACCTGTTTAATGAAACATGTCAACCCGTCAAATGACCCGTTTAACATATTTTATACAACCCTCCAACCTGATCAACACGTTTACAATTGTCAGTTTAATTACTATCCCCCAACTCATGTAGCACGATTAGGGTATACAGTTCAATAGCCTAATCGTTTTTGGCACAAATGAAATTACGAGCCGTCTTCGTATCGAACAATTCAATACCCCTAATATTAAATACACATTCCCTTATCTGTTTTTCTCGTTACAATCTTCACATAAACTACCTGTTGGGATATACTCATTCGATTGGATTAACGTTAACTGTGATGATGATCACGTGTCTCTCATTGGACCCCAAAATCCCTAACTTTGTCTGCTTCCTGTGTGGCCCCATTCGGCAATTCCTATGCTTCTTATCCTCAGCTTGATTGCCACCACTCACTTCCCTACAAAACACTCTTCTTACTTGTTAACTCCAGTGGAATCTGATTATTCGGCACAACAGTAATCATACAAGATTTCAGTCCAAACAAAAGTAATTTCCGAGTAGTGGGTGGCAGTTTTGTTGGCCTACATCACAATATAATTAAGGTTTTCCATTAAAAGAAGTTAAGGTTTTCTTTGAGGCATTTCGTCGAATGGCTGGTAAGCTACCTGGAATTGAATGTGCTCGGAGAAGAAGGTTCCCCGGGAGTAGTGGGTGGTATGATTCTTCGGTTATGATCAATTCGGCTTTCGGGTCAACTCGGAGTTGGAGATTTTACGACACTCATTGCACATCCAGTTCGTTTTCGGTAAAGATCGACACCATCTGCAGTCACTATGATGAGTTTCAGAACTAGTTTATAGTAGTTAGTTAAATAGTTAGATACCCACATGTATTATGTTAGTTATAAACACATGCATGCAAGTAATATTAGTGGCGGTTTTAGAAATTTTGTATAGGGGACACGTTTCATATAAAAAGGGGTTTCATATAAAAAGGGGTAACGAAATCGAAAAACGTCATTTTTTTAAAATTTACACTACCACCGGAGCGTCAAGGGGTAGCGGGGGCTACCCCTAGTAACATGCTAGGTCCGCCCCTGATTAGTTTAGTGGTGGATTTAGAAATTTTGTATAGGGGCCACGTTTCATATAAAAAGGGGTAACGAAATCGAAAAACGTCAATTTTTTTTCAAAATTTACACTACTACCGGAGCGTCAAGGGGTAGCGGGGGCTACCCTAGTAACATGCTAGGTCCGCCCCTGATTAGTTTGTTATGTTTGAAAACAGCAGAGAAGCATGGTAAACCAATCGGAGCAAGATGAGATGCTTGGTTGTGTGGCTAGAAAAGCAAAAGAAAGATTGAATGGGAAACTCAGAAGCCTCTGGAAACCAGAAATAAAGAGGTATTAACAAAAATATTGACATTGAATTAGGCTTTGACGCATAAACTCGTACTGTAGTACAAAGGGGGCCATATAATAGTATTTCAGACTGAACACGTGTAATGCGTTGGATAAAGTTATCCGCTGCCTTGGATTTAGCGTCCCCTTTTCATCTGCCGGCTTAATTTAGACCCTTTTCATCCGTCGGATGAATTTGTCCCACACTTTACACGTGTATCATTTATTTTTTCGTGGACCCTGTATACTTTTCAAGATTTTTTGTGTCTGTTAATTTCTAATTGTCTTAGCCGATGGATTCTATTTGTCATCTTCTAATAAACATGTGTAGTTTGGCACTGACTAAAAATCAAAGTCTATCATGTTAGTTTCATCGGTCAACAGCTTTATTTTCATGATTTCCCCGATTTCAATGGGGGGCACATGTTAGCACAAAAACATGTCACTTGCTAACATGCGCATGTGACATCGACATTTTTTTATAAAGATGACATCTTTGGTTACCATTTTCCATTTTGTGATATTTTTTGTATCTGAAAGTAGCCAAGACAGATCTAATGGTGCAAATCTTGTAGAAGAAACCAGGAGGAAACCAAGTATTTCCATCACGGCGACTGGGGATTTGCAACCAGGGGTTTTTGGTTTAAAAAAAAGTGGATCAAAGATGTTTAATTGGGGGAAAACAGGATCAAATCGTAAATCATCGGATCAAGAAGAGTGTGTTGTTTGTTTGGAGAAATTTAAAGTTGGCGAGAAGCTAGATCATTTGCCTTGCGCGCATCGTTTTCATTCCATGTGTTTGTTACCCTGGTTAGAGGGCCATGCACACTGCCCTTGTTGTAGAATGAGCGTTTTGAGCTCGACTTGACTTGACTTGTTTGTGTTAATTACGAAGGTTTGTAGCCTTGTAATGTTTGTGACATAAATCTATCATGTAAAAAAATAATTTCTCTCTTCTACTTATTGTATAACCCAATCCAATCACCCAACACAACCCATTAGCACCCTAATCTAAGCCATTTGTGTTAAATAAATATGATTTATGGTTTCAATTTATTCTATAAAATTTATTATAAATTTAAAAAAATATTTTTTGCATTAATCAAACAAACTTGATTAAATTGGTAAACCAAGTTACAATTGTAGCATTGAATGTAAAATTATAAAATTAAAAGTTAAAAAGTCAATATGTATTTGTACTAACAATATATTTCTAATGAACTTTGTTTTTAATAAATTTATATTGGAATGTTCATTACAAAAATTTAAGAAATAGAATGTATATTCTTTTTTTTAGTTAAATACTACAGGTTATTTGAGTAATTAAATTATGGAGAAAATTAGTAGTTAAGAATATATATATATATATATATATATATATATATATATAGAGTGAGGTTATTGTGAGAAAATTTAAAAGTGTGAGAATGATAAGAAAGAATCTAAACCATTAGATATTTAATCTAATGGTTGAGATCATAGTGGCAATTCTGTAAATAATGTTACTATTAAACTAACTAATTTTCTAGATTAAGGGGTATAAAGGTGAAACTAACATTAATACACATGCAAAGTTCTCCCCTTCTTTTTAAACATCAATAACTTTTTATACGTAACTCTTTTTTAAAAAAAAAATTACACCATAATAACGAGTGTTTTTTATCTTTAATATGAGTACCATATTGATATACTTATGTAGAGTTATTTCTGTTTTTATAAATTTACGGTGTTATTTCTGTTTTGCTTCTGATTAAAGTGTTGAAATGGTGTTATATTAGTGTGTTATTTCTGTTATATTCAATGTTAAGGTGTTCTTTATAAGATGTGTGCCTTCAATATAACTGCTGTGGTGTTTTTATAAGTTATGGTGTTATTTTTGTTATATTTCTGTTCTTTATAAGATGTATGCCTTCAATATACATGTTGTGGTGTTTTTATGAGTTAGGGTGTTTTTATGAGTTAAGGTGTTTTTATGAGTTATATTTCTGTTCTTTATAATATGTATGCCTTCAGTATACATGCTGTGTGTTTTTATGAGTTAGGGTGTTATTTCAAATTCGAAAATCCCTACAATGACTGCCAAAAATCGGTTGCATATATTCATTCCATAATTAGATTTTATTAGTTAAATTACACTTATACCCTTAAACTACCAAAATAAAAAGGGACACATGTCGCCTCCATAATCTTTCTTATCCTTCTTACACTTTTAAATTTTCTCACATGAGAAAAATAACATGATCTTAAAAATATATATATATATATATATATATAGGGCGAGGTTATTGTGAGAAAATTTAAAATGTGAGAAAGATAAGAAAGAATCTAAACCATTAATATTTAATCTAATGGTTGAGATCATAATGGCAATTCTGTAAATAATGTTGACTATTAAACTAACCAATTTTCTAGATTAAGGGTATAAAGGTAAATTTAATATTTTTAAATTAAGAAACTAACATTAATACACATGCAAAGTTCCCCCCTTCTTTTTTAAACATCAATAACTTTTTATACGTAATTCTTTTTTTTTTAAATTACACCATAATAATGAGTGTTTTTTTATATTTAATATGAGTACCATATTGATATACTTATGTAGAGTTATTTCTGTTTTTATATATTATGGGTGTTATTTCTGTTTTGATTCTGATTAAAGTGTTGACCGGTGTTATATTAGGGTGTTATATTCAATGTTAAGGTGTTCTTTATAAGATGTGTGCCTTCAATATAACTGTTGTGGTGTTTTTGTGAGTTATTGTGTTATTTTTGTTATATTTATGTTCTTCATACGCCTTCAATATACATGTTGTGCTGTTTTTTTTAGTTAGGGTGTTTTTATGAGTTATATTTCTGTTCTTTATAAGATGTATGCTTTCAATATACATGTTGTGGTGTTTTTATGAGTTAGGGTGTTATTTCAAATTTGAAAATTCCTACAATAACTGTCAAAAATCGGTTGCATATATTCATTCCATAATTAGATTTTATTAGTAAATTACACTTATACTCTTAAACTACCAAAATAAAAAGGGACACATATCACCTCCATAATCTTTCTTATCCTTCTCAACTTTTAAATTTTCTCACATGAACCTCTATTAAATATATATATATATATATATATATATATATAATGAGAACGAGACATGTGACATGTGAATTGGTTGCAACCTAGGTTGCTTCCACGACTAGGTTGTGGAATTAAAAGGCATTTTTATGTTTTTTTTTCTTAGTTTTGGTCATCTGACTCTTTCAAAAAATTATTGACGGGATTGATCTAAGGAGTCTACTAATCAAATTAGTTATTGTTTTTTACTTTTTTATCTTATTGTGTGTAATGGTTGTAACTTTAGACTAACTAATCGTTTGCTAAGCTATAAATCCTAGGTTTTTCTTTCCGTCTCTTCTCATCTCTTCGTCTCTCTATCTTCACTTTCTCTCTAAAAACCCTAACGTTTTATTTCTCTCTCTAAAGAAAACCCACCCACCATTGTCGGTAACCCCCACAACCACCTCCGTCTGCCTCATCCTCATCGGAAACATGGTCAACAGCCACCACACCTCAAGCTCTACCGCTAACATGTAGCGGTCGTAGCAGTAGTGATGAAACCCCTAATGTTTCTTCTAGTTTATGAAGGACCAAAGTTGTAAAAGAAAAACGTCACGTGGAATTCTAGAAAAACATATTATCTTGTGGCCTTATTTAAAAACTCTGAAAGTGTGCTCGCGCACTGGAGTGTAATTTGTTATGTATTTTAATATTAGTTATAATGTTATTTTCAAGTTATGTTGATTTTTTAGTTGCTTTTTTTTATCATCTAACTCACATACCCTCTATTTATTTTAGTAATAATATCTATACATTCGTCCATTATGTGACTTCACCATTTCTTTCTTTTGGTATCTGATAGCTTCTCATGTATAACATGAGTTGGTTTTTATATACATGTAATAAAATAATTTGATTAGCAATGAAGAAAGTCCTTTAAACTGAAAAATAATTAAATATTTTAATCTCATTCAAACACACAATAAATATCACATCTCCTTAATCTCTCAATCCCATTTGTTTCCATAACCCTTTTTTTAGCGGCAAATTCCTTTTTATTTCTGTCTTATGTGGGATTTGAACTCAAAACATCCCCTTCCTAAGTGTTTAAAGGTTTTGCCTTTGTCAATAGACCACCACTCCATTGCTATAAACCCTTAGGGGACGGGATTCGAACCCGTAACCCCTGGGTTGAACAAACAACATGACACTTTTGTAATGCAATTTTAGTCTCGTTTTTTGAAAGTCCGCTTGAATAATGTAGGATTGCTTTATAATATTTTTTATTAGAACTTCCAACAAAGTGTACCCACCTGATAGACCCATAAGCAAAAGGTTATCCACACCCGTTATCATAGACAACGCTTGTGACTCGGTCTGTCACCAATTCTAGGAGAAATCCGCGAAGGCTAACTGTGGTAAAACCCTTAGCTCGCGCATGATATTTGTCATGAACGAGAATTCAACAGGCGACTTTCCCCCAACATTACATTTTCTAAGGCTAGATCAAGCTATAAAAAAAAAGGTTTTATATTCTAAGGCTAATATAGCTTACCAAGTGGTATAATATTAACACGTCACATATATATTTCATAACTCAAAATTTAATAGATTCAATAAAGTGTTATCATATTCGGTGGCGGATCTATAAAACTTTCATAGGGGTAACGTTTTAAAAGAAAGGGGTAACGAAATTGAAAAAACATCAAATTTTTCCAAAATTTACACTACCGCCGGAACGCCAAGAGGTAGCGGAAGCTACCCCTTATAATAAGCTACATCCGCCCTGATGATATTCCATGTATTAATGCATGCTAACAAGTTACTCGTGTAATGGTTTCAAGGAAAATAACTAAATAAGTCAAGGATGTTGGTAGTATATAGATGTAATATTTAACAACTTATAGATAGTAAAAGAACCGTGTCGGTACCGATCTTCTGTCCCCATTAATTGCCGATCTTGTCATGATTGTTCTATTTCAACCGGTTAAAAATATTTCTTTAACAACAAAAATTAGCTTCTAATACTCCATTTATTCACTTGGGAGGGACTCCACCTTAACGAACACCTTGGTATCATTGGTCTACAATCCCTTACCTCAACAACGCACTCAATGTGTTTGATGAGATGCTTCAAACGCAAACTTTGCTACGAGTTTTGGGTATCCGCTAATTGCGAGGGACTTTGTCAAAGTATAAGCAAATGAGCATAGGAGCGCCTCCCACTGGCTCAAACGGATGAAACCAGATGCTTAGTGGTTAACATGAAATCAAACCAATATATTTAACATACGTATACACCTCACCCCACCACCAACAACAACCATAGCCAATAAAATCCTACCAATAAACAAAGCTATTTATAGGGTTTCAGTATAAGCAAATGAGCATAAGAGCGCCTCCCACTGGCTCAAATGGATGAAACCGGATGCTTACAGGGGACGGGGCACAGGCACGGGTTCCCCATGCGGGTTTCAAACCCACACGGTAACACCACCGCCACCCACACGCGCCATCCCCACGGGTAGACCATGCGTGTGGGTTCCGTGCATGGGTATAGCTTGCCGCACAAGAAAGTGTAAAGGTTTGAGAGTTGGAGTGTTTAAGGCGTAAGTGATTGGTGGATGAAGTAAAAGAGTGGGGTCCATGGTTCTAGGTTACTTTTGGTAGGCGTCGCCAGTGTTTTATGGTTCTAGGGTAGTTTAGATGTAGAATTGATACGGCAACGCATTATTGGTCGGGGCTAGGTAATACCCTTGGGTGCCCTTTACACCCTTAGGTGGCTAACATGAAATCCAACCAATATATTTAACATACACACACACTCCACTACCACCAACAACCATAGACAGCAAAATCTCACCAATAAACAAAGCTATTTATGGGTTACTTCCTGAGAAACCCCCAACTCCTAAAAACCCTATCTAGAAACACGTGCACACACTTTAAAAGGTGTTTTAAAGTGTGCTTAGCACCGGAGAGAAAATGGTTGTGTTTCAAGGATGAATAAAAATCAGATTTGTCAGCTGATGTGTCGCGTTTGTGAGTGATTAAACTGGATGCATTGGAGATAGTCTAGCAAGTGGTTACTTTTCCCATCTAAATCAAGTCAATTATGCTTCTTCTTTTTTTCAAGATTTAGACAAAATTTGGCATAAACAAAATCAACAAATACTTCATATAAGATCTTCAATTATTGATAAGATGGTACAACATAAAGTAAAAGTCCTCAACAAAGATTACTTCATTGCTATATATGATATGAAAAGTGAAAACTTCATCACTAGATGCAAACACTTACTCAAACCTCTTGGACTTTGGTCTCCTTAGCCACATCCACTTGTGTTGCACCAGCATCCTTCTTCACATCCTCAACCACTTGACCATCCTTAGCCACACCAACTTGTGGTGCACCCTCCTTCTTCTCCTCCTCAACAACATCCTTCTTAACATCCTCAATTTGAAAAGCCGAAACCGGAAAGGTCCTATAAAGGCCAGAAGTGGCTGTAAATGTGATCTTTCCAGTTGGCGGGTCATCAACCGTGATCTCACTCAAAGTGATCCACATCAAAAGCTCCTTACTTTTAACACCCGTGAGTTTCTTGATCTTAAACTTCTCTATGACCGCGGTTACTTCAGTCGCGTACGAAACGAGCTTCCCTATCTTTTCGAACTTGTGTACCTTGGATTTCTTTTGTTTAAGCCACACAAAGCCAGTGTCTTTGACATACCCACATTCCTCAATGTCCTCTAGAGGCAAAAGGCCATTGGGTAGTCCCATTTCTGTTAGCAAAAACTTTGACTTTTCTTGACCAAGTGCATCCCCATGGTAAATTTCTGATGCACTTGCCCTGATTTCATCTGTCACAAGAGACATTTTTGTTTGGTTTGAATTGGAATTTTTAAAACTATAGATTTTGGTTTGTTATGTGGTTGTGTGTTATGCTGCTTATATAAATCATTGGATACATGATTGGTATTGGATTTTGTGTAATTACCAAAATGCCATTTTCTAGTTTTTGTGTTATGGGAATTTTAAAATATAGTTTGGTGTAACATATACATCCTTTTAAATGTTTGATGGAATTGACTTTTTAAGTGTCATTATAATTTGACACGTGTAAAAGAGTCACACCATTCAATTACAATGAGGGATGCTAATTGATTGTTAAATGTTAATTTTTTAGTGAACCTACTTTTGACTGTAAATCAAAACAATTTATTATAAAAAGATATGAATCAACGTTAAATGATTGTGGACTACACGCATAAGAAGACATCAAATATAACTATACTAAAATAACATTTAAGCGTTAAAAAGTTGCTTGCTTAATTGACGCTGTTGTTTTAGAATAGTTGAATGTTTTAGATGTGTTCACTTGTGGTTCCTATTTTCTTATGATCTTCTGACACACACTGATATAATGCGGATGATTTTTTCACAACACGGAAAATCAGGTTTTAGATTGGTTAGCCCAACTTGTTTATTAAACATCTATGTATGGACTAACATGTTGATCAATTCATTTAAACAACGTTAAAAATTTTTATGTTGTACTAAAACTAGACACATTATTCCGTCTACCCGTTATAAGTAGAAGACATATTTTTTTAATATGTAAATTTAGTAAGTTCTAACACATGATCAACCCGTTTACAAATTTAATATTATAACAGGTTCATGTTAATTATAACCTATTAATATTATATAAGAAGTTATACACATTTAGTTATATTATGAAAAAGTTAAGAAATTTGAAATATGTAAAATACGCACCACTGTATAACGGGGCAGACCTATCTCAAAAGGGGAGCTTACCCCTTGGCGCTCCGACGGTAATGTAAAATTTTTGAAATATTTGACTTTTTTCGATTTCGTTACCCTTTTCTATAAAACGTTACTCGTACGAAGATTTTCTGGATCTAGCACTGTTGTATAAACCACCATTTTAGTATAGCAATTAAAAAAGAAACAATATATTCAACGAGGGAGAAAATAGAAGTTAGTAGAACATTCAGTTCACCTTTTTTTTATTTATAATCCAAATTCAGCAATAATTTGGTTGATGCAAATAATTGAGTTTTTTCCCTTTCCAGATAAACCTATTGATTTTTATGTTTTGTAGTTTTAAAATCCCCATATTTATATTTATCAATCATAAAAAAACGAGATTAAAAATACCGCCCATGGGTGACATCTTTTTGACATATTCAATTATTTTAGAAGATTACATTGATTTTAAGATTAAATCGTATAATTCTTTCTTTTGTTTTAGTAATTGATCTTGCAATTTTTGGCCTAACTTAGATTTAAATCCATATCCATAACAAACTTGGCTTGGTGGGACGCTGATACCTTCCTAATTAATTACTAATTAGACTTATAATTAGACAAAAAAATATGTATAAATCTATTTTATTTTATATTCATACTTTTGAAAGTTCTCATATTTACGAAAAAAAAATCTTATACGCTTTAAAAGTTTCACCAACTCAAAAAACATAAAAAAAACAAACAAATAAAAAGGAAACATGTTTTACGTTTCAAGGACATATAACAAGTCATATGTGTGTAATATATACGTGTGAAATTATTCATGTTTTATGACTATAAACATACAAATCTAGCCCAACATGAATATTTTTGTAAAGGTATATAAAAACTAGACACAGTTATAATATTTTTTGAACGATAAATTTCTTTTAATATCGTTGTCTGTGATACTTGAATCTAAGACCTCCCATTTTCATACGTAAAGGACTTCTCCATTGTCTATGGGACTTGAATGATATATTTTTTATAATATTTTCTGCTAGGCACCACTAAAAACGAGTTCTATTTAAGGGTGTTCATCTAGAAATCAAAACATTAAGTTTTGATAGATAAAAAGGTATATGTAGCATTGATAACCTCAACGTTTGAGAGACTATTATCACATGAAACTAAAAGATATGGTGTATCAAAATTGAGTGCACCCTCATGGTTTTACCCAACTCAATGGAGAGAGAGTGTGTAAGAGATTATGTGTATAAATTTTGGCAAAGGGTAGATGAGTAATAAATAAAAAAATGATAATACAGTTGGAGCAATAAAGTCATAAATTTATGGAAAAGTTGGTGGAAGAGACAACCAATAACCACCCTTATCTTTCAATATAGTTGGCAAGTGCATCAATTTAATGGTCCTTTATATTTTAGTAGGGTTGGCATATATTGTGTTAATATGTTAAAATACGAACATAATAAGGCATGAATTTAAAACATGTAAATACGAGTACGATACGAAATCTTATCGTATCATATCTTTAAAAAACGAACATGATAATAAACATGTTACATAAAATGATCTGTTAAGACACAAAAAAAAATTATCAGCGTATAATACGACCTTTGCTTAAATATATAAATTTTACTTCCAAGTATTTTTTTATTTAAAATCAAGAGCGCCACAATTTTTTTATTTAAAATTATAAGTAGGTCATTATCTTAACAAATAATAAGTTAACATGTATTGAACATATTAAGACATGAAGTTAAGCAGGTATTAACGTGTAGACCTGTTATAGACACAAAACGTGTTAAAGTTAAACATGAAACTTGTTAACTTCGTGTAGGTCCATGTCGTGTTAGCTAGTTCGTGTAGAACTTGCTAGCCTGTATTTTAGCATTGATTTAAAAAAATATCTTACTTGTGCTGAAACATGTCTTACTTTTTTTTAATAAATAACATTTCATTAGGACATTCCCGCTAGCAAGCAACTAACAAAGGGCTAAACACCAACTACAACATACAAAGAGAGTCACCTTGAGGTAGAGAAAGGCGAATGAATTTCTTAGAACAAACGACTTCAGCGCGAACTCGCTTAAGCCAGTCCATGCCTACTATGACGTCAAAGCTACCCATTTGCATAGGTATGAGGTCGATGGAAAACTTATGATCGTTTAAGATTAGGGAGCAACTAGAAAGAACAGAGTCAACGGAGATGGTCTTACCATTAGCGACTTCGACGGCAAAAGGATTAAGCATTTTAGTTCGTTCGCACTTAAGCAAGGGTTCAAATTCAACGGATACAGAACTTCTATCCGCGCCAGTATCAAACAGACAAGTAGCATAGATATGGTTCACAAGGAACGTACCAGTGATGACGTCATTCGAACTTTGGGCTTGAGCTGAGGTAAGAACGAAAGCTCGTCCTTTCGCAGGTTCGGTTTGTTGTTGTTGTTGGTTGTTGGTGCGTTTCGGGCAAACGTTGGTGAAATGGTTAGGATCGCCACAATTGTAGCAGGTTCGACCAGGTGTAGCTTGGGTTTGGCGGTTTGGGTTAGGATTGGGTAAAAGGGCTTGGGTTTTCTGGTTCTGGGGTAGGCGACAGTAGTTGGAGAGGTGTCCCAACCTATTACAGTTGGCACATTTTCGGCATGAGGTGCCAACAGGGTGATGGTAGTTGCAAGTGGTACACTTGGGGTGAGAGCCAATGTAACCTTGTCCAGGTTGGTTGGTGTTTTGGGTAGGCGGAGTGACGACAGCATTGTTTTGAGAAGAAGCCTTCCGCTTCTTGTTCTTGTTGTGGGGCTTTTTGGCTGGAGGGGTAGGTGATTCGGTGGTGTTGGCTATGGCTTGGTGCGTGCTTCGTAGGGACCTTGTCGTAGGCCCCCTGAAGGATGCAGTTATGGTTGAGTTGGAGGGTTATGGCATAGGCTTCCTCGAGGGTTTTCGGGTTGGCTGCGGCTACATGGTTCATGATCACCGGTTAGAGGCAACGGATGAGCTTGGCGATTGACTTGGGAACAGTATCGACTTGCCCAGGGCAAATGATACTTAACTGTTTAAAGCACGCAATCAATCCTTCAGCGTCGCTCCCCTGTTGTGTGAGATTCCAGAACTCGTTTTCAAGTTTCTGGGTCTCATGGGGAGGACAGAATTGCTCCTTCATGAGCTCCTTAAGCTCTTCCCAAGTCATCGCATGGGCTGCTTCGTTTCCACACGTGTTTCGTTCGGTGGTCCACCACTCGAGGGCTCTCTTGCGGAAGACCCCGGTGGCATTAAGGGTTCGGAGTTCCTCAGGGCAGCCGCCCTGAAGGAAGATAAGCTCCATTGAATCAAACCAATTGATCATGGTGATAACACCGTCCATGCCAGTGAATTCCACTGGTTTACAAGCCATGAAATGCTTGAATTGGTAAGATGGTTTGGGGGTATCGGCTTTGGAATCAGCGGATGATTTAGGTGTGGCTTTGGCGTGTATGGTGTGGATTTGGCTAACAATGTCGGGTATGATCTTAGCCAATTGCCCGGCCATTTGCTCCGAAACGATCCCAATCAGTTCTTGCTTCGATATCGATTCTGGGAATCCGTCTTCTTGAACTTCTTGAGGCGGTTCAACGAGTTACGGAAAGGAGGCATCTAGAGGTTGTAAACAAGACAAAAGCATGAGACTTGATTGTAATAAAGAAAATAGGTTTTGCATGCATGAGTATTAATAAAATTCACATAAGTTTCACATAAGAAGCATGTGTTCATCAAGTATGGTTCACATAGTTTGCATGAGTTCAACAAGTATAACATGTATACTCACGTACGAATACAAATAAAGAGTATAAATTTAGTTTGTTCACGAGGATTTGTATTGTTTTTTATTGCGATAAATGTGCGAGTGTGTAACGGTTTGAAATGAACGAGGTAACAAGTATCAAAACACATAAAATTTGAGTCACATAAAAAGAATAGGCTCGTAAAACATGGGAATGATTCGGGTAGAGAATCGTCGACAATTCCAAAGTGAATCGAAGATCTTTTCGAATTATAGAAACGTGCTTTGGCCTATAGGTAAAATGCTCTCATCGAGAAGCGACTAACGACATTTTACCCTTCCAGTTACTACACGTCTCTAACCGATCGGAAAATCGAGACTTTGGCGAGAGCGAAAATCAATGAATGGGACTTAATCGACAAGGTGCGGGTTTCACCCCTAACGTGACGATTTCGTACCCTAAGTGTGGTTGGTACTTACCAAACGAAGAGCAAATTCCGATTCGTTGGTAAGGGTCCACTAGAATTTTGAGTTGGAAATTTTCCATCAAGGTTTGGATTTCACTCCTAACTCGATGGCATAATTGCGTGCAAAAAGAATAAGTATAGCGGATTGAGAGTCGTTCACCAAATTGCGGTTTTCACACCTATTTTAGTGAAGTCGTCTCGTTTATATTACGAGTGTCTTCAAGCTTCCAAACGTGTATTGTGTAAAAGTGTCTTTGGAAAACACCATGTATATGTATTAAGACCAAAAGGAAAGAGAGAAGCAAAGTAGGAAGCATAAAGTTTTAAGCATAATTAAGAATGGTCACAACGGGTACTTAGAACTATAGACTAGGTCGAACATGGCAATTCTACCTAATTCCCTATAGTTATGGCTCTGATACCAATCTGTAACACCCCAACCGATGGCGGAAACATCGGGATGAGACGAAAACGAGATTGCTCATTGCTCACAACATTATTAAGTGACAATAATTAATTAAACCATATTTCATTTCATAAGAATTGTCAAATACATCAATGTAACAAAGCAGAGAACAACATAACATTTGCAAAGTCATAACAAAATTGATACATCGACATTAAACCTAACGTCTAATTTGTGTGTATCTAGTCCTTGCTATATTGTTTTCATAGCATCATCTCCTTCAACCTGTAACATGTTTTAAAATAATGTCAATGCGAAAGCAAAGGCGAGTACACAAGTTTAGGCATAGCATACGTATACGAATAAGCTTAAACAATCCACATGGCAACCAAATCTATACAAGAGCAATATCAAGGCATGCAATACTAATAATCAAACCCTTAACGCAATCACGATGTTTTAACATGACCTCACGAATAACACGATGGAGGTGGATGCGTGAATTCCTATAGCGCTAAGCATGTCAAACGAAGGCTAAAATTAGTTAATGACTAAAGCATAGCAATACGAATATCCAAGATAAGCATCAAGTATAAGATTCAAGCTTTCATGTATATGGGATCGTTTGTGTGTTTCATAAAGTTTAAGTGTTCGTGATTTTGTATATGGAAACATGTTACACCCGAAAAGTGTTATAAACAAAGTGGGTCGAGTGTACTCACGGTTTTGCTAAGTCTTTTCTACACTTGACAATCCGTGAAGACGTTGGTTCGAGGATGACGCCGAATTATCCTACAAGAGGAAATGAGGCGTATGAGTATAGAGTTTCAACGGGAGATTAGGAGTATTTGAGCATGATTAAAAATAAGTTTGATAAAGTATTATGATACGAAAGTATTCACTAAGATATAACACTCGTTCTTGACACTATAGTAACTCTTACGAGTTGGGTGTGATTTCATAGGTTCGGGGCCTATTAGAATCGTGACAAGGAATTACATACATTAGTGTTAAACTTAATAACTTGATAGGTGATTATAAGTTCATTATCAAGGTTTCGGTTTTAGAATTATAATATAGTTATATATATATCATTATAATCATGTAGGAGGTGGGAGGATGAACCATCCACTTTGTAACCTCTAGTGTCATGTATGTCAAGTATGAGGTGAGAGGTTAAACCATCCACTTTGAACCTCGGATTATGTTCACTACTACACAAGTTACCAATTGGTAACAAGGAGGGTACAAGAACTATATACTATACAAGAATGTAAGACAAGAATGATAAGGTGTCATCTAGATACCAAGTAGCCAAGTATTCAACAACCCGACGAGCACACGAGAACAATCGTCAACGGCTTTGTGGGGTTGTGACACTTTAAGTCTAGCAAACTATCTTGGGATCTTGATGAAAAATCATCAAGTGATGTGTGGTCTCAAGTTAGGATAGCCCAAGCTTCCTTGGTGGACACACATGAACAAGTTTAAGAACTTGCATCACTTGTGAGCTCAATGCTCTTCAAAAACAGAAAGTTTAGGGTGTTAAAACAGCCCTTAGTTCATGTTAACAAGCTTGGTTAGGCTTTACTAATCATAAGCTTGATTGTAAGCACAAGAACACAAGTTTGTTGAAGTTAAAACACAAGTTTGATAAAAGTTTAGACAAAACAGAAAGTTTGTGGACATTTTTGGGCATTTCCAGGTCTGGATTCTCCATGGAGAACCCTAGGAATTCAATCCAAAGTTTATCCAAGCAAGTAGGAAAAAGAATGGAGTGATTTCATTAAGAAATGAGTGAGTTACACTCACTTTAGTGAAGATGAGTAATTCTGCTCGAAAATTCTGATTTTGCAAGGATCTTGAGGTGATTTGAGAGTGATTTAAGAGAGATTAAAGTGTAAAAATGTTTGGATTAGAGGTGGGTTTTATAGGGGAAGGATTAGGGTTAGTTAGGTGGGGTTTAAGTGGGTAATTAATGATTAAAAGTTCAAAAATTTAACCAAAAACCCGCCCAAATGGCTGCTGTCCGCCTTGGCTCGCGACCAGTCTTCGACCGGAAACAAAGCATAAGAAGCTTTTGTTTCCGGGTTCATTCAAATGTGAGGCGGCTGGTGGAGTGGCTGTGTTGTTGTTTGTTGAACCGGAGGTCCCGGGTTTGAGTCCCGCGGATCCGGTTTTGTTGATTTATTTTTTTTTTCATTTAAAAATCATTAAATCAGGTTTCATAAATGACAAGAATAGCCCCTGAAGTTTGAGAATCCAAGAATTACACTTTAAAACTTGGACTTATTAAAAAGGGGTATATATTAACATCTAAAAACTAAATGTTAATATATATATATATATATTTAAACTAAATATCATTTTAATTTTTTTGTAAAAAGAAATTAATTAATTTTATTAATTAATTTAATTAATTAATTAATTAATTTAATTAATTAACTTAATAAATGAATAGGTAATTATATTTTCGTAACGAATTTAGTTTAACGATTACAAGTTTTACGTTTAAGTCTCGATTACGCATACATACCATGTTTGCAAGTTATGACACGTTTACGATTGAGAGTACCACGAATTTGTTTACATGTTTAAAGTATGAAGAAGTATAAGTGTAACAGGACTATGATTAACAGAATATGGATAAAATACGAGTTTCTCCTTACAATCCAAGTCTCGGTTTACAACATTTACAACGAAAGACGAATACAAGATACAACGCTTACTAAAAATAGAAGTACGATACAAGGTTTCCAAATATAGAAAGTAGAGAAACGCGGAGCGTTACACTCCGAACCAAGAGGGCCAAAACGTCAGCAACCCTCCTCCTAAAACCACTAAATGCACCTACAAACACTTCAAGTCATGCGATCCCCCAAAATATGAAGGGACTGAAGGTGTCACCGCTCTCCTCCACTGGTTTGAGGAGATGGAAAACACATTTCTCAATTGCGACTGTTCTGAGGATCGTAAGGTATGTTACGCTACTGGACGTTTGTTTGGGGTAGCCCTTACCTGGTGGAACACGGAAAAAGGTAAGCGGGGTGTGGAAGATGCCATGGCCTTATCATGGGAGGAATTAAGAGAAATCATGACAAGACGCTTCTGCCGTAGAAGCGAGATCAAAAAGCTTGAAGATGAATTCTATTCTCTAAAGCAAAAGGAAGAGGATCACACCTCCTACAACAAGAGGTTTCTTGAATTGAACCAGATGGTCCCAACCTGTTCACTCCGTTATACCGCTTGATCGAGCATTATATTCGAGGCCTCCCCTCGAAAATCCAAGATTCGGTTTTAAGCACTTCTCCCGCAACACTCGAAGTTGCCATGGAGCTAGCTACGGACCTTACTGAAAATCGCATTCGAAATGGCGATTTTAAAGATGAGAAGAAGAGAACGACTGTTAAAACCCCAACTCCAACCCAATCTGGCTTATCCTCAAAGTTTGCTGGTAAGAGGAAGCGAAATGGCAAGAACTTCGCCGTCACCCAAACCAACCCTCCCATCACCGCTGCTCCAATCACACAAGTCGCCCCTCCAGCCGCACCATTCAAAAAGCCATACACTGGCCCACACCCAAAATGTAACCGCTGCCAATACCACCACCCTTCTAAAACCCTTGCCAATACTGCACAAGTTGTGGCCGTGCAAGTCACACTGTCCAAACTTGCCGTACACTCCAACGATCAAACCGCAACCAGCCTCCAGCCCAAACCCAAAACCAAATGGTGGGCCAAGCCCAACAACCCTTACTTCTACCACCTGTCCAATCCACAGCTCAACATTACTACCAACCCAACTACCCCATGATGCAACCCATAAGAGCCTGCTTTAACTGTGGTGACCCAAATCACTTCAAGAATACCTGCTCACGCCTGGTGAACATCATCAATGCCCAAGCCCAAGCAAATCCGGTGAACCAAGCTAATCAAGCTCATCCACCTGCTAGAGGAAGGGCTTTCAATATCAACGCCAACCAAGCAAGGGATGACAACAATGTGGTCAACGGTACGTTTCTCGTAAATGGTAGTTATGCATCCATATTATTCGATACTGGTGCGGATTAGAGCTTTGTATCCTTAGAATTCGAATCTATTCTCAACCTACCTCGTGTTAGTCTTGCTAAATCGATCACGGTGGAAGTCACCGACGGAGAACCAATTTCGTTAAATTCAATTATACGTGATTGTACTCTTACTCTAAATGATCACGACTTCCCGATTGATCTTATCCCTATGAAATTGGGAAGTTTCGATGTTATCATGGTATGGACTGGCTCAGTCAGCATCACGCCGAAGTAGCGTGCCATGAAAAGTTCATTCGTATTCCTCTCGCTCATGGTCAGACACTACGTATGTTTGGAGAAACTCCTTCAAAAGGGCTCAAATTGATGTCATGCCTTCAAGTTCGAAGATATCTTCGCAAGGATTATGTCGCATTTCTAGCTCACATCGTCAAGAAAGAAGGAAAGGAAAGGAAGCTCGAAGATATTCCAGTCGTGAAAGAATTTCCTCAAGTTTTTCCCAACGACGTTTCAGGACTTCCTCATGTACGAGAAGTCGAATTTCGAATCGATCTTGTGCCTGGTGCTACACCAGTCGCAAAATCTCCCTATAGGTTAGCCCCATCTGAAATGCAAGAGTTGGCCAGTCAACTGCAAGAGCTGACTGATAAAGGATTCATACGTCCTAGCTCGTCGCCTTGGGGTGCACCTGTTCTTTTTCTGAAGAAGAAAGATGGAACGTTTCGCATGTGCATTGATTATAGAGAACTCAACAAGTTGACTGTTAAGAATCGCTATCCTTTGGCTCGTATTGATGACCTTCTAGATCAACTTCAAGGTGCCACCTGTTTTTCAAAAATCGACCTTCGTTCTGGTTATCATCAGCTTAGGGTGCGCGAAGAGGATATTCCAAAACTGCCTTTCGAACTCGTTATGGTCATTACGAGTTCATGGTTATGCCTTTCGGATTAACCAACGCCCCCGCCGTCTTCATGGATTTGATGAATAGGGTATGCAAACCCTATCTCGACCGTTTCATCATACTCTTCATCGATGACATTCTTATCTACTCCAAGACAAAATCCGATCATGAACGACACCTTCGACTTATTCTTACACTTTTAAGGACTGAAAAGCTTTACGCTAAGTTCTCAAAATGTGAATTCTGGTTAAAAGAGGTACAATTTCTTGGTCATGTCGTTAATGACAAAGGGATTCATGTCGACCCTTTTGAAAATCAAGGCAGTACAAGAATGACAAGCGCCACGTACCCCTACCAAAGTTAGGTCATTTCTTGGCTTGGCTGGTTATTATCGACGCTTCATTGCCAATTTTTCTCGTATCGCCGTTCCACTCACGGCCTTGACTCAAAAGGAAAACCCTTCATTTGGGGACCCAAGCAAGAGGAGGCCTTCCAAACTTTGAAGCAAAAGCTTTGTGATGCACCTATCCTTACACTCCCTGAGGGTTGCGAAGACTTTGTGGTTTATTGCGACGCGTCAGGGCAGGGGTTAGGATGTGTCCTGATGCAAAGAGGGAAGGTGATAGCCTATGCTTCTAGGCAACTCAAAGTGCATGAGAAGAATTACACCACTCACGACCTAGAACTTGGAGCAGTCGTGTTCGCTCTAAAGATATGGAAACACTATCTCTATGGCACCAAATGTGAGATATACACTGACCATAAGAGTCTTCAACATATCTTTAATAAAAAAGAGTTGAACATGAGGCAACGACGATGGGTCGAACTTCTCAATGATTACGACTGTGAGATTCGATATCATCCTGGCAAGGCAAACGTTGTGGCCGATGCACTCAGTCGAAAGGGTTATGCAAATTCCATTCATCTTCTATGCTCTCAAATTGTAACCGACATCAAAGATCGAATACGGGCAGCTCAACATACTTCCATAACAAAAATGATGTACGCGATGAGTTGTCTTGTGGAGCTGAACTCAAAATCGAAACCAAATCCGATGGTATTCTTTACTGTTTAAACCGTATTTGGATTCCCGATCGCGACAACCTTCGTGATTTCCTCATGAATGAGGCACAGGCACACAAAACACGATACTCTATACATCCAGGAGCCGATAAGATGTATCAGGACTTACGATACACCTACTGGTGGCCTGGCATGAAGAAGGATATTGCTGTTTTTGTTTCCAAGTGCCTTACATGCTCCAAAGTGAAAGCTGAACATCAAAGACCATCAGGACTTCTGGTCCAACCTGAGATACCTGTATGGAAGTGGGAAAATATAACCATGGACTTCATTACCGGGTTACCTCGCACCTCCAGTGGGTATGACACCATATGGGTAATCATTGATCGTCTTACAAAATCAGCTCACTTCATTCCGATTCGCGAGGACTTCAAGAACGAGAAGTTAGCTCGTATCTACATCAGCGAGATCGTAAGCCGTCATGGTGTACCGTTAAGCATCATTTCAGACCGTGATGGTCGTTTCACTTCACGAACATGGCGAGCCGTACAATCCGCTTTGGTTACACGTTTAGACCTCAGCACCGCCTTTCACCCTCAAACTGACGGACAATATGAGCACACCATTCAAACCCTTGAAGACATGCTGCGAGCGTGTGTCATAGACTTCAAGGGTAATTGGGACACTCACCTTTTCGTACAACAATAGCTATCATTCAAGCATCGTTATAGCTCCTTTTGAAGCTTTATAATATGGTCGTAAATGCCAATCTCCAGTATGTTGGCACGAAATTGGTGAAGCGCAAATCACCGGGCCTGAGTTGATTCAAGAAACAACCGACAAAATCCTTCAAATTCGAAACAATCTTCTAGCGGCTCAAAGTCGTCAAAAGAGTTATGCTGACAAACGACGAAAGCCCTTGGAGTTTTGCGTTGATGATCAAGTACTTTTGAAAGTGTCACCGTGGAAGGGAGTGGTTCGTTTTGGTCAAAAGGCAAGCTAGCACCATGCTACGTAGGACCTTTCAAGATACTCGAAAGAGTAGGCCTTGTAGCATACAAGCTTGACCTACTAGAAGAACTCAACAGAATTCATCCCACGTTCCACGTATCAAACTTGAAAAAGTGCCTCGCCGACAAAAACCTCCACATCCCTCTGGAAGATATTCAAGTCGATGAATCAATGCACTTCGTTGAAAGACCTGTGGAAATCATGGATTTCGGTGAAAAGTGTTTGAGGCGAAGTCGTATTCCAATCGTCAGGGTACGTTGGGAGTCGAAACAAGGACCCGAGTTTACTTGGGAACATGAAGACTCAATACGCGAAAAGTACCCGCATCTTTTTCTGGTTACAGCTACTATTTAAATTTCGGGACGAAGTTTCTAAAAGTAGGAGATACTGTAACATCTGTGTAAACCGGGTTTCTAAAACCCGCCCCATTTTATCAATCAAAGTATATTTATTTATGCCGTGCGATTTTTTTATCGTTTAAAATATTAAAATATCCTTTATATAAATAATAATATCTAAGGTTAAAGTTATCTAAATATAATAATAATATCAATAATAAAACAATATAACCAATTAAATAATAAACAATTAATAGGTTAACTAATGAAAAAAAGGGATTTAAAGAAAGGGGTGAACCGGGAATCGAACCCGGGTACCCTGGATAGCACACACGTCGTAATCACCACCGAGCCACACACACCAATCGATTAGAAGTTGAAAACAAATTATACATAAACACTCTCTGTAAGGAGAACCTGCAACTCCGACCGAGGATTTCGCAAAAAGCCTCGACGCGGGTTTCCTAATATAAGCATGTCAACCTTTCTGTCACCAATTCAACGCGGCTCATCTAATTATGGAATCAATTACGGTCGGTTGCCAATCGAAACTTCTCAAATTTTTAGGCCGAAATCAATTCTTGAACCGCATACCCTTGCTCTATAAATATCATCGATTCCACACCTTAAATCCTCGCACCAAATCCTTCTTTCAGCTGTGAATACTCTGCTCGACTTTTTTTTTTCCACCAGAAAACGCCACTCTCCGTCGGAGAATCAAAGGAACAAGCCACCCTCGGTATCGACCCTCTACCTATTTTGTTTTGTTTCACTATTTAGATTAATCAGAGTGTTTAATCACACTTCTGTTTCTGGGCGGGTAAATGTCTCTGGATGTAAGAATTTGAACGAAGAAGATGATGGGCAGTATGTGGTTATTTTTAATAAAATACGGTTTATAATCGGGTTAAGCACCCAGCCCAACTAGTTGGGCCGGGTGCTAACCAAACCCGGGACCACCGGTTCGAGTCCAAGCTGTAACATTTGTAAAAAAACGGGTTTTCAAAACCGCTCCGTTTTGTAATCGAATATCAAGTTATAAAAGTCACGTTGAATATTTATGATTATTTTGATTTAAAACGATACATAATTAATAAATAAACTAAACTATAAAAATTATATTTGATAAAAAGTTAAAACAAAATAAATAAATAAAAAATATGTTGCTGCCGGGACTCGAACCCGGGTCAGCCAAGAACAACTCCAACGACTTAACACACACTCACATCACCACTCCGCCACTTGTTATTTTCTGTTATCCCTAGGAAACAAATAACATGTATATACAGACTAGGTTAAACCGGTTTCACCAACTGAGAAACGGAAATCGGCAAATCAATCGTCAAATCGTTGATTACTCGCGCGTTCACGTTCATAACCGATGAACCGATGTCTTTAATCAATTCAGAGGTGATTGAACATCAATTTTCATTACTATCGGTTTTTTATAACCGAAAAGAATCAAAGTCCCAATTACTTCAATTCCAGACCTCTCTCGCGACTCAGAAACGTCATACCAATACTCCATTTCACTCTCGTCACATTTTCAGACCGTCAGAACGTCTAAATCAACTCGCTGGAATTTTCTGCAAATCTCGCCGGAAAACCGTATTCATCCTCAAACGGTAAATCTTTCAATATCATTGCAGTTCAACAATAGTTAGGCTATTTCTAACTTAAACCTCTCAATTGAAATCGAATTCAGGCGCTGTATTCAACTAATTCCAGTTCGCCGGAACTTTCCTGAAAGTCTTTATCTTCGTCTGCGAAACGGTAAGGACCTTCAAACACATCGTTAACGTTTGTTTATCACTTCAATTCCACAATTGACTAATAAAAAACGGCTAATCGTCTGTTCAGTTGAGGTGCACAAAAACAGAGACCGACGCCTGCCGGAACTCTGTAACCAATCGTTCACCGGTATGTTTTTCCTCTAATTGTCATCCCTGCTATCTCTTATCAGTTTGTGTAATGCTTAGCAATCGAATTAACAAGTTTTAATGATGTAAACTGCTGTCGGTAAAAATCCAGTGAAGAAGATGAACTTTGACAATACTATAAGTATAATTAAAATTGGTAGTTTAAACGGGTTAGACACACAGTCCAGCGGTGGACTGTGTGCAAAATACACACGCAAGTCCCGAGTTCGATCCCTGCTACACGCACTCCTTATGTAATAAAATGCCTTTTTGTTTAAAAACTAAACCGGGTTAACTCAGTTAATTGTTAAGTATAATAAAAACCGAGATAATAACCAGGTTAGACACACAGTCCAGCGGTGGACTGTGTGTTTTCGCGCGTTCGAAACCCGTCACTGGCACCGGTTCGTTGAATTAAAATGTTTTTGAAATTAAAAGAATTTTGGTTAACCCGAATTAATATATAAATATAATTAAAAACAAGATTATTTCGGGTTAGACACGTAGCTCAGTTGGTAGAGCTGCGTGCACGCGTACGGGAGGTCTCGGGTTCGAGCCTCACCCGGTGCAAACTATGTCACTGACCGAACCGGTCAACAAGTCAACAGGTCAACGGTCAACGCAAAATAAACAATTTTTTTTATATTTTTATTTATTTAATTTAATTTAAAAATCAATTAAAAATACTTAAAAATAACATTTTTAAAGATAGAAAATAGCCTTAAACTCACAAAATATATCTAAAAATTTCATTAAAATCCTTAATAAAATCCACTCATTTAATATATTTTTCCGTTATTATTTAGGTTAGTATTTCTCGTTGTTCCGCTCATCTAATTCGTGCGCATCTCACCATCTCCAATCCACGCACCCAATGTGAGTGAATCTTTGCAAATTCCCCCTTTAATCACGTTTTGGGGTGTATCATGTGTCTTGTTATATATATTATAATTAAACCATTGTGCATATATCATATCATGAACATGTGTATTCAGTTTGTTTCTGTTGTGTAGTTATTGTTGGATGCAATTTATTATTTTCAGTACATGCAATTTCATAGGCCGCCGCTCCCCATTACATTATGAGCGTTGAGCATGTTCCCCATTTCATTATGAGGTTGAACCTGGCGTGCCCACATACGATCGGCTCCGTTTGATTGAGCCTTGATCGCACAGACATTTTCATTTTCAGTACATGCAATACGATCGGCTCCGGTTGATTGAGCCTTGATCGCACAGTTCATTTATGTTATTTATCGTATGTTGTTGGTATGTTAATGTATGCTATCATATGTTATTGTATGTTATAGTTGTGATTGCTATTTGCCACTGCTTGATTATTTACATTTGCTCATTTATGATTATGCACAATTTTTCATTGATAAACTAACAAGTAACTCATTAATAAATGTTTATCTAATAAGGTTCACTCGCCAACTTATGTTGACCCAAAAACCCCCATTTTTACACATGATACAGGTGAACCAGCAGCAGCTAGGAACACATAGGATTGAACTAGAAGAATAAAATGATTTAGAGTTGGGATTGTTATGTTTGGTTTTATTTTCGTTGTATTGTATGAACATGTTTGGATGTTTGGAAATGTAACTTTGACTTTATTAAATATGAAACATATTAGTAAATGTCATGAGCTTTGGTGATAACCCAATTATGCCCCGACTCTTATTCCGCTGCGGGTCGGGGTGTGACACAAGCATCCACCGATCTGATCACTTTCAAAACCTTTTTAAATCTATTATTCTGGATAAAACATAACTTGTATATAAATATAATTAAAATGCATGCATTGTCGGGTTAGACACCCAGCCCAGTTGATTGGGCTGGGTGCAAAACATACGCAAGGTCGCGGGATCGAGTCCCCTGACAAACACCGGCCGAACCATTTAATTCCTTTTTTTAAATTTAATTAAAATTGAATGAACCTAAAATGTGTATAAGAATAATTAAAATCATGTTTCTTTCGGGTTAGACACGTGGCTCAGTTGCGTGCACGCAACCGAGAGGTCACGGGTTCGAGCCTCAACACACGCATGCCAATTATCCCAGCGAACCGGTCTGACAGTCAGCCTGTCAGACTGACAATTTTTTTTTATTTTTTTTATTTTTTATTTCTTATTTTATTATTTATTCTATAGTTATATTAAAAGAAAAATTTATTAAAAATACCTAAAAATACATAAATTGCAAGGGTTTAAAATATTAATAAAAATCACAAAATAACTTAAAAATCTAAACAAAGGTTTTTAATCAAAAAGTTAGTTTATTTATTTATCGAGTTATCGCGTTGTTATATTAGGTTAGTACCTTTTTCATCGGTTAAACTCCCAACTCGTGCACTCTCATCCCCAATCAAGAATACGCACCCACTGTGAGTGAATCTCTACAAATTCCCCGTTTTAATCATATTTTGGGGTGTATCATGTGTCGTATCATTTTTTTATTTTATTTAACACTTGTGCTAAAATCATTTCGTGATCAAATGTGTATAGTTGTTATGTGGTTTGTATGTGGATACATCTTATCATTTCAGTGCAATCATTTCATTAGGCCCATCAGTTCCTCGTGGGATACGGGTTGAGCATCAGGTGCCTCATTAGGTCGGCTCCGTTTGATTGAGCCTTGATCTCAAACACATCATTCATCATGTCATATGTTCATACAATGTGGTTTGTGATTGGTTATATATATACATTTGTTCACATATGATTCATGCACAATTTTATTTAAACAACAATATAATTCAATTATTTAAAGGTTTTATCAAGGTTCACTCACCAACTTTTGTTGATCCAAATTTTCTGTTTTACGCATGATACAGGTGAACAAGCTGAGGTAAGAAACACATAGGATGGCCTTAGAAGAATAAACAATTTATTTCGTTTGAAACAATAATTTGGTTTATTGTTTGTGTTTGTATGAATTTTGTGTTGGATATTTGAAGTTAATTTCAATTTAATAAATATGAAACTTATTAGTAAATATCATGAGCTTTGGTTATAACCCAATCATGCTCCGACTTTTATTTCGCTACAGGTTGAGATGTGACATTTAATACCAGTACCAAATACCAAATGCTCATCCCTATCATGGACAAAGAGCATAAAAAGAAAGATATTTTACACCACACACTTATGAGTTGACATATCATGGAGGCCATGTAACACATGTTCATTCCTCTAGTAAGATATGATTTTAGTTGTGGCTGATAAGTGTTGACATATCATGCCATGTAACACATGTTCATTCCTCTAGTAAGATATGATTTTAGTTGTGGCTGATAAAATCTTACTTGAGGGGTGAAAATAACCTTTAGTATTGTACACAACTAAAAGCGTCTAGTGCATTGTTAGCCTCATGATCTTTCAAACTTGAGGTTACCGATTTGAGTCTCGTTTGTAGGAAAATTGTTTTGGGTTGAATCATGGGTTTTTATCACAGTGGACCTTCGGTCGATGGGTTTACTCTGGAACGGTGGCAGTGCGAGTGTGGGTTACCATCAAATTTACCTGGGTGATTAGATTTTGTTGAGCGTTAAAAGAAAAATAATGTTGTCAAAGAAGACTAACATGACTATATGAGATCATCAACCAAGTTCTATTTTTGTCATGTAGTCCATATACGTATCTTGTTATGTGTCTCCCTCGTTTGCACTTTTGGTGTGTTTATTGTCATAATATTTGACCAGGAATTGAAGATAATCAAACATCGAAAAATTAACACTACAAAATCTAAATCAATGGGGCTGAACTCTTAAAAATCCAATATTTTACACTAAAAATAACAAAATATTTTAGTAAAATTAACACTACGAGCGAACGCTGGAGGTCGAGGCACCCCCGGGCCACCATTAACCTTCGCCCCTGTAAATGACATATCTGAAAGGCGCGGAACCCCCTTGACCCATATCATTTGCCGGCTTCGTGATCAGATCAGCTTGTAAGTGTATGATTTATGCACCTCCTAACACATCGCTTAATCCATCATTCTAGTATTTTTCTTTTCCACCCGTCTAGTATTTGGCTAGTCAGTTCATAATAAAACACCATCGTTCAAAAACAAAATCCACCATTCTTATTGTTTGTTTCATCTTCTATATAAGTTACTTGACAGATCGAATATCAATTTAGTTTTAAGTTACGAGTTAAAAAGTCTCGATCATTAACTATGAATGTATTAATCGACTTATTCCATGTATATTATCATGAAAAATGAAAACAATGTATCTAAGAAAATATTTTGTGAACCATGACATATGTTTGGAATAGATTTCATAAGGAAGTTGAACAAGCACTAAAAGGTTCTATATGTCCTTTATCAATGCATTTCTTTGGACAAAAACTTCATTGTTTTTTCTCTTTTTTTGGATGGTAAATATTTCTTAAAACATAGAGTGTGAATCAAACCCATGTTGAGATACTAATACAAGTTTATTCCTTTTGAATTGGAAGATACACATATGAAAGATATTAACAATCAGTTATTTCAAAATTGACTATTTGTCCCTCTGTTTAGAGATGTATGGGAAACATTTGCGATCGTCGAATAACTAGCTCTACGAATGAATGGATTGGATGAACTTAAAATATGTGTACAAATTATACTTTACATCACCACTTGTGGAAAACACTAGGTATGAATAATGGATTGTTGAAATAATATCTCTCCATAAAAAGATGTTGTTACCAACAAACAAAGAAATGTTTTTTTTTCTGTCGCGTATGAACATTGTATTTAAGGAATTATTTTTTTTACAAAAATATAATTATTGACACGAGTGTTTTTCACATAAAAAGGGAATCTTTTGCTTATATAAAGATTACCTTAATGAACTTTAATTGAATGACTTGAATTGGTGGGTTACACGTTGAATTAAGACTTGGATTTGGATAGATATCATGTGTAGGCAGGGGTGGATCTACCATACAATAAGGGTAGCTCTCGCTACCCCTTAATGCTCCGATACTAGTGTAAATTTTGAAAAAATTTGACCTATTTTGACATTTTTTCGATTTCGTTACCCCTTTTCTTTGAAACGTTACCCCTATAAAGATTATGTAGATCCACCACTGTTAGGTTCATGGAGATGCGATCTAACTGGGATTGAAACTTAAAATCGAGTTAATGGGGGAAATAATGGTGTCAACGTTCAGCTTGGTCACTAACCGATCTATCTTCGTAACAAGCCTCCCCCGCGTGATGCGGGGAGGAGACTAAGGATTGTCACGTGGCGCGGGCGGTCTCAGTTGACCGGGTCAACTAAACGCCCCGCGTGACACATGGAAGTCTGTGTGATTCCATGCGTGGCGCGGGTGGATGACAAATCCGGAAATTTTGTTAAACTCCTTGATCCTTGGTGGGCTCTATATAAGCGTGTTTTCCGCTCAAAAAAATATATACATGGTCCATGCATGAAATCTAGCAACAATTCAATAAAGTGGAATGGTTTCAAAAGAAGCACATCGAATTCAAACATTGTCGTAAAAAAGTTATACTCGTAACTTGAAAGAGTTTAAAGAAGAAAAATATAATGGAACTTTTAAGTTTTAAATAGAAGACCACTTTGTCTCATTGTAACAAATTGGATGGGATGACAAAGATACGTAAGAATGCAATTTAATGATGGGCCTAGAGGTTAGAACCACACATTTTTGCTGGTATTTATGGTTGGTTTGATGTTTATTTCAACAACTTAAATATTTATATTTATAAAGATTAATATGAATCTAAGGACCCAACCTATCTCAAAGTCTAAAAAAATTTCAATTTCGGCTTTTTTTATAAAAATAAATAGCGTAACAATCATATATATAGATAGATTTATATATTAAATTACACGCACATAGCGCGCATTGGATGAATTCTTTATCTTCTTTATAGTTATTAATTATAACGAGTTGACGTTACCTGCGCGTTGCAACGGGATGTTGATTATGAAAGTCTTCAGTATGTTTTGTTTGATTATAAATATTGGATTAATATGTCGGATCTTAAATGAGTATAATACTTTGTAAAAATAATTAAATAATCATCGTTATATCCCAAACATTCTATCTAATAAATATTTTTTAACAATAATGCTTGCTTATTTAATAAATTAATCAGAAAATAATTATAACTATAATAATATTTTTATTAGTTAAATTGATCAAATATTTTATAAATCTTTATGGTATAATATAATTCTGAAGAAATTATAGGGTGTAAATAACGATACACTAGTTAATTGGTTATTTTGGGAGTTTTGTTTATCCTTTTGAATTATTACTACAATGATTTTGACCAATTCTTGAAGTCAACTTCTATACTACCGAATATTTGCAGGTATAAGGAACAGGGGCGGACTTACCTTAATAGAAAGGGTAGCATCCGCTACCTTTTGGCGTTCCGACGGTAGTGTAAATTTTGGGAAAATTTGACCTTTTTAACGTTTTTTCGATTTCGTTACCATTTTTTTATAAAACGTTACCCCTACAAATATTTTATAGATCAGCCACTGATGAGGAAGAGTCTTGCAAACCGGAGAGAAACTGTAAGTTATAATTCAAAGCATACTACATAACCTTATTTTTCGCTTTGAAATGTGAACTTTGAAATGTTTGTTAGTGTTTAATGAAATATTGTATGAAACACATTGTTTTCGGTTTATGTTTATGAGACACTAATTTCATTTAATGTCAAAATTAGTAATTCTATAAAAGAATTTTTTTTTTTAAAACATCTTAAACAATGACACGCATTTACGTGTATCATCTTCATTTTATAACAGAGATTTCCTTAACAAGCTTTTGCGTGTCATATAAACCTACTTTATGACACACAATACACGTCATTAAAAGACTTTTCTAGTAGTGATGATTCTTAATAAATGATAACGCAAAACTAAATCATAGGCTATTAATGATGGTGTTGATGGCATGGATCAAATGGGTTGATTAATTGATGTTGATAAGTGTTTTCTTTTGATAGAAAACAACTTCAAACTATTGAGTTAGTACTAATAACAAGTGAATGGTGTCACACAAAAACATTAATGTTAATAACAGTGGCGGATCCAGAAAATCTTCGTAGGGGTAATGTTTTATAGAAAAGGGGTAACGAAATCAAAAAAATGACAAATTTTTCAAAAATTTACACTACCATCGGAGCGCCAAGGGGTAGCGGAGGCTACCCCTACCAATTCATATCAAAGGTAAAAAAAGGTTGAATTGTTGTTATTTCTTGTATGTAATTACAATAAAAAACCCGTTGATTTATACAGCTATTCTAAATAAGGAAAAAGCTATATAAGGTTGATAATCCTTGAATGGGGAAACCGTATATCTTGTTCACCAAAAATTGGGGATATGATGTGAAGAGGAGAGATTCTAGCTGATCCTCATATCTTTTATTTTTGACACGCCCCCTCAAGTTGAATTGTGGGATTTCCAAAATTCAACTTGCTAAGACACTTTTGTAGAACCCTTTCGTTCACAGCCTTCGTCAAGACATCTGCAAGTTGGTCTTCTGATCGAACAAATGGTAGAGTGATGATTTTTTCCTCTAGCTTCTCTTTAATGAAGTGTCGATCAACTTCAATGTGCTTAGTACGGTCATGTTGAACAGGATTTTCTGAGATTTGGATGGCAGCTTTATTATCACTTACTATTTCACTTGCTTCCTGTGGAGGGTATCCTATCTCTGTTAGGAGCCTTCGTATCCATAAAACTTCAGTAACTCCCCTGGCTATACCTCTGAATTCAGCTTCAGCACTTGAGAGGGCTACTACTTTCTGTTTTTTTGCTCCTCCAAGTAACAAGATTTCCTCCAACTAACGTAAAATATCCTGATGTCGACCTTCGGTTGCCTTTATCCCCTGCCCAGTCTGCATCAGTGTACAATTGGATTTCTAGATGTCCATTAGGCTTGAACAAGACACCATGACCCACCGTTCCTTTGAGGTACCTTAGAATTCGTAAGACTGACTCCATATGAGTGCTTTGGGTTGATGCATAAATTGGCTGACCACCCCCACAGCATAAGCGATATCAGGCCGGGTATGAGAGAGATAAATTAACTTTCCAACCATTCGTTGATATCTTTCTTTATCAGCTAGTTCTGCTTTTTCTTCCATGTATAGTTTCTGATTCACAATCATAGGAGTATCTGCTGGTTTACAATCAATCAGACCAACCTCAGCCAGCAAGTCAAGGATATACTTCTTTTGACACATGAAGATTCCTTGTTTAGATCTCAGAACTTCAATCCCAAGGAAATATTTAAGTCTCCCTAAATCCTTCATCTCAAATTCTTCGAATAAGTTCTTCCTTAGTTTGGCTATTTCTTCATGATCATCTCCAGTAATAATCATGTCGTCAACATAGATTATTAAACAAGTTATAAGGTTATTTTTTTGTTTGAGGAAAAGTGTGTGATCAGAGTTACTTTGCTTAAATCCATACTTCTTCATAGCTAAAGTAAACCTGCCGAACCATGCCCTGGGAGATTGCTTCAAGCCGTAGAGAGATTTCTTCAGGAGGCATACTTCCCGTTCTCCAAACTCATTTGAAAAACCATGTGGGGCCTCCATGTAGACTTCTTCCTTGAGCTCTCCATGTAAGAAAGCATTTTTCACATCAAACTGATGAAGTGGCCACTCCTTATTTGCTGCTACGGAGAAGAGAACTCTAATCGTGTTAATCTTCGCCACTGGAGAGAAAGTTTCTGAATAATCAATTCCATAAGTTTGAGTATACCCTTTAGCTACCAGCCTGGCTTTATATCTTTCAATTGAACCATCGGTTTATATTTGATTGTAAAGACCCATCGACACCCAACTGGTTTTTTTTCCTGCTGGTAAGCTGCATTTTTCCCACGTGTTGTTTTTCTTCAATGTCTTCATCTCATCCTCCATTGCACTTTTCCAATGTTTTGACTTCAAAGCATCTTCCGTACTGGTAGGAAGTTCTTCAGCATACAAGGAAGAAGAGAAAGCCTTAGCCTCTTTGGATAAATTTCCTGAGGCTAGGTTTGCCATGGGATATTGACATCCACGAGACTCCTTTTGTTGCGAGCCCTAGACCTTCTGGTTCATTGGCCATTAGTCCGGCTCCTATGCCCTGTGCATTGGCCGAGGCTGCTCCCAAAATATTTTGGTGAGCGGCCTCTTTACGGATGATTCCGTAGGCAACCTCGGCAGTTGGAAGGGGTTCAGATCGGAGAACTTCCCGTTTAATTGGGTCGTATTTTCGATCAAGAGCGTTCAAGAATTGAAACAACTTTTGTTCTGACCTAATCTTGTGGTATGTCTGGATATCTTCCGGGCACTTCATAGGGTTTGGATCGATACGATCGATCTCTCCCCACACTCCTTGTAGTTTGATCCAGAGATCTTCTAAAGACTTGTCGTCTTGTTTGATGTCGTTTGCCTTGACATGGAGATTAAATGTTTGTAACTTATCTTTACCACTGCTGTATGTAACCACTAGGGCATCCCACAGCGATTTCGCTGTGGGAAACTCGGTTAGGTTGCCAGCAATCACTGGTTCAATATTCTGTATTAACCACGAGAAGACGACCAGGTCATCTTGCTCCCATTGGTCGTATTCTTCATCTTTTTGATCTGAGGAATTTGAGGTCAAATGTTTCAACAAGGTTTTTGATCTTCCTCCTATGGCAACCCGAATCATTCGGGTCCATAGAGCATAATTTTGGCTATTGAGTTTGAGATTAATCTGTAAACTGTCGGAAAGTTTAGTGCCTTTTGGTTGGGAATTTAACCCCTGTTTGAGCAGGTTGGTTAATTGTATGGAGAGCTCATTCTGGTTACTGTTTTCTGACATGGTTGCGGGTTGGGTAGATGATGAGCAGATTAGGTTTTGAACAAACCATGCTCTGATACCATCATATCAAAGGTAAAAAAAGGCTGAATTGTTGTTATTTCTTGTATGTAATTACAATAAAAAACCCGTTGATTTATACAGCTATTCTAAATAAGGAAAAAGCTATATAAGGTTGATAATCCTTGAATGGGGAAACCGTATATCTTGTTCACCAAAAATTGGGGATATGATGTGAAGAGGAGAGATTCTAGCTGATCCTCATATCTTTTATTTTTGACACCAATAAGGTAGGCCTGTCCCTTGTTGATAAACAATTTAAGGTCTTGTTCTATTTTGTTTTTGTTGAGTGTCGCATTAAGATTAACTTCTAATTAATATTGCCATAATCCTGTGAAGTTTATTACTGCCGATCCTAAACCCGATAAAGGACTAGGGTTTATAACAATGAGATTAATAAAAGACTTCAAACTTTTATTTCGCTTCAGGTAAAAGCATGAACCACCCTCAATTCGATAAGCTTTTGCCATTTTTAGATTCGTTAAACGAACATCTCGAAGTATTTAAGTGCATCAACATGTAAAAATTACCCACTGTAAACGTTGAGCTTTGGAAATGGACTCGTCACCTTTTGAGCCATCCTTATTTAAGTGTATATATATTTGTCTTTCATTTGCTAACCGGGGTGGAACAATATGTTCGGTATCATGGTCAAAGATTCTATTAGTGTTACTAATGCGGTGTCTATGCGTCGGTTCGGTTTGGTTTGGTTTTTATCATTAACCATAACCGTAACCAAACTTCAGTTATGGTTATTTGGTTATGAAATCGGTTTTGATTAATTTCAGCTGATTAACCAAGCAACGTTTGAAATAATTAGGGGTGTGTATTAGGGCATACATGGTTTGGATTTAGCTTGGGCTTTCTTTTACAAGATAACTAAGATTACACTTTTCGGTTAAAGTAGCGATGTGCGATTGTTTTTAGTAAGGTAATTTTCAACAAAAATCTTAACACCTCAACTCTTCATCAATACAAGGGCATGTACATCAAGATCCTTTTGTTACTAACATACTTTTAACTTAGAAAAAAAACCCCTATATGGTTAACGTAAAAAATAAATCCATTATATATAGTTAACATTACACGTTCGGTTCGGTTTCAATTATTTCGGTTAACCAAAGCTACATAACCGTACCATAACCAATTGGTCGGTTAATCAAAGATTCAAAACGATAACTATGGTTTGGTTATTAATTATGACGGTTAATTTGCTCACCCTCAAGTAATATCTAATTTTCAAATTTATGTATAATATACGAAGAGTGGTCCTAATTCACCACACATTCTAAAGAGTGGCCCTAATAAAATAAATTTTGGGTTCATTATATAATTAATAAAACTTTTTTGTGAGAAACATGACGACTTCTAGTAAAGTCTAAAAATGTTTTTCACGCCTGTCTCTCCTATTAAACATGCACACACATCTTCTATTAAATGATAATGATTTCAAATAATTAATTTAAAAATTAAATATCTAAAATATAAATCTTCTTATTTTACTGATTAGTTAATTAAAAATTTATTCAACCATAACATTTCAATTATGTTTACTTTAAAATATAATTTTATAATTCTTAAATCTTTATTATTTATTATTAATAATTGTGAAATCTTTATTATTTTCGTTTCACCAATGTAATACATTCAACATACAAAATCTTCATATAAACTAATGGTTTTAACAAGTTTATTTATTCAACCCACGTAATATATGTGTTTCTAACCTAGTGTTATATAATTATAAACATGTGTTAAAAATATCAAACTAATAAAATTGTTCATAATTGATCATCATAATAATAATATGAACACAACAATCCACCTAATGGTCTCTAGTATTAACAAAATCATCATTACAACTAATAAAACACAACTAGTTGATAATTAAACAATTATGAGATCAATAAAGAATTTGAGTAGTTGCAATATCTAACAACAATAATAATAATGATAACAATTGACTTCTGTTATAATCATGGACAATGACCACCACCAAAATCAATCGATCTCTCATGGCTCGTCGTTTTGGTTCTTTTCCCCGTTGTTGCCATAGGCGGCGTATAATTTCTTGACACAGTCATAGCTAGGGAGCCTTCAAGTTTTAACGGATATGAAACGCTAGTTATATGAGATGCACGAGAACTATACTCACACGTCAATTTATGAAGAGGACAATTGCAGTTACGATGGTAGGGTCTTCTAGAGACGCTCTTGTCGTCAAAATTAATGCATACTTCAAAGACACCTTGAAAACATCCGTGACCAGTGGCCATATCTTGTCGGTTTTGTATAAACTTCGTTGTTAAGTTATACTTGTTTTACGATACTTATTTTCGTCAAATGGAACTAGTTGTGCACCCAAAAAATGAGGATGTGAGGTTGATAAATGGTATGCAAGAGTTATGATGGTGATATATAAAGAAGAGGTGTGACAATGGTAGTTGTTAGTTAGGTGTTAATATGATTTGGACCTCAAAGTCAATTAATTTAATATTTATTCAATAATAGAAAAGATGAAAGGTTAGTGGCCTACATTGTAGATATTGTTTTTAGGTTACTAATATTGGCATTTTAGGAGCCTTGTCATCATTGGTTGTTGAGTACATCTAGAACTACATAGACAGAACAAAACAAATATATAAAAATACAATTTCAGATAATTGGTTTTCAAACATATAGTTAACTAGCCAAATTCCCCACGCCTTGTGGCGGGAATTCGATTTGTTATGATATTGGTATAATACCGACACTTGCTATAGCTTCCGATACGTAAAGAACACTCTATTTCGAATACAACTTCGTTTTCAACATTGTTAAACCGGAATATGAATGAAATTTATAGCAAAAACCATAAAAACGATATTGGCATCGCTACCACGATTGTTCAGACGGTATCAGTTTGGTTCGTCATGGTAAAAAAACAAATCAATTATACTTGACATGTTCAGTTTTGAACTAATCTTTTATCGAAAGTTAGATAAAAATAAACCGGTTTGGGCCCAAGGTAAAAGAAAACCCGATCCAGGTTACAACCAGAACCGGTTTGGACCCAAACAGGGTTTTGTGCACCTTTAATATACATGCTGGAATGTGAAACTGAAATATCTTGATTTTTCATGATCATTTGATTATGGACCTTATCTTACAGCCCAAAAAGTTAGCCCAATGTGTGTTTTGAGGTTAGTTTGAGCCCACGTTAATGGTATAAGTATCTGTATAACTAGTGGGTTTCATCGTGCTTCGCTGTGGGAATTTAATTGGTATCAATTTGGTTCGTCATGATACCGGATCTCATATGGCTTACACTACCAAATAATTAAGCACAACTGAGTATTCAATTTTTTTGTAAGAAAGCTAATAAATGTAAACTATTAGAGGAAATCAAATTAGTAAAATGTTAAATGGTTAAAAACGTATTTTTAAGTATAATGAAGTTTAATAAATAATAAAAGTTGAATTTTTTTTATATATTTGCCTTATTAAAAGGCACAGATATTACATGTAAAAAGAATATTATCAATATCAGTTTTATAGAAAAATATATATGCAGATAAAAAAATATATGATAGTTGAATTTATAATCATTTGTTTCTTCACGAAGACTAAACATGTGGTCAGAGGCGGATGTACCTCGTAATTTTTGGCGCTCCGGCGGTAGTGTAAATTTTGGAAAAATCTGACGTTTTTTCGATTTCGTTACCCCTTTCTTTTAAAACATTACCCCTATGAAAGTTTTCTAGATCCGCCACCGCCGCATGTGCTGTGCTAGACTAAAAGCAATTTGATTTGGTCGTGCATTGTTAAATGGTGATATTATATTGATTAGGGGCCACGAATGCTTTACTTGGTGGACACGTTGGTTTTACTTGGGTACCAAGATTGACATCACTTATAATAAACAACAAAGCAAATAAATAAAGAAAGAAGGTTCAAGGGTATCACACAAAGGAGTAACCAAGTCTAGTTTTCAAGGTGAGTTTAACTATTTTTTTTCTTATACATTCTAACTTCTAAGTGTGATTTATGCTTACGAGTTAATGCTAATGTGTTGACGTAAATATTACATGCATTGCATAGAGTTAATGCTACAAGCCTAAAAGTATTTTTTTTAAGAGTTAAATACTTGGTTGGTCCCTGTGGGTTGCAAAAATTTCAGATTTGGTCCTAGTGGTTTACTAATTACACGTGTAGTGCCTAAACTTGTTAAAAATGAACTCGTTTGGTCACTAGCCATAACATCAGTTAAATATCTCAGTTAAAACACCCCACGTGCTTGGCACATAAGGGTAATTTAGTTATTTCAGTCTAGCCTATTATAATAAGAGATAAATATCTGGTTGGTCCCACCTCACCCCACCCCTTCTTCTTCCCCAAACCACCACTACCATCTCCTCTCCTCAACATATCAATCGTATAAGAGATGAGATCCATTCACATATCGCAAACATCAGTTTTCTCAGGTCAAATAGAAGGACACGTACTTACCTAGCAATTTACTACAATCAACAGCACCCCATTCAAAGTTCACATACAGCGTCCCACATTTTCAACAATTTACAAGAATCAATGGCACTCCATTCAAAGTTCACATACAGCGTCCCACATTTTCAACAATTTACAAGAATCAATGGCACTCCATTCAAAGTTCAAACTCTCCTTGGCTTATCCAAAAAACTTCTTTTAGAGCTTAATTTTGTTATCATTAAAAAGGTTGAGACAAGATGATCACATACGCATGTATTTAGATGTTCATGGAGAAGTTGAAGCAGCTCATTAACTGCAACACAAATCCATTGTTCAACAACCCCACAATTATATTTGATAGACCTCAATTCCAACTTCTCTATGATGAGCTTGGCTCCATGATTCAAACCCTTTTCATCGACGAACATCAAGACCTACATCAGCTTGAAAAAGTTGATGATCTGAAGAAAATATTCACATACGCAGCAGAAGAGGCATAATATATTGTCGATATCTTTTTATCCTCTGTTCACATTAGGAAGAATGGACATTTCCCCACATCTGAGGACTTTAAACGCTCCCTAAATCATGATGATGTTAAGAGATCATTCACATGGTGGAGATGAGATGGTGGTGGTGGTTTGGGGAAGAAGAAGGGGTGGGGTGAGGTGGGACTAACCAGGTATTTATCTCTTATTATAATGGGCTGGACTGAAATGACTAAATTACCCTCATGTGCCAAGCACATGGGGTGTTTTAACTGAGATATTTAACTGATGTTAGGGCTAGGGACCAAACGAGTTCATTTTTAACAAGTTTAGGCACCACACGTGTAATTAGTAAACCATTAGGACTAAATCTGCATTTTTTGCAAACCACAGGGACCAATCAAGCATTAACTCTTTTTTTAATCTATATTTTAAAATTCGAGCTTAGGTTACGTTATTAAGTTTTTTTTTCAAGCCCGATATCAGTTTGGGATGGACTCGTTTTTTTATTTATTATATATAGTATAAAAGGCAATGAAGGCTAGTTCTCTCAGACCTTAGGTCAAGAGTTTGAGCCCGAGCCACCCCGGGTTTTAATTCACCGTGCGTTACGCCAGAAAGATTCTCTCTTGTAGGGGCGCAAGTAGAGGTGTACAAAAAAACCGGTTTTAGAACCGAAACTGGGAAAAAACCGAAACCGATTTTTTTAAACCGTTTTTTTTCTATAGCCGGTTTTAGAACCGAACCGAACCAACGGTTATAGACTGGTTAGTGATCTTTATCTTCGAAATCAGTTTTAAAACTGAAACCGGTTTAAACCGGAAAAAACCCCGGTTTTTTTGAATAAACTAACCGATCCTAACCGGTTGGACCGGTTATTGTTTTGAGTTTAAAAAACCGGTTATAAAAAAAACCGGTTATTTTTTTGAAGAGAAAAACCGGTTCGGTTAATAACCGAAACCGGTTTTCGAAAAAAACCGATTTGTACACCTCTAGGCGCAAGCCCCTTGCCACTGGCAGTGAGTGGTATGGTTTCCCGAAGAATGCCGTTAACCAAACTCTGATGCCAGCATAGACTCAGTTGTTCAATAACAAAAGCAATATATATATTTAAAAAAAAACTATTTTTAGTCACTAAAATCAACATATTTTTCTAATTATGTCAAAATCGTGTGCAACACAACCAAATAGCTTCCCGTACATCACGCATCCTGATCCACCAAAAGCCACCACTTGTCGCAACACAAACACACGCACCACTTTTACACCGCGCTACACACAATCACACCCTCATCACCGCCTTCCCCAAATAACATATTTTCCGTTAATCTCAGATCAACATTCTGTCAACAAAAATGGCCGGAAGCGGTAAAAATAAGCAAAAAATCGGCAAATCCAATAACCGAAAACCGATAAAACAATCTCTATTTGTCGAGGGCGGTTTATTATCCGATTGGTCTCCGGTTACCCATTCTCCCCCTTCGAAAGGTAAATTAATTCATCTGCTTTATTATTATATTATTATATGTTTATTAATAATTGATGTTGTTGAGATTGTAATTAGATTGATTTATGTAGGAAAGAGTAATAATGGTAAGAATAGTGGAAGTAATTCGAAGAATAAATCAAAAGCTTCCACTTCGAGAAACATTGAGGAGAAGCGTAACATGAATGCTGTTGGTTACAGTTATCCTCAAGTAATGGTTTCTCTCTGTTCAAAAGCTTTGAGATTCTATGTGTTTCGTGTTATTATTTTTGGGCTTCATTCTGTGATTTGAGGTTTATTTGGAATTTGCTGAATTCTTCACATTGCTTGTGACTTGTGAGCATGTCTGCCGGGGCAACGCCCCCTTGGCGGAGCAGGGTCGGGGAAGCCCCTGGTGGGGGCTGGGGTCGAGCTGCCAAGTCAGCTTGGAAATATTTTATCTTAATTAAATTGCTTTATAGAAAATACCTTAGAAAAATTATTTTTATAAAATTCGTCACAATTTTGTCAATAAAAAATTAAGACGGCAATTTAATTAAATTTGAATTACAACTGCTAATAACTGCCATGGGAATTATCTCCAAAAATTCGCGAGGGTGTTTTTTGGTCAATACGGGTTCATACAAATTCCAGAAAAACACATACTGTTGTTCCAATTCTCGAAATCAGAGTTGTATCCGACTGAATTGTTCGGTAGAACCACCGAAATAATTTGATCTGAGAGTGAATACACGCCTCTCTGGTCATCCGGTTTCTGAAATTCGCCAACTTATTATGTGTAATTGTTTGGATTATGACAAAAGAAAATGCATACAGAGCTTTAGTTATTGAATGTGATAGATTTGATATATGAATTAAAGTGTTGGTCTCTTTATGGATCTGCAAGAGTAAGATCGTGTGAGAGATGAAGGTGAGAAAGTGAAGAGGTTGATTTGCTTTGTTTCGGTTACCTTGCTAGGGGGCGCCTTTGGGAAAGTTAATGGGTAAATCGGGTAAAATGCGAACATTAATGCAAACCATTTGGGTTCGGCGTTTTGGGGAAAAAAAATCCTCTTTGTGAACCAGAGATGTTTACCTGAAGTTTATGTTGAAAAGTTCATTCGGGTAGTTTGGGAACACTGCTGCGATTGATTTGGGTAACCTGGGTTCGATTTGAGTAAAAAGTGAGTTGTCACTCCATCATTGGTTGGTTCTATTAGGGTAGTTTGGGGGTGCCCCCAACACCCTAATAAAAATGTTAGCTTTTTTTTCGAGTCATCTGCAAACTTTATAGAAGAAAATGAAGTGTTAATTTTTATTAAATTGTTGAAACCTTTTCATTTGCTAAGATTGGATAATCACATAGGCATTCCTCTAGAATATAACACTGCGATTTTCTCATCATTATTATTTTCTAAATTTTGGTTCCACAAATAAATTCATAGTCTTTGTTTGACTCATATGATTCTTTGATCCAGTGTGGAATGATCAATTAGCTCTACCAGATATTTGACTGGTTTGACCAAACTGATGTTTTTCAGGTGGACCCTCTTCCAGATGAAGTTGGTGATGAACATAAAAAGTTGGACGAATTAGACACTATTGTTCTGGTTGATACCAAGGTTGTTGCTTACGTTGACGAAACAAAGGTCGAAGAATCTGAAACTGTCAAATACACAACGAGTACGGTGCAAATTCAGAAGTAGATGACAGTTTCCATAGAGGCTTAGGGTTTCACGATAAAGAAGAAGACCCGCGTGTCAATGAAAGAAAAGAAGGTACCATTTCTGAATCATCATCCTCGGAGGAAATAGAAACCGACCCGTTATCTTCTCCCGAAAAAAATTCAGGATTTTTGTCGATCGGAGGCATGAAATTATACACCCATGATATATCTGACGTGGAAGATGACGATGAAGATAAAGAAAGCGTGGAGTCTTCAGAATCTGAAGATTCGTCCTACTCATCAGATAGTGACACCTCATCTGATACAGACGATGAGATTGCTAAAGATTACATTGAAGGAATTCGTGATGATGATGATGATGTTATTAATGATACGTTAATAAAGTTCGGAGGGATTGCACTTCAGGAGGCATCAAGGGAATATGGTATGAAGAAACCTCGGTCAAGAATGAAAAGTCAAAGTCAACCAAAGTCTATCAAGTTTCGAGCCGACACAGATAATCGGTCTGCTATAGATGATTTTATGCTAGTAAAAGACCTCGGATTGCTTATGCACAAAAGAAGAAGAAGCAACATGAAAAAAGGAGATTGCCAGGTAAAGTACTGATAAATTTATCTCGTGTTGACAAAAAAAACGGAATCAACTGTGGTCTGGTTTTATTTCAGGTAACTAGATATTTTCTACAGAAGGGCCACGAATTTTTAAGATGAGTAAAATGGAATATTCGTCCCCGAGGTTTGGCCAGTTTTGCAACATTCATCCAAAGGTTTGTTTTTCCGCATTTGGATCCAAAAGGTTTGAAATTTTGCAATTTTCATCGGGCTCTTTAACTCCATTCATTTTTCTCTATTAAGTCAAGGATATTTCCGTCTTTTTGTTAACTTAAAGGGCAATTTGGTAGTTTTCACGGGTACTCGGTCTTTTTACATAAAGTGAAAAAGACTGAATTGCCCTTTAAGTTAGCAAAAAAAACGGAAATACCCCGACTTAACGGAGAAAAATGGATGGAGTTAACAAGCTCGACGAAAACGGCAAGATTTTAAATCTTTTGGATCCAGTTACGGGAAAACAAACCTTTGGATGAAAGTCGCAAAACTGGCCAAACCTCAGGGACGAAAATGCCATTTTACTCCTTTAAGACTTTTGATAGAAACTCTAAAATTAAAATAAAGTTTGGTTAGAGGTAATCAATATAGAGGCTATCAGGTCAAATGATTATGTGGCAAATGACATGTCCGTAAGCTTGATCATGTTGATTTCTCTTTAAAGATGTGGTGCTGAGAAAACGGGTAATTGGTCGTAGGTGGTGCTTATACATTTTGACCCGTTTTAAGTTAGCAAGTTATATAAGAGTGGCCCATAACGGACTCGTCGTATCATTTGAGTAGATCCAAATTGACTCATTGGATAATATGAGTTTACCAAATAAACACGTGTAATTTTTTTTACCAAGCAACCCTCTCTTTGAAGAATGGGCAGTTTGGCAAACCATTAAAACAAACTAGAGCAGTTGCATGTATTGCAGAATGCCAACTAAGTACATAACTGAAAACGGTAACTTAATTGCGTTCCTTGAACTGTATCGCATATGCTCCTCCGTGTATCATTTCAGGTGAGAAGAAAAAACAACGTCAAGATACCATTGCTTTGAAGCGGAAGGAGCGAATGATACGCCGAGGTGTTGATCTTGAGCAAATAAATTCCGTAAGCACAAAATCAGTTTCTCTTTTCTCATAACAAATGCATACTTGTCACACCCCGACCCGCAACGGAGTAGAAGTCGGGGCATGATTGGGTTATAACCAAAGCTCATGATATTTACTAATAAGTTTCATATTTATTAAATTGAAATTAACTTCAAATATCCATCACAAAATTCATACAGACACAAACAATAACCCAAAAGATTGTTCAAAATGAAATAACTTGTTTTATACTTCTAAGGCCATCCTATGTGTTTCTTTCCTCCGTTTGTTCACCTGTATCATGCGTAAAATAGGAAATTTGGGTCAACAAAAGTTGACGAGTGAACCTTGATAAAACATTTAAATAGTTGAGTTTTATTGTTGTCTAAATAAAATTGTGCATGAATCATGTGTGAGCAGATGCATATAAATAACAAATCACAAACCACATTGTATGAACATATGACATGATGAATGATGTATTTGAGATCAAGGCTCAATCAAAAGGAGCCGATTTAATTAGGCACCTGATGCTCAACCCGTATCCCACGAGGAACTGATGGGCCTAATGAAATGATTGCACTGAAAATGATAAAAAGTATCCACATCTAAACCACATATCAACTATACACATTTGATCACGAATGATATTAGCACAAACGTTAAATAAATAAAGAAATTTGTACGACACATGATACACCCCGAAACATGATTACAACGGGGAATTTGTAGAGATTCACCCACATTGGGTGCGTATTCTTGATTGAAGATGGGAGCACACGAGTTGGGAGATTAACCGATGAGGGAGTACTGACCTAAAATAATAATGCGGTAACTCGATAACTAAATAAACTAATATTTCTGGTTAAAAACCTTTGTTTAGATTTTAAGTTAATTTTATGATTTGTTTTGATATAATTAAGCCCTTAAAATTATGTGTTCTTAATGGTTCAGAATACATTTTCTTTTGAATAAAACCATGAAATGAAATAATGAAAATAAAATAAATTAAATAATAAAGAAAAGAAAAAAGACCAAAAAATGTCAGTCTGACACGTGTCAGACCGGTTTTTATTCGGAATTTTAAGCATGCGTGTGAGACTCGAACCCGTGACCTCTCGGTTGCGTGCATGCAACTCTTCCAACTGAGCTACGTGTCTAACCCGAAAGAATCTGAATTTTAATTATATTTATACACAAGTTAGGTTTATTAAATTTTAATTAAATTTAAAAAGAGAATAAGCGATTCAAACCGTGAGCACCAAGGGTTTCGAACCCGGGACCTCCTCTGTAACTTGCACCCAGCCCATCCAACTGGGCTGGGTGTCTAATCCGTTAATACTTGAAATTTAAATATATTTATATACTGTTTAAAGCATTTCTGATTTAAGTAATTAAAAAGGTTTTGAAATCAACTAAGCCGCACAACAGAAGGTCTCAAACCCACGTCCCGAAGTGGGGTTGCACCTGGCCCGACCAACTGGGCTGGGTTCTTAAACCGATTACAAACCGTTTTAAAATGTATAAATATACAAGCTGCTGCTTCATCTTCTTCGTTTAGAACTGAACCAGAACACATTTTTTTAACTTTTAATAAAAATTAATCTTGATTGTTATACCAATACGATACAAAAACATTATACAAATTGAAATTTGAAAGGAAAAGATTACCGATCGGTAGAGGGTGCTTTTCGGCGAAAAGTCCGGCGAAAGAAAGTTTCTGGCGACGCAAAGAACTTGGGGGAGTGAACTGAGTAGGTTCTCGAGGGTGTGAGCGAGTTTTGGTTTAGGGTAAAAGACCAGTATTTATAGAGGTGTTTACGTTCGGTTTTTAGGAAGTTGGTTATGGTGATTGATTCAAAAAAAGAAAGGGTAGCTGGCGATTACTAAGGTTGCCAGATTTTAAAAATGGAGCCAGTTGTCGAATATCCAAGCAACCGCGTTGGTTGCTAAATCTCCGGCGAGGAGATTGATGGTGGTTGCCGACTCCACTTAGTATGAAACTATATATATTGAATTTTGAATCCTAACACATGTGCTCTGTGTGGTGCAGTGGTGCCGCGGTGTGTTTTATACCCGGGGAACCCGGGTTTGATTCCCGGTCCACCCATGTGTTCTAAAACCGTTTGTTTTATTACCTTTTTTAATTATTATAAGTATTTATTATTTAGTTGATTTATTTTATTTGATTAATTGATTATATTATTACTTAATTTATTTTTAAATATTGAATTTCATCCTTATATCTATGTAGTATTGTAAACGATAACTAGATAATCGAACGACGTAAACAAAAATACTTTGATTGATAAATTGAGGCGGGTTCTCGAAAACCCGATTTTTTTACAAATGTTACATTACTAGTAGTTGATGTATACATACATGGTGAGCTTGCTAAAATATCTGGACTTGTGAACGGTATATTTTGCTCTTAAATGCAGAAATTAGAGCAGATGGTGCAGAATGAGGGTGATATTATGTCATTTCAACTTATGCACTCTCGGGATTGTTCACAGGTATAAAAATTCAGAAACCATTAATATTGATAAATATTAATTTAATTTTATTCTGAATTTCTGAGTCGCTTCAGGTTCAAAGGTTGGCATCAATTTATCATTTGAGAAGTTGCAGTCAAGGTTCAGGCAAAAGAAGGTATTGCGTGCTTCGGTGTTATCTAGAGGTGGCAAAGTGGGCGGGTAAAAGGTCAAAATGGGATATTTTTTGGTATGGGTTGAAATGGTTCAGGTTGACCCTGTATTTTGGTCAGTACTAATGAAAAAAATGTTTAAATAATTAGAAAGTAATATTATTCCAATAATAAAACGGTTTAGGAGGTTGTATATATCTTTTTTTTCCATTAATCTTAAACTTATTATTTACCGCTTCGACTTAAGTCAGCATCACTTATAGAATCCAACCCCAATCAACCTTTTTTTAATATATGTTATAATTTTTGTATTTTCTTTTGTTTTAGAGCTTGTCCCTTTTGAATTAATTTTAGTCTAATTAATAAAGAGCTAAGAAATTTATATCGGTGATATATCGGTCCCCATGTAAAAGATCGGTCATAATATCGGTACCAATGTTATCGTCGATATTGATCGATATTTGACTGATATATCGCCGATATTTTCGATATTAGTACCTTTCTTCTTAGTTTTACCATTCGTCTTTCTTCTTATTGCTGCCATTAGTGTGTTAAGTCTAAATATTAATTGTTAGTGTTAAATGTTGTGTTTTAAGTCTTAAATCAGTTCGTACTTGCTACAATTGTTAGTGTTTGGCAAGTTGCAAAATGTTAATTTGTTAAAGATAGGAGAGTATATCGAATTGTTAGTGTCAAATTGCTATATGTATTAATTTTGCATGATATTAAAATTACCAATATCCCACCATCCAACCGCGATAACCTATATCTAAATGTCGGTCCTTGACCGATATCCAACTTTTTTTTACCGCATTAACTGCAAAGATAAAGAGCTGTTAACTTAGATTTTTATTTTCTTCAGGTTTGTAACAGTGACTCGAACCGAACACACTGGAATGCCATCTTCCAATGACCGAATCCGCCTTGAAAAGGTGACTAAAATTCAGTTTATTTGGTTACTTCATATTATATCTATCAAGGATCATTTATAGTTCATACGATGAAATACAGTGGTTATCGTATTACTTTTTTTTTAATTTTTGCAGCTTATAGGGGATGCTAATACTGCAGTTAACAATACACCGCCAAGCAAATTGACTGCAAACAGTAGTAAAAAAGCTTCAAAAGGAACCACTGGTTTGAGCCCGATAGATTCGAGATTAACAAAAGCCAAAACTTTCGGTGAATTAGGCAGCGAGCAAAGAAGAGAAAAAGACAGGACAGTCACTTATGCTAAACAACCCGTTTCATTCATCTCGTGTGGTAACATGGAACCCGAACTAGATGTGACCGCTTTACCTGTTGATGAATCAAAACCGAAAGACCAAACTGCCAGCTCGAGCTACGGTGCGTTCGAGAACCACACAACCGGTTTCGGTTCAAGAATGATGGCAAAAATGGGGTATGTAGACGGAAACGGACTGGGGAAGGATGGTACAGGAATCGCCGAGCCTATTGAAGTGATCCAACGGCCCAAATCACTCGGGTTAGGAGCGGAGCCAGAGGCCCCTGAGGACTCAACCCCGCTACCACAAAGGTTAAAGGGCCAAAGTTCTAGCAGTGAAAGTAGGGGAGATCGGGATCAGGAAATGCACGTGTCGGGTCGTTTGAAAGGCATACCAAAGGGTTCGGGTCGAAAATGATGGCGAAAATGGGGTATGTTGAAGGGTCGGGTCTCGGGAGAGAGTCGCAAGGCATTGTTGACCCGCTTGTGGCGACCAGGCTTCCTAAATCTAGAGGTTTGGGTGCATCAAATGGTTAGCTTTTATTGATCCTTAAAAGTGGTTTAGAAAAATGAGGGGGTGAAACTCATGATTCTTGCTGTAGTTGAATATGTTCTAACATGTACCATGTAATTTATTTATATATCACATAAGACACTTGTTGTAGTGTTGCATCTACGATGTAGTGTTTTATGTCATTAGATTTTACTTTTAAGGTTAAATAAAAAACGCCTGAATAACTTTCACGCATCTAGTTTATCATTGAGGTCTTGGGACTCATTCTGACAGGTTTTCTTCATGTTGCATCTTTGTTTCACGTAGGGTTGTTCACAAGCTGAATTAAACCGATCAGATCTTTACTTGTGCTTGGTTCGTTTACAAACCGAACTGAATCGAACCGAACGTTTTTTCAACCGAGCCAAATTCGAACGAGCGCATTCCGATCCGAGTATTTTTCAAACAAACGTCGAGCGAGTATACAAATAGAAAAGTGACAATGGGGTTGTTAGTTTTTAGAGTAAAGTACAGTTTTCGTCCCCAAGGTTTCGTCCATTAGAACACAAGTATAAATTTCCGAAATATAAGGAATGGAAAAAAAACATTCAACTGATTCTACCGAGATCATCTGAGTGAAAGATGAATCGTCGATCGATTGAAGTAGACCTTTGACCTATGAGAAGTTTGAAATCGAATGAACCGATTGAAGCAAAACCTTAGGAGTTGGCGTCTTAGCGACGGAGAATTTGAATAATGATGGTTGATGCGGGGTTTTACTTAGGATTATGTACTTCTGAATTGAATTGTGGGTTGACACTTGAGTATTGATTGACGCTTCACATTTCAGTATTTTGACATCTTGACTCAATTACTCTGGATTATTAGACAATGGACTATCGGTATCAGCCTTCAATTGTATAATTAAATGAGCTCTAATTGGATCTTGGACTAAACATTGTTATTATGCGCCTCTAGCTATTATATTAATATATACATATACTAGTATTAAGCCCCTGCTTTGCAGCGGTTGTCATAAAACTGTGTCAAGTAGTACCAATGCTATACCACTATCAGCGACCACCAACACCAGAAATGCTCGTAAAAACAAAACAAATAAAAACGGAAAAAAAATAATGCCGAGCGAAAGCAGACATAAGATCTTTGAATCACGCACGCTCGTTACAGAGAAATTAAACTGAAATGTAAAACATAGAAAAAAAATAACGAAGTCAATCAGGACCCGCGCGTTGGACGAACTTGTCAAACAGAGAAAATAGATGTGTTGCGATGGGCCAGTCAAACACGAAAAAATATACGAAAAAATGTTGAACCCCACACGCACGTTGAGGTACGTTAACTCACAAAATTTGAATGAAATGAAAACTTGGAAAAAATGAAAAGTATGGTATACCAAAATTGAAAATAAAAAAGAGTTGAGATTAAATCAGAGAAGATGAAAAACTATGGGTTAAAAGTAAAAAAAAAAAAAACAAATTCGCAAAATTGAAGTAATTTGTTAATCTTAGATAAATATAACGATAAAAATTAGTGATACCTATGTATTAGTTATTTTCAAAAAAAATATTAAAAGGAATTTATTAAACAAATAGAAATAAAATTTATGAGGTTGAATGATAGAATGCCATGTGGCATTATTTGGAGTCTTTTATTATAAGTTAGGTATATTAAAAAAATAATTCGAGCCAACCGAGTCGAACCGATCTGTGTAGACCTTTGCTCATGCTCGGTTCATTTCAAACTAAATCGATCCGAACCGAGCTCCTTTTCAATTGAGCAGAATCGAACGAGCAAATTCCGAACATTTTTCGATCAAGCATCGAACGAGTCTTGAACGTCAAGCAATTGAACAACCCTAATTTCAAGCGTGGGAAGGTCGAGGCCGAATCTATACGAGTCGCTTTGTTTTATGCTCAAGAAGGTTGAGGTTGGTCTATGCGAGTCTAAGACTCGCATGGAAAATGAAAATAGTGTTAATAAATTGTAATTAAGTAAATATGAAAAAATAGTTGACTTACATAAAATAGTTTTTAAAAAATAAACCCAATAAGATTATTTTTATAAATTGATATTTGGCCTGCCACGCTTAACTGTCGGTGAGCAACGTTGATGGTACGTCGTCACTGTCGCTTTCTATACAATTTTCTCTTGAGCCCCAAGCTTTAATATAATGCCACCATACTATTTTTTTACCTTCTACTTGTATATTTCTTTATATCAACACACAAGTTGGTTGTTAAATATGTAAAATAAAAGTTGGTAAAAACACAAAGACAATTTTAAAAGCAGAAAGAGACTCAAGTTATGTATATGATTATTATATCTTTTAGAGAGCTCCGTTGTTTCTATTTCGGACAGACTATGTTGTCTTAATAGGGCCCACGTTGCTTTAGAGTTTGGTTTAAGCATTCCTCCGGGAAATCATAGCGTCGATTGACGCTTGACAACTGTTGTGCCACTACAAGAGTTGAACACTCTCTGACGTAACACATTATGTGACGTAAACCCGAGTGAACTCAAGATAGAACCTGACACCTTTACAAGAAGACTATGCTTTATCCATCATTGTCTAATCCAACAAAATAACACAAGTGGATATTGAACTTGGGTCTCTAATGAAGAACTCAAATCTCCATACCACTAGACCACAAGTGGTAGGTTTGTCTGATTATTATATAATTGTTTAGACTAATTTTATAGTTATTATAGTCTAACAACAAAATTCCTTTAAAAATTTAACTAAAAACATTTAATTTTTCTGTTTAACTAAATTCTTAAAATCGTTTTTATTTATATGATTTCATATTTACTTGATTACATAAACTTTTATTAAACCTCCAATTCTATCAGTGGCGAAGCTTGAGATATCATACGGGGGGTCGAAAACATATATACCAAAAATTTCTATAGAACCGGGGGATAAAAAACGTATATACCCAAAAATTTCTATACGAAAGCTACATATATATAACACTACTGAGCGAAAAGTTCGGAGAGTCGGGACCCCGGCCCCTTCTAAGCTTCGCCCTTGAATTCTATATGACATTTCACCGATGAGTTGTTCGATTCCTTGATCAGTCTTTGTGTCATTGTTTTGTGTTTCTGCTCTATCACGCAAACACCTCTCTAATATCATATACAAATGTTTGTGTAGTTCTTGAAATTAGTTTTTTTAAAAAGAAAAAAGTTTACTCACTTTTTTTCTTTTAGTTTTCTTTTTTCATATCAACCATGTTATATGTACTTTAACTTATCACTATCACATTATAATTAGAAAAAATAAATAAAATATAAATATAGCAAATAATACATAATATATATATATATATATATATATTTGTGTGTGTGTTTTAAACTTCCAAGGGTTTATAACGTGTTGATAAATCCTCACACCACTTTTCTAAGTGACCCTTTACCCAATATTTCCTCCAAGATCACCGACGATATTCAAGATCGACATTTCGTCGAACACCTTATCTGCATTCCAATTCATTCGATTCTCTTCAATAGATTTCATCATAAGGTCAGTTAAATCTAAATCCCTTCTTCCCCAATCACATTCTTACATTACAACATGCATGTTCTTTCAATTTTCCCTTTATTTGATTACCATTTACAATAACATTATGCTGCTTAATTTGATCTTTATGTTTACATTGAATTGTACTGAATCTTGCATTGTGCGAATTGGGTTTTTCCAGATCTGACAAAAATGGAAGTTTTCGAAAAATTCAAGATCTGGGGTTTGTTGATCTGCTTGATCTCTCAACTGGGTTATGGATATTATCTCCCTGGTAGTTACCCTCACAAATACGTTGTAGGTGATACATTATCTGTAAAAGTAAACTCTTTGACTTCAATCGAAACCGAAATCCCTTACAGTTACTATAGTTTGCCCTTTTGTAAGCCACAAGAAGGGGTTAAAGATAGTGCTGAGAATCTTGGTGAGCTTTTAATGGGCGATAGGATCGAAAACTCACCGTATAAGTTCAAGATGCATACGAATGAAACCGAGATCTTTCTTTGTCAAACGAAATCCTTATCGAGCGATGAGTTTAAGCTGTTAACGACTAGGATAGATGAAATGTACCAAGTGAATGTGATTCTCGATAATTTGCCCGCCATTCGGTATACGAAGAGGGATAATTTTTTGGTGAGGTGGACCGGGTACCCTCTCGGGATCAAGGTTCAAGATACGTATTACGTGTTCAATCACTTGAAGTTCACGGTTTTAGTTCATAAGTATGAAGAAACGAATGTCGCGAGTGTTATGGGTACTAGCGATGCGGCTGAAGTAATCCCGACAGTTGACAAACCGGGATCTGATATTCCCGGGTATATAGTTGTTGGATTCGAGGTTCAACCGTGTAGTTTCCAGCATAACTCGGAGTCGTTAAAGGATTTGAAAATGTACGGGAAATACCCGTCGAAAATCGCTTGTGAAACGAACACTGTGACGATGGGTATAAAAGAAAACCAGCCTGTGGCGTTCACTTACGAAGTTGAATTCGTTGAAAGCGATATCAAATGGCCGTCAAGATGGGACGCTTATTTGAAAATGGATGGAGCGAAAGTACACTGGTTTTCAATCCTGAATTCGTTGATGGTCATCACTTTCTTGGCGGGAATCGTGCTCGTGATTTTCTTGAGAACCGTAAGGCGGGATCTGACTCATTACGAAGAGTTGGACAAAGAAGCCCAGGCCCAAATGAACGAAGAGTTATCGGGGTGGAAGCTAGTCGTAAGTGACGTTTTTCGCGTTCCCGATTATCCCGCACTTTTATGCGTTATGGTCGGTGACGGGGTTCAGATTCTCGGAATGGCGGTGGTGACTATCTTATTCGCTGCACTCGGGTTCATGTCTCCTGCTTCACGTGGGACCCTCCTCACGGGTATGTTGTTCTTTTACATGATTCTCGGAATCGCGGCTGGTTATGTCGCTGTACGTATGTGGCGAACAATTTTTAGTGGCGATCATAAAGGATGGGTGTCGGTTTGTTGGAAAGTTTCGTGCTTTTTCCCAGGTATCTCGTTCTTGATCCTTTTCGTGTTGAATTTCCTCTTGTGGGGCTCTGGTAGCACTGGTGCAATCCCGTTTTTCCTATTCGTTGTCCTAATTCTACTATGGTTTTGCATATCCGTGCCGTTAACGCTCGTTGGCGGTTATTTCGGAGCAAAGGCTCCACATATCGAGTACCCGGTTCGAACCAATCAGATACCCCGCGAAATCCCGCCTCAAAAGTACCCATCTTGGTTATTAGTTCTCGGTGCGGGTACACTTCCATTCGGGACACTTTTTATCGAGCTTTTCTTCATCATGTCTAGCATATGGATGGGTCGGGTCTACTACGTTTTCGGGTTTCTATTCATCGTGTTGATCCTTTTGGTCGTAGTGTGTGCCGAGGTGTCGTTAGTCTTGACGTACATGCATCTTTGTGTCGAGGACTATAAGTGGTGGTGGAAGTCGTTCTTTGCTTCGGGTTCCGTTGCGTTATACATTTTCTTGTACTCGATTAACTATCTTGTTTTCGACCTCAAGAGCTTAAGTGGGCCCGTTTCGGCTACGCTTTACTTGGGATACTCGTTGTTCATGGTTCTAGCCATTATGCTCACAACTGGAACCGTCGGGTTCCTTTCATCGTTCTGGTTCGTGCACTACTTGTTCTCGTCGGTGAAGCTTGATTGATATTTGAAAGAGGTTTAGATGAATTTGGAGGGAAATGGGAATAAGTTTGTATGAGTTTTTGTTCTTGTTTTTAGAAATTGAATCATAGTTATGGAGTTTGTAGTTTTAATTTTCTTGTTACTTGATTGTATGAATTCATGGGCGATTGGATTTTATGTCACGTTGGTTTATTATTTGGGGTAACTTTTTAGAATAGTAACTAAGTTTTAAAAGTGTTCTAATTAGGTCACTCAACATTCATTTTTTTATTAAAATTAAGGGTTTTTTCATCCATTTCATAGGTAACCGTGGTGATGTGATTTTTTGTTTCTTTTTTCCCTTTCATTTGATGCTAACGTCCAGTGATAACGTGGATTTTAACTTGTTTTTTTTTAATTTTTAATGTAATTAAAGTGTTTATATTTTTAATAAATAAAATTTCATATATTAATATAATCCGAACTTAGCATCTTATGCTCCATTTTTCTCTCGAGATATGGAAAAAAAGACATGACTCTATTTGAATGTTAAGTTATCTAATTGAGAAAAAAATGATACGAGTGATCTAACTAGAACACTTTTAAAACTTGGTTACTATTCTGTGACATTTTCCCTTATTATTTTTATACACTTTGAATTTAAACGATGTTAGTAGAATTATTGATTTTTATATTTAACCATATAATCGCGCTTATAATATTAGGGTTGTGGCTTCGAAAGACTAACAAAAGTGGTTTAGGGCTTGAACCAGTTTCGGGGGGGTTGGTTTTGTTTCGATATTTGATTTAGGGCTTGAGTTCAAGGGTTGATTACATAGCACCAAAGTGTAGATTTAGGGGTTGTTTGGCAACTTCTGAATGGGCAAGTGCTGAACAGTTAGAGGTCTGAACAAGTGTTGAACCAGTAAGATGTCTAAACCAAGAACCAGTATAATGTTTAATCGTTGAGAGGCAAATGTCTGACCAATTCAGATAAAATGTCTTAACCATTCATACTCAGTATAATGCTTAACCATTTAGCGGCAAATGTCTGAACCATTCAGACATATGCTAGTAAAACAAATAGTCGGAATCATTAAGTGTTGAACCAGTAAAAGGACTAAAGTATTAAGAGCCCATTTAAAGCTGAAACAAACAACCCCTAAATATTTTTATGAGTTAAATTTGAATCAACTGTCGACGATGCTATATATTTTAGATGATAATTCTTGCAAACAGTCGGTTCTGGTTTGTGTCAAACTGTTATGTTGGAATCGGTTTTTGAGAGGGAGGGGGGGGGGGTAAGGATCGGTTCCGTTTCATAAGTGGGTTCATGTTCCCTACCCGATTACAACCTGCTGGTTTGGGTCGGTTCCAAACTGGCTCTAGTCTAACTTGTTTCAATACTGGTTCCGGGTTTTGTTGTGCACTAACTATGTGTCTATGTAGTTCCATAAGCCCAAAACAAAATCAACAAAATGGTTTTGTGTAAATTGGGTTATTTGGTTTCGGTAAGCGTAAGAGTGTACTGTTTCGATTAGGTATTTGGGCCACTGTTTCGATTAGGTATTTGGACTGATCTGTTTAGTTAAAAGCCCAGTTATTTGGGTATAGAACACATTGGGCCATAATGGATTTAGCCGCCCATCAGGACTTCCACCTATGGTAGAGATGGGCATAAAAACCGGTTCCGAACCCGAACCGGTAGAACCGAACTGGAACCGGTTCCAGTTCCTACCCGACATTAAGTAGAATCGGTTCCGGGTTCAAAATACCCGTTGGTTCCAACCCGGTTCCACAATTTTACCATTTGAATCGGGTCGTACCCGGTTCCTACCCGTACCCGGTTTCACTAGTACCCGGTTCCACCAGTACCCGGAAATGCAGTTCTAGAAGGAACCGGTTATACCCGTTAAAATGTTACCGTTGGAACCGGTTATAGCCGAAGAAGTGAAGACTAACGATTCGGACGACGATTGTACCGAGGTATCCGCACCTAAGAGAAACTCATCGGAAAGTGTTGCACCTGCCACTAGTAAACGATCAAAGAAATAAAATCTTACTGGAACCGGTTCTGAGTAATTTTTTTTTTTGTAACCGGTTAATTTTTTGTTTTTTAATTTTAACCGATTATTGTTACTATTTTTATTTATCAATGTAACTAATAATAAAAATAAAAAATAACAAACACAATAGAAAGAAACATTACACAAACTTTATTAAAACACCAAACCAAACGGGTTACATCAAACATTTGAAGAACCGGTGCCGGAACCTTCTCCCGTCTCATTTTTCTTTGCCTTCGTTACTGGGCAATGCCGCTCAGTGTGTTTCTTAAGGGTTGAGTTGGCTGCGGCCTTCATAAATTTTCCGCAAGCTTTGCATCTAGCCATCTCGTGGTTGTCGGACATTAAACAGAGATCAAAATTCTTCCATATAGCTGGGTTTCTTTTCGTCTCTAAGACTGTAACAACTTCGTCGTTGCATGCCATAGGTATTTTGCAAGAATTTAGAAGATGATTGATTTTGTAAGTTGATGATGGTGAGTGTTAAGTTTAGAAATGGTAAGTAGGGAGGGGTTTATATATAAAAAACCGATTTCGACTGTCAGGAACCGGTTTCCAACGGTAACATTTATCAGGAACCGGTTCTGAACAGTAAAAAGTCAAGTTTTACTGTCAGGAACCGGTTCTGAACAGTAAAAAGTTAGGTTTTCGACTGTCAGGAACCGGTTCTGAACAGTAAAAAAGTCAGGGTTTACTGTCAGGAACCGGTTCTGAACAGTAAAAAGTCAGGTTTTACTGTCAGGAACCGGTTCCGCACCCGGGTAGGAACTGGACCCGGTTCCACACCATACCCGGTTCCATAATACCCGTACCCGGTTCTACACGGTTCCATATTCTTGGGTGTGAACCCGGGTATGAACTGGACCCGGTTCCACACCATACCCGGTTCCAATGACATCCAAGCAGAACCGGGTCCGGGTTGAAACCGGTTCCGGGTAATAACAAAACCCGATTATGCCCATCTCTAACCTATGGTCTAGTTTTTTAGTGTTTAATCAAGTTTAAATGATTATTTTATATTTGATTTGTACAATCTTGTTTTCTTTTGAAGTTGTTTGACTTTATTATTTAATTTTACTGTGAAATTATTAATGTATATAGTTTTTTAATCCTAGCCATTGAATTGACTTGATCAATAACGTATATCATATCATTATTGTTTAATCCTAGTCTATTACTTTGTATGTGTAGGAAAGATTGCACATATGTAATAACCTTGGGGTGAAATATAGAAGGTGATTTTTTTTAAACTATGCTAGTAAACTAGAAAAGAAATACTTGGTGGATGAACGGATTTAAACGGTTGTCAATGTAAACACCACATAATAAGAGATAAAAATGTTCCTAAAAATGCTTAATAAATTATATGTAATCTAGTGGTTTAGTGAAATGGTGTTTGCTTCTCACATAAGTAATGTGGGTTTAAATTCTTATAAATATAAGGTAAGGTGGTATTTGCTAATGTGAGGCTAACCCACATGGTAGAGACACATCTAGGGATGTCATAAAACCCGAGCCCAGCGAGTATACCCAAAACATCTAGGACGGGTATACCTGATACCCAACAAGTATGTGACCGGGTGTGGGATTGGAAAAAAATATATATTTTGCAGGTATGGGACGAGTATGGGATTAGATGATGCCCGGTTTGATTACTCGAAACTATATACCCGAAAATTTATACCCGGAAATTTTAATTTTTATTTCTATTTTATCTTAACTATTTTGTAATAATGTTTCATTATAGAGGATTCATTACTTGAAACATAAACGTTATATAGTTTAATAACATTATTTGTATTTATATTTACATGCAACGAAATACAATATTATTTTTTAAATGAATATAAAATATATTTACATTTTTAGTATCTTAAATATTATATAAATACAATATTATTTTTAGTATCTTAAATATTACGATGATGATATGTATGTTATTTATGATAATTTAATATATTGTATAGATTTTAAAAGCATAAAATTATATAAGAAAGTAAAAAAATATATATATACATGAAAATTCCAATGGGTGTTTTTAAAACAATAATGGATATGTCTGATACCCGCGAGTCTGCCCAATACTCGACAAATAAATATCTAACGGGTAATGGGTCGAGCATGAACAAGATTTTACAACCTGGCATGAGACTGGGATTAGCCATACCCAGCCTATACTCACACATGGCTTTTAGAGAAAGATCTCGAGTTCAAACCTAGACAAGAGAAGTGGATTAAATAATTGGTATAAAATAGAGTAAGGATGCTTATCCTATCTTCTTTTAGGGTGGTAGGGGTTGGGTTTCGGTGGGTGCATCGGGGAAGGGTTTTGTTGCGCGGTATATTGTCGCCAACTCAATTTCAGTGATCGGTGACATCTTTCAACGGTGACTACTCCCGTTGTGGGAAGAGAAGAGAGTGGGTTAATGGCGGGCCACACTCTCTTCCAACCAATCATCAATATATCCTTTTTAAGAAAAAAATGTTTACAACTTGCCATGTGGGGAGCACCTCTAGTGTTTGAGTGTAAAATGGAATGAATAAGGAAGTTGACATAACATAAGATAATTGGTTAGAGGGAAAGTTTACCACTTCTCATTTGAGCAGCACCCCTTCCATCTTTACAACCATTAATTGTACTTTCCACACATGTGGTTTCAAATTATCTGTTGACTTGTTGACTGATCTTACATTCACAAACATGATAAAATGTATCTGAGAGTTAATTACATGGATCCTACCTTAGTTCTAGAACCATTAATTGTACTTTCCACACATGTGGTTTCAATTATCTGTTTACTTGTTGACTGATCTCACATTCACAAACATGATAATATTTATTTGAGAGTTAATTATACGGATTGTATGTGATATGGTCGTATTGCGATATTAATATATAAATCATTCATTAAATTATTATAATATAAATTATAAATGATTAAATATTATATGTTGATTTTTATAGAGGGTGTCCGCTAAATTGTAATTTAATATTTTTAGAAAAAAATCAAAATACTGTTTATCTTATAAACGTAAAAACAAATAAATAATTAAAAAATAAAAAAACTTAAATAAGAAATTGTAGGCCCATTTAAGAAATGATAAGACAAAATCTATAAATGAAAGGCCTACTTAAAAGACCAATGCTGCAAACCCATAAAACAACCCCCTCCACGGCATGCTATTTAATACATATTGTTAAATGTCAATTGTCAACCACCATCTCCTCTTAGGCTATTTGTGTGAAGAAGGTAAGTCTTTTTGAAGGAAATCTTTTCACGTAAGCGTCATGTCAATATTCAAGAAAGATGCCATTTCAAGAATGGATCAGAGGAAATGGAGAATGAGGCTAAAAACATGTATATATGTGTGTGAGAGAAGGGAGGCCCGACCTCAGCGGCAACATCAAGACGAAGAAGACGCCAACGCTGCAAAGGAAATGGAGAGGAGGGCCGGCGCCACCCCACGACGTCCCGGGGACGCCCCCCGCACCGTGCAACCTTAGACTACTTAGGCTACTTACACTAAAAACTACTAGTTTTTCTTTCTCATTTTCAATTAAATAATATTTTTATACTTTTATCATTAATTTTTTTTCTCCTCTACTCACAACCATTTTTAAAAATAATAAAAAATTATAGAGGTAAACAATATAGTCTCCAAATTTACTAAAAAACCAATATATCTTTCTTTCACCTACTCAATTTTTAGCACACATTCCCAACCTATCCTAACTTAAAAATATATGTTTTTAAACGAACTCTGTTTTTAATAAAAATCTTTACAGGATGTTCACAAAAAGTTAAGATTTATAGTGTATTTTGTTTGTGTTTAAGTTTAATTATTATAATTTATTTGAGTAATTAAATTATTGGAGGAATTAGTTTGGATTGCAACCAATTATATTATTATATGTGGCATGAAGACTACACAGTTTGGGTTGCAACCTAGGTAGCTCCATCAACCTGGTTGCAACCTAGGTTTGGTGTGAATTTTTTTTTAATTTTTTTAATTATTCAAACTTTTGTTTTATTAGTGACCAACCTAACTCTAGATCACCAATGTATATAGCCTTAGTATGGTAGCCATGTCAGCAAATGGAGAAGTAAAAAATACAAAGATAGAAGAGCTTAAAATGAACGTTTAAAAAAATAACCAATCAAATCATCCCCAAAACTCCACAATCAACCACCAATCTACACGTCACCACCCCAAATACCCCACGCCAGTTGAAAACCCCTGCCACTCCCCCCACATCACCGCAAAGGGCAGTGTTTCAGCATGAAGGGATCCCCATACCAACCAAACCGTGCATCTCACGAATCATCTTTGATAAGGCCGCTCATAAACCAAAACCAAAGCCATCGATGACCTTCTCTACAGCGTTTCCATCTAGTCACCCGGATCAACTAGTTGGTTCAAGGACCTTCATTCTTTAAATGACCCCTACCATCGCAACTACTCGGTATGGGTGTTCCAAAATCATTGAAATTTATGAACTGCCAAAGTCGAGCTAACTCAACCGATTTGGTTTGCGGATTACGATTTGGAAAAATAGGGTTCATGGTCCGATTTACATTTAGAAAAAGGCTGAAATGTTAAAAAAAAAACAATTCAAAATCATGATTTTTAATCTATATAGTTTTAACAGAACTAGCTTTTTTCTTGTACATGAATCAAACAACTATAATATGTATATATAATTATTTTAACTGACTTCGTGCTATTAATTATTTATTGTTCACTCTTTTTTCGTAAATGCTTTAATACTCAAAGGTAAAAACCTATCATTTCACTGAAGTTACAATACCTAATGATACGGTTAGGTGCTAAATAAAAGAAACTAACAAACCATCAAAATTGAACAATTTTGCTCGATATATATGACCCGACCAATTTGGTTTAATTTAAGAATAACATGTATTTATCGGTTTAGTCAAGAAATTTCTTCAAAACCGACCTACCAGATGTGATGACTTAACAACAAAGACCATTCACATCTTATCTCCCATCCTCTCAGGGTTGGCCTATTGGACTTATCAATATAAGCTAAGGCCTAGGGCCATCAAAAAACAAGGACCTCTATTTTTTTTTCTTTTCATACGTTAGATTTGTATTTGGCCCATTTAAACAAAGTTTCTAGGCCCAAGCTTTAGGATTTTAATTCAAGAGTCCAGACTGTCTGCACACCCTTCATTCCAGAATCTAGAACTAGCGAAACAACACACCAACACTTATTAATTGCGACGTCTTTTGAGTAACCAATGTGAAATTGATTGCGGATTAGGCGAAATTAGGGCTGATATCAGGGGTAATCCTCGCTATGGTTATTCAGTCTCTCAAATCTCAATTGCAGATTCTCAACAGGTAATGACTAAGTTTTCATCATCTACTAAGATGTATGTGTGTGTATATATTGAGCAACCCTAAAAAAATCACTATATCACTAACCACTTATCGAGTTGAATGATTTAATCTATAATATTTGTGATTTTGATTTGATATTCATGATTCTATTGATATTTTTAGGGTTTTCAAGTATTTCAGCATCAAAAAAGGGATCAAACGATTAGTGATTTGTATTGCTGATTTGCTAGCTTGGAAGACACTACTCAGGTTAGTTATAGTAAAGGGTTGATTTGTTGATTTTCTTTATACCAATTCAATAGGCCCCCACTTTGTAGTTCTCTTAGAACCTCCAAAAATGTTGGGCCAACCCTGCCTCCCCTCCTCACCATGATTGATCCACTAACCAACAGTTCCAATGACGATAATCAATTTTGGGGTATTGGTTTTGTGATTTTCATGGGAGATAGTTATATTCTCATATTCTCGAAGAAGAAAATGTGGAAAGGGGGGATGAAGTTTGGGAATTCAGCATGGAGGAAGGGGGCTAGGTAGTTTTTTATTTATGTATTTTGAATGGTAAGTGTATTTTGGGCATCTTATGAAATCTTAACTGGAAAATATAACGTATCCACTTCAGTGACAATCTCTATTATCCACAAATGCGCAGTGGTCAAAAGTGTAACAAATAAAAGTTATGGGCTAAAACCACAATATTTCCATACTACAAAGTACAACAATGTATAATTAACTTTTTATATTTATGTTTGTAAAGGAGCGAAAGCCATCAATCATATCACCGACACATCTCTTCATGGCAAATGGGTCTGTTAACCTCTCGACATTGGAATTTTGACTTTTTTCTTATAAATTGTAACACCTCGGAAATTTTTATCGAATCTTATGGCAACACGTGTCCAATCAACTCTCAAATATGCCTAATAATTTCGACGAGAGGGACTAATTGTGTAAAATGGTGGAAGATTGGATGTGGATGGACTAAATATGTCAACATGCCAAAGTTTAGCCTCTGAGTGACATTTACGGACCATAAAGCTTAATAGCTTACGGATCGTAAAGTTAATTAAATATTATAACTGGTAGGCGGTTACGGACCGTAAGACATTAGGTCTACGGACCGTAAGTAATTCAAAAACTATGGGCGCGAAACAAGGCTTACGAACCGTAAACCTGAGGCCCTTACGGTCTGTAAGACTCGATACTAGCAGATTTTGTTTGCTGCCCAAGGCATTCTGCCATGTTGCCACCTTCTCACGAATTTGAACTATTGCCCTAGTCTTGACACGTCCTATGATACTTATTAACATCAGGAGAAGCTTGCTAACACTTGGCATGATCTAAATGATCATGTTCAAGTATAAATCGCAACCATAACTCACCTCATTCTTTGCTCATTTTCATCTTTCCCTCTAAATCACTCATTTTGGAGTTTGTTTCTTCAGAGCCCTCCTACTAAGTTCAAGTTTCTCCTAGAACACTTTTAAGTATTCTTTCATGGTTCATTTCTTTTGTAGGCTAAGTTATTAGCCGAAAGTCAAGCAAATTGACTTTTGCTTTTACTTTCGGTTATGACAGTTATGGTTGTAACACCCCAAAAAATTATATATATATATGTGAGCGCGAGTGTGCAAGTAGAAGTGATGATTAAATAGTGACAAGAAACATAAGCTTAGTTAAAGTACAAGTTAAGATTTAACTAAAAGGATATGTTCGGCCACAATAACATAAACATCAAACTAGAGGGACCAAACTTGGATAAGTAGAAAGTAAATTAATAAAACCCAAAATTAAAACTCAAGACACATACATCAGATGTGTATGTGTCGATGAGAGTGTGAGAAGAAAAGGGAAAACCCATATCAACACAAATCAACCAAATTGAGTGAAGAATTGAAGCTTGAATCAATGCAGGAACTAAGATTTGTTATCATCTAAGTATTGTCATGATCCAGTAAGTAAAATTTCACGTTTTTAGCGATTTAATGAAGTGGGTTATGTATAATCCGTGAATGTTAAATGAAATTGAGCATGAATGTTAGATAAAATCAACATGTAGAGTTGTATTATGTTTAATTTTGATCATATTGATGATTCGGGGTAGAACCCACTTGTAGTTGTAGAAGATGGAGTTGATGTAGATTATGTTTAATGTTAATACTTGAAGTTATACATGGTAGATACATTTTGTTGATTGATTTGATATAAAACAAAAAGATGTATGATAAGATGAAGATTTGTAAAGATTGAATGATTATGTTAATCTATGTATGAACTATGAAAGAAATATGCTTTGAATACTTGTACGATATGCTTTATTAATGGTACGCACACAACATGTTCGATGAAATGCCTTGGTTGAATTAGTTGTGTTTTGACATGAATACTTGTTGAATCAATGAAGTAGGATGAAAATAAAAGTATATATGGTTGTATAAGATCATAACAAGTAGGGAAGCATGCTTAGGTGATGAATTGTATGGAAGCTAAAATCATGTTGTTGTAACCATATAGGAGCAAAGAAGGCATAAGTCATACCAAGGCGCAAATAGCACAAGATCACGGTAAGTTCAAGTGAACTTCTCTTTATCTTAATGCGAATCATGATGTTTGTTTCCTATTATATTGTTACAAAATGGTAAACTATAGTTAGGATGTGGTGTATGCAATGTGTCGAAATATCAAAGAATGTGAAGTATGTATGAAGACCCATTATGAACGGGTCAAAAAGTATGAATAGTAAGGTAAAGAAAAAGATAAGTAATGACTAGTAGTAAACGAGTCAAGTGAATGGAACTCAAGATGACGAAATGGGTATGTGTTGATTCATTGTGAATTGGTTGGATGAATCGAAGACGAATAACGAATGGAATTGTTAGCGGAAAAGAATGAATGATAAAAAGAATGTGTCCGCGTTGACTCATTGAGAAGGGTCAACCGGATGAAAATGAATGATGAAAAGAATGAGTTCGCGTTGACTCGTTGTTAACGAATCATCCAGGCATTAATGAGAAAGTTTAAAAGAATGGTTCATATGAGATCTATTCAAACGGACCAAAACTTTAAGGATGTTAGTTTTATAGATTGTTGTAGTAATATTATAATTAATGAATGAAATGTTAATCAAATTTGTTGTGGTGTTTAGGTAAAACTCCCATTTGATGATGCGCCTCGCTTGGAACGAACACACCTTTTGCTCCCTTTACGCTTCCGCAAGTATTAAAGGCAAACGGGTCAAAATACTTTTGGGTTTGTAAATAATGAACTTATTTTCAAAAGTTCCTTGTAAGTAGATGAACTAGTTTAAGTAATTAGTAGGTTTAAGATATGTTGTTAAAATATTTTGTAGTCATGTTTGTCGAACTAAATTACAAAAGGGCATGATGGGAATTTTGGGTTACGTTTCCAAAAGTTTAAAATTTTTAGTTTTTCATAAAAACTTTATAAAATAAAATTACAACATTTACCTAAACCCATATTAAAGTGTAAAAAATGAAATTTATAACTTATGATACTTTAAAATTGTAAGAAAAAAATAATAAAAAGCTTAATAATTAAGGATTAGAAAAAAGAGAGAAATATATAATGATTCTTTACTCAATTTTAATGATTATTAGTGGTGACTAAATGAGTGATGAAATTTGAAAGGTAATCATTTTCATTGAGTCAGAATAAAGTGGTGTTGATAAAGCCTCATGTGTAGTAGATGACACTACAAAGCATTAGGAGGTGCAATGGAAATTTGTACAAAATCAAATGAATAAGTTGGACCTTACAATGGTCAAGCCAATGTTCGAATTGAACATGGTTAAATGATCGTATTAAAATAGGTGATAATCCCCTATGAGGGCACCTCCTGAAGATCACGTTAAGTTGGTTAAATGAAGAGTAAAAGTTATGTTTAATTAAAAGTTAAAACACAATTTTTCGGAAAACATATATAATGAACTTATAAACGTTTAAACACATATTTTGACACCATATCTGTTGGTAAATAATATTAGAACATTACTAAACATATTCAGTCTTCCGTTTCCAGTTTATAGTCCAGTTCGCGACCGATAGTCTAGCAGTTTGACTCCTGCTTTGATTTTCGATTCTGACCCAATTTAGCTAAGTTAGCTACTGATTTGAAGTTGCATTATGATTATATATAGTTAAGGATACCTCTCTAAGGTACCGTATCGTTTTCTTTATATTATATTTAATCTAGCGTACCGTATCGTTTTCTTTATATCATAGTTAACTGGTCCAAGTCTATGACTTGAATAAGATTCGACCCGTTAACATTCTAATTGGTTATTGTACCATCCATTCCAGACTAGGGCATCCAGTAAATGGCAACCTTACTTGTCATGTTGTTTGATCGGTTGTGCTTATATATATTGTCTTTGGATTGTAAGACTTAAGTCAGGTAAATACTCTTAACCTATTTTTCATATACGGGCTTGAGATACGATATATTATTACCGCATGGTCGGGTATGGGATCAATGACCTATGTGTCGGGAATCCAAATAACCCATTTTAATTCATATTGCTTGATAATTTAAACATTGGGGGGTTAATATGACCATGTCTTGGATATCCTCGGCTCACTTAATTGTAAATGGCCACGACCTAAGCACAAGGTGTAGGCATACACCTGACAGATGCTAATGCTATAATAAAATATTTTTATAACCCAATACGGGTTTACTCAACAAGGGTATCAAAAGTGGTGTGTCGGTTAATCATGATCCCGGTATAGTTTCCGGACCCTATATGTATTGAAAGCATGTAAAACTGATAACATACGTTTATCCCAAGTTATTTATGAAAATATATGTACCCTTGTGTACCTAAATCATTTTGAAATATTTTCAAAATGTGTCGGTTATTTGTATTTACCAGTGTAAGCTGACGTATCTTCAAAAGACTAAGCACAGGTTGCAAAGTACGTAAATAGGCTGGAAGCTGCCGGTAAATGCTTAAGTGGAATTTGCAACTCTATGCATGAAGCCTCGTAGTCTGTTAAATAATCATCTTGGTTATTTATCGGATCCCCCTGTGGATCTTTTATAAACTTCCGGTCTGTATTAAATTTGAACATTTGGACATTTGTAATTGTAATAGTATTATATACTCCCAGACTTCCCTTGTGTTAATTGTGAATATCTATATCAATTTGTCACAAATAAACCCCAAGTCCAGGCCAACGAGAAATCAAGGTGTGACGAAAATCTATATTTCTTGTAGAATAATATAAGTTGGTCCCCTGGTTGTAATAAGTAGATAAGATAGCATCCTTGGCCAAGGGTGTGTTTTTCCACTAAATTTTTCTAGGAAACCTTTATCACTATATTGTGCGCAACATTGTGACCAAGTACGTCTATCTTTGGGTGCGATCACATGTTGAATGATCCTTAAAGCTCGACGACATGTCATCATTGGACTACTAATTAAATGTATGATTAAAAAGTATAATAGTATTTCTTTTCCGATTGATGACACATAAGATATGACGATTGTTTGAAAGATAATTTAAAACAAACTATTTAAGCATGTATGATTCTTGTACAAGACCAGAAATCAAAATTGGTAAAGTTTAATACAAGGGCTCATCTTATTTATATACCCTCAACTCTTATTCATATACCATTTTTACTCTATCTCTCTCGGTATATCATGTATATATAGGAGATAGAGGAGACGGACATAACAATGACCATAAATGCACAAGAAAACATCAAATCAAACCAAACTCCCTTTCTAACCACCTACATGTGCGTGAGAATGCAACCTACGTATATGTTATAGCTTTTACAAATATCTTATATAAGAGTATAAGAGTAAATTTACGTAAAGGAATAATTTAATGTATACCTATAAATTATATAATTAAATTAAACTAATAACTCATTTTTAAAATCTATCTACAAACCCAATTTATGGTAAAAGATAAATTTCAATATGTTTAGTATAAAATGTATGATAAATGTTGGATAAATTTGATATGTGTAGATTTACGTAAGATAAATTTCAATATATGTAGATTATGCATATAATAAATTTGGATACATGTAGATAAAGATAAAGTGTACTTACCAATGAGAGAAATAATAATTAACGAGAGAATTTTTAAATTTCTTTGTATTTATGCATGTTGTTCTTTATCTTCTCATCTTAATGTTTCTTCTCAAAAGATCTCCCCTCATATATTTGAGGATGGTTAATGCACAAATACAAGTTAACCTAAAAAGTGTAGTAAGGAATAAGAAGACAACACGTTACGCAAGAGACTTTTATGTGAAGAGGTTGTTGAGTCAATTTATACGTTCAGTTTTTTTTAACTTAAACAACTTTTATATACTTGTCTTTAAAAAAAATACCCCACAATCTATCATTTTATTCTTTAAAATGTGTGTGATATCGATATATTATTTTTAAATAACAAGTTTTTTAAAGTGTAACCTGTTACGTGTTTAACTATGTTGTTATACCATGTACACGGTGTTGATATACGCCGTGAGGTCTAGAATAATTTTGTGATTACGATAAAAGGTATCGTTATCTAACAACACAATCATATACATAGTTATCCAAACCTAAGCACATAAACACTATGTAAATAGTATAAAACACAATTATATTTTAATTTTACTATCTATATGACTATATCCATATCGAAATAATTTTTCCGTAAGACTAAATTCCAATTATAGTTAACGTTCACTTATAATAATTCAAAAATATTTGTTAAAAAAAGGTTTATTGGATTTTAATAATACGAAAAATGTTGGTTGACCAATTTCTTTTTCCAAAACTAGCAACCTCACGCGTCTTTGGAGCGCTCTTTCAAGCACGGGACGCGTCTTTGAAGCAAAAGCCAATAAACATGGACATGTGGTGCAAAAAGATGCATGGACGCAAAAGTTGTATTGCAAGGACGCATGGAGACACATGCTAAATCACCGGAGACAAGAAAATCCAAGGAAGATTCTAGAGCTTTGATGGTGCATGATCTTAATCCCAATCAATCCCATGTTTTTCAATTAGAATACTCATGTATCAATCCCGGAACTTTTGCGGACTGATTCGTGTGTGGCCGACGTTTGATGATGTCGAACAACGATTTACCTAGAACGATTTTATGGTGAAGTTGAGGATGGGTTTGGGTGTTTAAAGGTGAAATTGTGAGTTCTTGTTTAGTATTTATGGTCAAATTCAACTCCCCGAAGGCGTCTTCAACTTTCCGGACTCAAAGACGCATCCCGTGTTTGAAAAGTCGCTCCATGGAGCATGAGGTTGCACGTTTTTAATATAAATTGGTCAACTAAAATTTTGGTAATTTTCCCTCCTAACTTTGATTCATTGGTCGACATTAAGCCCAACTTCAAAAATTCCCTCTGACAATCTCAACTTGTAAGAATTTGGCACCAATCAATCCTTTTCTAATTAGGTTAGTTTTTGGCTGATGTGGCAGCTTACGTGACACAAACCTAGTTTATTGGCTGATGTGGCTGCTTATGTGGCACAAACTTACTTATTGGAGTTTAATAATCACAACTTTCACCGCCACCATCAACAACCACTGACGTGATGCGAGCGTGGGTGATTTTTAGATATATTTTAAGTACTTTTCACTCGTTTATTCAAGTTTTAAATTTATAAAAACACAATATGCAACTATCACTCTTTACAGCACGTTAGGGCAAGGCACCCATCGTTGATATAGTATAGTGATGGTAAGATACGAGGTCGTCTAAGGACACAAGAACTTTTAATACCGGAATATCGTCGTCTTCTAATCTAATCAAATTTTTAGAAAAGATTTTTAATAAATAAACATAAAGAAATAGATTAAGATAATAAAATAGACATATAGACAAGATAGAATCACTTTGTTCTGACACGTTAACTACGTATCTGTAACATCCGTCGAAAAACGGGTTTTCAAAACCCGCTTCGTGTATTAATCAAATATCCAGTTATAAATTTTCGTTGCGTATTTATTGCTCAAATTAATTTTTAACGATACATAATTAATAAATATATTAGAATTTAAAAACCATAATTTAAAATTTCTAATAAATAAGGAATAAAAAAATAAATGTGGACGCCGGGTTTCGAACCCAGGTCACCCACAAGCCAAAGCACACAACACACCGCTCCGCCACACACTGTCTTTGTGATAAACATTAAAACAAATAACACTTATAATAAAACTCGAAAATCAAATTCAGTAATCGGCGCGCCCAGACTAATCGCCACCGGAAAAATAGGCAATCCGCGATTCTTGCCATTTTCCTTTTCACCAAAACACGTTAACCGACTTCGGCATCGGTTATCACCGATGTCTGACCCTCAATTTTAGTCGTAACCGCCGGAAAACCCTTGACCGCGAATCAAGACCCAAAAACGGACCCAATTCACTCAGTTCTTCCCTATAAATACCCACTCAATCTTCCGGAAATCCTTTCGCTCAGAACCGCTCACTTTTTCGAAGCTTTAGCTCGTCGCCGGAGATATTCTGCATTCGCCGGACTTTCACCGGAAAACCGAGACTTACTCCAAATCGGTAATATTCTCGACTCTTTTGTTTGCAATCCATTATTCGGCATGTATTAACATAAATCGTTCAACCAGAATCTGTCTCAGACAACGTTGCCGGGAATTCCTGCACTCACCGGAAAATCACTGAAATTTCGAAGTCTCACTGTCGATCGGTACAATCATCTAAACCCTCCTGATATCCCTTGTTTAGTAACTTAATTGCACAACACATTGATCAAAACTGTTAATCGATTCACTCAGTCGGAAGTCACCAATTAGCGCCGACGAATTTTGCCGGAAAATCTGAAGAAGACACTCTGTGATTGGTACATCTTATTCCTTAATTCCTTTCTTTTACTTCAATTCAATCAATCATAAGCGTAGTTGGTCAATTAAACAAACAGTCAATTCACTGTTCGGTAATTCGATAAGCGAAGAAGATGAAGTTAAAACATGTGTATAAGTATAATTAAAAACGGATATTCGAACGGGTTAGACACACAATCCAGCGGTGGACTGTGTGCACAAACAATGCACACGTCCCGGGTTCGAATCGCACACGTTACCGAATTTCAGAATTAAAACCAACATTTTTACAACTGAATCAGAACAAGTCACAGAATGTTTATAGAGTAATATAATTCATAAGTTTAACAGATTTGACACACAGCCCAACTGGTTGGGCTGTGCGCACTCGAACCGAAGGACCCGAGTTCGACTCCGGGTCCCTGCAACCGGTTCGGCCATATAAACATTTTTAATAAAACCAAATAAGTTTAAAATTAATTAGTATATAAATATAATTAAAACAGAGAATATTTCGGGTTAGACACGTAGCTCAGTTGGTAGAGCTGCGTGCACGTAAACGAGAGGTCCCGAGTTCGAACCTCACTCAGCGCATACAAACACACAGTCCGACCGGTCAACGGTCAACAGGGTCAAAAAGTTAATATTTTTTTCTTTTTATTTATTTATTTAATCAGAAAATTATTTAAAAATACTTAAAAATAATATTTTTAAAGTTAGAGAATGTCCTTAAACTCATAAAAACAAATCTAGAAATCCCATTAAGATTAAGAATTAAAAGTATTAAACTCAAATAAAATCCATTTATTTACCGAATCATTTCGTTACTATTTTAGGTTAGTTTTTCCTCGTCGATCAAATCCTAAAATTCGTGCGCATCCAACGTCATCAAAGAACGACCCAATGTGAGTGAATCTCTACCAATTCCCCGTTTTAATCATGTTTTGGGGTGTATCATGTGTCGTTTAATTCCTTATTATATTTAAACACTTGTGCATCCATCATATCCGTGATCAAATGTGTATCAATTGTTGTGTGGATTATATGTAGTTTGGATTTATCATTTTCAGTGCACGCATATCATTAGGCCCATCAGTTCCCCGTGGGAGACGGGTTGAGCATCAGGTGCCTCATACGATCGGCTCCGTTTGATTGAGCATTGATCTCACATTCATCATCATTCATATCATATACTCATTCAAAGTGGTTTGTGTTTGTTATTTATATATGTTTGCTCACATGTGATTATTGCACAAATTTTCAATATTAAATAAAACAAGAAATTAATAACAATGTTTTATCAAGGTTCACTCGCCAACTTTTGTTGACCCAAAATATCCCCCGTTTTACACATGATACAGGTGATCCAGTTGAGGCAAGAAACACATAGGAAGGCCTAGAAGAATAAATCAGTTTAAGCTTTGGATTATTTACATAGTTTTCATTTCCTTGTAATTGTATGGATTTTGATTTGGATATTTAAGTTGTAATTTGAAATTAATAAATATGAAACATTTTAGTAAACATCATGAGCTTTGGTGATAACCCAATTATGCCCCGACTCTTATTCCGCTGCGGGTCGGGGTGTGACAGTATCCTTTGATGATTTCTGTACTTTGGGTTTTTAAGAGATTATCTTAGTTAAAGTGGCACGTCCCTCTTTTGGAGGCAATGCTACCCTCAGTCGTATTAGTCTGAGTCAGCAGGGATACAATCCCGCAAGTTCGGAATATGAAATATAATTAAGTAAGTTATTAATGCAAAATGTGGCATTTCCCTCTTTTAGAGGCAACGCTACCCTCGACCATATTGGTCTGGGTCAGCAGGGATATAGTCCCGCAAGGCCAGTTTAAAGTTTTAATAGTAGTTTATTTATAAGGGATTCAAGCCGTTCTTACTTCATCCGATTTGATGTTATCTGCCTTAAGGGAAGTCTTAATAATCTTGAACTAAGTCCTTGCAGGATCTATACACTGAACGAGGAAAGAACTTTACCCATACCATCATTCTAATCCCCTTCCAGGCCGCTCTTTATGTAAACCGTAAAGACACGAATGAGTGAATCAATGAAACATAAAGCGATTATAAAATAAATTCACTTTCAATATAAAAAACTAGTTATTAAAGTCATTAATACATACCCAATTAAAAAGTTAACCAAAGCTAGGAAATCAAAAGCAATACATGAATAACTTGTCTTCACTAGGTGATATAAGAGATAGCCCACCATGGCCTTTGTTTGACAAAAAACTCTTACGATAAATCTTAGATCCCGAGACTGCTACACACACTCTAAGTATGAAGGATGGACATGGGGGGTGATGGTGGTATTGTGGTGGTGGAGTGGTGGAAGGTGTGAGTGAAGTGGTTCGCCAAGAGATGAGTTGGAATGAAACCAAGCACCTCTATTTATAGCTGGAAACAATGAGTTCACACGGCCCCGTGTCAACTTTCTTCTCTGTCTTCATTTAATGAGTTTGTCACATCAGATGCTTGCACGACCCCGTGACCATTGTACTTGCTGTATTATCCAAGATTCGCAAATCTGGAAGTTGACCACGGCCCGTGTCTATTGGACACGACCCCGTGTCTCTTGTCTGTTTCTGTTTGCCTTTTTCTTTTCTGGAATCTTGAAGGCACGACCCTATGCCGAACAGGCACGACCCCGTGATTGAGTTCTAATTCGTTGTTTTTAGTCTTGGGGTGAAGCTTGGAGGGTTGGTATAGTGTGTTATCTTCTCGTCTTCTGTACTTGTGTTGGTTTTTGTCGTTAATTTGTTCATTTTGTACATTTAAACTCTTTTAATCCTGAAAAATCAAAAGTATATAAAGAAAAATACTTTTCTCAACATTACTACTAAAGTGTTGATTTTATACTGTATTTGATACAATTTATATGTTGTATTTGGCGCATATCAAATAACCCAACACTTGAATCTTTGCTTGTCCTCAAGCAAAACTCTTTTAGTATTGCTTACACACTCAAATGGAATTGGTAGAGAAGAAGTTTTTGGGTCTTGTTTGTAAGGTGTCGAGAATCCAAGTTTTTTTATTCATATTTTTATTATATTTACAATCCTATTCGACATAATTTATTTAGAACACTTTTTAAGAAAAATAAATATTTTTGGGCATAATATGTCTTTATAAAATTTCATTTAGCTATATACAAATTCACATACCTCACAAGTGATCACTCAACACCCGGCCGAAGATGTATAAGTGAAACGCTCGACACCGGTATGTGAATTACTTTTACCATATGCTTGACAACTAATCAAACCTCTTTCTTTTTAACATAATCTTTGTAAATATCAAGAGGGCTTTAAAAATGGTAGGTTTTGGCTCGGGTATGGTAGTTTTATTGGAAAGTGGCTAAAAGCGTAAAATGTCGGTTTTCTTTTGAAAACTTATTTATTTGTGACTTAGGTACAAATTAAAGACTTATAAGCAATAATTTTGCTTATTTTATTTCAAATGATAAGGTTTTTTTTGATAAAATACTTAAGTCACCTCTTTTTATATATTTCAAAATAACCGCATTTTACTAAAACAAAGGGGTGTAAAAACAAAAATTGGTTTGGGTGATGGGTGTAACATTCATGTAAAACAGGTTACAAAACCCGCACCGTTTAAAAATCAAGTATTTATTTGAAGTTCGTTGCACATTTAGTTGTGTTATTTAAATTGATATTTATAGTTAATAAATAATTAATTAAGATCTATAAATAATATTATATATATATATATATATATATATATATATATATATATATATATACATATAAATAAAGAGAAATAGCTAAAAATAATAAAATAAAATAATAAACAAAGGGGGAGTCGGGAATCAAACTCGAGTTTCCCCACAAAGTTCACACAACCTACACCACTAGACTACACACACTTATGTTTAAATTTGAAAACAAACTAAATTTTTAATAAAACCGCAAACAAATATGCAAGATTCAAAAAAATTCAGAAAACTGTAACCACCAAAACCATCATCAATTCTCCCTTTTATGTTCGCTTTAAACCACGGAAACAGTTTCAAATTTGTGAGTTAAGTGCAATCATTGGGTCAAAACGGTTATGTATTTATGGGGAGATTTTAATGTTTTGACCGGAATCTTCGAAACCGAAACCCACATTCAAACCAGCTTTTACCTATAAATAGGGATCCTTGCACCTCAGTTGAACTCACTCACATCCTCTCATCTCTCTAAAACTCTCGAAAGAACCTCCACAGTCTCAATTCTGCTTCTCGCCGGAAAACCGTGCATCGCCGGAATAAAACCGGAGAACTGCTAAATTCGGTACAAATACTTAATTTCCTTTTATTATCATTTGATTCGTGATATATTATAATACATTAATCCAATCTGTTTAAATGGATTGACAGTCGGGTATGATGATTCTGGTTTTGTTTATGAAGAAGATGAAGTCTTGTTAATATATAAATATAAATAAAAACGAGTTTTTAATCGGGTTAGACACACAGTCCAGTGGTGGACTGTGTGCATCTTAAACAATGTGTCCCGGGTTTGAGTCTTAGATACGGTCCGACTTCCTTAATTAAATCCAACCTTTTTATTTCTTATATATAACAGTATTCGGCAAGTGTATAAATTTAATTAAAAACCAATATTCAACGGGTTAGACACACAGCCCAACTGGTTGGGCTGTGTGCACACGATAGAAGAGACCCGAGTTCGATCCGGCCTCTATCACCGGTTCGACCATTTACAAAACCTTTTTAATTAAATGAATTTATGACTTAAATCAGTTAGTATATATATATATATATATATATAATTAAAAATCAAGATTATTTCAGGTTAGACACGTAGCTCAGTTGGTAGAGCTGCGTGCACGTATACGAGAGGTCACGAGTTCGAACCTCACACACGCTGCCAATTTCAAACATTAAACCGGTCAGACCACCTTGTCAGACCTGACAAGGTCAAATTGTTAAAATTTTATTTTATTTATTTCTTTATTATTATTATTTAAAAACCATCTAAAAATGTTTAAAAATAAAATTTTTAAGTTTAAAAATTACATTAATTACCACAAAAATAAATCTAAAAACCTAATAAAGAGCACTAACTGAAAGTATTAATTTCAAGTAAAATTTATTTATTTATCGAATTATTACGTTATTATTTAGGTTAGTTTCTCTCAAGGTTAAATCCAAATTCGAGCGCATTCGTCGTCAATCCAAGGAAACGCAGTGAATCCTTACAAATTCCCCTTTTTATTCATATTTTGGGGTGTATCATGTGTCGTTTCATATATTTCGTTTATTAAAACACTTGTGCTATTACCATTATATGATCTAACGTGTGATATAAATGTTATTTGTTGTATTGTGTGTTTACATTTTTGTCAGTTGCGTGCAATCATTCACATTAGGCCCATCAGTTCCTCGTTGGAGACGAGTTGAGCATCAGGTGCCTCATTAGATCGGCTCCGTTTGATTGAGCCTTGATCTCATTGTTCATCATTTGTCATGCTTGTGTGTACATTGATTGATAATATGTGGTTTGTGGTTAGATTTACATATGCGTTTACTCATATTTGGTTTATGCACATTTTATTAAATAACCAATATAACTAATTCGTTCAAATGTTTAAATAAGATTCAATTGCCAACTTTTGTTGACCCAAAACCCTATTTTTACACATGATACAGGTGGACAGGTTGAAGCAAGGAACACATAGGAAATTGCCTTATAAAGAAGTCATGAATGTTGTGTTTAAAACATATTGTGCTTGTATGTATACGTGTTTGTTGTAATTTATCCTTTTAATTGGGAGTAATAAATATGAAACTTTATTATAGTAAATGTCATGAGATTTGATGAAAACCTAATCATGTCCCGACTACCATTTCCGCTACAGGTTAGGGTGTGACAATGGGTGATTTGTGCAAAATGACATTTTACGGGTTTTTGAAATGAAAAGTTTAGGCTCAAATGGGTTAAACTAGAGGATTTTTTGGTAGTATAGAAAATAAGTTGAAAAATAAAAATCCTAATGCCTCCATCATATACTTTCTTGGGTTAGTTGGTTAGGACCGGGAATGTATTGTCTTGTCAAGTTCTAAATTTGTGGGAAAAATGGTAAAAGTGTGAAATTATATATATAATCAAATTTTAAAAAAGAATAGTTATCCATTTTTATGAAATTTTCTTATATGGTTCTTTTTATCACGTCACTATCGGTTGTAAATTTATAAAAAAAAATTAGAACTTTATTTCTAACTTAAACTATAAACAAGACAAAACAAAATAAAAAAAATATCTTTAAAAAAGATTTAAGGTGTTTTAAGAGTTACAAGTAGAGTTTTGTGTAACGTTTAATCTAAGACAAAGAAATTTAACTTAAGCTTTCCCCTTAAAAAACTCTAAAGATTACCTTTTTAATATGATAAATGTATTATTTTAAAATACACCTAACAACATTCACTTTTTCAATATCATCTTTGTCTTCAACTTTCTACATTCACCACCTATATTTTTGGTAAGTAAATACTTATTTTGTGTGGTTTTAAAGCCCCCACTTTTTTGGAGCAACATTTTGTAAAGTGGTTAAAAAAATCGCTGCAAATAACATTTTTCACCATTCCAAGAAATAATCCTTATACTAGTGATATTTGGTTGATAAGACTACATAGGGACACCCCTCCCCTAAGTAACATATAGATTTGTCTACATAAATCCTATGTTATGATATTGACTATCAAAGTCTTAATAGTCTTCTTCAAAGTATGATGATATTGACTCTTAAAATTTAAGTCTCAATAGTATTCTTAAAATCACATATTAAACAACTAAAAGAACTAGAATTAATATAGTGACATATAAAAAATCTTTGGGTTTTAAAATGTGTTCAAAGTTAATAATATCTTTTCAGATCATTATGCATTGATATAAATTGATGATATTCCAATGATTGGTTTCTTTTCTAGATAGCCATCTTATTCTAATTTAATACTTGCGTTTGTTTATTATTTTAGTGAACTCTAGAAATAACAGTTATAGAATTTTCATTTTTCGAAAGTTATCACACACTCTCTTTTATTATTAGCAAATAAGAAAAATACAAGTGTTAAAAAGGGTTAACAAGGAAGATGTGTGAATGAGATCCTACAAAATTAATATAAGGATTTATAAGTTAAAAATGAAACCACTATGACAAAACACATACAAAAAGTAGTATGACAAGCGGTGTTACAGTATTTTAATCTCTTTCACTATTTTTACCCTATAATTTCATAAAAAACAACTATAATTTCTCTCATTTCAATTAGATAATACTTTTATACATTTATCATTACCTTTTTCCTATCCTTACGCATAACCACTTTCAAAATATATTAATAAATTATTGAGGGGGAGCCGTGTCCCCTCAAATATACAGAAACAATAACATCTTCTCTCTTTCACTCACAACCATTTACGGTTGAAAGATAAACATGCATAGTGGAAAAATGACTAGGGTTTATTCAATAGAAAAGTATTACATTCAAATGAAAGAGAAATAAATATTATATAGTCGGGCTACAAGCTTACTAGCTAATGGGTCAAAACCCACAATAAACTAAACTATTTTATTATGCTAAAATCCCCCATCGAACTCGCAATGCAACAGTAATAATCATTGAGAGTTTATCACATAAGAATCGAAACCGAGACGCCAACTGAGCCTTTGTGAAAATATCTGCAATCTGCAAGGCTGAAAGGGAAGTGAGATTGTTCCAAGCTGAAAAACAGAGTTCTTAGCGATCTGCATGGCACTTTTGTTATCATAATGTAAAGGGGTAGGCTGAGAGATGATAACCCCCATATCTTAAAGAAGCCATCGTAACCAAACAATTTCACATGTCGTCACAACCATAGCACGATACTCAGCCTCAGTAGACATCTTGAAACATCTTGTTTCTTACTTTTTCATGAGATTAATGAATCTCCAAGGAAAACACAGAAACCAGTTGTGGATTTGTGATCATTGCGATCACTATCCCAATCAGCATCACTGTAGGCACGTAACTCTAGGGAAGATATGTATATATTTTGATAAATTCTTGCTCGTTGATATAGATCAGATATATATTTTGTCTGAGAAAGGAGGTATCTTTTCTGAGACTAAGTCACCTCAATACTAAAAAAATACCGTAGTAGACCCAAATCCTTCATAGCAAAATGGTGAGCCAAATCACGTTTCAAGGCCTCAATACCATCATAATCATTGCATGTAATAATCATATCATCAACATATAAAGACAGAAGAATGCGTCCAGTACCCATACATCGAAAAAACAATGCCGAATCGTGATTATTAGGAATAAAACCAAGGAAGTAATCACAGTAGATAATTTCTCAAACCAAGAACAAGGGGCTTGTTTAAGGCCATATAGAGCTTTGTGAAGGCGACATAATTCACCAGCCTGATGAGCAATTCCTGGGGGAGGAATCATGAAAACCTCCTCATGGAGATCACCATTCAGATTGGCATTCTTGACATCCATCCGACAAGTCTTCCACTAATAAATAGATGTAACAGCTATGAGAGTACAGACTTTAGTCATTTTTACAACAGGAGCAAATGTTTCTCATAATCCATACCATACTTTTGTGAGTATTCTTTCGCTATAAGTCTAGCCTTCTATCGCTCAACAGAACCATTATATACCCAACAATAACCAATTGCTTGTTTACTAGGTGGTTGTGGAACCAAATCCCATATTTGTGTATGATGAAGAGCAGTGAGCTCTTCAGCCATAGCATTTTGCCAAAGAGGATTAGAGACAACCTCTTTACACGATACAAATTCAAATATTTGATGTATATTTGCAATAAAGGAAGCAAATAAAACCGAATAAGTAAAGTAGGCAAAATATGGTAACTTGGTGGACTTACATTCACGAGTAGACCTCCTCAGAGGTGGGGCTGTCTCAATAGATGAAGGAGTTGTCTCAGGCATAGCCGAACCTGTAATTATGTTTGACGATGTATGGGGCCTTGAACAGATCCATCGGGTGTTACTCGACCATTAGGTTCCACTAAGCCATCAGGTTCAACAAATGTAGTAGGAACATTAAATGAAGTTGATGCATCAATTTCACAAGTGAAATGGTCAATGTTCAGAAGATCTGACTTTATTATATCATACGACTTGGATGGGATAGAAATAAAAAAGAATATGCTTGAGGAAGAAAACATGCCTCGAAACATACAACTTCTTAGTTAGAGGTCAAAACAACGATATCTTTTTTGTGTAGTGCCATAACCTTTCGGATCATAGTGCTGATTCAGTTTTGTCTCGTTCAACATGAGGACAATGAACATAGCAAGTACATCTGGAAACCCTTAATTCATCATAATCTAGGAGTTCGTCGTATAGTTTCTCAAAAGAAAACATCCCATAATTATGAGCAGGAGGGATCCGATTAATTACATTTTGGACAGTTAGGAGTGCTTCTCCCAAAAAAAACACTCAGAACATCAGCAGATAGAATAAATGAGCGAGTAGTTTCCATAAGACGAATGTGTTTCCTTTCAGCAACACCATTCTGGTGAGGGGTGCTGGTACAAGATGCCTAGTGTATTGTACTATCTGAGGCAAGTAATTGGCTAAAAGCATTGGAGGTTATTCGCCCCCTTGGTTAGATCGTAAGCACTTTATCACAACCGATTGTTGCATCTTAACATAGGCTTTAAAGTCTTTGTAAATGCCAAAGAATTCGGATTTACGCCTCATAAGATACACCTAGGTATAACGAGTCATCTATAAAAGATACATAATAATTTGATCCACCCTTAGTGGAGATTGGTGATGGACCCCACACATCAGAATGCACAATATCGAAAGAAGCAGCAGAACGAGAAATACTTTTTTCGAAAGGCAAAGCCAAGAATTTAACAAGTTTGCAACCACCACAATTAGAAATATCACAAGTGTTCAATTGTCCCAAATCACCTATAGAAACCAAAAACTTTAAACTCGATGCTGACACATGTGCCAAACGAGAATGCCACATATAGAAATCAGGTGATGAACGACTCAAGCGAAAGGAAGACAAGTCAACACTAGAAGTAGCCACACCAATTTCTTTAAGACATCCAAGACATAAAGTTCACCTACCCTACGCTCGGTCCTAATCGCCCTCATGGAATTTGAATCCTTTACACAACAAAAGTAATAAAAAAGAACACCTAATGATCTTATTTGCAAAACTGATTAACTGAAACAAGGTTTAGAGCAAGATTTGGAATATAATAAAGTTATTGAGAGAAATATGAGGGGTAACAACTGATCTAGTACCCTTTACAGGCGTTGATGTAGTACTAGCAGACATCATAGATGCTAGTGAACCAGATGTCAAAGACACAAAATATGACAAGTAAGGTGACATATGATGAAATGCACCAGAATCTAAAATCCAAAAGGATGAAGGAAAACCTGAGGCACTAGATGAAGACATGCCTAAATTTAGAAACAGTTTAAATTGCTCAAAAACCTGAGGATATGAAGCATGCATTGGGATAGGACCAAAGGGTGCTATCGGGTTTGAAACGCGTCGTTGCTGTAGTGATATCTTGTTAAGCAACAATGGACACCGAGACTTCCAATGATTTTCCTGTTTGCAATATGCACATTGATCGAAAGCAACTTTAAAGTCACGTGTAGACAAAAGAGAATTATCCATGATAAAAATAACTGAAACCCAATCAGAACGGTGCCACAAATGAGAGCAACCAAATACGAAACTCAAATCAAACCAATCAAGTCGAACTAATCCAAACTTTTCGTCCAAACTAACTTTTCATCCAAGCTAACTTTACACCAAAACCCAATAAGTTTGTCAGAGACCAACCTTTTGCTAAAACCAACAACTCGCCAAAGTCAAACAATTTGCAAAACACAACAATTCGCCACACTCAACAATTCGCAAAACTAACCTTTTGTAAAAACCCACCACTAGAAACGATAACAACACCAAATACGAACTCAACAGTGGAAGCAAATACGAACCGATAGCGGAAGCAACTAATACGAAACAAATAAAAATTCTAACATGAACCAAAGTAGGAACCAAATTTCGAACCCAAAATCACAAATACTTGCTTATATTTCTTGTATGTACTTAACTGTAATATGGAACCAACATGGCAGTATAGCAAAAAAGATTTCCTCATCATTCAATTCTTAACAAGTTTCTTTAACGAGAACTAATACCATACGTAATGGTTAATGCTCTATAAGGGGTATTTTCGCCACGTCAGCCTCATAACGTCATTTTAAAAATGTATGACGGTTAATGCTCATTTCATTCATTACTTTCCATTTTTTGTCCCTTCTTTGAGCATTATTTTAGAAATGTCTCTTCCTTTTCATGCCCCTATAATGTCAAAAGAAACGGCGTTAGAGGCGTTATCAAACCCTTTCATACCCTTCTAATACCCATTACGCATATTCTAAAAGAAATTATTGACATATAAAACTCATGGCCTAAAAGGAATTATTGACGTATAAAACATCATGTTAAAGACTGTTTTTAGAATTTCATAAAACGACACTAGAACGATGAAGGCACCTGCATGAATCTAGGACTTTATCCAATGCATGGGTTGACAAAAACGCTGCATGAATTTGACAAAGAAATGGTAGATAAGAAACAAATATAAATAAATTAATAATACCGTTGGGATAGTGAAGTCATAATGATTTAGGGCAAGTTAGGTGTAAGGGGCAACCAACGAACAAGGCAAGAACCGTCCATATCATTTATTCAATATAGTTGGGAAATTCAACAATTTATTGGTCCTAGAATGGAAGGCGCAATCCCCAAATGTGGAGTGATAAACTTTTTTTTAACTAATAATATCAAATCGTGTTAACTCATCACTCCACTCCCTATTTTGCACTTAATCACTAGGGGTGCTCAAACATATGGGGTGTTTATTTGTTTTTTTATATATTGCACGAAAACACATGTTACCACTCCCCAAAATGCTTCGGTGACTACTTGCTGAATTGGGGACTCACTGCACAAGGAAACGGGGGTGGTGGCACCTTGCCGATTGGTGAACTAGACTTACTAAAGGGGTTACCGAAGGTGCCCTTTCCACCCTTATGTTTCAGTGAGTTAAACCTATCTTCCTCATAATGATTATGATTTCTTTGCCCGATAATTTTACTTATCTTATAGTATTCACGTTCCTTTCATCTCTTTTTATCTTATAATTTTATAAAAAATAACTATATTTTTTTCTGTTATTTTAATTAAATAATATTTTTTTTATTTTATCATTACATTTTCTCTCCTCCAACTTATAATCACTTTCAAAATATATTTAAAAATTATAGAGGGTGAACAATATCCCTCAAATTTAGAGATGACCAGTAATATTTTCTTCTGCCTCTCACAAGCACTTCCAACCATTTACAATCACTTTTCATAATATGTAAAGTTCTTTGAAAAAAAATTGGGTGATGGATTGTGAATGTTCTAAATGCTCTTAGAGCATTCACATCCACCCCCCCCCCCCCCCCAAAAAAAAATTATGTGAGTGAGGTTTTATTTTATGAAAAGTTATTGTCAACCCTTTATAATTTTTTAATATATTTTGAAAGTGGTTGTAAGTGAAAGAGTGAGAAAATGTAATGAGAAAACTATTAAAAAATATTATTTAATTGAAAACGAGAGAGAAACGATTGTGACTTTTAGTATAATATAGGGTTAAAAATGGGGGTTGGATGTGAATGCTCTTGCTTCTAAGTCTATACTTTCTCTTTAGAGTGGGACATGAGATTGATAGCGCTAGGCTATGCCACATGCCTTTTGGTCTTAAAATCATTACATACTTTTAGAGCTGCAAACGAATCAAACGTTTCACGAATAGTTTGTGAACCATTCGGCGTGAAGTTTGTTTGTGCTCGTTCGTTTATTAAACAAACGAACACAAACAAAAAATTTCGTTCATTTATGTTGTGAACGTTCGGTAACGTGTCCGTTTGTGCTTGATAGTTCATTAGTGTTTTTACTTTTTATAGTTTATTAATATATTTAAAAATCCGACAAGTAAAATATTTAATAAGTGTCGGTGTATTATATAGTCTTTTCATGAACGGTTGTTTGTTTTCGTTTATTTCCATTTAGTTCATGAACATTAGTTTGTGCTTATTAACATGTTGCCTAAAATTAACAAACAAACACGAGCAAGTTCATTTCATTAACAAAGAAACACGAACATAAAATCTCATTCGGTTTGTGTTCATGAATTTTTTGTGAACACAAATATTACTTAACAAACGAACACTTGTTCGTGTCTCTTTGATTCGCTTGCAGCCCTAAATTTGGAACCCACGATAAATGTCAGATAAAACATCTGAATTTAAAAAAAGTTGAAAAAAATATATGTAATTTAATTTTTATATATTTTTTTCTTTTGCCCTAGGGATAAGACATTTGGAGCGAGATTTCGATATGAAGTGGCTTGGATTAGAGGTGCACATATCGGGTTCAATAACCGGTTCTGCGTATTGTATTAAAGGGGAAAATCGGTTATTGATATACCGGGTTCTGATTATTGGCTTAAAAAACCATACCCTATGTATCAGTTTCAGTTAGGGTGTGGAACCGATTCTTCCGGTTCCCTGGTAATTTAATACCCTTTTTCGAGTATGAAAAAAAAACTTGTCCGTTATAAAAAAAAACCAATTTTGAGGCTGCAACTTTTTTTTCATACAAATATTTTTTTTTGCCTAGAAACCAAAAAAGGCATAGTAATTAGAAACTTCAACTATTTCAAAGATATAAACTTAAAAACATAAAAATAAAGATTAATATATATATTTTTTAATAGAATAACTAGAAAAAACATATATATTTTCGAGTATTTGGAAAACCCAGTTCGGGTATTAGGAAAACCCGGTTCTAGGTATTGAATTGGAACCGGTCATCGAATATAATCAGGTACAAATTGGTTCCAGTTCCAGGTTTGGTTTTTGATTCTAAAATGATACCCTATGTGTACCCTACGGATAGGGCCAGTTCCTACATACCCGGTTACAGGTTTTTTCATGGGTACGGTTCTGGTTTTTTTATACAGCCTGTTGCGAATCTCGAACTTTTAAATAGAAGGTGAGAAACTCAATACATATAAAATTTTCAATAAAAATAACTTATAAGCGCAAAAAAGGGAGGCTGGGAGATGCGCCCCTTCGTTTAGCAGTAAGTTGTTGATCGAAAACACCGCAACCCTGGCGACAAAAAGATAAAGGGAAACTATTTCGGTCCCATTCTTTATGGGGGAAACAGAAATGGCCGTATGTGCAACAGGGTGAAGGCATCAAATCAAGCACAAAGATCATTAAGGAGATAAAATCTCAATTGTTTTGGTGGATAAATAAGAGGAGCTAGATTGCAATCACTTGGTCTAAGTGGATGTTTTCGGTCATGGTACTTAAGCCTAGATGTCGGACCATATGAAACATTGTTCGAAAGTAATACTTTGACCTTGTCTTGATAACGCATATTAAGCCTAGTGACAGATCCAAGAATTATTTTCTAAGAATACAAACGAGGGATATAACAAAAATTTTAAAGGGTGCGATCGGAATTTTAGATATAAAATACACTAACTTTTTATTGAGGGCGTCCGTCCACTCAACCCCTCACTTGGGTCCGCCATGATTATTGATTAAGCCCATCAACATCTAACATGTCTCTTTGATCATGTTTCATGTCTAGTCTCCCTATCATCTTAATATAATTTACAAAATCTCATTTTTGTTTGTAAGTTATAAGTTAAAAGCTTAACATCATCAAATGTAAACCTTGTAGCATATTAATTATCACATAAAATAATCATCAAATGTAAACCCTGTAGCATATTAATTATCACATAAAATAATATATCGTAATCACATTATATGTTGGGTATTCATAAGTGATATCGAATAGGTGTGTGATTGGCAAAATACGATGGTCCCATTGTAGGACATGGTGAAATAACGTCCACGACACCTGTATGGGCTACAAAACCCCTTGCCATTTATGACATTTAAATCATGGCAAATTCTACCTAGAAAAATAGTAAAAAGCTTAGAAATTAAAATAACAAAGGTGTGAGAAGTTCAAAATTAAATATAACAATTCCTCCACAACTATATTTGGTTACAACTATTCATGGTTGATTTTAAAAATGAATCATAGCATTCGGAAATCGTAAAAAACTAAAGGTTGTTAAATATTTGTACAGTCTTATGTAATACTTGTTGAGTTATCAAACGAGGTAGATACGAAGAAAGTTCAATTTATATAGAAAAACATGTGATGTATGATATTTAGAAAGGTCACACGTATGTTACATTACAAGTGATATATAGACGCACTGTTGTACGCACTATTATATCCGCACAATACGTTCATGTTTTAGATCTTGATAATCTAGATGCAACATTGTACGTTAGAAGTATAGCTGTAAATGGTTTAAAAATCATTGTTCGTAACAAGTTTAGATTTACAAAGTTACAATTGTAATGGGACAAATTAAACCTTTTGCTTTAACAATTTTAAATGCACTCTTATAATAAATAGTGCATCAACATTTAAATAACATTGTTTTTTAGTGGTTTTAAAAAACAAAAACATTAAATCAGAAAAAAAAATAACCACTTAATTCATTTAACTACTGGTTCATCATTTTTAAAATTTTTAATTTTCACGTACATATTTGTGTGTTATATAAATAAATAACTATTAAACAATGTCTAAATGATATTATAATGTCATGTATTATGTTCTATAAATAATCCGAATTTATTTATATTCTTTTTAAATTTGAGTAAAGTGTGTTATGATCAAATACAAAGTGTAAAATAAATTAGAAAGGTAAGAATGATTCTAGTACATTGAGCTTAAATTTAGAGGGTTGAAATTAGTTTTATTGGAAATAACTAGTGCAAGGGCATAAATGGAATATCACATATTTGTTGATTTTCTATCTTCATATTCAAGATACATATCGATTCCTCAATCATATTAAAACGTCTATAATTGTTTCATACGTATCTTTCTAAAGAAAATCACCATAATAATCAACGTTTTATATCTTTAATAGGAGTATGATATTGTTATATAAAAATAAAATAAAAAATACATTTTATTGGGTTTTTATTGTGTCAAAGTTCTAGTCATTGTGTTTTTTCAACTTGGTTTTGGTTATTACTTTTTACTAAGGTTTCTATACATTGTGTTTTTGTTAGAACCTATAATACAATGTTATTTTGGGTCATGTTCATTGTGTTTTTATTATCAGAACATATAACGTAATTAAGACTGGTTTTCTATGCATTATATTAAAGGTTTTGGTTATTGTGTTTTTTAGGTTTTGACCATTACGTTTTTACTAGGATTTCTATACATTATGTTATTATCAAAGCCTACAACACAATTTTATCTTGGGTTTTGTCCATTGTGTTTTATTAAACTACAACACAACGCATGACATAATGAAGAAGGTGTTAGATTTGGGTTTTCTATATATTGTGTTATTGATTTGATTATTATGTTTTTCATCTGGGTAGGTTTTCTACACATTGTGTTATAGGTTCTGGTAGTTGTGTTTAGTCTGTTATCCATTGTGTTTTAGCATGTTGTGCATTGTATTTTAGTTTGTTGTTTATTGTGGTTTTAGTCTGTTGTTCATTGTGTTTTTTATCTTTTGTCAATTGTGTTTTTAGTCTATTTTCCATTGCGTTTTTAGTTTGATACTTATTGAGTTTTATGTTATATCCATTGTGTTTTACGGAACTAGGTTTTCGTTTATTTTTTTTTCTAAAAGTATAATAATACAGTAATCATATTAAAGATAAAAACACATTTTATTTTATGGTATAAATTTTCTTTTTAAAACAAATGACGTATAGAAAAAGTTACAAATGTTTAAAAATAAGGGTGGGTGGATAGCATGTGACTTGCATGTGTGTATTAATTTTTTTCCTCTTGGATGAAACTACCATTATTACTACTTAATTCCTCATTAGACACTTTTCACTATATCATATCTTCTCACCCTTTTCATTTATTTTAGACTTTGTAGAATAACTTAACCCTTAGTAAAATTGTATAACCGTCATTCATGAAGCATTTTTTTATGTTTTAATATTTTTAAAATTTACAAATAATTAAAATATTAAATATTTTATTCTTTCTACTCTTACAAAAATAAAAATTGTTTTACCTAAAACCCCCATACTTACGCATATAGGTATATATAGGAAGCGGAGCATGAGAAAACTCTTTAGAAATGAGAAAATTAAAAAAAATTTAACAAAAACATGTTATGGGATAAGGCTTAGGGACCATGAGGTCTTGGGTTTGATTCTCACAATGGGGGGGGGGGGGGGGGTGTTCCATATTTATTGAGTTCTCCTGAATTAGTGTATAGGTATTATTTCCTAGTGGAGATGGATATGATCAGGTAATTTCGTTGGTCGCACAATGCTACTCCAGTTGCCCATCAGTGATCCAAATTTACCGTTAAAAAAACATGTTGTGGACCGTATGGAAAAGTGCTTGTGGTCCGCGACGTTCTTTATATTACACATATGTATATAGGATACTACACATATGTAATAGTACGTTTTTTTCCAAAATTTTATTTTATTGGTTATACAGCATTATACGAAAAATTAAAATTTGTAAAAAACGTACGATTACAGATGTGCAATATATCATGTATTACACATGTGTTATACATCGATTTTAGCCTTTAGAACCGCAAGCACCTTTTCATGCGGTTCGAAATATGTTTTTCCTTGAAATTTTTAGTTTTTTCATTAAAATGAATTTTCTCATGATCCATCATCTATATATATAGGATTGAGTTCAATTCAGAACTCTAAAAATATAGAATATATATATATATATATATATATATATATATATATATATATATATATATATATATATATATATATATATATATAAGTTGATATAGACGTTTTTAGGTATTATCTAAGTTGATATAAACATTATATCAACCAAGTTTATATAGATAAATACCAAGATGGTACTTCATATAGCATCCATCCTTCAAAGTGAAGCTACGGTTTATCTATCTAGTAACTATATTTAAAGTCCATACTACTTGATTGCATTATTTTTTACTGTTTGTGACTAAACTTGGTTGTTGATCCGAGATGATGCAAGTGCTCTATGAATGGGGGAAATTAGGATGTGAATTAGGTTCTATATCACCAACCATTTATCTATATAGACAAATATTTATAACCTAGGTTTTTCCGCACGCACACCCCATAGGATGATTCAAATTCCGGAGACTAACTTGAGATGATCTTGAATTGTGTAAAACCATCATCCAAAGTGTAAATATCGGCTAACACTCTATGCTAACGAACACCAAATCGAGTAGATTATAACTGGTTGTACAAGACAACAATAACCTGGAGCAATGATGAAACTAACCTAGAAACTGGACAAGTTGCCGGTGCTTGAAAACATGAGTGGACTGCTTGCAATCTCGTCCTGAAAACCGAGAGGTTAAGGATTGAAACCCTTGATCGTGTGGGGAAGAAACCATACTCTTAGTAATCCTTGCATGTGACAAATGATGCCACGGATGGTAAGCGTTGGCTATGATAAGGACTAATTGATGTGTGAGCGTTACTTTGTGAATCGATGGAACGACTAATGAAATCTCGTCTTCATTCTGTTTACATATAAGCCTCTTAACCATTCCTTTAAGCTTTTAACTTAAAATAGAAACTTTTAGTAATGTTTATAAAGGCTCCCCAAGCTCATCCAATTTTTATATTGGGTTTAGAGTTTAGGATGTTAGAGCATTCACATCTAACCCCCAAGTTATGTGAGGGGGTTTTTATTTTTTAAAAGTGGTTGTAGGTGGTTGTGAGTAGAGAATAGAGAAAATGTTATTGTTCATCTGTAAATTTGAGGTGATATGTTCACCCTTTTATAATTTTTTAATATATTTTAAAAGTTGTTATGAGTGGAAGAGAGAGAAAATGTAATGATAAATGTATTAAACATTATTTATTTAAATATGAAAATAAAGAGAGAAAATATAGTAATTTTTAGTGTAATATATAATAAAAGGTGGGGTTGATGTGAAATCATAAACCTAAATTCAAAATAGATTCAATAGATTTAAGTTAGAATAGGAGTTTTAAGTTTTAACATCCACTCAATTCTATATTAAAATATTAACATTTGTGCCAGTGTTAATGGTGAGTATTGGTATTCCATTGATGTAAAACCTAAACTTGAATCTATATCACTTGTAGGTTAAATCTCAGGTTAATCTCCTACAAAGTATATGCTATTTTTTTCGAGCGCTTTAGTTGTATCTACATAATCTCTCAAATATAAACTATACATCCATTCTTGGAGATCGAACGGTGAATAACTCACTACAAATACGAAGATCTTTTGTCGGTGGTCCCTTGATGAAGCTAGTAATCGTCAACAACCCACAGGTGATCGAAGATCCGCTCTCTATGATCCTTAAAGCTACAACTTGTTACTGGATCACTGATTAGGTATATAATTAATAAATATGGATAATAATGATGTTCTCCATATTCTCCGATGACACAAAAAGCGATTGTTAGAAGATATTTGAAACAAACTAGATGCTTTTGTTTACATCAGTGTAACTGTATGAGGCAAGACATGAAAATAACATGAACCATATCTCCCTATATCAAGTATGTTTGTTCATTTATATCAATAAATTCTTACATACTTCTGGATGTTACACTTTTCTGGCCCTTAGCACTACCTTGAAATTCTTACATACTTATAGTTCAATTTACTAGCACCATAGCACTACCTTGAAACTTTTTCTCCCCTTTTTTAATTAAATAAAGTTCATACATTCACACACACAAATAAAACTAAACCAAATAACATCTAAATATTACATGAATAAAAAAATATTACATAAACCTAAGATTACATACAACGGCCGATGTGATTTTTTGGATAGCCGTAAAACTCCCTTTCATTCTTCCATCTAGGCTCTCTTAAAACCGTTCATGCTTTGCTTCTATATCACCTAGAATTTATAAAAACAAACGTTTCGACATACAATCAATTAATGATTAATTGATTAGTGACACCGGGGGCCTTAATGTTTAGTAGATTTGCGACATCTAAATAAAAGACAAACATGCAACATGTTACGCCGCTAGTTCTTTTTGAATAGCAAAACCAAGTGTTTTAGAAACAACATTCATAGATCTTAGAGTCATAACATAGCTATGCTTTCATATCTGCGATCACTATTCTACTTAAAAGTTTAAACACTATTGCCTGTTCGGCTTGAGTTGCACTTCTACTTGACTGCTTCAATCAATTAATGATTAATCGATTAGTGACACCAGGGCCTTAATTTCTTGGATTAACGTTCTCATGATAGCATAAGCATTAATTTCTACTTCTTTATTGCATAATTTCTTGGGTAAACATTTATTAGACATAAGTTGATTGATATACAAACCTTGATGAACCTACAAACTTTATGAATATACAAATATTCTGGATGAACCTACAAAAGGTTTCTGAAAATGGCACCGACTTTTAGTTCACTTTGTGCCTCCATAAGAGTTGAGCCAGCCCTAGGTGGGGTGGTGTTCCCCGCACTCCCTCAATGCCACTTTATCTCCAACAACCATAAAAGATGACCAAAGGATAGCTAGGATTAGTGTGTATATATAAGGGGTACCATTCACGAATCATAAGGGTCATCCCTAAATATTGAAAATTGATGGATTCCTCAGAAGGTCTCAAGAGTCTTAAACAAATTAAAACCACCACCACCAAAGATGATCCAAGATTTAAGGAAGTGGACCAACCTTTGAGCCCTATGGCTCGGTTGTTCCATGAACCTGGTTCCAATGTCTATATCATATCCATGTTGGGGTGCAAAACCAAGATCAGACCCGATGTTGTCAAACAAAATTTGGTTCATTCTCTATTCCGTCATCCTCGATTCTCGAGCTTACAAGTAAACAACTATACAATACTCATGCGTTATATGTAATATACGAAAAGTGTCCCTAAGTCATCATATATATTCGAAAATAAATTAATTAAGTCTGTGAAAAAGCCTTAGTTCCGTCACTGGTTAGACTTCGATAATAAATAAATAGCTACGTAAACTTGCGCTAAGATCATTCAACTTAGTTATTAATCAGGCAAAACTCTGTCACATAAAAGGTGCCGCTGCTATTTTTGTCGCTAGAAAGTTTGTGATGCCATAGGTTACGCGATGTAATTATTCGCATCGGGCTTGGGTTCTGATTGCTAGTTTTATATTTTTTCTAACGGCAAATTATCTACATCGACTCATCGCACTTCCTCATTGAAAGCTCGGTTCCACTAAGACCAGACGGTCGTTCATTAGAATAAGGTCCACGCTGTCACAGAGAATGACACAACATTTAACCCTGGCGCAGTGGTGCTTGATATTCTTTTAAAACTATTATAAGTTTTACTAAAAGTCATTGTATATTTATTAAAACAAATGTAACTACACATCTATTTTGTGTCGTGTCCGTTTTCATATTCACGTATAAAATGTCTATATCCCTAATTCCTTTTAACTCTTGCATGCAAATCAATATTTCAGGTCACTGATAACAAAACTGGAGACATCAAATGGGTACCAACAAATGTTAACATCGACAACCATGTTATAGTCCCAGAAATCGATCCAAACATCGAGTTTCCCGACAAGTTTGTGGAAGATTATATGTCAAACCTCAGCAGATCTTCAATCGACAGGTCTAAACCTTTATGGGATCTTCACCTTCTTAACATCAAGACGAGCGATGCTGAAGGAACTGGAGTTTTTCGTTTCCACCACTCTTTAGGCGACGGTTTGTCTTTAATGACACTTTTTCTTGCGTGTACGCGCCAATCGTCGGATACTGAAGCTTTGCCGACACTTCCCGTAAGCAAAGATACAGCTTACATCAAAGTTACTAGTTTATGGTCGGTTCTAGAAATTCTTTGGAACTCGATTGTTGCGGTGATGATATTTGTGTTCACTGTGTTGTTTCTTAAAGACACTGAAACGCCACTAAAAGGATCCGTAGGCGTCGAGAACAGACCGAGGCGTTTTGTTCGCAAGAGCGTTAGTTTAGAGGACATTAAGGTGGTGAAGAACGCCATGAATGTGGTAAGATATTCAATCCGCACCACCTTTGTAGTATTAAAATCTACGCAAAAGATCAAATACAAATAGTCTTATCATACAATAGGGGCGGATGTACATAGTATTTGGCTACCCCTTGGCGCTCCGGCGGTAGTGTAAATTTTGAAAAAAATTGACGTTTTTTCGATTTCGTTAGCCATTTCTTTTAAAACGTTACCCCATGGCACTCCGGCTAGATCCGCCACTGTCGTACAAAACGTACGAAATGCATAAAAAGGTAAAAAAAACACGGTGACATTTTCGTAATTATTTATTCGTAGAATAATTATCAAAATTACCATATAAATGATCTTATAGAGTAATTTTGTAAAATAACCTTGTAGGATAATTTTGATCTTGTAGAGCAATTTTATAGAGTATCGTAATTACTTTACAAATGATCTTGTAGAGTAATTTTATCTTGTAGGGTAATTTTGATCTTGTATGATAATTTTGTAGAGCATTATAATTAGTCTACAAATGATCTTGTAAGGTAATTTTGATCCTGTAAGATAATTACAAGTAAAATAATTACGAAAATGTCACCGTGTTTTTTTAAGTTTTCATTCTTTTCGTATGTTTTATACAATAAGGCTATTTGTAGATAATCTTTGCCCTATATTATACTCTACCTTATATCAATAATAATAACTTATTCAATCCGCACCACCCTTTAGTTTTATATAGATTTAAGGTAATGTGTCACTTAATAATTTAGCAACCTAATATATAGCAGTAAAATTGATGACATGATATATATGATGTTGCAGACGTTGAACGACGTCGTACTTGGAGTTACTCAAGCAGGTCTATCACGCTACTTGAATCGTAGATATAGTGAGTTTCGTTGCACACTAATTCTAATGTTCGAGTATCATAAAGATACATACTTTTTAATTAGAAACTGAGCCTGCTTTACATACACACGTTATTGACAATCTAATCCCACGCCGTTTCTAAATGACTTTCAAGATTGCATCGTACAGACGTTAAGTTTGAAGGTTATGGTGAGGTTATGGTTTGAGTCATAGCCCCCACCTACTTTTTGATGATTCATCGAGTGGCCTTTTGAAGATTAGAAATTGCATCATTAATGCATATCAATAATGGTCCCTTGTTTTTTTTTTGGCGAACGATCATTTAAGTTTAGGATGATGCATTTGAGTTTGAGGAGGAAAATCACCAAAATATCTTATGAATACAAGATTACTAAAATTTGACACAAGCTAGATATTTATATCTATTAAATTTTTAGTCTATTGTGTTGGTGGGTCCCTTGATTGGGAAACGGGGACACCATGTAGCATATACAACACTATTGGCCCATACCAGTAATTTACAATAATTTTTTCAACTAAATATGATGTGATACACAATATGAGCGTAAACATCATGTTACGTAGAATATTAGATAATGGTAATGATACATATCACAGCTTGTTAAGAAGTGTCTTGTCTTTTTTTATTTTTAAGAAAACTTCATTAAAACACACCTCCGTCCCAACAGGGCTAAAGGCCAAACAAAACAACACGCCCGACCTAAATGGGCAAAGGGCAAACAATTACAACATACAACGGGTATTTACACCATTCCACCCAACTAATATAATTATACGAAGTTCCGTTTTTAACCCAGCCAAAACCCCTCGATTTAATCTCCCCTATTATATCTTGCGTGCTTCGATTAATCTATTTGAATATCAGCTCATTCCTTCCTTTTCAAATACACCAGCAAGAGATAATCACTAATCCGTATATGATCTTCTTCTTTTTTACCCAATTGAGAGTAATTATGAATATCCAAAATGTCTTTGAAGTTGAAAGAATAAACTGGAAGGATGTTGCACCAAATACTGAAACGGGACCAAACCCGATAAGTCACCGAGCAAGCAGTAAATAAGTGCTTTATCATTTCCTAGTAGTTATCGCAAAAAGGACACATAACCAATGTGATGTCTAAGTTCCTTCTAACACCCACTTTGTATCACCTACTTAATCTTCTATTTTATTGAAAGTTCAGTAGATATTTTGAAGATTTTCCCTATAACTTTTAATATTATCTTTTGTGTCACCTACTTAATGTTCACCAAAAAAAATCAAATCTTTTGGGGAGACCATGTAGCATATTAGGACCCTATTGGCGTATACAACTTGTTAAGAAGTGTTTGCCAACTTAATTTCTAGTCGCTAATAGTCACCACAAGTTGAATATGATTTTAGGCGAAATCTATGGTGTCAATAAGACAGACGATCATGAGAGACAAGACTTCATTCCCAAAGACATTCGACTTCGTGCTACGTTCTTTTTTAACTTACGAGCAACCACTAGGATCGACGTGAGTTCATTGCCATCTCCACTTTTCTAAATACAATGGCCTAAATCTATTGCTAAATTGTTTGAGACAAATTTTGACGATGTTATCCAACCTGAACGTTTTTTATTTTTTTAATGCATCACCAGACTCTGGTCGACTCGATGAAAAGCGGAACTTTGGGTCGATGGGGCAACCAAATAGGTTATGTTCTTCTCCCGCTTGCAATGGGATTTAGAAGCAACCCATTAGACTATGTGAAAGAAGCCAAGGCGGTCATCGATCAAAAGAAAGTCTCGTTGGAACCTTTGTTCTCTTATTTCGTTGTTGAACTGGTCCTCAAGTTGTTCGGGATTAAGGTACATATGTTAGATCACCATGCCAGCTTTCATATATTTATACTATATATTGACTGTGAGCAAAAATCTAGTTTATCTTAATTATATTGGAGTTGTTTTTAAATATGAGCTCAACCTCAAGTTTTGCATGTTGAGGTTAATTAGGCTCACAAACTTAAAACGAGTGTATTATTTACATAAAGTTTACTATAATATATTAAATACATTTATACATAATAATTACCATGAGGTCCATGACTGTTATATATAAAAATATGATCAACACAATTAATATATATTATGTATGTTTTATATAAAAATGAATTACATTACAATATACGTAAAAAATAATTATAAATATAAGTAAATAAAATACCTAACACATAGTAAACAAGCTGAGTTCAAGCTTGAAAGACTAGTGATAAGTCGCTCAAGCTCACCTAAGTTAAACCGGTGGAGCTCATGATCATACATACCTTTACACCCATAATGGTGACACAACAAAAACCACCACATTATACTATACAGTCATGTTCTTAACATACACATACCTAGTTAGAAAACCTGTAAATACTAATTTGAAATTGCAAATTTGGGATTTGTGCAGGCCGTAGGAAAATTAAACCACAGGGTTTTCTTTAATACAACCTTATGGTTTAGCAATGTGCCTGGACCACAACAAGAAGTCACATTTTATGGGCATGATGCCACTTATATTGCTCCTAGTTGCTATGGGCAACCTAATGTAAGTATATACGTACTTAACTGCGTACAAAAATGTATACACTACAAATATTAACCTTTTGTTACGGCGATAAGTGTACATCTTTTTAACGGTTGATATATTATGGTCAATAATTTTCTAGAGTGATACAATACATGTGTATTTAGTTCCATCCCCCGAGCTATATATATATATATAGATTTGATTCTAACAATAATCCTATATATCATTGTAGGCATTGATGATTCATATAGTGAGTTATATCGATAAAGTGACATTTGTGATATCAGCAGACGAAGAAACCATTCCAGACCCTCATAGGTTGGGTGACGATCTTGAGAAATCCCTTCATCAAATCCAGGCTTCTGCATTAGCAAAAGGGAGTAACATAAGCAAGTAATGAATGATAAGAGAATATATAGATGATGTTTGGTATTTTGTTTGTTAAATCAAAGTGATTTGTAATGTAATGAGTACACCATCACATGTTATATATATTATAATTTCGTTTCCTTATATAGTAATAGTTTTTTTTCTTTTCTTTTTAATTTCAATTTCACCCAAATACTATAAATACCTTAACTCATTTTAATAATAATTTTATATCATTCTAATAACTTCAATTCGTTAATTTTTTTTTACAAAAAGAAAACTAAATACCCAGTTATTCTTAACATAATAAAATAAATTTTATTCAAAACAATGTCGTATTTGTTGGATCTATATGTTCAAAATACAGCATATATCAATGTGGCTATTTATGCTTGATACTTTGAAGGTCACACACTAAAAAACACTACAACTGATTAATGTGATTAACCAAAAAACAAAAATATTAGTTTATGTTGAAAATGTGTAGAAAAATAAAAATATTGTTCGTGGGAAGTAGCAGGAAAATAAAAGTATAAAAAAATTGCTTGGAGTTGCGTAGAAAAAATAAAAAATATAAGTTAAGAAATTAAGATTTTGTATGCTTAGGAATTTTATAAAATAATGAGTTGGAAATACCTAGGAAAATAAAAATAAAAATAAAAAACTAAAATATGTCTGAAACGCTTAAGAAACTTTCGACGACTTTATTTGTCTGAAAACATTTCTCACGAGCCTTTTCCTTAAAAATGTTATCTTTTTTATCAGAAATACATAGAAACTGTATAGTTTTCTGGTAGTGCCTCAAAATCGTTACGTATTAGTGTAACATTATGTTTTTTATGAGTTCAATTTGATCCATTTGATCTGGTATTAAAATATTGAGATAAATGTGAGTAAAAACATTTAAATTGAAAAAAAAATGTTAGAAAATAAAATCGATTAAATATAATTTGCCTTTCACATATACTTTTTTTTAATACCGAAATTTTAGTATGCAGGTTCAAAATTAATTTAGTCGAAGTGATTGATTTGAGGGTGGAATCACCACAATGGTAGGGGACGACAAAGGGGGTTGGAGGTATTTAATTTCTTATATTATTTTTAAGTAAATTAAATACACACTCTTTTATAGTTTACCAAAAGGGTAAAAACAATCATTCTATGTATACCTAACTGATTTTTTAATACAAGATCAAGACATAAAACTCGTACATACAATTTTTTAAACTTAGAATTCAAATTCATAAGTAACCTATGTAACAGGAACTATCATTGAATTAGCTGTTGTTGGAATTAATTAACGCTCTAATTATTTTCACACTTTTAAAATCTTAAATTTACACCTTTTTTATAAGGTTTATATGAGTTGAGTTATTCTACAAAAAAAGTATAAAAATAAGAAGTGTGAGAACGTACTATAGAGTGACAAATGTCCCAAAAGAAATCAAATGAAAAGGATAATTTTATCAAAGATAATAAAAAGATTATGCACATGCAAGTCACATGTTATCCCTTCCCCCTCCTATTTTTTTAAACGTCCATAACTTTTTATACATCATTTGTTTTTGAAAAAAAAATATACCATAAAATTGAGCATCTTTTTATCTTTAATATGAGTACTATATTGTTATATTTAGAAAAAAAATTGAAAACCCAGTTACGTATTACACAATGGACATAACGTAAAACACAATTAGAGAACTTAGTTGCGTATTACACAATGAACATAACATAAAACACAATAGTATCAAACTAAAAACACAATGGAAAGTAAACCAAAAACACAATCGATGACAACAGATAAAAGACACAATGGACATAACGTAAAACATAGTGAGTATCAAACTAAAAACACAATGGAAAGTAGACAAAAAACACAATCAATGGTAACATATAAAAGATACAATGGACATAACGTAAAACACAATGAGTATCAAACTAAAAACACACATTGATGACGAAAGAACAAAGATACAATTAGTGAGAGCAAATAAAGGACACAATGGACAACAGACTAATACACAATGAACAACATATTAAAACACAATGGATAGCAGAATAAACACAATGACCAGAACCTAACACAATGTATAGATTATCCAAATATATCATCATCTTTATTGTGTCATTTGTGTTATAGGTTCTAATAAAAATGCAATGAACAGAACCCAAATTAACATTGTGTTATAAATTTTGATAATAACATAATGTATAGAAACCTTAGTAAAAGATGTAAGGAACAAAACCCGGTTGAAAGACACAATGGTCACAACCTTTAACACAATACAAAGAAAACTCAGTAAACGTAAATTTTTTTATTTTATTTTTATATAGTAATATCATACTTGTAACATTTGTCAAAAACGGGTTTTCCAAACCCGCTCCGTTTGTAATCGAATATCAAGTTATAAATGTTTCGTTGCGTATTTATGTCAATTTTAATTTTTAATGATGCATAATTAATAAACAAACTAGAATATAAAAGTTATAATTGATAAAAAGTAAAAATAAAATAATTAAAATAAAAATCAGGTTGCCGGGACTCGAACCCGGGTCAGCCGGGTTTAAGCTCAAAGACTTATCACACACACATATAACCACTCCGCCACTTGATGTTTTCTGTAAATTCTAGGAAACAATTACATTTTATGGTCAATCATAAATCAATCGGATTACGCCAACTGTAACCGAAATCGGTCACCAAACGTCAAAAAACGTTTGATTGTTCGCGGTTTACCGATTATAACTGCTACACCGACACCTCCAATCAATTTAGCTTTGAATGGACTTGAATTCAAAAGTGGATCGGTTTTAATAACCGAAAACTTTCATTTTCTGAATTACTTCAATCATTGTCCCCTCTCGCGACTCAAAAACATTCTGCAAACCTTCAATTTCATTTTCGCACAACTTTCAGTTTGTCGGAGCAGCTTTTTGAACTCGCCGGACTTTAGCCGAAAAACCGTGTTTTCCATCAAATCAGTAAGTCTCTCAATTCTTTCATTGTCTATCAGTTGTTAAGCTATTGCTAACTCAAACGCTTCAATCGGAATCAATTTCAGACGTCGATATCGGATAATTCACTCTCGCCGGAAAACTTCTGAAAATTTCTTATCTTCCGCTGTAAAATGGTATAGACATTCAAACCTTCTGGTAACTCTTGTTTAGTACTTCAATTCCACACTTATCTAATCAAAACTGTTAATTTGTTCGCTCAGTCGAAGTTCATAAAAAACAGAGCCGACGACTTGCCGGAATTCTGGGATAAATCGTTCTCCGGTATGTTTACTTCCAAAATCGTCTCTGCCATTTCATTTTAGTCTTTTGTACATTTGTTAATCGTTTTAAAGCAAGAAACAGTTGAGTAAATCATTGTCTGTAAATTGAGCGAAGAAGATGAAGTATGTTAAGATTATAAGATTAATTAAAATCGGTATTATAAACGGGTTAGACACACAGTCCAGCGGTGGATGTGTGCAAACAATACGCTTACGTCCCGAGTTCGATCCTTGATACACACACACTCTCTGTAATTAAAATGTTCTTTTTTTTACTGAACCGGATCCTTTGTAAGTATAATAAAAATCTGTATATTAACCAAGTTAGACACACAGTCCAGCGGTGGACTGTGTGTAACATTAAATCACAGGTCCCGAGTTCGAGACCTGTTGACGGCACCGGTTTGATAATTAAAATCCTTTTTAAAAATAAATGAATTTTGAATAAACTGAATTAGTATATAAATATAATTAAAAATAGGATTATTTCGGGTTAGACACGTAGCTCAGTTGGTAGAGCTGCTTTGCACGCGTACGGGAGGTCTCGGGTTCGAGTCCTGCCCGGCGCATACATTTACACAATAAAATCGGTCAAACAGTCAATGGTCAATGGTCAACGCAAAAGTCAACATTTTTTTATATATTTTTATTTATTTATTTTAATTCAAAAATCAATTAAAAATACTTAAAAATAATGTTTTTAAAGATAGGAAATAGCCTTAAACTCACAAAAATATATCTAAAAATCCTAATAAAATTATTAATAAAATCCACTCATTAACTATACCTTCCATTATTATTTAGGTTAGTTAATCCTCATTGTTCAATCCTTCAAACTCGTGCGCATCTCATCATCTCCAACCAAACGCACCCAATGTGAGTGAATCTCTACAAATTCCCCGTTTTAATCACGTTTTTGGGGTGTATCATGTGTCTTACCATTTATTATATTTAAATCATTGTGCATACATCATATCATGAACAAATGTGTATTCAGCTTGTATCAACTGTTGTGTGGTTATTGTTTAGATTAAATTTATTATTTTCAGTACATCCAATTTCATAGGCCGCCGCTCCCCATTACATTATGAGCGTTGAGCAGTTCCCCATTACATTATGTGTCACACCCCGACCCGCAGCGGAATAAGAGTCGGGGCATAATTGGGTTATCACCAAAGCTCATGATATTTACTAAGATGTTTCATATTTATTAAAGTCAAAGTTACATTTCCAAATATCCAAACATGTCCATACAATACAAAGAAAATAAACCAAACATAACAATCCCAAACTCTAAATCATTTTATTCTTGTAGTCCAATCCTATGTGTTTCTGGCTGCAGCTGGTTCACCTGTATCATGTGTAAAAATGTGGGTTTTTGGGTCAACATAAGTTGGCGAGTAAACCTTGTTAGATAAACATTTATTATTGATTTACTTGTTAGTTTATCAATGAAAAATTGTGCATAATCATAAATGAGCAAATGTAAATAACCAAGCAGTAGCAATAGCAATCACAACTATAACATACAATAACACATGATAGCATACATTAACATACCAACATCATACGATAAATAACATGAATGAAACTGTGCGATCAAGGCTCAATCAAACGGAGCCGATCGTATTGCATGTACTGAAAATGAAAAATGTCTGTGCGATCAAGGCTCAATCAAACGGAGCCGATCGTATGTGGGCACGCCAGGTTCACGCTCATAATGTAATGGGGAACATGCTCAACGCTCATAATGTAATGGGGAGCGGCGGCCTATGAAATTGCATGTACTGAAAATAATAAATTGCATCTAACGATAACCACACAACAGTTGAAACAAACTGAATACACATGTTCATGATATGATGTATGCACAATGATTTAAATATAATATATATAGCAAGACACATGATACACCCCAAAACGTGATTAAAACGGGGAATTTGTAAGATTCACTCACATTGGGTGCGTTTGATTGGAGATGATGAGATGCGCACGAGTCGGGAGAGTTGAACAACGAGAATTACTAACCTAAATAATGACGGAAAAATATAGTAAATGAGTGGATTTTATTAAGGATTTTAATAGAATTTTTAGATATATTTTTGTGAGTTTAAGGCTATTTTCTATTTTTAAAAATATTATTTTTAAGTATTTTTAATTGATTTTAAATTAAATTAAATAAAAAAATATTAAAAAAAATTGTTTATTTTTGCATTGACCGTTGTACTTGTTGACCTGTTGACCGGTTCGGTCAGTGTGCAAGTATGCGCTGGGTGAGACTCGAACCCGAGACCTCCCGTTCGCGTGCACGCAGCTCTACCAACTGAGCTACGTGTCTAACCCAAATAATCTTGTTTTCTAATTATATTTATATACTAATTCGATTTAACCAAAATTCTTTTAATTTCAAAAACATTTTAATTCATTCAACCGGTGCCAGTAACAGGTTTCGAACCCGGGACTTGTGCTTTAACATCACACAGTCCACCGCTGGACTGTGTGTCTAACTTGGTTAATATACCAATTTTTATTATACTTAACAACTAACAGAGTTAACCCGGTTCAGCTTTAATCAAAAAGGCATTTTATTAAATAGGGGTTGCGTGTATCAGGGATCGAACTCGTGACATGCGCGTATTATTTGCACACAGTCCACCGCTGGACTGTGTGTCTAACCAGTTTAAAATACCAATTTTAATTATACTAATAACTTAACTATCTTCGTCTTCTTCACTCAAATTACAGTTGACGGTGTACTAATCCGTTTTCTGTTTTTACGATTAACAATCATTCTTAAGGCTAAAATGAAATGGCAGAGACGGTGTTGGAAGTAACATACCGTAGGAATGATTTATCACAGAATTTCCGGCAATGAGTCGGCTCTGTTTTTGTGCACGTCAACTGAACAAAACAATTAACCGTTTTGATTAGCCAATCGTGGAATTGAAGTGATAAACAAACGTTAACAGTGTGATTGAAGGTCCTTACCGTTTCACAGACGGAAATAAAGATTTCCAGAAATTTTCCGGCGAACTGGAATTATCTGATAACGGTGTCTGAATTCGATTTCAATTGCAAGGTTTAAGTTAGAAATAGCTTAACAATTGTTAGACTACGACGGTATTGAAAGAATTGCCGTTTTGATGATGAATACGGTTTTCCGGCGAACTTGCAGAAATTTACGGCGAGTTGATTTAAGCGTTCTGATGGACTGAAAGTATGACGAAAGTGAAATGGAAGGTTTGTATGGTGTTTCTAAGTCGCGAGAGGGTCTTGATTGAAGTAATTCAATCTTTGATTATTTTCGGTTATAAAAACCGATGATGATCAAAATTGAAGTTCATTCAAATCTGAAATGGTTAAAAATCGTCGGTGCATCGGTTATAAACCTGAATGTGCGATTAATCAAACGATTAGACGGTTGAATTGCCGATTTCGGTTTCTCAGTTGGCGCAACCGGTTTAACTAGATTTGTGTATAAGAGTTATTTGTTTCCCTAAGTTGACAGAAAACAAACAAGTGGCGGAGTGGTTATGCGGGTGAGTGTTAAGTCTTTGAAGTTATAATCCGGCTGACCCGGGTTCGAGTCCCGGCAGCCACATTTCATTTTTATTTATTTTGTTTTCACTTTTTATCAAATATAATTTTTATAGTTTAGTTTGTTTATTAATTATGTATCATTAAAAATCAAAATAATCATAAATATACAACGTGACATTTATAACTTGATATTCGATTACAAAACGGAGCGGGTTTTGGACACCCGTTTTTGACAAATGTTACATTATGAGCGTGAACCTGGCGTGCCAACATAAGATCGGCTCCGTTTGATTGAGCCTTGATCGCACAGACATTCATCATAGGCCGTCCGTTCCCCATTACATTATGAGCGTGAACGTGACGTTGCCAACATATACAGTTTCATTCATGTTATACATTCATGCAAGTTCATATGTTATTGTATGTTATTGTATGTTATAGTTTGTGGTTGTTATTGCTATTGTTGATTATTTACATTTTCTCACATATGACTATTGCACAATTTTTCCTTGATAAAAATAACAAGAAATCAATAATAAATGTTTATCTAACAAGGTTCACTCGCCAACTTATGTTGACCCAAAAACCCCCATTTTTACACATGATACAGGTGAACCAGCTGCAGCAAGAAACACATAGAATTGGCTTAGAAGGATAAACTGGTTTAGAGCTTGGATTGTTTAGTTGGTTATTTTCTTTGTATTTGTATGAACATGTTTGGATTATTGAGAATGTAATTTTGACTTTAATAAATATGAAACATATTAGTAAATATCATGAGCTTTGGTGATAACCCAATTATGCCCCGACTCTTATTCCGCTGCGGGTTGGGGTGTGACAGATTGGTATCAGAGCTATGACTATAGGGATATAGGATAGGTTATTAGACCCTTAGAGCCTATACTATAGTTGATTAGAAATTTTTAAGATTTTTGTGTGTTACATGCCAAATTTCATGATGTTTATATGTTTTATGCTAAATGTTACATTCAATGTTATGCAAGCATGTTCGTAAGTATATATTATCATATAATGCCTATCATGAATCATATTCTCATAACATATCGTATCCATGAAAGCACACATCACATCATTTTCATGATTGTTTTTACAATGATTTTTGTATTTTCAAATCTCATCAAAGTGAGTTCTCATGACGGGCATGTAGTAACTGGAAGGGTACAAGTACCGGTAGTCGGAACGTCCTGTCTAGGCTTGGCATTCGTATAAATCCAAAATAAAGGACCAGTTTGCCTACCTGGGGACTAACGATGAGAGTACGAAGTACCTATTAGGCCAAAGCATGCTATACCAAACGTCGTGTGAGCTAACCCCACTTTGAGTTGTCATTGTGTCTACACCTGGACACATTCCGACCATACATCTCGTAAACATATTTTGTGGTTTTCATTCGGGTCATGCGAGTGTTAAATCGCCAATACTAATGTGAATCCTACCAAGCCAATAGTCATGGGGGCCCACATGACTATACAGGTGAAGGTATGGGGGACATTTGAGGCCCAACATGAGCAAACCCAAGACATCCTATGGATGTAGTTGCATTATTGATATTTATGTTATTTTCATTTTCTTTAAGACACATGACACCTAAAAAGACTCCATAAACTCACAATCTTCTTATGTATGTTCCTGTAGATGTCGGCTAGACAACAACGAGGGGGTAAAAGATCAGGAAGGTCTCACGAACGCTTGGTCACACAAATCGCGAAACAAATGGCCGCGGTGCTTCCTGACATTGTGGTTCAAGTACAACAAGCTCTCGCCACAAATCCCACCAATCCTCCCCAGCAAGAAGACCAGAACATCGGCAACCCTCCTACCAACAAGTGCTCATATAAACATTTCAAGTCTTGCGATCCTCCGAAATTTGAAGGGACCGAAGGTGTCACTGCTCTCCTCCACAGGTTTGAGGAAATGGAAAACACCTTCCTCAACTGCGATTGTCTCGAGGATCGCAAGGTACGATATGCAACCGGGAGACTATTTGGGGTAGCTCTTACCTGGTGGAATACTGAAAAGGGTAAGAGGGGAATTGAAGATGCAATGGCCTTAACGTGGGAGGAGTTAAGGGAAATCATGACGAGACGATTCTGTCCTAGAAGTGAGATTAAAAAGTTAGAGGACGAATTTCATTCATTGAAGCAAAAGGAGGGAGATCATACTTCCTACAATAAGAGGTTTTTAGAGTTGAACCAGATGGTCCCTAACTTGTTCACCCCAGTTTACCGCCTAGTTGAGCATTATATTCGAGGTCTTCCCTCAAAAATTCAAGATTCAGTTCTCAGCACTTCACCAGCAACACTTGAAGCTGCTATGGAACTAGCTACTGAACTGACCGAGAATCGAATTCGCAATGGTAAGTTTAAAGAGGAGAAAAAGAAAGCCCCCGTTGAGGGCCAAACTTCAAACCATTCCACCTCCTCCTCTAAGTTTGCTAACAAGAGGAAACGTAACACCAGAAACTTCGCTGTCACACAAACCAATTTCCCTATCCCTGCTGCACCCATTACCCAAGTTGCCCCCTCACCTGCACCATACAAAAGGTCATACTCTGGCCCATTACCAAAATGCAACCATTGCCAATACCACCATTTTCCTGATCATCCCTGCCAACATTGCACCGGCTGCGGTCGCGCAGGTCATACTGTTCAAACCTATCGCATACCTCAGCGAACGAACCGCCACCAGCCTTCAACCCAAACTCACCAACAAATAATGGGTCAAGCCCAACAACCCCTACTATTACCACCTACCCAACATTTAGCCCAATCATACTATCAACCCAATTATCCCATGGTACAACCTATGCGGGCTTGCTACAATTGTGGAGATCCAAGCCACTTTAGAAACACTTGTCCACGGTTGGTGAACATTATTCATGCTCAAGCCCAAGCCAATCCGGTGAATCAAGCTAACCAAGCTCCTCCACCTGCAAGAGGAAGAGCTTTCAACATCAACGCTAATCAGGCTAGAGCTGACAACAATGTGGTTAACGGTACGTTTCTTATCAACGGTAGTTATGCATCCATGTTGTTTGATACTGGCGCGGATAAAAGTTTCGTGTCCTTAGAGTTTGAACCCATCCTAAACCAAAATCGTGATAAGCTCATGGAATCCATAACAGTGGAAGTTGCTGACGGGAAACCGGTCTCATTAAACTCCATTATACGCAATTGTACTCTCACTTTAAACGATCATAATTTTCAAGTTGACCTCATTCCCATGAAGTTGGGAAGCTTTGACATTATAATTGGTATGGACTGGCTCAGCCAACATCAGGCTGAAGTTGTATGCCGCGAAAAGTTTATACGCATTCCTCTTTCAAACGGTCAGACTCTACGAATCTTTGGAGAAACCTCGTCGAAAGGGCTCAGATTAATGTCCTGTCTTCAAGCTCGAAAATATCTTCGCAAGAATTACGTCGCATTTTTAACTCATGTCGTCAAAAAGGGAACTATGGAGAAGAAACTTGAAGACATTCCAGTAGTAAAAGATTTTCCGCAAGTTTTTCTTGACGACATTTCAGGACTTCCTCCCTTGAGAGAAGTCGAATTCCGCATTGATCTTATACCTGGTGCTACACCAGTTGCAAAGTCTCCTTATAGGTTAGCCCCCTCTGAAATGCAAGAGCTAGCCATTCAATTGCAAGAGTTGACTGACAAAGGGTTCATACGTCCTAGCTCCTCGTCTTGGGGTGCACCTGTCCTTTTTGTGAAGAAGAAAGATGGAACGTTTCGCATGTGCATCGATTACAGAGAACTCAACAAGTTAACGATCAAGAATCGCTATCCATTACCTCGCATTGACGATCTTCTTGACCAACTTCAAGGCACCAGCTGTTTTTCAAAAATCGACCTTCGATCTGGTTATTATCGCCGTTTTATTTCAAACTTCTCTCGCATTGCTGTACCACTCACGGCTTTAACTCATAATGGAAAACCTTTCATATAGGGTGTCACACCCTCAATTTCCACTTGCGGAGTTCTACCGCGAGAGGTGTGAACAAACCAGAATCTAAGACACTAGTACGTCGAACGACTCTATATGATTTGATAATACGTTTTCCAAAATCATTTGTTGTAAATTTTAGATTACCAATATTTAGCATAAGTATCAGTTTTTAAAGTTTGAGCGGAAGCATAAATAAGTAATGATGCGGGCGCCAACACAAACGCCAAAACAAATGAAAAATCCCAAAACAATATTAATAAATGAGACTCTATAATGATGTCTTGTTCAATGCGTGTGCGTGCACCTAGAGCTCCTAGCGTCCTGAGAAACATGTAAAGAAACAAGTGTCAACATTAAAGATGAGTGAGTTCACAGGTTTTCATAAAATTGTTTGTTCGGTTATAGTTTGTTACTCCGTTATCCCCAACCCGGGATAACTAATCAGTTCCATTATTCCAATCCCGGAATAATAAGTTGTTGCTTCCAATATTCCCAAACCGGAATATGAAGTTGTTGTTTCCATTATCCCCAACCCGGGATAATAAGTTGATGTTCCAATATTCCAAACCCGGAATATTAAGTTGTTCCGTAATTAAGTTCAATATTAATGTATATAGGTAGCTAGCCTAAAGTCATGTCACTAAGTGTTCGCGATCGAAGCTGACTGTGTGCCTCCGTTTTGCCAGGCCTATCACATGACCATGGCGGTGTTAGGCCAATCATACATCCGTTGACCATACCCGGTCGGCTAGCGCGACTAGCTCGGATGGGGCTCGTCAGACCCAGTAGTACTACTTATAATTCCCCCGCTATTTAACCCAAATACTAACGATCCGAGGAGATTGTCGAGGACTTAAGTGATAAAGCTGCATAGTGACCATAACATTACATTAACATTAACTTAGTTACCGTATAGTTAAGTGACGTTAAATTCGTATAACGTAAAGAGTTTGAGTTTGAGAGTGTATACATGTTTCTCCCCCTGTTGTTAAAAAACCGGATAAAGTTAGGGGCCGTGAACTCACCTTTATTTGCTCGGTTAGTGTGGCAAAGATGTTATAAGAAATGGGACCGCTAGTTGCGTCCTAACAAACCAATTAATTCCACGTCAGTGTGTAATCACACCAATACAAATTCCACACGTAATTTACTCACAAAGTGATACACACAAACAACATATCTAACACTCAAACATGCATGTAAGTATTCTCATGCGATCATAGTAATCAAACAACTTATCATAAACATATTCTAAATCCATACAACACTTTATACATACAATCACAAGTTATCAACTTTCTGCTTAACACTCAATTATTCAGCTGTTTTCTAGGATTTTTATAAAATAGTTCTAACATTCCAAAAATTCTCATATTTTTACAGTAGGTGACATTTATACCATAGAAATTTATATAATTTTTCCAAGTCCTAAATCTTTACCAATTAGCCATAGATATTAATTCACTAAGCTGCAGTCAGATTTACCGCTTTCTGACTGCAGTCCACGGAAGAATTTATTTAAAAATCACTGATCGTCCGATTAACAAAATTCCAATTGGAGTTGTCCGGAAATTTCTATACCTAGTTACTGTACAAAAATCATGACTCAACTCCCTACTGATTTTAAAATCTAGCTTGATAAACAACCAACAAAATTCCAGAATTTTAACAGCTTTACCTACTGAACTTGTTTAGCCCTTTAAAAATATCAAACGATTTCAGAAAATTATGAATCCAGTGCCATTAGATTCCTTATTCAAATCTCTACGTTCTAGACATCAGAAAATCCATTTTTCGACAACTAACGACCAAGTTACAGCCTGATGAAGTCGGCTGAAACTTTCACTCAGCATCCTGTTTCAGCATGTTATTATTATGAACTCGTGCAATCCCGTTCATGCGATTACCCTAAGCGATCTAGCTCTGATTTCTAGTCCTAGATTAATACTAATAACCTATCCATACAAACCCTACTCAATAACTTTTGTCTTTATAACGAATCACAGCCTACATACTCAGTTTTCAAATAACATGCAAACTCTCAATCTTGTATTAACAATCCGAACTATACCGACATGCGATCTGAGAATCATCAACAATCAAGACACACTTGCTAACTTATGATTTCCGAATACCATTATGTTTATACCAACTCAGCCGATTACATTAAACACCCATAATCCGAACAAGCAAATCACTTCATTCAAGTACGTGTATATCCGAAGCAATAACTCAATTCATTCAAGTATGTGTATATATATCCGAAACAATAACTCAATTCATTCAAGTATGTGTATATATATCCGAAACAATAACTCAATTCATTCAAGTATGTGTATATATCCGAAGCAATATAATCATACACTTAGCCGAAACAACTAGACATTCAAACATATATCTAACCGAAGCAATACAATCATACAACTCGAACACAACAAAGTTACACACATGTATCCGAATATGGTCTTATATGATAAGGTAAACGAACCGTGCTTAAGCTAAGGAATCCGGTGATCAAAGACTGCTTGCAGCCGAGAAGACCCGTGACCGAGAAGGAGGCTGGTTTGCGATTGTATGGACTGAACAAAGGCTGATCTGATGAAGGCTGTTTGCGGTCGCAAGGGCTGTGAACAAGCTGCCGACGGCAGTTTTTTTCCTTCTAGGGTTTGTGTTTTTGTGTATGCAACATGCATGAGTATGTGTATTATATATATAGCACAAGGGGTGAGGGTTGCGGTTTGGGTTTGGGTCTTGCGGTCAAGGGATAGGGTTGGGTTTGTGTATTGTGGCCGAGAATTTTGAGTTGTTTGGTTTGGGTCTTGCGGCCGAGAGATTAAGGATACGGTTGGGCTTGTGTATTGTGGCCGAATAGTTAGAGTGCCGAGAGACTAGGGTGAGTTAATTTGATTTGGGTTTTGATCTTGTGGTTTCGAGTTTGATCTTGCGGCCAAGTATTGGAATGAGTTTTAAGTTTAGGTTTGATCTTTGATTCTTGTTCTCTTTTGGCCGAAGACTTGGGTTCCAAGTTTCCTAGTTTCACAAGGGTTCGGTTCAGTTTGTGCACCTATCAAATCTAATTATTCAATCACTTAAGACAATCACACAACACACAACACGTCTTTAATCCATGCACGTTTAATACTTAGCACACATCTTATTCGACAAGTGTCACGTGTAAGTTATCTGAAAAACCCGGGATATCACATTATCCCCATGTTGAAAGAATTTTCGTCCCGAAAATTGAGTAAACGCGGTTTAGCATGTAACGTACATGTTCAGAGTGCCACGCACAAAGAGTTAGTTTGTTAATGATAGTACGCAACGTTACAAGAAGTTCCCAAGTGTCATACACAAAGATTTCCAAGTGCCATGCACAAGAATTTAGTCAACAATAGTACACGAAAGTATGAGAAAATTTCCAGGTTGTCACATCATCCCCTTGTTGAAAGAATTTTCGTCCCGAAAATTTAGTTACTGGTATCGTTAGTTTGCTGCTCAGTTGCAAAGAGGTGTGGGTATTTGCTTTTCATTTGGTCCTCTCTTTCCCACGTGAACTCCGGTCCACGCTTAGAGTCCCAACGAACTTTAATGATTGGAATCTTGCTGTGCCTCCGAGTCTTGATCTCACGATCCATGATCTCGATAGGCTTTTCCACGAAGTGTAGTTGTTCATCCACTTGGATCTCATCCAATGGAATCACTAAAGTTTCATCTGATAGACACTTCTTCAGATTTGACACGTGAAATACGTTGTGAACTCCACTGAGTTCGGCAGGGAGGTCTAATTGGTATGCTACGGGTCCAATTCGTTTCAAGATTTCAAACGGGCCTACGTACCGTGGGTTAAATTTGCCCCGTTTTCCAAAACGGATTACACCCTTCCAGGGTGACACCTTTAGTAGGACGCGATCGCCTACTTGGAATTCGAGCGGTTTGCGTCGTTGATCAGCGTAGCTTTTCTGTCGATCTCGTGCCGCCGCCATGCGGTTTCTGATTTGTACAATCTTTTCAGTAGCCTCAAGTATTAACTCTGGGCCTGTGAGTTGACTGTCACCGACTTCTGCCCAGCAGACCGGTGATCTACATTTACGACCGTATAATGCCTCAAACGGTGCTGCCGAAATACTCGTGTGATAGCTGTTGTTATATGAGAATTCCACTAGAGGCAGGTGAATTTCCCAATTATTTCCGAAGTCCACTACGCATGCCCTAAGCATGTCTTCCAAGGTTTGTATGGTCCTTTCGCTTTGACCATCAGTCTGAGGGTGATAAGCTGTGCTCATATCCAAGCGTGTTCCCAACGCTTTCTGGAGTGACTGCCAGAAGTTTGACGTGAAACGAGCATCTCTATCTGATATGATGGACGTTGGCACTCCATGCTGAGAAACTATTTCCTTAATGTAGATGCGAGTCAACTTCTCCATCTTATCTGTTTCTTTAATAGCTAGGAAGTGTGCGGACTTAGTTAAACGATCCACAATCACCCAGATGGTGTCGCAACCACCCAAGGTCCGCGGGAGTTTAGTGATGAAATCCATTGAGATCTGATCCCACTTCCACACTGGGATCTCAGGTTGTTGGAGTAGCCCCGATGGCTTTTGATACTCCACCTTGACTTTTGCACAAGTCAAACATTTACTCACGTAGGTGGCTATATCGGCTTTCATGTTGGGCCACCAATACGCAACTTTAAGGTCTTGATACATCTTATCCGAACCCGGATGGATAGAGTATCGAGATTTGTGAGCTTCATCCATGACTAGCTCTCTGAGGTTCCCGTAGAGAGGTACCCATATGCGATTCATGAAATACCGGGCTCCATTGGGTTTTACTTCCCAATCGCGTTCCATTTTTCCCACTGATTCGGCTTTGATGTTTTCCTCCTTAACTGCTTCTAACTGGGCGTCGCGTATTTGATCGGGTAGCCCCGAATGAATAGTGAGTTGTAGTGCTCGTACACGACGAGGTTTCAAGTGTTCCTTCCTGCTGAGGGCATCAGCTACCACGTTAGCTTTACCCGGGTGATACCGAATGGCACACTCATAATCGTTCAAGAGTTCGACCCAGCGACGCTGTCGCATGTTCAACTCCTTCTGATCAAAGATGTGCTGGAGGCTTTTGTGGTCAGTGAAGATTGTGCACTTCGTTCCATAAAGGTAGTGTCTCCAAATCTTAAGTGCAAACACTACTGCTCCCAATTCTAGGTCATGCGTCGTGTAGTTCTTCTCGTGAACTTTCAGCTGTCGTGACGCATACGCGATGACCTTATCGCGTTGCATGAGTACGCATCCCAATCCTTGAATGGAAGCATCACAATACACTACAAAGTCATCTGTCCCTTCCGGCAAGGACAGAATGGGTGCACTGCAAAGTTTCTGCTTCAGCAGTTGAAATGCTGCTTCTTGCTTGTCACCCCAATTATACTTGATACCTTTCTGGGTGAGGGTAGTAAGCGGTTGTGCAATCTTTGAAAACCCCTCGATGAAGCGTCTGTAGTAACCAACCAATCCCAAAAATTGGCGGATTTCCGTCGGAGTCTTAGGTGCTTCCCAACTTTTGATGGCTTCAATCTTGGCAGGGTCTACGTGGATACCCTTTTCATTCACGACGTGCCCGAGAAACTGAACTTCCCGGATCCAGAAATCACACTTCGAAAGCTTGGCATATAGCTTTTCCTGTTGAAGTAATCCTAGCAATAATCGTAGGTGCTCAGCATGCTCTTCTTTACTTTTGGAGTAGATGAGTATGTCATCGATGAACACAATGACAAATTTGTCGAGGTATGGTTTACACACGCGGTTCATGAGGTCCATGAATACCGCAGGTGCGTTAGTGAGACCGAATGGCATAACCAAGAACTCGTAATGGCCATACCGAGTGCGAAATGCTGTCTTAGCGATATCCTCCTCCCTGACGCGTAGCTGATGATAACCGGACCGTAAATCAATCTTAGAGTAGTAACTTGACCCTTGCAGTTGGTCGAATAGGTCGTCGATGCGAGGTAACGGGTATCGGTTCTTGACTGTAACCTTGTTGAGTTCCCTATAGTCGATGCACATGCGGAAAGTCCCGTCCTTTTTCTTGACAAACAGGACTGGAGCTCCCCATGGCGAAACGCTTGGTCGGATAAATCCTTTTTCCAACAGCTCTTGAAATTGGGTCGACAGCTCCTGCAGCTCGGCTGGAGCTAGGCGGTAGGGAGCCTTGGCGATAGGAGTTGCATTGCTTGCCAATTCGATTTCAAACTCCAATTGTCGATGTGGTGGAAGACCAGGTAGTTCTTCTGGGAATACATCGGAAAAATCATGGACGACAGGGATGTCTTCTATACGTTTCTCGTCCTTAGGCTGTTCGGTAATTAGTGCAAGTATAGCGAAGGAATTCTTTTTCCGAAGATACTTCTGCGCTTGCATAAATGAGATAATGTTGGTGACGGCGCTTGCCTTGTCGCCTTGTACTGTCAGGATTTCGTCGTTCGTGAGTGGAATACGGATAGACTTTTCGAAGCAGAGAACTTCAGCCCGGACGTCGGATAGCCAGTCCATTCCGACTACCATGTCAAAACTACCCAGGGTAGTTGTCATCAGATCGATGGTAAAAGCGTGGCCCGCGAGTTTGAGTTGACAGCCGGATACGATTTGGGTCACATTTACAGATTTACCATTGGCTAATTCTATCACATAAGGGGTCTCTAATGGTTTAAGCGTGAGATTTAGGTTCTTCCTAAAAGACTCAGACATAAAGCTCCTATCTGCACCCGTATCAAAAAGCACAGAAGCAAAATGTTCATTAAGGGGAAACTTACCGGTGACCACGTTCGTGTCGTTTCTGGCCTCTCCGCAGCCCAATGTAAATGCACGACCTTTGGCACCTCCTGTGCCACCGTTCCCATTGTTGTTGTTGTTATTATTGTTGTGGTTGTTGTTGTTTCCACCATTATTGTTGTTGTTGCGCACCTGTGGGCAGTCTTTTCTGAAATGAGCGGTGCTACCACACTGATAGCATCCCCGGTTTATACCCTGCTGCTGACCTTGGGGCTGATTCTGATTTTGTCGGGACATAATTTCCCCACGACAATCCCTTGCCGCATGTCCCATCTTGCCACATCTTTGGCAGCGATTTCCGGCACAAGGGCCGTTATGATGGAGATTACAGCGGTTGCACTGCGGCTTTCGACCTACATAACCGCCTGCATTCTGGTTGTTGTTGTTGTTGTAGTTGTTGTTGTAGTTGCTGTTGTTGTTGTTGTTGGAACGATTTTGATGACCCCGGTGGTTGTGGTAGTGATTGAACCGTTTCTGGTTCCCTTGCTGTGGATGTGATGACGAAGACTGTCGAATGGTGGAGTCTTCAAACTTTCTTTTGTTATCTGAGGCAACTTCAGTGGTACCCCGTGTTGGCAGTTTCTTCTGTTCCACCGCTTTATCGGTGAGTTTGTGAGCCAATCGGATAGCTTGATGTTCTGTTACAGGGTTACTAGACATCACCATACCCTGAATTTCCGGAACCAGACCCCGAGATAGAACTCGAGTCTTTTCTCCACCGTGTTTGCCAAATCAGGACACAGAAATACCAAGTCATGGTGTTTTGCAGTGTAAGCCTCAATTTCCGATCCCACCATCTTGTGGTTCCATAGAGCTTGCTCTAACTGTTGCACTCTGTCTCGTGGACAGTACTCCTCTTTAATCAGGGCCTTGAACTCAGTCCATGCCATTGCATTTGCAGCTAACAGTCCACGTGTTTGGACTTGGGCATTCCACCATGTCAGTGCCCCATCTTCTAGCGTTGAGGCGGCGTATTTGACCTTGTTGGCCTCTAAGCAGTTGCACATTTCAAAAACGGATTCCGACTTTTCGATCCAGCGGACCAGTCCAATGGGTCCTTCCGCCCCCGAGAACTTGCTAGGCTTTGCGTCAAGGAACATCTTATAGGGATTAAAGCCCCCTCCTGCTGACAGAGAACAGGAAGTCAGCAAGGAATTGTACTAGCCTCACTATTAGATTTTCACGCGAAAACTTAATAATGGTTACCTGCCGGCTGGTTCTGCACACCCGCTAATGCTGCGTTCACATGCTCCTGGATCATGGCAGCTAGCTCTTCGGGCGTCAAGTTAAGGTTTCACGTCTTCCAGTCGCCATTTAGATCTTCGAAACACAACACAAACACACCCCGATAAGTCTATATGTCCAATATAGTTATCCTACTTCGTACTTTAATAATTATTTAGTTATGTCAACTCAATATGTTAAATAGTCGAAAGAAATACTTGATTAACTGAAATCTCAACGTCTTACAAAGGTGCAAATCAAACATACGAATTTACTATAAAGTCTCAAGTTTAAATACAAGTGGGAAAATAATAAACTGAAGGAAAACAAATAATATAAACGAGACGTGTCAGTCGTCTACATCTCCATCCCCCAAGTCACTGTCGTTGCCGTCATCCTGTGCGGCATTTCCAGCTTCCTCAGCTGGGTTCTCCTCCGGATCCTCTTCAGGATCCTCCTCTGGATCCTCTTCTGGATCCTCCTCTACCGGCACTGGAGGGGCAGGTGCTGGTTCAAGTGCTTGATTTTGCAGTTCCTGAATGTTCCAACTGTTTTCCAGGACTCTGTCCTCAAGCCAGTCAGCTCTTATCTGCTCCGCACGCAGATCTCTAGCTATGGTGTTACGAGCTATCTTGCTCGTACGATGCTCTTCCTCGAGCGAGTCGGTCTTTCCTGTAAGGTGTCGGATCATCCATCCTTGTGCTAAGATGGTTTCCTGCATTCTTTCTAACTGTTTTTGTTGTGTATGTACCAGGATTCTAAGCATGTCAAGTCCTATTTCTACAGGATTAACTGGTTCAACCGGTACAGCAATAGTTGGGCGCAACGACGACTCCTCCCCCAGAGCGAGCCTTTTCCTCGCTGCTGAGCGTGTCTCCACGCCATAAGGTGGTATGGGTTCCACCATTGGTGCCTTTCCTGATGCTCTTGGTGGCGTAAGTCTGTCGGACGATGATGACGATGAGGATGATGACATTGCCTGTTGGGTCGTGTAGTTAGTTACGAGTTGTTTTCATTTCTTATTATGAAGGTATAACCTACCAAACACGTTTGTAGCATATTGCATAACAAGATATAATAATTCGGTGCCAAACTAAGTCTAGTGTCGTGATATCAGCTATAGTTTAGGTCTACTTCTAATGCAAACCTGGTTCTCTATAGCTAGTGGCTCTAATACCAATCTGTCACACCCTCAATTTCCACTTGCGGAGTTCTACCGCGAGAGGTGTGAACAAACCAGAATCTAAGACACTAGTACGTCGAACGACTCTATATGATTTGATAATACGTTTTCCAAAATCATTTGTTGTAAATTTTAGATTACCAATATTTAGCATAAGTATCAGTTTTTAAAGTTTGAGCGGAAGCATAAATAAGTAATGATGCGGGCGCCAACACAAACGCCAAAACAAATGAAAAATCCCAAAACAATATTAATAAATGAGACTCTATAATGATGTCTTGTTCAATGCGTGTGCGTGCACCTAGAGCTCCTAGCGTCCTGAGAAACATGTAAAGAAACAAGTGTCAACATTAAAGATGAGTGAGTTCACAGGTTTTCATAAAATTGTTTGTTCGGTTATAGTTTGTTACTCCGTTATCCCCAACCCGGGATAACTAATCAGTTCCATTATTCCAATCCCGGAATAATAAGTTGTTGCTTCCAATATTCCCAAACCGGAATATGAAGTTGTTGTTTCCATTATCCCCAACCCGGGATAATAAGTTGATGTTCCAATATTCCAAACCCGGAATATTAAGTTGTTCCGTAATTAAGTTCAATATTAATGTATATAGGTAGCTAGCCTAAAGTCATGTCACTAAGTGTTCGCGATCGAAGCTGACTGTGTGCCTCCGTTTTGCCAGGCCTATCACATGACCATGGCGGTGTTAGGCCAATCATACATCCGTTGACCATACCCGGTCGGCTAGCGCGACTAGCTCGGATGGGGCTCGTCAGACCCAGTAGTACTACTTATAATTCCCCCGCTATTTAACCCAAATACTAACGATCCGAGGAGATTGTCGAGGACTTAAGTGATAAAGCTGCATAGTGACCATAACATTACATTAACATTAACTTAGTTACCGTATAGTTAAGTGACGTTAAATTCGTATAACGTAAAGAGTTTGAGTTTGAGAGTGTATACATGTTTCTCCCCCTGTTGTTAAAAAACCGGATAAAGTTAGGGGCCGTGAACTCACCTTTATTTGCTCGGTTAGTGTGGCAAAGATGTTATAAGAAATGGGACCGCTAGTTGCGTCCTAACAAACCAATTAATTCCACGTCAGTGTGTAATCACACCAATACAAATTCCACACGTAATTTACTCACAAAGTGATACACACAAACAACATATCTAACACTCAAACATGCATGTAAGTATTCTCATGCGATCATAGTAATCAAACAACTTATCATAAACATATTCTAAATCCATACAACACTTTATACATACAATCACAAGTTATCAACTTTCTGCTTAACACTCAATTATTCAGCTGTTTTCTAGGATTTTTATAAAATAGTTCTAACATTCCAAAAATTCCCATATTTTTACAGTAGGTGACATTTATACCATAGAAATTTATATAATTTTTCCAAGTCCTAAATCTTTACCAATTAGCCATAGATATTAATTCACTAAGCTGCAGTCAGATTTACCGCTTTCTGACTGCAGTCCACGGAAGAATTTATTTAAAAATCACTGATCGTGCCGATTAACAAAATTCCAATTGGAGTTGTCCGGAAATTTCTATACCTAGTTACTGTACAAAAATCATGACTCAACTCCCTACTGATTTTAAAATCTAGCTTGATAAACAACCAACAAAATTCCAGAATTTTAACAGCTTTACCTACTGAACTTGTTTAGCCCTTTAAAAATATCAAACGATTTCAGAAAATTATGAATCCAGTGCCATTAGATTCCTTATTCAAATCTCTACGTTCTAGACATCAGAAAATCCATTTTTCGACAACTAACGACCAAGTTACAGCCTGATGAAGTCGGCTGAAACTTTCACTCAGCATCCTGTTTCAGCATGTTATTATTATGAACTCGTGCAATCCCGTTCATGCGATTACCCTAAGCGATCTAGCTCTGATTTCTAGTCCTAGATTAATACTAATAACCTATCCATACAAACCCTACTCAATAACTTTTGTCTTTATAACGAATCACAGCCTACATACTCAGTTTTCAAATAACATGCAAACTCTCAATCTTGTATTAACAATCCGAACTATACCGACATGCGATCTGAGAATCATCAACAATCAAGACACACTTGCTAACTTATGATTTCCGAATACCATTATGTTTATACCAACTCAGCCGATTACATTAAACACCCATAATCCGAACAAGCAAATCACTTCATTCAAGTACGTGTATATCCGAAGCAATAACTCAATTCATTCAAGTATGTGTATATATATCCGAAACAATAACTCAATTCATTCAAGTATGTGTATATATATCCGAAACAATAACTCAATTCATTCAAGTATGTGTATATATCCGAAGCAATATAATCATACACTTAGCCGAAACAACTAGACATTCAAACATATATCTAACCGAAGCAATACAATCATACAACTCGAACACAACAAAGTTACACACATGTATCCGAATATGGTCTTATATGATAAGGTAAACGAACCGTGCTTAAGCTAAGGAATCCGGTGATCAAAGACTGCTTGCAGCCGAGAAGACCCGTGACCGAGAAGGAGGCTGGTTTGCGATTGTATGGACTGAAACAAGGCTGATCTGATGAAGGCTGTTTGCGGTCGCAAGGGCTGTGAACAAGCTGCCGACGGCAGTTTTTTTCCTTCTAGGGTTTGTGTTTTTGTGTATGCAACATGCATGAGTATGTGTATATATATATAGCACAAGGGGTGAGGGTTGCGGTTTGGGTTTGGGTCTTGCGGTCAAGGGATAGGGTTGGGTTTGTGTATTGTGGCCGAGAATTTTGAGTTGTTTGGTTTGGGTCTTGCGGCCGAGAGATTAAGGATACGGTTGGGCTTGTGTATTGTGGCCGAATAGTTAGAGTGTCGAGAGACTAGGGTGAGTTAATTTGATTTGGGTTTTGATCTTGTGGTTTCGAGTTTGATCTTGCGGCCAAGTATTGGAATGAGTTTTAAGTTTAGGTTTGATCTTTGATTCTTGTTCTCTTTTGGCCGAAGACTTGGGTTCCAAGTTTCCTAGTTTCACAAGGGTTCGGTTCAGTTTGTGCACCTATCAAATCTAATTATTCAATCACTTAAGACAATCACACAACACACAACACGTCTTTAATCCATGCACGTTTAATACTTAGCACACATCTTATTCGACAAGTGTCACGTGTAAGTTATCTGAAAAACCCGGGATATCACATAGGGACCCAAACAAGAATAAGCCTTCCAAACCCTTAAACAAAAACTCTGTGATGCACCAATCCTCACTCTTCCTGAAGGTTGTGATGACTTCGTGGTTTATTGCGACGCGTTAGGGCAAGGACTAGGCTGTGTTCTAATGCAAAGAGGAAAGGTTATAGCTTATGCTTCGAGACAACTCAAAACTCATGAGAAGAACTACATCACCCATGACCTAGAACTTGGAGCCGTTGTGTTCGCTCTTAAGATATGGAGACATTATCTCTACGGTACTATGTGTGAAATATACACTGACCACAAGAGTCTTCAACATATCTTCAATCAAAAGGAGTTAAACATGAGGCAACGAAGATGGGTCGAACTTCTAAATGACTACGACTGTGAAATTCGGTACCACCCTGGCAAGGCAAATGTGGTGGCTGATGCACTCAGTCGAAAGGGTTATGCGAACTCCATTCATCTTCTATGTTCGCAAATCATAACTGACATTAAAGATCAAATTCGAGAAGCCCAACATGTTTCAGTAACGGAAGATGACGTACGAAAGGAGCTGTCCTGTGGAGCTGAACTTAAAATTGAAACTAAATCTGACGGTATTCTGTACTATCTAGATCGCATATGGATTCCTGACCACAACAACCTTCGTGAATTTCTTATGAATGAGGCTCACAAAACACGATACTCTATACACCCAGGAGCCGATAAGATGTATCAAGACCTTCGATACACCTATTGGTGGCCTGGATTGAAAAAGGATATTGCTGTTTTTCTTTCCAAGTGCCTTACATGTTCCAAGGTGAAAGCTGAACACCAAAGACCCTCAGGACTTTTGGTCCAACCTGAAATACCTGTATGGAAGTGGGAAAACATAACCATGGACTTCATTACCGGGTTACCTCGCACTTCTGGTGGGTATGACACTATATGGGTAATCATTGATCGTCTTACATAATCAGCTCACTTTATTCTTATCCGCGAAGATTTCAAGAACGAGAAGCTAGCTCGTATTTACATCAGCGAAATCGTAAGCCGACATGGTGTACCGTTAAGCATTATTTCAGATCGTGATGGTCGTTTCACTTCACGAACATGGCAAGCAGTACAAGCCGCTTTGGGTACACGATTAGATCTCAGTACCGCTTATCATCCTCAAACTGATGGACAATCTGAACGCACCATTCAAACTCTTGAAGACATGCTTCGAGCATGTGTCATAGACTTCAAGGGAAATTGGGACGCTCATCTACCATTAGTTGAATTTTCGTACAACAACAGCTATCATTCAAGTATCGGCATGGCACCTTTTGAAGCTTTATATGGTCGTAAGTGCCGATCTCCAGTATGTTGGCACGAAATTGGGGAAGCTCAAATCACTGGTCCAGAATTGATTCAAGAAACCACAGACAAGATCCATCAAATTTGAAACAATCTTCTAGCGGCTCAAAGTCGTCAAAAGAGTTATGCAGATAAACGACGGAAGCCTTTGGAGTTTAACATTGGTGATCATGTACTTTTAAAAGTATCACCGTGGAAGGGAGTAGTTCGTTTTGGTCAAAAAGGCAAGCTAGCACCACGCTACGTAGGACCTTTCAAGATACTCGAAAGAGTAGGACCTGTAGCATACAAGCTTGATCTACCAGAAGAACTCAACAAGATTCATCCCACATTCCACGTATCAAACTTGAAGAAGTGCCTCGCTGATGAAAACCTCCATATTCCTCTGGAAGATATTCAGATTGATGAATCTATGCATTTTGTTGAAAGACCAGTAGAGATCATGGACTTCGGAGAAAAACGTCTACGACGAAGTCGCATTCCAATTGTTAGGGTACGTTGGGAGTCGAAACGGGGACCTGAGTTTACTTGGGAACGTGAAGACTCAATGCGCGAAAAATACCCGCATCTTTTTCCTACTACTACTACTTAAATTTCGGGACGAAATTCCTAAAAGTAGGGGATACTGAAACATTTGTCAAAAACGGGTTTTCCAAACCCGCTCCGTTTGTAATCGAATACCAAGTTATAAATGTTTCGTTGCGTATTTATGTCAATTTTAATTTTTAATGATGCATAATTAATAAACAAACTAGAATATAAAAGTTATAATTGATAAAAAGTAAAAATAAAATAATTAAAATAAAAATCAGGCTGCCGGGACTCGAACCCGGGTCAGCCGGGTTTAAGCTCAAAGTCTTATCACACACACATATAACCACTCCACCACTTGATGTTTTCTGTAAATTCTAGGAAACAATTACATTTTATGGTCAATCATAAATCAATCGGATTACGCCAACTGTAACCGAAATCGGTCACCAAACATCCAAAAACGTTTGATTGTTCGCGGTTTACCGATTATAACCGCTACACCGACACCTCCAATCAATTTAGCTTTGAATGGACTTGAATTCAAAAGTGGATCGGTTTTAATAACCGAAAATTTTCATTTTCTGAATTACTTCAATCATTGTCCCCTCTCGCGACTCAAAAACATTCTGCAAACCTTCAATTTCATTTTCGCACAACTTTCAGTTCGTCGGAGCAGCTTTTTGAACTTGCCGGACTTTCGCGGAAAACCGTGTTTTCCATCAAACCAGTAAGTCTCTCAATTCTTTTATTGTCTATCAGTTGTTAAGCTATTGCTAACTCAAACCCTTCAATCGGAATCAATTTCAGACGTCGATATCGGATAATTCACTCTCGCCGGAAAACTTCTGAAAATTTCTTATCTTCCGCTGTAAAACGGTATAGACATTCAAACCTTCTAGTAACTCTTGTTTAGTACTTCAATTCCACACTTAGCTAATCAAAACTGTTAATTTGTTCGCTCAGTCGAAGTTCATAAAAAACAGAGTCGACGACTTGCCGGAATTCTGGGATAAATCGTTCTCCGGTATGTTTACTTCCAAAATCGTCTCTGCCATTTCATTTTAGTCTTTTGTACATTTGTTAATCGTTTTAAAGCAAGAAACAGTTGAGTAAATCATTGTCTGTAAATTGAGCGAAGAAGATGAAGTATGTGAAGATTATAAGATTAATTAAAATCGGTATTATAAACGGGTTAGACACACAGTCCAGCGGTGGACTGTGTGCAAACAATACGCTTACGTCCCGAGTTCGATCCTTGATACACACACACTCTCTGTAATTAAAATGTTCTTTTTTTTTACTGAACCGATCCTTTTCGCAATTTGATGTTAAGTATAATAAAAATCTGTATATTAACCAAGTTAGACACACAGTCCAGCGGTGGACTGTGTGTAACATTAAATCACAGGTCCCGGGTTCAAGACCTGTTGACGGCACCGGTTTGATAATTAAAATCCTTTTAAAAAATAAATGAATTTTGAATAAACTGAATTAGTATATAACTATAATTAAAAACAGGATTATTTTAGGTTAGACACGTAGCTCAGTTGGTAGAGTTGCGTGCACGCGTACGGGAGGTCTCGGGTTCGAGTCCTGCCCGGCGCATACATTTACACAATAAAATCGGTCACAAACAGTCAATGGTCAACGCAAAAGTCAACATTTTTTTATATATTTTTATTTATTTAATTTAATTCAAAAATCAATTAAAAATACTTAAAAATAATGTTTTTAAAGATAGGAAATAGCCTTAAACTCACAAAAATATATCTAAAAATCCTAATAAAATTATTAATAAAATCCACTCATTAACTATACATTCCATTATTATTTAGATTAGTTAATCCTCATTGTTCAATCCTTCAAACTCGTGCGATCTCATCATCTCCAACCAAACGCACCCAATGTGAGTGAATCTCTACAAATTCCCCGTTTTAATCACGTTTTTGGGGTGTATCATGTGTCTTACCATTTATTATATTTAAATCATTGTGCATACATCATATCATGAACAAATGTGTATTCAGCTTGTATCAACTGTTGTGTGGTTATTGTTTAGATTAAATTTATTATTTTTAGTACATGCAATTTCATAGGCCGCCGCTCCCCATTACATTATGAGCGTTGAGCAGTTCCCCATTACATTATGAGCGTGAACCTGGCGTGCCAACATACGATCGGCTCCGTTTGATTGAGCCTTGATCGCACAGACATTCATCATAGGCCGTCCGTTCCCCATTACATTATGAGCGTGAACGTGACGTTGCCAACATATACAGTTTCATTCATGTTATACATTCATGCAAGTTCATATGTTATTGTATGTTATTGTATGTTATAGTTTGTGGTGGTTATTGCTATTGTTTGATTATTTACATTTGCTCACATATGACTATTGCACAATTTTTCCTTGATAAAAATAACAAGAAATCATTAATAAATGTTTATCTAACAAGGTTCACTCGCCAACTTATGTTGACCCAAAAACCCCCATTTTTACACATGATACAGGTGAACCAGCTGCAGCAAGAAACACATAGGATTGGCTTAGAAGGATAAACTGGTTTAGAGCTTGGATTGTTTAGTTGGTTATTTTCTTTGTATTTGTATGGACATGTTTGGATTATTGAGAATGTAATTTTAACTTTAATAAATATGAAACATATTAGTAAATATCATGAGCTTTGGTGATAACCCAATTATGCCCCGACTCTTATTCCGCTGCGGGTTGGGGTGTGACAATACTCATATTAAAGATTAAAAAATGATCGTTATCGTGATGATTTTTTTAAAACAAATATCGTATGAAAAAGTTATACACGTCTTAAATTTGATGGTGGAATTGTCATGTGTCTTGCATGTGGAGAGAGAATTTCAATATATGTGCGATTCCTTTTATGCCCTTCTATTATTTTCTTTTTTGCTAAAATTAATCTCAACCCTTCAAATTTAAGATTAATGGACTAAGATCCTTTTTACCTTTCTTTTTTACGTGATCCAATCCAGGTTGAGGATGTATATTGTTTGAAAGTAGTGCTTCAAGGCTTATCTTGCGTGGGGTTGCACAAAGCCTTGTGTAATTAAGAAACACCAACTGATAAGGTTTATGTATATTGTTTCAACACGAGATATTTATCAAAAATACAATACCGTGAATTAAAAAATATATTTCGTGCATTCATAAATGATCTATGATCCATTTGTGGTTTGCAACATATATCAGTCCCATTGTAGGGCATGATGACATAATGTCCTCGAATCTATATATATGGACTATGAAAACTCATCAGAAGCCATTTATAACATTTAATTCATGGCTAATGCATGTTTTCTAGCAATTTGAAACTTTTTCTAGAAAGATTCTTTGATTATTTCAAAAGTTATATGCAATGTATTTGGCTAACGAAATACTTTTTTTAATGGTAAATTTAGATTAACGAACGGACTACTAGAGTATATCGTGTCACCAACAGAACCAACTGATCATATCTATCTCTACTAGGCATAATGTTTATACATCAATTTAGGAGGAACCGAATAAATATGGGAAAATCCCCTTTGTAGGAATCGAACTCGTGATCTATTGATCCAAAGTATTATCTCACCTCAAAGTACCACTAAGCTATAAAGCCATGGACGGCTAACGAAATACTTAGGTTGATTGAATAGATTTATAGCTTTCGGATATTATAAAAAATAAAGGTCGTTAAATGTGTGTGCAACCCAATGTAAAAGTTGTTAGAGTTTTAAAACGGAGGCAAATATGAACTCCATTCAATTTATGTAGGAAAAAAACATGTGATATAACATTTTTCAATGCGCTAGTATATTCATAGAGTTTCTTCATTATTCATATTTTAATTTAATAACTTGTATACACCAGCGTATTAGACTTACGTACAATTATAATTGGTTTAAATGCATCTTGAAAACTATCGTTTTAATTGCATTTAGTGATGAACATGTGCCTTGATCTCTCGGTAATAAAGCTGCTTCCCATCGATAAATCTTCGATACAACTCCATCGAAAACAAGGCGTGGGCATTACATTTACCGATGGATTGTCGACGAATTTCACCAAGGATCATCGACGGTAGTTTCATTGACATATAATTAACAAACAGTAATGGTTGTTATCAAGGCAGTATTGGTGAAGGATCAACAACAAAATATGCATGAAGTTTTACCGAAGAATTACATGCGATTATAAACAAAATGTTTCATTAGAGTAAAAATAAATACAAAAATATATAAAATTGTAAAGGTAAAATTAATAAATAAAATTGATGGTTTCTTGTAAAGGTAAAGAAAACGTATAAATTAGAAAAAAAAAGTACCTTAAATAAAAAATATCTCATCTGAATAAAAAAATAAAAATTCGACATGATAACTGTTATAAATATAGCGCATATGCTATACATGTGTTTTACCAACAAGTATCCCATCATTTTGTCCAAGAGTTGTAGCGTACTAATACTAAAAAGTATGAGTAATCTTCAGATATTACTAATGTATGTCCAATAATTGCAGCACCCAAGTTAAACAATAAGTAGTCATATAAAAAATAATGTTTGTTTTAGTTAAAGAATATCATCGCTTCTTTTGCCCTAGGATAATTGAAGTCCTAGCAAACGACGACTCCATCGCCTTCTTCTTTGTGTGGGTCATCTCTAAAAGCCCGAGAGAGTGGGCTCACATCCATTCTCAACGACTTACGACGAAAGTTTAAGTTATTAAAACAAATACAAATGTAATAGAATGTTCTAAAAATAAAATAACAAAATTTTTCGATACTATACCATATTGACTCGGTGTGTCAGGATGATACTCCAATAAATTTTAGCGCCACGTGCTATAAAATAGGGAGGCCTCTTGATGCGCATCAAAGGAGAAAATCTTATCCTCATTATTATCGATGTCGCTCTTAGCTTTGGCGTGTCTTGACATTATATGATTGAAGTGGATGATTTAAATGAGAGGAAAAAATTATAGTAAATTGAAAGAATAAGTTTTAAACCAATAAAATAAATATGTATATTTAATGTTATTGTAAAGGCATTAGGTAAATTTACAATTTTAAGTAATATATTGTATTCCTCAAATTAGCTAACTAATTAAGCTTGTGACTCATTTCTAAAATATACTCTTTCAAGACAACCTAAATTATGGTGAAGGTTAATTTTCGATACGTGTAGGATAAAGTTTATAATAAATTTTGATATGTATAGGATAAATTTTGAAATGTGTAAGATAAGTGTTTTTGCCTTATTAATGAGAGAGAAAATAATTAATAAGAGAAGTTATAAACTATTTATTGTTTTACCATTCTTCTTTTTGTTTTCGAATCTAGTTTCTTATCAAATGATCCTTCCCCTATAATTAAAATATGGTCAATTATGTCAAACATGTCCATATTTCAAAATCTAGTAGCAATTATTGAGACAAATGTAAGACAAGGGGGGATTACGTCATACAAATGTCTCACAAAATACATATATAAGAAAATGTCTCACAATACAATATAGAAATTCTCACTAATTAATAAATGGACAATTAAAGTTAGGACAATCCATGAGAACATCATAACACAACAATGTATGGACTTGAATTGCAATAATGTTGTTCCATATCACCAACTTATAAACAATTATTAACTCAAACTTTTACAATGTAGTCATAAAAAATAGGTTATGTGTATAAACAAATGTCTCATAAAAATACAAAACACAAAACTAGAGTGCTAACAATTCATAAGAAGCATCACATAGCACCAAAATGTACAGATAAAACTAATCATAATATTGTTTTATGACACAATATAAGGAAATTAACTCAACAACATGATAAATTCAAAATTTCACAACGTAGTCATTAAAATGGTACTTGAGGTGGCGTGGTGACGGTTTGATTATTAGGGATCAAGTGATTTCACTAGAGAGTGTTAATACTCATCGACGAAAGCAATAGTGGTGATACTATGTAACAGTGGTAGTTGACAATGGTGCATGTGAGTGGTAAGAGAGAGAAAAAGAGTTGTGAGGGGTTGTGCGCAATGGAACTGATAACATTGTGAGAAAAATAAAGAAAGGCCTAGAGAGAGCGGTGTGATTGTTGGTAATGATGACGTGTAACGCTCCAAAACCCGAATGTTAATTCACTAGCATGTTTTTGTGTTATATGGCATAAGGTGGTTTAACTAGATTCAAATAACTTAGTTAAAATATAAATTAAATATTAGGGTTGGAAGTTTGTGACAAACGGGAAAGAAAATAGCAAACATGAGGGACTAAATATGGTAGATTGAATTAAAGTCTTATAAAAACAAAAGCCTTGTATGTGCAAGTGTGTGTGTATGTTGTGAATAGAGAGATAGAAAAAGGGGAGGAGGTAAACACCTCTCTAAAACAAGGGAAATTCAACAAATTGATGAGTGTGGAATTAATGATCAAATGCACGGATCAATATCTAACATCATCTATCTCTAACAAGCATGTGGTAAGTTGTAAATTCTTATTTGGTGACTTTGTAAGTAAGGAGTATGTGATCAATCTTTGATTTCATGTGATTATAAGCATGTGTGTGTTAGAATCACCAAATAGAACTTGGTTTATGAATGGTTTCGTGTAATTTGATGTTTGGGATGAAACCTACTTGTACTGATGAGAGAGTGTCGACAAATTTAATATGGTATGGATGGATTCCTGTTAGATAAATTAGTATGGTATCGAAGTAATTTAATTTTAGTTGGATTTGATTAATGAAAGCAAGAAGTAGGAAAATAAACATGAAATACGTGTAACTTATGCGTAGGTATTAGTATACACACCAACTTATGATGAAATGCCTAGGTGAAAATAATATGTGAAATTCTATGTAAGTAAAGAATGGATATGTATAGAATGTGAAAATGATATAATTGATAGTAAGCTAACATGACAAGTATGTTTTAGATGGAGTTCATGTGAAGATTTAGTATGTTAGTAAGATGTGGCAGAAGTACGCTTTAGCAATAGTACTCTATGCTTTGATGGGTGTTGTAAGCCATGTGTTTGTTAGATTGCTTTATTATGATTAAGAAGTAAATATGTACTAAATGTGAAGCATTTGAAGTTACTAGAAACGGATAATGTTGGTATGATGTTGGGTTAGCCAAGCATGGTTATTTGTATAATTATGAAGAATACTAGTATGGATGGAATTGATAATGTACGCGTGTGCTTGTAAGTAGGTGATTATGGATCGTACGTATATTACAACATGAGTACGAAATGTATATGGTGTCGTTATTATGGTCTACCATATAAATACGGATGTATGTTCATAAGTGAAAGTCATATGCTAAACGGTTGACTTTCTGAAAGTCAACAAAGTATGAATACTATGTGATTAGACCGTTTATGTGTTACGTGTGATAATAAATTGAATTGCATGGGTTAGAATAAGTGGTTATAAATTGAATTACATGGGTTGGAATCAAGTTTAGAAGAACAAGTGCTGATGGTCAAAGTTGTCACATCCTGATTTTCCTGTGGGCCCGGATTTGGGGTTTATGTCTGACGATTGATAACACTATCACAAATGGCAGGACATATGACAGAAGGAGGTTAAAGGGTAACAAAATTGAAAGGTGGCATAATATGCAGCAAGGATGCTACCAACAATTAGCCTGCTCTCAGCACACCCCTTGCGGACCGTAAGAGGCATGCCTTACAATCCATAAAGGGATCAGGCGCGCAGAAAGATTTAAATACCCCTTGCAGGTTATGATTCGTAAGGACCTTTAAAAACCAAAAATTTTTTTATTTTTAATAGATTTAGCCCCTATGCATATAGTCCATGTAGGTTGGTAAAAGTAACACATTTTAGTGCTAAAGTTTTCAAGTAACATATCGTTTACTAAAAGTAACACATTTTAGTGTTAAGGTTTTCAAGTAACAGTTCAGGTTCTATGATTTCAATTTTATAACGTCTTTAAGTATTAAGGCTAACTGTCGTTATATTTTCTTATATATCGGTGTAAAATGACTAAAATGCCCTTTAATAACAAGAGGCACTATTTTTGTAACTAACTATATTTAAATAGAGAGACTATCTGTGAAAAATTACTAAAAAACATAACAATAATTAACCCAAATCCCACGGAAATCAAACTTCTAGTGGCCACAGTTATTGGCTCCAGTGACCACTGAAATCAGTGAATTCAATAGATACACAATAAAAGATTAAGACCTCAAACAAACTCTGTAAAAACAAAAGAATCTGAACTAGAATCAACAAACAAACGTCACCATGAAATCCAATTCAGATTTTTCCGTAGTTTACAGATGTAAAAACACAAAAAAGTTAAACTTTGGAAGTTAAGATTATTCAGATTTTGTAACAATTTCACGCCAAATGTTCATGGTTTATAATGGAATTTGAATGGGTAAAGCTTTTGAAATTCTTGATCTTGATGGATATCCATTTGAAATTAAGGCTTTTGTCAAAATACTCATTTGGGAATTTACAAGAAAGAAATGGATGAATGAAAAGTGGGATAACCATTAATAGATTAAAGAAGGAAAGGACGTTCATGGTGATTTCTTTTCAAGTAAGAATCTTCTGTTGCTTCAACAATTTTGTTAATTGGTCGGCAGGAAACCTCTAGTCGAATCATGCATAGTTGAACATTTAACCGTCAATCTTTTCTCCCTCTCCAATTAGATTCCCAAACGTTAAAACTTAACCAAAGTTCACTAGCTTTCAAAATGTTTTTGAAAGTGGTAAACCACAAAAACTATCAGTGTAATTAACTCAAATTTTTACTTACTTCGTACTTTACTTCTGAAAGTTGATCTTTTCAGACCCTTCTGGTTCAAATTAATCGTCACATATTAAAATTGTTCAAAAACAAAACAATTCAACTATAAACTACAAACCCTAAAGTTCACTTTTTTTGAACCGTGACTTTCATGTGTCGCACTCCTCAAATTGGAGAGCCTTATTGTCCTACTTCGGTCAGATTATGTGTCTTAACCATGCCCAGACTAGCTTCATAGTTTGACTTAGACCTTCCCACGGGAAAACATATCGTCGACTGCCACTTGACAGTCGTTGTACCACCACAAAAGCAGAACTCTCTGACGTAATACATGGTGTTAAGAAAACCCGAGTGCCACTTGACAAACCCTAAAGTTTACTAGCTCTAAGTAATTAACTGACTCAATATTTTTTTAGCGTTACACATTAAAAGGTAGTATTATAGTAAAAAAAAAAAACGTGTTATCTAAATTTATTTTGATTAATATTTTGAAAAACATATGCTGGATTATTGTTAAGAAAATAGACATGTCTTGTTAGCATGCATATATTGAGTCTTAAAACCAATCTTGATCAAAAACCAGTCGAGTTACCTCTATCTGAACCACCTGCATTTGAATCGATTTTGCCTGACTACATCGGGTTTTAATAATTTGTATTTAAAAAATAATTCTTACAAGATCTCTGATTTATTGGCTTCATGTGTACTTTATTTAAGCCTTGTTTTATATATTTTTTTAACCACGGTAAACGCAGTTTACAACATCCTCAAAGTCAATATTAGGCCGGTTTGTTTAGGTAATAATGGGGCCATCCTGAATGATTGATTAATGATTTCTTCTTGTTTTTCGTATTTCAGGAAACTATTGAATGAAAATAAGATAAAGCAAAAGTAAAATTAAATAGAAATAAAAAAAAAGACATAAATGAGGATAAGGTTGGTGTATATAAAGGGTGCCAGTAGAAAATAAGATAAAGCAAAAGTAAAATTAAATAGAAAAAAAAAAGACATAAATAAGGACAAGGTGGGTGTATAAAAAGGGTGCCATTCATGAAACAAAGGACATCTCTAGCTAAATATAGAAAGTCGATGGGTTCCTCACAAGGTCTCAAGAATCTTAAACATATCAAAACCACAACCACCAAAGATGATCCAAGATTTAAGGAAGAGGATCAACCTTTGAGCCCTATGGCTCGGTTGTTCCATGAACCTGGTTCCAATGTCTATATCGTATCCATGATGGGTTGCAAAACCAAGATCAAACCCGATGTTATCAAGCAAAATTTGGTTCATTCTCTACTCCGCCATCCTCGATTCTCGAGCTTGCAGGTAAACAACAACTATTCAATACATGTTTTTTTATAACTAACATACAAAGAGTGACTCAGATTCAACATACATATTTTATAAGTGACTATATATAAAGAACTCAATACTAACATGTACTATATATTCACATTCAAATTCGTGCTCAATATTATTCCGCCTAGTTACTAATTAGGCGAAAACTCTTGCATAAAAGGCATTGATATATTTCTGTCGCTCAAGAGTTTTGGTTAAAGCGATATAAATCACGTCGGGTTCAGACTGAAGGTTTTTTATATAACCCCGACCCATATGGTACTTTATTTTCTTGTAAAACTATTGTATATTTTTTAAACTAGTCTAGCTAATTATTTTCTCGTTCATGTGCTTAATATATATATATATATATATATATATATATATATATATATATAATATATATATATATCACCAACTTCTTTAAACATTAGTTGTACATTTTGATTTGTTAATATTTTTAATATTTTCGTTTACTTTTTTTTATTTTTAACCATTATACTTTTCATCTTTTACAAATTTTCTGTTTGGATTTTGGTTTAAATTTTACGAGTTAACACGCTATAATGTATCTGTGCAGTTCAATGTTTTTACGTCTATTTTTCTCGTTTAACGGCCCCGCCGCAACATATGGGTTCTACGTCAAATTAGTTTTTATTTTATATGTTTTGGTGTAATTTTTTGCGCGTTAACACACCATAACGAACGTGCGTGGTTCAACATTTTTTACGTATACTTTTTATTCGGTTTAATGTCCTATGAACTGTTCGCCATGACCCTAAATAACTCTTGCATGCGACTCTATATTCCAGGTTGCCGATAAAGAAACTGGAAACATCAAATGGGTTCCAACAAATGTGAACATCGACAACCATGTTATAGTCCCAGAAATCGATCAAAACATCGAGTTTCCCGACAAGTTTGTCGAAGACTATATATCAAACCTCAGCAGATCTTCAATCGACAGGTCTAAACCTTTATGGGATCTCCATCTTCTTAACATCAAGACAACTGATGCTGAAGGAACCGGAGTTTTTCGTTTCCACCACTCTTTAGGCGACGGTATGTCTTTAATGACGCTTTTGCTTGCTTGTACACGCCAAGCGTCGGATACTGACGCTTTACCGACACTTCCTATAAACAAAGACTCAGCTTACATTAAAGTTACTAGTGTTTGGTCGGTTTTGGTAATGCTTTGGAACTCCATTGTGGCAATGATGATGTTTGTGTGCACTGTGTTGTTTCTTAAAGACACCGAAACGCCACTAAGAGGGTCCGCAGGCGTCGAGAATAGACCGAGGCGGTTTGTTCGCAAGAGTGTTAGCTTAGTGGACGTCAAGGCGGTCAAGAACGCTATGAATGTGGTAAGTAGTAGGTTGTAGTTAGTTAGATATACATTCATGGCATCTGACAAGCGTCAGTGTGCCACACTATATGCTGATAAAATATTTATCTTGACATGCAGACGTTGAACGACGTTGTACTTGGAGTCACTCAAGCAGGTCTATCGCGCTACTTGAATCGTAGATACAGTGAGTTTCGTTACACACTCTTTCTAATTATTTTAGAACGATAATTTCTTTAATTTTGTTATTTGTGCTACTCTATAAAACATCAAATGTTTTTATCAATAACCATAAAGAAGTAACCATTAACTTTTTTTAATTTATTGTGTTTCCTAAATAACGAATTTTATTATTTTATTCTTTTTATCTTTATAATTCTTCTAATTGGACGCAACAAATCCATAGTCTTGTTGATAAGATTCAAGCTACTTATGTAATATGCTTTATTATCTTTTATTTATTTATTTATTTTTGAATTTATGGGACAAGACATATATATTCTTGTGCTGTCATGACGCAACACCATAAATTAAAGTTATTTTCGTTGTATTATTGAATAAATATATTTGTTGTGACAGTAAATTTCGCTGGCCCTTTCATTAATATTTACTAGATATTTCGATAAACTAGTATTAAGTACCACGTGTTGTGGCAGGGGACGTAAAACTGTGTCAAGTAGCATCAATGTCAAACCAATGTTAGCAATCACAAACACCGGAAAAGCTCGTAAAACAAATGAAATCAAAGGCGAAAGAGATACGTAACACATAGAAAACAATGACTAAGCCGATCTAGAACCCGTGTGTTGCGAAGCAACCATTAAATAGTAAAAAATAGGGGTAAAACATTGAATCACATACGCACTTGCGACGTGTTAACTCGCTGAATTCAAAACAAAACGTAAATAAAATAATTGTAAAAGGTAAAAAAGTAAAAGAACCAAAGTTGATAATGAAAAAAATGTTGTGGTTAAAGGAAAAGAAGTAAAAGTATTAGGTTTAAAATAAATAAAAATATGAAAACAAAAGTGGATACTAAATTCTAAAGCCTATGTTACAACCTTTAAACCACTCCTAAAGCCAAAAGTACAACCTTTAGTGCACTAAACACTTGCTAACTAATATGTATGTAACTCCTCTAGAATATGCCCTTTTGATCATCAATTTTTTTTGTTAGTGTTCATTTTATGCAATTAAAGTTAGAAATAAAATTTGAAGGATCTTATATATTATTTTTAAGGATTTTAAGGGATTTAAATTTAATTTTAAATCCTTCTTTTGGTAGTGGGACCGTAAGCTTTTGATAATATATATATATATATATAGAGAGAGAGAGAGAGTGAGAGAGAGAGAGAGAGAATAAGTGGTGTGACATGGCACAATGGTTTCGGGTGTTTTTACAGTTTTCCTTATTAAGTAAGTTTTGGTGTTTTTAAATTATTAGTGTTTTTATGATGTGACACCTAAGTAGACTAGTTTTTAAGTGTTTTTTAAATTCTTATTATGGATGGTTTTACAATTTCACTTTGCCATCAGGTGAAATCCGTAGTGTCAGTAGAGGTGATCATCAAGCTAAAAAAGACTTCATTCCCAAAGGCATTCGACTTCGTGCTACGTTCTTCTTCAACCTACGAGCAACTACCAGGATCGACGTGAGTATATTGCCATCTTTACTTTTTCTAAAACCTTCTGCCTAATATGTTGCTAAATATTTTCGACAATATTCTGACGTTGCTAATCCAACGCTTCTTTTTCATTTTTGGTATTAAAACTAGTTTTCATTTTTGGTGTTTTGCCTTTGTTATTTTTCACATATGGTGTTCCAAGGGTCTCAAACCCCGGTTTGATGCCAAATTTGCTAAACCTGGCCTAACCATTTCTCCTTTAAATACGAACAAATTAATTGAACCGAAGCAACGATGACGGACTATTATTGCATGCAACTAAGGACAAATTACCAATGAAATCCATTAGGGGGGATGGGGCACCCATGCGGGTACCCTCTCCGCGTTCGAATTGCACCAGAACATTGCCGGCACCCATGCGGGTAAGGCGGGCGGGTAGGATTTGCCACAAGGAGTATCTGTGAAGAACTGTTGTTGTTTGATGCACGTGTTGACCATTGAGGTTTGTGGGTGGGTTTTGATTGGTTAAGGGATTTGACTTTATTAAAATTTAAAAAAATAGTTTATAACAAGGGTCACCAGTTTTTTATGGTTAATGAGTAGTTTTTAAGATTTTTGACATGGTGGGATATGAGTGATCGGGGCAAGGGTAGGGTCCCTCTCCCCCTTAATGTTTGCAAGTACGTATCAAAGCAACTAAGGACAAAATCACTATTGCATGCAGTTTACCTACAAAAGCAAAATCATATTGCATGCAGTTTACCTACAAAAGCAAAGTACACGAATGATACGCCATATGTGAAAACCACAAGGAAAAAACACCAAAAATGAAACTCAAATTGGTTTTAAGTTCACCAAAAAAGCAAAAAAATATCCTAATCCAACCTCACCGTTATTCTTTGGTGCATGATCGCTAGACTCTGGTCGAATCAATGAAAAGCGGAACTTTGGGTCGGTGGGGCAACCAGATAGGTTACGTGCTTCTCCCGTTTGCAATCGGACTCAGAAGCAACCCATTAGACTATGTGAAAGAAGCCAAGGCAGTCATAGATCAAAAGAAAGTCTCGTTGGAGCCTGTGTTTGCTTATTATGTTGCTAACCTGGTTCTCAAATTGTTCGGGATTAAGGTACATATATGTACTTCACAATGTTGATCAATTTTCATATATTTATACTATACTGAGTATGTGGTTGGAAACGAACAAAGCCACTAGTGATATCTCGGGTTGTTCAAAACTCGAATCGAGCTAAGGTTAAACAAGCTTGATCAAGCTCGAGCTTATTATATAGAGCTCTTTTAATAAAAAAAAATGAACTCCAGCTCAAACTTTACACAATGAGCTTATTAGAATCGCAAGCTTAACAAATATTAAAGGCAGCAAGTTGAGCCGCACTCGAGCTTGGAAAAAGCTAGTCATGAGGAGCTCTAGCTTTAGTGATGATAAACTCTAAACGGTGGCACACGAGCTCACTTCAATTAAATGGGTCTAGCTTAAGCTAAGATGAGCTTGTGCTCGCGACTCGTTTACACCCTAATAGTGAAAAAAAATATAGTAAATGACTAATTATCTTGTATGGTAAATTTGGGATTTGTGCAGGCTGTAGGGAAACTAAACCACAAAGTGTTCTTTAATACAACCTTGTGGTTCAGCAATGTGCCTGGACCGGAACAAGAAGTCACATTTTATGGGCATGATATAACTTATATTGCCCCTAGTTGCTATGGACAACCTAATGTAAGTATCCATGTAACTAATTAACTGCAATATTCCAATCCCCAAGCTATATAAGTTTGATTCTAACTACAATAATCATTTATATCGTGTAGTCGTTGATGATCCATATAGTAAGTTATATCGATAAATTGACATTTGTAATATCGGCGGATGAAGAAACCATACCAGACCCTCATAGGTTGGGTGATGATCTTGAGGAATCCCATTAAAGCTTTGCTTTGCAAAAGAGACAGACATAATGAAGGAAGGGATCCTTCATTATAAGGCTTCTGCTTGGCAAAAGAGAGCACCAAAGACAAGTAATGAAAGGAAGAAATTATGGGTGATGATCTTGAAGAATCCCTTCAATTAACACAGTTTTAATATTTTGTCTGTTATATTATTATAGTGATTTGTGGTGAGTACACCGTCACATACTATATCCAAGTAGGCCTCATTGTTGTATTGTATCATTGTCTAAATAATATATTTCTTTTTATCGCTGTTGTTCATGAGCACCGGTAGCATAACGAAATTAACACAATCCGATTTAAGTGTCTTGCTTCATTTTAATGCTTATGAGCTCGATTAAGACCCTCTGTGTTGCGGTAGGGGCGTAAAACCATGTCAAATAGCACCAACGACACACCACCGTCACTGACTACCACACTGGATTTGTGGTGTGTTAATCCGGAGAAATTAAACCGAAACTTAAAATATAGAAAAGAATAACTAGGTCAATCTAGGACTCGCGCGTTGTGATGAACTTGTCAAACGTGAAAAAATAGACGTAAAAATGTTGAACCACACATGGACGTTGTGCCGTGTTGACTCGCAAAATTTTGAACGAAATGTAAAGCGAAACGTAAAAACATTGAACCACACACGCACGTGTCACCGTGTTAACAAATTTAGAACGAAACATAAAACGAGATTTGTGAAAGATGAAAAGTATAGGAAACCAAAGTTAAAAGTAAAAGAATTGTGAGGCTAAACATACCATAAATAATATCGAGAATTATCCTAACCCCACACACCATAGGTTCAAACCAACCCAAACACAAACGGTATAACCCTTTTTTATAAATAGGAAAACGAAAAAAAAAAAACAAAAATAAAATTTATAAAAGTTTTTTCTAAATACCAAAAAGGGTTAACGGGTCAACCCGAACCCGATTTGCTTTTAAAACGAGTCAACCCGAACATGACCCCTTTTTAAAACGGGTGAATCCAAACACGACTCGTTTTTTAAATCCCTAAAACCTCTTTTCTTTCGTGCCGTGTTTCGCATTGTCTAGAATTACCGCCCGTGCTTATAATCATCAATGTATGCGAAAGTTAAACTCAAGTTATGCAAAAGATTATTATTTTTTTCCACACTAACTCAAGCAAGCAGCTTTACTTTCAAGGGCATAGCAGAGTGCTGTGAAAAGATATATGTTGATGACAAAATAAAAATATAAAAATTGTTTGATATCATTGGGTCCATCGGTAATTATCGACAGATTTTTCTGTTAGTTATACACATTATTCTAGTAGTGTTTGCGTACACTATTCGGGTATTATTTTACCAAATCATGAGTGTTGTGAGTATAAACGGTGGAATAAACACTAGATAGCTAGGATAAGTGGATATCGATATATCGTATCCACAGGAGCATGTGATTAGTAATATACGGTTCATTGATTACTTGAATAAAAATTTAAAGATTCAATTGATGATGAACTAAAATAATGCTAGATTAAATTGCAACTAGAAACACAAGGTAAGAAACACGCAATCAGTTCCGGTAAAGATTTATAGCAGTTGTTGTCAAAGTGGTGGCCCATGTGAACATTTATAATTGCCCAATAAATTAATTTTCTGGTCCAATATGCGAGCCCATAAAAGAAACAAAAACCAAGGCTCTTTTGTGTCATGGATTTTTAGTACGGGAAAGATGTAAAAATGGATTTTAGATGAATACTTTAACGTACTAGATACACCATAAGACAAAAGAGTGTATGAGGACATGAGGTTACACTAAACAAAATTAGGTCACAATAAGTCATTTTTGCATTAAATATTGTGTATGGTTATAGTGCAATTTTCGGCCTTAATGGTCTTGTATTATGTTAGTGGGTTAGTTTAGGTTACACAAGGCCATATCAGGTCATAACAATTCATGTTGGTGTTAAAGACATGTGTATGATTAGCTTTACACTTTTCGGAATTTGATGGGTCTTGCCATGCATTAGTGGGTTAGTTTAGGTTACACAAGGCCACATTAGGTTATAATAAGTCATTTCGGTGTTAAATACATGTGTATATGATTACTAGTAAACTTTTCAAATCTTTTTTTATCTTGTGATGTGTTAGTGGGTTCTCATCTGTTATCGACGGTTACCACCAAGCTTGGACTATATAAGGTAGTTTTCCGGCGGTTTTTCTATCGCAAATGGACCCCACGCCTTCAAATAACTGAAAGACCTATTGGGAATCTTATCTTCACATTACAAATGGATATTCTGTCATCATAAAGGTTTACCTGCGTTGGGTTCGCGTTGGTGATTATAGATCCTCATCGGGTTATAGATTTGGTAATTAGCCACAGATTACCAACGGTATTTTAAATTCACATTTATGTACTAGTGTGCTGATTATATATTTTTATTTTGAGTAATATTTACATATGAGAAATTAATTTTAGTATTAGGTAAAATAATAAACAAAGGAAATAGACACTTCATCATGGATCGAGTCTTGGTCAATTTAGGTTTGCTAATTTAATACGTGCTAGTTCGGCCAGACAGGATGATAATATATTGTTTATTTATAGAAAGCATTAATAACGGAGTAAGATAAAAACAAAAAAATCAGTATAGGGTTGGTGTATATAAAGGGTAATGCCTTTCATGAATAGAAGTACATCTCTCAAAAAATATAGAAAGTTAATGGATTCCTCACAAGGTTTCAAGAATCTTAAACAAATCAAAACCACAACCACCAAAGATGATCCAAGATTTAAGGAAGAGGACCAACCTTTGAGCCCTATGGCTCGGTTGTTCCATGAACCTGGTTCCAATGTCTATATCATATCCATGATGGGTTGCAAAACCAAGATCAAACCCGATGTTATCAAGCAAAATTTGGTTCATTCTCTACTCCGTCACCCTCGATTCTCTAGCTTGCAGGTAAACAACAACTTTATAAGTACTATTTTGTGTCATGTTCGTATATGTAGGTAATTGTTATAACATGAAACCATACTTTAGTCGCCACTTTACACGCCATCACCATTAGTTTTTTTTTAGCTTTAGTTCTCTAGCCACATTTTATGTTTTTTGGATTAGTACAATCAGCTCCACCCGTCAATTATTTTGCCTAAAGCTCTCATGACTTTCCACTTCCACGAAACTTTTGTACCGACTGTAATTTACTTCCACGTCAAAAAAGAAGATTTCTTTAGCCGGTGGTCTCATGCATGAGTACAAAAAGGCACTTTTAAAGTGGTCTAAATTTTTAATTAAATTGGTTTTTCATAATACCATTGCAAAAATCCAAGAAAACCGCTCTAAACAATACCTGACTCACACCAACCATACCGAAACCCTCTTTTAAAACCGTCACCACTAAACCGCTTTATTAAACTCATCTCTTACAGTCAGGTGCGGATATATGTTGACACTTACGGGTTCACACGAACCCACTCGGTTTCAAATATTTAGTAGAAATGCTATTAAAGAATACAGAATGAACCCATAAATTATATTTGGGATGAACCCATTAACAAAACTAATGAATGGCTCAATGGTTAAGGCTTCCGCTTCTACAATTGTATTCCCCTATTCGATCCTTGCTTGGAGTCATATTTTTTTTAACTTCAAATCTGAAACAAAAATTAGGGTGTAACTAGCACCCTCAACCAATTCAAACTATTTAACCAAATACAAAACCAAAGCCCCAATTCCAATACTTAATATAACCACACGAAGTGCCAAAGAAACCTTTAATCTTATTCAAATTCTCCCCCTTGCAAATTTGAAAATCTAATCAATGGGAGAAAGTTTTACTCTTACCCTTTTCTCTGTTACGTCCCTTTTGATAAATCTGAATTTTCGTTAAAGGTTAGTCAAATCTATTTAATTTCAGTAGAGGTTTGTTGGATATTCGCCATAGATGTTTGGTGTTGTTAGTATTGACATACAGTGCCCTATCAATTCTTCGTATTATATCAACCATTTATGATTCTGATTTACAAAATTCATTTGAGCATTAAAGAGTGTGTTAGTCACGTATTCTCATCAGAATGACCATAGTATCTCGAAAATTTAAGACCAACTTTTCAATTTCCAAACCTGCCTTCTTGAAAGGTAAACTTTTAATTCTTATGTGCTACTTGTGATTACTGAAAGAAGTTCATTGTTATGTTAATTTTTGTGAAACTTGTTTAGCTATCAGGAGTAGGGTTTATAAAGTTTATAACATTAACTTTGGAAACGATTTTCCAAAATAGTTGTTTAGTGTCAAGGATATCCTCTTTGTAAATTTATTGTGTGTTTTCTAATAACTATGTATTTTTATTATATGGTATTTTATTATGTTCCCCGACCCGGTCTTGCGACCCAACCTGACCCGATCTAGCGATCCGACCAGACCTAAAAATTTCGACGTTTAGTCATGAGAAATCTAATCACCGGAAAAAGTTGAACCCACAGGAAAAAAATCCTGGATCCGCCACTGCTTACAGTTACAGCGGCTGAACAAGAACCGGTTTACTAACCTTTTCTTAAGACCTCTTATAAAGCGGTTATCAAAGAAATATTGTTTGTAATTGTATCACCCTCCGAGGTTTTACCACTATACTTGTGCTATACTTGTCTATGAGTTAGATTTTACTGGATATTTATTTTTCATATGTTTGTTTGTTAGTTGTTGGTTTTCTAAACTCTTGCATGCGACTCTATATTCCAGGTTGCCGATAAAGAAACTGGAAACATCAAATGGGTTCCAACAAATGTGAACATCGACAACCATGTTATAGTCCCAGAAATCGATCCAAACATCGAGTTTCCCGACAAGTTTGTCGAAGACTATATATCAAACCTCAGCAGATCTTCAATCGACAGGTCTAAACCTTTATGGGATCTCCATCTTCTTAACATCAAGACAACTGATGCTGAAGGAAACGGAGTTTTTCGTTTCCACCACTCTTTAGGCGACGGTATGTCTTTAATGACGCTTTTGCTCGCTTGTACACGCCAAGCGTCGGATACTGACGCTTTACCGACATTTCCTATAAACAAAGACTCAGCTTACATTAAAGTTACTAGTGTTTGGTCGGTTTTGGTAATGCTTTGGAACTCCATTGTGGCAATGATGATGTTTGTGTGCACTGTGCTGTTTCTTAAAGATACTGAAACACCACTAAAAGGATCGTTAGGCGTCGAGAATAGACCGAGACGTTTTGTTCGCAAGAGCGTCAGCTTAGCCGATGTTAAGGTGGTGAAGAATTCCATGAATGTGGTAAGTTAATCAATCCACCCCACCTTGTAGTTTTATAGATTTGTAGCAAGCGTCAATGTGTCACAAAAAATGGCCACTAGATAAGTGATTATTTTTTGGGTACCAAAATATTGCATGCATCACAATGAGTAAAATCTTGAACATGTTTCACAAGTGGAGTCGTCGCCATTGTCAGTGGCAATATCTTCATCTCTTACACTACTAGAAAGTAGAAAATTTTCAACAACAGAGAAAAAGTGTCGGAAATGTATTTAGCGATAAATTTCCTACAAAATCATGTCGGAAAAACCTTGGTAGAAAAGAAGATGCTAACAATTTTCCAACAAAATCTCAGACAAACTAGCGACAAAAAAGTTTCGTAACGATTTTTCAACAAAAATATTTCAGTTTTACTTTCAATTAGCTACAATTTTTCCACAAGTCATTTGTAGCTATTTGTCGGAAAGTTGTTGAAAAAAGGGGGTGTATTTTTGTCAAAAATCCGTCGCGAAATCGTGGGAAATATTTTTCCGTCGGTGCTTTGTTTGAAAATTCGATCATGTAACCTAATATTTAGCAGTATTAAAATGATGACGATATTTATGATGTTGCAGACGTTGAACGACGTCGTACTCGGGTCACTCAGGCAGGTTTATCTCGCTATTTGAACCGTAGATACAGTGAGTTTCGTTGTCACTAAAGATCAATATTTCTGATATTCCCTTTTGTCACTATTGGCTGATATCACTTGTTAAGAAGAGTTTGTCAACTTAAAAATCTGTCGCTAATAATCAAAATTTGAGTTTGATTTCAGGTGAAATCGCTGGTGTCAATAAGACAAATCATCATGATAAAAAAGACTTTATTCCTAAAGGCATTCGACTTCGTGCTACGTTCTTTTTCAACCTAAGAGCAACCACCAGGATCCACGTGAGTTTGTGGGTTTGGTTTGGTTTAAAAGGGCTCAGTTTGTACACGCGAACCTGCTTAGTTAAACGGTCAACCTATCGGGTTCACAGTTTGACATGTTTAACCCGTTTGTTTTTATAAATGTTAGAAAATAAACATAGATTATAATATTTGACTGTATATTTCATGTCAAAATTCAAAAAAATAAATGACAAATAAGCATTGGGCTTTATAAATTAAATACAACTATTTTATATACATCTATAATTTTTATTTTAAAATTATAATTTTAGAGTATCAGATATGCACACAAAGATATTAGAGTTAAAAGGTGGTGGTCGTGTCAACGTGTCAAAATTCGTGTTGTGTTCGAGTGCATGTGCCTAACATGTTCTGAATTTCTAATCGACCTTTTTTGTGACCTTTGGTGCATGATCACCAGACTCTAGTTGACTTGATGAAAGCCAGAACTTTGGGTCATTGGGGCAACAAGATAGGTTACGTGCTTCTCCCGTTTGCAATCGGAATCCGAAGCAACCCATTAGACTATGTGAAAGAAACCAAGGCAGTCATCGATAAAAAGAAAGCCTCATTGGAACCTTTGTTAGCCTATTTCATCGTTGACCTCGTCCTCAAGTTGTTCGGGATTAAGGTACATACATATGCATCAGGGGCGGATCTAGCATGTAACTAGGGTTAGCCCGGGCTACCCCTCTCAACTTTGTTGGCGAAGTGCAAAATTAGTACAATATATAGTGTTTTATTCTCTGTTTTATGTATCGTATAGCCCTCCCTGAACAAATATTAGGATGCACTTAGGTCCAAAAAAAATAGGATACCTTAAATTTTTTTCTAGATCTACCACTGTCTTCATAATTTATTTATTATAGTTACAGGACCAAAACCGCCAACTTTAACTTATTAAATTTGAATTGTAAATTTGGTGTTTGTGCAGGCTGTAGGGAAGCTACATCACAAATTGTTCTTTAATACAACCTTGTGGTTCAGCAATGTGCCTGGACCAGTACAAGAAGTCACATTTTATGGGCATGATGCAACTTATATTGCTCCAAGTTGTTATGGACAACCTAATGTAAGTATACAAGTAATTGAAAACGTCAGGTTTGTTTCAGAACCATTAAAAACCACAAAATAATGGATAATGCATATTTGTACGTGGTGTATTAAAGATAATTAGGAGTCGTGAGAGACGGAAACAAAGTCTGTTACATAACCATCTTGTGTAATTACTTTAGTTGTACAAATGCATTATGTAGTTTCTACGGTTCCCAGCATATTATTTGTTATGAAACGAGCTCCCTCGATCTACATATACATATGGTACTAATCAAAGTGGCATAAAAGCATTTAAGCATCCCTAGGCCGATGGCGAAAACGGTTTATCCTGAGCCCCAAGTTATTGGTTTGGTTCTCATTTTCATCGTTTATATCGTATAGGCGTTGATGATCCATATAGTGAGTTATGTCGATAAATTGACGTTCGTGATATCGGCCGATGAAGAAACCATACCAGACCCTCATAGGCTGGGTGATGATCTTGAGGAATCCCTTCAACTAATCAAGGCTTCTGCGAAGCAAAAGAGGGTGACAAAAAGCAAGTGATAAAAGAACAGAGAATAGATTATGATGTTTGGATCACATCTATACTTTATTTTTGTCTGAAATTAGTAGCATAAATATAGTTTAATATAGGGTTTGTCAAATACGAGAAATTTGTGGTGATTACACCACAATATGTTGTATCGTTTTTCTGAATAATATATTTCTTTTTATAAATAGGGATAATAGCTTAATTTTGTCACCAATCAAATCCGCATGGAAAGGTAAAACCTTATCTAACACGTTAATACCACTAGGCTAAAGGCCCTTTAGTATTGATCTCAAAAGAATGCAAACTAAATTTATGGCGGTTCAGTACAGGATAAAAGTTATATTGGAACTAGAGTTTCCTTGTCGCGCGTTGCGACTGAGAATTCATATACAAGCCAAATGGTACAAATTAATGTTTTATGTATATACATGTAATAAAAACTAACTTGTTTTAACTAACAATGACCGGCTTAATATATGAATTTTGGCTGACATAAAAAAACACAAAATTGTTACTATTATTTACTTGATGAAGACGGTGATGATGATGGGAAAACGTAAGTTGACCGTTTTGCCCTTTTGAGTTTGGCTTAGGGTGCCATTTGGTATATTTTAGGTTGAATGATGATTGGTAATGTATTTATTATCTTGTTTAGTATGTTTGTATTTTGCAGACTGGTGAGGGTGTTAAAAATGACAGAAATAAAAACCATTTTGTCGGAAGAAATAAGATGATATCTAAGAAGGAAAACCATCTTTTAGGGTTTTTGTTACTGAGTGGTGAAATGAGTAGGCTGGGTCGGGTTGTGTAACATGTCAAACAGTTTGGGTTAATTTGGGTATGGGCCACTTAAAAACGGGTTAGATGAATCTGGGTTGACTTGAGCGAGTTACCCACTATATTTGCATCAATGACGGTTAGTGATAGCGATGACCAGTATAGGAGTTGGTGACTTTGATGACACCAATTGCAAACACAAGTTGTGTGAGCCGATGGGGGTGGGCTGGAGGTTAATGTGACTGCGGGTGGTGAAAGTGCCTATAGATAGGTGGTGACAAAGCAAATGTGTTGTTTTACCCACTTATTGTTCAACTATACTCTCTTTTATTACTCATCCCTTAGTATAAAAATGTGCACCTAAAGCTTGCCTAGGGGAGGCACACTAAAGCGAGCGGCCTCGCTTTCGTGGTGTGATGCGCCGACAAGTGTATATGAGTCGTATGTGGTGTACGCATGAGTGTGCCTCTCGTAAATGGGCATGTTTTGTGTATAGGGAGGTTGTACACGTTTTTCTTTAGATTGTGCACGGATGTTATTAGGTACATGATAATATAATCGTAAATCTTAAATAATATTATATAAAATACCTTGCTTAAATAATAGTGTATTAATACCTTGCGCCTTGCATACGTGATACGTCGACTTCAGCATCTCATCTATTGCCTAGGCTCCGATATCCATGGTGTCTTGTGATTTGTTTTAAAGCCAAGAATCAACCCGAGTATGATCTTTAATAGAAACTAGAATTGGCACCTGCGTTTCGCGGCGGTGCCTTTGGAGGTTGCGGGCAAGGATGTACTTGTTTTTATGACATTCGATGAGTTATCATAGATGATGTTGCCTTTAATCTAAACGATGGTAAAAATAAGTAATCAACACAGTTAATAGAACATGTCTAGAGTTAAAAGTTAACTTTAACTATAATAACTTAAATAAAAAAAATGATTATATTAGTTACCTTGTGTATTAAAGGTTAATATAAACCATGTAAGCTTTAATCTAAACGATGATAAAAAGAAGCAAGTAACATGATTAAGTAATTATATCTAGAATTAAAAGTTAATTTTAATTATTATAAGTTAAATTAATGATAAGTAAAATAAAACATATAAAAGAACAAATATTTGTTAAAAAATAATTTTATTAAACTTCATGAATAGTATGATAACTCTATTAAAGTTTGGGGGTCAAAATGTAAATTGTTTATCGAGAAAAGTATTATTATTAAATTTCTGTATGATAAATCTATTAAAGTTCAGATGTATACATAAATCATTTATAAAAAAACTATTAGAGTTCAAAGGTCATATGATATATCTATTAAAGTTTAGGGTTAGAAACGTAAATTAATTATAAAAAATATTATTATAGTCTTATAAGTTATTAAACTATTAAAAAACAAATAATATATATTACCGTTCACATTTCCTTTGTTATTATATAAATAATCTATCGCTTAGAAACTATATTACATAATTTATATGCCCAAATTAAAATAAATTTAGTTGTTATGTTTTGTTTTTTCTTACATGAAGTTTTCGTCGAGAATTGCTTTTAACAAAATGAAAATGCTACGCAACGTGTGTGCGTGTTAGGTTTTTGTTGACAAGTGTTTTTCTTCTATTTATGTTTTTATTTTAGTTTTGTTAAAAATTGTTAAAACCCCGCCGACAAAGCTTCCACTGGTGTTGTATAAGTTAGTTTTTTTGAACGATAGAATTCTAGGGCCAGCAGATGCTATAAAAACCCAACAAACAACAATACACATGAATAAAAACGACATACAACCAACGGTCCCCTAGACAAACTAACTAATAAAATCTCTCACATTAAAGTACACCCACTTGTCCCAATCCAACTTGTCAAACTTTGATCGACTCTTAAGCCAAATAAACGTATCTGCCTTGACACCATCCACCACCGCATACAGGAAAATTGAACATTATTGAACTCTTTCTCGTTACGAGCATTCCAGATATGCCACAATGTCAACTGAAAAATCACGTTAAAACCCTCTTCCAGTCTTTAGATCCTTTCCGTCTTTAGATCCTTTCCTGCCTTCAACGAAATCAAGAACCCCTTTTGTCGACCCAAAATTCACCACGACCGGAAGTTTAACCAAAGCAAGAATGTGCCACCAAACCAATTTTGACATGATGCAATCGAAACACATATGATCCATGGACTCACCTTGAGCATCACACCTCGCACATAAAGGACTCAAGATTGTGACGCCTCTTTTAATTAATTCAGTTTTAACCGGGATCCTACCTAATGCCACTCTCCAAGTGAATAAATTTACCTTTGCTGGAGCCCACTTATTCCAGTAAGGCCATTCTTCATCGACGGACACCAAACGCCTAATAAGTTAGTTGTGTTATAATTTTTAAAAAGTCGATTTAAATTGTTTAAAAATAATTTGACCCCGTTGTACAAGTAACTGAAGGTGTTTATTCACAAATAATATATGCTCATGATATCTTAATATCTTAAAGAGGATAAGATAGGCACGTTGTTAGCTAAGATTAACATTAGTTGTATCTGAATTGCTAATAGTATTATAATAATTATTTTACCTTTGTTTATACTATGTTTTATAATTATTTTACCTTAGTTTGTTTTTTTTTTTTTTGTAAGTTTTGTTCTTATTGGATGATAAAAAAATGTTTTATTATCCGTCTGTTAATTAAATAAAAAAGATTTGTTCCCTAATATGATACTCGGAAGTAGTTTTAATAACTTGAGTGTTACACATTTTTTTTACATCAGCATTGATAATTAACGAATCTAATAAAAATAAATGTACATTCTCATCCATCAAGATTATGTCGATAAAGAAGACCTCCTTTGGATTTCTTATGTCCGGATGGCTCCACATGATTCAAACTTTGATGATAAAATTTTCATCAAAATTGATAATTAACGAATCTAATAAAAATAAACGCACCTTCTCATCCATTAAGATTATGTCGATAAAGAAGACCTCTTTTGGATTTCTTATGTCCGAATGGCTCCACATGATTCAAACTTTGATGATAAAATTTTCATTTGAAACATTTAGTTTTATGAACATAGTGATTTTTCTCGGACTCATTATGGTTGTTATTAGTTGAATAGTATAGTTAAATAATGATTGTATAAAAAATAAAATTTTGAAAAAGACATTTGAAATTGTAGTGTGGTATTCGGTTTTTTAAAGTATTAAAAGAATTTGACACTCAACTTAAAGACGCAAAATAAGTTATTAACAAACACTAAAACTGATTAAAAGAATTAAAAGAAGATTAAAAATTGTACCTAAACGAACCATATTTCTCAAAGTTGAACAACACACAATATAAAATTTAATTGTATTGGTAGGAAACAAATTTAAATTTATCAAAAAATGTGAATTGAGATTGAAATATAAAACAGAGTAATCAAAATCATACCAAAAACTATTAAATAAAATTATAATAAAAAACCAACAAACTTATAATATACATATATTTGGAAAGATTTGTAATGCAATCTACCAAAAATTTGTTCATTAAAAATAGAATAAATGTTTAAATAAGTATTCAATGTTTATGATATTGATTGATATTTAAAGAAGGAGATATAATCAATTTTAGATTTTACCATGTTTAATTTTAAAAATACAAAAAAATAACTTAAATGTATGTATTAGGTTTTAAAATTACCAAATATTGGATGAATGTTTAAATTCAAATTTGATTACAACAAAGAGAAAATTAAAGTTATAAAAATATCAAGACGATTAATTTGAATGTTGTTATAACAATTGTTATAAAAAAGTCAATACATAGGTGTTAATAATGGGAATGACTAATAAGAAAATCAGTAGATTAGTAAATCATTAAAGTATATATATATATGAAACGTAGAAAATAGCATCAATGTATAATGCTTCAAAAGTGTAGAAATTTATCACCTAAAATCATACATTATGCCTAACCATATGCCAAATACACATAAACCTACAAAAGGGATAGGTAATATAAATTGAATAAAATATAAATAAAAGTAAACTTATCTATTCAAACACAATATGAACTTGTATTTAGATGCATACCAATATAAACGAATCATGCGTCACTGAAAACTTTACATTTATTCCATTAAAGACCATTACACTTAAATATTTTGATTATATGTTGACCATTACAATTAAATATTTTTATTATATGTCTATTTAAGTAATGAAACAGGATCAATATGACCATTATAGTATCAAGCAATGAAACCTAAGATTAGAGATACAACTGGATCAATTAGATTTGAAGAAACTTTTTAAATGAATAATATCAGGTTTAAAACCGAATCAAATTACCAAAATATAACAAAATTACCAATCAGATATAGTTAAAACAAGGAATCACACTTGTATACATGATGGTGTTGAACATACACATCAAAAACATGATTTTAATAAACAACAAATAAACATGTGAAACATCCATATAGATTTTCATAGTTTTTACCATCAATAAACAACAAACAAACATGATTCAAACATCCATACAGTCATACTCGGAAGTAATTTTTACCATCAATAATCATCCATACATATTCAAACATGATTTTGTTCAGAAAAAAAAAATTCAAATGTTAAAGCACAAAACAAAGTAATAACTACACATGAACAAAACATAACTACCAATTGAAATTCAAAGCACATCAAGTTAAAGATTACAACATATTTAACCAAAAAAGGATATCATTTAATTTTGGGATATTGGATTTAAATAACCTCAACTTTTATTAATTGGCCGATAACACTCCCAACTTTTAATTTGTACACCAACACTCCCAACTTTCAACTTATTGGTCGATAACACTCCCTAACTAACAGTACTCTAACACAGTTAGTTGATGTCAGCTGCCATGTCATAAAAAATGTCATGTCAGTTGTCACTTCATCAAAAAATGCCACATCATGGACATGTCATATGTCATGTCAGCAAAAATGGCCACATTAGCAAAACTAACTGGGTTAGGGTTCAGTTAGTTAGGGAGTGTTATCGGCCAATAGGTTTGAAGTTGGGAGTGCTGGTGTACAAATCGAAAGTTAGGAGTGTTATCAGTCAATTGATGAAAGTCATGGTTATTTAAATCAAATATCCCTTTAATTTAAGCTAGTCAATCAAACTCACCGTTCTTTTTGAATCAAAATTAAACAAAGAAGATCTAAACTAAAACATGATGAACACGATTTTGATCCCGTTGATTTGGATGGGCTTTGAATGTTCTCTGCCGACAGAAATTGATTATAATAGAATAGAAGACGATTAGGGTTATGAATTTTAGGCGACTGTGTGGTAAACGACTTATGAAAGTATTATAATTAAGCCGGGTCAGGTAAATGAATTAATGCTAAATGGATATCCATAAAAAAACTCAGGGATGTGAATTAGACGTGGAAATTAGGGGATGCTCACATTAAGTGTCATGTGTCACACCCTGACCCGCAGCGGAAATGGTAGTCGGGGCATGATTGGGTTTTCATCAAAGCTCATGACATTTACTATAAAGTTTCATATTTATTATTTCTTTTTAAAGAAGAAATTACAATAAACATACAAGCACAACATGTTCAAATACATTTTTCATGACTTCCTTATTTTTCTTCTAAGGCAATTTCCTATGTGTTCCTTGCTTCAACCTGTTCCACCTGTATCATGTGTAAATATAGGGTTTTGAGTCAACAAAAGTTGGCGAGTGAATCTTATGAAAACATTTGAACGAATTTGTTATATTGGTTATAAAAAGGTGCATAACCACATATGAGCATACGTATACGTAAATTTAATCACAATACACAATATATCAATTAATGCACACGCACACACCAAATGATGAACAATGAGATCAAGGCACAATCAAACGGAGCCGATCTAATGAGGCACGCGATGTTCAACTCGTCTCCAACGAGGAACTGATGGGCCTAATGAATGATTTGCACGCAACTTGACAAAATGTAAACACACATCACAACAACCAACATTTACATCACACGTTTAGATCATATAATGGTAATAGCACATGTCACACCCCGACCCGACGGATGTTACAGCACAAGTTTGAATAAACGAAATAAATAAAGCGACACATAATACACCCCAAAACATGAATAAAAAGGGGAATTTGTAAGAATTCACTCACAGTGGGTGCGTTGCCTTGGTTGATGAAGAGTACGCACGAATTTAAGATTTAGCCGACGAAGTAAACTAACCTAAATAATAACGTAACAATTCGATAAATAAATAAAAGTTATAATTTTTAATTAATGCTTCTTATTAGATTTTTAGGTTATTTTTGTGGAATTTATACAAATTTTGTAGGCTTTAAAACCTTATTTTTAAGTATGTTTAACTAATTTTTAAAAATAAAAAGGATTTTAATTATAAAAAAATTACTCCTTTTTTTTCTAGGGTTGACTGGTCAACGACCGGTCAGACTCGTTCATTATAGGCAGCGTGTGAGGTTCGAACTCGTGACCTCCCGTATGCGTGCACGCAGCTCTTCCAACTGAGCTACGTGTCTAACCCGTAAGGAAACCAGTTTTAATTATCCTTATATGCTTCTTAGGTGATATCTGAATTTATTTTTATTTAAAAAGAATTTAAATCAGCGAACCAGAGTCCCTTGCTGGTATCGAACTCGCGATCTTGGGTTTAGGTTGCACCCAGCCCATCCAACTGGGCTGGGTGTCTAACCCGTTTATATTAGGATTTATATTATATTTAACAACTGCCTACGAAAGCGTTTTTTATTTAAAAAGAAAATCCGGTTTGAACAACACTCGAACTCGGGACGTGCATGATAAATGTGCACAAGTCCACCACTGGATTGTGTGTCTAACCCGGTTAGAATACTGATTTTAATTGTATACATAAACAACTCGATATTCATCTTCTTCATCAACTCAGAACTGGAAACTCAACTATTATCGATTTTAACTGTTTTGGGTTAACTTAATGCAATCTGAATGAATTAAACAAGAATTATGGAAGAGTTTAGAGATTTATACCAGTTGGAAAAACAGAACCCGGTTTTCCGGTGACCAAACTCCGGCGGGTTGCAGACAAAACTTTCGACGAATAGAGAGATTTCTTAACAGAGTATAAGATGTATTTTAGTGAGTGAGTTGAGCGAGTGGTGAAATGAAAACGAGGGGTATTTATAGAGCGGCCAAACACTCACTAATTTCGGTTTTAAGATGTGCGATTTAAGAATTAATGATTATTTTCGGTTATGAATCATTTGTTTCAATTCTTTCCGGTACAATTTGCTAATGAAAAAGACCGTTATAACAGAGATTGATTTCACAATTATCCTCCGGCAGTTACAGATCTGCCAAGTTTTAAAAGAATTGCAGGTTTCGGTTTCTATATAGATTATTTGATTCTGTTTTAACCACTAAAGTGTGTATAGAGCAGTTGGTGTTTGGTGTGTGTGTGATTGCGGTTGACCGGGTTCGAAACCCGGCTTCCCCATTTGTTTTAATTTTTTTTTACATTGAATCTAAATTACTCTATTAATTTTATTATTATTATTATTATTATTATTATTATTATTATTATTATTATTATTATTATTATTATTATTATTATTATTATTTATTATTATTTTCGTCTTAATTATTCATTGATTATTTTTAACAAATACAACTAAATAAATATGCAACGAACTTCGAATAAATATTTGATTTCTAAACGGAGCGGGTTGTGAAACCCGTTTTACGACGAATGTTACACATGTAGAGTTGTTCACAAGCCAAGCCGAACCAAGTGGACCTTTTCTCGTGCTTTGCTTGTTTGCATATTGAACCGAGCGAAGCGGCTCATTTAAAATCAAGCCTCAAATCAAATGAGCATTTTATAAGCAATGAATATTCTGAGCGAGCGTCGAGTGAACTTTGAGCGATTTTGACAACTATGTCGCCCGATTTAAATTTGCGGACAAGTGACAATGTTGATGTCTTTAAAAACAAACACAATTCATGGCATAATATTTTTCTTATATATAACAATGTTGTGACCGATGAGGCGAAGATCATATTGCATGAACAATGACATTGAGAGCAAAAGATGATCGACTTAAGGTAACAACATGAGATATTGAGGTGATGGGCAGACTATCGTTTAGCGCTTTAGGGTTTAACTTTTAGATTTTGTGTTAATTTTTTAATTGGCATGATTGGGCTAGTACGTATAAATATAATTGTAAATTTGTATATGATGGACCAAAATGTAATAGATTAGTATACATAAAACGATATATTTTACTCATATTTATGTGTATGTGTGTGTATATATATATGTGTGTATAATATATATATATATTTGTGTATGTATGTGTATATACATGTTTATATATGTATGTGCAAATGTATATGTATTATATATATATATATATATATAGTATTAAAAATAATAGTTGAGTCGAACCAAGCCGAGCAGAGCTTTGCTCATGCTTGGCTTGTTTACAAATCGAATCGAGCAGAAGGCTCGTTTACAACCGAGCCTCAATTTGAACGAGTATTTTTCGAGCAATTTCTAAGGGAGCGACGAGCGATTTGAACGGTCCTAAACTGTCATGTGTCACCCATTGAGTTTACTTTATATAATATATATATATATATATGATAACATAAAAACGGCAGATTTAATTAAATGTAAACCAATTACCAGCTACCACTATTCATGTTGGGTTTACGAGATGGATATACTCTTATAAATGTGATTTCTTAAATACATAATGATTACAAACAACAATCTTGATACCATTAGCTAATATGATCAATTAATATAACTAATTCAATGACTCAAATATAATACAAAGTTATTAGACAACATCAATTAATTTATACTGTAAGAGAATAGAGATTAAAGAGATACATCCAGAATAATTCATTCACCTTTTATAATCAAACTTCAAATAAATAACAACAAAAATTCTATAAGACATCTCCGTTGTTGCACTTCTTTTTGGACCCGCATCATGCATATCTGGAATTTGCCCTACAAATGTGTTTAGACGCCCCCTCTTCCTCATGTTCCTATCTTTGTCTTTCAATCATTACATTTGGTCTTATAAACAACATTTAGTTTAAAAAAGATAGAAAAGAAACTATAGAATGTAAAATAGATGAGTGAGCAGTTGAGCATATTATGCGTTCGTAGGATGACATGACATGTTTTCAATGTGTTATGTATATGTTATATAATGTTTAATAATCAAGGATACACATCAAAATGAATTCCTATACAAAATATTGTATACATGTAACGTCTTATAACACCAGTTGCAACAAGTACGCTTGATTATGGTAGGTGGATAACTTTAATTGGTAGGTTCTTAGTTCTTACGATGAAATTTTCATTGCTCCCTCTTTTGGCGATTAGTAAACAACCATACATTGGTGGAGACTGGTAAGTATGATTGGAAGCTTAATGTTGACAAGGTTCAATTATAGATGATGTCATGTATTTTAAGATTGATGATTTAGCATTATAAATATATATCTACACATAATTTAGTTCTATTGTTTTTGAAAGAAAAAAGTCTGTACTTTGTAGTGATAAAAAGTAAAGTTTGACATTAAAGGAAAAGAAGTTTGAGGGGTGGGAACGGTTTCTATTTATTAAGATTGAAGTGTACCGTAGAAGGTACACGAGAAAGGTCATTATTGTGGGTGAACGTTTATAAGGTGATGCTAATGATGAAAGTTACGAAAATGATAATAATTCTATCTGCCTCGTATAATATAAATAAAACTTTAACATATTGAATAAAAAACGAAACTTGTAACTTTCATCAAACTAAGATACCTATTTGCATAAATTACTCTACCTTTAAGTCTCAACATTAAAGTTTTCAATTATTCTTTTATTCAATTCCTTTATAACCTTTAATCATTCTTCATTAACATATAAATAGGGGTGTCAAAAAACCGAATTAACCAAACCATAACTGAATTAACTGACAAAACATAATCAAATAAAAACCAGTGGGTCGGCTAAAGGTTTTTTTGAAAACCGAAAGTACCGGGTCGGTTATGGTTATCAATGTTTCCATACCCACCATAACCGAACCGACATGTAATAAATCTTTGCAGGATTTAGGACTTTTCACAAATTTTTTTAATATTTGATGTTTTTGATTAAAAAATTTTAGTATTTATGGGTTATTTTATATCGTTCTGCGGTTTTGGTTGAATGTTTATTTGAATTTATGGAATATATCATATCACTTTTTATATTCGGTAATAATCGGTATTAACATTATAGATTATATGTATTTTATGTAATATACTAATATATACAAATATACAATAACAATTTATTCCATGTTAAAAAAATTAAGCTATTTTTAGCTAGGCTTAATACACGGTTAACCACCCACAACCGACCCACTATAATCACCAAAACCGATTAACCATACACGCCATAACCGATCGGTTATGGTTATGGTTATCCATTAACCGACATCGTGTTTATAGTTCTGATTTTATGTCAAAACCGACCCGTAAGGTTGCTAGTGCACATATTATATAGGCCTAAAGGATTTGGGATTGATATTTTTTTGTACGATGTTAGTTTTCTTTTTTATATAAACAATTTTATATTAAAATTGTATATCCGGTATACTTTTTATATCTACTTTAATATAAAATTGTTTATATAAAAAAGAAAACTAACATCGTACAAAAAATATCAATCCCAAATCCTTTAGGCCTATATAATATGTGCACTAGCAACCTTGACCAATAACCCACATAAGCTCAACAAATCAGTCGTCGTCATCTCTACAAACCCACTCTCTCTCACCACTCTCTTTCTCTCTCTAAACCCCCCATTGATTGATCATCAAGTACTACTTTCTTCTTCTTCACTCCATATCTTACTCATTAAGTCTCCGGTCAACCCCGAGTCAACATGGGCAAAATAAGCGACGAAATTAGCGTCGCAAGAGCCCTTGAGGCTCTGTCCATCAGTCACGATGATGAAGATAAGGATGAATTTCAGAAAATTGAAAAGGATCCCAGAACAATTGCTAGAGGGTATGTCTGTTTTTGTTCAAAGATTCTTGAAACTTGAAAATGTTTGCATTTTTATGCTTCTTGATCGTCTTTAACGAGAACACATTGTTGGTTTTATGGGTTTTTTTGGTGACTAGTTTTTTCCCCTTTCTAATTTTGTTATGAAATTGTTTTGGGTTTTTTTATTATTATTATTATTTGTTTATACAAGGTAAATTCCCTGTGTAAGAAAGGGGTTCTGGCATTTTGGCTGTAAATATTTAATGTGTTTTCTTATTTGATTTTATTTTTTAAATTTTTTTGGGTTATTGTTGATTTACTTATGTATAGTTCTTGAGTTGTTTTTTTAATACTATATTTGTTCATACAGGGGTGAACTCCCTGTGTAAGGGGTTCTGGCATTTAAGCTGTAATTCTTTATATTTAATTTGTTTTTATTTTTTTATTTTGTTGGATTCTTGTTTATTTTGTTGAGTTGTTTTGCATATGTACGGTTCTTGAGTTATATAGTGGGATTCTTTCTAGTTATGTGTAGTTGATGATCATGGGATAACTTATGTTTCTGTATTTTTTTTTTTACTTTCTAGTAAGGTTTTTTTTTAATTAAATATTATAATTGTTCATACAGAGGCAAACTCCCTGTGTAAGAAAGGGGCTCTGGCATTTTAGATGTAATTCTTTATAATTGATGTATCTATTTATATTTTTTTAATTGGGTTCTTGTTATGTTTTCAAAGTTGATGACTATGAAGAAATAACTTATATTTCTGTATTGTTTTTCCTTTTGTTCTTTTTTACTTTTTGATGTAATTGTCACAAGAATTGTTGAGATTTTATAATGTGGTTTTCCACTTTTGTTATAACTATGCTTTGTTCCCTTTTTGAAGGTACCAAATTGAGTTATGTCAAAAGGCTTTATTGGAGAACATTATAGTCTATCTGGAAACAGGTTGTGGTAAAACACACATTGCTGTTTTGCTTATCTATGAGATGATATGCCGAATGAAGAAGTCTAAAAAGGATATATGTGTTTTTCTTGCTCCAACTGTAGCTCTCGTTGAACAAGTAAGCCCTTCCCATTTTGTTTTTTTTTTTCGGTTTTTTTTTGTTTCACATTGTTTTTACTTGACATTCGAGAAAACGGTTGTGGAAATATTCAGATGATCGAGTGTTTGGTGAACTTGATCATACATGTTTATAAGAAAAAAGTAGTTACTTTAACGGTTAGCTAAATGTCATTTAATTATTTATTTGAGTGGTTGAAGTTATGCTTAATTGGGAAATTCGTAAATGCGTATCCCAAACATAATATAAAGACACAAATCTTTTATAACAAAATCGATTGTGACGGATATTTCTTTGTTTAACGTACTTTGGTAATGCAGCAAGCCAAGGTTATACAAGCTTCTATAGACGTAAAAGTTGGAATCTATTGTGGTAGTTCAAATCATTTGAAGGGTCATCGTGATTGGGAGAAAGAAATGGAACAATTTGAGGTTTGTTATTTTTTACAATGGTTTTAATAATTAAATATTCATTCCGTTTGTTGAGACGTATGAAATTGCCATTTTAATGAAAAAAATAAACATTTCAAAGTTACAATGACCCATTTGCTCACTGTCATCGTTATAGAAAAGCCTGTGATGACCCATTTCAAACTTATGTACATTGTTGTGCAGGTCCTTGTGATGACCCCTCAAATTCTGTTGCATAATTTATCGCATTGCTTCATCAGGATTCAACATATCGCTCTTTTGATATTTGACGAGTGTCATTATGCACAAGCTGAAAGCAGTCATCCGTACGCTGAAATTATGAAGGTAGATAAAACACAACACAAGTCGACACACTTACAAGTAAACGGGTCAAAATTGCCACCTTTAGTTGTTGGTTATTCTTAACAATTCTTTCCATGCGCATGAGATATGATTGTTGACTGTGCAATAACGCAGATATTTTATAAACCGGATGTTCCTAAGCTCCCACGTATATTCGGCATGACTGCATCACCGATATTTGGAAAAGGTAACGAGAGCGTGCTTCCCTTATATTCCATCGATCAAGGGGTATATTGGACATTTGACCAATAGTGAAACACTTCATATGACTTATTCTTGCCTTCTATTGTTTTAGGTGCTTCCATTAGTAGTCTCGAGACCTTACTTAGTGCCAAGGTTTGTTTTTACTACTAATACGCAAGTGATAAATGAATTAAATTATATTTTTCCTGTTTTTTTAATGATTGAATGGTTTATAGGTTTATACTGTTGACACAAGGGAGGAGCTAGACCGATTTGTATCATCCCCTAAAGTTAACTGCTATTATTATGGTACCGTCACACACGATTACCCTGACCCCAATATAACTTATTTAGGGAGACTTGATACAATAAAGGCCGAGGTAAGGCTGTAAGAGTAACTATTTTGTTTGATAATACTATCGGTCCATTACTAGTTATGTTATTAATTAAAATTTAATTTTGTGGAAATAGAGTATGTTTACGTTGATCAAGAATAGCGTGGATTCTTCTCTTCTTAAAAACACAAAAAAGGCCCTCCTACGGCTTCATTGCAATATCGAGTTTTGTCTCCAAAATCTTGGCCTTTGGGGTGCATTGCAAGTAAGTTTTCTTAGCATTCATTACCTAAGCAGTTAATAGCGGTGGGATAGCGGTTATCGGGCCTTCCAAAATAAGCGGTGTCAATTAGTGGAACCCCTATATAGGCGCTATTGACCGCTATTTGACCAATATTGACCGTTATTTTAGATGCCTTGGTTGATGTGGACCAACAGAAGATTTCATGGCTTACGATTAGATCATGTTTCAAATGTCGGCGCTTTTGAGTTTTGACTTTTGATATTAATATCATTATTATATATGTGTATATATATATATATCATGATATAATAATATAAAATTACTGATATCCCACCGGGATAGCCTATATCTCAAATAGCGGCCCTTGACTGCTATTTGATTTTGGACCGCTATAACTGCATAGTTCATTACCTTTTGCTCGTATATATAGTGATGTACATTTGCAACGTTTTAAACATTTGCAAAATATCACTTCTTTTTAATAAATTCTGGGATAATTTAGTTATTCTTTGACCTGTGAAGGCTTGTCGAATTCTATTGAAAGGCGACCTCGTTGAGAGAAATACGGTTATTGAGGTAAATGAGCAATGCAACGACGATATTTTATGCGGCAGTTATCTATCGAAAGTTTCTGCCTACTTTGCCGCTGAATGCCAGAAAGGTAATGTAACAATTTTTAAGGAGTGTTTGGATGTGTGTTGTGAAATTAATAATCTGATTATTTTGACTTTAAGTTGCAATAATTAGTTTCTAGTGTTTGTGTTGATTCTGATTATTTTAATTTAAGAAAAAGCTAAAATCTGAATTACTTGTTTATCCCTCTTTTTACCCTTTTAAAAAAGCTCTTTTACTCACTTAATCATCATTTTTTCTAATATAAGAAAACGTTAAAAACTAAAATTACTTGTTTATCCCTCTTTTTACCCTTTTTAAAAAGCTTTTTACTCACTTTAATCATTTTCTAATAGTTATATAAGGGAAAAAGATAATTCTTGGAATTATGGATGACAAATGTTTTAGGAAGAGGTAAAATGCACCATCTCCCTTTGCTAATATGAGCATGCCTATCTAAGCTAAAATGAGCCCCTTTTTGTGGTTTTTGTCTTTTTTGTGTTTTTTTAAATTATCAGTCTCACATGTATGCTTTAAATACCTTGCGTTCGTTAATTATATCGATTGTCGGTATTGTACTTTTGAAGTTTTTCCTTTCGGTTGGTATACCGAGTGTCGGTACTATATCGATACGGTAACGAATTGAACCGATACCGACTGGATTCCTGCAGCAACGCGCCGAGGAAATTTACTAGTTAATAATTTATATAAAGTATTATTGTAGTTGATCGAAATATAACCATCATAGTTAAATTTGAGTATTTCAAAAATACATAAAGATGTCCTTGTTGGTCATTTTATCTATTAGTTCCTTAACCAATAAGTATTTCCGAACACTAATTATCAGTTTCAAACCGCAAATTATTGTTTTTTAGATTACCCGATGGAAGCAAATGACACCGAAGCCAATTTATCATCCCTCGATAATTTGGGGTTTCCGTTTTTCTCATTGAAGCTGTTGCAACTCCTGCAAGTTCTTTCCAACTTTAGGTTAGTAATGAATTTGAATAAATAACTACAAAAGTTTCAAACTTTTCACCATTGCACGATCTTTACGTATTGATTATCGCAGGGCACAGTCGGATATGAAATGTATTATATTTGTGAATAGAATCATAACCGCTAGATCGTTGGCGTATATCCTTCAACAAGTTAGGTTTTTGTCGGCATGGAGGTGTAGTTACTTAGTAGGCGTCCACTCCGGGCTCAAGAGCATGTCGCGTAAAACGATGAAGGCCATTCTTGAGAAATTTCGTTCGGGTGAGGTATGCAATATGCAACTTTATTTTATAGGTAACAAAACGGACAGGTTAGATGGGTTTGGTAATGTGTCAAAACTGGTTCAGGTCAAACCTCAGGAACGAAAATGGCATTTTACTCAAATTCATATTATTTCAATGGCAATAGGACAGTTCGGATAGATTTGAAGGTGAAAATAAACTTCGGGCCACTTTTGACCCCGTCTCCATTTAGGCTATTTTTTAACATGTATAATTCGTTAAGTAAATGTGTAAAATGCCACCTCTATTTTTTTCACAAACTCTTTTGTGTATAAAGAGAAAACATCTAGTTTTTTTTTTGCCGTAAAATTTTCTTTTCTGGCAGCTGAATTTGTTAGTCGCAACGAAAGTGGGAGAAGAAGGTCTCGATATCCAAACATGCTGCCTTGTTATACGATTCGATCTTCCGGAAACCGTTGCCAGTTTCATACAATCAAGAGGTCGTGCCCGCATGCCGCAATCTGAATACGCATTTTTGGTGGACAGGTGCACTGCTTTCGCCTTTTACTTTTTCCCTAAAAAGTTTTAACACAAACCGTTAATTATAAACTATTATATGCTACAGTGGGAACCCAAAGGAGATGATATTGATAAAGAATTTTATAAGGACGAACCCGGATGAATAACGAAATATCTTCAAGAAAAAGTACGTCGGGGTATACTGATTTTGAGCAGAAAACATATAAAGTAGATTCAACGGGTGCCATTATTAGTTCTGGATCGAGTGTTTCGTTACTTCACCGATATTGCTCAAAGCTTCCACATGATGAGTAAGATCCGGTTCCCAATATGGGCGTGTCGGGCGGGTTGGGTAACGGGTCAGAACGGACGGTTTCCTGTAGATATGGGTCGTTTTGGTTCGTTTGGGTTGACCTACAAACCTTTTCTTGTCTACCTTTTGTATAAATGTGTTCTATATGCCTACAGACACTATGTTACTATGATTAGGAGGCTATAAGCATTCAAAATTTGGTGACTTTCAACAAGGGGTGTTCAAAAAGCTCGAAAAAAGCTCCATTGTAAATGAGCCGGCTCGACTCGGCTCGATTTGTAAACGAGCTGAGCTCGAGCCAGGCCTGGCTCGGCTCGTGGGCTCGCGAGCTGGCTCAAATTTTTTATTTTATTTTATATAGATTAATTTATATTTTAAATGCATTAAAATAATGAATATGTGGAGGGTTGAAGACTTAAAGAGTTAACATTTTAAGTTAATTAATCAATAGCATACAAAAATATGGGAAAATAAATAAAATTATACATATAAAACTTTTAATACGCCTTTCGGTCTTAAAAATATTATAAAAATTAAAAATATTATAATATATGTGAAATTCTACTTTTTATTTTGTTTTCTATGTTATCAATATTTGTAAAAAAAATAAAAAATAAATAACGAGCTGGCTCGACCATTTTACAAGCCGAGCCGAGCTGGCTCGTTAAAGCTCGAGCTCAACCTGGCTCGGCTTGATTACAGCCATACTTTCAACCTGTTTCTTTTCTAGCTAAACTTATTAACCTAACTTAATTGGTTATGTGATTTTGCAGATACTTTAACCCTAAACCACTCCTATTTTACTCTATGCATGAAGCTGACGCCGTAATTTGCTACATAAAACTTCCCGCTAATGCTCCAATTCACCAAATCAAAAGTTCGCCCCAACCGTCAAGGGAAGCAGCAAAAAAAGATGCGTGCTTGAAAGCGTGCCAACAATTGCATGAATTGGGTGCTTTGACGCATTATCTTTTGCCCGACGATGAAGTTGAGGATGAAAATCAAGACTCTTCTGATTCAGACTGTGATGATGGTAAATTCGCTTCCCATTTGATTTTGTTCAGTGTGGCAATTTTGACCCATTTTCTTGCAAATCGGTTGATTTGCGTGATGTCTTATCTCTTAACGGGTTAAACGGGTCAAATAAAAAAGATGAATAAATCAAATGGGTCAAAGGGTCGAAAGACACCCAGAGTGTATTTTTTTACGCATAAACCTCCTAAATCATTTTATTCAGAATATTATATACGATTATAAAAAGGATATAGTTTTTTAATCATATTTGTCAAAAATTATTTGAAAGATAAAAATTTGGACAAATGTTTTGGGTCACACAGATAGAATAAAAAATTATGTTAAAAGGTATTTCTGATACACAAAACTTCTGAAGTAATTTTATTCTAAAAATTGAATTGGTATAGTTATATATTTTTTGTAATCCTATTTACTTAACTAATTATTTATTAAAAGAGTTGTTTTGGACAAAAGGAGAATTAGCTAAATAGGAAATGGGTCAAATGGGGCAAAAAACGCCTAAAGTATTTTTTTAATAAAATTAACTTATTCAAAAATACATATTATTTGTATTCCATATGTGCTACAATAGTTACTTATTTTAATTGTTGCTATTTATCTACACTCTCTAGATGAAAGCTCACGCAGAGAGCTTCATGAAATGCTTGTACCATCCGTTCTTCAAGAACCATGGATTAAAGGGGAAAACACCACACTTTCTCTTAACTCGTATTTCATCGAGCTCAACCCTTCGCCTGCCGATAGATTATATAAAGATTTTGGGCTATTTCTTAAAAAACCTATCCCACAAGAGGCACAAAGAATGGAACTTGATCTCCAGTTAGCTCGTGGTCGATCTGTATTGACTAAGATCGTCCCGTGGGGTGCTTTAGAATTTACGGTCAATGAGGTAATTGAATCATGATTTTTTTTTCTCATTTAGTAAGATAACTTTTTAGGCGTTTCGGGTGTTTTGAAAATGATTATGTGATTTTAATTAATAAGAATTAATATTGTGGTATTGTTTGAATGTGCTTCTACTGTTTACGGTTTTACGCGTTTTTTTGCATATTTTTTAAAAAGTATGAGTTTTAATAGATAAAATAGTCGGAAAACATTTATGTTTGGAAAGGGAGACATTTATATATATAACAGTTCTTGAAACAAACGCAATAGTAGCTTTTTGTCTTTTAGTGAGGTTTTTTTGTGTATCTTACCCCCTCACTTTTTTAGAATGGACATCGACACCCCCTCAATTTTTAAAAGCATTGTAAAGTATCATTTTAATGCTCTCGGGTTTCTAAAGTTTCAAGTTTTCAATTCTTTAACTTTAAAAAACACTGTTTTCTTACGTGCTTATTCTTATTAACGTGTTAGTATTAAACGTTGGTTTACGTTTCGATGTAATTTTTTTCGGAAATGAGTCAGGTCAAATGTAATACTTTCGTGCTTATTTTTTTGTATTCTCAGTTGGTTTACGTTTTGACTAAATTTGTTGAAACGAGTTGGTCAATATATACTTTTTACTAGACGTATAATTTGAATTATTATGTTTCGACGCTACTCGTTTTTTATAATCAGAAGCGACATGTAATGTAAACCATAAAAAAACAATTTATGCAGATTTTGCTAGCGGAAAGGTTTCAAGAAATGTGGCTGAAGGCAATAATTGACAAATCAGAATTCGTTACGGATTTTGTCGAGTTAGGCAAACATGATTTCAGCAATTCAGCGTTGACTTTCTACTTAATGCTACCCGTGCGTGTGGATGCGCACCGAGGATCAATGACCGTAGATTGGCAGCTCATTACAAAATGTTTATCGTCACCGATTTTCAAAAATCCAGAAGAAATTATTACTGCGTGTAATCAAACTCAAACGTCAGATATGAATGATTGTTTACATCTTGCCAATGGGCCCACACAAATCAAAGACATAGTGAATAGTTTGGTGTATGTTCCTTGTAAGGATACGTTTTACTTCGTCTCTGATTATCTTCCGGATAAGGATTCGTTTAGTATTTTTAAAGAAGGAACAAGCTATGTCGATCACTATGCTGAAGTGTAAGTTTTTATTGATTTACATAATCGCCGATTTCAAAAAAGTTGATTTATTGGGTACATATTTCCTTTGTGTTTATGAACAGATTTGGAAGCAAGTTTTTGCACCCGAAGCAGCCTCTTTTAAAAGCGAAACAACTCTTTCGTCTCGACAACCTGCTAAGGAAGAGAGGAAGTGGAGGTAACTTTTTTTGTATCTATATATAAAGTGAATAATTAGCGTTAAATATTATTAGAGTAAACTACACGGGTAGTCCCTGTGGTTTACCAAAATTTTGGATTTGGTCCCTAGCTTTCCAAAAGTACACAGATTGTCCCCGTGGTACGCAATTTGTAAGACATTTAGTCCCCAGCCAACAAATCTAAAGGTTTCCGAAGGTCCAAGTTATGGATTAAATGCGTTACAAAGTGCAAACCACAGGGACCATCGATGTGACTTTTGGCAAAGTTGGGGACTAAATGCAAACCAACAGGACCATCCGTGTACTTTTGGAAAGCTAGGGACTAAATCCAAAATCTGGTAAACCAGAAGGACCATCCGTGTACTTTACTCTTATTATTATCTTTATAATTGATGGCATCCATTGGGTCTCCTGAAAGAAGTTTGTTATAGATTTAGAGGAGGCAATTCGACCCATTTACTTGTGAACGGATCGATTTGATCATAGTTTTTATCTCAAACCATTCTACTATAAAATTAGACAAAAGAGGAACGGGTCAAACAGGTTGCAAGCTGCTCAATATTTGATCATAGTTTTTTTATCTGTTTTTCATTTATCTGTGTGATACTGTAACAGAACCACGTGAAAAGGAGGAGCACTTTGTCGAACTACCTCCCGAAATATGTGTTCTGAAAATCATCGGATTTTCACGTGACATCGGAAGCTCATTGTCGTTATTGCCCTCAATCGTACACCGATTAGAAAGCTTTCTTGTTGCAATTGAACTTAGACACAGGTTAAGCGCTTCATTCTCCAAGGGTCAGAAGTTTCTGCAGATCGCGTAAGCCTATAATTATCTGCTCCTTTTTAGTGTTTCTTTTTTTTAAATTAGTAAAAAGTTTCTAACTTTTTTAATATCATCAGATCCTTGAAGCGCTAACGACTGAGAGATGCAACGAACGGTTTTCTCTTGAGAGACTAGAGGTTTTGGGTGACGCATTTCTTAAATTTGCAGTTGGTCGACACGTTTTTCTAGTAAATAACTCTCTTGATGAAGGAATACTAACTCGGAAACGGTCAAACATGGTCAACAATTCACATTTATTGAAGGTCGGGTTATCAAACAATTTGCATGTAAGTTCTTTTCTTGTGAGTAAATATAAAAATAATTTTTTTGATAATTTGCATTTGCCAATTTAGAAATATAACAATTATAGAACAATAAGTTACTGTAGCGACTGTCACATCACTTTTTTTTCTTTGAGTTTCTTTTTTGGTTTTTTATACCTCAGTCCCTCAACTTTCAGCATTGTCACTTATACTCCCTCAACTTTCAAAAAACTTTGTAAAATGTCATTTTGACCCCCTCGAGTTTTCCGAGCTTATTTTTATGTACGTGAGTTGAATATAATACGTTTTGTGCCTATTTTTTTGTGCGTTTCGGTCTTCATTTTGACATAAATTTTGTTCGGAAACGAGTTGGGTAAAATATAATATGTTTCAACGAGCGGGATAATTTCGATTTAATTTATGTTTCGACGCCACCACAATGCGCGGTACCATTCTTTAAGTAAGTTTTGGTACAAATCCAAGTTGGTTTACGTTTCGACGTATTTTTTTCTCGGTAATGAGTCAGGTTAAATATAATATGTTTTCCTGCTTATGTTTATGTGCGTTTTCAGTTGGTCTACTCTTTGACTTAAATTTTGTGCGTAAACGACTCGGGTCAAATTTTTGACAGTATAAATTCGAGTTACTTTAAGTTTTGACGCCACCACAATGCGCGGCGGGTCAAAATACTAGTTCATTTTTTAAATGCAAAAAAATGTAAATTAATTGATATTTTTTGTAGGTATATATACGTGATCAACCGTTTGAGCCTTCTCATTTTTACCCTTTTGGTCGACGATGTACCGTAATATGCACCGACAACAACAAGTTGAAATTCATTCATCGCACGAGAGTAATTTAAAGACGGGTGAAAATACGGAAGTTAGATGCAATAAAGGTCATCATTGGATACAAAAGAAAACCGTTGCAGACATTGTGGAAGCCCTTGTCGGAGCGTTTTTAGTTGATAGCGGTTTTAAGGCAGCAATCGCATTTCTTAAGTGGGTCGGGATTCCTGTTGACTTTACACACTCGCAGGTTGCGGAGATATGTGCTTCAAGCCAAATCTTTACCGCTTTGAGTGGTCTAATTGACATTTCTGCCCTTGAAGACCTTTTGGGATATCGGTTTCAACATAAAGGTCTTCTTTTACAGGCGCTGTTACATCCGTCTTACCATAATAACTATGGTGGCTGTTATCAGGTAACCGCTTTTAACATCATTAGAATATTATTTAGAAAATAATTGTGTTATGGTATTTAATTCATTAATTACTAAAAATTCTTTTCGAGTAAAATGCCATTTGCGACTTTCGTCCAAAGGTTTGTTTTTCCGCACCTGGATCCAAAAGGTGTGAAATCTTGTCATTTTCATTCGGCTCGTTAACTCCATCCATTTTCCTCCGTTAAGTTAGGGGTATACCCGTCTTTTTCACTTTATGTAAAAAGACCAAAAAAACCGAATTGCTCTTTAAGGTAACAAAAGAGATGGAAATACCCTTAACGGAGAAAAATGGATGGAGTTAGCGAGCCGGATGAAAATGGCAAGATTTCAAACCATTTCGATCCGGATGCGAAATAACAAACCTTTGGACGAAAGTCGCAAAACTGACCAAACCTCAGGGACGAGAATGGCATTTCACTCTTTTTTTAACAAAAAGGACAAATCTTGACTAGTCAAACTTAGTTCATTTTGATCCTTGTTAAACAGTTGCAATAATACTTGTAAACTTATTTTACGATAACGTTTGCATATGAATGAAAACAGAGATTGGAATTTCTTGGAGACGCGGTGTTGGATTACCTGATTACGTCTTATCTTTATTCGGTATATCCGAAACTGAAACCGGGTCAGTTGACTGACTTAAGATCGTATTCGGTCAACAATAATTCTTTTGCGGGTATTGCTGTAAATCGATCTTTCTACAAGTATATGCTGTGTGATTCCACTAGTTTGACCCAGTCAATGAACAAGTATGCTGAGTTCTTTAAAACCTCTTCATCAAACAACATTTTGGGTGAAACCGTCCCATGTCCTAAGGTAACTTTCTTTAATTATATCATTTTTTTAGAGTAAAATGCCATTTTTGTCCTTAAGGTTTCGCCAGTTTTGCGGCTTTCGTCTAAAGGTTTGTTTTTCCGCATCCGGATCTAAAAGGTTTGAAATGTTGTCATTTTCATCCGGCTCGTTAACTCCATCCATTTTTCTCTGTTAAGTCAGAGGTATTTCCGTCTTTTTTGTTAACTTAAAGGGCGATTCAGTCTTTTCCATGGGCATTCTGTCTTTTTACATAAAGTAAAAAAGACCGAATTGCCCTTTAGTTAGCAAAAAATACGGAAATACCTTGACTTAACAGAGAAAAATGGATGGAGTTAACGAGCCGGATGAAAATGGCAAGATTTCTTGGATCCAGATGGCTAGAAAAACAAACCTTTGGAAGAATCACGAAAGTCGCAAAACTGGCCAAATCTCAGGGTCGAAAATGGCATTTTATTCCATTTTTTATTATCTTCTACATTTTTGTAATTTTCAGGCTCTTGGTGATCTGGTAGAGTCGTGTGTCGGTGCCATTCTTCTTGATTCCGGATTAATTTAGACGTTGTTTGGAAGATAATGATCTCGTTTTTGGATCCCGTGATGAAATTTTCGGCAATGCAGCTTAATCCCGTTAGAGAACTTCAAGAACTTTGTCAGTTTTGTAATTGGGAGTTAACGTTTCCGTCGGTAAAAAAAGATAGGACATTTTTCGTTGACGCACTTGTTAACGGAAGAGGAGTTTGTGAGTCTGCAAGTGCTACCAATTTCAGTAAAAAACCGCCAAGAGAATCGCGTGTCATAAATTGTATTTATTGTTGAAGGTAAAACCGTAAAAGATCGTTTTATTCAGAGCTTTATATTATTACTTCAAATATATTATCAATTAAAACATTACAATACTTTTTATTTTGTTTACAGGAGAAAGGTTACAAAACAAAGGTGAAAACATAGAGGAAATCTTGAAAACGAGCGAAAAGATGGAAGCTAAATTGATCGGAAACGATGAAATACCGATGGATAAAAATATTTTACATAAATATATGAACTCTGCTGAATTCGAAAGTAAATCGCAAGAAACGCATTCCGGTTCTGTAAAACCTGTGAGAAGCAGTAACGGCGTTAGACGAATGGTGGGTCCCACACCTCCATGCAGTCATTCAGATGCCAGTAGTAGCAATTCACAACCCGCAGCAGGTAAGTAGAGCTGACAAATTTGACCCGTTCACGTATGAGTGGATTGGTTTGGGTTACGTTCAAGATGTGTTGTTTGTTAATCTACGTTTTCTCTAAGGGTGTATGCTTACAAAAAACATGAATTTCAGGTGGTGTTGTCGTGCACAGGTCATCAGCGAAATCATATTTGTATGAAAATCTGTGCGATTAACTGTTGGAAACCACCGTTGTTTGAATGTTTTCACGAGATAGGGCCGGCCCACCTCAAACAGTAAGTTCAGATCTCTAGTCGCAATAACGAGTTTTTAATGTTCAAACGAGTTAGCGGGTTATAGTCAGGTTGTAAATGAGTTAAGCGTGTCGGCGGTTTGATGTGTTTGACTTGTTTAATTCCATGGGTTGGCGGGTTGAGCTAATTAATTAAATGGATTTAACAAGTCAACCCGAACGAAACCCTTAAACAGACCCGAACAAGCGAACACAACTCGTTTATTTAAGGGTTGTAGAGATGACAATTCAAAACCTGATAAAATTGTTGGGTCTTGTTTTATTAGTTTTGATTATCGGATTCTGATTTTATACCCTTTGTGCTTCCTTAGGTTTGCGTTCAAAGTGTCTCTTACAATCGAAGACGCCTCGAATACGGTTTTGGAAGCATTGGAGATCATCGGGCTAAAAAGAAAGATGCAGCCGAGTTTGCGGCTCAAGGTGCGATTTGGTACTTAAAGCAAGCAGGGCATTTAAAGAACTAGAATTCAGCAGTTATTTTAATCAACATATGCGTATTATTATTCCCTTTTGGTAGTAATATTTAGCATTTAGTATATATATAACATTGAAGGAAAGGGCATCTGTAGCATATAGCCATCTATACGCCCTTATGAGGTTATGAGGTTGTATGTTAACCTTTAGAAGACGATGTGGCGTGTTATCTTTGCGCATTATAAGCAGTTTTCTTTCGAGCTTGATTGGTTTATCTGTTTTTGTGAAGCTTGGATTATGAATGTTAATACTCCTGTAAATATCTCTGACCCTGTATTACTCCATCGCCACCCGATCCCTTGCATCTCGCGAAATCCCAGTCTGCATATACAGCTGGATTGCTCTTCGTTGAACTGCATACAATCGAGCATATGCAGAAGTTACTTATCGCGGTCAATACCTAGTAAAGATACCAAATTCATAATAACAACATAAACACTAAAAATACTTGGTACTTTTAGAAAAACAGGTTGTATGCATGCATGAACACTAGTTGAACCTGTTGGAAATGACCCCTTTGGTCAGTGCTATCCACAAGGTAGGCAGCCTTCCTGAAAAAGGTTTGGAGACCCGTGACTGTGACAACAACCTCAATCTCACCCTGCTTGCATGGCAGCTGAGTACACCGGCTCGCCAGGGCTTTTGGTCACAGGAACCCTACAAATTTGAAAATTTTATTTTCCTTGTCCAAATTGTTTTTAGTAACATTTTAGTTCATTTTATATTAAAGTGTTCACAATGTAACACATTATCAGGGCGGAATGAGAACTTATTAGTCGGGAGATCATCATAAGTATCTTCAACACTGGCTACAACTATGAATCCAACTTATGTTTTACTTGTAATAAACTTAGTTTATAGGAAAAAAAAATTGAGGAATTTTGGTGATGGGGGGTGTAACCTCCCTTGGTTATTGTACCAACTTATTTATGTCTTATTGTAAAATTTTGTAATTTATTTTATATTTTCCAATTAAAAAACTAACATGAACAAAACCCTTTTTCTCCTCGAGCATAGTAGGGCCAAAGACGTCTAGCCTCTTAGCCCCATCCTCATCGGTCAACCCATCGGGTGTACATTTTAAGATCGTGAACCCTTCTTCCATAGGGATATTCTCGAGATCAATTTGATTATTTTTAACTTCTTATAAAAAGTTCTTATATTTTTATTTTTTTTAATTTCTAGAACTAAAGATGATCATATTAAAGATAAAATCGGGCCTCTTGACAATTCTCTATATGAGAGGCTCCATCATAATGCTTATGGGCACGAGACGCGTATATAACATGATTAGAGATGATCAAATTTGTTTTAATTTAAATAGACAAAGGAACATAAACACATGTCATGTTTGTTTATGGTCGAGCTTTTATGTTCTTTTATTACATCTTTCTATTTCTATCTATGGTGTTTTTTACTTATTCATTCAAATAAATTTATTACCAACAAATGCTGATAAGTTGAGTCCAAACTATTTTAAATGTCGTTGGTCCATTAGTCCATTTCAGGTTTTATAATCATTGGCCCATCATGGAAAAGTCGAATGGAAATTGGCTAGGAACATGCAATTGAAGGGGACTATTGGCCATCAACCCCGAACCGGACCCGGTAAAAAAATCGGGAGCCGTTTTATTTAATACCTGGGTATTCTATATCCGAAAATGAAACCGACCTAGGGTAGATAGAGTATGCATTTTGATCTCAATACCTGAAACCTGAACCCGAACCGATCATACCCTATATATGATTCTAATATCTATCTTTTAAATTTATGTTACTGCCTTTATTTTGATTTTTTTACATCATACAATGCATATTTAATAATAATGATAATATAATAATAATAATAATAATAAACAAAAATACGAGAAAATATGGTAGTAAAAACGCAATAAAGTATTAAAAAACCTGAAACTAGGTACTAAAAAACTCAAAAATAGGATATAGAAAAACCCGAAAATAGAGTATTTTAATCCCGGTTTCTTAAGAACTGTAACCGAACCCTACCTGGATTCGGACACATAGGATATGGTTTTTTGATTAAATAACCGGAACCGAACCGGTTATAGCAATAATCAATTCTAACTCTAAAAATGAGAAATCGAAACAGATTTCATAACCGAAACCGGTTATTAAAAATAGAGTAAATTGCACAAAACATCCTTTATGTTTCCTCAAACTTGCAGGTTCCAGCCTTAATGTTTAAAAGTTGCTAAAAACAACCTTTAAGTTTATTTTTGTTGCGGGTTCAATCCTTTACAGCTAACCACGTTATTTTCTTCAGTTAAGTTCCCTCACATGATCAACCAAAATGACGAATATACCCTCACATGTTATGCATGTGAGGGAACTTAACTGAAGAAAATAACGTGGTTAGCTGTAAAGGATTGAACCCGCACCAAAAATAAACTTAAAGGCTGTTTTTAGCAACTTTTAAACATTAAGGCTGGAACCTGCAAGTTTGAGAAAACACAAAGGATGTTTTGTACAATTTACTCTTAAAAATACCATGTTTGTCCACTCTAGGAATAAGGACCAGGGTGACTTCATACTACTTTCCAAAGATCAAATTTGTGTAAATTGTTCAATTTAAAGGATAATGCAAATGTGACAATAATGAGTTTGTTATAAATATAACTTCGGTTTCATGAGTATCATGTAGTATTATTATGTATACTAACCATGTGTATTACACGGGTTAAGTAAATAAATATCAAATAGTTAACAATTATAAAATGATACTTTAAGACGCTTTTCTGATATTCGAACAAAATTTTGTGTGATGTATGATCAAAACTTGTGATGTTTGTCAAGTTTATACATATGAAAGCATTTGAACCATCGATTAGAAGACAAACAGTATCATCGACTTTCTCATGAGTTTTAACAGTCATATGAACATGCATTTAATAACCCAAGTTTTATTTAAATAACAGTGATCTTAATTTATTAGTTCTAAAAACTTTTTGAAATGTCCAGATTAGGCATATAGCAATTAGCCAATTAGATAAACTTATAGTTACAAAATAATATTTTAATAAATTAGATAAGTATAAATGGTAATTATTAAATTATATCACTTTAAATTTAATATCTGCACGTGAGTTGCATCTTTAAAGGACGGTTGTTTTTGGATAAAAATTAGTATGATAAATTTAGTTATTATTCTTCTTGCATTTTAAATATATTAAAAAAGTAAATAATTTGTTAAGTAAGAAAATCGTTCCCTCCACCCTCGTTGTGAAAATTCTCAATATTTGTTTTAATTATTAAGATATATTTTCTAATCTAGTAATTAATATAAATAAATAATAAGATATTTTATGGAAATCCGTAATTTCTTAAATCTTTGAAACATACATTAAATTTAATAATTTAAATTAAATAATATTTATCTAGTAGATAGTCTAGAATAATTACAAGTGTCCCTCCATTGATTTCTTTTATTATATAGTATAGATACAAATGCGTCATTTAGATTTCATGAGAAGTATGTGCAAGCATCTATGATAATATGCAAATATATATTTGTTGATTTAATACATAAGAGAAGGTTCATTTGAGAATAAATTTAATGTAAAAGAAAAAGAACAAAGGACATAATGGTAAAACATTAAATAATTTATAACTTCTCTCATTAATTATGTTATTTCTCATTAATAAAGCAAAAACATTTTATCCTACACATTTCAAAATTTATCCTATATATATCTTACATTTACCGGAATTTACCCTACACACATGTAAAGTTACCCTACACATTTCAAAATTTATCTTACACATACTAAAATTTATCTTATGCATGTCGAAAATTGTCCTACACCAAAATTATTTTATCTTGAAAGAGTATATGAAAAAAATGAGTTACAAGTTTAATTAATTAGTTAATTAATGACAATTATAGTTTTACCTATATGCCCTTTTTCATAACATTAAATACACATTAAATGAAGAATTTCTATTGTTTTAAAGTTACTATTTTTATTCTTACAAAAATTTTCTTCTCATTTGAACTCTCCACTAATACATAAAGATGTATCTTATTTGAGTATTATGCAGAAGGAATATGTTATTACGTAAACATGTTATTTATAACTTGCTAAGACTGAACGGTATGACTTGACGACGAGGGTCACGGGCTCCGTCATTTGGGCCTATTGCCCCTAACTAAGGTATTTGGCTCGGGCTCAGCATGATGTTTCCCTTCATGACAACCTTACAAAGTGAAGACTTGGTCAAACATGCTCACCTTCCCGCCCATGTCCAACGTTCCCAAGTCACTGTTCTGGCAGAGGCTTGTACGATGTGACCCCTCACTCACATTTAATGCCTCATACGGCGTTGAAGGTAAGAGAAATTAAAGGCCATGATGCAGTGGCGGATCTAGAAAATCTTCGTAGGGGTAACGTTTTATAGAAAGGGGTAACGAAATCAAAAAAAAATCAAGTTTTTAAAAAATTTACACTAACGTCGGAGCGCCAAGGATAGCGGAGGCTACCCCTACCAATAAGGTAGGTCCATGCCATGATGGGTGGCTAATTTACTTGTGGGAAAGTATGCATTAATGAGAAAAACTCATTATCCTCGATGGGGAACAACCCCTTGTCCAGTGCATGAACACTATTCACCAACCCTTACAGAGTTGGGCCCACCTCGGGTGAGGAGCCTCGTTCGTATAAGCAAGGGAGAACATCACTCAAAGGGATATTTCCATGCAGACCACGAGCCTCGAATTAATTTGGGGAATCTGATTGGTGGAGAATGATAAGAGGTAATTGACCACACCACACAGAGTGGTGTATGAAGATAGTGAACAAGGGTGGATTGATGTGACGCCTATGCGAAAGTTGGTAGTGATGATTAGGAATATCACCACACCAGATAGCCTATGACTTGGATTCCATTATAATCATGTTTCTATATGAGTGGAAAATGGGTGAAACCTTTTCTTTTATGTTGAATAACATCACTGAATAAAGAAGGTATGAACCTTTAATTTGAGACAACGAGCCTCAACAAAGTCAAAATGTTAATATGATCACTTAGTTTGAAACAGAGCCTTATGTTTGATGTCAATGAACAGAAAAATGAAAAGATATGATGGCAAATTGAAACTATGATCTTTTAGCTTATGATGAACTAATGGTTTTGTAGATTATGTTGTATAGCATTTACACAAACATAAGAGAGTTTATCAATAAAGGGGTTGCAAGTTGTAGCGGTCGTAGTTCATGGTCGATAGGCTTGTTTGGCCGGTTCATATACGATGCTAAAATAGCAGCGGGATGACTAAAAAACTGGTTGAATAAAAAATAAAGGTTTAGCATCATTTAAGGTACATGACAAACAAAACCATGATCTGATCAAACAAATGTATCATCAAATTCAAAACATTAAATCCAACATAAACGAAAACAAAACATTGACTCTCGGTAGAATCTTCAAAACTGCCTCAGAATCCAAGCTTGGTTCTGCGCCAGTGCCTGCGCTTTGCGTTGTACCTGAAAGACAAACAAAAAGCTAACTACAATCGACAATCTTCCGTTACATTTGAAAAAAGTTACACAAACAAAAACTGTTTTGACCTAATTGTGTTCTCGGTCCTCATGCGAATCCAGTGAGGAATAGGCCTGTTCTGCCTCATCTTCTTTGCGAGCTTCTTCTTGATCATGAAAGTCTTGTGAGACGGCTGCATCATTGCAAAGACATAACCAAAACATCACAAGTTTAGATTTTTATATAACGCATTGTTTTGAAATCAAGATTAATCGGTAATCAATAGATTAAATTTCACCTAGTCGGACCATAAATCGGTCATAAGTCAAAGAGGATCAAAATTGGTCAAAATTGATCAAAAGTCAAAATCTTTGAAGTATTTTAAAAATTATACTTCTTAATCCAATCGGATTAATAGATTTGAATTACATATAAAAATTGTAATTTCTCTCTCTCTATATATAAAAAAAAAGTTAAAAAAATACATGTAAAATTCCAATCGATTGTATATTTAACAAGTGTCAGTGTACTATATATTATGTTCATGAACGTTTGTTTGTGTTCATGAAAATTAGTTTGTACTCGCTTGTGTTTATCAACGTTTGTTTTCGCTCGTTGACGAAGATAAACAAACGAACTTGTTCGTGTTCGTTCGATTAACCCCGATTAATAACTACTAATAACACCACAGCCATGATAAAACATCAATTCAGACAAATCTTATACCAACAACAAAACATCTTTCCTATAATCAAAGAATCATAGTATCTACAGATCCTAAATTCAAAAACCGTACAAAAAAGCCCTAATATCACCATCATTAACAAAACATTAAGCCACAAAGCCTAAATATTTCCCCAAACAAATCACAAAATGTATCAAAGGTACTGAATTTCTGACATAAAGAGCCCTAAAATGGTGATTTATTAAAAATAATCGATCCAAAAAAACAAAGCTAAATATATGATTTGTGAATTCAAAAAGTGATGATTTATGAAGCGATAAACGGAAAAGATACGTCGGATTACCATTGTGGTCTTCGGTGGAGAGCACGGAAGCACCTTCTTCTTTCTTCTTCTTCTCTGGTGTGCTACAATGGCAGCCGTTGTGATGGTGGTTTTATATGTCTAGGGTTTGACTGTCGGGCTGTAAGTGGGCTACCCATGAAGCCCAATTAGGGTTTACTTCAGGCCCAGTTAGTATGTTTTAGAATTTAGTCTTTTAAGATTGTTTGTTTGCCAGATCTCTTGCTAAACCAGCAATTTTGTTTTGCGAGCAGATGTCTGAATGGTTCAGATATTTTTCTCTAAATGGTTAAGCATTATACTGAGTTTGAATAGTTAAAACCTTTCATTTGAATTGGTCAGACATTTACTTCTGAATAGTTAAGCATTATATTAATTATTAATGGTTCAGATCTCTTAATAGTTCAGTACTTGATAGTTGTCAAACAACCTCTTAGTTCACTTTGATGTCAAAGTACTTTTTTAGGGTTGAGAGACTCTAGATTAAAGAAAGTGTGTAGATAAAACAAATAAAATTTAAAATTTCTAAATGTAAAAGATATTGTCGCATAAACTATAACATACTGTCTAGTTCAAATACTCATAGTTCTTTTGTCAAATTCCATTACAAATATTCATAGTTCTTTTGTCTTTCATAAACTATAACCTGGGCAAGCCAACTCATGTTGTCGCTCGAGGCCCAAATTTTTAAAAAGCTCGAAAAGTTTTTATAAGCTTTTATATGCATACTAAATTATATATTTAATATATGCATCCATTTATTATGTAAAAGAGTGTTGGTGGTGGAGTGGAAAAACCATCTAAGATAATGTAAAGTGCTCAAGTTTAAGTCTTGGCTCCACCAACAAGCTTTTATTTTTATAAACACCCTTCCCATGACAACACTCTCTAAATGATGAAAACAAAGTAGAAACACAAACTGAGTAGCGCACATGTTGAGTTGTTTGAAAAAATATAGCCAAAACACAAACATGTCAAGACCGACTTCACTTGAACAAACCAACGATCAACAAATGATTTCCTTAACAACAACATCAACCCACCAACAACTTCACTAACACCCACACAAACTCGACAAACATATGAAGCTTACTTGATGTCGACATCCAACATCAACATCAACATCAACTCATTTATGTTTGATTCGTTCCAAAATTTTACTAATTCAATCTCAATTATCTCACGAACCACTCGACTTAGGGGGTGTTTGGCTTAGCTTTTTGAAACAGTTTATTGACTTATTGGCTTTTTAAGTTAAAATAATGTTTGGATATTGAAAAGGACTTTTTGAAACAACGTTTTGTATAAGGTGGAAAACCATTTTGAAAAGCGAGGAAACCTTGACTTTTTAAAACTCGTTTTAACTTTACTTGAAATATTACCTTTTCCCACCTCATAAGCTTATCCAAACACTTTTTAAAAAAAAAATCCTTTAAATCAATAATAAGTTAATAAGTAGTTTTACCAAAAAAATACTTTTTGAAATAAGCAATCCCAAACACCCCCTTTATCCAAACACCCTATCATTTATTAAGTTGTAAAACCTTAATAAAAGATTATAAAAGGATTAAATAACAATATATAAACCCGCATTCTTATAAAAGATTATCAAAGGATTAAATAAAAAATATAAACCCGCATTCTTGATACAACATTACAGTTGATTCATCTTCAAATTGGTATTTAAACTAGGTTGTGCAGGGGGCTGGTTAATGGATAACCATAACCATAACCACAATGCTGGTTAATGGATAACCATAACCATAACCGATCAGTTATGGCGGTTATGGTTAATCGGTTTTGATGGTTATAACGGGTCGGTTGTGGTTGATTAACCGTGTATTTAACCTAGCTAAAAATAGCTTAATTTTGTTTAACATTGAATAAATTGTTATTGTATATTCGTATATATTAGTATATTACATAGTTTTAAAAAATACATATAATCTATAATGTTAATAACCGAATATATAAAGTGATCTTATATATTCCATAAATTCAAATAAACATTCAACCAAAACCACAAAACGATATGAAATAGCCCATAAATAATAAAAAAAAATTAATCAAAAACATCAAATATTAAACCCATAAATACTAAAAGTCTTTAATAAAAAACATCAAATATTAAAAAAAAAATTATGAAAAGTCCTAAATTCTACAAAGATTTATTACATGTTGGTTCGGTTCAGTTATGGTATGGGGGATATAGAAACATTAATAACCATAATCGACCCGCTACTTTCAGTTTTCTAAAAAACCATTAACCAACTTACCGGTTTTTATTTGATTCGATTTTATCAGTTAATTCAATTCAATTATAGTTCAATTAATTCAGTTTTTTGCACCCCTAATTTAAACTCATCAAACAAAAAACCCCCCAAAACACTCAAAACCCTAACATCTCCCCTAATCTTCAATTTCATTCTAAATTCATTCATCAAATCAACAATGCCTCGTGTTTCGAAGCGGAAATCGGAACCCGTACGATCATCCGAGCCTGGTTAGTATTCTCGATTGTTTAATTCGTTCGATTGTTTATTGCATATAATGTTTCGTTACTGAAATTGTATGTTTCCGATATTTGTTATGTATACTAATCACAAATTTGATATTCTATTGGCTGTTTGATTGCAGATATATGTGTTGTTACTTGTTAAGTTGTGCATCAGATGCATAGCTAATGTGAAACCTAATATGTTGATTTTACTACAATATTGGAAGAATTTATAATTGTTTGTTAGGATGCATGTTATATATGTTTATACCTACAGGTGTTACAATTTGCAGACATCACTAACATCAGAAGACAAGAATTTTGACAGTGTTTGTAAGAGTTGTATGTTGATTGAGAATGTGACTTAGGTTTTGTGCCAAGTGTGTGATTGATCCAGTTTAGATTACTAGTTAGGGCGAGGTAAAATATGTTTCCAGTGTTTTGATATAATCTGTTTGGTAGGGGCATAGTCTTAAGGAAGTGAAACAGGAACACGTGCACACACACAAACAATCAATCTGTAGAAATAAACGAACACAAGAATATAACGTGGTTTGGTCTAAAGCTGACCTATGTGCACGGCTGCAACCTTGTTTTAAAAAAGTGCACCTAGGCGCGAGGCGACCTAAGGCTCACAGTGTACAAAAGGCGCAGGTGAGGCGCGCGCCTTTTGTACATGGCTTGTTTCTGTGCATCTGAATACTGTATAACAGCCTTTTTATGTTGTACATTTATGTTCTTTTCATTTTAAATCATATAAAGCTTAATTATAGCTAAATCATAGGTAGGGGATGCTAAAAACCTACGGGATACATAAAATAAATTATAAAATCACTTTGCGCCTTGCGTACGAAAAGCTCACCGCTTTTGCGCTTTGCACATCGGTTTTAAACCTCGTCACTTTTGTGCGCTTCGCGCTTTTTTAAACCAAGGCTGCAACTAGGGGTTCTTTTTAATATTAGGTGCTCAAGGAATTACAAGTACAAGACAGATATATAGAGAGATACAGTTAGGGTTTAAAATCCTAAACATAACCAACAAGAAATGTAAACTGGGCTTAATACTAGGAAGGGGCTTAAGCTGCCTCAATCTGGGCCAAGACTCCTCAAAACCTAACACATATACATATGTTGCCCATAATAGTAAGTTTTTTACTATGTTTGTTTGGAGGCTGTAAGTTAATGCTGGACTCAAGAAAGATCAGAGGTATGTGATCATGAATAGTTGTGTGAAAAGTGAACTGATCCTTCAGGAATTAGGAAGGTGTTAATTGGATGATGTTGGTTGGGTGACTTGATCTCCATGATCTTCAAATGTTCAGAGATAATTACTAGTTTGAATTAATAAATTTATCTACTTTTTCTATTTATTGGTTAATTAAGTATTAGAGTTTTGGTATTGGTTTAGGATAGTTTGTTTTCCAAGTAATTAGTTTAGTATAAACACATGGGTTAGGTTATGTAATTCTTTAGCTGTTTGCTTTGTTGTTTATTAATAATATCAAAAGAGTCGTGAGGAGTTCTCACAAAATATTGTGTTGCTGTGTGCATTATCAAATTATTTTTAACACAAGGGACATGAGTTAAGCTGTTTTCTGTGTCTGTCCCATAGTTTGTATGAATTATCAATTAGTGTTGCATGTTGGTTCAACTAAGGTGTGACAAGATGAGTAAATTGTGTATAATGCCAGTTTAGGTTTCTTACTTTAGTTTATGGTGTTGCATATATATCTTGAGATTCTATGATGCTGATTATTTGAGAATATTGCTGATTTTTATGATGCTGATTATTTGAGAATATTGCTGATTTTATAATATAATACTATTACTTCTGCACACAGCCTACTGGTAAGCTTATTTGTTCAATATAATATGTTCGTATTTTGCTATATTATTCTTCAGCCGTGAAGAAAACCGCAAAGGAAGTTGAACGAATAGACAGCTTCTTTGCAACATATGCTAATACTTCAATAGACATGATCGAGTAAGTATATACTTATTTCGCAAAGCTCATTTGTATTATTTTTCTATTAAATTCTTTTCTTTTGTCTGTAACAGTCCAGAAGGTGTGGAGAAACTTTGTGCTGATCTGAATATTGAGTACACTGATATCAAAGTGTTGGTGCTAGCTTGCTATGTTATCGGCTATTTGCTATTAACTTAAATTTTAAATGTAAACTAGTGGGTTACCACCCGCGCTCTGCAGCAGGTTCGAAACGTAGATAGAAATAAGCAAATCACGAGAGCTGAAGTTGTTTGATGTTTTAGTTAAGGGGCTAACATGTCATTATTAAAGTTGAGGGGATAAAGTTGTTATTAAAGTTGAGGGGCTAAAGTTGTTTTAGTTAAGGGGCTAAACATGTCATTAAAGTTGAGGGGCTAAACATGTCATTATTAAAGTTGAGGGGTTACTAAAGTTGAGGGGCTAAAGTTGTTTTTTATTAAAGATAAGGGGCTTAAGTTGTTTAATTGAGGGGCTAAAGTTGTTTTTTATTAAAGTTGAGGGGCTTAAGTATTTTTTATTGAAGTTGAGGGGCTTAAGTTCTTTTAGTTAAGAGGCTAAACATGTACATATTACCAAAGGGGCTAAACCTGACATTATCAAAGTTGAGGGGCTAAAGTTGGTTAAGCCAAATTTGAGGGGCCAAAGTTGGTTGATGTGACAAAATAGCATATTTATAGTATATATAATTCACATGGTACCGGTTGGAATATTTCAGGAAATTGAATGCTAAGAAGCAGGGATATTTTACACAGGTGTGTTAGTATTTAATTCTTTGTATTTGTTACAGATGAGGTGGCTCTAGTATTTTCATTGCCCATGTTTAGTCGCTATTATTATTATTTGTTGTCACTATACTTGTGCTATTTATTATTATTTATTATTTTTATAGGATGAGTGGAGGACTTGAAATCACTGCATGTCGACGCTCTTAAAAAGCTACAAAAACAACTACCCGAGTTGGTGAAAGAGGTAATATTTCTTATTTCTCCATATATAATTTCATGTAAAATGTAAGCATTAATTTTACATCTAATTTTGTGTTCTTTGATAAGGCGTTTAAGAAAGAAAAATCTGAGGATTTCTATCACTTTTCCTTTCGTTACTGCTTAACCGGTAAGCTTCATGATTTTCAGGTATCTATATACCATCTTAGTAGCATTCTAGTTCTAATATATACATTGGATTTTATATATTCCAGAAGATAAACAAAGGAACTTAGATATTGAGACCACCTGCGAATTGTTGAAACTTCTTTTACACTCACCTTACGATCAACAAGTTGATTCATTTATCGAGTTCTTAAAGGTTGGTAGCTAATTAAACATTTAAGGTGCTTACACAATTTGGATCTCGTTAAATGTGGCAACCAAGTTCTTGGTCGCGTTATCGTAAGGATCATAGCTGATGTCTGTTAGAGAGAACTTTTAGTTCTCAGTGTTACTTTATGAGGGTCATAGTCTTTAGTGTAAATGAGTGAGTTTTCATTATCAAATGATTATGGTCTTTGAACCAAGGTTTTTTTTTTCTAATAAATAGTTTGTGTTATATTTGATTACCAAACGGTTAGTATATATGCATTGAATATCCACTTTTGGGCACTTTTGACCCGTTCGGCCCACTAGACCTTTTTGTTTTACCCACTTGATACGTAAGTAAGAGATTAAACACAACCCACATTAACTCATACGTTGTAATGTAGAAGGGTCAAAATTACTACCTATACGTTGTATTGTTAAGTGGTTTATTTTATTATGTTATATTTTCTAGTTGCGAAGTTGAGGCCTCGGTTCCAACATAAATGACATTTGTGGGAAAAATTGGATGCGTGGAGGTGGAAAGCAAGGTGATAATAATTCCACAAGTTTGTGTTGCAACGGTGGCGGGTTGACCCGTATACACTCATTGTCCGGTTTTATTTTCCATAGAATATGAATGCGTTAATCATGTTTACATGAATTGAAATGGTTTACGAGGTTATATGAATTGAAATTAAGAGTTGAACAACTTTCGCCTGTTTGACATGTTCCCTTTTTAGCTCAATTTTGATTCGACCTATTAAAAGATAAAAACATAACCCGAATTGACCCCTCTGGTAATTACCAACACTTTCTACATAATAAAATATAAATGAGGTTGAAAATGAAGTATAACTGATTTAGTTGTTTTGACACTTGGAAGCTATTTATTTTTAGGACAAATGTGGTACAATTCTTACTCTCACTATAATGTAACAGACATTCCATGCCCCACTGCAATTCATAGATAAGTTTTTGACCAAAGTAACTTTCCTCTATCCTAATATTTAAAGTATTTATAACTCGCCATGGGGTGAATTTAATTATGAAATGACACGAAAATATGAAACAAACCTAACGTAAAATGGGTGTCGTCAGTTTCAGGCCGGATTCACGAACGCGTTTGGCTAAATAGATCATGTTACTGATGCAGTTTCGTGTGTAATCGTATGGCTCAAGAACCATTGATTAATTAAAGACGATAGAAGGAACCAAAAGGTTCAAAAACAAAGTTCTTATCGTTCAAATTCAATCAAAACTGAGTAAATAATAAACCTAGATCTCATTTGGGAATTACAAGTTAAAAAGGAAACTAAATAAAAGATTAAAATTTGAATAAACAAATAATAAAAGATAATCTTATAAATTCAAACATGTAGATAACAATGTACCAGTTACAGTCAATCTGGCGAGATTGCATGTTGATCCTGTAACCAATTTATATCCTACTTTATAAGAATGTTTTCATTTCAAGTTTTCAACTTGAACTTGTTATTTTATGCAAAAATCTAAAAGTATAAAGATAAATGAGCATCGATTATAATAGTTTAAACGCACGCAAGTGTTGTACTAAACATTTAAATCGAGTTGAGGTCTCACATTTTTATATTTTGTTTCCCCAAAGAGAACATTGCCTCCCCTTTAACTATATATTTACTTATAAATGGGTTAACTCGGGTCATGTTTTATAGATGGCTTAAAAGGAAATATGGTGTATGCTTAATGCATAAAAGCTCTTAAATCATTATGCTTTAAAAATTAGATAACTATTTAAATGGTACGACACTAATTATTTATGAAATATATAATAGTATTTGGCCAACCCCAACAACTCAAACCTAACATGTAACAAGAACCCTTTTTTCATATGTTACTCAACTTGCTTAACCCGTTTATTTTGCCACCTCTACATACATACATGATACATATATATGTGTATATAAGTATATTATGCTCATATTGTCATGCATATCATTTTTACATACATGTATGTATTATGCTAATACACATCATCTTTATTGGTACAGATTTGGTACTTGCTAATTCTCAATTTTAAAAGCAATACCAAATATTCTGTCCCTTGTGTTTGGTCCATGCATAAAGAGTTTGGCGTTTGGACATGGTCCATATTAAAATGATTATGGTTGGTGATGACAACAACATGTACCTAAACCGGCCCATCATCCTTCAGGTCAAAATATTCTGTGACAAATTATTAACCCAAAACTCGAAAAGGCTCGTTACGGGCCTTTACTTTAACAGACTCAAAGGTCAGGACACATATTAGTAACAATGTGCCAAACACCTTGAATCCATAAGAACGTGTCAGTTTTATTATTTACCAAAACTCGAAAAGGCTCGTTACGGGCCTTTACTTTAACAGACTCAAAGGTCAGGACACATATTAGTAACAATGTGCCAAACACCTCGAATCCATAAGAACGTGTCAGTTTTATTATTTACCAAAACTCATTTTCTCCTCAAGTGGTCATATTACACAAGTTTTTACCCTAGTCTAATATACTTTACTTTCATGCTTTGTCCTACTTCTCTTTGAAAAAGTACAACATTTGATCCATGTTTTACTTCTTTTTGCATTTTCTTCCACGTATGCCGAAATTTTTATTCTCATATCACCAAATTAAAGGTGACTAGTGATTTTTTTTTACAATTATAGTGATAATGATAATATCTTGTGTGCCATAAACTCTGGCTAATCTATCAAAGTAATATAAATAAGGATTAAACTTGGGTCTTCATTAAAAAACCTAAACCTTTATATAATGTTAATATTATTTTATTGGGGATGTTCATTTGAGAAGAATATTCTTATAAGAAGAAAAATAAATTAATCTAGACCCTATATTTTTTTATCAATGGTTGTGATCAAGATATGATTTTTGTCCACTTTTAATTAATACTTTAACTAATAAGGTTACAATAGACAATTTGATATAGAATACTAATAAATATAATAAGAGTTACTCAAATCTCATTAATGTCATCATAATTTCCTTCTTCATCACCATTAATGTGTTATGTCCCACACCACTTGTATTAGGAGACAAACTTATTTAAAAGTGTTGTATCCTACATATATATTATTATGAGTCGCAAAATTATTTAAAATTGTTGGGGTCCTACACATTTTGTACCCTACACCGAAACATTATTTTTATGGTGTAGGAACCTTTGTTTTTATGGTGTAGGAAATATTGAATATATAGGATCATGTTTGATTGTTTTTATGTGTAAGGTGCACAACTATTTAATAGGATAAATTCATTAAATGGTTAGGGTTCATTAATTAATCTAAATATTAAAAATAAAGGATAGAGTTATTAAATGATTTGTTAATTTATGATATCTTATTATTTGAACTCTCCACTTATTATATTTTATACGTAATTACATGCACACATATAATTCAAATAAAAATATTTATAAAATAACAAGACACGCACATCATGCTATATATATATATATTATTCGAAACAAAACAAACATATAGATTCCTCATCCAAAAAACAAAATCGGCATCAACCATTTCGCAATAAAGATTTGCTATCTTCAAAACCCAATTCAATTTTCTTCACATTCTAAACAAAATCAATCAAACCCATCTATAAAAATCATTCCTTTCATCACAATCTTAAACTTTTCCCCCAAAATCAACAATCTTGATGAGTTGGGGTTTTGTTCTTGTTCTTCAATGGGGAATGTAACCTCAAACGTAGCTGCAAAGTTCGCATTTTTCCCACCTGACCCACCAACCTACGATGTTTTCGAGGATGTATATGATCCAACAAACGGTAAAACAAGATTTGTTTTTACAGGAATTACTGCAGACAAGAATGTTGATGTTCATTTGCTTGATACAAAGGGCGGGAACAAAGTTGTTGCCACTTTTTGGAAACATTGTATAGGGAAGATGACTGTTTTGTACTCTCATGGGAATGCTGCTGATTTGGGTCAAATGAAAGAACTGTTTTTTGAGCTTAGAGCTCATTTGAAAGTCAATATTATGAGGTACTTTTGGAAGTTATATTTGTTGAATAAATATATGGTAATAAAATATGTTTTGATGTGTTCATAGGGCTGCAAACGAACCAAACGTTCGGCAAACAGTTCGTGAATCGTTCGGCGGGAAGTTCGTTTGTGTTCGTTCGTTTATTAAACAAACAAACACGAAAAAGAAATTTCGTTCGTTTAGTTAAATGAACAGAGGTCGTGTTCGTTTGTTTATGTTCGTGAACGTTCGGTAACATGATCGTTTGTGTTTGATAGTTCATTAGTGTTTTTAGTTTTTATATTTATTTAAATACTTCAAAATTCCGACAAATTAAGTATCTAATAAGTGTTTGTGTGTTATATATTCCGTTCATGAACGATTGTTTGTGTTCGTTTGTTTCCATTTTTGTTCATGAACATTAGTTTGTGTTCGTTTGTTTCCATTTGTGTTCATCAACGTTCGTTTTTGTTCGATGCCTAAAATTAACAAACGAACACGAACAAGTTCATTTCCTTAACAAACGAACACGAACATAAGATCTCGTTCGATAAGTGTTCGTGAACGGTTCGCGAACACATATATTTCTTAACAAACGAACACGAACAAGGTCTTGTTTGTGTTCGTTCGGTTCGTTTGCAGCCCTATGTGTTCATATCCCATATCATATATTTCTTAACAAACGAACACGAACAAGGTCTTGTTTGTGTTCGTTCGGTTCGTTTGCAGCCCTATGTGTTCATATCCCATATGTGTTTTTTTGTTTGTTTTGGGTATTTTAAATTGGGCATTTTTTTTAAGTTGGGTGATGTTTGTTCTTAGTTATGATTTTGTTCTGGAAATTTGTTTGTTTTATGATTTTGTTATTAAATATCTTTGTGTTTTTGTAGATGGTAGGGTATTTGGATGATTAGAACTTGTGATCAAAAGGCAAGTGCAGAGTGAAAGTGCTTTAATACTCTTGTTCTATCTATTACTTAAATATTTAGATGATGAAGACCATGTAAAGTGATTATTATGAGTCTTTTTGTTCCAGTTTTAACTTTGACTGTTTAATATCACATAATCACCTTCGAAACGCCAAATAACGCCTTAGCAGCACAGCATTAGGGGTTGGATACAAGGGTGTTTGCAATGTTTATTTTACTTGCATTTAAAGCTAAACCTAGATGTTTCGTGAACCATGATATCGGAAGTGTTGTTTGCTTGTTGAAATTGGTGGTTTGCAAGATTGAAATTTGAATGAGGATAACGTGTTCATGTTGCAAATTCTGTTCAATAATTAAATTTTATTGTTTAACTAGTTAAATTAAGCCATAAATTTAATAGGGTTCGTGTTTAATATGCGTGATTAATAGTAGTACTTAACAATATGTATCGGGTCAAACATCGCAAGGCTTGAGGGATTAGAGGAAATGCTATATTTTCACTACATAAATCTTACTTTAATCCACTTGTTTCCTTTCCATGGTCTTCATTAACTCGAGTCTTAACACACCAAACGTTCCAAAGAAGGCAATTTGACTTTTTAAGTTAAAACAAACTAGCGGTTTACTTTTTTATTAACAAGTTCCTTATATATTAGAGTAAAATTTTTCTACATACTATAGTGAACTCTATAACAATGATGAAAACATAGAACATGGTATCAATTTTATTACACAATCAATAACAATTAGACCTTTTAAAATATAACATGTTTGACCTAAAAGGTCAAACTGTGTTTCTTTTCAAAAAATAACAACATTTTGTGTAATTATTCACACTTTATATGCTTATATCGCAGTTATGACTATTCGGGGTACGGAGCTTCCACTGGTAAGGTAAGCCAAAATGCTATACTTTTGATGTTTGACCAATAGTCAAACACTCCGACTAATTGTTGTTTTCTTTGTGATCAGCCATCTGAGATTAATACATATCATGACATCGAGGCCGTCTACAATTGTTTAAAGAACAATTACGGAATCAAGCAGGAAGACTTGATCTTATATGGACAATCTGTCGGTAGCGGGCCCACATTACACTTGGCTTCTAGACTACAAAGACTACTAGGCGTTGTTCTACATAGTGCTATTCTTTCAGGAATACGTGTTCTCTATCCGGTCAAAATGACATTCTGGTTCGACATTTAGTTAAAAGTTCGCTTATCATATATTTTCCTATGATTCACTCGACTTCACTCGGCTCTTTCTTTTGTTTTTTCGTACAGAATATTGACAAAGTACAGAAAGTCAACTGCCCGGTTCTAGTTATACATGTAAGTATCCTTCACTACTTTTGCTTGACTACCCAAGTTAGCACCTTTATAATACTTTTGTGAGTAAAATGTCATTTTTGTCCCTGAGGTTTGGTCAGTTTTGCAACTTTCGTCCAAAGGTTTGTTATTCCGCATATGGATCCAAAAGTTTTGAAATCTTGCCATTTTCATCCGGCTTGTTACTCCATCCATTTTTCTCCATTAAGTCAGGGGTATTTTTGCATTTTTTCTAACTTAGGGGACAACATGGTCTTTTTCACTTTACGTAAAAAAAACTAATACCCCTGAAAACTAACAAAAAAGACGGAAATACCCCTAACTTAACATAGAAAAATGGATGGAGTCAACAAGTCAGATGAAATGGCAAGATCTTAAACATTTTAGATCCAGATGCGGAAAATAAACCTTTGGATGAAAGTCGCGAAACTAGCCAAACCTTAGGGACAAAAATGACACTTTACTCTACTTTTGTATTCGTCAAGAATCTTTGAACGGTTTTATGGGTTATTTTTTTCATTTATATTAAGTTTTGCTTGTCTCGTTGTTAAGTTGATTAAACCACAGGGTACAGACGAAGATATTGTCGATTTCTCACATGGGAAACAATTATGGGAACTTGCAAAAGAGAAATATGATTCGTTGTGGGTCCAAGGTGGTGGTCATTCAAATCTTGAAAGTTTTCCGGAGTATATAAGACACTTACGAAAGTTTGTAAAAGCAATGGAGAAACTTCCCGCAAAGATGAACAAGCAACGGCTTTCTTCAGTCCCGAGTATCAAAGAAGTCAAACAAAACGGGTGCTTGAGTTTCGGAAGAAGGTGATTAAAATCTTGATGACCCAAGTTAGACTAATAGTTGTTTGATTTGTTTTTAGAAAAAAAAAATTGGTATTTGTTTCCTGTTTATGCTCCTGCATTTGACCATGATTGTAATTAGAATGTTGATTTTTTTTATGCTAGATGTTTAGAAATCCTTGTTGTAATGTAAAATCAAAATTTGATGCAAGGTTGGAAAATTTTGATTTTATTTTGTTTTATTTTATTATATGTTGATCATTTACTTGATAGTAATCATCTTATCTCAACCCTGTTAGAACATAAAGCATATGTTGACACTAGGTGAAATGTGTTTATAACATTGAGGGGGTATAATTGATTTGTTTGAATCTTTGGGGGGCCAATATGAAATGTAACATTTAAAATTCCAGATTTAAGGTCCCTGATCTTTTAGAAAAAAAAAGGCTTATATCATTTCCTCTTCCTCTTTATCATTCTTATTATGTCCTAATAAACCTACAACTATCACCAAAACATGCTTAACAAGCTAAGTTAAGCTAAAACCATAGTCTTTGGTTAATTCATTTTAGGTGAGTGAGAAAACCCATTAACCGCGATCTCTGCAAGGTTAAAAAGTTTACTATAATTAGTGTTGAAGAAGACGGTCACATATTTTCTTCAGGATGATAAGAAGTCGTACAAAGGGTATCAAACGGACTCCGATTGACCTCATTCAAGCGGCACTAGAACCGTTTCATCGAACTCTACGATGTGAGATTTTAGTTTTTCACATTTGGATTTGTAGGTTGTAGATTTTCGAATTTTTGTTTATTATCATTGTGTATTTTCTATATTTGCGTCACTATGTCTTTTTTGTGACTAATTTGGTCTTTTTTCCTACACATTGTGTTATATTTTACTCAGACATTGTATCATCTTGTGTCATCCATTGTGTCTTTGTATACTTTTTATTTTAGGAGCCTTTATACTTACGCAGCCAAATTATCCACATAATCAACCCAAGATGTTTATGTTTTATAATGTAACACCCCAAAAACGGGTTTGGTAATCGAACCACGTTAATATTAAAGAGCGGGTAAAAAACCGTTAGAGGTAAAAGTGAACCCGTAAACAAAATAACTAGGAACAAGTTAACCTAGTCCATAAAATGGATACAGCAATAAACAATGAGTTGTAGCTCTAAAGAAATAAGACCTCAAATATGAGGGGCTAAAAGAGGAAATGTTGAAAAGTTGAATATATAAAATAAAACTAAATAAAACACTACACACACAAAAGGTGTGTGTGTGTGTAGCGACCAGGAGCAAACAAAGGGAGTGAACCCTAGTTTTGCTTAAATCATCAAATTGAAGGGTGAATTGAGCTTGGAATTGATGCATGAATGCATATAAACGATCACCTAATCGAAGGGATCATAAGGTATGTCTTAAAACCTAGATTGGTGAAAGTTGCGATTTGAGACAAGTAGATTACTTGTAATTAGATAGTTAGATTATGATCCAAAGATGATATTAAGTGTATGTATATGATTGATTTCGTTAAACTTAATGAAATTATGCACAATTGATGTAAGATTTCTTGTTAGTGATTAACAAGTAGATTATAAAGTAGGTTTTGATTTTATGATGAAATTGATGATATATAAGTGTTTATGATCATCATACTTGTATGTATGTATAAGATAGTTGAACAAATTAGAGGTTCAAATAGATGTTCATACATGACTTGAAATGGGTTTTGATGATAAGATGAGATTTATGTTAAATACATGTTAATAGATGCTTAAAATCATCATGTGAATGAGAATGTTTAAAGTATTTGGCTAAGTTTAATGTTTAGGTAAATTCCATGTATATGATGCAATGAGTTGTTTCATAGTGATGAAACAATCCCAAGTTCTTGCATAAGATTGATAGATTAGCATACACTGATTGAAATTATGTTAAATTGATATTAACGATTGTGTGAACTTAATTGAGAGTTTAGTTATTATGGTAGCCTAGAAATAACGCCTACCGGGTATTTGATGAAATGCCTAAGTAAGTTCTTTGAACCTATTTATGCATTTGTGTGTGTTAATATGTAGTTGACTTTTAGAAGTCAAAACTGACCTATACCATCTTATGAATGATAAATGATAGTTTGACGCTTGACAAGCTAGGAGGAGGCTTGGGAAGAAGCGGGTCAAACGGAACAAGTACGCGGAAAAAGGACATAATTGGAATTCAATGGTAAGTTAAGCTTACATTCTTAAAATAGTAAATTTTATTTATGTTTTGAATATAAATAAGCGTTTCAAGCATTCGGAACGAGATTCCGAAATATTAAGTTCCGACACGGATGGATACGAGTTGGAACAAACGAAAAATGGTAATAAACCATATTTGATGGTAAAAAGGGTAAAACAATAATTTAGCAATGTAATGACAAGTAAACAAGGTTTTTGGAAAAAGTTACCTTATGGTGTATGCCATAACGGATCAAATAGATTAAGAAACGGCCTAAAGCAATATGATCATAAAGAATAAACCGAAATGGACTAGATGGGTGAGATGGCAAATAATACCATCTCATAAAGATAAATGTCATTAAGACTAAACAGGTCAAATGGTGACATTGTCACCATTTGACGATGATGACTAATGAATATTTGTTGAGTTTTGTACTCATAGGAAGAATGAGGATGATTTGCATTATTATTTAAATCGCAACTAATAGAGCAAGGTAATAAAACGAATCAGTGCTATGAGCCGAGCCAGGTACGTGTAACGGGTCAAACTCTCAATAAGGACTTAAAAGTCCGATGAGAGTTAAATGAGTCATAAAATGAATAATGGATTACCTAAGGTAAGGTAAATCCAATAACTAATTTGTAAACATTATGTTTTTAAGAACATAATGATTTTACATAGATTATGGTCAAACGTTCATTTTGGTCAAACAACGATATTGTATGTCCTTCGTCGTAAAGAAGGGTCTAAGTTGACCAAAATGCTCTCGAATGATAAAATAAGTAAACGACTCTAATATTAGTTTAAAAATGAGTTCTATAACATAATTGACCCCTTTCGGTAACGTAAAAGCGAAAAGCATAAACCTTTTTGGTTTGATGCCTTTAAATGGTCTTTTTCGTAATCGGTCGAACCAAAAGGGCAGAAATTGGACAAAATGAATTTACGATAATAATTCACCATAAATAAAGTTGTGTGGGGAATAGATAGATATCCTAGTGTGGATATAAAAAGATAGATAAGGTTTGGTTGAAATAAGCGTTGAATTACGCTAAAACAACCAAACGAGTCAAAATAATAAATAAATAAATAAAGGTCTAGTTGAATAGGGCAATGTATTTGCTAAGGCAACTATGCGGGTATTAAGGGAATGCTAAAGCATACCAAATGGGGCGTATAATGTATAGTTGGTCCAAAAAGGGATTAAAGGGCAAAATGGGCAAAAATCGGAAAGTGTGAGTATAAAACGGAAATAAATGCATAAATCATAGAAAATGAGTATCCGGGTCAAGGATTTCGGGTTAAAGATGTAAGAAAATATTCTACGGATATTTAGAAACAAGTTTCGGGTAAAACGGAGAAGAATTGAGAGAGTTACGGAAAATGTCGTAACTAAAACTACAAACAAGAGATATCTGCAGCAACCCACCGTAGGCTACGGTGGACTACCGTAGCTTACGGTGGGTAGCTGTTGAATTGAAACTGGAAGTCTTAACCGTAAGACAGTGAGCTAGGACCGTAGGGCTTGACCGTAAGCTACGGTGGTGGAGCCTAAAACTAAATACTTGTTTTTATTGTTTATAAGCCTTCGGGTCTATTCGATCATATTATAATTTATTTTAACTAACGTATTTCATAAAATATGAAATATAGGTAATGTTTGGAGCACCGGAAGAAGATCAAGCTATAAGAAGAACCGAACACGATCAAAGACGAAGCTTCCGCACCTGGTTTTGATTATAATAAAACTAACCAAAGATAACATGTTAAATTGTTTAAAGATGTTGAAAAAGTTTTAATAAACTCGTAATTATGAGTGACGTATATTCGCATTCACACGTCAAAATACGAAATTTTTTAATAGAAATTCAATAAATTAAGATAGGGTCTTACATATAAGGAGTCATTAAAGTTCTACGGTATTATCCTGCTTTGGTGTACTTTGTGGTTTCTATTGATAACCATACAGTTGTATATGTTACATAGGTGATCAATAGAAAAATCTTTGTGAATTTAGCTAGACTTTAGGTGAGCACATTGTGGTTTTCCTAATTGTGCCCATACATAAAAATGGTAGATTTTAATTGAATGGTTAGTTTTTAAATTCAAAAGATCATTTTACATTTGTTTTTTTAACTCAAAAGCTTATTTCACATTTTTTTTATTTGAATGGTGTTTAGAGGACTAGCATACACTATTTGGTTTGCACACTAGTATTACGGTATACTAATGGGGTGGTGGTCCGGGACGCAACATAGTGTGGGCGGGAGGGGACGGCCGACTCCTCAAACTTTTCGTTTAGTAGTGGAGAGTATTTAGTTTTCGTATAAAATTATACGTTTTCAACCCCTCGGTCGGAAAACTCAAGCTTCGCCACTGGTGGTGGTCCGTTGGCAAAGGCAAAGGCTTTAAACATTTGGATTTAAGAAGGGGAGGTATTGGATTCAAGCTCCACGTACGACAGAGATTAAAAGAAAATTATCATTCATAAAAAAAAACATCTTTGGATTAGTGGCGAATCTAGAAAATCCGCATAGGGGTAACGTTTCAATGGAAAGGGGTAACGGAATCGGAAAAACGTTAATTTTTTTCAAAATTTACACTACCGTTGAAGCGTCAAGAGGCAGCGTAGGTTACCTTTTCTATCACTCTAGATCCGTCCTGCTTTTTTGGATATAAAAAATCATCATAATCATGTTTTGTGGCAAAAAAATGAAAGTACATAAGTGGCATTGACAAGTCGTAAGTCAAAAATAACTTAAGAGCAAACAAGATATTTGACTTTATCAATAATTTAAAGAAGATTCCCCATGGCCGTGGCCATGCATGACCTGGATTTTGTTACTACTGGTGTGTCTTGAAATACTCAAAAACTATGTGGCCACCACCTGCCCACACATAGCCATAAGTGGACAATCATCCAAATCCCACAAACAGTCAAATAATGATTCTACCTCATCTTTATCCAACTTTACACTCCATGAAGATAAAACACAAAGGGAGATTCATAAGTTGTGAAAAGATAATTTCCATAAAAGAAAAAAAAATCTACTAATCTATATAATATTTTTGTTTGTTTAGTTTAATCAAACTCATAAACAAACACAAACACATAAACAAACAAACAAAAAAGTTATATTTTTATCGTTTTCTACCCATTAATCTTTAATCTGTGTCACGTCAGAATAGTTGAAACGAATGTAAATAATAATTTAGTTGAAAAATTATACTTGTATCATTTAAGTAATAAAAAAAAGAATAATTATCTTCCTCTACAACATTTAAAGATCTTGCCCAAGTGATTCTAATCTACACATTTTAGATTCTTAATGTAATTCACACATTCAAACTATATCGTTGCACATCGCACACGAAACATATAAATAAAAGAAGATGAATAGTGATTAAGTTTGAATTCGTATCAAATTTAGGCAAGTTATAGGATTAGTAAAGTGTAATTACAGTCATGCAAATAGTGAAATAGTGGAATTTTATTACAATAATAATAACTATGATCTACAATCCACTTAGTTGTTACCAAAAGTTGTTTACCACTTAGAAAGACAATAAAAGTAACGGCTTAGTGGCCATGCATAATTTATTGGACTTTTTATCTCCTACGTTTAGTGGTTAACATGTATTCAATAATTATGTTATCTGATTTCTAACTTGATATTTTCTCGTTGTAATTCAGTAATTATGACTTTACTCATATCTATATCATGTCCGTGACATTCCATACATGCATGATATGATATGTACGTAATTATCTATATATGCATACATGCAGGGACATGTATGTAATTACCTATGAAAGGCAGTGGCATCCTTTGTCAACGAAGTGAAAAATTAGTGCATTTTTTTTCTTTTTCGTTTTATGAATTAGATACATCTGAACAAATATTAAGATACTCTTAGGTTCAAAAAAATTTTAAATGTCTCTGAATTTTTTTTTAGATCCACCACTGTACATTATTAATTCACTCGTACACACAAACATTTATACATCTCCTATGTATATTGTTTCATAGATAAATGTTGGTGATTTAAAAGTCATCAAGATTATTTTAATATAATTAGATTCACTTAACTCCTAAATGAAATTACAATACATATATACAAGTTAGGTGTGATGTACACACTTGTTTGGGACCATTAATGAACCTGAGGGTTCAAGGGGGCAACACCCCCTTGGTGGGGGGTTTGGGAGCAATGCCCTAGGCATGATTAATGGGAAGTTGCTTCAAATTTGCAAAAATTAAGGAAAGTGACATGAAATTAATCATTAGTTAGAACTGATTATCAGTAGAGAGCTGCTAATGATCAGCAATGGTAACTGATATCAGCAACAAATTAGGTCATCAGTGGCCAATGGGACATACTATCGTACTAGTAGCAGTTGCAAGCAATGGTACTTGTCATCAACGGCAACTTGTGAATGAGCTGAAAGTCAAGTGATAATGATAACTCATTAGTTATGATCATCAAAAACCGACCATCAATCAAGCGTCACATTCATTCTTTTATCTTGTTAAATTTTTGTTAGTTACCAACAAAATATTCTAATTTGAAAGTGATCTTAACACGATTCATAGAGATGTCCAAACCCTACAAAGCCTGAGGTCTATGGTAATGAGAGATATTATGTACACTTCAGGTAATTTTTAATAGTTAAGAACCTATACCGTACGTCCTTACTTCATAGTCATACGGCATAGTGATGCTACATCAAAGCATAGTTACATTAGTTAGATAGTGACTCCTTACTAGAGAGAAGATTCTAAAATTATACATTGTTAATTGTAGTGTTAAATATATTAAAAGATATTTAACCTTTTAAATTATACTTTTACGTTAAGAATTAATTTTGATTTCAATTGTAGTTTAACTCTTATGTATATTAGATGAGCAACAAGGTAATTTAAGAAGGTATTATTGTAGTTTACCTCAACGTTTAAGAGAGATTAATATATTATTTAATAAACTTCTAAGTTTTTTAATAATAACCATTGCACTCATATAAAAAAAACTCTATGGTGAAATACGTGAAATACATATATAATTAAAAAACGAAATTAAAGAAATTTATAAAACACAGTAATTAATACTACTATGTTATTATAAACTAAATCATGTTTTGTTTAAATTGGTAGAGGCTAGAAACTAAGTTGGGCCAAATATAAACAAAACCTCCATAACTGATTGGGGTTGAGAGAAACTAAAACATTTTTTTCTTTTTGTATTATTTTAGTTTTAGTTCTTTTCTATTATTTTTACTGATTCGTCTGCATTTTCATTTAAATTTATTTAAAATCAGTGTATCCTCTGTCGTGAAGCACGATGAGTCACTTCTAGTTTTAAATAATCTTTTACATGTGTGTGTAAGCAATAAATATAAGTAAGAACTAAATATTACATTTAAATATTTAATACATCAATATCATCAGGGTGAAAGGAGCACCATTGGGTGACCCCTTCGATGAGTATGTTTGCTGACCGGGGAGGCGCCCCTGTCCTGTTGTCAGTGAGTGGTGAATGGTGAGTACGGTGACTAGTTATTGATGTGGGAAGAGAAGAGACAGATGAGAGAGAGAGGGTTAATGGTAGGCCTCAATCTCTTCCAACCAATCACACATTTTTTTTTAAATTTGTTTACCACTCCCGTGTAGAAAGCACCTCTAATGTTTGTGTTTAAAAAAGAAAATGCAAAATGAAGTTAACATGACACGAAATTATTGACTAGATCGCTTACACCCTTTAAAAAATCACAAACAACTATAATCAATAGATAACATAAAATATACTAAATAAATATAACTTATTTTGGCTTACATCATACATACCGAAATTTTTGTTTTTTCCATGTGAAGCCAAAAACAATTCCCTCTTTAAAAAATAGAGGCTGATATACCAATTTTTCCCACTCAAATTATTCTCCTATACATTTTTGTACACACCGGTTGAAACTAAATCTACTTTTTTGGGTTATGGATCTGGAATATAATCTTTTCGCATTATATTTGAAAACAATTTTAAAGTGTATATTATATATTTTTAAGGGGTGAGGTTATTATAAAAAAAATATTTTTTTATGAGAAGTGTAAGAAGTAATATGGTGAGTACATGTAACACTAATTAAAATTAAAATTTAAGGGTATAATTGTAATTGCATCAACAATTCAAATATGGTAACTAATCTCTAGTTACGAATTTGAAGAGAGAAAATCCTTAATTTAAGGGCTTGATAACCATTCATAACATAAATCCTACTTTATTTCAAGGTTTTTTGCATCATTGAAAACTCAGGCATGTCACAATGGTGTTTTAAATAAATTCATAGTTCAATTCATTGTGTTTTTACAACATGCTTTCCAAAAGCTGATCTTGGTATGGTGTTTTAATCGCGTATGGCGTTTTCCATCATTCACAAACATCAGAACACATTCATAACATAGTGTTTTAAATTAATTCGTATTTCAATCCATGGTGTTTTTACAACCTGCGTTCCAGATGTTAAGCACCATGTCTTGAATCACAAATGTTTCCTGCTGTTTAAAATACCACGCTTGAATCTTATTACAATTATTTCAGATGTTAAAACACCATAACTCAAATAGCAATACAATTATTCTAAATGTTAAAACACCATGTCTTGAATCACAATACAATATTTTCAGATGTTAAAACACTATGACTTAAATCACCATACAATGTTTCCAGATATTAAACACTATGCCTTGAATCTTAAAATATTTCTTCCAGATATCAAATAAGTCCACTTGCGTGAACACATGGTATTTTGTACCCAAGGACAATCAAGCAAGGAACAATTAGTAGATGATGAAATCATCAAAGAAAGAAGCCATGAATGTTGTTAGAAGGACGTCTAGGTTTTTTTTTGTCTGGATGTCGAATTGCAACGAAGTATGGTAAGAAGGAGAGAATCCCTATTTTTTGCATAAAAATCATGGATGTAGATGTAACTGATATAGTTTTTTAATTTAAATTATATTTATTAACACTTATACCCATATCAAATCAAATAAGTTATAAAAAGTTAAAATACAATTTATATTTTTACCACTGTAATCTTGCCATTAAAAATTAAATCTAACGATATAAAAATACTTTTTACAATTCTCACATATTTACTATTTTTTACAGAATTCTCAATCTATTTTCAAGATGCAATAAGAAGTCAAGAAAACATCATGCTTGTTTTTAAAAAAGTGGTACATATTCAGTTAAAAGTCAAAAAGATATTATGCATGTTTTATCTTAAAAAAGGTGCACATATGAGCATTGCCATTGGAAGCAGCACAAAGTAGTGGCATTTTGCCACCTATTTCAATCTGTTCACAAAACCTAACATTATTTAATTTACTAAGCACTTTTAATTTATATTTATCTATTTTTTATTTATCGTAGACATCATGGTATAGCTTTTTATTAAAATAACATATTTTAGTTAAGATATTATTTAGTTTTCTTAAACTAAACGATAGGTCTTTATTTTATATAAACCACTTGCATATACATCAATACATTAAAGGTTTATTAGAGAACATTAATAAAATAGTGGATAAAACTATAAAATAGTTAACAAATAGCTTTCATTTGATTTAATGCTGTAGGTATACTCTATACTTGCTCTCCTTAATCGAAAAACTCTATTTTACTCTTTTCTATCCAGATTACTCAAACTCATGTAACATGTACCTGTTATTTCTCTCGCTGTTTTTCAGCAAGTTAAAATACATATTGATGACAAATTAAATTCGGATTAATTTAACAAATTGAATAATATGGATTACGAATTAAACTAGGATTAAGTTAACATCCAAATCGAATATACATAAAATTTCTATTGATGAGAATGCATGTCCCTGTACTTGTCTTCTTCCTTTTCATCTTTCTTAGATCAAGTGTCTTTTGTTGGAGGCATAATCCACCCAAATGATTTAGTTGTTGTTCTTTTCATATTTAATATTTATCATTATATGACACAAGAGAACAAAAGGTCTTTGAATTGTTGATTTATTTGATAAATACATTATTTTATTACATGGGCATTGAATGGTTGATGGATGAGAATTTCATATTTATTAATTTACCAAAAAAAAAAAGGTTTTGTGAGAGTATTTTACTATTCAATTCTTTATTAATCTTAACCCTTAAAATTTTATTTTTTATATATCATACCCCTAAATAATTAAGTCATAAACTTTTTTATTTCTACCTTTTGAATTTCTAGCAACGCGCATGTCCTATGTCAACTTAGTTATTGTCATCTTTGTTTTACGTTTTGATCTACTTTTTCAGTTGACACATTTTTTTACGATAATGTTTTCGTTTCGTTCTAAATTGTGTGAGTTAACATGTTGCGCGTGTGTATGGTTCAACGTTATTAAGTCTATTTTTGCAGTTTAACAATCTCATTGCAACGCGCAGATCCTAAGTCGACTTGATTTTCTAATATATGTTTGTTTGGTCTAATTTTTACAAGTTAACACGTTACAATTCGCATGTGGGGTTGAATGTTGTAACGTCTATTTTTGTTTGATTTGATGAAAACACGGGTCGTATAGTTGAAACAAATTTACTACTCAATGGGTATTCTATTCTACTATATTTAAGTGTTATATTTTTCTATAGTAAATGAATGTTTGTGTCCCGTGTTTGGTGTTTTGAGTATCACTAATATCCCTAATTAAGTATCGAGTTGTATACAAATATCTGACGTATATGGATGATACAGGCAATGTTGTATTCGCATATATATATTTTTTGTTTTACATTTAACTATCACGGCAACCATTTTCTTCACTTATCAAATGCATTGCAAGAAAAATTATATAAATAAGTAATAATGGATTTTAATAATACCAACTATTAGCTGTTGACCGATAACGATCGCAGCTTAAAGAATAATCAGTGTTGGTCCCATCTTTTCATATATTGTAAACCAATGGACTTTCACTAATTTGAAAAGAAAAATGGACAAAAAGAAGTTAAGGTTATGTTACTAAAGGTCAATTGGTTTACAATATGTGTGAAAAGGTAAGACCACCACCGGTTATTTTCTTTAAGTTGGAACCGTTGTCAGCCAACGACTAATAGTTGGGATTATTAAAATCCATTATTCCTATAAATAAAATACTAAAGATACTCTCTTTATGTATTTGGGAAATTATGGTACCCGTAACGTGTACAAATCCAAACGAAGATAAGTATAAAATACAATATATCTAAATACATTGATTCAATCCGTGGTCTTTGACAAGAGCTTGAATAGCGTTTTTCTTACATGATTTCCACTTCGTCTTTAACGAGAACTTGAATCGCGTCTCCTTCTGCGATCTTTCTTGGCTTGCAATAATGAAGAAACTATTGTTGACGGTTGTGGTTGAGGCACGTGTTCAACACACTTCTCTTAAAACAGATTTTACGTCTCTACCAAAGACAATGCGTCTGTACTGTCAGATATAACACACGCACCCAAAGTTACACCAGATAAAATTGTAGAGTTAAAACCAATAGAAAAAGATAAAGATGGTGGAACATTAGAGAGCCTCATCTCTTTCAATGAAACTTTGTGGATACCCTATTTTCCATTGAAACTTGATTCATCATCATCTTTTGAAGATTGTATATTGGTTTTTAAAGAATTCAACAGGAATTCCAAAACTCATTAGATATACCAAAGAAAAAAGATCTTTAATAAGGTGATTGTTATAGTATTTATGTAATTTTATTACTTTCAAGGATTTAATAGATAAAATCGAAAGTTAACAGGATACAAAATCCTATTAGATACACCCAAGTTTTACATTTTTCATTCCAACTTCTCGATTTCTCATTCAGAGGCAGATATAGAGTGTAACACGGGGTAATTTTCTGTTGCCCCTTGATGCTCCGACGGTAATGTAAATTTTGAAAAAACTTAACGTTTTTTTATTCGTTACCCCTTTAACAATTTATTTGAAACATTACCACTACAATAATTTTCTAGATCCATAAGTGTCTCATTCATCCTACCATCACTAAAAAACACATTTTCAGTAATTTCCAACACAAAAGTCTCGTACTAAAAAAAGAGATACAAAACCGAGAAGTCGCATATCTAATGTATACAAACATGATTTTCTTTAGTATTATTATTATAAGCGTATACATCAAGAAAAAAGAATAACACATAATAACTGTAACTCAATAGTAATAAATGAAGTACCATATATTTAAAACCAAATATTATACACATACATATATATGTATATATATAACATTTACCTTCTTTTGTTTTAGTGGTTTTGTCTTTTTTATATTTTTTTTGCATATTAAACTTTGAAGAGTTTAGTTTTGTTATTAAATTTTATATTACGTTTTTTTTTCAAATTTTGTCATCGTTCAGTTGCTACTTATCCCGGTATTTGTTGATCACATTTGGTGTCACAATTTTTTACCCCCTCAACTTTCTAATGCATGTCAATATAAATTTGTTTTTGTCTATTTTACGTCACGTGAATCACTTGGTGTTAAAAACTCTTGCTTTTGTTGTACGTCGTTTTACGGTTTTTGTCATTGTTCGGCTACAAATATGGTTTTACTTCTCCGCTCCACAATACTGGTTACACGGTTTTACGGCCGCCCCAAACGCGATGGCCTAAGATTAGTTTATTAGGAAATCATAGATCAAATATTTAATGGAATGGTATGTTTGGAAATATATGATTGCAAATCACATGTACATTTTCATGGCTTACAAGGACACCCTGCTTTTATGTGTCACATGGACCCACAAGAGATGGCCACCTCTTATTATGACTTCTCAACCAATCACTAAACGAAACGCAGCTGCGATATAGTACGTGCAGTCCCACCATAGTATTATGTACCTTCATAGTACATCTACTTTCTTCTATACTTGATTACTTATACCGGACCTATCTATATTTCTCCAAAATAATATTCAAATCATATTCGATATCATGATTTTGTTCAAAATTTTTATTAAAGCAAAATAGACCATTTTTGTTAGAGCAAATTGCATAAATATTATGACTTTATAGATTTTTGGCTCGTGTCACGTGTTGCGGTGACATCGTTGTGTTTCGACTTTATTACACGCGTTACGATGATGGCATTAACATGTGATATGTGATGTCTGTGCGTGACGTGACTCGTTTTTTGCTTTGTCATACACGTTACTCGTGACGTTAATATGGTTAGGTATAGATAAAGAAGAGTATAATGTCTCGCACGTTACAGTGTAAAGTTGTAAAAGTAATTTAAAGAAAAGAATTGAAATGTTGGAGAAATGAGTGTGAAGTTATAAAGTAGAAAAAAACAGGGGGTCAAAGTTGTCAATTTATTTACTTTGTCTAACACATTACGTTTGTAACATTAACATGGTTATGCATAGATAAAGAAGAGTATAATGTCTCGCATGCTGTGTTGTGAAGTCGTAAAAGTAATTTAAACAAAATAATTGAAATGTTAGAGAAAATGAAGTGCGAAGTTATTAAGCAGAAAAAAATAGAAGGTTAAAGTAGTCAATTATCAAAAGTTAAGAGTAAAATCGTCACATACCAAAGTACGTGAGTTGAATATGTGACATATCTAAAGTTGGAGGGTGAAATCCAAAAAATGCATAGTCCACAGACCATATATTTTAGGATATAAATAATAAGCATAATGAAAAATATGTGTGTTTTTTCAAGTATAATTAAAAATATACTGAAATGTAATAATTGTTTTTATGTATTCATTTTATGTACCTTTTATTAGAAAACGAAGCATATGAAGATAAAGAAGGTCACCAAAAGCTGATACATGATAAAATCATAAAAGTATATGCTCAGACAAAAAAATCACATATAGATTGAATTGCAAGTTCGTTAATTTGTATATATCAAAATTTGTTTGAGGATACATGAATATAAAGTTGATATGTAACGACGATACATAAATATAAAGTAGATACGTGATCTGCATAGGATAGATACACGTAAGGTAAACAATGTCTAATCTAGATTCTGACATAAGAGTGTGTTGCGTGTGTGTATATATAGATATGTATGTATATGTGTGTGTTTATTCGAGTCGGTGGGATCGGTGAATAATCACTAATTGGTGATTTTATTTTGTTCTCAAGTTCAGGGGACCGATATTCCCGTGTGAGGGCGGTTTTCCTCACCTTTCTAAGGTACCATTCTATGCCCTCTTATCAGGATTATTTTTAAAAATAAAAAAGAGGTTTAAATACTAGCAAGTTGTGTGTAATAAATTTTTAAAAAATGTTGTCTAGTGGTATATATGCATAAAAGTTTAAAAGTTAGCTCAATTGAAAGATAATTTTTTAGGTTAAACTCATTAAAAGGGAAGTTTTAAAGTTTATAATGTTAAAAGATGGATTTCAAAAAAATAAGCATAAAATTTTAGGTTTACTTCACTTTCTCAAAAAAGAAAATTAATATAAAATAAAATAAATGTTACAACGTTGCTGTTCCTAATATATAAACCTTGATCTAAAAATCATTCAAAATATATTAGAACATATTGCTCCCACACGTTAATTATAAAGTTATTGAATAATATCACTTTCTCAATAAAATAATATAAAATAAAATAAATGTTACAAACGTTTTAGTTCCTGATATTTAAATCTTGATTAACTATTATTGCAAAGATATTAGAACATATTGTTTCTACACGTCATTTATAAAGTTATATTAATAGAACATGATTAACAGTCACCAAAAATAATAACATAAACAAATCAAACATTCACAACCTTATTAGCATAAACACAACTGTCACATTCTATAAACCCAAATCAAGGGTTAAAATTGTCTTTGTAAAATTTTATTATTTGATGAACCATCATAATTTATCTTATTAAAAGGTTAAATCCACTCAACTTAAATCGGTATAAACTAAACATATTTAGATGTATCATATGAGAGATAAAATTATGCTTTATGGGAAACTTGTTTAGATGAGGTTATTACTAAATCAATCGATGAATTCATCGGAGACGAGATTTATTGAAGCATGAAATTAATCAATAATTGAGTTTTTAATTAAGGATTATACCAAATTAAGCCAAGTAGCTATTAATAAACCAAGACTTTAAATGGTCTTTGTTGTGAAGAAAATGTTTGGTGGAGGAGAAATGTGTGAGGTGAAGGACCGAATGAGATTGGATTATTTTATGGCTAATTTTATATGTATTCTTATAAACTTATAAAATATCATATATAGTTACGTAAAATTGTAAATATTATATATATATCCTTACAAAGAAGTTGAAATATCATATATATATATCAAGTTTATTAAAACTAATTTAATAAATGATAATTTCTCTCTTATTGTTCTAAAACTTTGAAATATCATATACGATCTGTTAACTTCAAATATTATATTTACTCATTTCTAGCGTAATTTATTTAGCTTAAATATTATATATGGAGAATAATATTGTTTATGGAAAAATAAAAAAACAATAAAAATGTGTAAATAAGTTTAAGCTTAAAATATGTTATATAAAAATTATGAAGTTAAAAGATAAGCATATATGAAAACTTGAAGTTAAAGAAATAGGGGTAAAATGATTATTTATTAGATTGTTTTTGATAACTAGTGGGTTACAGTTGTGCTCTGCGGCGGGACGACCTGATTTTTAATGGAAATGTAGACGCAATAGTAAAAATAACATTAATGGCAGGAATTCGTTTGATATTGGTTCGGTTCATTAAGATACCGACACTTACCAAAAGAGAAAAAAAGTCATAATATGACAAAAAAAATATACCCATACGTGTTTACATTTATTGAAACAATAAAAACGAATATTAGGGGTGTTGACGTTGTTCGATCAATATTAGACCGTTCGTTTACATGTACATATGACTACTAAGGTGAAAAGACAGGATGTATTCTAACAAAATGCTATTGATACTAAGATGACTATAATGAGAGGGATGACAGATCTACTAAAGTAAAGCATCCTTCGATTGAAGCTTAAAAATAAAAGAAAAACAAAAAAAAAAGAAAAGAAAAGGGGAAAGATGAAAAAACATTCATAAAAGACAAAAATCACAAAAAGACAAAGTTAGTGTAGCTAAGAAGTTCACAAATTATATATTTTTGATAAATCAGGTATATTTGATATTTCCATATTATAAATTAGCAACATTTTATTGCATTGTGATGTTGTACCCAAAGCACAGTGAGTTTTTTTTAAAGTCTGATTTTTCACATTTAACCCATATATTTTTATATTTTAACCCTTTTTATTTTTATTTTTACTTTTAACCCAAATTTTTTCATCTTTTATAATTTAACCCAACACTTTTTTATTTACACCTTTGGTCCCCCGTACTTTTTATCTTTCGCAAGTTTTTCGTTTTACGTTTCGTTCTAAATTTTGCGAGTTAACACATTGTAACGTTCATGCGAGGTTCAACGTTTCACATTTGATAGGCCCGTCGCAACGTGTTCATTTTTCCTTGTTTGACAAGTTCGCCGCAACGGACAGGTTCTAGATCGACTTAGTTATTATTTTATACGTTTTACGTTTCTATTTAATATCTTCGCATTAACACACTATAACGGGCATGAGTGGTTCAACGATTTTAAGTATGCTTTTCGTTCGGTGTAATTTTTTCCATTTTATCTATTTCATTTTTAGAGTAAATTACAAGTTTTGTCCTTTATGTATCACCATTTTTTCAGGCGGTGTCCTTTGACACAAAACTTGACGAGTTCTATACTTAATGTTTCAAAATCTTGCATGATATGTCCTTAGAGCCTAACCCAGTCTTTTTTATTAAATCTGATCACCCAAGGGTATTATTTTCTTTTCCCATCCAAATGTATAAATATTTTTTAGAAAACAAATAAAAGCAGCCTACCTTACGATTTCTCTCTCTAAACACACTCACTCTCTCTTTCCAACCACCCCTTGCCACCCCCTGCCACCACCACCTCCCACCCCACCTGCTGCCGACCATCAGCACCACCTTGCATGTTCATAAACCCCGACCCTACCCTGGGCGGAAGCCGTGGGCAGATACAGCAGTGGTACCGATGTTTATTAAAATTGCAGCGAAAATTTCATCAGGATCATAGTTAGAAAAAATTCAGAGTTGTAAAACACCAAGGTTTAATATTAAACAGATGGGAAAAAACCCATATTACAAAAAAAAATCATAGGGATAGACGCTATTTTCCCAAAACACATTTTTCCTTTCTTTATTCATGTCACATAGCCGCTTTATTTAACCATTCAGTGCTTCGTAGCATATTCCTTGTCTTTAACATTAAATTACCTAAAACGCGTTTTAAAACATTTTGTCCGTGAAAATGGTAGTGAGTTCATTCAATTTGTACAAAAAGACAGATTATTATGATTTACAACATTAAGGGATTTTACATTTGTTTATATCTTTCAATTACTCAATCAGTATTTGTCACGGTGGCAGATCTTGTTACTGTGGTCATATTACTATTGGCTAACTCTTTGTCCAATATCAACGCTGGACTAGTAGTGTATACAAAACCCCACATACCGGTAGTAATTTCAGAATACAAAAACTTAATCATTGTAAATACAGCTGGGAAACATCTAGGGTTTTGAAAACATTTAATAAAAGAGAATGACTCACATATGTTTTCGTGTTTATTTATGTATGTTTCATAAATTTTGTTTCAAACCGAGTGGAGTCAAATTATGTTATTTTTTTCTCCCCCTTGTTTTCGAAAGCTCTAATTAATCTCTTTTGATTACACGTGTCGGTTTTTCCTTCATACCTATTACGTTTTCTATGTATGAGTTGCGTCACATATAATACGTTATGATTGTACGATATGAATTTGATTTACCTTATGTTTTGATCAAATCACAATGCTTATACAAGTTACACTGAGTTCATTTTGATACGTCGAAACATATGTTTTCATATGGTTAATACATCACAAAACGTTTGCACTAATCTATTCAATGTTTATAATGTTCCCGCGCCGCAACGCGAGCGGGTCTTAATGTTAGTTTTAATTATTTTTTAAAGACTTGTGATATTTTTAGGTTTACTTGAATATATATGAAATATTTTCAAGTTTGTAAGGATATATATATGAAATTAATACTTATTCAGGAGAGAAATAAAAAACAATGCACTTTTGGAATCTCTAAGATGCTCATTACCTACATATTACCTTAAAATGGAAAATTAATATCTCTAGCATTTTAAATTAATAAAAATTCATTAATTCAAGATTCTGTACCTCCACTTAATTATGATAAACCTTTAATTAGAAAAGAATCATTTCACCATAAAAGCTTTTCAAGTTTTCAATATAGCATGTTTATTCATGGGCCCCATCAAAGATTTTTTTTATTAAGTGCCTCCACTTAATTACGATAAACGTCTATTTGAGTTGCATATGATTAACAGCACAAGTGGGGTCCATTAGCCCGATCAAAGATTTAAATTAAATGAACGACTAGGATTATTTATTCATAGGGTTTCTTTATTCTTTTACCAATTGCAAAGCCCAATTAACTCTAGCTAAAGTGGTAGGAGAGCTTAAATTTTTCTATAAAGACTCAAGTTCAATTCTCACTTGGTGCAAAAAAATAAGTGAGGCACTGGTGGGCGATGATAGGAGACCCATGGCAACCTGGGTTCGATCCTTGAGCCAAACGGGTTTTACCGGTAATTTCACTGTCGTGCCGGCAGGTGGGTTACCGGGTTTTCCCCAAAAGTGGTGGTGGACGACTCGTGTTACTCTCGGAGTACTCCGTTTGTCCAGTGGGTGCCCCAAGAATACTCATGATTGATTTGTTGGCCGTTAAAAAAAATTACAAAGTTTTTTATATTTAGCAAATTAAGGTTATAAAATATGAAGTTATTATTGAAAATTTGACATGACCCGTACAAAAGTCACTTCGCACCAAACCACATTTTCAACCAATATTTCCAAATTTGGACAACCTTTCAATGGTATAACACGTTTTTTGAATGTTGTTTTAATATTTTTTATATTATTCCTGTAATTTTAAATATTACACGAATGCATAATAATTATATAAAACAAAAAAAAATGAAAGTCATATTCAAGGTCCACCATTTTGGATTTGTTTGATATTATTATAATTATTTTTTTTTAAATTTAGAAATATTTATAATCTAATAAATATATATAGGGATGGGTTAAAATGAGAACCACATTGAGTTGTGAGAACCGTGATAACTATGTCATCCAAAATGTTTTTCCGAACTTTTTTTTCCTCAAAAGTCATAAAAAAATCACTTGTTTCAGCAAAAAAAAAACAATTAAAAATAAAAATGCCGCATACCCAAATTATATTTATCTTTGTACAAAATTTACAACAATGCGTAAAAAACTTGCATATGTCAAAAGTACCGACTGGACAAATTTTTTTAACTTTTTTTACAGATGTGTTTATAATATTTTCATCTGCGTTTGTGCAAAAAATTTTTGGCCCAACTCGCGCGGGAAGAAAAAGTTCTCACAACTCGTGGTAGTTCTCATTTGAACCGAGCCCTATATATATAACACAACACGAATAATAATACATGTTTAAAAGTTATCCTTGTAATAATGGTTGTAAAAATCCCGATTAGACTCCGATTAGTCGCCAATTAATCACTAGTTGGTGGTTTACCGATTAATGGTTGATTAATCGCTAAGCAGTCAATGACGGTCCTATTTTGGCCAGATTCTAGTAAAATTTCGACCAAACTTTATCATTTTCTTGTCAGTTACTTTAAAAAATGGGTCAATGAGTAGTTAAAATATGCATACTTTAAGAAAGTACATATAAAATTGTGTGTATATATATAATTAAAAATCATATATAAAAATCTTAATCCGATTAATCGCTAGTCGTCCTCTGTCAACAGACTAACTGCTAGCAATTCCTATGACACTGGTTGTAATTAAAAAAAAACCAGAAAGGTATATAACTGTGAGACACTATGGCTAGCTAATAACCCGTTTGCTCCATCAGTTCGAGGTTGAAACCAGTTTGACCAGTCAGTCCAAACCGACTTAAGAAAGATTGTTCCAAATTTATTAGATGTTAATATTTTAGCTAACTTTTTCATTAATAAAGTTTCTTAAAAGATATATTTTTACAAGTTACAACAAACCTTTTAACACCCAAAGTTATCACACTTCCATATATATGTATCCATTAGTGCTAAAAAGAGAAGAAAGGAGAAAAGAAAACCTCCATTATTTCTCAAAGGGAAACATATGGAAGTTTCATATACAAGAATGTGTGTATGTATGTATATACATTGATCCTACCCAAAAAATATTTTATTAAAAAGGGACTTTTTATTTCTGCAAAAGGAGTGAAAAAAAGAAAAGCAAAAAGCAAAAGACAAAGACATATACATATACATATACATACACATATGTATGTATATATACATATATATATATAGAGAGAGAGGGGGAGATTTTTATGGTTTTTTTATTTATAATTGTGTGTATTGTTGTGTTGAAAGCCATTCAATCTGTTCTGGCCAATTTCCCCATCGTCGTCAACATGTATTAAGCTCTAGTCCAAGTCACTCTCTTGTTTTCTCTCTCTTCAAGATCCTGTTTCTCTCTCTAATATCTTTGAAATCATTCTTTTTTCTTTCTGGGGTTGTTTTGTTCATCAACAAGGTGGTCAAACAAATGCTAAAAATCCAACCTTTCTGAATCTATTCTTGAATCTGGTTAATCATCTTCTTGTTGTTGTTTTTATTTGCAATTGCTGATTTCATTCAAGAAACAAGATGACAGTTGAGGAAATTAGAGGGTCTGTTGGGGTTAATAATAATGAAATTGATAGATTTCCCATTGGGATGAGAGTTCTTGCTGTTGATGATGATCCAACTTGTTTGAAATTATTAGATGGGCTTTTAAGGAAATGTCAATATCAAGGTTAGTTTCTTTAATTCAGTTATAATTTCATTATTATTTAATATCTATTTTGGGTCTATTTTTTGTTTCTTGAACAGTTTTGTTGTTGTTTGAATCAAGTTTAGGGTTTTAATTTTAAAGATTATATTTTTAATATGTTTGTAAACATATTACAACATATCCCTCAAAGGGTTTCACTTTTTGTTATTTTTATGACAATTGATTTATGACTGTAAATCAAAACATTAACTTTTACTTTGAAAGTATTTGATCTGTTCTAGGGATGGATGTTAGATCATACTTGTGCTCATAAGTCATGATTAATCATATATATATATATATATATATTTTTGCAGTGACAACAACAAATCAAGCAAGAACAGCATTGAAGATGTTAAGGGAAAATCAAAACCGGTTCGATCTTGTGATCAGTGATGTTCATATGCCAGATATGGATGGATTCAAGCTTCTTGAACTTGTTGGTCTTGAAATGGACTTACCTGTTATTAGTAAGTGTTTATACACTTTCTTAATTCAATAACTAATATATTTGTGTGTTTAGCATCCTTTATTTAGTTCTAAAGTCAATAAGCTAATAATTAAGCTCAAAATTGATGTGGGTTCCATTAGTTATTGAAAAAGTAAGTGTTGTTAGAATGTTAGTTGATTTGAGTGTATGTGTGTGTTTGTGTTTGACTGTTTGGCACTGGATATTGAGTTTTGAAGTCAATTAACCGATGTGGGTTCGGTAAGTTTTTGTCAAAAGGTTAAAACTTTTAGTTGGTCTGAGTATCTGACCAAAAAAAAGTCAACTTGAAGCAAGATAGAGTGTTCTTTAACTGTACCTGATGATTGAGGTCAAAAGTAAATGTGGGTTTCATTAGTTTTCTTCAAATATAAGTGTCAACGTTATAACAATGGTATAATTTGTTCTTTTGGCGTTCATTATTGAGTCTTAAAATCATAATCTGAAGTGGGTTATGTAAGTTTTTTGTTAAAGTTCTAAACTTTTGGTTTGTTCGACCCCAAAAAGTCGAAACATCTTACTGATATCCATGGTTGTAAAAATCACGCCTAGCCTCCGATTAATCGCTACTTCGCTAGTCGGAGGTTCACCAAGTAATTTTCATCTAATAGGTCAATTAATCGCTAGGCGGTCAACAATGGTCAAATCCGGTCCTAATCGGCCAAATGTCGGTGGCAGTCAAGCAATTTCGGTGAAATTCCAGCTAAAACTTGTAAACTCTGGCAATTGATCCTATCTACTTCAAAATATGGGTCGAAGGTGTCAAAACATGTCTACTTGAAAAAATTACACATAAAGATGTGTGTATATACATATAAAACTGAAAATTACATATAAAACCCCAATCCGATTAATCGCTAGTTGGTGGCGTCTAGCGATTCTTACAACGCTGCTGATATCTTGTGTTTCTTGAAATTGTTACAGTGTTATCAGGAAACAGTGACCCGAAGTTGGTAATGAAGGGAATCACTCACGGTGCGTGTGATTACCTTGTGAAACCCGTTCGCCTTGAAGAACTACGCAACATATGGCAACATGTGATCAGGAGAAAAGTTGAGTCAAAATCTCAGTCAAGGTCAAACAATAACCAAGAAAGGCAGAATCATGACGGTGGGCAAGAAGCCGGTAGTGGAGATCCAAACGGGAAAGTTAATAGAAAAAGAAAAGACGAAGATGAAGATTTCGAAGATAACGGGAATGAAGACGATGATCCGTCAACACAAAAGAAACCGCGTGTTGTTTGGTCCATTGATCTTCATAGGAAATTCGTTGCCGCTGTCAATCAACTTGGGATTGAGAGTAAGTCGTTTAATGACTTTAATCTTCGTGTTATATATATATATATATATATATATATTGACATTTTTCATGTTTGTTTTTTGTGTAATGCAGAAGCTGTTCCTAAAAGGATTCTTGATTTGATGAACGTCGAAGGTCTTACAAGGGAAAACGTTGCAAGCCATCTTCAGGTTCGCTTATTTTTTTACAAAAATGTCATTTTTGTCATTTTATGTTGTAGATTTTGTAAATAATTAGAATTTGTCAAACACTCAAGCAACTTACAACCCAATCATCACAACTTCGGTGTCACATAATTACTTTCAAAATACCAATCTAAACTAGGGGCGGCAATTCTTGAAACGCCCGAAACCCGGCCGGAACTGACACGAAATAGAATTGGTTTGGGTCGACTAATACGACCCGTTTAAAAATTATGGGTTGGGTTAATCCGTATAAAAACAGATCGGGTTTGGGTTGACCTGTAATAAAATCAGGTCGGCTCGTTAACCCGTTTATATATCTACAAAAAGTAAGTTATTTTGTTTTTTATGTTTTCCATTTACATGGTTAGTTATAATAATGTTAGTTTTGACACACCATATTATTTACTTGTCGCACTCATACTCACCGTTAAACACATTATCGATAACCCGCTTACAACTCAACAACCTGCCTTTTAACTCGTCAACATATGTGATTCATTTAAAAAACGGGTCGTGTTCAGGTTGACCCAAATTCATGTGTGTGCGGGTTAGGGTTGAAATCTTTGACAGGAATAACAATATGGGTTGGGTTCGGATTGCATATTTCAACCCGCCAACCCGACACGATTGACTCCTTTAATCTAAACACCTAATTCTGACACACAGGAACCTGACATGAAAGTAACCAGGTTAGGACTTAGGGTAGGGTCTAAACGGGTCAACCCGCATAACTTGTTTAATAAACGGGCCGCGTTCAGGTTGGGATGTGGATAAACGGGTCAATCCACAAACCTGTTAAAATTAGAATTAAAATATAAAGTACATGGATGGTCCCTATGGTTTATCAAATTTTTTATTTGGTCCCTGGCTTTTCAAAAGTACACGGATGTTCCCTGTGGTTTTCACTTTGTAACACGTTTAGTCCCCAACTTTTTCCAAAAGTACATGAATGGTCCATGTGGTTTGCACTTTGTAACGCATTTAGTCCCTAACTTGGACATGCTAAAACCTCTAGATTTGTTGGCTGGGGACTAAATGCGTTACAAAGTGCAAACCATAGGGACCATCCGTGACCAAATCCAAAAATTTTGTAAACCGTAGGGATCATTCGTATTTACTTTATGAATATGAAGTAAAAAGTACAATCTAAGGTTGACCAACCTGCTTACAACTCACTTAACTCGCCGACCGGTTTGGATAAACGGATACGCGGGTCCTGTCTGGGTTGGGTCATACCATCCCGCCAACCTAATTCAGCTTCTCATAATCCAAATTCTGACTATTTACAAACAAATAATGTTTATTTTCCCTTTTTACAGAAATATCGGCTTTACTTGAAACGAATCAGTCAACAAGCAAACATGGTGGTTGCGTTCGGCGGTAGTAAAGATGCGTCGTCTTATATTAGAATGAGTCCACTAGACGAACTTACAGACTTCCGTTCATTATCCGGTTCGACAAGACTGCCAAACGCTCAGTTATCATCATATCCATCTTCCGGTATGCTTGGTAGACTCAACAGTGCAACCGGGATGACCCTACACAGCCTCATGACCCCAACTTTAATCCAACCGACCCACACCCAAAACTTGACCGGTTCGGTCAACTCACTCAACAAGTTCCAACCGGTTGTGTTACCAACACCACCGAATCACCAACCCGCGAGTCTTCTTCAGGGTATTCCGACTTCATTTGACCTTGGTCAACTTCAACCGAGTAATAAACCGAATAATACCCAACTCCCGGATTTCAACCCTATCGATGAATCTCGAATCTTTAACGGTTCTAGTACCTTTTCAAGTAGTTCCACTTTTCTTGATGTCCCGCAGCCAATGGGTGACGGTTTCAACAACCAACTGCCACCTAATAGCAGCCTAAACTACGGTTATAACACCGCTAGTAATAACATGATTGCCGACACGATGACCGCGTTTGGCTCTAGTATTACGACCACACCCGCTCTACCTCTTGAAGGTCAAAGTCAAAGTCAAAGGCATGCGCAGTATGGTAACCAAAGTTATGGTCAGTATTCGAGCAACGGTTTTAGCACTTTAGCCGCTGCAGCACCGCCATCGAATGGTGGTGGTTTGGGTGGACCTGTGAGTCAATCGAATGACGGGATTTGTGGGGTCTACAATAGATCAAATGGCAACGGTACACTCTCTATGCAGATGAACAAAGAGAGTCATAGGTCGAATACTAAACTGAAAATGGGATCTGGTGAAAACTTTTTACCGAGTGGTTTTGTTGCAAACAACAGCTATGATTCGTTGGATGATCTTATGAACGGAATGATGAAACGGGTATAATCTTTTTTTTATTTGTTTTATGTTACTTTTAATATATAACTAGTGGGTTACCACCCGCGCTCCGCAACCGGTTTGAAATGTAGATTAAATAAGCAAAGTGTGAGAGTTAAAGTTGTTTGATATTTTAGTTAAGAGGCTAAACATGTCATTATTAAAGTTGAGGGGCTAAAGTTGTTTATTATTAAAGTTGAGGGGTTAAGGTTGTTTTAGTTAAGAGGCTAAACATGTCATTATTAAAGTTAAGGGGCTAAAGTTGTTTATTATTAAAGATGAGGGGCTAAAGTTGTTTGATGTAGTTAAGGGGCTAAACATGTCATTATTAAAGTTGAGGGGCTCAAGTTGTTTTAATTAAGGGGCTAAAGATGTCATTACCAAAGTTGAGGGACTAAACATATCATTATTAAAGTTGAGGGACTAAAGTTGGTTAATGCCAAAGTTGAGGGGCCAAAGTTGACTGATGGAAGAACTTCAAATGTTTTTGCAGGAGCAGGATTCAACGGTCACGATGGACGGAGAATTTGGATTCGATCCTTATTCTTTTGGATCGTGTATATGATGATGATATAGTAATTAGCTCTCGACTCCTTATGAACGATAAAACGAGGCTGCAATATGACAGATTAGGTTTTATTAAATGAGAAGTTTGTATCAATATGTAATTTATTCTGGGGAGTTTTATATAAACTTGTAGCCGGTTTTCTATTGCGGGTTGTACTGTTTGTAGTTTTTTTTTTTTTTGAAATATATTTCAGGCAGTGTTATGAATATTATGATATGATGCAAAGAACCGGTGTTTCTGCTAATCTTGTTGGTTTGGCATTTACAAAACCAACCGTTAATACTAAAACTTGTGTAATTATAGGCAAATGACATGTAACACGGCGAACTACACAACGAAAGAACCATTGAGACAAGTTGATGATCTCACGCATCGAAAACAATGGTATCAACACAAATCTTAACTTAATTTTAAGAATAGATGTGTTTAATGTTACCCAATTATTCAGTTTGGCATACGAGACTAGTTTGGTCGTTTTGACTTGTGTTTGAACACTGTGTGCCTGTCTTAATATGAATAGTGGCATTAGTTCTAATTATATAGCTAAATGTGTTTTGTTAGTGAGTAGTGATTACTTGCAAGTAGTTATAACCTTGTTGAAGAGGTATGATCCCAAATCACATGTGGACACATGTCAAAGGGACCACACTACTTCAAGTTGGCGTCCCCGTCACACGAGAGCATCCAGAAGCTTCTGGAAAAAGACACCTGGCGACAAGAAGATACTCTCAACATACAAAAATGACAATACGTAGACCAATAGCGAGACGCTAGCGGCGGTTACAAGATCCTGCGAGGACAAGGCGACAACCAGTACAACGGCAAGCTAACCTGGAGCGAATAACCGTGCCCACGTCACCTCAAGGCCTGACATCGTCTAAGGAGACAAGACGGATATTCATCCTGGTCGGATAGCTGGCGAACGTGGGCTAGCTTGCAGGTCGCCTTCTCTCCTATTCTTCGGCTATAAATAGAAGGCTCAATCTAAAGGTTTAAGGGTTCGATTCTTTACTCTCTCACTACATACACACATTTATCCTCAGAACGATACTTATTCTCACGTTAGAAGGTGGGTACAAGAACTCCCATGTTCTCCTCCTTGTAGCGAGCGAGTCACCAGTCTTGTTCGTTTTCGTTTTGCAGGACATCTGAAGAGTTAGATATCAGGCGAGTGAAGGATAGAGGTTGAACCTCTTTACAAGAGACGACTCAACCATTTAGCCTAGTGCTATCTAGTGTTTCTTCACTTGTGAACTATGATTCTCACCTATGTGGATAGAGGACTTTGATTATCACAAAAGTTATATAAAGGGCTTTGATCCTTGCAAGGGTGAATTGAGAATTTCATAGATAAAGTTTAAAACTATGATTCTCACAAAGTTTATCAGGATAAAATTGCATGGCATTAAGATCATGAGTCTCGCGTTTAGTTAATTGACGTAGAGCGAAAGCAAACAATAAATAAGAATTATTCTTGAAGAAGTTGAAAATATTTCTGAATGATTCAAATTGTTACAATAGGCTACCTTTACAAATTTTCGAAATTACAATTTGACAGAAATAAACATTGGGATATACCGACTCGTTGGAATTCAACTTGTCATATGTTTGAAATGGCTATAAAGCAAATGGGCACTTTAAAATCTTTTCATACAACTTTAAAATTAACACCATAAATATGAGCGTAAATCATGCTAATAAGAGATTTACGCGTTATTGGTTAAGAAAAGGAAAGTACGGAAAATTGATAAAATTGGGAAAAAAAATATTCGTTGATGAAATCGGAGCCCTAAATCATGGAATTTGGTCTGACAGCATGGACAAACCACCTACGGTTGTTTGCCCAAAGATTCGGCTCATCAAGACCTATCCGTCAGCTGGTCATGGCCTCGTGACTCCAATCGTAGCCCAAGTTACGTATGTTTAAAGTTTAGGCCTTTTTCTAACATGTTTTCCCCGGCTCGTCGAGACCTATCCGTCAGCTGGTCATGGCCCCGTGACTCCAACCGTAGCCCAAGTTACGCCTGTTTAAAGTTTGGACCTTCATCTGACATGTTTTCCCCTATCAAGCTGGTCCATGTAAGAGTCAACTAATTCTTGGGTCCGATAATGACACTTGGAAATCATGATATAGTATTTGTCATGAAGCACAATAATTATCTCATAAGAAAACTTTAACAATAATGATTTTTATACTAAAGTGGGATTGGTTATAGCTAGGGTGCATGTGCATTGAACTTGCACCCCCTTACAATCAAGATAAATGAAGTCCATACCACATAACAAGACAAGCCTGAAAGCAACATAAGCATCATGCAACTTATATGATTACTCTTGAGGGTAAATTTTGCTCCCCTGCTAACAAAATCACTCAACACCGATAACGATCAAGAAACCCGATTCAACAAAGAATAACAAAAACAATGCCGAAAAAATAACTTGGTAATAAAATCATTCGCCTTCCCAGCCGAGTTGTCTGGCTCTTTTTTCCCATAATAAAGTTATCTTTTTTTCTTGTCTCGTTAATGCTTCGGCTTGCTCTCTTGCTTGCTCACATGTTTCAGTCGCGGTGTTGCATTTTTCAGCCTCTTTTTGGTATTGGGATGCTACTCTCTTGCTTCACCAAATGTAATGTTCATATGGCGCATGTGTTCTTCCCCAACCGTTTCTTGCAGTTTCAGTTCTTCTGATAGTAAATCCACAAACTGTTTTTCCATTTCTTCTTTCAGATCGGGATCGTCTTTCCCACAATCTGGATTTTAGGTAACAAAATCATCATAGATGTAAGTGAGTTGTTTTAATATGATTACTAGTTACAATTCGGTGCCCTCAAATTATCTTTAGGAAAAACTACACGGAAATGTATCCAATTTTACACGTATTCTATTTATTATTGTATGTAAGACTTTAAAACTTACTTTCGAATGTAACCAACCTTTTAAGCTTTCATTCTCATGTGATTACCTGTTAAAACTTAAAAGTTACATTTTCATGTAACGAACGATTAGAATATTATGCATGGAACAGTATCCAACTTTACACCCTTTTGCATCAAAAGGAAAGTTTTGAAAGTTGGTTACATCCATAGTTGTCAATAGCGAATAACGGATGATAGCGACAAGCTACCTATATGCAACGTAGCGATAGCGACAAAATAGAGCCCGCTATGTCATGTTTAGCCATAAAGTCGTAGAAAATTCTAAAGAAATATTTTACATGTATATTTTATCAAAATACGCACTTTTTACATGCATGCTTCATCTAAACACGCTTCCTTTTTTAATCTCGAGACAAAAATACCCTAATGGGCATCACTATTTATCTTTATCAAAACAAAAAATTACAAAAAAGGTCGCTATTTGTCGCTATAAACCCTATAGCGCCATATGGGCGCATTGCTACATAGCGGGCTATAGCCATTACTGACAACTATGGTTACATCAAAAAGGTAATTTTAAAGTCCAATACATAATACACACTATAATAACAAATGTAGATTGGATAATTTCTGTGCAGATATTTCCATACATGTAAAGTAGTCTAATAAACAGTGACAAAATGACAACCATCTTTGTACATATACGAAAATGAAAATCTTGTAGAGTACACGACTTGGTGATTTTAGATACAGGTTACTATATTAGATATTAGGAATAAGTTAGGTGCCATTTTTTGCACTTAACCATGTATAAAAAGATTCGTGATTATGTTTGCGTAAGCACCATGTTATTTAAATGATGCAAGACCTTCAAATTCAAAAAGTACCTAATCGACCACTCTTTGTTTTCTAAACAATTATCAAGCACTATAGTATCTTCTATCACCAGGTTCAAGATCATCAAAATGGAAAGTATACGAGTGAACTACACAATGAAATTCGTTTCATAATATATTGACATTGAACGCCCCGTTTGCGGTAGCTCATATGATGTATATATCTGTGGACGCTCGGGGGCAAAAGTGAAAGTGCACTAATTTTAACGTTAGTTTACTAATTTCGTGAAAATAACGTTAAAAGAGGGGGATGGTTAATCATGCATCATGTGGTGGCTTTGATAGCCGAAAGACATGGGGGTACATGCACTAATCGGCGTTTGTCTCAATTGTTGAGTGCTATGTGCCGTATGTCCAAGGCTTGATGCAAAACTACTATCGAGCCGGGGGTCTCACTGGAAGCAGCCTCTCTATTCCTACGGGGTAGAGGTAAGACTGTCTACATCTTACCCTCCTCAGACCCTACCTTAGCTTTGCTATTGGTGGGATATACTGAGTATGATGATGATGATGAATATATCGACATTGAAGTAATCCAAGATGTTAATTCTCTCAATTTAAAGCCGGAACAAATTTCCTTTTCAGTTATATATGACAAACACCTTTTTATCTAATCATCATTCAACTCAATTAATTACAAAGGATGAACCCGTACCTGTAACCGAAAGATTCGCCAAGCCTGCAATATATGAAAAGAAACAAGAATTAATAACCGGATCAAAGTTCACGGATTTTCAAAAACTATATACTAATAGTGCAATCATTCAAATCCATCTTGTAATGTTTATTCAACATTTTACAAATAGCATGGAAAGATGAGATCATTTATATTATTTACAAAACAAGCAACTCCATATTCCTAATTATACACCACAAGAAACAAAGATCTACCACTAGAACTCAAAATCTACAGAAATCCCATATCAAATACAGTCTAATCAAGCAGAAAAATGACAATAATCAAATCAAAAAATGAGCAATAATGCATTAAAAAGTAGAAAAAAGAAAAAGGGGTTTTATACTTTTATGACTTTTATCCTAATACTCTAATGATGAACATCCACACAAATGATCAAAATAAAAACTCAATTCCACACAAATCCATATCAACTAAACCCAATAACAAACAACAACAACCAGAATCAAGATTCCAAATCTTGCATCAACCAGTAAAAATAACCCTTTTACCCAAATTGTCTAACAACATGAACAAACAATGAATTTGGTATGCAAAATTCCAAAAAAGTTAACATTTTTATGTAGATTAGTTACCAGGAGCAAGCTTGAGGAGTGAGAGAGGTGGAGGACAATCACACACACATGGAGCACAAGAAACTCCTGATTTCAAATTGAAACCCCTTTTGAGCCTCCAATAAAGAGCAGGCCCAGATACACAGAGTGCTGAAACCACAGCGAATATTACAAGACAACACCTTAAACATGATCCGGATCTTCTTGTCATCTTTGTAGATCCCTTTTTGGTTGTGTGTGTGTGAGATCTAATGGAGTAAGATGGTGTGAAGGGGGATGTAGTGGGTTGGTTAAAGATTTGGGAGTGTTTGTATTCGCGAGTGAATGTTGAAAATCGATTGGATTTTGTCTTGGGATATATGGGTCATCACCGACAAGTAATAACATACCCGACCCGAATATGACCCACAGGTATTCGGTTGAAAATCTATTGAATTTTGTTTTGGGATATATGGTTTTGATTGGATAACCGGCAGACCCGACTCATGACATGTCTAAGGGTGGTCGGGGTGTATTCGGGAAGGGAGGGGGGGTGATTGAGTGTGTTCACCGAGCGGGAACACTACCGCCACCCTCTTCCCGGGTTTTGGTGAGTCCCCAACGGGAACACTACCGTTGAAACTTGATTCGAACGTTGAGACTTGGACTTGACCGTTTGTTAAAAAAAATATTCTTTATTATTTAAAACCCACACATTTCAATCATCTCCAACACCAATTTTCACCTATATTCCACAAAATCCTTTCTTGTATATTCCAAAAAATTAACCCCGTTAATGGCGGATGACATACCCCCGCTATTCATTCCATTTGATATCAATGAAAATGACGATTCTTCTTCAAGCGATGGTAGTTTAGTTTTTTTCCAAAATCTGATTACGGAAGCCTACGCGCTGGAAGACACCGGTAATTCTAGAAAAAAGAAACTTGTCCGTCGAGATCGAGAGAAAGGCCACAAAACCCTTGTGTCAAATTATTTTGCCGAGGAGCCCAAATTCAACGAAGATGTTTTCCGTTATAGGTTTCGTATGTCGAAAAGGTTGTTTTTAAAAATTGTGAGCGACGTGCAAGCGAATAACTCGTGGTTTCAAGAGGGCCTGGATGAGAGAATAAAAAAGAGTTTTAAACCGTTGCAGAAAGTTACATCGGCGATTAAGCAACTTACAACCGGTAACCCTCCAGACGAGAACGGCGAGTATTTAAATATGGCCGAAAGGACTTCCCGAGAATGTCTAGATTATTTTTGCGAAACGGTATGTAAATTATACGCTTCCGAGTACCTACGTAGACCCACAAGCCACGACGTCGCGCTCTTGTATCAGGCTCATGAGGATATACATCACATTCCTGGGATGTTGGGTAGTCTTGATTGTACACATTTTGTCTGGAGACTGTGCCCAATAGAGTTGATGAGGGGGGATCACAGGTACCCGGCAATTATGCTCGAAGCGGTGGCCTTTCAAGATTTGTGGATTTGGCATGCTATTTGTGGTCCACCAGGTTCACAAAACGATATCAACGTGCTCCATCAATCTCCGTTATTCCTTACTCAACGGAATGGAACTGCACCAAATGCCCATTTTACGTGAACAACCACTTGTACAAGCGTGAATACTATCTTACCTATGAAATCTACCCTACGTGGTCTGTGTTTGTGAAATCATTTTCGTATCCTCACATTCTGAAAGAAAAGAAGTTCAAGAGGCAACACGAGGCGGCAAGAAAAGACGTGGAACGGGTTTTTGGTGTTCTAAAGGCAAAATGGAGTGTACTAAATCGACCAATGCATGCTATGACTGTCGTATATGCGTGCATTATTATGCATAACACGATTCTGAAAAACGACGGAAAGGCGATTGCACCGATACGTATTCGTGATCCTCCAGTTGAGCCCGTTTTCGATGAAATTGTTTATAACGAGCTCATTGGTGAAGACACACGTTATAGACTAAAATATAATCTTGTGGAGCATCTTGGAGAACAAGATTTACCCCACTTTTTGGCGGATTCCGACGACGATTAGTTTAATTAGTTTTAGTTTTAAAATGTATTTTTATATTTTAATGTTTTGTTTAAAATATGTTTTATTTATTGATGCATATTTTTTAGAAAAAAAATCAAACACCCCAAGTGTTTGAGCACCCCTAGTGATTGAGTGTAAAATGAGGAGTGGAGCAGTGGGTTGACATGGCATGATATTATTGGGTAAAAAAAAGTTTACCACTCCCCATTTGGGGAGTGCCCCTTCCACCCTAAGGTGGGGATGAGCATTGCGATGTTGGTACCGTAAAATACGGGTCTCGAATGGAACATTGCGATATTCGTTATCAACTCAGTATCCACTTTTTGGTGTTTTCAGGATCGTTACTTTCGGTTCATTGACGGTACGGTACTGGTTTGGTACAATACCGGTATTTTACCGATTTTTATTTTCAAATATTGTACTATAACGGTATCGGTACGGTGATTTTTGGGGATCAGTTTTTGGGACTGATGAGACCCCGCTTCCATCCTTTTTTATTTTTTAGATCTATAAGTTTATGATTGATGCTCAGACCGTGTCCGATTATCAGTCTTCCATGGGTGGTTCAAGTTGGCTTATAGACTTGGTCAGTGAGGCATGGTTTGTCCGAAGGTCTAGTGATTACTGTTTGACATCCCTTGTTTTACTTCTGATGTGTTCGGATTGGTTGCAGGATTATCTCTCACTTTGAATGATAGAATACACTAAATGGATGATTGGTAATTTGTTACGTGTATATTAAGGTTTTAGTTTTAGTTTTCTATAATTATAAATTTTGTCGCCCCGTTAATTTTCAAACTATAACACATTAGTTTTTTTTCACTAACATAAAATACTTGTTGTTAAGTCTATAAAATAACCATTTACCCCTCATCCCCTTTTCTTTTCCTCTGCATATATTTTTAACAATTAATGTATTGTACTACATGCAACACCCTCTCTTTTAATCTAATGCTATTTATGTGTAGCAGTGGCCTTTTATGGTTATTATTATTATTATTATTATGTTGCATTAATTTTGGATTTTTTCACAAATTTTGTTTAAATGGTATTTTTTTGAGGTTTTGTTACACTAGATGTGACATTTTAAAGTTCGTTACACATAATTATAACACATTATAAATCTGGGTAAGTTTTTCATATTTAACCATGATGTCTTAACAGAATGAAGATCACAGCATTACTTGTGTTAAAATGCAACCCGATTTCCGACGGTTCGGATCCGGTGATTCTAGCGGACGCAACGGACGTCAATCATTTCGGATATTTTCTGTCACAAACCCCGACCCGCAGCGGATAAGGTGATCGGGGCATGATTGGGTTATCATCAAAGCTCATGACATTTATTAAACGTTTCATATTCATTAATACAATTTAAATGGAAATTTACAATGATTGCTACAACATGATCTAACTACAATTTAAACTTCTTTGTTCTCTTCTAAGGCATATCCTATGTTTTCCTTGCTTCAACCTGTTCACCTGTATCATGTGTAAAAAGGTTTTTGGATCAACATAATGTTGGCGAGTGAATCCTATGGAAAACATTTGAACAATTTATTTAAATCGATTATGAAATATGTGCACAACCAAACATGAGTAAAATTAGATGTAACTTGATCAACAATCATAATATGTTAAATGAAAACACTCATGAATAATAATGGAACAATTAAAGGCACGCGTTGCTCAACTCGTCTCTCACGAGGAACTGAGGGGCCTGATGAATGAATTGCATAAACATGATAATATGAATAACACAACTACAAACAATATAAACTCAATGAAAACACACATGAACAATAATGAATTGAATTGAAGCACGCGATGTTCTACTCGTTTCCCACGAGGAACTGATGGGCTTAATGTATGAGTTTCATGTAATTTGACAAACGGAATATAAATAAATCACCACAATAAATCAATCTAAGTTCAAGTCATGATGTGGTATGGCACAAGTTTAAATAAATAAATTAATTAATTCATAACACATGACACACCCCAAAACGTGTAATTTAAAAGGGGGAATTGTAAGATTCACTCACAGTGGGTGCGTTTCGGTTGATGACGTTGAATGCACACGAAGTGGTTTTAACCACGAGTGAGATTTAACCTAGATAAATCGCATTATGGTTTGGTAAGTAAACGGATTTTATTAAACTATTTTAGTAGGATTGTTGGGTGTATTTTTGTGAGTTTGAGGCTATTTTCTAATCTAAAAAAAAATGTTATTTTTTAAGTATTTATAATTGATTTTTAATTAAAATAATTAAATAAAAAATAATAAAAATATTTTATTTTTTTTTTTCTGCTACAGTGACATTGACTTGTTGACTTTGACTGGTCGTTGACCGGTTTGAAGGCATATTATTGTGCGCTGGGTGAGGCTCGAACCCGAGACCTCCCGTACGCGTGCACGCAGCTCTACCAACTGAGCTACGTGTCTAACCCGTTATATATCCGATTTTAATTTCATATATACATTAATTAGAATTAACAGAAAATCATTTTATTTTAAAAACAGTTTAAGCGGACCGTTTTTGCACTCCACAGGTCTCGAACTCGGGACCTGTGGTTTAATCTAACACACAGTCCACCGCTGGACTGTGTGTTTAACATGTTATATACTTTGATTTTTATTATACTTAAATACAATTTAGTTACTTCATTTTTCTGCCTTATTTAAAAAGAATAGATAATCGTCCGAGTCGGTGCTGAAGACCGGACTCGAACTCGTGACCAGCGATATAAACAAACACACAGTCCACCGCTGGACTGTGTGTCTAACTTGGTTATTATTCCGGTTATTAATATACTTAACATATATCTAAGGCGATCCGGTTCAGTAAAAAAAAAATGGATTTTATTAAGGCAGCGTGTGTGAGACGGGATTCGAACTCGAGACCTTTGCATGATTAACGTTTTATGTGCACACAGTCCACCGCTGGACTGTGTGTCTAACCCGAGTAAAATCCTGATTTATAATATACTTATATGATATAGAAAACGTCGTCTTCCTCGTCAAGTTTGAACCAGAAATCGGAAATCGACTAGTTCAAGTTTTTTATCAGTTTGTTAGTGTTTTAAAGTTTATTACGGTAAGATAAAAGTGAAAAAGAAAAGAAACTGGGCGGAGAAAGATACCGACTGAACTTTCTGTTTTCCGGCAGAAACTCCGGCGATTGAATTCACCTCCGGCGACGTGTTCCGTATAGCAGCTAGTCTCCGGAAAGCTTGGAAAAGGTAAGGGTGACTTCGTTAAAGGTTTAGGGGATTCAGTGAAGCTCAGGGATTAAAGTTCGGTTTTCCGGCGAAAAACAGGAAAGTTCCAGCGAGTGGAATTACGCCGAGAAAAGGTGTAATTTTTGAGCGAAAGTGTTTGTCGTCGGTTGTGGGTCAATTTATAGGACAAAACGTCAATGCACTTGGTCTGAATTCCGACTGTGTTCGATATTTAAATTTTCCGGCGGTTATGAATTTGGTCGCGGACTTTAAACATCGGTTATAACCGATATGTAGTTAATGGTTTACGTTATAACGTAAATTGGTGTTAAAACTCGCGAATATTCCGGGATTCCGACGACTGAATCGTTTGGGCGCCGATTTTGAATTCGTAACGTTATTATATCAACTAAATGATTGCAATATATAACAAATAGATCAAGCGGCGCAGTGGTTTGTGTGTTGAGAGATAAGTCACATTTGATTCGGTACAGACCCGGGTTCGAAACCCGGCTGAAACAATTCATTTTTATTTTGCGATTTTTGACAGTTTTTCAAAAACTAAATATATATTCCCGTATAATAATTGATTACGGATCGTTTAAAAATATTTTGGGCATTTAATTCGCAACGAAAATTTTGACTGACTGTTCGGTTGATAAACGGAGCGGGTTTGGTAAATCCGTTTTTGACGGATGTTACAGTATCCCCTGCTTTTTAGAAATTTCGTCCCGAAATTTAAATAATGATATATTTTGACTATAAGAATGATGATGTTTTGTTTGACAGTTGTATGCTTAGCAAAAATGAGGGTTTAAGTTTTTGTTCGAGGCGGTAACGTTCCTTGTAAAAGTTAAGTACCCTATTCAGGAATCGCTTTTTGTTGCCTACTGTATGAATATTGATAAACAGGAATGATTCGCTAAAAAAAAATGATATCATGCATAAGAGTTTAGATACGTTTGGGAAATATATGGTTATATCCTAAGGCAAAACTTCTAACACTACAATCTACATGGAACATAAATAAAAACACAACAGCTGATATCCAAACATGAATGAACACATCAGCAAATATTTGAACATGAATAAACATAACAGCAAATATTCGAACATGAATGAACACATCAGCAAATATTTGAACATGTATAAACACAACAGCAAATATTCGAACATGAATAGACACATCAGCGAATATTTGAACATGAATAATCACAACAGCAAATATTTGAATCCACATTCTGATAACATATATGTTTGAATGATGGAAGTTCCTCTCTCGTTTGTTATGATGGAGAGGTTAATTTATGTAGAAATGGAACACAATCCAATCTCTTTAAATAACATGATGATATAAATGTAACACAAATTCCAACCAAGGCAATACTAAATCCTACATGGAACTTCTCATAACCGCCTGATAATGCCTCTGATCCTTTGGCAAGAATACTTATATATAGGAAGTACCAGCGGCGTATCCACCATATTCTTGCCAAATTTTCATTAGTTTTATCCACAAGTTATGATTGGTTACCAAGAAACTAATAAATCCTACATAGAACTTCCCATAACCATCCGTTAATGCCTCTGATCCTTTGACAAGAATACTTATATATAGGAAGTACCAGCGGCGTATCCACCATATTCTTGTCAAATTTTCATTGGTTTTAACAGTGAATTATGATTAGTCCTATAACTCTACAATCAATACAACAAACATAAATTACTGAAATGAAATATATCTGTGCGATCAAGGCTCAATCGAACGGAGCCGATCGTTTTGCATGTACTGAAAATGAAATTGTGTGCTCAAGGCTCAATCAAACGGAGCCGAACATATTGAATGTACTGAAATTGAAATTGTGTGCTCAAGGCTCAATCAAACGGAGCCGTGCGTATTGCATGTACTGAATATGAATAACTTAACCACACAAACAGCCTATGCATGGAACCTCTCATAACCGCCTGATAATGCCTCCGATTATTTGACAAGAATACTTATATATAGGAAGTACCATCGGCGTATCCACCATATCCTTGTCAAATTTTCATTGACTTTATCCGCAAGTTATGGTTAGTTCGATGCGACTCTACTACAAACACCACAACCACATGATACTGATAATGAAATTGTCTGTGCGCTCAAGGCTCAATCAAACGGAGCCGAACGTATTGAATGAAATTGTATGTGCGCTCAAGGCTCAATCAAACGGAGCCGAACGTATTGAATGTACTGAAATTGAACAACTTAATTTAAACAACCATCACACAATCAGCCTATGCATGGAACCTCTCATAACCGCCTGATAATGCCTCCGATCATTTGACAAGAATACTTATATATAGGAAGTACCATCGGCGTATCCACCATACCCTTGTCAAATTTTCGTTGACTTTATCCGAAAGTTATGGTTAGTTCGATGCGACTCTACTACAAACACCACAACCACAAGATACTGATAATGAAATTGTATGTGCGCTCAAGGCTCAATCAAACGGAGCCGAACGTATTGCATGAACTGGAAATGTGAATAAATCTTTGCACTCAAGGCTCAATCAAACGGAGCCGAGCGTATTGCATGAACTGGAAACGTGAATAAATCTTTGCACTCAAGGCTCAATCAAACGGAGCCGAGCGTATTGCATGTATTGAAATGTAAAATTACGTAACCGATCAAGGCTCTAACAAACGGAGCCGATCGTGCGGGCACGCCAAGATCAACCACATAATAAAATGGGGATCCAACTCAACCTCGATGGATGGGGAGCCACGGCCTCAGCAAAAGTATATACTGAAAACAATATATAATATATAATATATCATAATTACTCTAACAGTCTACACATGTGATAAAGAAAAAAACATAAGACTAAACAATAGGAGTTGAATCTGGATCTTCGGCGAAAAGGACTAGCTGAGTATCTTCGTTTGGGCCGTCATTATCTTCGACAGGATTGGCGTTGATATTGAAGACTCTTCCTCTTGCTGGTGGCATAGTGGTTGGGTTTTCTTGGTTTACTTGGTTAACTGGGTTTGATTGGGCTTGAGTGTTGATAACGTTAACCAATTGAGGGCATGTGTTTCTAAGGTGGGTAGGGTCGCCACAATTGAAGCAAGCTCGAGCATATGGGAACATGGGGTGTTGGGGTTGGTGATAAGTTTGGGCCATGTTTTGAGTAGGGGAAAAGGTTTGGTCTTGAAAGGTGCGACAAACATTGCTCAAATGACCATAACGTCCACAAGTTGTACATAGCCGGCAAGGTAAAGTAAGGGGATGGTGATAAAAACAGTTGTTGCATCGAGGGTGAGGTCCGAGATATGGTTTCTTATTTGGGTAAGCTGAGTTGGGTGCCACTTGGGTGATTGGGACAGCTCGGATGGGTATAGCGTGAAAAACGGGTTGATTTCGTTGGGTAGCAGCGAAAAGTCGCCCGACTCTTTTTCTCTTAGGGTTGGGTTGAGAAGGGGATTCGGTTTGGGTGGAGTCGGAGGTTTCAGTCGATTCTTTATCCTTCTTCTTTTCCTCCTTGAAGTCTTTGTTTCGAATTCGGTTCTCGGTGAGCTCTGTTGCTAGCTCCATTGCTGCTTCCAAAGTTGCAGGCTTGGTACTTATCACAGGGTCTTGAATCTTTGACGGAAGACCACGAATGTAGTGCTCGATCAAACGGTAGAGAGGAGTAAACATGTTGGGAACCATTTGATGTAATTCGAGGAATCTTTTGTTGTAGGTGGTGTGGTCTCCTTCCATTTGCTTCAATGAGTAAAATTCATCTTCCAACTTCTTGATTTCACTCCTTGGGCAAAATCGTCTGGTCATGATTTCCTTCAATTCGTTCCAAGTTAAGGACATAGCATCTTCCACACCTCGTTTGGCCTTCTCTGTGTTCCACCAAGTAAGTGCTATCCCATATAGTCGACCGGTAGCATAACGCACTTTGCGATCATCAGGGCAATCGCAATTTAGAAAAGTATTCTCCATTTCTTCAAACCAATGGAGGAGTGCGGTGACACCTTCAGTCCCTTTATATTTCGGAGGGTCGCATGATTTGAAATGCTTGTAGGTGCATTTAGTGGTGTTTGGGGAAGAGTTGAAAATGTTTGATAATAGAATAACACAACTACAAACAATATAAACTCAATGAAAACACACATGAACATAATGAATTGAATTGAAGCACGCGATTTCTAACTCGTTTCCCACGAGGAACTGATGGGCTTAATGTATGAGTTTCATGAATTTGACAAACGGAATATAAAAAATCCCACAATAAATCAATCTAAGTTCAAGTCATGATGTGGTATGGCACAAGTTAAAATAAATAAATTAATTAATTCATAACACATGACACACCCCAAAACGTGTAATTTAAAAGGGGGAATTGTAAGATTCACTCACAGTGGGTGCGTTTCGGTTGATGACGTTGAATGCACACGAAGTGGTTTTAACCACGAGTGAGATTTAACCTAGATAAATCGCATTATGGTTTGGTAAGTAAACGGATTTTATTAAACTATTTTAGTAGGATTGTTGGGTGTATTTTTGTGAGTTTGAGGCTATTTTCTAATCTAAAAAAAATGTTTATTTTTTAAGTATTTATAATTGATTTTTAATTAAAATAATTAAATAAAAATAAAAAAAATATTTTATTTTTTTTTTCTGCTACAGTGACATTGACTTGTTGACTTGACTGGTCGTTGACCGGTTTTGAAGGCATATTATTGTGCGCTGGGTGAGGCTCGAACCCGAGACCTCCCGTACGCGTGCACGCAGCTCTACCAACTGAGCTACGTGTCTAACCCGTTATATATCCGATTTTAATTTCATATATACATAATTAGAATTAACAGAAAATCATTTTATTTTAAAAACAGTTTAAGCGGAACCGTTTTTGCACTCCACAGGTCTCGAACTCGGGACCTGTGGTTTAAATCTAACACACAGTCCACCGCTGGACTGTGTGTTTAACATGTTATATACTTGATTTTTTATTATACTTAAATACAATTTAGTTACTTTCATTTTTCTGCCTTATTTAAAAAGAAAGATAATCGTCGAGTCGGTGCTGAAGACCGGGCTCGAACTCGTGACCAGCGATATAAACAAACACACAGTCCACCGCTGGAACTGTGTGTCTAACTTGGTTATTATTCCGGTTATTAATATACTTAACATATATCTAAGGCGATCCGGTTCAGTAAAAAAAAAAATGGATTTATTAAGGCAGCGTGTGTGAGACGGGATTCGAACTCGAGACCTTTGCATGATTAACGTTTTATGTGCACACAGTCCACCGCTGGACTGTGTGTCTAACCCGAGTAAAATCCTGATTTATAATATACTTATATGAATATAGAAAACGTCGTCTTCCTCGTCAAGTTTGAACCAGAAATCGGAAATCGACTAGTTCAAGTTTTTATCAGTTTGTTAGTGTTTTAAAGTTTATTACGGTAAGATAAAAGTGAAAAAGAAAAGAAACTGGGCGGAGAAAGATACCGACTGAACTTTCTGTTTTCCGGCAGAAACTCCGGCGATTGAATTCACCTCCGGCGACGTGTTCCGTATAGCAGCTAGTCTCCGGAAAGCTGGAAAAGGTAAGGGTGACTTCGTTAAAGGTTTAGGGGATTCAGTGAAGCTCAGGGATTAAAGTTCGGTTTTTCCGGCGAAAAACAGGAAAGTTCCAGCGAGTGGAATTACGCCGAGAAAAGGTGTAATTTTTGAGCGAAAGTGTTTGTCGTCGGTTGTGGGTCAATTTATAGGACAAAACGTCAATGCACTTGGTCTGAATTCCGACTGTGTTCGATATTAAATTTCCGGCGGTTATGAATTTGGTCGCGACTTTAAACATCGGTTATAACCGTATGTAGTTAATGGTTTACGTTTAACGTAAATTGGTGTTAAAACTCGCGAATATTCGGATTCCGACGACTGAATCGTTTGGGCGCCGATTTTGAATTCGTAACGTTATTATATCAACTAAATGATTGCAATATATAACAAATAGATCAAGCGGCGCAGTGGTTTGTGTGTTGAGAGATAAGTCACATTTGATTCGGTACAGACCCGGGTTCGAAACCCGGCTGAAACAATTCATTTTTATTTTGCGATTTTTGACAGTTTTTCAAAAACTAAATTATATATTCCCGTATAATAATTGATTACGGATCGTTTAAAAATATTTTGGGCATTTTAATTCGCAACGAAAATTTTGACTGACTGTTCGGTTGATAAACGGAGCGGGTTTGGTAAATCGTTTTTGACGGATGTTACAGTATCCCCTGCTTTTTAGAAATTTCGTCCCGAAATTTAAATAAATGATATATTTTGACTATAAGAATGATGATGTTTTGTTTGACAGTTGTATGCTTAGCAAAATGAGGGTTTAAGTTTTTTTGTTCGAGGCGGTAACGTTCCTTGTAAAAGTTAAGTACCCTATTCAGGAATCGCTTTTTGTTGCCTACTGTATGAATATTGATAAACAGAATGATTCGCTAAAAAAAATGATATCATGCATAAGAGTTTAGATACGTTTGGGAATATATGGTTAATCTAAGGCAAAACTTCTAACACTACAATCTACATGGAACATAAATAAAAACACAACAGCTGATATCCAAACATGAATGAACACATCAGCAAATATTTGAACATGAATAAACATAACAGCAAATATTCGAACATGAATGAACACATCAGCAAATATTTGAACATGTATAAACACAACAGCAAATATTCGAACATGAATAGACACATCAGCGAATATTTGAACATGAATAATCACAACAGCAAATATTTGAATCCACATTCTGATAACATATATGTTTGAATGATGGAAGTTCCTCTCTCGTTTGTTATGATGGAGAGGTTAATTTATGTAGAAATGGAACACAATCCAATCTCTTTAAATAACATGATGATATAAATGTAACACAAATTCCAACCAAGGCAATACTAAATCCTACATGGAACTTCTCATAACCGCCTGATAATGCCTCTGATCCTTTGGCAAGAATACTTATATATAGGAAGTACCAGCGGCGTATCCACCATATTCTTGCCAAATTTTCATTAGTTTTATCCACAAGTTATGATTGGTTACCAAGAAACTAATAAATCCTACATAGAACTTCCCATAACCATCCGTTAATGCCTCTGATCCTTTGACAAGAATACTTATATATAGGAAGTACCAGCGGCGTATCCACCATATTCTTGTCAAATTTTCATTGGTTTTAACAGTGAATTATGATTAGTCCTATAACTCTACAATCAATACAACAAACATAAATTACTGAAATGAAATATATCTGTGCGATCAAGGCTCAATCGAACGGAGCCGATCGTTTTGCATGTACTGAAAATGAAATTGTGTGCTCAAGGCTCAATCAAACGGAGCCGAACATATTGAATGTACTGAAATTGAAATTGTGTGCTCAAGGCTCAATCAAACGGAGCCGTGCGTATTGCATGTACTGAATATGAATAACTTAACCACACAAACAGCCTATGCATGGAACCTCTCATAACCGCCTGATAATGCCTCCGATTATTTGACAAGAATACTTATATATAGGAAGTACCATCGGCGTATCCACCATATCCTTGTCAAATTTTCATTGACTTTATCCGCAAGTTATGGTTAGTTCGATGCGACTCTACTACAAACACCACAACCACATGATACTGATAATGAAATTGTCTGTGCGCTCAAGGCTCAATCAAACGGAGCCGAACGTATTGAATGAAATTGTATGTGCGCTCAAGGCTCAATCAAACGAGCCGAACGTATTGAATGTACTGAAATTGAACAACTTAATTTAAACAACCATCACACAATCAGCCTATGCATGGAACCTCTCATAACCGCCTGATAATGCCTCCGATCATTTGACAAGAATACTTATATATAGGAAGTACCATCGGCGTATCCACCATACCCTTGTCAAATTTTCGTTGACTTTATCCGAAAGTTATGGTTAGTTCGATGCGACTCTACTACAAACACCACAACCACAAGATACTGATAATGAAATTGTATGTGCGCTCAAGGCTCAATCAAACGGAGCCGAACGTATTGCATGAACTGGAAATGTGAATAAATCTTTGCACTCAAGGCTCAATCAAACGGAGCCGAGCGTATTGCATGAACTGGAAACGTGAATAAATCTTTGCACTCAAGGCTCAATCAAACGGAGCCGAGCGTATTGCATGTATTGAAATGTAAAATTACGTAACCGATCAAGGCTCTAACAAACGGAGCCGATCGTGCGGGCACGCCAAGATCAACCACATAATAAAATGGGGATCCAACTCAACCTCGATGGATGGGGAGCCACGGCCTCAGCAAAAGTATATACTGAAAACAATATATAATATATAATATATCATAATTACTCTAACAGTCTACACATGTGATAAAGAAAAAAACATAAGACTAAACAATAGGAGTTGAATCTGGATCTTCGGCGAAAAGGACTAGCTGAGTATCTTCGTTTGGGCCGTCATTATCTTCGACAGGATTGGCGTTGATATTGAAGACTCTTCCTCTTGCTGGTGGCATAGTGGTTGGGTTTTCTTGGTTTACTTGGTTAACTGGGTTTGATTGGGCTTGAGTGTTGATAACGTTAACCAATTGAGGGCATGTGTTTCTAAGGTGGGTAGGGTCGCCACAATTGAAGCAAGCTCGAGCATATGGGAACATGGGGTGTTGGGGTTGGTGATAAGTTTGGGCCATGTTTTGAGTAGGGGAAAAGGTTTGGTCTTGAAAGGTGCGACAAACATTGCTCAAATGACCATAACGTCCACAAGTTGTACATAGCCGGCAAGGTAAAGTAAGGGGATGGTGATAAAAACAGTTGTTGCATCGAGGGTGAGGTCCGAGATATGGTTTCTTATTTGGGTAAGCTGAGTTGGGTGCCACTTGGGTGATTGGGACAGCTCGGATGGGTATAGCGTGAAAAACGGGTTGATTTCGTTGGGTAGCAGCGAAAAGTCGCCCGACTCTTTTTCTCTTAGGGTTGGGTTGAGAAGGGATTCGGTTTGGGTGGAGTCGGAGGTTTCAGTCGATTCTTTATCCTTCTTCTTTTCCTCCTTGAAGTCTTTGTTTCGAATTCGGTTCTCGGTGAGCTCTGTTGCTAGCTCCATTGCTGCTTCCAAAGTTGCAGGCTTGGTACTTATCACAGGGTCTTGAATCTTTGACGGAAGACCACGAATGTAGTGCTCGATCAAACGGTAGAGAGGAGTAAACATGTTGGGAACCATTTGATGTAATTCGAGGAATCTTTTGTTGTAGGTGGTGTGGTCTCCTTCCATTTGCTTCAATGAGTAAAATTCATCTTCCAACTTCTTGATTTCACTCCTTGGGCAAAATCGTCTGGTCATGATTTCCTTCAATTCGTTCCAAGTTAAGGACATAGCATCTTCCACACCTCGTTTGGCCTTCTCTGTGTTCCACCAAGTAAGTGCTATCCCATATAGTCGACCGGTAGCATAACGCACTTTGCGATCATCAGGGCAATCGCAATTTAGAAAAGTATTCTCCATTTCTTCAAACCAATGGAGGAGTGCGGTGACACCTTCAGTCCCTTTATATTTCGGAGGGTCGCATGATTTGAAATGCTTGTAGGTGCATTTAGTGGTGTTTGGGGAAGAGTTGAAAATGTTTTGGTTTGCTTGATTGACAGGATTATTGGTAAGTGCTTGTTGAACTTGGATTACAATGTTGGGTATTACGGCAGCCATTTGTTGAGCGATTAAGGCAGCCATGCGATCGCGGGCTTTTCTTGCTCTCGTCTTCCTACGGGCGAGGTTAGAAGACATCTACAATGAATATATGACAAGAGTATGAGTTGGATGCTTTTGGGATCATGGGTCGCATTCAAGAATGATCATTTATAAAATAATTATACAAAAATACTACATCCATAGGATGTCTTGGGCTTTGCTCGCTGTTAGGCCCGTCATGCCGCCATACTTTACCTTGTGTAATCATGTGGGCCCCCATGAATACCGGTTTTTCATATGGTTCGCACGGTTTCTGCCTGGTTGCGTACACAAAAACCCGGGAAAATCGAGAAATATGTATACAACGTGTGATGTTCGGAATGTGTCCAGGTGTAGACACGATGACACCTCAAAGTAGGGTTAGTTCGAACGACGTTTGGTGTGGCATGCTTTGGCCTAATAGGTCCTTCGTACTCTCATCGTTGGTCCCCAGGTAGGCAAACTGGTCCGTTATATTGGATTTATACGAATGCCAGCCTAGACAGGACGTTCCGACTACCGGTACTTGTACCCTTCCAGTTACTACATGCCCGTCGCAGAACTTACTTTGATGAGAATTGAAAATTGCATAAAATCTTTGGATAACGAGAGTATGAAAATAAATTGAACACATGAACATCGATATATGTATAATGAATATGTATATATGTATAATGAATATGTATATGAGCATGTATGTTTGACTGAAATGTAAACAAATATGAAACAAATAAATATCACAAGTTTGTATGTAACCACCTAATCAATTTAAAATTTAGGCAGACTATAGTATAGGCTCTAAGGGTCTAATAACCTATCCTATATCCCTATAGTCATGGCTCTGATACCAATCTGTCACACCCCGACCCGCAGCGGATAAGGTGATCGGGGCATGATTGGGTTATCATCAAAGCTCATGACATTTATTAAACGTTTCATATTCATTAATACAATTTAAATGGAAATTTACAATGATTGCTACAACATGATCTAACTACAATTTAAACTTCTTTGTTCTCTTCTAAGGCATATCCTATGTTTTCCTTGCTTCAACCTGTTCACCTGTATCATGTGTAAAAAGGTTTTTGGATCAACATAATGTTGGCGAGTGAATCCTATGGAAAACATTTGAACAATTTATTTAAATCGATTATGAAATATGTGCACAACCAAACATGAGTAAAATTAGATGTAACTTGATCAACAATCATAATATGTTAAATGAAAACACTCATGAATAATAATGGAACAATTAAAGGCACGCGTTGCTCAACTCGTCTCTCACGAGGAACTGAGGGGCCTGATGAATGAATTGCATAAACATGATAATATGAATAACACAACTACAAACAATATAAACTCAATGAAAACACACATGAACAATAATGAATTGAATTGAAGCACGCGATGTTCTACTCGTTTCCCACGAGGAACTGATGGGCTTAATGTATGAGTTTCATGTAATTTGACAAACGGAATATAAATAAATCACCACAATAAATCAATCTAAGTTCAAGTCATGATGTGGTATGGCACAAGTTTAAATAAATAAATTAATTAATTCATAACACATGACACACCCCAAAACGTGTAATTTAAAAGGGGGAATTGTAAGATTCACTCACAGTGGGTGCGTTTCGGTTGATGACGTTGAATGCACACGAAGTGGTTTTAACCACGAGTGAGATTTAACCTAGATAAATCGCATTATGGTTTGGTAAGTAAACGGATTTTATTAAACTATTTTAGTAGGATTGTTGGGTGTATTTTTGTGAGTTTGAGGCTATTTTCTAATCTAAAAAAAAATGTTATTTTTTAAGTATTTATAATTGATTTTTAATTAAAATAATTAAATAAAAAATAATAAAAATATTTTATTTTTTTTTTCTGCTACAGTGACATTGACTTGTTGACTTTGACTGGTCGTTGACCGGTTTGAAGGCATATTATTGTGCGCTGGGTGAGGCTCGAACCCGAGACCTCCCGTACGCGTGCACGCAGCTCTACCAACTGAGCTACGTGTCTAACCCGTTATATATCCGATTTTAATTTCATATATACATTAATTAGAATTAACAGAAAATCATTTTATTTTAAAAACAGTTTAAGCGGACCGTTTTTGCACTCCACAGGTCTCGAACTCGGGACCTGTGGTTTAATCTAACACACAGTCCACCGCTGGACTGTGTGTTTAACATGTTATATACTTTGATTTTTATTATACTTAAATACAATTTAGTTACTTCATTTTTCTGCCTTATTTAAAAAGAATAGATAATCGTCCGAGTCGGTGCTGAAGACCGGACTCGAACTCGTGACCAGCGATATAAACAAACACACAGTCCACCGCTGGACTGTGTGTCTAACTTGGTTATTATTCCGGTTATTAATATACTTAACATATATCTAAGGCGATCCGGTTCAGTAAAAAAAAAAAATGGATTTTATTAAGGCAGCGTGTGTGAGACGGGATTCGAACTCGAGACCTTTGCATGATTAACGTTTTATGTGCACACAGTCCACCGCTGGACTGTGTGTCTAACCCGAGTAAAATCCTGATTTATAATATACTTATATGATATAGAAAACGTCGTCTTCCTCGTCAAGTTTGAACCAGAAATCGGAAATCGACTAGTTCAAGTTTTTTATCAGTTTGTTAGTGTTTTAAAGTTTATTACGGTAAGATAAAAGTGAAAAAGAAAAGAAACTGGGCGGAGAAAGATACCGACTGAACTTTCTGTTTTCCGGCAGAAACTCCGGCGATTGAATTCACCTCCGGCGACGTGTTCCGTATAGCAGCTAGTCTCCGGAAAGCTTGGAAAAGGTAAGGGTGACTTCGTTAAAGGTTTAGGGGATTCAGTGAAGCTCAGGGATTAAAGTTCGGTTTTCCGGCGAAAAACAGGAAAGTTCGGCGAGTGGAATTACGCCGAGAAAAGGTGTAATTTTTGAGCGAAAGTGTTTGTCGTCGGTTGTGGGTCAATTTATAGGACAAAACGTCAATGCACTTGGTCTGAATTCCGACTGTGTTCGATATTTAAATTTTCCGGCGGTTATGAATTTGGTCGCGGACTTTAAACATCGGTTATAACCGATATGTAGTTAATGGTTTACGTTATAACGTAAATTGGTGTTAAAACTCGCGAATATTCCGGGATTCCGACGACTGAATCGTTTGGGCGCCGATTTTGAATTCGTAACGTTATTATATCAACTAAATGATTGCAATATATAACAAATAGATCAAGCGGCGCAGTGGTTTGTGTGTTGAGAGATAAGTCACATTTGATTCGGTACAGACCCGGGTTCGAAACCCGGCTGAAACAATTCATTTTTATTTTGCGATTTTTGACAGTTTTTCAAAAACTAAATATATATTCCCGTATAATAATTGATTACGGATCGTTTAAAAATATTTTGGGCATTTAATTCGCAACGAAAATTTTGACTGACTGTTCGGTTGATAAACGGAGCGGGTTTGGTAAATCCGTTTTTGACGGATGTTACATTTTCAGAGAGTCACCGTCCGTCAGTTCATCGTGTTCGTCGGTAGAACTGTCGCTAAACGAACGCCAACTGATCAACGCCACACCGTCCAACACGAAGGTAAGCCGTTTTCAAAACCGGATCCGGTTCGGTTAAGTCTATTTGATTGTTTCTTATCTGTTAATTGCATAGTGTATTTTCATATTTTGTTTTGTAAAAGATACATGCATGTAGCTTTAGTTTTTATATTATTTATGGCGTCATCTGGTGTTCAAGTCTCGTCAACTAGTTTGTTGCTTGGTTGGGTTATAAAAAATAGCTATATGTATATAGTTTAAATTTTATATTATTTATGAAGTTATCTTGTTCTTAAGTCCGGTCTGACCAGTAAACCATGAAGGCGACTAGTTTGCTGTCCCGTCTGGTTATCAAAAATTGGCCTTAAGATGGGGTTCCGTAATTGATAATGTATATTTTAAAATTTTTATATTATTTATGACGATATCTAATTCTTACATCGGTCTAATTAGCGAACCCTATAAGGTGACCGGTTCGCTGTCCGGTCATGAAAAAAATGGTCTTAAGATAAGTTTAATAGATACATGTACATAGTTTTCATTTTTATATTGTTTATGACGTTATCCGGTTTTAAATTGGACCTGACTAGTGAATGGAAGGCGTTTGGTTCGTTGTCTAGTCCAGTTATGAAAACATTGTTCTTAGGATAAGTTTACAGCTGTAGAATTTATGTTGTGTGTTTTTATTTTTGCATTTAGCTAATTGCATATATCAGGTATATTTCCCTATCTTGTCTTAATTTTTTAACTTGATGGAAAATTTTAATTATTTTTTTAACTATTCGGGATCCTGCTCAGGCAGACAAGCTGTTGAAGATTCAGAGGGAGTTAGATGAAACCAAGATTATCCTTGTAAGCATCAGTTTATTGTTATACTTTATGTATGTTCATATACTCTAATGTGATAAATAGTAGGTTTTTTTTTTTTTTTTCGGTTTACATCATAAAACCATTGATAGCGTTCTTGAAAGACAGACAACTTTTGTGAGGTGAATCTTTCATGTTTTCCATATAGACAGACAAGGCGCTGATTCTTGTGTTTCGTTTCATTGTTATTTAGACTGTTGTATTCTTGTAACTAATATATGTTTAAACAATATTTATCACACGCGTCAAAAGTAGTAATCTAACATCTCGTCATAGTGTTAATACATTTCTTCATCGTTCAAGATATATCCCTCTAAAGATGTCCTATGATGGTATTCACCAAAGCCGGATACAACCCACGTTATCCGTTTATCTAAATGGGTCAGCGGGTTGTAAGCAAGTTGGCCAACCTTGCAGGTTGAAATTATACTTTATAATTTATAGTATATATATTTTGGATAAATATGGAAGCATGATAACTTTGGGCGTTAAAGGTTTGTTGCGACTTGTAAATACAACTTTTTAAGGAACCTCATCAATGACAAAGTTAACCACAATATTCTTGGGCAAAAGGTGCATCAGCCCAAGCATATCCGCGTAATACAAAAGATAAAACATAGTTACGGTTAGGGTGATAAGATCAAGATTCCCAATTACAACACACGCAATACAGATGAACGCTGTGAAGAGTGTTGCAGTATGTGGTTCACCGCCATCTGCAACCTTGAAGTAACTAAAAACAGGTAGAATGTCATCATTGGCTATTGCCGCTAACAGACGCGGGGCCCCAGTTAAACTTTGTAGAGCAGCGCCTAAAGTCGAGAGAATGATTCCTATGTATATGATTGCGGAAGATGGCCAAGCAATGGTTGCTGTCAGTAATCTGCAGTTACAAAAAAAGAGTAAAATGCCATTTTCGTCTGTGAGGTTTGGCCAGTTTTGCGACTTTCGTCCAAAGGTTTGTTTTTTTCGCCATCTGGATCCAAAGTGTTTGAAATCTTGCCATTTTCATCCGGCTTGTTAACTGCATTCATTTTTCTCCGTTAAGTAAGGGGTATTTTCGGTTTTTTTGTTAAATACAGAGAGTAACTAACTTGGGACTAACTACTAAATACTAACAATCTTTAAGGGGACCATATCATGTATCTGATTATATGCAAACTCAAAGTCAACTAAACAGAATCTACTGTTACACAGTTATCAAAAAATCTACAAATATTCAATTCTTGTTCACATCTGTATTCATCTACAAGAAATATATAATCCTTATTATTCAAAAAGTATGTATTTCATGTTAGATGATATATATCCAGATAGTAAATGTATAAGATATGGTAATTTTACATCCTATCTGTCTAAAATCAGGCTCCATAACTTAATAATTTTTCATTCATTTGCCAGCTCAAAGTTGAATAAGGGTCTATATAAGCAAGCCTTTTAGACTATATTTAATGTTTGTTGGACCCTTGGCCTATGGTCTCTTTGTGAGTAAATTAGACACTATTCTTGATGCATTGTCTTAGTTAATTTGTTAATATAAACTATTTCTCTATATTATATAGTGATCGGTCTATCATAGATTTATTTATTTATTTACTTAATATTAATTTGCAATATCCGTGGCACCATTCAATAAAATATTTATTTATTTTTTTTCTTTTAAGTTTCAGTCTCACCTATTATACATTTTTAACATTAGTTTTCATTAAGTTTTTTTTTCGTTCAATAACTTACGTTTATAAAAAGTCAGAATATGCCGACGTGTTGAATATCTTTTTTATTAACATTCAAACATAAATTTCTTTTAAAGTTGAATTAAAAAATAACAACTTTTTAGTGTTGTAAGCTACTATATCAACAAGTAAACATCCCGTACAAAGTATTTTATCGTACACACCATACGAATGACATGGAAAAGTTGAAAAACTTTATGACATTTTCGTAATTATTTTACTCGTAATTACCCTGTAAGATCAAAATTATCCTACAAGACCATTTACAAAATTACGCTACAAGATCATTTGTAGCGTAATTTTAATAATTAACCTACGAGTAATATAATTAATAAAATGTCACCACATTTTTTTCCCACTCCACTCGTATGTTTTGTATGATAAGATATTTTATATTTAATCTTTTATGTTTTATACATCTCTCTGGTTTTATATTTTTGTTTGAAGTAAAACACATCGGTACCGTAACAAACACTATAATAAACAATATTAATTCAATTCATGACAATATGTCATGGGCCTTCACATTAAACCGACAATGATTCTATATTGGGCCTCAATGATTCATAACGTTGAGCCCAATTTCACTGGCAAATTTGGGGGGAATTTTCCCGCCATTTATCTATCTTCCTTCACGGCTTTACCCCCAAATCTGAAATTCACCATTGTTGTTCTTCTTCTTCTTCTTCTTCACAATATTCTTCACAGTAACCTATCGCCGATCACCAATCAGAATGGAAGTTATCATATCACAGAAGAAAGCTTCGTCAGCACTGACGTCATCTAACGGCGTTTCAACCCTGTCTCTTTACCGTTCGGCTCCCGCTCTCGAAGTCCGGCTCGAGGATTTCGAACGATTCGCCGTTGATCGGCTTCTAGGTATCTCGCTTTCTGTTTTCTTTTTTGATTTTGTAGATTACGTTCGTACTTAGTTGAATGCTGTTGCGACAGTTATTGATCTTTAGGTTTTAGTAGCTAGATTTGTGAATTGTTTTGTATTTGATGGTTATAGGTTGTGTTTTAGAGTTAGATCTGGCTTTTGCAATTGGAAAATTAAACTATGTGTCATTATTTCTAGGGTTAGGGTTTTAAAATGTTTTGCTAATTTTGTAAAATTTCTGTAGCTAGATTCGAGATTTGTTTTACATTAGTGTTGTAAACGAACTGACTGTTCATCGAACTGCTGGTGAACCGTTCCCCGGAGAGTTCTTTTACGTTTGTTCGATTAATTAAATTCAACGATAACTTTCTAAGAGGAAGTTTTTATTTCAACACATTTATTAGTTTTTTGGTTTTAAGTTTTAACATTGTTGAGGTTTATTGTCTTTGTTTGTTATACGCAGTTCTTAGAGGGATTTCCGACGGGCTAGCTAGAGGAAAGAAACCTGATGAAATGGATAAATCGGTTAGTGATAGGTTTTTATTATATATATTTTTTTATTTTTATGTTTTCTACTTTCTTTTTGCTCTTGAATATATGGTTTTTTTTTTGGGACCAAGTAGGTGACTGATCTATGGAAGGCTCATATGAGACATCCACAGGCATCAGAGGTTATCAACAAAGATATCATATCTCATTTTGTTTTGCGTCTCGTGTATTGTCGATCGTAAGCTTTTGAACTTTTTGCAATTTGTTTATTTATTTATGTTTTTGGCTTTGATGTCTTATGTGGATTTGAACTGACTGTGTGATCTCTTATCCTTGTGACAATTTAGAGAAGAATTGAGGAAATGGTTTCTTTCAATGGAAAGTACCCTTTTCCGCTACCGGTTTCGGCGTGTGAATTCTGATGTACATGTATGATTAATTAAGTTTTTTTTATACTTATAAGTTCAGATTCTTCTAGTTTTGCTAATTATTGATGTTGGAGCTTTGAATTCCAGTTGTCAGTTGATGACCGAACTTGGCATTCCGTACAAAGTTGTCTCCCAAAAAGAATTTGCGGTATTAATTTTTTATCCATCCGATTTTTACAATAATTTATTCTATTTGTTTGTTATTTTCTGAGATTTTGTTTCATGCTTATCCAACCTCAAAACTTTAGCTACCGATTATTAATTATGATGACGCAAACATTTTCTTTTTTTATTATTCTTTTCAGGATATGCGTGAGCAACTGAACTTAGTTGCACGCTCATCTAACCAGCCATTACCCACTCGTATGTCATAAACGCAATATCATCAATAATCTATGTTTTCTGTTTTTGTTATCTGGTTCAGATGTTCTACCTTTATTTATTTTATTTGTGTTTTTCTTTGTTGCAGCTAATGAATTATACAAGGTGCATTGTTTGGTTGAATCTTTTGCTCAATTAGTTTAATCATTCAAATTGGAAATTTTTATTTTCTAAGTTCCACTTTTATTAATGTAGGTTTCATTTGAAGAAGTTCCAGAACTTGTGGCAACCCGTAAAGTGTTCATCCAGAAAGGATATGCATACGTTGCTCTGAATCAGGTGATTTAACTAATTACTAGCTATTCCTTGTTACACTATCTCGTAATACAAAAGATATATCATTAATTGATCGTTTATTGTTATTCAATTAGGTTGTCTCATTTGTTGTTCCACACTTCCGTAGCCATCTTTCAAAAGCTCTTGCTCTCACAAACAGGTTATTCTAGAACTCGTATTGGATGCTTCAAATGATTCAAACTGTTTGTTTATTGTTATAGTTGGCAAAATGGGCGGGTCAGGCAGGTTGGGTTGGATTGAAACGGGTCTGGTTGGGTTCGCCTGAAACACTTTTCTCCATATAGTTCAAGTTTCTTAGAACTTAGAAAAGTAAAGTACACGGATGGTCCGTGTGGTTTACCAAAATTTTGGATTTGGTCCCTAGCTATTGAAAAGTACACGGATGGTCCCCGTGGATTGCACTTTGTAATGCATTTAGTCCTCAGCCAACAAATCTAAAGTTTTAGCATGTTCAAGTTAGGGACTAAATGTGTTACAAAGTGCAAACCACAGAGACCATCTGTGTTTTTTTAGAAAGCTATGGACCAAGTCCAAAATTTTGGTAAACCACAAGGACCATTTGTGTACTTTACTCTTCTTAGAAATAGTTATGGTATTAACAGTCAAATGATTTTACACAATTTATATGTGTTTCTTAATAATATAATTGTTTGAATCAAATGATTTAGAAGGTTTATGCATCAAAATACACTTTAGGTGACTTTCAACGTGTTTCACGGTTTCGTCTGTTAACTTATAAGCTATTTTACTTGTTTGACTCAATAGAGTTTAAACATAACCCAAGTTGACCAATGAAGTTAACTGAGTGTACATTTTTTACTTTTCAGAAAGTGGACGTCCATGATTAGAGATCAAGAAAAGGACCGTCTAACACCCGTAAGTTACAATTATACTTTAATTATTTTTTATTTTGCGTGAAATAAAAAGCTAATTATTTAATTTGTTACGAACCAGATAGTTGAAGCACTAGCTACTAGTTATCTGGGTCCTGATTATAGCCAGGTATGTCGCATAATTTTATTTTGTCTTACTTTTAAGTTGTGAATGTTTTTGTTTGATGTTTGATTTTGTTGTTGTTATCTTGAAAGGACAAAGAAGTTGGTGAAATATCTTTAAAGGACATTGATCAAGTAGCAAGAACTTCATTTCCTTTGTGTATGCAGCACCTCTTCAATACAGTAAGTGATATTATTCAACAGATGTCTCATGTTTCATGCTAATTCATCAAGATTTTGCTTATATTTTGTATGTATTTTCACCTTATATGATCAGTTAAGAGACGATCATCATTTGAAGCATGGAGGAAGGATGCAGCTTGGCTTGTTTCTCAAGGTACTGCATTTTAAACTTCCATCTGGATAAAATCGTGTTGTATACTTTGGTCATTGTTGTACTTTAAGATGTTGCTAAGTGGGATTTCATTATATACTAGATATCAGGGTAGAGTTGGCAAAATGTGTGGGTTGGGTAACTGATCAAAGGGCGAAAGTGTTATTTAGTTGCTACAGGTCGAATCATCTCTAATTAAGCAGAAACACTTTTTACTTATAATGTCAAGTTTTTTATAACTAATCAGCATGTCACAGATGATCACAAAATTATAATTGTTTAATGATAAACTAGTATTTTGAATGTAGGCCACTTTCTATTAAACTAGTTATTTTTTCATTCTTTATTTTCTCGATTTTGCACATTCGACGCATTATTAAAAATGAAACGTAAATCATGAATTCGGTTGAGGAAGATGGATAAAATAGAAAATAAAAATTAAACATGCTAATTATATTTAATAATCTGGGAATAGTCTGCATGACTCCTACTGTTTTGTTTATGTAGCATATGTTCTATTCTGTGTGGCTCATTTCTGTTCAGCTTCACACCTACAAAACTTTCTTTTTGACCCACTTGAGTATTTTTTTATTTACCAGGTGACACCACTTCAATTTTAGGAGGTTATTACAAGAATAAATACTAATTTTAACTGAAAGTATTCTGATCATACTTTGCAGGTTAACTAGTCAATTTATGGTTAACAAACGGGTGAAAAGATTTTAATAAATGAATAAACTGGTTAGATTTTGTTGCATGTTATTCTCTACTGGGTCAAGTCGTGTTCATTCCGAGTTTACATTACAGTTTACTAACTATTCGATTCTATAATACCCGACCTGTTGGTGTTATTACAATTTGTGGTATAAATGTAACTATTATGATTAATGTTATAGATTGTTTTATTATTTAATGAACAGGTCTAATAACAGCACATGATCTTAGTAATATAATATACGTTAATAACAAAATTCACAGGTTAATGAAACCAAATCACATGATTTAGTATATTTCTCCACTACAAAGAAAGCTACTGCCAAAATAACTAAGTAGCCATGTGTTGAGTGGCTTGGAACTGAAGTGTAAGTTCGGTTCGGTTTATTACCCGTGGACCATGGTAGCCGATGTAAAAAAGAACCGGAACCGAGTATTTGTTTTGGGTATTTTTTTCGAGTAGTGTTTTTAGGTGTGTTCGGGTATTGGGTCAGGTCGGGTAATAACAATGCTCACCTCTACTCAAATTTATACCGTCGAATCGAGACCTATTGCTTTTGACCAATTTGTTCCCAAACAAAATTTAGGACAAAATGCAAATAAAAAGAAATCGTTTTATAATTGACTCGACTTGTTTTCAAACAAAAATTACTTTACAGCGTAAACGAACTTGTGTGTCAAAGGTTTAAGGGTTAAAGAAAAGTTAGAAAATATGGGGGCCCTTTATTACAAGCTAGAAAGTGGGGGGGGGGGGGGGGGGGTTATTTATGTCATTAGAAAGTTCTTTTTTGTCAATTTTGAGGGCTGAGGGGTGGATTTTGTCAATTTACAAAACTTGATGGAATGGTGATTTCAAAGGTTGGCATTGACCTTTGAAATTAAGGTATTATTATATAAATATAATTGTTTAAGCTACTTTTACGCTGAACTTGATCATAATTATTACTTTTGAATATCAGGGTGTTGGGTTGAAGTTAGATGATGCACTTGCATTTTGGAAAGCAGAGTTCTCTCAGAAGGTAAACATTGATTGTTTAAATAAGTTGACAGTTAATTTTGGAGCGTTTAATCTCACGGTTTGTTTGTGTGTAAACCATATAAATATTATTTACTCTTTGCAGTTTCATGATTTTTTTTGTTGAGTGCTAACTGCTAAGTGGGTGTTAACTAATAATTTTAGGTTGGTGCTGAGAGATTTGACAAAGAATATGCATACAGCATACGCCACAATTACGGTAAAGAAGGAAAGAGAACTGTAAGTATCAACTCTAAATCATCATGCTGTAAATTAAAAAAAGTACAAAAATTATAAACCGGTATGCTTAGGGCTGCAAATGAACCGAACGCTCAGCAAACCTTTGTGAACTGTTCGGCATGAAGTTCGTGTAATAAATGAATTAACACGAACAAGAATTTTTGTTCATTTAGTTAAATGAACGAACCGTGTCCGCTCATTTATGTTCGGTAGCGTGTTCGTTAGTTTATGTTTGACAGGTCGTTATGGTTTTTAATTTTCATATTATATTTAAATACTTCAGAATTCTCACTAATAAAATATTCAATAAATATTAGGATATTGTATATTTTATTGAGTGTTTGTTTATATTAGTTTGTGCTAGCTTCTGTTCATGAATATGCTTGTTTGTGTTCATGAACATTTGTTTGTGCTCATTTGCGTTCGTACATGTTCATTACCTAATATTAACGAAGGAACACAAGCGAACATGAACATGCACAATTCCTTAATGAATGAACACAAACATAAAAATCTCTTTCGGTAAGTGTTCATGAACAGTTCGTAAACACATTAATTTCTTAACAATTGAACATGAACAACGCTTTGTTCGTGTTCATTTGGTTTGTTTGCATCTCTAGGTATGCTTGTTTTTTGTGCTTCTTAAAAACATTTTAACATATTTTAAATATTTATTCAGGATTACACACCTTATTCTTGTCAAAAGATTATTCTATCAACTCCCGGAGTCGGAGATCATCATGGTTGCCCTTATCGTCATTTTAGGTAAATTCTTTTATCAAATCTTGTAGTCACCTAACTTGGAACAATGAAGTTTCTAATGTCGGTTGCAAGTACTATAAATCATTTTATCCAATATTATTACTAGGGGTGAGCAAACCTTAATCATTAACCGGAATTAACCGATAACCCTACTAATATTAACCGACGGTTATGAATAATGCTATTTGATTAACCGATAAGTCAGTTATGGGTATGGTTAAAGGTGTCCCATAACCGAGCGTTAATCGAACCGAACCGAAAATTAAGACATTCTTTTAAAAATATACATGTTAAAGAATCAAACTCGATATACAAAAAAACATATATGAAAGCTTTTTATGTTATAGAATCAGTTTAAAATGTTTAAAAACTAATTATTGTATAAAATTTGACTCTTATGCATGTATATGTTGATTTTTCCTTTTTTTAATTATGAAAATGATCGTTATTGAGGCAACAATTGTCTAATATCTTCCTTTAGTTTTAATTTTAGTTCAAACTTAAATCGGTTAATTAACCGAAACTAACTGGTTAACCGAACTGAAGTTCGATCACGGTTAAAGAAATTCCATAATCAAAGCTAGCGGTTACGAATATGGTTGAAGGTAATAACCGAAGTGAACCGCTATTTGCACACCCCTAATTGTTACATTGCTGTAAACTTTAGTGACTAATTTACCATTTTATCGTTGTTTCTATGTCTACAGTGAAGAAAATCTAAGAGCTGCTCTTGGTAAAATGGGAGTAAGCAGCCGTGCGTTGGAAGACGTTATCGAAAAAGCAGGAAATAGACATTATCAGGTCATAACTCGTTAATTTATTTGTACATGTCATTCTCTTCATGTTCTGAAGCATTAAATTTTATAATATATGTGCAGTTGGCTTGCACTTTGACATTTGAAGCTCTTCATGCTTCATCTTGTGATGCTGGAATCAACCATCCAAACCAATATTTCAGTGACAGCCAAAAGATCCTCAAAGAAAAGGTAAAATTATAGAGGTGAAAAATTAGGTGGTTGGGTAATGGGTGAAACTGTGAAAATGTCAAAAGCAGGTAAATTTTGTGCAGAAAGAAACTGATCAGATAGTGGTAGTGTTTTATAATTAATTGCTAAATATGGTTAGAAAAACTATATTATTAAAGCTAATAAGTTTAACAAAGCAGTTCAAAAGGTTGCTTGCTTTAAAATATACTTTGGGTGATTTTCGACCCCCTTGACCTGTTTGTAACTCATTGGAGATAGAATATAACCCAAATGTGTTCGTATGTAACTCTCTAAGCGAATGGGTCAAATTTACCACTGAGTTGAACACATTACCGAACATTCACGAACATAAACGGACTTCCGGCTGAACGGTTCACTAGCATAAATGTACTTCCCGCTGAACGGTTCATGAAATGTTTGCTGAACGTTCGGTTCGTTTATAACCCTACAAATAATAGTGTGCATGTATAATTTGCTCAATTGTTGAAATACTGCTGGTTTTTTTTGCAGAATATGGCAACGGTTTGACGGATTATATTATCAACTTGTACCAGTGTTATGTTGTACAACAGCAGTGTAAGAACCTATCAATTTCTCATTTTCTCTACACATTACATTCATGTTTGCATAAAGTAGCATATTAAGCTCTTAACAAAACTTAATAAGGGTGGTGGTTTCAAACCGTTTACCAATGGGCTGATTCGGGTTGTGTTTCATCTCAAACGGGTCCAATAAATGAATTTAGAAAGGAATCAAACGAGTTGAAAATCACCTAAAGAAGTTTATTCTTAAAGCAGACAACCGAGTATACCAATTTTATCATTGTTTTTTAATTATAATTAACATTTCAGTTATTTATAATAGTTAAAATTGGCAAAGTTGTTAATTTGCCCCAACCTTGTTAGTTTCGTTTGTATTAAAGTGACTTGTTTTGACTCGTTACCTAATCAAACCATCTTACCAGTTATCACCTCCAGGTGATGTGAACATAATAACATGTCTTTTGATTCATTTTAGTTTCATTACAATTATCTGTAATTTTATTTTTCAGGTGGTCAGGGGATCACATTGTGTTGATCAGTACTGGTAATGCACATGTAAATGAGTTTAAGCACTAGTATCTTTTTTGAGTGAGTAGTGATATATCTAGAAACTTTTAGATGAAATGCATTTTTTGCACTTCTAAATTAAATGTAGTTTCTTTTTTTTTTTTAAATGCAAATTAAATGAATCTTTGAAGTTGATGCGGTTTACATAGTAATATTATACACATCTGTTTGCTTCAGTGCTGGGTGTTAGTTGAGCCACACCAAGTTTAAGTTTACTTCATTCAACCTACAAAGTGTTAGATTTGAAGCTCGACTTGTTTTAAGCCTCAATCTTGGTTTCTGAGTAATTTTATAAGTTTGTATTTGCTTGTTTATCATTTAGTTATATATATAGTTATTAATAAGAATATAGGTAGGGAAATACTAATAAACAAAAACTGGGTACATTGAACAAACAATTGTTTTTTTTATGACAAACTGGTTAGGGTAATAAACCGAACCGGGCTGTTCAACTTTGGTCAAAACTGGTAAAATCAGTTTGGGTGAAAAATATTCGAACCCTATTCAAATTGGTATGGACCATAAACAACTATTTAAAAAGAATCAGTTGGGGTGAAACCTGCTTAGGTGACAAGAGGCGGAAGTTGGAATGAGAGATAGACGTGGTATGGGCCATAAACAACTATTCAAATTTTTAAAGTGTTTTTTTATTGGGTGTTTGAGACGTCTGCATATGGACACACCTTGTGCATGATGTGTCGCTCCAAGGACGCGTGAAATGGGCATTTTTGTAATTTTTCCTAAGTTAAATATATACTTTTGGTTTAGAATTATTATTATTTTCTTTTTTGCGACCACTTTAAGTGGTCGCAACTTTTCGAATGAAAGGAGGTCGCAACCGACCGTCATCATTTTCATCATTTTCATTCGTCTTCAGATCCACAGTTTTTTAAAAGGAGTGTAAAAAATCTTAAATTTGATGGCAGGGGTCGTCTTTTGTGGATACAATTATTTAAAGTTTTTAATTACACATTTACTTAAAAATGATTTTTTAATTATTTTTTTAAATATTTGCGACAGCCAATACGGTGGCAACACCCACAAACAATTTATTTTTCTTAAATTGCTTCTGTTTTTCGACCATATTTTATCGACTAACTTTTACTATAGGATCTTTATGATAGTTTTGCGACCGTAAATAACATTTGAAACCGTTTTGTTACCATAGCTTAGTCCATCGCTATTTTTTGTTACCAATAAGAGATCGGTCGGAAAAACGGTAGCTAACTTTGTTTTTAATTTTTATTAACAATAAGAAGTGGGTTATGCTCGTGAGTTGCGATGATTTTTTGATGTTTTATATACAATTTTTTGTTTAAGGACTTTTATGAAATAAAAAAGAAAGTATGTTGGGTTTTTCAATACAAGAAAAAAGTAGAAGGATTTTATAAAAAACCATAAAGTATATTGCTTTTGTATGCTATTTGTCCTAATAGTAAATAGTTTTGGTTGACGCATATTTTAAAATCTTAGATGTCCATATTTAACTCTTTTCTTTAAAAAAACATTTTTTAGTTTCAAATCCACTCCTAGCACTATAGATTATATACGACTTTAACCAACAATTAGCAATTTTTGTTAATGGTAAATAGTTTTGATTGGTTTATATGTTAAAATCTTATAGGTACATATTTTAACTCTTTTCCTTAAAAAAACATTTTTTAGTTTAAAATCCACCCCTTACACTATAGATAATATACAACTTTAACCTAATAGTTTTATTTAATCTTATAACTTTTGTTCGTTAATTTATTTTTAAAAAACTAAATACGCGATATAATTCTTTTTGAAAACGGATCGAGCCGGTACCCATTGATAAACACAAGTACCGGCATTGGAACTATTAGAACCATTACTGGTATTCGTTTATTATGGTTTTTAATCGATGTAAAACACATGTCGACATCCTTTTGGACTTATGGCGACTTTATTTTTTAAGCTTTCTTTTTCGATTGTTATATCGAGTGTCGGTACCATATAGATACTATATTGAACCGAACCAATATCGACTGGATTCCCACTATTAACACTATTTTTACCATTGCGTTTACGTTTCCTTATAAAATTTATTAAAAACCGGGTCACCCTGCCGCGAAGCGCTGGTGTAATCCACTGGTTTTTAACCTAAATGCCATCAAAATCACTCACACTATCCTCCAACTAGTTTTTTGAGAAGCTAAGTTTAGCATTACATAACAAGTTAAAACATACTCATAACATCTAATGAATATAAACTTTGAAGCTCAGTAATCATATAATATAAACACAGTTTACCTTCCTGTAACAAAACTGGTTATCAACATATATATGCATGTTAAAGCATTACCTCAAATGCTTCTTAGGAATTTAATCCATCCTTCACCTGCAACTAAATAATGTCCTACAGCTCAACTATAAACAATGTCACTTGATATAACGTTTTCTATCGTTACATTTTCGCACGACATATACACACCCTTTTTTATAAAAACAAAGCGAAAGAGGAAAAAACCGCGAGTGACTACATTGTTACACATTTCATAAACCAAATCAATTTCAAAGTTTTCATGTATTAGAACTTAGCCACTGGTCCAGCGCCGTTTCCGAGCGGGGCGCTCGGATTTGACCTCTAACTCGGGTTGGGTTTCCGGCTGCGCAGAAATCAATGGTTCGTTTTCTATCTTTTTAACAGCTAAAGCTTCCTTCTCACTTGGCATAGGAAGTTTGAACCGCTCACTTCGTTTCTTTAACTTTTCAACGGTGTCCAAATGTTTATCTTCAGGTGGTTTTGCATCCTCAGTTTTCTCTTCCGCCAAAGGTTTTGGTTTCTCGCGGTTTTCTTGCGGTTTAACGGATTCTTCCGGAAGCTTTGTGGAGGGGCCGTTGTTATCTTTGTATTTTATTTCGGTTTCTTTTATGTCAAGAGTGAAATCCTTCTCTTTGTGGCTCGTCCATCGCTCCAGTTTCGAACGCCCTTTTTTGGATTCTTGTTGTTCATCGTCATCTGATGAAGCGTTTTCTTTTTCTTTGTGCTTTTTCGAAGATTTTTTTATCGCGGGGTTTTGATCATTGGCACGTTGTTCAATATTGCCTCTCGAGCTCGCCTATTTAAACCAAGAGAGCAAAAAATAATATAAAGTTCATATAACCGCCGTTTATCTATTATGTTAGTTCCCACTGAGGGCAAATCTGTCCAGAGTAATCGATTTTTGGCAAGAAAGCACTATTAACGAGCAAAACAGTAATGATTATAACAAGACTAGAAGGGTGCCCGCGTGATGCGGCGGGACACTGCGGAAGTCATCGGTTAGGTTAGTTTTGGTTAAACTGGGGTACAAAAAAATCAATAACCGGTTTTGGTTGATTTGGGCTTTGGTTGATTCGGGTTTCGGTTAACGATTCAGTTATTGCTCACCCTTTGACAGTATTAATCACGTCACATAACAATTTTTAATTAAAAAACTGTAGCAATACTATACTCAAATTGAAGATATTAAAATACTCATTTTTCTGGTGAACTTTTAAAAAAAAATATTAACGTACAAAAAAGTTAATGACCGTTTAAAAGTTAGGGAAGTTAGTTTTTTATAAGGCGATAAACTGTAACTATTATAGAATTGTTAAAGATGAGGGAATTAAAGTGTAATTAAGATGAGAGGATTAAAGTGTAATTAGTGTTTGAAATACTAATTTACCCTCATTTTAGGTTGTACCTTATGCATTAAAGCAAAAAAAATTCTTAACTTTTGGGTATCTTAAAATGCCCTGTGTTATATAAGCATTGTAAATAGTATAGATATAGATATACAATTGCTAAATAAGTATAGCTAATTTACGTACCCGCTCACTTTTCTGACTGTTATTATCTTCTCGATTCCTTCTAGAAGTAGACAACGAATTGTGAATCGTACCATCGGTTTCTTTACCCTTTTTTAGCGTTTCTTTATGCTTCTTATCCTGCACTGCATGCATATCTTTACTACTACCACCGTATCCCCTTTCATGCCTCGACGGCATTCTTTCGTCATTACTAATCTTATTTCCGTGTAAATACGCATCTTCCCGCCCTCGATGTCTTGAAACGGTTTCGTTTTCGAATTTTTCCCTTCTACTTACCGGTTCCCGACCCGTTTCTTTAAACGGGTAATCTTTGTTTGAGCTTCTAGAGTCTTCTTTCAATCTAGTATGGCCCACCCAAGATTTGTCTTTTTCTCGTTCTTTCCACTCATCCCTTTCTCTATGTCTTTCGACTTTCTCTCTTTGCAAACTATCGTCATGGTCACGTTCCCGTTTTCTTTGACTGCTACTTTCTCTATGAGCCTCGGGAATGGTATGATGACGGGTTTGCGTTTGCGATTTTAAACTTTCGCTTCGCTTTAAAACGGGATTCATATCTCTATCGTAATCACCCTTCCAACCACCGTTCGCCAACGCTTTTCTTGATCGATGTTCGTTTTTATCGCTTCTTTCGTTTTCTCTCGCCTTATGGCTTCTTTTCATCATGTCTTCGTGCCATACCCCTTCGGATTCCTTCGACCTTTTTCGATCATAATTTTCGGGCTTCGGGTGTGACCGATACCCTTGATTCAATTCCCACTTTCTGTGAGGATACTCATCACGACCCCTCGTTTCATACATCGGTTTCCGGATGTGTATACTATGAATTGAATCCTCTCGATCGTCACCTCTTTCAACAGAATGCTCTGCTCGAGTGATCAGTTTTTGTTTTTTCATTTTATGTTTTGATTTTTCATCTTTGAAGGTATTGTTGTCATTTGTGTTTCCATCCGTAACCACGTCGTCTTTAACAGCAGCATCGGTTTGGTCAATACTTCGATTCTCACCACTGCCAAGGGTCAACGGAGATGAAGAATGGCTTTGTTTACGGTCAACGCTTTCGGTTGACTCTTCGTTCTGATTATCAGTCAAGCGGGTGATCTGTTGGATGCCGTTCTCTTCACTGGCCTACTATAATATAAAGAATAATTAAAGGCGCTAGTTAAAATAATGAAACCAATTAGATGAAAATTATTATTATTAAATCATACCTGTTTCTAGAATCAAGATGATCTTCAACTTGGGTTTCTGAAAAGTGCGGGACGCGATCGCGTGTAACTGCCACATCATGCACCGAACCAACGAACGGTGCTCCTCTTCCGGAAGCTTCTCGTTTCCTGGCATTATAATAAGCTTGTGGTTTATCAAAACGGTCAACTTCAGATCCATCTTCATCTTCAATCTCAACGCCTTCTTTTGTTGTTTTTTTCGAGAAACCATCTTCAAGATGCTCCGCAACATCAACATCATCTCCTTGAACAGATTCAGGATCTGGAGATGGAGATCTCTGCAATACAATCTGTAAGCTCAAAAAAGAAAACCATTAGTTAGGTGATTTGGGCTAACTAGAGATGGGAAAATAAGCAGGCGGAAATATATGTGTTCAGTTCATGAACACTTATCAAACAAGATTTTATGTTCGTGTTCGTTCACCAAGAAAATAAACGTGTTCATGTTCATTTGTTAATTTTAGGCAACGAACGCAAACAAACGTTGATGAACACAAACGAACACAAACTAATGTTCATGAACACAGATGAAAACAAACAGACACAAACAAGTGTTAATGAACAAAATATAGGTGCTGTTTGTTTTTTCAGAGGTAAAATGTCTGCAGTCTGCGGACCACATCTGCAAACATATGTAGCAGAAGAGATGGACCAAACCTCTGCAGTCTGCAAGAAGAAGACTGTTTGTTTTTTATCTTCTGCAGACTGCAGAAATAAACAGAAATTTAAATAAACTGAAATCAAGTAAGCATAATCAAACCATTTTGAGCGACAACATAATAGGCACGAATCAATTAAGCCAATGTTTTCATGACCGGACCGGATGTCGAACCGGATTTAAAAACCGGATAATTTTTAGATATAAGAAAACTATAAACACGTTATGAGCCACCTACACATTCTATGTTTTTATTAAACATATTATTTATTCATAAGTTGAATTCTAAAAATCAAATTATACACATATTATTCATATATCCAATCTAACGGCCACATTTTCATCCCACACATCTATCCAACAATTATGTGTATTTGACTTTCATGACCTGCAACCAAAATAAAGTAAATGGCACACTTTCCTAACATCAAAACCCTTCTCTCAATGTTACTGTTTTTTAAATACCACGCACCTACCCTTCTTGAATCCCCATTTCAACCTAAGAGAGAGATAGCTAGAATGAGAAAGAGAGGGATGGCAGATGATCCGGTGGTGAAACTGATCAGAATTGGCTACGATAACCACAAAGATAGCTAGAATGAGAAAGAGAGGGATGGCAGATGATCTGGTGGTGCAACTTATCAGAATTGGCTACGATAACCACAGTAAAGGCTAGAACCTCCGGCGAACATTAGGGTTTAAACAACGGCCACCGGCCGGACTCTACAGAATCTCCGGTTAGTGCCAGGTGGACCAAACCCAGGGAGGAGATGAACGGCGGCGGTCTGGGGGAGGAGAGGTGGTGGCAGCGGCAGGGAAGAAGATGGGTGGTGGAGGAGAGGTGTGGAGGAGGGGTTAGGATTTTCTTGAAGAGTTGTGTGTTTTGTTATATTAGAAAAAAATGTAGAAGAGGTTAGAAGAGGGTAGTCCATATCTGCACCAAAAAGAGGTCAGGCAGACCTTTTTAAATGATATGTCTTCGAGAAAATAAACGCTCTACAGACTCAAACATCTGCGCATGATCCGCGTGGCGCAGACATAAGAGGAGAAGAAGAGCTTTTCAAGAAAAACAAACATCCCCTTACTGAATATTTTATTTGTTAGAATTTTGAAGTATTTAAATAGATATAAAAAATTAAAACACTAACGAACTATCAAACACAAACGAACATAAACAAACACGTTACCGAACGTTCACGAAAATAAATGAACGAACGCGGCCTTTGTTCATGTTCATACATTTAACTAAACAAACGGAATTTCTTGTTCGTGTTCGTTCATTTATTAAACGAACGAACACAAACGAACTTCCTGCCGAACGGTTCACGAACTGTTCATTGAACATTCGGTTCGTTTGCAGCCCTAGCTAAGACGGGTCAGGGTTGGATTGTATTTTCCGCTCACCTCAATAATAGCATCGGAATCACGGATTCGTGGTGGGCGTGTATCAATAGATGGAAGTCGTTCACCAAAACCGGTTTCCACCTGTATTGCTTTTCCAGTTGGCTGTATTTTTAAAAAATATCAATTAGTTATTGCTACATCATAGAGTCTCAAAATATCTGACTTTAAAACATTAGTGCATACCAATTGCATCCGAGCCGGTGCAGGTCCCTTTGCTAAGTCACTCTGCACATCGATTTTTATAATGTTACGGTTTTCGGATGAAAAGTCGTGCCCGGCTGCTGCGGCAAGCTCTGGTGGAAGATCCGGATCATACTCCTAAAATACAGTAAAACAAAAAAATATATTATTTATTTTATTTATCATCAGTATCATGAGTTGTGTACTGCATGCCACATAAGCATTGCATACCTGTTCGGTCCTCCCACTTTCATAGACACGAATCTTGCTTTGCATTGTAGCCTCCAATCGGTGTTGTTCCTACAAACAAAAACATTAAAAACAAAAAAAAAATTTAACATAGCATTTTTTCACGAGTAAAATACCATTTTCGTCCCTGAGGTTTAGCCAGTTTTGCGACTTTCATCAAAAGGTTTATTTTTCGCATCTGGGTCCAAAAGGTTTCATTTTCACCCTACTCGTTAACTCCATCCATTTTTCTACGTTAAGTCGAGGGTATTTATGTCGTTTTTGACTTTCATTTATTAAACTAAAAAACACTACAAGAAATAAAGATCCACCTCTTTTGATTAAAGAAAACTATATATCAAACAGAAAAAATAAGTAAAAAGACAAAAATATCCCTGACTTAACATTAAAAAATGGATGGAGTTAACAGGTCAGATGAAAATGGCAAGATTCCAAACCTTTTGGATCCAGATGCGGGAAAACGAACCTTTGGACGAAAGTCGCAAAACTGACCAAACCCCAGGGACGAACAATATACAAGATGGCAGGAAATCTTTGTAGCACTCACCAGGTGTTTGCAGTACTCCTTCCAGCTTTCTTCATTCATACCGAAATTGAAAAAATCCGACACGTCAACACCTTGGAGTCTCCATGGTTTTTCCTCAAAACCGTCAATGTCCACTTCAAATATAGTCCTAATAAGGAGACAACCAGATGTCAGAACTCATTATGAAGTATGAACTACATGGGTTTTATACCAATCAAATATTTTAACCGTAACTACCCGTGTTTTCTGCATACCTTTAGAGACAATATATCTATCTGACGTGTATGCATTAGATCTTAGTATAGGTGGCCATTTTGACCTATGTTCTTATTAAAAGGTTGGTGTGCGTTATGTTTTTAACTCTATTGTGTTAAACGCCCAAACATATAAAAAAACTAAAAGTTGTTAAGAATAAAATAGGTCAAATGGATCAAACAGTTCAAAAGTTGCTCAAAGTGTATTTTCGATGAATAAAACCTCGTAAATGGATTTTATAACAAAAGTTAGATAATTATTGATATAATACGATTCTTGTACTGATACTTGACAAGCTAACTATTTACAATATATATACACACACATAGGGTGGGAGTTGGCTACAAAGTCCATTTTTCCTACAAAGTGTAAAAAGTCATAAAACATCGTAATGTCAACCATAAAACACACTCAAAACTCACAAATAACAAAGTTAAGATTACTAAAATGCCATATTTGTGGGTTTTGTGTTGTGTTTTGGATGATAAGGCTTTGATTATCGAATGACTAACATTAGTGTGTTTTTATTGTGTTTTATATTCATAGTTCTACGATGGTGTGTTTGAAGTTTTTATGGAATGTTAGGGTTTGGATATTGTGTTTTAGTGATCTTCATTCTGTTATTTGTGGGTTTTCAGTGTGCTTTATGGCTGAAATTGTGATGTTTTATGACTTTGTACACTTTGTAGGAAAAATGGACTTTGTAGCCTAACCCCACCCTATATACATATAGATATATAATGAGAACTCCCCCAAGTTGTGAGAACTAGAGAACTCCTTGAAAAAAAGGTTTCTTTTTGGCTAAACGTTTTTAAAACTATGTAACTTTTTCAAAAAAAATAATCATATACGTAAATTTAAATCAATGAAAATCAAATTTACATAAGTGTACCCCGCCAAAAAAGATGACATCATATGCTTTTTTAATATTTTTTACAGCAGTGTGCGGATAGAAAACCCTGGCGGAAATGAACCCTGGGCTATTTTTAAATTTTTTTACAAATCTCTTAACTATTAGATGTTCATCTACGTTTGTGGCAAAAATGGTTAGAAAATTCACATGGAAAGTAGGATTTCCCATCGGAGTTTTCAAGTTCTCACAACTCGAGGGAGTTCTCATTAGAACCCAATATATATATATATATATGAGAGAGAGAAGTGATCTTGGTCAACCCAACCCGTACAACCCACCCAAATTACGACATATAGATAATGAACAGAAATCCAGATAAGAGATGATATCAGTTTACAATCATTACTTATGCGAAGGAAGTGTGAAATCAAGTCCACTGCCAAATCCACGACCTGCTCCGTTGCTTCCCCAACCCTGCATCCCGTAACCCGAATGAAAATTCTTTTGCATATTGGGAGGAACATTTTTATTAACGCCAGGATGACGCCATTCACCTCTACCTCGACCAGCAAAAGGTACCGGACCTCCAGGTGGACGAACTTGACCCGGGCTCCACCAACTGCTGCAGGACCCGCTCCGGGAATAGGTGCAGCTCCAGGTCTCACATACTACACATTTTTTAAAAACATAATTAAAATACATCGGGGTTAATTCCTCAAAGTAGATAAGTATGCACCATAACTCCATAAGGTTATAATAGTTTAGTAGACACTAAAAGATAAAACTTTATCATAGTATTGTATGATTTGCATTCAACCCGAATTAGTATAATGTGATACCCCATATATATTTCACCCTTCAAAATGGAATTGCCATAAAAGGTGGGAACTAATAATTGATTTGATGCAAATATGCAATTCATGCAAATGAGGGGTGATAAAAATATAATAATAAAAATATGTTCTTTAATGGTTTTTATCAAGAGTTCGAACTATTGCGGATTAAGAAAACCATAATGCCACTCTTCGAAATATGGACTTTATTAAACGCGTGTATCTGCAAAATTTAACAACTCGGACCATGCCTTAGATCAATTAAAATATAATCTGAACATGACGAAACAGTCGATGTGCATTGTAATTTAAAACACAAGTTGAATGCCACTTGATGGAGCGAGAACAGTTGCATCAGATTCGTTAATCTTGACTGATGCGTAAAATCAGAGCAGGAATTGATTAATGTCCCAATATTTGCAGTTCCATAAAGGAATCAGTAAACACAAAATAACACATTAAAATGCATAAAATAATTCATTTCAAGAAAGAAAAATATTTCATTGATCAACGAAAGGAGTCACTACAACAACATTCCCTGCTTTAATCCTTGCAACCAATTTAAAAAAGTATCTACATTTACCATCTTTGATTCTTTTCCAACTAAACAATACAACAATTTACATGTCAAGATCATCCTTGTACTACAATTACCACTAACCTTAAACTGAGAATGAAACGGATGATACCCATGACCGCCAAATCCCATCTTCTGCGCACCCGCAGCTCCACCATCCCCACTCACTAACTCGTTTCTTTCGCCAGCCCCTTCACCCGCCTGACCGACATCCTCACCCCAATCTTTCATCTCCTCCATCGGCTGACGAACAATATGACCCACATCCGCATTATCCGTAACAATCACCAAATCATCCTCATCCTCATCTCCATCTCCATCTAAACCACCACCTCCACCACCTTCCATCCCCATCATCCCCATATCATTATCATCATTCAATACAATTTGCAAATCATCCTCACTATCACTATCATCCCAACCCGGTTCCATACTGTTCAAAACCGGAGCCCCGGATGCCGATAAACCCGGAATCATAAACCCATCTTCCTCTTCTTCCCCACCCTCTTCAATCCCAAAATTCTCCTCCTTAAAGATTTCACCTTTATCAAAATCTTTATCGTCTTTATTGTCAAAGATTGGATCTTTTTGAATACCCTTTTGTTCTAACTTCATAAAACCACTACTAGACCCCAAAACCCTAGGTTCCGGATCAGGGTTCTGTGCAGCTTCATCTTTATTACTCAAATTCAAATTGAAATTCAAATTATGATCGGATTGATTGGGTTTTGAATTAGTGGAAGTCTTGGAGCCAAAGAGAATCTCCTCATCATCGCTGGGGATGGTGTTATCGATCGGAGGTGCGGACGACGTCGTTTGAAGAGGCTGGAGGACGTCAGTGTATAGATCTCCGAACTCATCATCGTCTTCCATTGGATTTGGATGGTAGGGTTTGAAGAAGATCGGTGAATTGAAATTGAATTTGTGGGTTGATTCATCCAGCAGGTGAATAAAGGAATTGAATCATGGTTTTGTAGGCGCCTAGGTGGAGTTAGGGTTTGATTGTTGTTACATTATTTTAGGATTTTATCTTCATGCTTATATATATTGTGTTTTTAAGTATATAATATATAAATGTGTTTTTAAGTACGATATAAATAGAAGGTTAGGGTGGTTGTATAATTTATAGTATTATATGGTATTTTAAAACAGGAATGGATCAGTTAAACTGGAAACTAGTAGGTCTGTCTGTTGCGCAGGCTAAGTCGTGTGTCGAAAACTCAAATGGTTTTAGGTAAATAAACTTATCAATTATTTGTCTTTTTTTCTATTATGGTGGAGGAGCGCCATACACGGTCACCGCCGAGCAAGTCTACATAGGATCAGATAAGATGGGGCCCCTCTCATTCGAATAAGGGGATCGAGTAATTTGGCTGAGTTTCCATACTCGGATATGGTGTGTGTGTGGGAAATAGAGAAAAGGTACTGGGCAGACCTAGGTGGCACAATATTATTGAATGGTGGGTGTTTTAAAGTTTGATTGAGTAGTTTGGGTATTGGGGTAAGGTTAGAGGTGTACAAATCGTTTTAAAGGTCTGGTTTTTAACCGAACTGGTTTTGGGGCCGGTTTTATATGATGGGACCTGAACTAGTACTAACCAGTTCGGTTTTAAAAGCGGTTTGTGCAAAAAAAAAAAAACAATTTCGGTTTTTAAACTAGTTTCAAAGATCAAGAATACTAACTGGTCTACAAACCGCCGGTTCGGATCGGGTTGGAACCAGCTTTTGTTTCGATTTTTTCCGGTTTTGATCCTAAAATCAGTTTTTTTGTACACCTCTAGGTAAGGTGCCCCCTTTAAATTTGAGTACTTGAAGTAGTTTGAGTAGTTTTAATGTGACATAAATCTATTGGTCAGCTTTATTGGGATAAGGCAGACCACCCCTTTGTGAGATCTGATAATTTTTTGGGTTAATTACACAGTTAGCCCTTGTGGTTTACCAAAAATAACATAGGTGCTAAGGTAATGTTTGGTATGCAGGAAATGGAGACGGAATGGAAATAGAACATTGTGAGGGAATGAAAAAAAAATTGTTTGGTTGTTTAATGAAATAGAATCACCCATTACCCAAAGAATCTCATTCCCTCTAAAACCCCAAATTCATTCCAACCCCTCCTCCCCCCCCCCCCCCCCCCCCCGCGCATTTTTTCATTCCATTCCCCATTTCACCCACAACCACCAACGCTCCGCACCTACCATTGCCACCACCACTCATTGTCGATATTATTCCTTTATCTTTTCATGTCTACCAAATAACACAAAGTAATGATTAATTTCATTCTTACACGGTAACCAAACAATACCATGGAATTATAATGATCAATTCCATTCTTTTGTCTATTCCATTACCTTGTCAATCATATTCCCTCGTCAATTCCATTACTCCAGATTATAAAGATTTTTTAGTAACATGCTGAGGCTCTATGATTTCAAATTTGTAACATCTTGGGATTATAAGGGCAAAAATTGTTAAATCTTCTGTTAAGTTTTGCTAAAATGCCCTTTAATAAATAAAGGGACTTTTTTTTGTAATTAACTCTATTTCAGGATCAACATAGCTAAAATGACCAAATGCCCTTTAATATGATTCTCGGGGTGGGAGTAATTTTTGTTATGTTTTAACTTTAGTTTAACAAACTGATGGTGAAAGTAAATGGATTAGGATAAATGTGTACATGAGGTTTAGAATAATTTGACCTAAATCGAAGATCAATCCACTCAAACTAACAAACATCGATCACAATGGTCTGACAACCGTTTACTTGAAGATGTAACACTTAGATCGGTGGTTGAAAACAAAATTCAGATTGCGATAAAGACGACTTTAATTTCAATCTAAATGATTTTGTAGACGTGATGTTTGATGGTGTTCAGTGGTGTCCATTGTCGGTGTCAATGGACAGCGGTTGTGATACTTCGACAATGGTTGCAATCATTTGATGGGTGGCGGTCAGGCGCTGTTATGGTGCACTGGTAGAGCCCTTTATTCTAGAAACAAATTACTTAAGGGGAACTTTTTTAATTTTAGTGTATAAAATAACTCTAATTTGACTAAACTACAAAAACGATCACTAAAATCAAAGAGAGTTAATTACAATAGTCTCTTTGGTTATTTAAGGGTATTGTGGTAATTTAGCAAACTTATCAGAAAATTTAACACCCGGTAGCCTTGTTGATGGGTAGTGTGGTTATTTTAGCAAACTTATAAGAAGATTTAACGCTTGGTAGCCTTCGTACCCAATTTGTTATAAAATTGAAACCAAAACCTAAAGGTGTTATTTTGACTAAACCACAAGGAGTGTGTAATTCACTTTTTTTTTGTTAATACTGTTAAATTGTTGATGTCATAATTTTGTTTTGTTAAGGAGGTAACATGGATGCCACTCTAAGGGTGTCACTAAGTTGAGTCCACTTTAAATTTGCTTGCTAAAATCTTGAAATGAGCCGAGCTTAAAAGAGCTCGAGCTTTTAATTAAAAACGCATGGGTAGGTGTTGGGTCAATACGGGATATAGTGCAAAATTCAAGATGGGCCACTTTAAAAAAAAGAATCACTTTGTTTTAAGTCATAATTTCAAGAGTAAACTGTTAAAAAAATCCCTGAAGTTTAGCCATTTTTGCTACTTTGTTCAAAACTCAAACCTTTTGAATCTGAGTCCCTATGGTTTCAATTTTGTTGTCATTTTCATCCAAAATCAAAACCGGTTAGATTTTTTAGTTAACATCTAGCTTTTTGTTTTTTTCCTCCATTTTAATGAAGAACAAAATGGTCTTAACATTTTGTTATAACAAATTAAAAAAAAATCTGACCATTTTGCCCTTCATTAAAAGGGAGGAAAAAGACAAAAAACTGGATGTTAACTGCAAAATCTGACCAGATTTTGATTTTGGATGAAAATGGCAACAAAATTGAAATAACAGGGATCCAGATTCAAAAGATTTGAGTTTTGAACTAAAACGGGAAAAGTAACCAAAACTCAGTGACTATTTTGACAGTTTACTCTAATTTCAAATTTAAATGAGATTTCATTGAAATGAGTCATTATTATTACATATATAATTTGCAAACTTCTTAGCTATAATAGCTTTTTCTATTTTATTTTGTCTTTTTGTCATTTTGTATTTCTTATCTCACAACTTTCAATATTAACATTTAGATCCTTCGACTTTTTGAAAACTTTATAAAATGTGATTCTGAACTCATCGTGTCTTACGTACTTATTTTTATGTATGTGTCGGTATTAATTTACGTTTGTTTACGTTTTGACATAAATTTCATTGAAAATGAGTTCGGTAAAATATAATACGTTTTTGTACTTATTTTTATATAGATTTTCAATTGGTCCATGTTCGTGTAAATTTTGTTCGAAAACGAGTCAGGTCAATATAATATGTTTTCATCAGACAATATAAATTCGAGTTACTTTGCCTTTTGACGTTGCCGTAATGCGCAATATCGTTCTTTAACATAAGAAAGCACTATTTTTACATGCTTAATTTTAAGACGTCTCGGTATAAATTCAAGTTTATTTACGTTTCGACGTAATTTTTTTTAAATGAGTCGGGTCAAATATAATATGTATTCATGTTTATTTTTATGCACATAGTTAGTTAATCTATGTTTTGACGAAATTTTTTTGAGAAATGATTCATGTCAAATATAATACTTTTCCGTGCTAATTTTATAAACGTTTTCAGTTGGTCTATGTATTGATCGATTAGCAATTACAAACAAAAAAATAAGTACGTTCAAATCATGTTAAAAAATTGACTCTACAACCGCGGGAATCAATTATAGTTAATACAAAAAGACATCAAAACGAGTTTATTATGTTTAATGAACTATATTCATATATTTTTGTTATGAATTTACATCGAGAGATGGTAAACGGGCAGTAATTATGTTTAATTAGTGTTTAAACATGTTTAACATTAGTGTTTGTAATGCTAATGTTTTTATTTTAATTCTACTTCTTTTTACTTGTTTTAAATTTATTATTTTAAATAATTACATTTTTTATTTGTCTATGCTAATCTATATTAAAAATAAGATATAAATAAATAAATAATGATTAAAAGATATTGAGGTGCACTAAAAACTTGTAAACCCTAAAAATAAATAAATAATGATTAAAAAATATTAAGGTGCATTGAAACTTGTAAACCCTAAAAAAAGTGAGTAAAAATGGTTTGGTGATCTCATAGTCACGTTATGATGCAACACTAAAAAATAGACCATAATCACAGTCTTAATTCTTAAAAAATGTACAAATCAAACTGCAGCGACGACGACGGGCCACCCGGCGTGGTGTTGGGGGCGTCGTCGCCGCGTGACGCGGCTGGGACGACCCCCACACCGAGTTGCCTTAAAGAGGACAATGTTTCTGTTGTGATCCTGACACATTTGAAATTAAAGCTGGTAAATGTTGTTGATTAACGGGACTGATGGCGTTTGTAGTCTTGTTTTGCGTGGAGTAGAAAGACAAGTTGTATTTCTTTCTTTTTTTATTTTTTTGAAAAACATATTATCTATATTTCATATTCATTAAAATGTTAAAATAACAAATTACAAACAAATGACAGATAAACGGGCAACAAGCTGTGTCGTAAGACTCAAGTCATCTTTTTAAGGCTCCATGATTTTTGCTAGTCGATTTTGAGCAAATTGTGGTGAGATCTCCATGATTTTTGCTAGTCGATTTTGAGCAAATTGCAGTGAGATTTTATATTCCTTTATAAGGGTTTTTTATGTTTACACCGCTGGGATTTTTAGCAAGAGTATACTATCAAAAATCATCCCTGAGATTTGGATACAATCGTCAGATCCATCCAAAAAGTAAATTTTTTCTTAGCTGAACCACTTAGGTTTCAAAATTGTTGTCAAATCATTCCACTTTTCTAACCCTATTAAAACTAATGTTAAATCAGAACTATTTCAGTCAATTTCTTTATTTATTTAACCCAATCTAATGATAGTATCAAAGAAATTGAAGGTTAATTAAACATATAAATTATTAGTATTAAGAAGAAAAAAGTGATGATAGTATCATCTTATTATTCACTTTAGGTTTACTGTTTGTGTATGTTTGATTTATGAAAATGATGGGGGTTTTGTTATTTCATGATGTTTGCTAATTGATTGTTTCATGTTAGAATTTGTAACAATTTCAGTTTTTAGATCATGTGCCAGAGAGATGTAAAGCAAAGTCTTTAACACGTCTTATGACTATCCAACGCTGCTCATTCAAATCATAGTAATGTTTCTTCTACCACAATTCTTTTTTCTTCTTAATGATAATATTTTATATGTTTAATTAACCTTCAAATTATTATTTACTAGTATTAAACCCCTATAAAACCGTGTCAAGTAGTACCACTGTTATACCATTGTCAGCGACCATCAATACCGTAAAAGCTTGTAAAAACAAAATGAATAAAAATGGAAAAAAATAACGCCGAGCGAAAAGCAGACGTAAAATCTTTGAATCATGCACGCTCGTTGCAGAGAAATTAAACCGAAATGTAAAACACAGAAAAAAATTAATAAGTCAATCCAAGACCCGCGCGTTGCGATGAACTTGTCAAACGGAGAAAAATAGATTTGTTACGACGGGCCAGTTAAACGCGAAAAATATACGAAAAAAATGTTGAACCCCATACACACATTGCAGTGCGTTAACTCGCAAAATTTTTGAACGAAACGAAAAATTGGGAAAGATGAAAAGTATAGTGAACCAAAATTGAAAATAGAAAAGAGTTGGGGTTAAATTGCAAAAGATAAGAAGCTTTGTGTAAAAAGTAAGAAAACAAAGGTGTCTAAATTGCAAAAGAAGAAAGTTTTTGGTTAGAAATGAAAAAAAAAACCTATATATGGAATACAACACAATAAATTACAAAAAAGTTAAAATTTTATTTTTGTAAAACTTGAATAAACTATTATATATTAATAGAGTAAACTATAGTTAATGGTTAAATACTTATTTATTATCTGCGTAATACACGTTATAGTTTCAATTTATTTGTTATCCTTTGACTCTGATTAGTTTAACATTTGTGAATTAATTATTTCGTATTAGTTCAAGAGATATTAATAATTTATTAGATATTAATAAAATTATAAATACTTCAGGCCTAAGTTTCCATATATCTATCATCTTTCTCCCTATATATATATATATATAAACACACACTGCTGGTATATATCTATACATCCGATCAACTTCAAGTTTAAGGAATACAATCTCTATGTAGTGAAGGTTACGGTGCGAGTTTAGTAGTTCTCAATGGCTGCATTCACTTGGGGGTGGTTGATGAGGATGGTTTGAAGTGTGATTTGTGGAGGATGGATGGTGATGGGTGGATAAAAGTGGTGGCATTCTCGCACTCGCATTCGTTTAATGAGTGGTTGATTTGGAGGGATATACACATCAGGAAGAATGGGAATTGCTTGCGATTTGGGAGGACAATGATACTTTTAAGAATGAGGATATCGAAGACTTGTTAACAGACTTTTATTACGTTGGTCGTGGGAACTGGCCGCATGAATATTAGGAGCGATATACATTGAGACCCTTGTGTCGCCAAACCCCTAACTAATTCAAGTGATGTGAGGATCAAAGATAATGTCAATCGATCCGGTACTCGTGAAGAAACTATATAGCAGTACTATACTTGATTTAAATTTCCAATTTTATAGTATAGTTTTTTTTTTTTTTTAAACTATGGTGTTTATAGAAGTTATTTGTGTTTGGAAAAAACTGAAAGACGTAGATTTACTTTAAAAATGTCCACACTTTGGGGTTGTTCCGTTGTCTTTTACTTTTTATTTTTTTACTTTCTTATGTATTATAGTTTTAACCACTTGCACAAGTTTAACATGTTTATGTGTATATAATATGGCTTTTATAACTTATCTAACAGCTAATTTTGAATGTTTTCCACTTGTATTCGCCATGGCGCATATAGGCTTAACCCATGTTAATTAGTAGTGCACCCGTACGGTTTCTGAAACTTAAAACATTCAAACTACATGTACATGTTCAGGGGCGGACCTACGCCAATAAATTTTGGAAAAAATTGACCTTTTTTGCCGTTTTTTCGATTTCGTTACCCCTACGAAGATTTTCTAGATCCGTCACTGTACATGTTAATTCTATTTTTTATTTAGTAGGCGCAATTTAACATTTTTCTTCGTTATATATAAACCGGAAAATTTTAGGGCAAACAACAAAGGATAACGAAATAGAAATAAACATATAATGATCACTTGCCATAGCCATCCTGTACAAATACAAGCCAGGCACATAACCTTTAAAAAAAACATGCATAGCAGTTAAAGTCCAACACATTATTTACAACTGCGTGTTAAATAAAATGACAAAATCATGTTTAAGATTCAAAGAAGCTTATCAGATGCATGTTAAAACAACGACAAAATTCATGTTTAAGATTCGGAGAAGCGTATAACTTTATACATGTCTGTTTTCCCTTTAGAGAATATAAATTTAGTTTCACAAGCATTATACCTGACCAGGGTTGGTTCAAGCCATTTAAGGGCCTTGAACTTTTAAAAAGGGAGGATATTTATAAAATGAATGATGAGTTTGACCCGTTTACTAAAAATGATGAGTTTGACCCGTTTATTAAAATGGCTAGTGCTGGCCCATTTACTAAAAATAGTAACCTTGGCATGCTTACTGAGAATGGTAACCTTGTTTCTCGCGGTTGTTTCTAAGTACAACATTCCATATGAATAAAAGTAAATACTTCTGAATTGTGTTAAGCGTCAATTCTTGCACAATGCTTAAGAGTTTTCTTTCGATTTTCTTATGCTTTCTCACCGGGAACAATTAAAAAGTTTTTGGAAAAGGGCATAGCCGAGACAAATTTATCAAATGAATTAAAAGGAAGCCGAGACAAAAAAAAAATATAGTTACTAATTTTAAAATACATTACAACAGTATCGACAATTCGACCTTCATGTATAACAACATTATCAGCAACTGAAATGAAGATCGGAGAGATTCTTATTCATAAAGAAAAGGTGACTAAGTAGTTACTAATTTTAAAAATTCCATTCCTTTATTACCTCATATGTTTTTCATAATTAATATTTTGAAATTAAAAAAAAAAAGGTTTGGGCTTAAACCTGTTTTTAACCCGACCCAATCTAATTAGAGTGGGTTGAGGTTTGAAAGTTGAAATTGGTTTTGAAACTTAGGACAAACTGGTTTTAACCCAAGGGGAGAAATCGAGCCAGTTTATGACCCGAACTAGTTTGGACCCAAAAACCGGATTTTGTACACCTCTAAATTCACCTTATTTTGCCAAAGCAGTGGGCTTCAGCCCACATTTGAACTTACTGTGTGAGCATTAAGAAGGGAGTAGACTTAAGCCCACATAATTGCTTGAATGATAAATAGCCTTCGGCCCTTGGTGACAATGGGTGGATGGGTCATGGCCCATGGGGTTAAAACTTAAAAACTGCATACACTTGGATTAATTTAACTTCTTATAAATTAATAGACTCATATTATTATTGAATAGATTATTAACTTCTTAAGTTATAGACTTATATTATTGAATAATTATTAAATCGCTTGTAACAAATTAAATGATTAAAACCGTTTTTATAATATTATGTGTAGCCGTAGCTATTCAAAATTCTATAAAATAATAAATTAAATTTAATTATCTTTCTATTAAAAGCATTGGCAAAGAGAAAGCTACTCAAAATTTTGTAGAATATAGAAAGTTATTCAAAATTTGATAGAATAATAAATTCAATTTAATTACTTTTTCTAATAAAAGCATTGCCAAAAGTAGAGCTCTTTGTTGGCTAAGTTATCGCCATGGGACCCTACCCCCTTCCCATGGCTTGTTTTGTTGCCTCTCTTTTACTGCCTATGTTAGCTGACAAGTCCGCTCTCTCTGACTTAACACCGAGAGTAAAAACAAAACAACAGCTCTATATACAAGGGGAGGAGAGCGGATTGAGTGCAGGCCCTCGTTCAAAGGTAAGAGGAAATGAGTCGTTCGTCTATAATATAGATATCCAATGTTATTATAATATATTAAACTTAATTATTTTTTTCTATTAAAAGCATTGGCAAAATTAGAAAGATAAGAAGGGAGTCGTTCATCTATAATATGCGTATCCAATGTTATTATTTGTTTTATCTAGGTTAACACTTTAAGCAGTGATAGAATAACTTGGATGAATATAAAAAGTTTCTATTATGACTTCGCTAACAGCAGTGATATAATAACTTGGATGAATATAAAAAAGTTTCTATAATGACTTCGCTAACGAAAGGATACTAAAAATTTTATTTATTAAATTGCCACGTATGGGTTATAACACAAAGTAAAATTCTTTTACATGCTTTTTTTCCTTATTTACACCCTACCCAATTCTTTTTATTCACAACCGCATAAAACCCAAACCATTAATACTCAAATCAATCACACTAAAAACCTAATAAATTATCTTTCTTTCCACATTCTATAAACCCAAATTATTATAGAGAATTAATGCACTATAAATATTGGTTTCATACTACACCTTTAACCATTTTTTTTTCAATCACTCCATACTCCTCTCTCAAGTGGAAGCAAGAAACCAACAAACTTTTGGAGTTCATTTTATTCTTGGACTTTCTTCTTAGAAGGTAGTCTTAATTTTGTATTTTTATATTTCTTTTCCTTGATTCCTTCTATTTACTTAATCATGATATATATTCCTAACAATTTCTTTAAAGAAATCATATTTCTTAAAACTTGGAGTTTAGACATAGGTTGTGCTTTGTTGTAGAATAGAATAGAATAGAATTATTGAGTTGATTAGCATATATGAAATGTTAGTTATAATGTCATTATTTTTTCTAAATATCACAGTTTTGTTTCTTTTAGAAATTGGCACTGAGAATTTTATAAATTGGTTTCACTTTGTTAATTAATATATACTCAAGAGGTCGCATGTGTTTTGATTAGATTTTGGTTGATTTCATCATTTTGTCTTTAGAATTTTTATATAAACTATAAAGATTAGAATTCTTTTTGGAACATAAAAATATAAGATGTTGTTTCTCAAAAATTATGACCTACTTAGTTGATGAAGTATATAATGTTTATAAATTATAAAATGGATATGAATGAAAATATGTTAAAATATAAAAGAGATATTTTTTGTAAAAAATAATATAAAATATATGTTTTATTAAAATGAACATATATGAAAAGGAATTCATTCGTTTGTTTTAATATAATAAAGTTCAACCATCAAATTATATGCATATTAGCTGTGTCATTTAATATATTTTAGTAATTTTTGGTATTGAAGTATATACTACTAGGAATTTAATATGTCATCTAAATGATAAAGTAGGGGCAATAAAGTAGAATCATTAAAATATTAGTTTTGATCGATTTTATTTCTCATTGAAAAAAAGCCTTAAGTATTATGTTGTAAGATCTTTATGTATTTTTTCTTGTATTATTTTATTTAAGTATTTTGGTGTTATATTATTCAAGGTGATTGTGTCTTTTGGTGTTATTTCTTTTCATTACTCGTGCGTATTAGCAGGTTTTAACAGAACGCAAAACTGTGAGTAGATCTTACTTTTCCCCGTTTTGTCACTTTAACTTTTAGGGTGTTTCATGTGTCGCGTTTCATATGTTTCTTATACTTTTTCAATAAGATGCCAAGTTAAGTGTCATATGTGAGACGTGTGTTCGTATGTTGCATTACTTGTTTCATTAATACGCTATACGTGTTTACCGCTTTGTGTCATGGGTTTTGTAGTTTCGCTTTTCGTCTTTCGGGCTTGAATCGCATCATGGTTTCATAGTGTCGCTTTTCACCTTATGAGGCTTGAATCGCGTCATTGTTTCATTAGTTATGTTACGTTATGTCGTGTTACATTATTTATCTATGTTATGGTTGATTATTGGATTATTTGATTGATGTTACCTGTTACACTTAATATTGCATGTTGAACATTTTTTTTGAATAAATCAACCAAACTTTAGAGTTAAATAAAAACAAATAAAGATTTATTCACCAACTATTGCCGACCCAAATTTCTTTTACACATGAAACAAATACATAAGGTTAATAGCTACTTGAGAAATTAACTTCGAGCCAAGCTCGAGCTTCTCAAGCTCGGGCTCGACTCAGCTCGTTTACACTCTATTTATCACAAGTTTCTTGTTCATCTATGGTCTGCATACACGCATTCAGTCTCCATGGTAACAAAATTCTCTTTTGATCATGACATACTTTTAGTAGATAATGAAGACGAGGAAGCCAATATATTTAATCCCTTCTATTAGAACAAAATTTTTTCTATATTCATGGTTTGCATTACACAATGTTTTATAAAATAGTTTTTAAATCATATCGGGATTGAGCTCTAAAAGAGTTTAACTGTTTGAATCGGGTTATACTAAGCGGTTCAACTGGATTACTAGTTAACCCTATAGTTTCATAAAATACAAATTCATCTAAAAAACTATCCAATCTCAATTAGGATTTATGTACTTGATTAGGGTTTTATCTAAAAAAATAACTATTTTTTTGTAAAATATAAAACATTTTTAAAGCATTTTTATTACTTATAAAGAATATTACATTGGACGAGAGATGAAATATTAGGATGTAAGACACTAGGTTAATTACCGGAAATATGAAAATTCAGTAAAACCTTAATATCGTATTTTATTAAAATTAAAAAATCAAATTTTAATTTATATTGCAAACCGGTTCAACTGTGTGAACCGGTAGAACCGAATTTATCAAATGTACATAAGGCAGATCGTATTCGGATTTTACCAGCCTTTATCGTACCGGTCTCGTATCCAGTATCCCGTATAGCCGGCCAGTTCATATTGGTATTTAAAACAATAGCATTACACATAAGTTAAATGTATGGAAAATTTACTGGTTTTGTAAACAAGAGACTACACAAAATATAATTAGCTATATATTAATTTGCAAAAAAAAAAAAAGAAGACCCTCCTCTCATACAAATACTATTCAATTTTGTTTGACTTTATTTACACTTTTAACTTTTAGTTGCTTTTAACCCTTTCGTTTGTTTTATCTTTTACACTTTTAACTACAATAATTTTTATCTTTTACACTTTTAATCTCATAGTTTCATCTTTTACATATTTGTTATAAACATTTTCTTTTTTTAACCTCAACACGTTTTCACTTTCAACTTTAGTCCCTATAATTTACATCTTTTCACAAATTTATCTTTTTAGATTCGTTCTAAATTTTGCGAATTAATATTTTGCAATGCGCGTACGTGGTTCAACGTTTTTACGTCTATTTTTTTGCGGTTTCACATTTCCGTCGAAACTCACAGGTCCTAAGCCGACTTAGTTATTATTTTCTATGTTTTACTTTTTCGGCCTATTTTTTACGAGTTAACACGTTGTAACGTGTGTGCATGATTCATTATTTTTAGGTTTACTTTTTGTTCGGCTTAATAGTCCCGTCACGAAACATAGATCCTTGATACTAGTATTTTAAAAGATACATATTTAATACATATCTTTTTTTATTTCATTATACACAATAACAATAATGTTATGGTTTATACATGTTAATAATATACCTTACCTTTATAATATCTTAACTTACAGAATAACTATTCATCATATTCTCTGCTACTTTTTCAAATCACAATTATTCATCATACCATTTACAGCACTCCTATTGAAATCTTTATCTCCACATTAATGAAATCTTTATCTCCACCATTAAAAATCTTATTCTCTTTTAATTACTTTTAGTTAAGCATCTCAGGTTTCATTCTCTATCTAAATATTTTTATTATTTTTATCATTACTTCTTTATCCTTCTATCATGCTTGAGGTAGAAACTGAAACTTTTAAGCTACAATCTTTAAAAACTATTCCCATTGGTTCTCTATATAAATACTTTCTTAAAATTATAAAAAAATATAAGGTTTTCCTGCACTATTCGTCAATATCTCTAAAATATAGATAAGGTTTAGAGAATCTACACTAATTCTCTGATCGAGAGTAGTCTTAGGGAAAATAGAGAAAAAAAAATAGATATCATTTTCGATATTTTTGTATTTTCTAAATTACGTAATACTTTTGTTGTTTGAATTTAAAACCTAAGATATTTTTTCCTAGTTTTAAATATAAAAGGTTTTAAATTGATGAAAGGAAAGAGATATTGTTATATTAGACATATAAATGATGCTGTGATGTGTTTTAGAGATAAGAGAAATGTGATGTGACATTGAGAGAAAAAGACTAAAATACCTTTAAATTAAATTGATTATAGGTGATTTGTTAAAATTCTATTGAATAGAAGGAGTTCTCATGGTTCTTGCAACTGGTAGTGGTTCCTTCTTGAACCGAATCCTATATATATATATATATATATATATAGATGCATCTATTTATCATGCAAAAAAGTGTTGGTGGTGTCACACCCCAACCGATGGCGGAAATAATCGGAGTGAGACGACAACGAGATTGTTCATTACTCACAACGCTAATAATGACAATATTTAATAAAATCAAATTTCATTTCAATAATAATTGTCAAGTACAACATCAAAGCAAATACAATACAACAAATTTGAAAAAGCAAATTTAGCCTACGTCTATTGTGTATCTAAGTCCTTGCTATTTGTTTTCATAGCATCCTCTTCATCAACTTGTAACATGTTTTAAAATACAATTCAATGCAAAAGGAAAGGCGAGTACACAAGTTTAAGCATAGCATACGTATACGATTAAAGTTTAAACGAATCCTCATGGCAACTATGATTTTACACGAGCATATACAAGGCATGCAATACTACTACCCAAACCCTTAACGCAAAACACTGTTTTAACATGGCCTCAAGTTTATGCAATGGAGGGGGATGTGTGACTTCCTATAGCGCTATACATGTCAAACGAAGGCTTTGTACAAGTCAATGACTAAAGTATCACATAAAGAATATCCAAGATATAAGCATCAAGTAAGCGTATCAAGTGTTCATGTGTATATGATTGTTTGTGCATTTCATAAAGTTTGATTGTTGTGGTTTTGATATAAGTAAACATGTTACACCCAAAAGTGTTTTAAACGAAAAGTGGGTCGAGTGTACTCACGGTTTTGCTAAGTCTTCAAACTTGGCGAGTTTGCGAAGGTGGTTAGTGGATGGGTTGAGGATTCTATTTACAATGGGGATTTAGGGTTTAGGTAATTAATGAAGTTGGTGGTGGTTGGGGAGTTGTTAGTTGAGTATTAAATGCAAGAAGCACAATCCAACAAACACACTTTTGACCAATCCATGAGCTAGAAACAAGAATCTGCGGATTATGCTATTTTTAGTCCTTGAACTTAGTTTATCTTTCATTTCATGGTAACATTTTCGCATGTTTTCAAGTGTATAATGTATATGTAAGTATATTTTAGGTATCAAGTATGAATGTATGAGTATTTGCACGTATAACAAGTATCGGTTTGTATGTAAACACGTATTTAACAATTAAATGAATGTAATGTATCAGGTATGAATTCTATTACGATCAAAGTCTCGGATTATAAGATTGGGAATGAAATACGAATGTGATATGAATACAAGTTTCCATAAATAGAAATACGATTACACTTTCTAATTAAGGAAAGTATGAAAAAGCGAGGCGTTAAAGGTGGTGAAGTGAAAAAAACCATCTTAAGATAATGTAGAGATCTCAATTTCAAGTCTTGGCTCCACCACTAAGATTTTATTTTATTTTTTAATTTATTTCCCCTTAACCACAATTTTAGGCTTAGTTCTTTTTTGTCGTCCAGGGCCTAAACTTTTTAAAGAGTTATCGGGGACGGGGACGGCTCTGATTATTTTCCCTGAATGTGAAACGAAAGGGTGCCACGTACTCACAACGGCACAAGCACACCGCGCCAACCTTGTCTGGCGTGGCCGTGAATTTGTTCCAGTGGTTGTGACCACAACGTGAAGGATACGTAAGTGAAAGATGAAAAAAATATCAACAATAAGCCAATAAAATCACACGATTTAGTCAACCATCTCACTTTCACATTCACCAACCATAACATCCCTCAAGTAAGAGTGAATGTGACTACATCTCCACCAACATCACGTAACTTTCACATTCACATTCACTTACCATAACCTGTAACTTTCACATTCACTTACCGTAACCCATAGGTTAAGCCACAACCCTTTGGTATGCATATACAACATGACTCATTTAGTTAATTATCTTTAAAATTGTTTAACATGCAAGAATAGATGGCAGAATGGAATTAATCATTGTAAGGGAATACGTAAAATGAGTGTTTGGTTAGTCAATGGAATTGAATCAAGCATCACACGTAGAGAACCACATTCCTTCTAAACACCTCAAATTCATTCCTTTCACTCATATGTTATCTATTCATTACATTCCCACTCTCACCATTCATCACCACCACCCACCCACCACAAAATTTATCCTTTATTTTTTCTTGCCTATTATTATCCCATTCAATCTCACCGGATTCCAACTATTATTATCTTATATCATTATTAATCTTCTCCGTTCACCTCAGTCCACCAATCCCATATCGACAACCACTTCTCATTTCCCAATCACTTGTTTTATAAATATTTAATACTTAATTTGCTGACGTTAATACGATGAATTTACCAAAAGGCGGTGCGAGACTCACATGGCCGGTGCTGTTTAATTTGTGATGTCTCTCTCTCTTTCACTCACACCCCACCATGTGTACGATGAAATGCGCCTATGAATATTATCATTTATATATCTATATATATGTGTGTGTATATATATATGCTGATGTTTGGATGGTTAAGGTTCATCTTCAAGAAGTAAGAATAACCTCAAACTCACTAGTCACTACTCACTACACTTTTGCTGTTCTTGTTTATCTTTGTTTGAAAAGTTGAAAAGTCAACGCACCACACTAATCATTTAGGTTTCTTGATCTTGTTGTTCTAGTGGACCAATGGGTAATTGGGTATGTTTTTGTTTTCATATTATGTGTTTCTTTAGTATAAAAATGGGATTTTTATCCATTTCAAGTGTTACAGATCTGATATCTTTTCTTGATCTTTTTTTATTATTTTTTGAACTTTTTTTGTTGACTTATTACAGGATGTGGGTGAGATTATGAAAGAAAAAAGAAAGAAATCTGACAGAAGAGAGTGAGCATATGCAACCAATGTTAGATTTAATCTTGATGTTTCGGTTCGAGTCGCGTTCGGGTCAAGTCAGTTACTGGTGAAGCAAATAAAACGTGTCAGCAAAAGAATTGGTCCATGTTGACCGAGTAGTATGGAAAATCGTAGGATTGCATATTGACATGATGAGATAATGGGTAGTAATGCAACATATTACGTGGAAAGTTTGTTTAGTTTAGTTTTATTTGTTTTCTATTTAAGTAGCAGGAGTAGTATGTTTTCAATAGTCCTTTTAGTTGTAATTTCTTTTGAAGTTTAATTTAATACACAGAAAGAGTACGTAAATTGTGTGTAGTGTGTGTTCACAAAGGGGCCTGAACCAACAACCAATTGTATAGATTGTATACATTTGTTGGGATTATGCATGTGTTCACTTCTCTTGCTGTCAGCTAGCTCAACTCACAAAGCCAGTGGAAACAACTACAGTAACATAAGTTTTTATTGTTATTGTTACATATCTCTTAATTTTATGTGTTTTTATAATCATTTTATGTGTACTGTGTGTGTTATAGTGGATAAGAAGAAAGAATTGGAAGTGCAGAAAAAGTAGTGACACCTGGCACCATCACCATTCACCACAACCTACTGTCACCACATCACTGTATTCAATGGGAAAGGCTGCAAGTTATGTTGACTAATTACACATCTTTAATTAACTATTTTGACTCTTTTCATGTTCTTGAAGAGTAAAAATGGAAACTTGATAAGATTCAAATGAAGAAGGTGAAGAAGATGATCTTGGGTACTTTAGGTAAGAATATTTATATGCATTTTATGTACCTTCTTGTTAATTTTGTACTATTAATCATTATTGATTTACTATTTAATGTGCTTCATACGGATTTATTTTTTTTAATATTATAATATTCAACTTTGGAGTCTGAAATCATGTACTTCTTCTTGATGAAGAGCAAGAAGAGGGTTTTTGTTTTCTTGATATTATTAACTATATAGGTACTTCACCATCTCTCCATTGTTCTTTTTCAAGATTTTCACCCAAATCTAATACCCCCATCTGATTTCATGATTTCTTACTGGTCTAAAGTCAACATGGGTCTGGTTGATTTTGGGTAAAAAGTTTATATTTTTCTTTAAATAGATGTCTAATCAACTAGGGTTTCATTTGCAGGTCACACTAAAATGGGATTTTAGAAAAGAAAGAAAAAAGTCTTTTCTTTTTTATTTTTATTTTCAGGTTTGGAAACAACATGACTGCTCAAAGATGCATACAATCAAAGAGAAATTTTCAGGCAGGTTAGTGTGTATGTGCTACCTAAAAATTAGTTTATTTGGGTTTAACTTAATTAAAATGGTCTATAATTCTCTATCTTATATGCTTATTTGCCTAGAGTGATTTAGGGTTTAAGCATAAGTCTTCCTATGAATATTGTTGCTTGCTTGGTGTTTTGGGGGCAAGACACAGCTTCTTCTGGAGATATCTTAGGGATGTGTGTTACTGATTATTTTTTATAATATTGTGTGATGATGATATTTAGTTAGTGGTGTTTCATATTGCTAGGATTTTTAGTATATAATATAGATGATTCATTGCCTGTTTTGGGTCAATAATTTCATGGAAGTGTTTCTATTATTATACTATTTAATGGAACCATTTTTAAAATTTCATCATAAAATATATGCTTGTTGGAGATTACTGTTTTATCTTTAGTAATCTTGCTGTTTGTTATAATTTAATTTGGTGATTAATTGTATTATTTATAAACCGTTCGTCTATATCGCATGCTGTGAGTGACTCAGTATAGTTGTTAGCCTCTTTGGGGGGGAAGGTATTTTTGTTTAAGATGATTTTGACATGATGATTTCATTGTTCATCTTCAAGTAAAGATGCAGCGGCGATACCACCATAAATCTAGTAAATTTTCTTCACAGTTAGTCGTCTAGAAAGTGCCTCACACTTAGGCTGGTATTGAATGGATCATTATGTAGATGCATTAAGCCATGCGCTTGTAATGTATGCTATGCAATTGATACATATATAGGTGTGTAACTAATATAGGTGTTGTTCATCATTAGTTGTAACTAGTAACATCTCATGACTTTATGCCTTCAACTGGGATGACCTCGGTATTGGTACCGAAAATCGTCAAATATGGGTACCAGTACCTGTATCGAAAATGATCGGTACGTAAGACACTGGTATTTGAAGGTAAAATTCGGTAAAATATCAGTACTGTACCGAAAGTACCGGTACCGAAAATATATTTGGTATCGGTACCCAGTACCAAATGCTCATCCCTACCTTCAACCATGTTCTTAACCCAAATCTTCAAAAATAAAAACAGGAAATTTGTATGAAAGGCAATAGTAACAATTTAAAATTACATAAAAGAATTTAATTAATTGGTACTAATAACTAACCCCTCTAAAAGTATTTCAGTTTCTTTCACAATTGGATGAGATTGAAGTAAACAAGAGTATCTTCATCTTCATGTGCAAATGTTAGACCTTGCAATCATAGTTAGATGCCAATCTTCTGAATTTGGATTCAGATTTTTTTAAGATATGTGCTATGACACAAATTATGAAGTTCGAGCCACTCGAGAGCACAATAAAAAAGAATTGCTTCATTTTAAGATGGTTTTGACTTGGTGATTTATTACAGAAATTAGTATCTAGTTAGGTGTATTAGTGTCAAAATGGAAATACTGAGTAGGGGTGTGCATGGGTCGGTTTTGGCCCAAAACCATAATCATAATCAATCAGTTATGGTGGTTTCGGTTAATCAGGTTTTGGGCCTAGCTAAAGATTACTAAAACAATATAATCGTGCATCATTTGGGTCTAAAAGTTTGGGCTTGTAATTTGTACATATAATAAATTGTTATTTCTATGTACTAGTATATTGCATAGCATTTAAAATACATTAAATCTAAAATATTAACACCTATTATAACCAAATATTAAACAAAATGATACGATATAATCCTTAAGTTTAAATAGACGTTCCACCAAAATAATTTGATATAACCCATAAATGCAAACAAATGTTCAACCAAAAACATCAAATATTGAAAAAATGAGGTAAAAGTCCAAAATCCAACAAGGATATTGCTACATGTTGGTTAGGTTCGATTATGACGGGTATGAAGACGCTGCTAACCATAACTGACCCGCTACATTCGGTTATGGTCAGTAAAGTCGGTTTTTTGCACACCCCTAAGTCTAAGAGCATGGGGAGATGTATATTTCGGTCACTTTTTTCTAATAATATAAGTCGAATGTGGTTTTATTTATTTATTATTTTTTATTATATTTAGTTGTTGTTTGTTCGTCTATCGTTTGTTTTGGAGTTGGGGGTCTTACCGGAAACACACTCTCTATCCCTAGGTGGTTGTTGTATAAGTTGAGTATGGTGTTAATAGCATGAGGGAGATGTACATAAAAGGACATAGCTGTCCTAGTTTACCACTTATTATGATACATTCCTAAAGAATATATTACAAAACTTCTGTTTGACTTTTGAGGTCAAACTAATTAATGTTTAAACTCTATAATTAATAATAAAAATTTTGTAAACCCCAAGGAACATGTTATACTTTACTCCAGTATGGTAGTATATATTCATAAGTTGAACTGCAGAACAGATACTAGAAATAGAAATAGAAACATGTCATGTTATTTTTTCAAGATATTGCATACCTTAAGTTTATTTTGTAAAATAAAGATTTACCAGGAATTGTGTGTTTACTAATTAGTTTTGTGGAAACTAATTGTGTTATACTGTGTGTTCACTAATTATTTGCATGATTCGTTATTTCGTTTAACACATGTTAGTTACTGCTATCTGCTGAGACTCTTAAGTTTCACTTTAAACTTACATGTTTTGTATTAAAAATCATTATACATTATACATCATAGGTTAAAATTGACACAGTTTCCCTAGGTTCTTTACTATATTTACTGCCCATTAAATTAAGAAAGAAAAAGGAAAAAGCATTGGTTTCTATATATAATGATCTTAACTTGATTCATATTATATGAAATTTTTGGGTGTAGAAGTGCATATCGAGTAATTCGCATATTAGACATGAATGTTGATGTAAATTCCCAAGGATATTTACCGGTTCACTTGAAGACTTTTTACATAATTTTAATAAAATTATTTACTAAAAATTGGGGATTTTACTAAGAGATTGTGGGTGCATTTTATCAATTTGACAATGATCCTCGAAGACATTGTGGGCAGATGATTAGTAGCATTTGTATATATAGGTACAACATATATACACTAGGATATGAGGATGTATTTGGCTAAAGATAGACCATGATGTGTGTTTGTTTTTCTACTATAGTTTATGTTGTTATGCAATTCAAGTACTTAGAAAAAGGAAAGATTTAATTATGTTGTTTTAGGATTTGATCCGCTAAAACTGTTAATATAATATACTTTTGTTGTTTCTCTTTGTTGATGTGTAGAGCAGCCCCAACTTTTATTTGCGGGGCTTTATTTGCATGGTATAAGTGATAACAAGGACCCATATATATCCTAGTTAGTGTTGATAATGTGGAAACTTAATTATGAACCCTAATTATCTACATGTGCCCATGCCTAAACTTTAACTTATGTTTCAATGATATGTGCTTCTATGCAGTTAATATCGGTGATATATCACTAATATATTGGTTATCGGTCCCCATGTCAAATATCGGTACCGATATTATATGTGATATTGACCGATTTTTCACAATATCAGTACCTTTCGTCTTGTTCCTACCATTTATCTTTCTTCTTGTTGCTGCTATTAGTCCTTTCGTCTTAGTCCTACCATTCATTTTTCTTCTTATGCTGCTATTAGTGTTTTAAGTTTAATTATTAGTGTTAAATGTTGGTGTTTTAAGTCTTAGTTAGATCTTACTTGCTACAATTGTTAGTGTTTTTCAAGTTGCAAAATGTTAATTTGTTAATGGTAGGAGAGTATACCGAATTGTCAGTGTTAGATTGCTATATCCAATGTTTTCACAGCCGGACCGACGACCGTCCGGTCCATGCTATCTGAACGCTTTAACTTAAATTGGCCGGTTCTTGAGGTTTTCCGGTTGAGCCGTTAGCCGGCAATCGGTGGCGGGCCAGATTTTCTTATTTTTTCGTTTGCGGTGGCATATAGGGAGTAGGAACGAGAAAAAAGGTGAAATCGAGGAGTCGTAGATACAATTGCAGAGTTTCATATGTTGTAATAGCTTGAAAATAACGAATCCACTGGAAAAGTACCAATTTTCAACTATTGATGACGCTCTGGATCCATAAGAATGACGACTGCAATATGTTGTAGGGTTTCGATACTGAACCGAAAAGAAAAGAAAAGAAGTAAAATAGGAATGTGGATTAGGTAGAGTGATGTAGGTTTAACGTTTCTTTGTATTTTAATAAGCCCATAAATTTCATTTTTCTATAATATGTAAGAATAAGGTTATTATTATTTAAAAATACAATTGCAACTTTATTTTTTAAAATATTCTGTATTTTCCTAAATAATAATTTGAATATAAGGTAATCTAGTTCACGTAATCGGTTTGACCGGTTGAACCAGTGAACCGGTAGAGTGACCGGTTACGATTTCATTTTTCTATAATATGTAAGAATAAGGTTATTATTATTTAAAAATAGAATTGCAACTTTATATTTTAAAATATTCTGTATTTTTCCTAAATAATAATTTGAATATAAGGTAATCTAGTTCACGTAACCGGTTCGACCAGTGAACCGGTAGAGTGACCGTTCGGTCACCGGTCCGGATTTTAAAAACATTAGCTATATCTATAAAATCTGCAGGATATTAAAATTCCGATTTCCCACCGATATATCACTGCGATAAATTTGGATCTCATTCTCTAAAGTATACTTTATAAAAGTGTAAGAAGAAGATGTATTTGATCTAGCTAGATTCCTATGTTGTCAAAGTGCCTAGACGCACAGGCCGTGTCCGGACCTTAGGCGCTTAAAACAGGGCTTCTATAATGGCGTATAGTATAAAATACCTTGTTTAGGGGTTTTAGAGATGTTATATGGTTGTTTAGGACTTGTTTATGGCTCACTTAGGATGTTTAGGGGTTTCAGTTGACTTTTAGCCTGAATATGGCCTAAAATTGCACCTAAGGTGCGCCTCCATAGATGAAGCTTTATTGGGGCCGGAGGTACCCGACTCCCACCGATTTTTCGCTCTAGTGTTGATTATACCGAATTTCTCGAATTTTCGCTTTTGTAGTCTAAAATATTGATTTTATAAGAGTCCGACCCCTACCGATTTGGATTTTGAGAGTCTGGCCCCACTGAGTTTTCGTTCAAGCTCCGTCACTGTGTGCCTCACCGATCACAGCGCATTTGGTGCGCCTCACTGTGCGTGCCTCGTGCGCTTTTAACAACATAACTAGATTCTACCTTAAACCTCCTACACATTGCATCATGTAAAATCTTCAAAGTACGTGTAGTACTTGCTGATATGTGTAAGAAGAAGATTCATTTGATTTAGATAGTACCTTGGATGCGTGGAACATCGTATTTTAGGAGTTCTCATTTGCCTCTTTTGTGGACAATAAAATGTATTAGTAAAACTAGTACAAGGCAAGGTGTTTCTCGTTTTGTTATAGGCTTGGCTCTAGTGAATGGTCCTAAGTTGTTGATCTTACATGTATTGTATTGGTGAGTTTCAGTGTATTTTAATCTTGATTTTTGTAAATTTTAATCAAGTTCTATTCTTTCTTCAACTCTTTCCCTTCTAGACAAGATTTTAAAACTTTGTTGTATATATCTGGTTACAAATTTACATTGCAAGTTACTCATAAAACTTGAATTTATTCATCAATTTGCTATTTTATTCTCATTTTCTTGTATTCTAAATATTTTTATCTATTTTTACAGTTTCATAAAGAATTATGTAATGCCATCATGACCATGGGCACAGGGGATCATCCTGCAACAAAACAGGAATTTAGGGCTTCGATAACAAGTGGACTTGGCTCCGGCTTTCAAGTTAGAGAAGGATGCCCGAATGGCATACGATTCCTCCACCCTTGCTTCGGAATGCGGATTTTGACCACAAATCTAGTGTGGACAACATGACAGTTATTCTTACAAATGTGGTTCACCATAGAAGCCATCTTAAACATGATCAGACTGTTCTTACCCTTCAAAACTTGCAAATTATGTAATTGCCCCTGGGAGTGTAGAACAAGACTTGCAACCATCACATTATGTGGACGCTAGAGGAGGGCCTTTTAGCAAACAATTGTTCTAAAAGAAACTCACCCGTGATCCATAAAAGCTGCTTTGAAGTTTTTGCAACAATAGTTCTATTGGGTGAGGATCAAAACAGATATATTTGTCCTTAACATTGCGTTCGATTCCCATGAAATGTAAGAGAAAGCAAAGAAATTAATAGACGGAACGCATGTTTTAAATATTATAGCTTGGTTTGGCTTGTTTTGTCCAACAATCTCCGTATTCTTCATCTTTCAAACATGTTTGATGGTTCTTTTTCCTACTTTTAATGATTTCTAGCGAATGGATCCGCTAATAGGTTTATTTTTCGGTGAATATTATAGTGTGTTTTGATGCAGGTCTTTGTTCGCTGGTTTAACCTGTGGCTATCCAACGTCGTCTACAGTCACGAGCGTATTGGGTCGTCTTTTGCCATTGAGTTACCCTGAGTAGTCGGGCATTGATTTCGTTGGTCATGAAAAAAAAAGTAAAAAAGTTACCGTCTCATAATAGGGGTTTTAATATTACAAAGTTATTAAAAATTAAATTTAAAATAAAATAAGACTAATGTTTTTACAAAGTGACACGCCGGACACACAAATGCTCCACTCTCCCCCCTTCGTATATGTCGTTTTTGGTTGTTCGTAGCCATAGACAAATGGTTCTCTCTTCTCCTTTGTGTTCTTGACTTGCCGCTTAGGCACTTATGATTTACAAGGGCCAAGAACGATAACGGATTCTTATATTGAAATGCTCTAACAAGTGTGGATCTATTTTACGGGACTTTTTGAAAGTAAGAATGGAGTAAGAACATATTTATGGTTGCAAGATTTGATTTCTATACCTCGTCCAAAGAAATCAAGGTACCTACCGATCCAACCACCACTATTTTATATAAAATAGACAAATATAGTGGTTGTACATCTTTTATTAAGCTTTCATTTATTATAATTTGTACATATTATACTATAATTCTATACTTAAACTAGTTTTTGTCTCGCGCGTATTGCAGGGCATTAAGTCGAATATTTCTCTCTCATAACATGTGTTTCGGTTACTTGTACATACTACTCATAACACGATCTCAAAAAAAATTATATCGAGTCAACCAATTAAAACAAAACACCCATACTTTTGCTAAAAAAAACTAAAACGTGGAAAGACTATAATTTTAAACTGGGCGCAAAATTGTAATATAGATGAGTATATGCCAAGGATGTCTGGATGAATAAAAATTACACTTATGCCCGCACACGTTGCGGGCCGTTAAATCGAATATTTCTTAGTTTCATAACATGTATGCATGTATTTAGGTTACTTGTACATACTACTTATAACACGATCTAAAAATACACCGAGACAATCAATTAAACAAAAACATTACAATACTTTTGCTACAAAAAAGTAAAACAATAAGAAGTGTAATTTTGAGCTTGGAGGTAAAATAATTATTTGTAAAGATCAATGAATGAGTGCTAGACAACTACTTGACACTATAAAAGTTACATTGTGTCAACCAAGAAAAATAAAACACCACTATAGTTTTGCAAAAAAAAAAAAAACTAACACGATGGCAAGATCACAATTTTTTACTGGGTGAGAAATCATAATATTTCAAATGAGGGCAAAATCATAATTTTGAACAAAGGGCAAAATCCTAATTTTAAGCCGGGGCGAAATCATAATTTTATTTTGAACTGGGGGCGAAATCGTAATTTTGAACTAAGGTCAAAATCGTAATTTTGAGCTACGGGGAAAACATAATTTAATTCGAATTGGGGACAAACCGTATTTTTGAGCTAAGTGTAAAAACATAATTTTATTTTGAATGAGAGGCAAAAACGTAATTTTAAACTGATGGTAAAACCGTAATTTTAAATTGGGTATTAAATCATAAATTAGTTGGGTCAATAGAAAAGTGACAGGCCAACTGCCTTCACTATTCCCCTAACTTGTAAATGTATATCTAGTAATAATAATAAATATTCCCCTAACGTGTATATCTAGTAAATAAATAAATTTATACACACCCGTATTAAATTAATATACACACCTTATCATTTATTTGAATTTGTATATATTTACTATATTTACATAGTGTCAGGTAGGGGTGTTCATCGGGTTTTTTCTTCGGGTTTCGGGTTTTTGGGTCGGGTTATTCAGGTTTTGTCTAGGGAAAATTGACCCGATAACCGATCCATTTAAAGTTCGGGTTAGTCGGGTTTGGGTTATTCGGGTTCGGGTTAGTTCGGGTCAGGTTATTCGATTTTCAGGTTTAGATGTAAAATAAAAAATAAATGTTTTTTTTACAAAATATCATCAAAATTCATATTGGTACTTTAAAAATATCATTAAAGGTCAAACATTATTTGACAATATGCTATCATAATATTTAAGAGTCCCAAAACTTAATGTTTCATGTATTAAAGACTCCATACCAAAACACTTTTATAAGAAAAAAACAATAATCTTTGGGTTTTTATTGGGTTTGGAGTTTCGGGTTTTTCGGGTCGGGTTGTTCGGGTTTTTGGTGGGGAAAAAGTGACCCGATAACCAAACCATTTAAAGTTCATGTTGGTTGGGTTCGGGTTTCTCGTGTTTGGGTTTTTCGGATATTCGTTAATTCGGGTTCGGGTGGCTTTGAATTCGGGTCAGGTTTCGGGTTTTGGATAAAAATGAACAGCCCTAGTGTCAGGCAGCTGTCTAGCACTCTTTCAATGACCCAACCAATTTACGATTTTAACCCTGATTTTAAATTACGATTTCGCCCTCATCTTAAAATTACGTTTTTGTCCCAGTTTAAAATAAAATTATTCTTTTGACCCCCAACTAAAAATTACAATTTTGTACCCTGTTCAAAATTTCGATTTTATCTCAGTTTAAAATTATAACTTTGCCCCAGTTCATAATAAAATTATACTTTTGCCCTAGCTAAAAATTACTATTTTGCTTTCGGTTTATAATTGTAATTTTGCCCTTAAGGTCAAAACAATCAAATTATAACATACTTTTATGCATTATAATTTAACTAGTTATGAAAAAAATCCTCCTGAGACCGGTATATGAATACATCTACCTATTTCGTTACTGGTCTATTATTTAAAACACTAACTAAGAAAGAAAAAAAGTTATTAACATGCTACTAGTAATTAATTTTATACGTGTCTGGTAACGGGGTATTTAACTATAATTTTATACATGCTTCTCCAACTCCTTTGCTATAGCCTCTTATCTCTTTAAGATTTTTTTTCTCCATGACAAAGTTAGTATAAAAAATATATTTAATTTCTTAATCATGTTAATAAAACATTAAAAAAAAGCATACAAATAGAAGATCTGGGGGAAGAAAAGAAATTGAAGGAGGAAGGAGTCGAGTTGTTTGTTATTTTTCAAACCTTAATTCTGATTGGCTGATTGCTACAATGTAAGAGTAGGAAATCTTTACACTAATTTGGTGAGAGATATTATTCTATTTATATATGCCTAGTTTAAGTTCGGGTGTGATACAGGTTATATAAAAGAAATGCTTCTTATGAATTACACATAGATGTAGATGGTACTATACTCACGATTGGTTTATGTGTTACAATTATTTTACGTATTTTAACACCCCACTACTCTTTAACACGAAAAGTATATAATAAGTCGGATCCCGTGAGTAGATATAATCCATAGAAAAAGACTTTATAAGTACTTAACTAATTAAACCTCACCATAACCTAAATCCAAGTGTGTAACATGTTTAAAAAAAATTGTCACGGTTAACTAAATTAACTACCACAAATCTTATAGATTAGGTTCATACTGAAAACAAGGACAAAAGATCAATTACCAGAACATATGCGCCTTATTGAACATGATCGTTACAATTAGCTACAGGGGTGGACATACCTTAGACGCAGGGGTAGCCTCCGCTACCCCTTGGCGCTCCGCCGGTAGTGTAAATTTTGGAAAAATTTGACCTTTTAGACGTTTTTTTCGATTTCGTTACATCTTTTCTATAAAACGTTACCCCTGCGAATATTTTCTAGATCTGCCACTGATTAGCTAACTGTTAATTACACCTTCTAATGTATTATTTCAGTATTGAACACTTGCAGCATATAACAACTTAACACTACTCAAAATTCTCACTCTCAGGCATAGAATTATACAATTAAACATGAAACTGGATATTCAAAAAGATCGATAACAAAACCATAAAAATAAATTAAACCGTTAAATACGTGTAGATAAAAACTCATTCATTGACCTCTCAACAAGTTAGGGTTTGTGTAGACCTTGCATAATGTTGATTTCGGGTAAAAAGTATTTTAGCGACAATTGAATCTAAAAAGGCCTTAGTTGAAGGACACATGAACATCGATTATTTTGCTTTCTTACAATGCATAGATAAAGATTTTATGAATACAAAAAGTTACAATAATTACAAACTAATTTAGCCTTTTTAATTTGGTTCCAACAAATATTATTTTTGAGATAATTAATTATATGTTTGGATGTTTTATATGTTTTAAGAGTAACAACACCTCCAAAATACATGGTCTAGACTAATGGTGCAAACGAGCTGAGCCAAGGCAAGTTGAGCCTGAGCTCACTTGATTCGAAGGTTGTTTTAAAGCTCAAGCTTGGCTTGGGTCGTGTATTAGGTATTAATTAATTTATATTAATTATAATAATTATTTTATATAAATCTATATATAACATAACACATATAATTATTTTGATAGTTTTATAAATAGTAGTTATAGATATTTAATATACTCATTAAAATTATATAAATATTAGACTCATTTAAGTTTGTGAGTCAGCTTGAACTCAATAAGTAAAGCTCGGGCTCGAACACATTTACCAAGCACATTTATCTTTAGGCTCGGGCAAAACTCAAGTTCGTTGATGCTCAACTCATCGAAAGCTATTTTTCAAGTCGAGCTCGAGTAGCTCACCTCGTATACACCCTAGTCTAAATTAGAGGTGCAAACAAGTCGCGCCAAGCCCAAGCTCGGCTCATTTATTATCTATTAGTTATTATATTAAATAAAAATTAATAGAATAAAAAAACCCATTTAGGCTTGGGAGCTTGGCAAGTGAAGCTCGAGCTTAGGCTCATACTTGTTTACTAAATAACCTTTATTTTAGGTTCGAACTCGGTTCGTAAACACGTTAGATAAGCTCAGCTCGACTCGTTTACTAAACAACTTTAAACAAGGGGTACATATTATTAAATATTAATAAAACTAATGTTACATCAAGGCTCGTTACGAGCTTCATTAAGCTCGATGAATAAATGAGATTTGTTTTATGCTCAAGTTCGGCTCAGACTCGATAAGGCTCCACTTACCGATCAAACCCCTAAGAGTTGAAACCGTGTGAAGGAAGACCCCACACGTGTGAAAGCTAACGTAGAACAAGTAGGGTTTATATATACACTCTCGTCCCCCTCACCATTCTTCCTCTTTCTCCCACCACAACCCTCACAAACCCCAAATCAATCAATCAATCAATCCATACACATCCACCGCCACATCAATCTGCCGTATTTCAACCACCCATCACAACTAATTTCAATCCACCATGTCTGAAACCATGACCATACTTAACAATAATAGTAATAATATTATCCTCACACAAAACCCTATTGGTTTCAACCAAGAAACCCCAGATCACGAACCCAATCAACCGTTGGCTCCGGTGGATGTTTTTCCGTTTCGAAGGATTGAGTTTCATCTAGCCAGGAAGCCGTTCACCGGGTTTAGTAACGGTGGCGGCGATGGGAGTTTTCGGCTCGAAACGCTTAACCCGGTTGCGGCGAGTAGTAGTGGAGTGACGAATGTTGATGAGCAGAGAGTCGGGTCGGGTCGGAAAAGAGATGTGGTGGAGATGGAAAACGGGTTGGATCCGGAACTTGGTTTTGGGATTAGTTTCAGTTTCAGGAGGATTGTAAGTTTCTTGGTTTACTTTTGGAAAATACTTTTTTTTTTTATTTTTTTTATATTATTGATTGGTTTAGTTGTTTATAAGTGTAGAGGATTGGTATGTGAATGATTGGATTGTGAATAAGAAATGTTATACATGTAAATGTTTGTAGGTTTGGTAAATATAGGTTTTATTAGTGTACACTACCATTAAACTGTCAGTTAGACCATTCGGTGCGGAGGGGCATGAAAATGGGGCGTTATGTGACATGTGACAGCCACGTCAGCACGGTGAGAAAAGTGGCGTGGTGCAAAAAAGGGAGGAGTGGAACAGGGCGTGGAAAGTGGCGTTTATAAAAATAAACATTAACCAATCAAAACCAACCCAAAATCCACCCACCAATGAAGCTCCACCACCTCACCCACACATTTGCCTCCACGCCGGTGGAGATCCTCAAGCCCCAACCACAACGCAGTGCTCCACGCGGGACACGGGGTGGTTAGCTTGGCATGGACTGGCTTCCACGCTGGATTTCTACGCCCACGCTTTGTGGTCTTAGGACAAATAAGCTGCACAAAAGATATGTGCCGGATATATGTCGTTTTGCAACTTTCATGGGGTATAGCGGGTGAGAACAGGCAAAGTTAGAAAAGTATATCGTAAAGGAAACTGGTTGAATGTTTTTAGAGTCGCCTAAAGTTTATGCAATGCCTAATTAGACATGTCAGCCTAAAGCAATTCTGACCCTTCACTTAACCCATCACTCTGTTTGTCTGCTTTCATGTGTATCATTTATATGTTTTTGGGTCAAACTTGTTATTCATAATCTAGTTGAAGTGCTCAGTCTATTAGTATTTTTATTTGCTTTTTATCGGAGTCAGTAATGTTGCATTTATATCTCTTTTATAAATAATTTATACTTTTCAGTTTCTATTTTTTCAAAATTTAGTGTGTTGTGTTTTGTTGACTACGTGACGATAAGCTGTATAACCAATTCTTAATTTTTTATTCTACCGAGCATCTGAGATGTGTTTTGTTTGTCATTGGCATAGCTTTGAACCTTGCATTGGGCTTTTCAGTTACGTGTCTATTACGTTTACTTCATTCCAAAACTTCAACGGGTGGTTAGTGGTGCAGTGGTAATCACTTAATTCCCTTCTAGGAGAGTCCTTGGGACTGATTATTGCTTCCATTCGTTGTCTACCATAACCTCTTGAATGCCACCTGGCTAACGCAAACTGCGATTTATCTAATTGTGTTGGTTAGCAGGATATTGGTGGGCTCCGTGAGTTTTTTTAAACCAAATTTCCGGTAACGGGGACATTGAATATTTTTTGTGTTAATTATACTTGAGGGTTTTTTTTATATTTTGTTTGACCTTAAACTTTATTGTTTATTGTTCTTTTCTTTTTTGGAATTATTTTTCTATTATTGTTTTTGTTATCCTTGTGCACCCTTTTCATATCTAGGTTTTATTTCCGTGCGGATATATGTTTTTATTATTAAGTTGTTGGTCATGTTTTTTTTTTGGTTTTCTGAAATAGTCATCACATATATACAAGATTTATATATCTTTATTAAACGATCACCGAAAGTAGATATTTGATGTATGGGACCCGTTTGATCAAATCTAGTAAAATGTCGGTGGGGTGGGGCAGTTTTGGGGCTGCGAATATGGGTGTGCGACAGTATGAATCCGGACTCTCCCGTTAGCAAAAAGTTGAGAATGAGTACCCAAAATTGGAGTTTATAGTTCCATTTTTGAATTGGGTATAGTTATCGATAGCGAAGATAGTGTTTTCTATCGCGCTTCGTAGTGAATCGACCATATCTCGCAATATGTTACTTAGCGACTCCATAGCGTGAATATAGCGGGATTCAGACAAACATTTCCGGCTCCGGTGCTGTAATATCTGCCGGAAAACACAGGAAGAAGAAGAGAAGAAAAGCGGCTGCGTGTTTTGTGTTTTAGCTTTTTAGTGTTTAATAACTTTATGGATTTTAACCTTTAACCCCTCTATCCTTTCACTAGTTAACATATAGTCCTTAATACTTGTAAAAATTTACGTAAAAGTGTAAAATTAGTTTGTGTATTTTAACATTTAACCTCCTCTTTTTTCACTAGTTTACATTTGTTACTTCAACTTAAAAATTTGTACATAAAAAGTTTAAAATTAACATTATATATGTATAAAAAAGTTATAATTAGCTATTTTTTATTTCTTAAATTTTTAACTACCTCATCGCTAAGCGCTATTTCGTCACTATCGCTACGTAGCATATAGGTACCTCGTCGCTATTTGCTATCGATAACTATGGAATCGGGTCAGTTCCGATCTGTACTTGAACCGGCATGAAACATTGGGCTGTGAAAAGGGAAAAAGATCATCATAGTAACCTTCGATCATAGTTTTGACTTTTGTCCCAAGTTTTGACTTTGACCTAAGTCTTCACTTTATTCAAGTTTTGAATTCGGTTTTCGTTTGTCTGGATTTCCTTTTAAGGTAATTGGGTAAATTTGGATATTCATGTGTTTTTTTATGTGAAATCTAAAGGGTGCTGGTTTGGAGAATCTCGGGAACACTTGCTTTCTAATTCAGTACTACAATGTTTAACGTATACCGAGCCTTTAGCTGCATATCTACAAAGCGGAAAGCATCAAGTTACTTGTAAGTGTTTGACCTACATTTAAGTCAACAAAATAAACACTCACCGGTGTCTGACTAAGACTGACCTCTATTTACGTTATGCAGGTCGAAAATCCGGATTTTGTGCTTTATGTGCTATTCAGAAACACGTCAGTCGGGCCCTACAATTATCAGGGAGATCATTGGCGCCCAAGGATCTGGTTTCAAATTTGCGTTGTATCCTACAATAAGTTTATGTTCATTACTTTATTGATTAATTTAAAGATTTTGTTTTCTTCATTCCAGAAGACCAAAGTTTTTAATTTGATCCCTAGCTTTCCAAAAGTACAGAGATGATCCTTGTGGTTTGTAATTTGTAACGCATTTAGTCCCCAAGTTTTGCCAAAAGTACATGGATGGTCCCTGTGGTTTGCACTTTGTAACGCATTTAGTCCCTAACTTGGACCAGCTGAAACCTTTAGATTTGTTAGCTGGTGACTAAATTTGTTACAAAGTGCAAACCACAGGGACCATTTGTGTACTTTTGAAAAGCCAGGGACCAAATCCAAAATTTTGATCAACCATATGGAGTACTAGAGTAGGGACCATTCGTGTACTTTACTCTTTTTTTTATTGAAAACTTTAAGCCCACTGGATTGAATTGTCATTCAGATATTTGAATATTCTTAACCGCATTATTAGGTATATCTAGGACTTTTAGGAATTCACGGCAGGAGGATGCACATGAATACATGGTAAACTTGTTGGAGTCAATGCACAAATGTTGCTTACCTAATGGAGTGCCTAGCGAATCACAAAGTGCGTACGATAGAAGTTTGGTTCACAAGATATTTGGTGGCCGTCTTCGTAGTCAGGTAATTAATCTTGGTTTTCTGCATTAAAAATACACTTTGGTGACTTTTGGTATGTCGTTTACCTGTTAGTATTAAAACATAAATGGTTTATGTGTTTTTTAAATTATTGAGAAACTAGTTTTTTTACCCGCCATGTGTTGCGGCGGCGGCGTACGCGACTTGATAGATTATAGATCACAATCAACCCAACTCGTTTTGAACAAATTTTATGTTGACGCGTAGAGTAATTCGAATTTATATCGTTGAATGAAAATCTATTATATTTGACTCCACTTTTTTCAAACAAAATATACGTCGAGACGTAAACCAACTCAAAACATACATAAATTAAACATGTTTGTTGGCATCGTAAGTGGCGTGATAAAGTATAGACTGCCTGACTCATTTCTGAACTAAATTTACGTCGTAACGTATACTAACTCAAATGTATACTGTCGAATGAAAACATATTATATTTGACCTAATTTGTTTCTAAACAAAATTTATGTCAAAACGTGACCCGACTTGTTTCCAAACATAAATTATGTTAAAGCGTAGACGAACTTGAATATATATATCGACACGTACATAAAATTAATGTAAGAAATTAGTTTAGGGTAAACTCAAAACTTTAGAAAGTTGAGGGGGGTCAATGTGACATTTACAAAGTTAAAGGGTTATTTTTGACATTTTATCAAACTTTGGGGCAGAATGGGTCGGTGACAAAGCCACCGATCTTTTGTTTTAAGGTATTATAAATTATAAATTTAAGGATTTGCTCAAGTTTGAATAACCTGTTGATCTTGCAGGTGAAGTGCCTGCAATGCAACTATTGCTCCAACAAGTTTGACCCGTTCTTGGACTTAAGTCTCGAAATTTTAAGAGCCGACACTTTATACAAGGCGTTTGCAAATTTTACCGCCAAAGAACAATTAGACGGTGGGGCTAAGCAATATCAGTGCCAGCAGTGCAAGCAAAAAGTCAAAGCTCTTAAACAACTTACAATTCACAAGCCCCCAAATGTTCTAACCGTTCATCTTAAACGCTTTGGGTCCCACATGTCGGGCCAAAAAATCGACAAGAAAATCCAATTTGGTCCTACGTTGGACTTGAAACCTTTTGTCACCGGTCCATATGTAAGTTTAAGTTTCTATTTTCAACCTTTAATATTATATATATTTAACATTTAAGGGTGACCAAATCACTGTAGCTAGCGTCACATCAAGCTACAGTGATTTTTTTGGGTTTTGTTTTTTTGTTTACTTCAACTTTCAACATTGACACTTACACTCCCTAAGTTTTCTAAAAACTTTGTAAAATGATTTTGACCTTCTTGAGTTTTACGTGCTTATTTTTATGTACTGCTCATATGTAACACGTTTTCGTGCTTAGTTTTATTTGTGTTAATAATTTTGTTAGTTTTATTCGTGCTTAGTCAGGTTAAAAATAATACGTTTTCACTAGGCGGTATAAATTCTAGTTACTTTATGTTTCATGGCTGTCACATCGCGTGGTACCATTCTTTAACTTAAAAAAACTAATTTATTGCGTTCTTATTTTTAAGTACATTTCGGTATAATCCAAGTTGGGTTACGTTTCGACGTAAATCATTCTCAGTAACGAGTCAAGTCAGATACAATACGTTTTTGTGGTTATTTTTATGTGTGTTTTCAGTTGGTCGTGTTTTGATGTAACTTTTGTTCGGAAACGAGTCGGGTCAAATTTTAACGGTATAAATTGAAGTTACTTTAAATTTCGACACCGTTGCAACGGGTCAAAATACTAGTTATTTAAATACTGCATGAAGTAGTTGTAGTATGTGAAGAATTAGTGTGTTGAATAGTTAGTGTCAAATATCATTAGAAAAGTTATATTGTTTAACAAGAATCCGAATTTTATTTTTAATTTTTGACTCATTTGATCTGGTTCCATTTAAGCTGTTTTTTGTTTGACCCATTAGAGTTAGAACATGACCAAAATTGACATATTCATTAGTAAATGGGTCAAAATTGCCACCACTACTTTATACTAAACTCTTATCACTGCTTGTTATATATTTATCAAAATTTATATACAAAACAATGCAGGATGGGGATTTGAAGTACACGCTTTACGGTGTTTTGGTTCATGCGGGTTGGAGTACACATTCGGGTCACTATTACTGCTTTGTTCGGACTTCTAGTGGCATGTGGTACTCACTTGATGACAATCGGGTATGATGCCAACTTGTCTTACTAAATATAGAAGCGATAAATTGTTCCATTTTGTTCTTTTTCTTTACACTTTTATTTGAACAGGTCTATCAAGTGAGTGAAAAGAAGGTTTTTGAGCAGAAAGCCTACATGCTATTTTACTTTAAAGATAGAAAGAATATTCCAATGAAAAAGACTACCGATGTTCATCAAAAAGAGAAGATTGCGATGAACGGTACACCCAATGGGCCTGGTGCACCAAGAGAAGCCCAAATGAAAACGGGCCTAACTAATGGGTCAATTCTTGTTGCACCAAAAGAGATCCTGACAAACATGATTCTTAGTAACGTATCATTAAATGGTCACAAGTCTTCTGTTCCTGTTAGTACACAAAATGGGTCTGGTGCACCAAAAGAGGCCCAAACGAAAACGGGTCTGAGTGATGGATCGATGAATGCCGAAACGGATTTAGTGACTGTTGGTAACGACAGAAATGGGATCAATGCGGTTGCACTAAAAATGACTCAGACAGACTCCGGTTTAAGTAATGGGTCATTAAATGGTCAAAAGTCTTCCGCTGCTGCTGAAACCATTAGTAATGGGTTCAGTACTGGTGTAACGAAAGCTTCAGTTCTGAAAAGCATCTCAGAGCCCAGTAAAACAGAGAACCATACGAAGGTAAAAAAAATTCATAGAAACGGGCAAAACAACTCATTTTGTACGGGTTAGGTTGAGTTGTTCTTAAACCACTTTTTGATCTGAAATTTTTTAAACTTCTATAAACAAGTGTGCCAAGCGTTATTACAAAAACTAGCCTGAAGATGAATCGAATGAGCACGAACACGAACACAGACATGTTCGTGTTCGTTCATTTAACTTTAACCGAACATTAACATATCACCAGACACATTTTTTTTGTTCATGTTCGTTTATTAAGAAAATGGATATATTCATGTTCGTTTATGTTCATTCGTTGTTTAAAACCTAAACGAATGGTTCACGAACATAAACAAACATGAACATAATTTAACAAACAATAAACAACACAAATGAACATAAATGAAGAAATGTAAATGGACACAAATGAACATAATTGACTAAACATAAACAAACATACAGTAACTTTTCTTTTATATAAATTAGTGATTAATTACGATAAATTCTATTGGGAACCCCATTTCTATTACTCGAAAGTCTAATCAGTTGTGTTTATATAAGTAGACCGGAAAATTATTTTTAGAATTTAAATTGAAACAAATATAAATGAACGAACAAAATGTGGGTTAATGTTCGTTCGTTTAATTAAATGGACAAAAATTGTGTTTATGTTTGTGCGCTTAGTTAAACATAACGCGTTAGACCATTTCATACGTAACACTAGAAATCGTCATTTTCAACTTTCAAGTTTATGCATATTTCACAAATCACAATTAATTGGAAAAATTATACAGGAACTTGGTGATGGTCACGTAGAGAAAGCTGTTGTTGGGAATACCAACACAACGGATTTATCAAAAATAGAAAGTTCTATCGAGAAGAAAGCGCTTGTCGAGAAAATTCTCAAAATAGATCTGTCAGATTTACCAAAAATAGAAAGTTCTTCGGAGAAAAAAGCTCTTGGTGGCAAGACCGATAAAAAAGTAAAAAACGCTTTGAAGTGTAAGATAGTCACCATGAAATTCAGCTCAAATGCTCTTATGGGTTCATTGTTATTAAACCAGAGAAAGAAAAAGAAACATAAGCGAAACAAACGGGTCAAGAATCTTGGTCAAGAGAATTTGGTCAATGAAGGCTCGTCTTCATCAGCCAAAACTGAACCACAGGAGTCAGTCAAACCTCCTGTTGAAAATGGACTTAAAGAGAGAGTTGATAAAAATGGTGCTGTACCCACAACAAGTGATGTGAAGGGTGACTCAACAGGAAGCCAGTTTAACCGTAAAGAATCAAACTGTTTGGAAAATTGTTCAAAATCGTCGGCACAAAAAGATCTGGTTCATATGCTTACCGAAGGCGATGATGGAATCAGTGAGTAAAATTACTCTGGTTTATGGCTATTAATCTAATCTTTCAACTAGGGCTGCAAACGAGCGAACAGTTTGTGAATCGTTTGGCGGGAAGCTCGTATGTGTTCGTTCATTTATTAAACAAAGGAACACGAACAAAATTTTGCTCGTTTACTTAAATGAACGAACATGAATAGTAGCCGCATTCGTTCATTTATTAAACAAACGAACACGAACAAAATTTTGTTCGTTTACTTAAATTAACGAACATGAATAGTAGCCGCATTCGTTCATTTGTGTTCGTGAATGTTCGGTAACGTGCTCGTTGATGTTCGATTGTGTTCAAAATTCCGACAAATAAAATATTTAATAAGTATCAGTGTACTATATATTCTGTTCGTGAACGCTTGTTTGTGTTCGTTTGTTTCCATTTGTTTTCATGGACATTAGTTTGTGTTCATGAACGTTCGTTGCCTGAAGTTAACAAACAAACACCAACATAAAATCTCGTTCGGGTTCGGTAAGTGTTCATGAACGGTTCGTGAGCACATAATTTTTCTTAACAAACGAACATGAACAAGGTCTCGTCTGTGTGTTTGTTCGGTTCATTTGCAGCCCTACTTTCAACCTTTCAAGAACTGTAAAGTCAAAAGCTTTAACGAATATTTTTGACCCGTGTTTTTCTATTGTAGTCCCTAGGTGGGATGAAGATGCGTCAGCACCATTTCAGAAATTTAGAGAGAACAAGCGCGATCTCACTATTGGTTATATTGGCGATGAATGGTGAGAGCCAAAGATCGACCATTTTCCTTATTCCGATCTTCAGAAACCGTTATAAATTACATATAATCTTTAATTAATGTTTTTGAACTTATGAACAGGGATGAAGAATATGACCGAGGAAAGAGGAAGAAAGTAAGAATTTCAAAAACTGAATTCGATGGAAAGAACCCGTTTCAAGATATTGCGAACGAGAGGCTAAAATCGCATCTGGGAAAACAAAATTTATCAAAAAGACCATTTACGACCAAGAATGAAAACAACGGGCATTTTAAAAAATCAAGATCTGGTAACGAGCCTTTCAGGATACGAAACTGAAATTGAGCCAAGATTTTGTTTTCTAAAGAAATTAAGAATGAGAATACGAGGCATCTTCGAAGAAGTTTTTATCCGATCTGTAGATTTTACGGTGAGTTCCTAAGGTGTGGGAGTACTTATTTTTAATGTTTGAAATTGGGGTTTTGAATTGAGGTGTTTATGATTTATGTAACTGGTTAAGATCATCTGTATGATTATTATACAATACCTCTATTTTTGAATATTTTCTGGATAATTAATATTAAGAATTTCTGGACAGCAATGTTTGTTTAGGTGATGCAGCATAATGATTAAGAATATAACACTTTCTATGATAGCTTTCTTAATTAACAAGCATCCATATGTGTTCATGTTATTAATTAAAAGTTAAAACATGATATGATGTTTAATTATGCTTTTAGATTTTCACTGATGATGTGTTTTCTTGATTCTTAGTTTTTGATTTGTGTATAATGCAAGTATCACTGATGGGTTTTGTTTGAGAAAAGATAATTACAAATCTAGTTATATATTTGTTTTTTTTGTTATATATTTTTTTAGTATAAAGCGTCCTTTTTAATCTTTTCTGAGATAATCAAATGGATGATATATGATTTAAAATGGCCATTGTTGGCCGAACCGGTTGATGCGAGGAGTGAGGGGGTGTTTGTCTACGTGAATGCTATACTCTACGGTTAAGCATTTACTCGTATAATCAGACAATGATGAGAATTTGCTCTTTAGGTATCACATATAAACACGTCTCACACTCGTATCAACTTGTTAAATAAATTAAGTGCGCTCCTATACCTGAATACTTGTTCCGAATGTCACAGGTTTTGGGATTTCCTGTTACTTCAATTGATGGCGGGTGGGCAAACGATCTAAACGGACACACAACCTAGGGCAAGTTGTTTTGTCACCATAGGACGGTATCATTGCCCGACCTACACTCATCTTAATCTTTACGTATGTATTAAGTATGAATTTTTGAAGCATGTTTTTTTACATACTTTTTTTTTATTTTATAAATGGTAGTACAACATATAGAAGATTCCAAACAATGAAACAAGGCACATACAACTTTAACAAAAAGGAGAATCTTAACATCGTTTCAATCAAACCTACAAATATAGTGTTCCTCCATGCGGTTTTATTAAAAAAATTACACCACCATCCACATTAAAATAACACACACATCACACATGTATATAGATCGTTTTGATTTATCATATAAAATATGAAAAGATATAGGGTTATGATTAAGACCATATTATAGTTTTTTTATTTCATTGTGTGAATATATATATTTGATGATAACCATAATGCTGACCGATAAATACTTAATTTAAAGAAAATTAACAAGCATAAGTTATTTTTTTTATGATTTTATCCATAGTCCAATAGTTATACTTATGAAAAAAAATATGAAAATATAATATGATTTTTTTTATATCAAGGATAATAACACTTTTTCATTTTGCATGAGCTTCTTAAACTTGTTTTAAGTGTATGCATATTTGAAATCAACAGAATGTCTATTAGTTGCTTAATCAGTGGCGGATCTAGAAAATATCGTAGGGGTAATGTTTTATAAAAAAAGAGTAACGAAATCGAATAAACGTCAAAAAGGTCAATTTTTCCAAAATTTACACTATCGCCAGAGCGCCAAGGGGTAGCGGAGGCTACCCTTACGTATAAGGTATGTCCGTCCCTGTGCTCAATCATAATATATGTGAAGTTAGCTAGGAAACTTTTTATTGAAGCGGATGCGATGTTAACTCTTTTGCTAATGTGAACATGAATCATATTACTTATCTTTGTTTTCTAAGACATCAAGTCAAATTCGAGTACACTTAAAAGTTTAAATGATATGATACGAACACGATTCATGTAACACATTTATCTAAATATATCAAATAGGTTGAACTGTAAAAACGGGTTGATAAATTGTAATAAAGTTTTAAATGAGCCGTAAATGAGTTAGTGAATTGCAAACGTATTATAATAAAGTTAGTAACATGTTATTATAAAATTGTAAATGAGTAACAAGTTGAACTTGTTTAGTTTTTGTTCTAGTTTAAACATGATGAGAAGTCAACTAATTTAATCTAGTACAACCCGAACATATTAGATTTATTAAAAGAGTTTCCCTTAACAAACTATAATTATTTCCTTTATTTTATCAGGTTATTGTCGTGTTTTCAAAAATTATCACTTGCATATAATATTACAATTATATGAAAAATCACTCAATTATAATCAAGAGAAGATACAAACTCATAAAAATCATAAATGAAAGAAAAAATAGAATGTCAAACTACAAACATACATATAATACATATATATAGGGATGGTTAAAATGACAAGCACTTTGAGTTGTGAGAACCGTGAGAACTAGACCATCCAAAAGGTTTTTTCGAATTTTTTTTTGTCAAAAGTCATAAAAAGATCACTTGTTTCAGCAGAAAAATAAAAAATAAAAAAATGACGCATACCCACATTTACCTGATGGCGTAAAAAAGATATTTATGTTCATGCAAAATTACGCCAGCACGTAAAAAAAACTTGCATGAGTCAAAACTACCGACCAAACGATATTTTTTTACAGATGTGTTTATAATATTTTCATCTACGTTTGTGCAAAAAAAATTTGACCCAAGTCGCGTGGGAACAAAAAGTTCTCACGATTCTCGCAACTCGTGGTGGTTCTCGTTTGAACCAATCCATATATATAAGGATCTAGAGTGAACAACATTATAAGAGTGAACCGTGTGAACTGATCTAGACCATTGATTTTCTTCATTCTAAAGTTTTGATTAGTGGCATGATTGTAATTATTGAGATTTGTTTTTTCCTTTAAATTTAATTAAAAAGGGTAATTCTGTAATTACATAATGGGCCAGTTTTTTAAAACTAAAACATGAAAAGTTGCCATATATTTTGCCAGTTACTTGCTCCTCCAAAGTTGCCATATATTTCGCCAGTTAGTTTCTTCTCCAAATTCGACGTATATTATTTAATACACATGTGTACTATATATTATAAACTGGAATTTTATAGCAAAGCTGCAACCTCGATTTGTAACAATGCAGTAACTTTACCATGTTATACATATGTACTGTATGGATCAAATTGAGGTTTGCGTCAAAGTTGAATACTCGCATGTAATAATGCATAAACTTAAAATTATACACATGTGTACTGTATGGTATCAACTAGAGGTTTACAGCAAAGCTGCATCTACTTATATAACGTCATGCATCATCTTAACAATATACACATGTGTATTAAATAATGCATATACTACGAAACTGCATCCTGATATGTAATAATGCATATACTACGCGACTATACACATGTGTACTGAATTGCAACAATTGGACGTTTACAACAAAACTGCATAATCACAAATAAAAAACGCAAACTGCAATTATGTGGATAATGAACGGGAATCGATGTGTACCATTAAAACAGTAAGGGCACCTATGGAATTGGAAGCAAATTTTTCGTTGTGCAAATATATATAAACAACCATTACAAAAAGTCTGTAAGATTTAGAAAGAAAAAAACATGAGTTGTACATGTGTATAACATGGGGATAATATAAAACCACGAAAGTTATGAGTATTGTTATCAATATACGTCTGTGTATATAAGCATACAAATCATCCTTCAGATAAAACATAATACAAACATTCCAACCATCTGTAATCATGATGATAAAAACTGCAAACCTAGAATACATATACAGAGCGATGAAATCAGCATGAAGCAAAACCGAATACGAACACATGATTGTTAATTGGACTATTGTGGTTGTTATATTGGCCGTCGCTAGTTTGGTTGTTACTACTTGAGTCGACATGAAAGATCATGAAGATGAATTATATGACGTTCAAAGAAAAAATACAGAATGATGAAGAACTGCTCGATTGAAAAAAAATCTGGTGTGTTTTGACCGTGCGATTATGATATAGATCTTGTTTAGATTTAAAAGATATTTTGAATAATCACAAAAATATGAAAGTGTAACTACTATGGATAAATTAAAATAGTAATTAATAATAATTTAATGTATAATTACAATCCTATCCTTTATAACTAAAAAATAATCAAGGGTCAAGATTAGTTCACTAAGTTCACTCTCAAGAAGTTATTCACAAATGATCCTAATCCTATATATATATAATTATAATATATAGGATTATGATCATTTGTGAACAACCCTTTTGATAATGAACTGTGTGAACTAATCCTAGCCCTTGATTATTAATACACGTGGTAAATCAATGGCCAGGATTTGATGATAAAATACACTAGTGTACTTTACGATTTGATGATGAAATCCTAGCCATACACGTGTGTAAACAATGGTCAGTATTTGTTCACTCAGTTTCACAAATACACTAGTGTTCACTCTGAAACCTCACCCTATATATATATATTATAAAAACCAAAAACCCACCATCAACTAAAAACATTTTAAATAAAGTAATATTATTACTATAGAAAAAGCACTAAAGTTTCAAATATGTTAGTAGGTTATTTATATTCAATGGTGAAATACATGCATTTAATTATGTTCATGTCGTGGCTTAAACTTGGTATTATTGTTTTCCACATGATTGCATAATTTAATGGGCCTAATTTCAACCCCCACACTGTTATTCTTTAGTTTCCCTTCCCCAACAAAACATAAAAATATTTAATTTAATTTTTTATCATTATATCATAACAACTAATAAATATATTTTCCAAATAATGTAACATATCGGAATTTTAAAAAAAAATGATTGGATTTAAAATTTTATTTTATAAATATCAAAATTATATTTGATTTTAGAGTCATTTGTTTATTTATTTTTTCCATAATGATCGTCTTTATGAAATTAAAATTTTAAAATATAATTGGAACTCTAAATTTTTTTTGTAAATGTCAAACTTATATTTGATTTAGGGGGAGGTGGGTTCGGGTGAAGATTACCAAAAAATATATTCATTTTAGAATTAAAATCTGCATAATTCAATATACAAAGATTAAGATTACAAAGAATCAGAAACATGATTAACACAAGCTTAAGAACTTTGTCCGGCTCAACCATACTAAAACTAAAATGGTCAAATGTGGGATATTGGGGGAGACATATACTATAACTAAAGTTTCAATTTTTAAAAAACTAAAACAATAAAACAAAAATACGACATAGAAAAACCTTTAAAATGAACTGACACAAATAAATATAAATAAACGAACATAAATGAACACATTACCGATGTTCACGGACGAATGCAACATCGTTTATATTCGTTGGTTTAACTTAACGAACGGAATTTCTTGTTCGTGTTCGTTCATTTATTAAATGAACGAACATAAACGAACTTCTTGCTGAATGATTCACGAACTTTTCGCTGAACGTTCGGTTTATTTACAACCATAATCAAAGGACTTGTAACCTAAGATACTAAGAGTTGAAGTGTGAGTCTTAGTCCCATATTAAACCTTGATACAATATTTAGAAGTGGAATTATATCCATAATTACATCCAAATTTGATCATAATCTCACCAACTTGAGTAAACATGATGTCTACCACCACACCACAGCAAAACACACTCAAAACACACACAGGCATCATTGAATACCACCACCTGCTTTTGTTGATAATCTCACCAACCCATGACACATTTATGAACACCCTTCAGTCTTCACAATCTCCCACTCACTCTCTTCACTAAATTCACAATTTCAAACATTTCACCCTCTCTTTCTTGTTTTTATTTAAAAAGTTGGAGCCCTTTTTTCATGCCTTTTTGAAAAAAACACTCAAAAAAATCAGCTAAAAGATTCCGGTGTAGTGGCGGTGGCGGTGCGGTGGTTGGTGGGTGGTTGTGGGTTTTGGAGTTAATATCTCATAAACATTAATGTGGTAAGAAAAACCCTTTTGTTCTTGAAGTGGTTTTTTTTTCTTCCACATTGTTAAGTTTTTTTTTTTTTTGGTAATTTACAAAAATGGGGTTTTCTGTATTAGCTTCCATTATGATTCTAACACTTTTCTTGAAGTCAACTTATGGTCAACAACAAGAACAGTCAATGCCCAATTCAGATGAGTACTTCATCTCTCAATTCTTTGAGAAAATGAGTACAAATTCTTCAAAAAGGTCTCATCTTTACAATCTTTCTTTACCTGTTTGTTCATGGCAATTTGTGTTTTGTGATGCTAATCAACAAAATGTCATTGGTCTTGTTGCATCTAATCTTGGGCTCACAGGCCCAATTCCTGATAACACTATTGGCAAACTGAAAAACCTTCAGTTTCTTGATTTAAACAGTAATCAAATCAATTCATCTGACTTTTGGAGCTTAAGTTCACTCAAAAGCCTTAACCTTTCAAACAATAATTTCTCCATTAATCTTTCAACCAACATTGGTAACTTTGGATCACTTGAAAAACTTGATCTTTCTGTCAACAATTTTGTTGGAAACATCCCTGAGTCTTTTACTACTCTTGCTGGTTTACAAGTTCTTAACCTTAATCGAAACCGGTTCGATTCTGTTATTCCATTAGGGATCACAAGTTGCCACTCTTTGACTTCCGTTGACCTTTCCATGAACAATTTGCATGGTAGTCTTCCTCAAGGTTTTGACACTGCATTTCCTAAGCTAAAAAGCTTGAATCTTGCTAACAATTTGATCACAGGAAAGGGTTCTGAGTTTGCCAAAATGGTTTCTTTAAATTATTTGAATATTTCCAAGAATCTTTTTAAAGGTTCTGTTGTTGAAATCTTTCATGGGCCATTAGAGATTGTTGATTTGAGTAGTAATTATTTTGAGGGTCATGTTTCTCAAGTTACATTTGATTGGTCTCATTTGGTTCTTCTTGATTTATCTGATAATGAGATTAGTGGAATGTTTTTCAGTAATTTAACATTAACACAAGCCCATAATCTTAAACATTTAAATCTTGCAAAAAACAGGTTTTCCAAACAAAGTTTTATTCAAATTAATGAGCTTTTTGATTTAGAGCACCTTAATCTATCAAAAACAACATGGTTGGTCACATTGGTAACCAAATTTCAAGATTAACTCATTTGAAACAATAGATCTTTCAAACAATCATCTTGTTGGTAAAATTCCACTTTTGCCCTTCAAGACCCTCCAAAATCTTGATCTTTCAAACAATAACTTAACTGGAGACATACCCTTTTCACTTCTGCAAAACTCCAATGGATGGAAAGATTCATTTTTCTTACAACAATTTGAGTTTTTGTGATTATGAGCTTTCGCTCGAAATGGTTCGATCTGCATTCATCGGGTCGACAAACAGTTGCCCAATCGCTGCAAACCCGACGTTTTTCAAGAAAAAGATGCATAAACACAGGGGACTCAAGCTTGCTTTGGGTTTAGCTACCACTTTGATCATTTTGCTCGTCGGTTTGCTGCTTTTCGCGTTCGGGTGCCGGAAGAAAACCCGAATGTGGGATGTTAAAGAGTCTTGTAACGAAGAAAACGTCATTTCAGGCCCGTTTTCGTTCAAAACGATTCAACAACTTGGGTTGCGGATGTAAAGGTTGCATCTTCGTCCCTGTAGTGATTTTCGAGAAGCCGTTGTTGAATTTCACCTTCTCGGATCTTTTATCCGCCACATCGAACTTTGATCAGGGTACCCTTTTGGCTGAAGGGCGGTTTGGGCCCGTTTATCGCGGCGTTTTAGGTGGTGCGGTTCATGTTGCTATTAAGGTTCTGGTCCATGGTTCCACCATGACTGATGAAGAGGCTGCAGCCGAGTTCCTGCTCTTGGCCGGATTAAACACCCGAATCTTGTTCCTTTGATGGGTTACTGTTTAGCGGTGTGAACAGCGAATCGCGATATACGATTATATGGAAAATGGGAATTTGCATAATCTGTTGTATGATCTTCCTCTTGGAGTTCATGTGAACGAAGATTGGAGTACCGACACGTGGGAAGATCAGAAACTAACGATAATGATATTCAAAACGTGGGGTCCGAAGCTTTGCTATGACGTGGCGGTTCCGGCACAAGATCGGGCTCGGACGGCCCGCGCGCTGGCTTTTCTCCACCACGGATGTTCGCCACCGATCATTCATCGAGATGTGAAAGCGAGTAGCGTTTATCTTGATTACTACCTTGAACCAAGGTTATCTGATTTTGGGCTCTCAAAGATCTTTGGGAACCGAGTCTGCGAAGACCTGGCACTTGGGTCCCCCGGATACGCCTCGCCAGATGGCGCGATCACAACAAAATCTGATGCTTATGGATTCGGGGTGGTGCTTCTTGAGCTAATTACGGGTAAAAAGCCTGTCGGTGATGAGTATCCAAACGAGGATAACTCGAAAGCACAAGACTTGGTTAGTTGGGTTAGAGGGCTCGTGAGGGTGAACTGTGGCTCACGAGCCATAGACCCCAAGATTCGAGCCACCGGTAACGAAGGTCAAATGGTTGAGGGTTTGAAAGTCGGGTATCTATGTACGGCTGATCTTTCATCGAAGCGACCAAGCATGCAACAAGTGGTAGGACTTCTTAAGGATATCGAACCAGTATGAGACGTCACGTGGTTTTCTTGTTAGTTGTTTCGTTGTTCGCGAACTAATGTAACATTGTACTTGTTTTCATGGTTATTAACTTGTTATGCAAGAAATCGACGAAGCCAACATCATAAAAACCACATTAAGCTAGCTAAAACATGATTATTATTAAATGTTGATCCAAATCGCAAGTCACAAAGAAACAATCATTTTTTTATAAAATGACTAAAATACCCTTATAGTAACTACATCAGTCGGACACAAGCCATTCCACCAAAGTAGGAATAGCAAATCCAGTTGCAGCATTTTTCTTGTCATTCCAAACAGGCCCAGCCATATCAATATGCAACCATTGTACTTTCTCATCAACAAACTGTAAATTGCATTTGTAAGATGACTAAAATACCCTTATAGTAATTACAAACAAGGGTTTCAGTCCATGTAGCAGAGGTCTCAGTTCGAATCACAGACTACATACCTGCTTCAAGAAAAGAGCCGCGGTAATAGAATCACCCTCACGACTGCCAGCGTTGACCATATCCGCAACCCCGGATTTCATAGAATCCCAATAACTTTCCTCCATTGGCAACCTCCAAAGTTTTTCTCCCGCGACTTCCGCGGCGGCAACCACCTCCTTAGACAACTCATCACTGGGTGTGAAGATGCCTGTTTTGGTTTTTGACCAAAGCGTGATTCAGTGGTATAAAAACATACTTTTCGAAATAACACGCCAACAGTTTGTGAACCGTTCGGCGAGAAGTTCGTTTGTGTTCGTTCGTTTAATAAATGAACTAACACAAACAAGAAAATTCGTTCGTTTAGTTAAATGAACGAAATGAACAGAGGCCACGCTCATTCATTTATGTTTGTCACGTTCGGTAACGTTTTCCTTTATGTTCGATAGTTCACTAGTGTTTTTAACCTTTATATTTTAGTTAGATACTTCAATATTCCGACAAATAAAGTATTTAATAAATATCAGTGTGTACTGTATATTCTGTTCATTAATGCTTGTTTGTGTTCGCTTGTGTTCATGAACGTTCGTTACCTAAAATTAACAAACGAACACACATGAAGACGAACACGTTCATTTCCTTAACGAACAAACACGAACATAAAATCTCGTTCGGTAAGTGTTCATGAACAGTTTGTGAACACATATATTTCCTTAACAAACGAACAAACAAGGTCTTATTTGTGTTCGTTCGGTTCGTTTGCAGCTCTACTCCTAATTTTAAAAATGTATCAGCAGTCATCACCATGTACCTGCAATTGAAGGCCCAAGAGCAGCTATACAAGCTCCAGTCAAAGTTGCTAAGTCAACTATCTGCACAAATCATCAAATTTGGAATAAGGCCAAATCATTAACGCGCAGTTAAAAAAAGTCAAGTGTGAAAATATGAGTCAACCTTGCCTATTATACAGGCATACACCAAAGCATCAGCTAGTGTAAGTCTGCCTTCAGCATCAGTGTCGCTAACCTAAAATAGTAACAATCTCAACGGGATGTTAACGACTGTATTAAAAATATGGGTTGCAAATACACTCGTTATTTTAGTTTGTAAACTGGAAAGAGATATGCATACCTCAATTGTCTTTCCGTTTGAGGCTGTTAAAATGTCACCGGGCCTCATACCGGTCCCACTTATCATATTCTCACAAGCTGCCACTATAAAATGAACCTGTGATGGCACATTTATAACCCGAGTCAGGTATGATTTATGAGTGGGTCGATTATGGCTATGTCAATAGCAAACGGGTCAAACAGGTAAAAGTCATAAGATTACCCATAAAGAACTGGCAAAACGAGTTGAATGAGTCAAAGGTTTACTAAAGTGTACTTTTAATGCATACAATTTCCTAAGTTGGACAAAAGTGTTTCGGGTCAACCCAACTGGTTAACCGAACTGACCTCTACTCGAGGGGTTTAATTTGACCGAGTGCTTTTGCAGTACCTAACACGGCAGCTGAACCACCCATGTCACATTTCATCAGATCCATTGAACCAGAGCCTGTCTTAATGTTGTAGCCACCACTGCAAACATATTAGATTCAAGCGCACATTTACAAAACAGAAAACGTAGAGGTCGCAATTTTAACCCATTTACTAATGTTCAAAAGTTGTTTTTTTAAATAGGCGAATCTCAAAAGTCTCCCAAGTGTATTTTTAAATTCTAAACTTTCTTTATTAAAAAAATATAAATACTATGAATCATATAGTAGAAAATATTGGCAAAAAGGGTTTCGGGTCAATCCAACCTGGCGCGTTAAAAACCGTAGAAATGGATCGTTTTTCCTATGGATTAGTGTGTAATACATTCTAGACGGAAGTTTTAGATATATATATATAACAATTTCGGCAGCATATCAACACAGATTTTTATTAACTACCGAAAGAGTTTACATCGATAAGCACAAGGAGAGAACAAGTGTGTTCGATCTCTATAAAATCTAAAACCTATCACTAACTAACGCATGTCTTCCTATATATAGGGTATGAGTCATACGTTGGGAACTTCAACGTATGACTCATACGTTCAACATCACTGAACGTATGTCACATTACAAACGCATCACTCATGCGTGCATCATACACTCTACCTATCCTATTCGCACAGTAACGGACACACAAATATGCACTAAAATCTAAAACCTATCACTAACTAACGCATGTCTTCCTATATATAGGGTATGAGTCATACGTTGAGAACTTCAACGTATGACTCATACGTTCAACATCACTGAACGTATGTCACATTACAAACGCATCACTCATGCGTTGCATCATACACTCTACCTATCCTATTCGCACAGTAACGGACACACAAATATGCACTAACAATGCGTACCAAAATTACTCGTTTCTACTAGACCCATTACCCAACCCGTCCAAACCATTATCTGGCCACCTCTAATGTTAGAAAGGAAAATACTCATAGTAATGAAATTTGACATTTATACAAAGGTAATAAGATTATTACCTGTCAAAGGTCAACCCCTTTCCGACTAAAGCGAGCTTGGTTTTAATAGGCCCGTTTGGAGGTTTATAACATAAATGTATAAATTTAGGAGGATTTGTAGAAGCAGCTGCAACGCCAAGATACGAACCCATTTTCAATTCTCTGCATTGTTCCGTTTCCAAAATCTTTGCTTAAAAACATCACTATATGTAGCAGCAATCTTTGCAGCCTCTTCTGCTAGCACCTCTGAGGGCATATAACAACACAAATAAGTATAAACACAAACAGTGAAAATTAAAAGAATAAACATAAATGACAAATGAGATGAAATGTTAACTAACCAGGAGTGAGCACATTAGCAGGTGCATTGACAAGCTCTTTTGCCAATATTACCCTGAGCAAACGTCTTCTGTGTACTTAAGTTTTTTTTCGAGCTCGGGTCCACCTCCGAGACCAAAAAAGTCAACACATTTAAGAGATGGTTTCTTATACTCAGATTTGAATTTGTTATCTTCATAACTTCCCAACAATGTAGCTATATCATAATGCAGATTCAAAAATCCAGACGATCATAATAATAGTATAGCTTTTGTAAACAAATGTAACAAAACATTTCATATAAAACAAACTTACCCTTTGCTATTGCTGATGCAATGGCTAGCTTTGATTCAGAAGTTAAGTCTTCTGAAGATGCAAGTGCGACGGCAACATTGTTCGCTTGTGAAGCCTTTGCAGCCGATGCAACAGACTCACCAACAACACGATAACTACAAGGGTCTGTGGGACCCTTTCCCAGCCCAATCAAGCTGACCCGTTTGGGCCAAAGACCCGAAACTCTAATAAGGGTCAACTGTCCAGCCTTTCCCGTAAAATCTTCCTCACTACATACTTCAGACAACAATCCAGTCAGTTTAGAATTAAGTTTTTCTAAAATCTCGTTTTCGAATTCTGAGTTTTTGTCTTTTGTCATGTCTTTCTCTGTGACACCTAGTGCTAGTATATCTCCTTTCCATTCTAGCAAATCGGTTTCTTTAGCAGCAAACGATATCTTTCATATATCAAAAGAAGCAAAAAAAGATTTAGTTTTTTACATACAATCCAGAAACACAAACATTTCACTATCCGAAAGGGGGTTGCGGCGCAGCTTGTTGCCCGTTTACCTGCCATTCTACTGTGACATATATATATATATATGATTAGGTTCAAGAGTGAACAATAGTGTATTTGCGAACTGAGCGAACTAATCCTGGCCATACATGTGTGTAAATCAGTGGCCAGGATTTGATGATGAAATACACTAGTGTATTTTACGATTTGATGATGAAATCCTAGCCATACACGTGTATAAATTTATGGCTAGGATTTGTTCACTCAGTTCGCAAATACACTAGTGTTCACTCTAGAACCCCACCCTATATATACATATATATATTACTAAACCATCAAAATACTAAATAAAGAAGGAAAAACAATATTCAATTCATATGATCAACTAAAAAAATCTGAAGAAAAAAAGGGATGATTTATGGGGAGCATATATATATCAAGAATAATTAAAGTGTCCCAACAAAAATTTCAGAATTTATTAACCTGAACCTCCATAACTCACTTTCTTGATTTTAGGCCCCAAAATCTTTTTAACATCAAAATTGACAAAGGAACTACCTTTATACATTTTTTTAACAGCAATGATTTCATTAAAGCAACTACCTTTATACATGGTTATAAAAATTGATAAATATATTGAACATAACAAAACAATTAGAATGGTAACCCTTTAAATTAAGATTAAACTAGGTTTGAATTTTATTATCAAAAGTTGAGTTTAAAGATGATACAAATCTAATGAGGAAAAAGATGAAGATTAGGACAAGAAGGGACCTTGGGATGATCTATTTGGGCAGGATGAGTGAGGCCAACAGTGGCCTTAGTAACAACATGAGCCATCTGTTTGTTTCTATTAAAAGTGAAGTTGATACCCAGATGAGCTAGAGATCTAAGAAGGTGTGGGGATGGAGGTTTTTGACATTTAAATGAAGGGTAGTCTCCGCTACCCTCGACACTTCAACGTTAGTGTAAATTTTTTAAAAATTTGACATTTTTGACGTCTTTTCGATTTCGTTACCCCTTTAAACGTTACGCTTACGAAGGTTTTTTAGGTCTGCTACTAACTAGGAAGGACCGGGTGGTAAAATTGGTTAACGCGAGTACAAAAGGTTACACTTGCGTTTCGTGACGTTAGACATACCGAGTTTCAACAGATTTAAATAAAAACTTAGATAGATATTTGAAAGTTAAAAAAATATAAGTATTCGATAAAACAATAAAAGAGAGAAAAAGTAAAAAAAAATATAAATATGAAACCAAACAACAAAAGTAAAAAGAAAAGGAAAATTAATTGAATAAATAATATAAAAAACACAATTTACAAAGAGTAACGTTGTGTTAATTAAAGAATAACTACTAAATTAATTTCCCAACAATTGTAATTATGGGTGTTGATTAGGTTAGGAAATAAAAAGTAAAAAAAGGGGGATATGTGTGGGCTAGACGGGTTTAAACCCGGGATACTCATGTTGTTAGCCAAGTGTACAAATATAGATGTTATAAATCGGGTATCTATGTACAACTATCTTCCTTCAAAGCGACCAATGCTGATGAAGTGGCCCAGCTTTCAGGAGTTAAGCCTTCTGAAGAAGCAAGTGCGAAGCAAGTGCGACGGCAACATTGTTCGCTTGTGAAGCCTTAGCAGTTGATGCAACAGACTCACCAAGAACAGGGAAAACTAGACGGGACTGTGGGACACTTTCCAAGCCCGATCAAGCCGACCCGTTTGGGCCCAACACCCGAAACTCTTATAATATTTGACTGTCCAACCTTTCCCCTAAAATCTTCCTCACTAGATACCTCAAACAACAATCCACACAATTTAGAATCAAGTTTTTCTAACATCAAGTTTTGGAATTTTGAGTTTTCGTCTAGCGTATGCTTAACATTAAATAATATAATACTAAATAAAGGAAAAGCAAAGATTTAATTCATTTGATCAACTATGAAAATCTGAAGAAAAAAAAGAGGATTTATGTGAGCACATATATACCAAGAAATTTTTTAAGTGACCCTACAAAATTTCAGAATTTATGTTAAATGATGAGGTTAACTGATCATTACTCACTTTCTTGATTTTAGGCCTCAAAATCTTTTTAACTTCAAAATTACGGTGCAATTTGTTGCCCGTTTAATAAAACAATAAAAGAAAAAGAGAAAAAAATTAAATATGAAACCAAACAACAAAAGTTAAGAAAAAGGAAAATTAAATAAATAAATAAAAGCTTAAATTCTAGTTGATTAAAAAATAACTATTAATTTAGTTTCTTAACTAATTGCAATCATTGGTGTTGATTGGGTTAGGAAATAAAAAAATGGTTGTGTGGGTTGGAGGAGTTTTAACACATGATACTCATGTTGTTAGCCAAGGGTAGAAACCAACGGCGCTGCTTAGTTTTTCTTCTTAAATTATGTTTCAATACATGTTTGTGTTATTTTTTTTAAATGCTCAATAAATCTTTCAAACGGGCTACTGGCAAAATTTATTATATAGGAATAAACTCGCTTTTGAACTGGGGAAAACCCGCCTGAAGGCATGACAGTATGATGAGATAAAAACTGTGTAGTTAGTGGTTTGCAGTGAACCAATGGGAGTCCCCCATATGAAGCAATGAGCTCAAATCATAGTTTAATTGTCTTTTTAATGGAGTACATAATTTTCTTTGGGTTTTTATACATTTATAAACAAGTCGCATAAAAAATGATTATAATTTTAATGAACTTTAGGAGAGATAATTTATTTTATTGTAGTAATATATTTTTTTAAAACTTTTATCGTTAATGCAATAAATAGAAATGTTTAACACTTTTTAATTGTCAATAAAACCTTCAGACGTAAAATTCATCTTTAACAATTTCAGTTGTGTTAATAAAGAATAAGAGATATCTTATTAAGTCTAGTAAACATAATTTGAAACTGAAATTAATAAAATATATTTAAGCTTGAAAAAATGTTGACAGGGCAATCAGTCCAAATGGTTCTAACAAGAATGGGTTCAGGATGAAATGAGTTGATTTTAGAAAAAAAAAAATAAATCCAGATAAGCTAACTTGTCATAATTTTATTTTTTTTATGACAACGATACAAAGGCATAGGGGTGCGTTTGGGTAGCGTTACATGGTGGTGAAGGTAGGAGTGACGGTGTGTTGATGACAAATAATAGCCATAGGTGGTGCGTTTATAATAATAACCCATCTTAATCATATTTTATTAATTGAGTAGGAACAAACTGAATCATATATTTTGAGTCATCCAAACAAACTATGACAAAAAAATATATTAAAAGAGAAAAATTAATAATTAAAGAATATATTGTTATAAAAAAGGTAATAATCAAAGAGCGAATTATATATATTATAAAATTTTGCTGCCTACTAATTGATTTATTCTCAACAATTTGTCATACTTAAAGGAAAAAATGTGATTTTTAAATAACTAACCTACTTTTTAAATATATATTGAAGGCTACAAACATAAAAAGGTATTGTATTAAGATAAAGGGGGAGTAGTTACCTTACATTAACTCACAAATAAATTGAAAAGAATTAAAATAAATTTGAAAAAGTTATAAATTTGAAAATGTAGGAGACATAATGTATCGTCATTCTCCTATTTATAAGTTAGCTATTTATAAGTCAGCGTCAGTTACTGGTGTGTGTATAAATATAGATGGTATAAATCGGGTATCTATGTAGAACTGATCTTCGACTGAAGCGGCCAAGCATGCAACAAGTGTGGGACTTCTTAAGAATATCGAACCACTATGAGATATCGCTCAATTTCTTGTTAATTGTTTCGTCGTTAGTATTTTGTAACATTGTACATGTTTTCATGGTTGTTAACTTGTTATGCAAGAAATCTTCAAAGCCAACATCATAAAAAACCTCATTTAGCTAGCTTAAACATGATTATTATATTGAATGTTGATCCAAATTACAAGTTACAAAGAGTTTAATTTTCTTTCTAGACATATTTTATTCATACACATTTCAATCTCCCTTCTCTTGTACAGATAACTTGAGGGCATTTCAACACTCAAACTTGTAGCTGCCACGTGTGCAGGACAATAAGATAGTGTTGTTATTAAGGTTTTAAGATGATGAGTTGGACAAAATCCATTCCACCAAAGTGGGAACAGCAAATCCAGTTGCAACCTTTTTCTTGTCATTCCAAACAGGCCCAGACATGTCTATATGCAACCATTCTACTTTCTCATCAACAAACTGCCAAACACAAAAAAAAAAAACAATCGTTTTGTAAATTGACTAAAATACCCTTACAGTAATAACAAAACAAAGGAGCTTAAGTATAGGGCGGACCTACCTTAGGGGAAGGGGTAGCTGGCGCTCCGGCGTAGTGTAAATTTTGGAAAATTTTGACATTTTTTTGACGTTTTTTTCGATTTCGTTACCCTTTTTTAGAAAACGTTACCCCTACGAAGATTTTCTAGACCCGCCACTGCTTAATTAGTAAAATCATAGCTCTTTTGTGATACTCACAATGGCAAAAATGTACAATTCTTTGTGTTTATAACAATGAGCAAATAAGTAGCTTGAAATTTTCAGTTTGAACAAAATACCTGCTTCAAGAAAAGAGCTGCAGTAATGGAACCACCGTGACGACTGCCAGTGTTGACCATGTCCGCAACCCCGGATTTCATGCAATCCCAATAACTTTCCTCCATTGGCAACCTCCAAAACTTTTCTCCGGCAACTTCCGCAGCGGCAACCACCTCCTTAGACAACTCATCACTAGGTGTGAAGATGCCTGATTGAATTTTTGACCACATTATAAATAAAATTGCATAAAAGATGTGGTTGGGTACATTTCAGAACTCTAAATAATTATAGAACTTTCAGAAGTCGTAATAAACAATCTTTTTATTTATATATTTTTATATTTAGGGTATTTTTATCATTTATGATATTATTATTATGATTACATACATGTTAAAGAGTAGTTTATCGTTTTTATATAATAATTCTATGATTACACATATGTAAAACTACTCTTAAATGTATGTAATTATAAAAATACATATAATAAACGATAAAAGTACCCTAAATATAAATTATGTAATATAATACATATAATAAATGATAAAGTACGCTAATATAAAAATATATGTATATAATGATTGCTTATTGGAGTTCTGAAATTTCTGTTATTTAAAATTCTGAAATGAACGCAACCTAAAATCATAATCATGAAATAACGCAGCTAAAAGTAAATACGAACAAGAAATGTATCAAATTTGCATGATTTGAGTTTGTCGTTTTGAGATCTAACATCTAATTTCAGCGGTATATACCTGCAATTGAGGGCCCAAGAGCAACTACACAAGCTACAGTCAAAGTTGCCAAGTCAACCATCTGCAGACAATATCAAATTTGAATTAAGATCAAATCTATAACATTTAATAAAAAAGTTGGAGCAAAAGTAAAATCCGACCCGAAATAGAAAACAGCTCAAAGTTTACCTTGTCTACACCTTGATTACAGGCATACACCAAAGCATCAGCAAGTGTAAGTCTGCCTTCAGCATCAGTGTTGTTAACCTAAAATATACAAATCAATAATAAAATACACTCATTGTTATTTTATTTTATTTTGTTAACAATGATCAAACTAATGAACTTATAAACTGGAAAGACATATGCATACCTCAATAGTCTTTCCGTTTGAGGCCGTTACAATGTCGCCGGGCCTCATACCGGTCCCACTTATCATATTCTCACAAGCTGCCACTATAAAATGAACCTGTGATATAACACAGGTCAGTTTAAAGGGACATTTATGAATGGGTGGATTCTGGTTATGTTTAATTGCTAACGGGTCAAACAGTTGAAAGTCATAAGGTTAGTGAAAAAAGGAAGAAGGGGCAAAAGATATTTTTAACTCATACAAAATATTATTAAAAATATAAGATTATCATCGAAATTATACATTTCATATAATCAGGTCACTCACACTGATTACTTGTAAATAAGGTTTATAAATCTTGGACAAAAATGTTTCAGGTTAACCCAACCTCCCTGACTCCCTAAAGTTCAGATATTGGTGTTAAAGACTTAAAAGTCAAGTGACCAATTATATTATATTGTATTTACTGTATCTTAAAATCAATGGTTGGTGGCTGTTACATCAAAAGCCACCGACCAGTGAAGTGTATATATGGATTTAATCGTTGATGTATTATCAAAGAGTTAATCGTTTTTTCCTTACTTTTACAATAAGCTTCTAATATTTTTTACATGTCAGATTTTTGTGCTCATATTATTTACTTAAAAAATACATCAATTAATAAGTTAGTATTTTTTTTAGTTTCAGACTTTCAAAAAGTAAACCATAACATTAAAACGTAATATATTTAGTTGGTAATTATGTATATAACACTTTCTGGTGACTCTTACGCCCCCTCGGTTTTCCAAAAACTTTACAAAATGTCATTTTGACCCGCCCTTGAATTTTACATGTTTATTTATATGTACGTCGGTCAAATATAATACGTTTCCGTGCTAATTTTTATGTACGTTTTCGGTTAGTGTATGTTTAAACATAATTTTTGTTCAAAAACGAGTAGAGTCAAATATGAAGCGTTTTCACAAGGCTATATAAATTCGAGTTACTTTACATTTCGACGTCGCCGCAATTGCGTGATACCATTCTTTAACTTAAAAGTCGAGTCAAATATAAAGCGTTTTCACAAGGTAGCATAAATTCGAGCTATTTTACGTTTTGACGTCACCGCAACGAATACTATTTTTTAACTTAAAAAATGCTACACTCTTACATGCTTATTTTTAAGTACGTTTCGGTATAAATCCAAGTTGGTTTGTGCTTCGACATAAAGAAAAATTTCGGTAATGAGTTCAAACATAATACATGGTGCTTTTATGTGTTTTTTCAGTTGATCTAAGTTTTGACGTAATTTTTTATTCACAATCGAGTCGAATAAAAATTTTGATAAGTTTTGACGCCGCCGCAACGCGCGGCGGGTCAAAATACTACTATATACTACGATTCTAACCTCAAACTTTACATAATGTTAAATTCTACCCTAAAACTTTATTATAATGTCAAAGTAACCCTCTAATTTTGTAAATGTCACTATAACCCCCTCAAGTTTGAAAAGTTTTGAGTTTACCCTAAAACTATTTCTTATGTTTTTATTTTTATTTACTTGTTGGTGTAAGTTCGAGTTTCGTCTACGCTTTAATGTAATTTTTGTACCTTTTAAGCTGGACTACATTTTGACGTAGATTTAGTTTGGAAACAAATCGGGTCAAATATAATACATTTTCATTCCGCGATATAAGTTTGAGTTACTATACATTTTTTCGTTCGGAAACGAGTCGGGTCAATAGTAGTCTATACTTTATCATGCCGTGTACGACGCTACCACACATGTTTATTCTATGTACGTTTTGATGTAAATTTTGTTCGGAAACAAGTGGGGTCAAATATAATAATACATTTTCATTCAACGATATGAATTCGGATTACTCTATACGTTTCAACGTGAATTTTGTTCGAAAACGAGTCGGGTTGATCATAGTCTATAATTTGTCACGTCGCGTACGGCGCCACAAGTAAAAAAAACTAGTTTTGAAATTAAAGAGCATTAAAACTAATTGACTTTGAAGTTGTGAGTGAAAACACATAATTTGAGTTGGAGGCATATTATTTCACCTCTACTCCAGGCGCTTTAACTTGACCTAGAGCTTTCGCGGCACCTAACACCGCTGCGGAACCAGCCATGTCTTTTTTCATTAGCTCCATAGAACCCTGGCCCCTCTTAATGTTGTAGCCACCACTGCAAAAGAAATAAGATTCAAGTGGCATGATTTAAAAAAAATAATAGAGGTGGCAATTTCGACCCAACCCATTATGACAGTAATGAAATTTGACATGTTTACAAAAGAAATAAGATTATTACCTGTCGAAAGTCAACCCCTTTCCGACTAACGCCAACTTCGTTTTAACTGGCCCTTTTAGTGGTTTATAACATAAATGTATAAATTTAGGAGGATTTGTAGAAGCAGCGGCAACGCCAAGATACGAACCCATTTTCAACTCTTTGCATTGTTCTGTATCCAAAATCTTTGCTGTAAAAACATCGTTATACGCAGCAGCAATCTTTGCAGCCTCTTCTGCTAGCACCTCTGAGGGATAAATGTAACAACACAAATAAGTATAAACATAAATATCGAAATTAAAAGAGTAAACAAAATTACAAATGAGATGAAATGTTAACTAACCAGGTGTGACCACATTAGCAGGTGCATTTACAAGCTCTTTTGCCAATATTATCCCTGAGCAAACGTCTTCTGTGTACTTGAGTTTCTTCTCGAGCTCGGGTCCACCCCGAAACTTAAAAAAGTCAACAGACTTGACAGATGGCTTCTTAGACTTGGATTTGAATCTGTTATCTTCATAAGTTCCCAACAATGTGCCTATATCACAATTTAAAGAAAAATAGTGAAACATTCAACATTAACAAACAGTTGGTATGATTTACAATCCTTAATTCTAGAACATTAATAACTCGGCTTGTAAAAGAACCGCACGTTCAACTAACAGTATGTGAACCGTTTGGCGGGAAGTTCTTTAAATAAATGAATAAACAAGAACAAAAAAATCCGTACGATAAGTTAAACAAACTGATGCAGGTGATGACCCATAAGTTGAATCCGTCCCGTAATGGGTTCCAATGAGATCCAGATTGAAGATTATCTAAAGATTTGAATAATATTTGATTCCATAATTATCGAGTCTATTATTAATTATGGTATTTTTTATTTATTAAGTTAATTCATGTTTATCTCTAAGGTTGTTAGGGTCTAGTATAAATAGTGGTCTTGATCGAATGTTTATGATTGAATTTTAGAATGAAGAACTTTGTTCTTGAACCTTTCGGTTCGTTTATCGTCTTTGATTAATCATTACGTTTTTGAGCTATTTGATTGCACGCGAAACTGCATCACAAACGAACATAAACAGAGGCTGCATTCGTTCGTGAATGTTTGGTAATGTGTTCATTTATGTTCATTTGTGTTCATTCATTTAAAGGTTTTTATTTTATTTTATTTATTTTTAGTTTTAAAAAGATTGAAACCATAGTTAACTTTACACCTCCACCAACGTCTTCTCATTTGATCATTTCAAGCTTGACCAACTTCTTAATTTTTGTGTTAATTATGTTTATGATAATTATGTCAACTATGTTCGGATAGTTGTGTTAAGAACTTATTTATTTTGATGGATTCTTCGCAATATTTCGGATGAAAAGTGCAAATTTTATTTTAAAACGAATATATAATGTTTGTTTGCGTTCTTTTATGTTCATGAGCATTTGTTTGTGTTCATTTGCACTTGTTTATGAAGTGTTCCTGAACATGTTCGTTTCCTTAATGAACGAACATGAACAAGAAATCTCGTTCGGTAAGCATTTGCGAACCGTTCATGATCATGTTCATTCCTTAATGAACGAACACGAAGTGTTTGTTCAGTTCGTTTACCATTCTATTAATAAATGTGGCGTAGATTTTGACCATAGCTAAGAATCCATGAATTTGGGTCATATTTAATCTATACAAAGAATTGGACAGGTTGGGCAACGGGTCAAAACAAGTTTGGGTTATTGATAGGTAATTTTAGTACACAAATACTTTTTTTATTCTTTTAATATATTGTGATAAATGATTAAAGAGATGATGATTATTAGAGAACTATATTATTACAATAATAATTTATTCATCTTCCAGATCACATCAAACCTATGTGATCCATTTTGTAGTGATTCTTAATTTCAACCCATTTTACCTGCTAAAGATTGACTAACAAGCAAGTTGATTCATTTATAGATTAAACAGATCAAAACAGATATCTCTAGTCGAACAGACAATTTTTTTTATTTTTATTTTTCAAAGCTTGTTGATCAGGTCCTAGTTCCCTACATTAAAAAAAATAGACGATCATTTTAATAGAGTTTTTGTAATCACATGATAAAAAATCAACATTTTTATACAAAATATAAAAGAACAAAAACAGTTTACCATTTTTCCACCTCAAACTAATAAAGTAAAAAAAAAGATGATTTTTTTTACCTTTTGCTATTGCTGAGGCAATGGCCAGCTTTGATATAGGAGTTAGGCCTTCTGTAGAAGCAAGTACAACGGCAACATTGTTCGCTTGTGAAGCCTTCGCAGATGATGCAACAGATTCACCAAGAACACGATAACTAGATGGGACTGTGGGACACTTTCCAAGTCCGATCAAGCTGACCCGTTTGGGCCCAAGACCCGAAACTCTAATAACAGTTGATTGTCCGCCTTTCCCGTAAAATCTTCCTCACTAGATACTCCAGACAACAATCCACCCACTTTAGAATCAAGTTTTTCTAAAATTTGGTTTTCGAATTTTAAGTTTTCGTCTTTTGTCATATCTTTCTCAGTGACACCAACTGCAAGTATATCTCCTTTCCATTCTAGCAAATCGGTTTCTTTAGCCGCAAAAGATATCTTTCATATATCAAAAGAAGCAAAAAAAGATTTAGTCTTTCATAATACATAAGTTACATCCCTGGTAAATCCTTAACTAACAGGTTAATGTCAAAAAAAAATAAAATGAAGAACTTTCTTATTTTTCACAAACAAAGTCTCTCGACAAAATTTAGACGCATAAGATTATATTATCTTTTTTACAAACTGTCGAATGTCGCTTCATCAAACTTTGAAAAACGTAAGAGGTAACGGACTAACGGATCATTTAAAAAAAAAACTCAAAAGTACGTACTTGCATTCTGAACAAGTGTAGAGACTTGAATATATCAAACAGACTTTTTCGTGCTTTTTTTGACATGGGACTTTTATACACCAAAATTATGTTAAGAGATTTTTTGTTGAAAAATAAGAAAGCATATGATTCAAGGCAGCTTTATTGGCCTTTAACCAAAATACAAATATAAGTTGTTTACTTACTTATAGCTAATTAAGTAACTAATAAAATTCATTAAGATTATAGAACCAAACAGAATACAGAAAGATCAAATGATTTTACAAAGGGTATGATAAGAAACTGAATGATCATACAAACTAACATAACACAACTGATATTTGTTAATAAGCAAGATCAAAACTAGAGGAATGAATTAACAAAAAACAGACCTTGGGGTGATCAATTTGGGCAGGATGAGTAAGGCCAAGAGTGGCCTTAGCAACAACATGATCCATAAGTTTGTTTCTTTAACAAACAATACAATGAAAATTGATGAAGATGAAGAAAGAAGAGTGGGCTGCAACCTGTAACTCTATTGGATGATGAGTGTGTATATACATATATATATATATATATATGGAAGGAGTTGAAAAGGACAGTAGGTGGTTCTTGTAAATTTAACCACAAATTGCATGAAAAGGACTTGTATTTTTATTAGGCTTTACAAGAGATAAATTTATATTTTGTGGTAACATGTTTTTCAATTTGTGGAAGTATAATTGCTAGTAACAGTGATCAGTTGTGTAAAATCAAGAATATTAGAGATTTCTTGTTATTTCTCATAAATAATTGATAAATAATTGATAACTAATGGGATATACCGCGGGTTGCGGTGGATCATTGCTAAACATGGAAATGTAGATAAAAGATCACTTAGCAACGGTGTATTCGGAAGTCACGAAAGGTTATGTTGTTTACAAATGAACATTAAGAAACAAATAAGCATATTTATAAATAAAATAAAAAAGTATATTATATTGACCCAACTATCTTTTGAATAAAATTTACATTGAAACATATAGACAATATATAATAAGAAGCGCATGAAGTTGCGACAGCTTTAGTTTGAATATCATAACATAGTTAAAAGAAGACATCGCAATGGTATATTCGAAAGATTAAGAAAAGAAGTAAAAATAAAACATTAGAAAACACGAAGCGTATTTAAAAAAAGAAGTAAAAACATATCACATTTGAACCAGTGTGATTTTTTAATAATATTTACGTTGAAATGTAAAGAGACTCGATTTTGAACACACTTATACCAAAATGTATATAAAATCGAGCATGCATGTCACAACATTATATTTGAAGTTTACGAAAATATAGTATTTTAAAAGTTATAAGGAAAAAACGAAATCTATATATAACTAACTATAAATATTAAAATAAGAATAAAATTGGAAAAAACTAAAAAAATGATTTTCAACATTTGTGTAACAATTAAAGTTGGGGAACACTTTATACAAATCATGAGTGATAGAAAATGTTGTGGCTAAAACTTAAAATATTGTAGTCAACATGATTGATGTTATATAATATGTACTATAATATAATATAGCTTAAATCAAGATTTACTAAAATACATTTAATGTTTTGAAAACCAAGTGGATCGAGTCAGGTAATAGGTAAAAACTATTCTAATCATAATGGGTTTGGATATAATGAGTTGATTTAAGTAAAATAAAATATCCACTGTATTTATATTTGCAAAGACAGTGTATTTGTATTGTGTAGGTGGCGTAGCGGTGGTGATGGCGATGATGGCAATGGTGATGTAGGTGGTATCACATGGTGACGGTGGTTGTGGAAGGCGGTGTGTTGGTGTCGACTGATAGGTAATTGTAACAGATAATTATCCCAGGTGGCGCTTTTCATAATGCAAGTCAACCCAAACAAACTCATGCAAACTCATAATTTTGTCATGAAGAATATATTGTTGTTTTAGGTAAGTTGCATGTTTGAATGATTTATTCTTAACAATTTGTCATATATAACAAGAAAATGTGATTTATTTAATAACTAACCTATTCTTAACGTTGTCAACAACTCAACAAAATTTGGAAAATAAATTAAATTAAATTTGAGAATTAGGTTATTGTCTTGTAGCCAATGCTGACTTGTCAATTTCAATACATTATTCCAAACCCTAAATTTAAAACAAAAAAAAATATTTAAATTAATGGATAAGTGGAAATTAGTTATTTTATAGCAATAAAACCATAACAAAATTAAATAGAAGGGTTAAAAAAGGAAACAAACAAACAAACAAACAACAAGAAACTGATTAAACTACACATGATTAATCTGCAAATACAATTAACTTCAAACACAAAACCCTGAGAATCACTTAAATCTCTACATACAAATCATGCAGAAACAATAAAAAAAATTAATCGAAATTCGAGTAGCAAAAAAGCCCGCTTTGTTTAACTAAACATCAATAACATCCCTATAAAACATCCAAAGTTTCAATCAATCTTCACTGAAGAGTAAATAAGCCTCGTGAACCAGAAGCACGCGTAGAAACCAATCGCGCCAGTGAGCACGAAGAACGCATACGATGCAATCAACATATACCCAAAGTACAAAATACCCGAAACCGGCTTAGTGATGTTAAGCTTTGTGAAGAAATAGAAAATCGTGTATAGAAACAGGTATAAAGCCGATGAGCCTGAGGTTAGATACGATCTCCACCACCATAGATAGTCTTCGCTGCACAGCTGGAAGTAGCATAACACGATTGTGATTTCTGCACACGTCACGATTAAAATCACGAACACGATAAACAGGAAGCCGAAGATGTAGTAAAACTGTTGTAACCAGATCGATGTTAATATAAAGAAAAGCTCGATAAAGACCGCACCGAACGGAAGTATTCCACCGATCAGAATCGAGAAAGCCGAGCTCATGTACCAAGGTTGTTCGGGTATTTGTCTCGGGATCTTGTTGGTTTTCACCGGGTCTTCAATTGCGGGCTTTTTAAACCCGATATAACTTCCGACAAAAACGAGCGGGACCGAAATCCCGAACCATAAGCATACTAAAGCAAACATTGTACCAAACGGGACAGCGCCGATGATTTCTCGCCCCAAATTAGCGCATTGAGTACAAAGAAAACCGCAAACGCAATTCCCGGGAACATGAACGCGGTTTTGAGAGCGATCGATTTCCATTCGGTTCCCTTAAACGCTTTATAAAGACGGGCTGATGCGTACCCGCCGAAGATACCCATGAGAACCCAGAGTAGAAGTAGGGCCGTCATGAGCCCGCCGCGGTTCGATGGGGAGAGAAACCCGAGTACCGCAAAAATCATAGCGATTAATATCATACCAAAGAATTGAACACCGGTTCCAACGTAAACGCATAATAAATCTGCGTTAACTGGAGGGCGGAAAACGTCGCCGTGAACGAGTTTCCAGCCCGTTTCGTCTGGGCCTCTTCTTGGGTTTCTAGTTGGTTGTATTTGGAAATGTCGCGGTATAGTGTTCGTAACATGATCATAGCTACCATACCCGATAAAAAAAGAACGATCATAAGTGAGTTGACGATTGAAAACCAGTGCACTTGATCATCTGCCATCAATAGATAAGTGTCCCATCTCGAGGCCCACTTAATATCACTCTCCTGCAGAAGAAAAAAAAGGTTATGATTTTACTAAACAAAAGTGTTAGAACAGTAATCTGAATCTTTGAATAAATGGACGACTTTTAAATGTTTGAAGTGTTCCCCGTTTAGCTAATTTTTTTAGTTATTATGTTTTTCATCCCTGTAGTTTGTTGAAAATAACTATTACAGTCCATTAATTTAAAAATTACCAAATCAATACCAGTACTTTCACCGTTAAGTCCAACTCTGTTAACCCCATCCAATTTACCATTAAGTTTTTGGTGCAAAGAATAAAATACCCCTCATTAAAAAACAATAAATAAACAAATGAGTTACTTATGTTTTTCGTCCATGTGGTTTGTTGAAAATAACAAATAAGTTAATTACGTTTTTCGTCCTGATGCATAGGTAAAGCATCAAATTAGCAACCTCTAAATGACAGTAATAATACTCACCTGGAAATCAACATCGTAAGTGAAGATGATTTCCTTCTTATTTTCAACTTCTTGCGCTGGATCAGAGGCTGAGACCATCCGTTTTGCATGAGCATCACAGGTCGTTAAACGGGTCTTGTTGGTCCACTTGCCGTCATATTGATGATTAACACTGTATCCAAGCAAATTTACATTTTTTATGAACGATTGGCGAGTCAAATATAATTACAAAATCAAAATATACCTTAATGTATAACTTTTAGTACAATGGTTAGGAGTTTCTACTTTCTATGCATTACGAATACAACTTGGTCAACACGAATAGACCCATTCAAAAGTAGATGGGTCAAAATCTTCACGTATAGATGATATGCAGTTAATATGGGTGATATATCGGTTATCGGTCCCCATGTAAAATATCAGTACCAATATTATCAGCGATATTGACCGATGTATCATCGATTTTCTCGATATCAGTACCTTTCTTCTTAGTTCTATCATTTGTGTTTCTTCTTATTGTGGCTATTAGTGCTTTAAGTCTTAATTGGTAATTGTTAATTGTTAGTGTTTTAAGTCTTAATGAGTTCGTACTTGCTACAGTTGTTAGTGTTTTGCAAGTTGCAAAAGGTTAACTTGTTAATGGTAGGAGAGTATAATGAATTGTTAGTGTCAAATTGCTATACATATAAATTTTGCATGATATTAAAAATTACCGATATTCCACCGCATTAACTGCTTAGATAATTACAAAATCAAATTACTTAATGTAAATCTTTTAGTACAATGGTTAGAAGTTTTTATGCATTAGAAATACAAGCTGGTGGTCAACCCGAACAGACCCATTTAAAAGTAAACGGGTCAAAATCTTCACCTATATATGAAACTGGCTCAACTATTAAAGCACAGTTACCTGAAAGCACTAACTTCAAATCCTACAATTCTTGCAGAGTCGGTTTGAGTGTCCCTGTGAAACTTGACCGTGAATGACAAATGATTGTTGATAAAATATTTTTCTTCCTTTGCTGCAGATATTCATAAGTTAAACTAAAATAAAAAAAAATATAAAAACACTAAAAAAGCGGATTAAACAAAGTTAATCTGGTCTAGTTACTGAGGGTTGTTTTGTTGCTTACTCCTGCATATTGTACTTTACGACCAACAAAATATCCGTGCTGATATATAACGGGTGCATCCTTTTCCATCCTTGTCATGGGAACAATCAATGGTAAATTGTCCAATATCCTGTTATAAAACCATGAAAAAATTAATAAATTAAATAACAAGCAATGCCACACTGTGGGGGCGTTTGGGCTGCGATTTGAAACTGAATATGATGCTTAATGGTCATGATTAGTTCATCAGTTATAATGGCACATGAATACATGATGCATGAGATAGTTTTTGGTAGGGGAGTGCACGGTCCGGTTTTCGGTTTTTTGGGTTATAGCAACGGTTCGGTTTTGGAACAAAATTACGTAGGATTCAAAAATAAAAGGTATAATCCCAGATTTAAGAATCTTACTTAGATGTTAACATTTAAGTTATTATATTAAACTTTTTAGTTAATACTATTTACATAAACCTAACCTACTAATCTATTTTTATGTTTCTCCAAGGTTTTTATTAAGACATTTTCTTATATAATACTTTGAAAATTATTTTACTTTTATGTTAAAATTTGTTATTTCTAGTAGGCAATGGATAAACATTTCAAAGATAAAAAAACATGTTAATACATCTATTATAATTACTTAATATTCAGAAATAAAATTAAAAATTCCTAAATCAATATATAACAACCATTAAAAAATTATTTTTAGGTTATTCGGTCCGGTTTGGTTTTTTTTTTCGGTTTTTATAAAATGCAAAACCATAACCGAACCGTAAATTTCGGTTCGGTTTTTTGTGCGTTTTGGTTTTTTCGGTTCAGTTAAATCGGTTTTTTCGGTTTCTGCTCACCCCTAGTTTTTGGATATGTTGTCTAAGGCTGTTATATCAATAGTCATGGTTAATTCTGATCATTTAAGAAACTAATATATGATATCTACAAAATCAAACTCCAGGTGTGAACTGTGAAGTGGCTTACATGTTAACTCTATACTCATCATCTATCTTCTCCTTAAATTCTTTAGCTGTTTTCTCATCCAATACCAAGCGACATACAACATTGCACTTTTGTGGCACTAGCATTTGAAACTGCAATGCAAATTTCATTAGAAGATAGTACAACATAGCATGAAACATAACTGTCATAATAGATTCGTTAATTTATTTACCTCATAGGGAGAGTTTTCGATACGATCACCACGAAGAACTTCACCGAGATTTTCAGCACTGTCAACGATTTTTTTGGGCCGACAATAAGGAATGGAGTAGTACGAATACGGGAGCTGGGTTTTTGTGGAAGCCAGTTTGTTTACTTTTACCTTCAGCTTATCTCCCTGCGGCATAAAGTCGTAATGTTTAGACACTTTACAAGTTACAACATAGTTTATGTACCATCATATAAATGTACAAGAAATATGGCACCAACCCTAGTGACATGCAAACATTTGATAATTGGTTACGATTTATAGCCCATTTTACCATTACAAAGATTACACACTTACACTATAGTGTTTGATACTTATTGTCACACCTGTACAGTTGTTTCAGTTTGCTATTCAGTAAAGATGTGTTAGTTTGATATATAAAATATCATACATGGTATGCGGGGTTTATCAACTTCTCATATACAGCAAAATGTACAAGAAAAATGATATGTGATACCGTAGTGACATGTAAACATTGTTTGACGTTGACTATGATTTAGATTTTAGAGTCCATTTTATTGTTATAACAGCTACACTGTAGAGCCTGAATATTATTGTGCACTAGTATAGTCGGTTCACTATTCAACAAAGATGTGTTAATTTGAGAAAACAATCATACATAACATGAGAAGTTCAATCAACTTCAAATATACATTTTTAATTAAAGTCAAAGGTAAGCTTTTATATAAACCAAATTGATGTTCCAAAAAGTCGAAAATAACAAAAAGGATATACATGCTCACTTATTGAATTTCTTCTCTGCACAATTATGAATTTGTCTTATTTTACAATAATAGTAACAAATAGTTGTGTGCTTACATGAAATTCATCAATACGTTACACCATAGTTGTCGAAGACGCAAGGCGCAAAGGGTGAGCCTTGGGCCTCAGCAAAAAGCGATTAAAACGAGGGCTTTTATAAGCAAGACGCATTGTATAAAACTACTAGTAAGGACTATAAACACTCTATAATGTTCTCATCTGAGTCTCTATCTCATCTATATAATTTAACTAAAAAACATCATTTTCTCCAAACTTTGTTTCTTTTTAAAACACCTCACCTTCGACTCTCCATCTCTATATCTATCTCTATCTTACTCACAAACACTTATTTTATCGTTTTTCTCGGTTTTATACACTCACAATAATAATAGATACATGAATAGCAGATATTCAAGAACAACACATCAAATTTCCCCAAACTAACATTCAAATAATACAAAACAAAACGAAACATAACCGATCTATCAAATCAAAACTCTAACTAACAAAATAATCAAATACTGAAACAAAACAATCACATTCCGATAAAACAGTTGGCCATACCTTGAAGAAATCCTGTGGAGCGACACCAGGGAGGTAGAACGAGTATCCATGGATGAATAAGTGAAGAAGAACACAGATCAATAATTGAAACCCTAGGTGAAATCGATTAGCCATAGGAGAGTTCAGATCTGGTTTCAGATCTGTGTTTGAATCTCTCAACTTCTTTTGATTCTATTTACTCTCTCTCTCTATATATATATATGTCTCTACAGTGTGTGGTTTTAATGGCAGAAACCTGCACCAAATTGGGGTCAAGAAGATGATGATGAGTGGAGATGATGAAATTAATATCAACCGTTTCTTCATTTGTACTTACGGTTTCTACCGTCGAAATCACACGAGTAAAATACACAAAACGTTCTTTATGTTTATTAAACTTTTGAGTTTTATTTTTTATGTTTAAAAAACTTACTAAAATTATTCTTTAAATTCATTTTTGTTACGAGTTTGATCTCTTAATTACGTTAAATTGATAGTTAAATTTCCTAATATGCATACCATACCATCTAAGGGTAAACTCGTCATTTTAGAACACACATAGCCTGATAATTATGATCCCCTAACACCCCTTTTTTACTCAAATCATCAAACCCCAACTATGCTGACAAATCAAAATTTGAAGGACACCCACTAAACCCCTTGAGCGGCTGCTTATCATGCGACAAACTTGAGTTGTTGCAGTATAAGAGTGCGGATGAGTGGTTGTAGGTGTCGCAGAGGCGGTGGTGTCAATGGGTGGTGAAACAGACATTTTTTCATGATTGGTCAAGATTGATAAGATGGAAGTGAAATTTGGTGAAACTGAGAGAAATGGGTATGGATGATTTAGGTTTAATTTAGGGAATTGGTGAAATTGAGAAATGGGTATGTCGGAATTAGGGGTTTATGAATTGGTATTGAAGTGGGTGGTAGGGGTTATGTTTGTTGTTCAAGAAATGAATAGGATAATAAGGAGGGTTGATTGTAAAAGTAGTGATTTTTTGTTACGGTGTAGAAGAACTGACCGTTGAGATCTTTTGATATGGAACTCATGGTCGGAATGTTGAATTTTTTTTATCGAGGGGAATGTTTTTTTTGGGTCTTATAACAAGGGAAACCAATATGACAAGTTTACATGTGAGGGAATTTAACTGGTTAAATTAACGTGATTAGTTATAAAAGATTGAACCCATAATAAATATAAAAATATGATTTTAGCAAGTTTTAAGCATAAATGATGGAATCTACATGTTTTATAAAACATAAAGAACGTTTTGTGCATTTTACTTAAATAATATTATAAACTTCCAAAAATTAAATAATAATATAAAAATAGTAAAGAAAGTTGAATCAAGCTTGAAAACTACTCACATTTAACGATTATTTGGGATGTTAAAAAAATTCACAAGTCCACCAATCCACCATATTTTATCTTAAAGTTTAAAGTAAAAGTCACTTTTCATTTTAGAAAATCTCTACATTTTATCCATTTTTATCTTTACTATACTCACGAAACTTATTTTATTATATTTCTCGTTTTTATACACTCACATAAATTTGATACACTTATTTTATTATATTTTTTTTCTTTTTTTTAAAAGATGAATAGTAGCTGTTCAATTATAAAAAGCTACTATTATATACGTGTTACTTTTGATTAATTTGTTTTTCCAATTATAAAACTTATATGTGTTACTTTTAAGAGTTAAATGCTTGGTTGGTCCATGTGGTTTACAAATCTTGAGACTTGGTCCCAGTGTTCACTAATTACACACTTGGTCCCAGTAGTTTCAAATTTTGCACTTGGGTGGTTCTTACCACTAACCTTTGTTAGATTTCTCAGTTAAGTATATGCAAAATTACTATATTACCCTTGAAATAGTAGTATCCACGCCGCCAACAAACTGCCGCCCCCTGCACCATCGAAATGGCTATCGCCACACTTCCGTACTCAACGGCACCGTTGATAAAATTATCACCTCCGCCACCGACTCCACCGCCGACGCCACACGCAGTGGAACGGAAAGAATCAGAATTAGAGATGGAGTCTGGAGTTTTTGAGCTGAATTTTGGGGAGGAAACGACGTCGTTGAGTGAGTTAGCTCTGCCGGAGAAAAATCCGATGACGTTTTGAGTTGTCGCCGGCGGGGGAGTGGCAGCCGCGGCGTTGAAACCGAGGAGTAAATTAGTGGTGACTGGATTAGGTTCACTTTTTAGGGAGAAAGTATGAGATAAAGGAATAAACAAATTTTGCAGTTTCCGTCGGCCTCGACATCTCCGCCGTGGCTCAGCCGGAACACCACCGCCTGTTCTTGATTCGTCCAGAGGATCCTTTGGTGTGGAGGCGTTGTAGATGTCGTTTCTGCTGGTCTTCGAGTCCTGACACGTCATCCCATGTGGTGGTGAGGATCTGGTCGGAGAGATCGACGGCGGTGATGGTGTCGATGGGTGATGTGTACTGCTGGGGCTTGCTCGCAGGCTTCGCAGACCCAGACACGCTCGTGTTGGGAGGACTGGAGTTTGTTGGCGGCGTGGATGCGGGCGTCCAGGCGGTACAGAGGTAGGCGGCGTCAGGGCGGTAGTAGATGGTGCAGGGGGCGGCAGTTTGTTGGCGGCGTGGATACTATATTTCAAGGGTAATATATAATTTTGCATATACTTAACTGAGAATCTAACAAAGGTTAGTGGTAAGGACCACCCGAGTGCAAAATTTGAAACTACTGGGACCAAGTGTGTAATTAGTGAACCACTGGGACCAAGTCTGCAAGATTTGCAAACCACAGGACCAACCAAGCATCTAACTCTACTTTTAATTAATCTTCACATATGTAAACAGTTATAGAGTAAAAACAACAATCAATTATCAACACATCATCATCCTACATAAGCTTTTAAATAGAGGTCAGTCCATTTAGATCGGCTTGAATAATTAACAAAATGCAACATTTACTGAACAAGGACATACAGAAAAGTAACATAAGGAGAAGTAGATCCATATATAAATACTTGAAAACTAAGGTCTAGGGATGCTCGGTCTCGGGTTGAATTAGGGATTTGGAGACACGAGAGTCTCAATGTATATCGCTCCTTCACGTTCATAGGGCCATTGGCATGGATGCGAATGAAACCTATAGTCGGTAATGAAGTCCTCGAGATCCAAATTCTTAAAAGAGTTCATCTTTACCTTCAAAATCGCAAGCCAGTTCCCGTTCCTCCTAATGTGTTTAACGCCTCACTCTAGTGGGGAGGTTAAAAATCTGGCTAGAGAATGTCGCCGCTTTTGTCCACCCATCGCCATCCATCCTCCATAGATCAAACTTCAAACCACTATCTTCATAACACGTTATACATGAGTGGATGCACCCATCGCGAGCTACTACACTCACACACCATGTTCAACGCCCACATGGAGCGCGTGGAAATTGTATCTCCTTAAACCTTTCGGACTCCACATCAAAAACTCATAAGGCACACCATGGACCACTCATACTCTTTTCCAGCTTGAAGTAAACTTTCCCACCCAAGAAAGTTGCTAGCAACCACTCGAAGTTCGATATATGATGGCTAATATCTAGAGATGGAATCTTTCTCCATGAATCTAATCTCCAGGAATAGATAAAAGCGCCCTCGGATACTATATGTACAAGTTTGTAATTGTTAGAAGAGTCGATGTAGAAAGCAAATGCACCTCTATGGACCTCTTTATAGAAACTAGTATGGATCTTCTTGTAGGCACCGGTTAGTGGGTTCCAAATCGCGAGTTCTTGAGTTTCCTCCAAGCCTACACATACCAAACCATCCAAGCTTTCTAAAATCATCACATACTCCTCGAACGGAATGGGATGGGTGGTGATTGAATCATGGTTCAGGGTTCACAATTAAGTGTACGAAAAGTTAGGGTAGTCTGCAGTGGCGAAGCTTGAGATTTCCAACGGGGGTCGAAAACGTATATACCCAAAAATTTATATACGAAAGCTACATATATAACACTACTGAGCGAAAATTTGGGGGGGCCTTCTAACCTTTGCCCCTGATAGTCTGGTCAAGAAGGAGAAGTTTATGGTTGGTTTGATAGGGGAGGTGCGTCCGGGCAAACTGAAGCATAGATACGAAGGAGTTCCATGCTTTACAAACGCACCGGAAACGACCTATCGACTTCACAGGAAGTCTTGGTAGAACCTCAGCGTGTATTAGTTCATATGGAAGCTGTGGAAGAATTCTAGGCATGATCTAATGTGTGTTTTAATAGAATGAGGAAGTTATAAATATAGAAAAACTCGATATATATAATGTGTGTTTTAATAAATTAAATAAAATATATAGCCAACTCCAGAACAAGACAAAGAAATTGTACGAAGGATAGGCGTCATCATAAGCCATTGATCTCCGAAGATCAATACTTCAAAACTAGCCGATGACATTTTTATGTAGTTATGAAATTCAAAAAATTAAAGAAACAAATAGAGAAAAAATATTCTGATCTTTTCACATTTGAAGAAACAAATTTTAACTTAAGTTTAATTAGTGTCAAATATGGTTAATAATTGTCATTGGGTCTTGATGGTAACCCTATAGGCCAATAGGGATTTTAATTACCATGGCCCTACAAGAAAACGTGGCAATAGCGGCGACAAACGTCGTTGCTAAAGGTGCTTGTCGTCGCTAAAGGTTTATCACCTTTAGCGGCAACGTAACGTCGCTAATAGGTCGTCGCTATATGTTCTCATCGCTAAAGTCTTTTTTTTTAATTTTTTTGCTGCATTTACAATATTTCAAGTTATATACACAAATCTATCAATTTTCCAGTTTTCTGCAAAACAAACAAACTAAATAAACACGATACTTAACATCCTAAATTGTATAAAACGTTTAATTCGTACATTAACCTCCTAAAATTTCATAAAACATTTAATTCATACATCAACATCCTAAAATTGCATAAAACGTAAAAAAAACTACAAGATAGTTGTCATATGTCGATAATACTTAACACTCAACGACATCGTCATTATAAAAAATGTCATCATCATCGATTGCGAGTTGCTTTCCCTTCGAAGCAAGATAGCACACAAGTTGATTAAAAAATGTCGGGGTTTGGAACAAACCCGAAACATATTCCTACAATAATACATATCAACCCATATTAACATACTACCAACATGTATTTACCAAAGTAACATGCGTTCATTGATCCCAATATAACTTTTTAAAGTAAAATTGCATAGTTTAACTCTGAAAAGGGTTGTTGAGTTTTAGGCTACGCACCCAACACATTCGAGGGCATATTGGAAGAAGGTTTATGCCCAATCTCCCGTATCCATCCCCGCTGTTCATCCAACACACTCTGAAACGCGGCAACCTCATTCGGCGGTTGAGAACCGTCGCCTTCTTTGCCACATTCATTTTGACCCATAATCTCCCGTTCTAAATTAACCTGTATTTAATGAAGACGATTATATGTATATATATATTATAGAGAATTATACTTTAGATAAATACTTACATAATTCTACTCGGCTAACGGGTCAAGCCAATTCCCATCTTTATCAGTGTGAGTTTTGTGGTACGTTATTAAAACTTAGATTAGACATCAAATAAACACAAACACAACTTAGGTTAGGCATTACATGTTTGTAGCCGGTGCTATTGTATGACGTTGTTCCCCTGCGGTTTAGGAATAGTTGACGCTGGCGGACTTGTGTGTTAGCCACACATGTTGCAATATATTTAGAGTCCAAGAAGTGATCAATGGTTCTCTGCCAGATTTCATTAGGCATAGCCACGGGGCGGTATGCCCTTGCTCTTTCGATATCATTGTAACCTCCATTATCAAGAAATTTAGGTTTTGCATCGTGCTTGTGGCCAGAGTACCGCTTCATAAGCACATGCTTAATGCCGCTTGTTAAGTTTCAGGCTTCTAAATCGCGTTCAACTTCATCAAAATTGAAGTTTTCATAGGAATTAAATAAAAAAAAAGTTAAAACATTATATAAAATACGCTAAAACAGTTTAATGGCTTGCGATTGCAGCCGTAAATGCGCCGTTAAACGGCTGCGCTTTTGCACCCGTTTGGTGACGCGTTCGCAGCCGTTTAACGGCGCATTTACAGCTGCAAACACAGCAGCAAACGACTGCATATGCAGCTGAAAGCCGTCGTTATACCGCTGCAAACGGTTGCGCCTTTGCACCCGTTTGCTGCTGCGTTTGTATTCATTTAACGACACACTTACGGCTGCAAAAGTAACAACAAACGGGTGTAAAAGTACAACGTGAAAATAGATCGCTTGGTACACCAACGAGGGTAGTGGTTACCTCTCTATCAAATGTAGAGACACGACCCCTCCCCCCCCCCCCCCCCCATCCCCTCGGTTTACCATCCATGGGGGAGCACATCTGCCATGAGATAAACAAATACAAACCACAAAGGAAACATTTTTCCTAAAAAGTTACAAATATTACAACAAATGTTTCAAATTGAAATTAATAGAAAGTACAACAAGTGAAGTCATATGCAAATAGTTACAAATGTTACTTCTTTTTGTTTGTCCTTGTTCAACTAATGTTGCATTTTGTTAGTTTTTCAAGCTGATCTAAATGGACTGCCCTCTATTTAAAAGCTTACGTAGAATGATGTGTTGATAAATGATAATTGATGGGTGCTTGTCCCTCTATAATTATTTACATATGTGAAGCTTATTCAAAGTAACACATATAAGTTTTCTGTTCAAAACTACGGTTAATCATGTTTTGACCTTGGAAATTGATTTTGTGTAAACTAAAAAAACTTCAAATGTGAAGTATGTTTACAATATACATGTGGAGTATCATTGATTTGGATAGTAATTATTTGTAGCGTTTATTCTTAATTCTTGAGATTATAGATTAGAAAATTCATTCACATAGCTGATAGTGTTTTTGATTAACCTATAAGAGTTCACCTTTTATATTGTTTGTAATGTAATTCCAATTTGGCACATTCAAACAAAAGGCGATTAATCTCATCATACTTAGTGGCGGATCCAGAAAATCTTCGTAGGGGTAACGTTTTATAGAAAAGGGGTAACGGAATCAAAAAAATGTCAAATTTTTCAAAAATTTACACTACCGTCAGAGCGCCAAGGGGTAACGGAGGCTACCCCTACCAATAAGGTAGGTCCGCCCCAGATCATACTGTTGGAGCATTTGTAAGGCAAGGAATGAGGCTATTTTGTCGGATAATAAGAAGAATGTGACTAAAGTTATGGAAGACAGTAAATCTCTTGCATATTTTTGGATTAAAAACCGTTCTTCATGTCCTAATCTTTCATGGAAAAAATTGGTGTATGTTTTACTTATAAGTTGGTTGCATGTCTATTCTACCTTCTTGACAACGTTCTTTTATTGAAAGTTAAAATGTATGTAAATTACTACGATATGAATAAAAGTTCATATGTTTATGTTTTTATCATAAAAAATGTTTTCCTTAAATAGAAATTCTTAGAAAAACTAACGACAAAATGAAAAAATAATTCATTAATAGAAACTAAACTAACATGACAAGGTGTAATACAGTTACTTAAAATCCTTAAAAACTAAGGATGCCTAAGGTAGATCAACCATAGGTATCTTGGATCTTTGCTTACATTAAGGATTTGGAGACACGAGAGTCTCGATGGTACCACAACTGATATCATTAAAACATGTAGAAGTTTGTAGTCGTTAGAAGAGTCGTTGTAGAAAGCCGAAGCACCACAACTGATATCATTAAAGAAGCTAGTACGAATCTTCTTGTAGGCACCGGTTAGTGGATTCCAAAAGGCTAACTCTCGAGTTTTCTCCAAGCAAACGCATACCAGTCCATCCAAGCTTGCTATAATCAACACATCGTGTTTGAACGGAATAGAACGGGTAGTGGTGACTGAATCATGGTTCAGGGGTTCACGATCAAGCGTACGAAAAGTTGGGGAAAGCAAGTCAAGAAGAAGAAGTAGAAGTTTATAGGGGAGGTGCGTCCACGTAGATAAGAAGGAGTTCCATGCTTTACAAACGCATCGGAAACGACCTATCGACTCAGTGGTGGATCCAACCCTGTTTTGTGGGTTCACATGAACCCACTCGGTTTGGAAAAAAATGAGAAAAGTAGCGAGAACCTTGTATGATTTGAAAAAATTCGGTGAGAATCTACCAAAATGAACCCACTGAAAAAAGTTTCTGGATCCGCCAGACTTAGCCGGAAGTCTTTGTAGCACCTCCAACTGTAGGATTTCATATGGGAGGTGTGGATGAATTCTAGGCATGATCTAATGATTTGCAATTGATCGAATATGAACTTAAAATTAATATAAATCATTAGTATCCTAATTCCTACGCAAAGTACTGTGATGTTGATCTAAATCATTTTTTTTTTAAAATAACGACTATAATTATAGTTTATCGTTATGTTATGCTATGTTTGTTTTATCTGTTCAAATGGGCAAACATCATAAGAAAAAAAACATATACTTTTTTTTCTCAATAAAAGTTCCTTAACAATTTTTTACACGTAAAAAACAAACGTACTTATAGTTTTATCTCACAAAAGTCTCTCAACAATATTTTAAACATTAAAGTCCCTTCACATGTTAAGTTTGAACAAAGTTATGATAAAAACTTTTTTAAAACTACATGATGTTATGTTTCAATCTAATATGTGTATGAAAATTCATAGGCCATTGCTACAGAATCTAAACAGTTAAAACGGAAGTAGAATGAATAACGATTATAATAAAATGAATTCGGTTTATATGTAGCCCAATAACCGAGTAACCAAAATAAGCCGTCTTTATATTTAGTTGAATAAACCTAATTATATGAATTCGTTGTATTCATTTGAAACCAAAAATAAAACAAAATTTGAAGTGGTTTGTGATTTAGTTTGGAAGTACTTAAAATCCGTTTTTTTGTTCGGTTTTTTATTTAACCCAAAAATTTTAAAACTGAATAAAAGGAATCAAATAATCGAATAAACCGAAAAGAACGATGGACACTTCTAACGATTTCAAGTTGTTTAAATTATTTTATCATAATTGTGCTCAAATTTATCATTGCATGGACTTTAATGTTCAAAAAATGTTAAGGGGCTTTTGTGAAACAAAACAGAACGTATATTGGTTTTACATATTCAAAATTGTCAAGGGACTTTTATAAGAAAAATAAAAAAGTATGTTGGTTTTTTTATGATATTTCCCTATTAAAAATTAAATATCGTTAAGCTTTTTTTAGTCAATGTTAAGATTAAATATTTGTATAATGTGTATCTAAAGGGTGTGTATTATGCACCATGTTAATCTATTTCTTACTTTAATAATTTTACATGGGCATACCATCTTTTTTATTGAATGAAAAAAAAAACTTTACAAATCTCAGTTTTGTATCGATTTTATTATTTACATGCCTAAATAGTATTTATAAAAGGTTCTATTAATTATTTTTGTACAACTGTGGAGTAATTTAACTTAGCCGGAAATGCTGATAGCAAAGCATGCAAAATATGATGGGATTTGATATTTTCGAAGTTTATTTGAGCGAGGGAGAGAAAAGAGAATCATGTTTTTGAGAGAAGAAATTTCGGTAAAATTATTTTGGTGGTAGACTGGTTTGGGTTGGTGTAATATCTCGTTTTTTAGACAAAAATAAAAGTATATAAAATTTATATTTCTTATATCGTCAAACTAGTAAGAAATGAGTAGAATGGTCATCTGCAATATGTAGTGGTTAAACGAGTACTTAGTATTATAAGAAACCGTTATAATAATAATAATAATAATAATAATAATATAATAATAATAATAATAATATAATATCTTATTATATTTTGACACTACTCCGTTTTTAATGAAACTTAGGTTAAAAATAGACAAAAATATGCTCGTTCTAATGACATATTCATCGTTTTATAAAACATTATAATTTAAAAGTTATACGACAAAAACGAGTGAAGCAGCTGAATTAATATATATAAGTAAGCAAGCTAGCAAGTCAGGCATGTCAATTGAGTCCCACAGATGTTTTGAGATGCTTGCTAAGTCCAAGTTGTTATTTAGAGTATCAGTTTTTTAACGGGAAAGCTCTAATATAAAGAGAATCATGAGCGTACGATACTCCGTTGGGTGTTGTTAGCAGTCGTTTTTGGAGCACGAGTAGGAGCAGGAGTCGGTTCTACATCAACGTGCCGTAGATAGTTTTAAGACATGCTCTCATTTAAGTTTATGTTTAGTTATTCTTATTTATTTTTAGTGTTATGTACTATTATTATTATTATATTATTATTATTATTTATTATTTGTAGTGTTAGTATTATTTTCAGGTACTAGGGTTAGTGTCAGGCCGGGTATTGGTAGCCTAACATTAGTTAGGCATGGATTGATCAACCATGCTTAAACAAAGCAGCGTTAACCAATATCCAACCATGTAAAACTAGTTGGGTGTACCATTGCCTAACCTAGGATATGTAAGTGTGTCAGGACTTTGAGATAGTACCCGGTCGTACTAGCAGCTGTTTAGCAACTGTCAAACAAGTGGGTTATCACGTTTCTTTATAAAATTGTGATTGTATACTTAATATAAGATGTTGTAATGTGCAATTATCGATAGAGGTATATTTGGATCCTTGTATGCTTAATGGGATGTGTCGGAACTGGCTAAAAAAGAGGATAGGGTTCCTCGTATGCATCACGACACTACCATACCTGTGTGATGGCTAGGGGGTTCGACAAGCCCATTGCTGGTGGTTGTGAAATGGTCATGAATGGCACAAGGTTGCCCTTGGCCCAAAATATCGCAACCAATGTTGCATGCATGTCAATTGTGTTGTTTTATAAACTGTATAACATGAGCTCACCAGTATATAGCTGACGTCGTTTGAGTATACATATCACAGGTAATCAGTGAGGCACTCTTCGGAATATAGAGAAGACAACTAAGATCAAAAGACCTAAAAGTTCCTAGATGTTGAATATTGTAAATAATATGTTGTTCTTATACTATTATAAGTTTTAATGAAAGTTCAGTATGCTTCCGCTATAAGTGTATCAATTGTGCATAATCACCCGGGTTACGGGTGGAGTGTTATAGTTCGTATCAGAGCCCAAAGTTTTAGCGAGTTAGGTATTTTAATAAGAATACCTAGGCTTTAACCAGAACATTATAGGCACGAGGATGACTAAGTCTTTGACATTAAGACTTGATTACACTAGCTATCACAAGAATACTTAAGTATGAATATGGAACTCTTAGGCTTGATTTCTTGGATTTTGACTACTAAGTAATTATGTGACTTAATAGACATGTCGCTAAGAATACTACCATAGGCCATGATAGTTGGATTGTACTCGACTAAGAAGAATAGCTCGTGTGAACGTGAGTATCATGAATGTTTTCCTAAAACTATATGTCTATGTGATATATTTTTATATGATAATTATATTTGGAAGTGAATGAGGTGTTGAGATCATGTAAGGCTGGTAACACAACCCCACTTGAATAATAAATAAAATAAATAAATATGATGTATCATACATGCATAGGAATTTGGGTATTCCGGATCCATGATACGTAATGAGGTATTAAGGCTGGGGTAACTGTAGTGAGCCTTCCCAGTATGGGTTGCCAGTAGTAAACTACGCTCATAATAGGCAATATGTCACCATCTTATATAATGGCAGTACGTCAGCCCAGTACGAGTATTTGATAGTATGTAAAGTGGATGGTATATATACACACACCTACAAGAGTAAATGTGAAGACACATAATTAGTTAGGACATTTTCCAACCTAAGTTTGTGTTCCGTAAATGACAATCGAACTGAGAACATATGCTATTGAGTATGACGTGGCCATATGGTTTACTAAGATAAGTATACATCTTGATACATCATAGAATGAAAGTAACATATGTACTAACTTATATAAGATATCAATATATATATATATATATATAATATGTTTGAACACTGAACACTCTGTTAATAATAGAAACAATGGTGCTTCTAGAACCAAAACTTAATTCAAAAATCTCTAGACACGGGGGAAATGCAAAAGTACAGTTAAACTAGGAAACAAGTCAGAGAATAACCTCGAAGTAACCAACATTATGGATGCCACTCAACAAAGGACTAATCCGGAGAACCATAGAATAAAGAAGAGGAAAGCTTTTCGTTATCTATGACTAAGTTTATATATAAAGAAGTTGGAAGAAAGAAAGGCAAGTAGAAGGAGTGTACTTACGAGTTAAGCAAGTTTTGTAACCCTCCAATCTTTGATGTCAATATAGGAGCTATATAGGCACACGAGTTGTTGAGTACAATGGAATATGTCATAGACATAAACGAATTTCAATTCATAGTGCATTGGGTTTAATCAAAAGCACTGTATTATTATAGTCTACGTACTAAAGGAAAAGACATTGTCAAGCAAATTAGTTGGGAAGAATTCACCCAAGAAATTATGTCCCTTAAGTGAGATAGAACAACTAGAAATAAAATACTTCAAATAAGAATTAGAGAAATCAAATATACAGTGAATACCCATGAAGTCTAACAAAACAGCCAGGTTAATCCCTCACGTGATAGTAACAAAAAAACGAATAATGATCAAGCCATGAGAGATTTATTATTAGAAAGTCGAACGTTGATTTAAGCTATAGCCCCTAAGATTTTCCATGAAATCTTGAAATCTGGTGTAAATAAAAGCTTTGTATCAGTCATATTTAAACCCTATGTAAATCAAGAATACTAGAGTTTTAGCCATACCTTTATAGTCGAAATGATTGATGGTCATCAAAAGGAAATAGTCAAAATCATTAAGAACTATATAATAAGCTTTAACAACAATCTAACTCCAATAGACTTGATGTCTAAGTAACTTGAAAAAAAAAACAGAAAAAAAATCGATGCAGGTATACAAATTGGTTGATTAGCCCTCTACCAAGTAGAAACCGTGCGTAACAGAAATATAGTACGACACAGATTGCCCAATGTTCGGAAAACATCCATATATCTCCAAATGAGTCCAACCCAAACACATATACTTTTGGAGTTACGGCTCCTGCATCTCTAGAACCACTGTTATAGAGGGATACATATATACAAATTCGCAATTCACCAAGCACACTACTCCTCTTTGGAGCGCGAGCTCTAGAGCGTGCAAACACAACCTGCATACATGCGGATAGTGTCTGGTGAACTACACGACTCAATACTGGTACTATCTACCTGCCAAAATGATCGACATGGTGAGTTGTCCATGGTCCAAGACCATTGCTTTAGGCCAATAACATGCCTCGAAATTGGTACTTTTTATTGATGTGATATTGATCAGGAGTACATCATATCCCTAAAGTCCAGATTAAGAACGAATATAATTATATAAATACTTGTCTCTTCCAACAAGGGGCAAACCTACCCACTGGCGTGGGTGGGCGGCCGCACCCTTTGAAAAGAAAAATTAGGGTTAAATTTCGCGCAAAATCCCGACCGCACCCCTTGGAAATTTTCAACCGCACCCCTTAAGAGGGAAAAGTTTATTTCAAGCTGCAAAGTAAGCGTACAAGACATCCACGGTGCCTTATGAGTTTCGATGTGGAGTCTGAAAAGTTTAAGGAAATACAATTTCCACCAGTTCCCTGTGGTAAACATTTGCATGTGAGTTTAGTGGCTCTCGATGGCTGCATTCAGTTGTGTGTAGCTTATGGAGACATCGTTAAGAGTTTGGAGTGTGGTATGTGGAGGATGGATGGTGATGGGTGGATAAAAGTGGCGGCATTCGCTAGCCCGCTTTGGAGACCGTTCAGGAAGATATACACCAAGAAGAATGGGAATTGGCTTGCGATTTGGAAGGACGGCAAGTGTATTAAGAATATAGGATTGGAGGACTTTGCTACAGACTTCTACGCTTATTTTGTTGGGCATTCGATGAATTTGTACCAGAGAGTAGTATACATCGAGTGTCTCCAAATCCTTAATGCAAGCGAAGATCCAAGAACACATGGTCGATCTACCTTTGGTATCCTTAGCTTTTAAGGATTCTAAGTAATTATGACACCTTGTCGTGTTAGTTTAGTTCCACAAGTGACCGCGGTCAAAAAAGCGTTTCTCGTTACTTTTTAGCCATTATGATCATATGAAAGCACACGAATAACAACGAGAATGAAGAAAGATAAGAGGGGCTAAATTGGTGAACAAAAGTAGTGAAATAAGTATTTAAATTAGTTTTTAGTTAAATATAATTATATATAACGCAACTCTATGTATATTTCATTCATTATAAGTAAAAATTTTACTATATATATTTGTAAAATATAACTGAGTTTTTAATCTCAATAAGGTACAACACCAGTAATGCTGTATATACCACCACCATTAGTTACAGCAAAAATTACCAACACCTTTCACATGTGAACAAGTATCAACAACCAAAACTAATCAGCATCAGCAGTAAAATCAGGCTCCGGTGGCTTCGGTAAATTAACCAATTCTCTACCGGTCTTCACATTCCGGTTCCGGTGGACCCCACGTAGAGCATTGGCAGCAAATTTCGAGACCAAGAAGGTAGTACCAAGGCTGCGAGAACCTCCATCACCATCACCGCCAGCAAGTTCCATCTCTGGTTCCTCCTTATGACGCTGCTCGAGCATTTTCCGCTTGCAATGTCTCCGCCACGCGGCCTGAATGAAGCACGCTGCCCACGTCCGCCACTGCTGCGAGTAAAATCTAAACGTGTGTTGCACCTGTCGGCTGTGCAGCCGCCTGAACTGGCCCGCAACGAATTTTAACTCGTCAGCGGACAATGCAAACGCCTCCACCTCTTTTAGCGCTTTTACGGTTCTGGTCGAAGACGGAAGATTAGAACCGGATTTAGGATCGAGGGCCCACGTTAGGAGCTCTTCTCCGCAGAAATCGCCTTCTTTTAGCAAACCGCGGTTGTAGAAACCGCTTCTGCCGCCATCGGTGGTTACACTCTCGAGACGACCGCGGATTATGAAGAGCATTTCGTCTACGGGATCTCCTTCGCGAACGATATACGTATGATCGGTGTACAAACAAGGTTTTAATCGCTCGCAAATGGCGTCGAGTAATCTCTCATCCATGTTTTCAAACAAAGGAACCTACAAAAGAACGACATCGTTGTAATTTACAACACGACGATTGAACTTCAATTGCAAGAAGGGTAAATTGCATTTTACGTCCTTTAAGTTTGAGCAAAATTGCAGGCGTTGTCCTTTAAGTAATGAAATTACACTGAATGTCTTCTATGTTATAGTTTCTCATCATGCGGTGTCCTTTTGCCCTAACCCAGTTATTTTTTTTCCGTCAACTCTTAACACGTGCCATCACATGAGGGCATAATGATCATTTCACTTAATAACTAAAACAAAAATGTAAAAATTATCCGTGAAACTTCAAGAGGAAGATATATTTTAAGTGAAAATGACCATTATACCCTCACGTGAGTGACACATGTTAAGAGTTAACATAAATAACTAACTGGGTTACGGTAATAGGACACCGCATGATGAGATACTGTAACATAAAGGACATCCAGTGCAATTTCGTTAGTTGAAGGACAACGTCTGCAATTTTACTCAAACTTAAAGAATGTAAAATGCAATTTACTCTTGCAAGAATGAATGGTATCGAATTACCCGTTTGACCAAAGAGAGACAAAGATGGCGTTTTATGTCCCGTCTAAGATCTTTGGGTAAACTTTGAACCAAATTCTCTTCATCGACTCCACGGGTTTCTAACCACTTGTACTGATCGTACCGTCTCACACGCTCACGAAGGTCTTGTGGAAGTAACCTGTGGTGCATCCACTGTTCCGAGTCACGCTTCTTAACTCTCATTTCTTCGAGCCGGATCGTAAGAGATTGCAGGTACGTCTGTTGCAGTGTTGCACCGTTAAAAAAACAAACCGACATCTCAAGTAAAGGTTACATTTTGTGAATCCCACAAATTTTTTAATGTTATGAACAGTTATCAACATATACAAACCTGCATGTTACCGATCAACAGAGCAAAGAGAATAAGCCCAGATATGGCGAGCGTGATTGAAAATAATGATTCTCCGGGATACGTGCTGGTTTGAAGCCCCTGCCCAAGTGTGCTGTCACAAAAAAAACAAAAATTATTGTTATACAACGAGTAATAGAAAGTTCTGTTGTTAATGTACCAACAGTTTGAATCGTTTATTCTGTTTTCTATAAGAACTAAAAAAACACTGAAATCAGTTTTTTATTTCATTTTATAACTGTGAGAGCCCGTAGGAAAACTCATGGGCCCACCAATACCATGATAAAAAGTAGGCCTGTAAATGAACCGAACGAACACGAACAGAGGCATGTTCGTGTTCGTTCATTTAATTTTAATCGAACACGAACGTATAATCGAACACATTTTTTGTTCATGTCGTTTGTTAAGAAAATGCGCATGTTCGTGTTCGTTTATGTTCGTTCGTTTAAAACCTAAACAAACAATTCACGAACGTAAACAAACATAAACAAACAAACAAACATAAATGAACATAATTTAACAAACAATAAACAACACAAATGAACATAACTGACTAAACATAAACGAATATGAAGTAATTTTTGTATAAATTAGTGATTAATTATGATTAATTCTATCGGAAAACCCATTTTTATTACTAGAAAGCCCGATTACCAGTTAGTTATATTTAAATAAGTAGTTAAAAAGTTCCTTTTATGTTTAATATTTATAACAATATGACTACTTATGTATTTAAATTGAAAAGAACTCAAACAAATGCAAATAACGAACATAAGTTAACGAACATAAACAAATGGTACATAAATGAACGAACAAAACCTGTGTTCATGTTCGTTCATTTAGTTAAATGAACAAAAAGTTGTGTTCATGTTTGTTCATTTATTAAATAAACGAACTTCCCACCGAACAAGTTCACGAACAGTTCATGAGCATACCTCAAATTCTGCAGGCCCCACCACAGGCAGTAGCAGTACTTTAACACAAACTTTTTTGACGAAACAATGCCAGATGTCAAAGCCTGCTTGAAAATCCCGAAATCAAACGGTGGATTGTCGCCATCTGGCGAGCAATTTTCGGTCAAAACCGAGCTACTGATATTGCTCCAGCTATTATAACCTGCCATGTGGTTATTTCCACAATACAAGAAACTTGTATCGTGACCACTTTTTTCGCAAGCTCTTTGCCAACATGTTATATTACGCTCTATCGATAGTAAATACCAAAACGACCCCACTATCTGCAAAAAATATGGAGACTTATTGTTTAGTGTTGATGCTAAAATCTGATTTTTAGACGTACATACAATTCACTTGTTTTGTTTAACCGAGTTGAAGGTGTCAGCTTTGAAATGTTTACTTATAAATGCGTCGATTCGGGTTATTTTGAATGGGTAAATTAGGAAAAATAGTTATAAGGGTCAAATAATCGCAACATACAAAAAAATCTCCCTTTTGACCCATTTTGCCACCTCTACAAAAAATTTAAGAGTAAATGCCATCTTCGTCCCTGAGGTTTGGCTAGTTTTGCGACTGTTTTCCAAGGGTTTGTTTTTCCGCATCTATCTTGCCATTTTCATCCGACTTGTTAACTCAATCCATTTTTCACCGTTAAGTGAGGGGTATTTTGGTTTTTTTTTCGTTAAGGGTATTTTGAATACTTGTACATTATGCTAAATGCTTGTACATTAAGTGAAAAAGACCGAATAGCCCTTTAAGTTAACAAAAAAGACGAAAATACCCCTGATAACGGAGAAAAATGGATGGAGGTAACGAGCCTGATGAAAATGACAAGATTTCAAACCTTTTGGATGCAGATGTGGAAAAACAAACATCTGGACGAAAATCGCAAAACTGGCCAAAGCTCAGAGACAAAAATGGCATTTTACTCAAAATTTAATAATATCAATGTAATGGAAACATCACTAATAACCGCATAAAAACAGGAGATTACATGACTGGCAAGCATGTACAGCAACAGATAATAAGCAGCACCAGCCCACGCGGTTTCCGCAATAACGCCGGCAGTCCTTTTCAGTTCCGAAGTCAAAGGCACGATTCTTGCGAATCTTGGAATATATTGAAGTAACACCATAAAAAATAACGCTTGTTTGGTAGACAGTACATCCGAACCTCTGGACCTATGCAGAAACCTCCAGATAACAATCTGCAAAATTATAAAATGATCTAAACCTAGGGCTTCAAACGACCCGAACTAACACAAACAAGACCTTGTTCATGTTCGTTTGTTAAGGAAATATGTGTGTTCACGAACTGTTCATGAACACTTACCGAACGAGATTTTATGTTCGTGTTCGTACGTTAAGGAATGAACGTGAACGTGTTGGTTTGTTAATTTTAGGCAACGAACACAAAAAAAACGTTCATGAACACAAACTAATGTTACATAAATGGAAACAAACAAACACAAACAAGCGTTCATGAACAGAATATATAACACACTGAGACTTGTTAAGTATTTTATTTGTCTGAATTTTGAAGTATTTAAATAAAATATTAAAACTAAAACACTAATGAACTATCCGAACACATATGAACATAATTATTTGTCTGGATTTTGAAGTATTTAAATAAAATATTAAAACTAAAACACCAATGAACTATCGAACACAAATAAACATAATCGAACACATTATTGAACGTTCACGATTATAAATGAACGAACGGGCCTCTGTTCATGTTCGTTCTTTAACTAAACGAACGGAATTCTTGTTCGTGTTCATTCATTTATTAAACAAACGAACAGAAAAACAAACTTCCCGCCCAATGGTTCACAAACGGTTCGTTGAATGTTCGTTTCGTTTGCAGCCCTAGATGTAAACCTATATGCCTGCCATGTGGCAATTTAAACAAAATACGTGTCTTTGTTGATTCGGGTTATGTTAATTTTGGGGTCCAATGGTTAAAATAAACACTAACCTGTGGCAACGGGAGGACAGAAAGAAAATCGATGATAAAATACCACCGCAAATATCTTTTAGCAATCTGTGCGGGATTTATCACAAGTTCACCACGTCCAAAAACCCGTGATGACGGTGCAATATACGCGGTTCTAAACTGAAGCGCCATGTGAATAAGATAAAATGAATCAACAATGGTTCTCAAAGTTGTAGCTATAATGGCTAAATGCTGGTCTATACCAAGGCAAGTATTAGATTGATCAAAAACCGGAAGATAAAAGAAAAGCGGGTCCACAGATACCGCGAAGATACATGAAACAACAAAGAATTTGTTCCATGTGAGAAGGAATTTATCTTGTGGGTCGAATATTTTTTTCTCGGATACTTTAAGATCTTCGGCGAAAATGGCGAAAGACCCTCCGAATCCGAGGGTTCTGCCAATTGATTTAAGTCTTTCTGACCCTTTTTTGAAAGATTTAGCGGGCTTTGAAGTTGGATGAATTAGTCCATCGAATCCACGTTTGGTTATAGCGGTTGACGAACTGGGAGATGATGATCTAGAATCTAGATCATCTAACCTGTAAGAATGACGAAAAATTAAGTTAGAACTACATTTTTTGCATTTAACACGTTCAATACAAAAGTAGTTTTAAGTAGAAAACTGTGTGAACCACTAATGCAGTGGTACATTATAGTGTTTGGTAGATATAATGGGAGTTAGAAATAGAGTGAAATAAGCAGCCACCTAACTTCTTTATATATCAAAATTAAAGCAAAAGATACAGGTGTTTATGTGGTTCCCGGAGTTTTCCACTTAAAACTGGTTCTGTATTGAAGATCCTAAACCCACATATGAGGGGGGAGGCGGGTTCATTTCATAACCAATAGAATAAATTACTTTTTAAGCCCCTGTGTTGTAGTGGTTTTAACCACTTGAGTCCAAAATAAAAAAAAGTTTAACGTCATGAGTCGCTAACCACTCATTTTATAACGTTTTGAGTCCACGTGTTTTAGTTGTTTTAACCACTTGAGTCCAAAATCAAAAGTACAAGTGTTAAGAATTGGACTCAAAACGTTATAAAATGAGCGGTTAGGGGCTCAGGGCGTTAAACTTTTTTTTATTTTGGACTCAAGTGGTTAAAATCACTACAACACAAGGACTCAAAAAGTAATTTACTCTAACCAATAATATGTTGAGAACTGCAAGTGCCGACGCATACCCCACTATCTTAATAAATCATCTATTCAGTTCTCAACATAAAATTGGTTTTAAAAAGAACGTGTCCGACCCACATATATATGAAATAAATAGCAACAATATAGGAAACATGATAAAAATGCTCAATCTTGACACATAAATCCACAAGGGTGTATGAGAAAAAAAAGCTACCTCATAAACTGGGACTTTGATCCAAATTTGAACATCTTGCACAATCTTAACACATGAATCCAACTGTAAATTAATATAAATAATGAAGTTAAAAAAAAAAAAAAACCAAAACTAAGATATCCAACTTCCACTCTGCAAAACAGAGTAAATGCCCCTCATTTCCCTTTTTTTTGGTCAAATGTCATCACATTCTTATGATCTCAAATTCTAATCAACTGCATTACTTTCATTATACATCATTTTGTGTTGTTTAATTCTACGAAAATTACACAAAACAATCATTAACATTCCCTTAATCAAGATTAATAATTAATAAATAAATCTAAAGACGAATCTGATGAAACCAAAAACCATCGAAACTAATCAGAATCAGAATCGATTAACACAATAATTAGTTAATTATTAGAATGATCAGTTGAAATCGCACTTACAGTTGAAGTAAATTACAACATCACCATGATCAGAGGAGACGATTTAGGGCAGAGGAACAGAGACGCGAAGAATGTGGAAAATGTTTTCAGGAATCGAATTTCAGATTTGCTTTTTTTGTTTTATTATTTTAAACCGTCACTAATTACTTGCACTTTCTAGATTCATGTGTCAAAATTGTCTTTTTTTTTTATTAGAAATTTTTTTATATAAGCGTTATGTAGTAAATAGCGTGACTATTGTAGCGCTTAGCGGACATACGATACGATGTCATAGTGGTCTTTATAGTGATGTCTGAAACCTCTAGGGTGACCGTAGCATTGTTTTTAATGATTTTTATATTTAAGCCAAAAAGCTTACATTTATCAACTATTTGTTTGAAATAAATCCAAAATAAAGGCCCAATCCAAAATTAAACCTAGATGGACTTCCTAAATCGAATTTTGGTATCACTATTAATATTTTTAAAATACATAAATATATATATATACACACACACACGCACATAAATTATGCATCCCATATAGCAGTATCCGTTCATTCATGACGCTAAAAAGAGACAACGCATGACTATGTTATGACATTCACCGAGCAAATGGATGTCACTAAGCTAACTTACAATTGAAGTTCTAGGGAAAGAGTGTTGTTTGCGGACGTGTATTGGGAGGCTCATTACTTCAATTACTCTTGGTGTTCCTTGAATGGATCTCTTAGTTGTTGAGAAGGTTGTCCAAAAGCGATATACAAGGTGTACCTAGTAAAACTTACAAGTAAACCAAATATAAAGATGGCGACTAGGGTTGTTGTTTCCATTATTATATAATTTCAAGACTACAATGGATCTATGATAAGATCGTTTAATTATAATGGGATGGTATACAAAGTCAACAGATTTCAATGAATACAATAGATTTATGTCTACACAAACTGTTGAGAAAAATTCTAAATCTAGGCCAAGACGAACTACGGTAGGGAATTTATTAAAACCCTTGAATTCTTCTGTTTTATTGGATGGAAGTTCAATAAATTAGATCTGTAAGTACCTCTCAAGTCCTAGCTTTTCAATAAAAAAATAATCCTTTAGAGCTCGGATTTCTAGCTCATTCTATTTTGGTAGTTCGATCGTGGAATTTCTTGCCTATATCCGGTGATTTTGTTTAAAAAATACTTACACAGATTGTTTACGATAAATTTAGAATATTATGATAACTAAATTTAAAAGCAAAGTATAGCACTTTGGCTTCAGTTCTAAAAACCCAATAAAAAGTTTTAAAGTTGTGATTCAGTTCTTTTAAACCGAAAAATTCTAAACCAACTGGTCAAAGATAATTCAAAATATCAGTTTAAACAATTTCATAGTTTCAATTTAAATCAAACAATCAACATTCAAATAATAATAAAAATAAATCAATACAAGAACAAGAAATTAAACCAAATTAAATAATAATATTAAGATTAAAAAAAATTCCAAACAGCCACACCACAATTCATGCAAAGTTCAAAAAAAAAAAACCTTCAAACTTATCTAGAAAAAAAAAAGAAAAACTAGAATCCTCCCTTTAAACCATAGCAATTCCAACCAAGGTAGTACCACAGCAACAATGAGCATATCAATGATCCAAAGCTCCAACCCGACCGAACCGGATTTTGGAGATTCGGCTGGAGTAAGCACCGGCGGAGTTAGCGTGGGGGGAGATGATTTAGGAGCTTGAGATGGTGGTGGTGAGCTATGTTTGTGTGACAAAACCCTAATCTCAACCTTCTCACCCTTCTCACAATGTCCATCCGCACCACTAATAAAAAAGAATGCTCCTGACTCGTTAATACTGATCGTCGTGTTACCATCGTGGTACTCTTCGATCGGCTTGGTTTTGATGCACTTCTTGTAGTCTCCTTCCTCCACCCGTAACACGGAGTCATTCTTCGAATCGTATTTAAACACTAAAAAGCAAAAAAAAATAAAATTAAAAACATAAAACATTTTCAAAGTATTGAACAGTATTTTCTTTATTAGTCTATTTTATATATTTTTATTTTCTTTTTTGGTTTCTTTTAATTATATTTTCTTTTATTAGTCTATTTATATATTTTTATTTTCTTTTTTAGTTTCTTTTAATTAATACTCTAAAGTGAATTTATTCTATCCTAACATTTTCAAAGTACTTGAACTATATATATATAAATTATTAAAATACAAATAAATACTAAATAAAATATTACTAAAGAGTTAAAAACAATACTTTAAAAGATTTCATTTAATGCAAACTTTCTTTTCAATAAAATAATAATAATATTTATAAATAATAATAATAATAAATAAATTAATAAAATATCATTAAAGAATTTGAGTAGTATAACCAACATAAAATGGACATGTTTATAAAAGAAATCGACATTTACCAAGCGAATCTCCGGTCTTGAACCGTTCGTGTTGCGCCCACACGTTTAACGTGTCAGCAGAAGTAGGGATACGCCAGGAGTTCTCTTTTCCACCAACTACAAATTGTCTTGCTTCATACGCGTAAAAGTTTAGTGAAAACAAAACGAAACACAACAAAGAAAACCTCATCAAATCCATTTGCAAATCGACTTTTTTCACTAAAGAATTGTAGGGTTTTTGCATGGTGTAACGCATCAATTTATAGATGGAGTAGCCGTTTGGGATTGGAGTATATTCGTATTTGATAACTAATTATTATCATGTAATTCAAAATCAAAACAAATTTTGAATAAATAAAGAGGATTAAGCCGTTTCAGTTTAAATTATTTATTTTGTTAAGTGATAATAAAAGTTATTTAAATGGTATCAATTTGATCATTTAGAAGTAAATTAAGGCTACTCGGTGTGGGGATGGGCCTACCTGAAGGATGACCCGCCACGTCAGCGTCACGTCAGAGTCCTTGGAGGATGCCCCTCCAAGAATGGAACCAAGAAAATGGGTGACGACCCTACCCCACCTAGTTAATTTTTTATTTTTTTAATTCAACTAGTTTTAACATTTACTAAATATAAAATAAAATCATTAGTATTAAAAACTACACATTACATAACCTAAAAAAAACAAAACCTAAAAAATAAAAAAAACATAACCTAAAAAATAAAATACATAACCTAAAAAAAATCCTAAGAACTCAACTTTTTCCTATCTTTTCTTTCATTTTTCGTAAAATCGGTCGATAATCTTCCGGATACGAGTTTATGTCGGTCGTCATTATCTCCCACTCTTAAAAAATGGATCCATTAAAAGTGTTTTTACTTTAAATTTTGTTGGGAAAATGAGTCTTTATTTGTGTTTATTGGAATTAAAGTTGGACCATTAATTATTGATTCAAAATTTTATTTGTAAATTAATTATATAATAATAACCTTAACAATGTAGGAAAGAGATTAGGGTAAACGATTACATAACTATCTATTGGTATAGGATTAGTATTTTATATCCTACGTTTTTGTTTAAGTTTCAAAATTGTGCAAGTAAAGATTAAGGGATGTAGCTCAAGATTTGAATTTAATTCAAATCACCTAATATTTTACTAAATTTCAAATTTCAATATTAACACATTATCTTACACTTGTATTCGTAATAAAAATAAAAAATTAAAACAAACAATCCATCATATGACATCAAAGGGTTGTTTTTTTTTTTTTGGTATTTATTTAATTTTTAAATAATAGATAAAAATACGTAATATACAAGCATTAATGAGTTATGAACCCAAACCCAGTATAGAAGTTTTTGGGCTCCAACCCCATTGGGCCTTTCCATGGATTATAGCGATGGGCCTTAAAGACCAGCTTTCCTTCAAACCAATTAACCAACCCACAAAAATGAAGAATGCTGCTAAAAAGTGAAAACAGTTATACTGTGAAATATTACTAAACTTAACCCATCTATGTTATCAGTCTCATAAGAAATGCATCAATTTACAGCAAGCCTGTTTGGGGTTCATATTCATAACTAGAAAACAAGAAGGGGTCATGGAATCGGGTCGTATCATAAGGAGAGGAACGTCGGATGGGCTCATAAGTTCGGTGAGGGGAAGAATGCCCAAACGGGTCTTATAAACCCTCTTACCGTTGAAAATTTCAAGTATCTTTTTTTTTCATGTTTTAACAAGTGAATCACGAAAGTAACCATTTTTTCAATTCAGTCTATCTATGTTACGAGTCTGCAGTCATGTGAAAGAAAAATCACGTATATGACCAGCCATAAGCAACGCAACTCCACAAACTTGTATAAACTCTTGCTTGTGTATAAGACTCACTCTACTCACATAAAATGCATGAAATACGTGGATCCACTTGTCGAGTACAAGTTTCACTCGTGCATTGCAATTTCTTGAAGTTAAATGTATGCCAAAGAGGAAGCTGATTAATTAGAAAATTTCTTAGAAGCTAAAATGCAATTTCAAACAGGGGCGGAGCTAGTGTATTAGATGGGGGTAGCACGGGCCACCTCTCAACCCTGTCTCTGTACCGTTTTCGTAGTATAAAAAATTATAGTTTTATACAAAGGATACCCTGATCTCCCAAAAAATAAAATGGGATGCGCCTGAATTTTTTTGTTAGCTCCGCCACTGATTTCAAAAGCATGAGTGGGTTTTTTTTATAAAGTTAACTAAAGTTGTTAGGCCCATGGCTTTATAGCATAGTGGCATTTTGGGGGTGTAATAAGGTTTTAGGACAATAGGTCCTGAGTTCGATTCCCACAAGAGATGTTCCATATTTATTGGGTTTCCTCCTAAATTGGTGTATAGACATTATGTCTAGTGGAGATGGATATGATCGGATGATTCCGCTGGTGGCACGATGATACTTCAGTAGTTCGTCAGTGATCCAAATTCACGTTAAAAAAAACTAAAACTAAAGTTGCTAGATCTCATAACTCCTATTGATCTATATTTCGAAATCATTTGTCTAGAATATTTCAAAAGCATGAGTGGGGTTTCTTTGTATAAAGTTCTTGACTTAAAGAAGAGTTGAATTTATTAAATGTGATAGGCACTTTAATCGTGAAAATTTCTAGGTATTTGTTTTCATGTTTTAATATAAGTAGCAATTTTTCTGTTTGCGTTAAAGAAAAGTTATATTTTTTAAATGTGATAGGCACTTTAATCGTGAAAATTTCTAGGTATTTGTTTTTATGTTCTAATATAAGTAGCAATTTTTCTGTTTGCGTTAAAGAAGAGCAGAATTTATTAAATGTAATAGGTACTTCAATCGTGAAAATTTAAAGACACTAGGTTTTATGATGTCGCACGTTACAATGAAACAAAGCAAATGATAATATTAAACAAACATTATTTGAAAATGTAGCATGTTGTCTCAAGAACCAAACCAGTAGAATTGGTTTAGTTTATCATCGTATCATAAAAGCCGATACCTTCATTTTTAACAAACTTATATTGAAATGTCCGGGGGGGGGGGGGGGGGGGGGGTAAGCACAACTGCGTAATTAAGTTTTTTTTTTCTAAAAAAAACTAACGTACGGAAGTTATTAAAGAAATATTAAATTAATTAATAGAAATATCATTTAAAAAATATGAAAAACAAAAAGTAAATGAAAAATAAAATATGGTTTTAAAAGACAAAAAAAAAGGAAGTAAATATAACAATAAAGTATTATAATATTAAAATAACAAAATATTAAGAAAACCTATATATTATTATAAATTTAAAATTATTATTTATCATTGTTCAACAACAATATATATATAAAATAATTTGTTTTCATGTTTTAATATAAAAATGACAGAAGTAGTCATTTGTTTCTTTTGTGTTATATGCATAGTTAAGTTAGGTAAATATTAAGCCTATAGCCATGAGATACGCAACATAAAAGTCATGCATAAACTCTCGCTTGTAGACTCTAGTCACGTATAATGCATGGCATACGCGAATCCGCTATCCAGTGGCGGATCTAAAAAAGCCGCATAGGGGTAACGTTTCAATGAAAAGGGGTAACGAAATCGAAAAAACGTTAAATTTTTTTCCAAAATTTACACTACCGTCGGAGCGTCAGGGGGCAACGTAGGTTACCCCTTCTATCACTCTAGGTCCGCCCCTGCCGCTATTGCGTATTAGCAGTTGTTTGGGCATTACAATTTCTTGAGGCTAAAATGTATGCTAAGGAGTGCAATGGATTTATAAGAAAAAAAAATCATTGTGCATTGTTTCATTAGTTTGGTTGACCCACCATGGGAACAAGTCGCTCAACGGATTTAGATTCTCTCGCATAATGAGTTAAAGACAATTTAGCGTAAATGAAACGATTGAAGTTGTCAATACTTGAGGAGAACCAAATCCAAGAGTTGTTAGATTCATACATGGATCAGTTAGATAAGGGAAACTAAGACGGAAAGGAACTAAACTTTAAACGGACACAGCTTGGGCTACGATTGAAGTTACAGGGCTCACAAGCAGGCGATGAAAAGGTCTCAACAGGCCGTGTCAAGTGGAAAACGTCCTTGATGGTTTGATCCAGCTATCAGACCCAAATTCCTTAATCAAAGGCCCGATTTTGTCAATTAAGATTTTCCCCTAAATTTTACAAACCTTTGCATTTTCCTTTTTCTAGCTTAAAACGTGTAAATCTCTAATTAACATAATCTACGTTTTTTTATGGTCTTTCAATAGTTGCCAATCAGTTTGTAATTTCAAAATTTGGTAAACCCGCCAAATTTTGAAAACTTTTTATTTAAGAGGCACATATTGTATTGATTTTAACATTAAGTTTTTATCAAAGTTATTTGAGAATAGTGCCAACTCTGATCTTTATGGATGAAGAGATGCATTTGCTCGATTGATGACATATTAGGATGCTTATCCAGTGATTTAGTTGGATCAATATGGCTGTTCCGCCCTGCGTCAACATTCAACTTTTCTATAACTATATGTGAGTATTAGTGGGTATATGATCCTTCCATTTGGCAACATATTCGACATCTGAATTTCGAAAACATTTCTAAGTAAATTCTACAAGCATGAGTGGGGCTTTTGTTGAAAAGTTATTGACTTGAAGTCGTTAGATATAATAGGTACATAAAATATAGTTATTTGTTCTTCATTTCACATTACTTTCCTACTTCTAATGGATTGCCTTTTTAATAATTTTAGTGTCAATTAAAAACGAGATGGGTCAAATAGATTAAAAGTCACCTAAAAGTTTCTGGTACAATATCACCTTCTAAATTATTTTTATTCAAAAGTTTAGCTAATTATTGATTTGTTATGTTAATATTGTTTTTGTAATAATCATCTATAACTTATTAGGCATGATATTTCTACGGAAAATTATGATTAAAAATTCCTTTATCAACAGACATCTACCTCAGAGATTCCTCCCGAAACATCAGTCTCTTAACACGAATTAGTAGATTAGACAGGGTTCCTTTGCACGTAATAAAAAGTTGTGGCTCAATCTTCATAAATTTCATCGTAAATTGAAACACTTATATGTGTATTTTTGCAATAAAATTTGAGCACGACATCTCTACTCGTTCTTTAGCGTTGCTATGTGTTTAAACTTTGTTATTAGTTATGTAAATTTTAACATCAGCAGTTTTTAATCTACAACGTGACACCAATTTTATCGGTTTATTGAAGTCTAATTTGAGTCAATAATAATAATACATTATGTAATTCAATAATTACTATTATGTATAACCCCCAGATGTGTCTAAATAACAAATAAAACAAAAAAACAACACAAGTGTATACACGTCAATTTTAGTACTTTATACAGATTTTACTTGATCAATGAACTTATAACTCACAACATTATTGTTTAACTATCACAATGCTAATCTTATGTGAGAAATTATTATTCAAAACATCATTTTCGGCTATCATCTAAAATCCCAACAAGGCACTTCTCCAGCATAAATTCAGCATTCACCCAAGCATGGTATTTATCTGAATCAACGCGTTAAGGTGATTATCACACGCGATTAGTGTTTACTGGATTACCGTAGACGACCCTTAAGGTATACAACCTGAGATTCAACAAAGTTGTATAATGTAGTTGTAGCAAACACAATCAGCATGTTTTAACTAGTTGTACACTCTGAAACATGCGGGTCAAGCAAGTTCTTTAACGGGTCAAAAATCGTTTATGCTATAGCTGAATGGGTCAGTATGGGTTGAAACCAACAGGATGGATTGACCCAGAAAAAGTGTCCTTTTTATATTTTAGAAACTAATAGGTTGATTATAAATTCAATAATAATTTTCAATTTTGATTGAAAAGATTTACAAGGTTGTAAATTTCTGCTACTTTTTTTATTTGACCCGTGTAAAATTGCCACTTGTACTATGACCTAGGGGCTTACGAAACAGTATTCAAATTAATATGTTTAATGATCTAAAATATGATAAAAGGATACTGAAGAGAGCGGTACAATCTTTTCCAACCGCCTTCATTAACATATCAACACCTGAAAGATGGATAATTAGAAAGTGTAATTATACAATCACGCTGTCTTTACAGTAATTCACAACTAGCATGTGATAAAAGAGATACTTTGATTGTCTTACCTCCGGATGAAATTTCATGTATGGAGTGATGTTGTAAACACAGCCTTTAAAAACGGTCCACATCGAGTCCTCTGTATTGTGTAGTTTGACTTCACTCAACGGTATAAGTCTCTTGTTTGATTGTCCCTTCAATCCTAAAAGAAAATTTCACTAGATTCAGAAATAATTTTTCTTTTTTTTAATAAAATAATTAATATTTTACAAGAATGAGAGTTATGTTTGTGACGGAAAGTCAACTACTCAAAGAAAAAAATTAGTTAAGAACACAATTAAGAGTGTAAACAAGCCGAGTCGCTCGCTCGCTACTGCAAAAAGCTTGAAACAGTTGAGCTTGAACGAGTTCGAGCCTAAATTAGAGTTCATTACTTCATTTAAAAAAATATAAAGCATGTAGTACCTGCTAGATCAGGATGTGTGCGAGTGACCTTGAGCCAATCCATATGGCTATACCCTATTTGAAAAGGAACCTTAGCCCGAGTTGCCGGCTTTTTCACGGGACTTTTTGTTTCCTTTGAACTTCCAACATTTGACCCGCCTCTTTGGTTGACGGTTTCTGTGAGGATGCATCAATAACCTTAAAAGTCAAAGATCCAACCTTTTCCTGCTTCTCTGAGTCAACGTTACTTCTTGAATTGTCACCCCAAATAGTACCACTATTTTCTTCATCTTTTATACTCATACTACTGACATCTGTAAACCTTTCGGTTCCGAGTCACCAACCTGTGCAAATATAATTATGAACACCAATAAGAAATATATCCCTCAAGAAATAGGGTGGTTTAGCCAGTTTGAAAGTTATATGGTTCGGTTCCTGGTTTGGAATTTAGAACTGGACATTGTTGTTGAAACCATTTTTTTATCTCATTTAAAAAAACTAATACAAACCAACGATTCTTATAAAAAGGTATCAAACCACTCACACAACAGAACAAAACTGTTTCGGCTGGTCCGGCCGACCCAACCAGCCGACCCAGCTGATTTAGTTTCCCTTTTTTTAAACCGTAGCTAGCGGCCCAGCCCATAATTATCTTCAAAACCACTTGAACCAGACCGTGAACGACATTTATTCCACAACTAATCGGAAAGAACTTACCTGACAAAAGGTGAAATCATCATTGTTTCTCTGTTTCATCCATATGTTAAGCACTCAGAAAATCCTTGAAGCAGATCAATCAAACTACAGTATTTCTGTATCTACGATCCCGAGTTGTTCTGAAAGTAAAATTATCACCAGAACTGATTAACTATGTGATAAACTAACATGTATTCAAGATGCAATAACACCCTTAGACTAATACTAGGAGAAAACACCATAGCATGTTTAATATTCAAAGAAAATACATGGAACAATAAGTGAGAGATAGTCTAATATTTGAATCAATCTGCATTTTACGTAATCACAAACTCGTAATCTTTACAATTAATATACTATGGACCCTAGTAATCTTTACCATTAGGATGTCCAGTCATACAGAAAATTAGCTATGTTCTTCATGTTCAAAGATAGGTGATTTTAAAAGAAAGAATTACTGCAAATGCACCTTATAACAAACCTAAAAAATCTGAAACCAAATAAATTGATATACGATTCATCATCATCATCATCATCATCTCATCAACTCAGTAAATCCCACCAATAGCAAAGCCAATGTAGGGTCTGAGGAGGGTAAGATGTAGACAACCTTACCTCTACCCCGTAGGGATAGAGAGGCTGCTTCCAGTGAGACCCCGGCTCGATAGTAGTTTTGCATCAAGCCTTGGACATAAGGCACATAACACTCAGCAATTGAGACAAAGGACATGCATAGAAAGAGATTAACGAATGTAAAAATCAACGGACATGCATAGAAAAGTAAAGATCAGCAATTACTAAACACAAGAAAAAACCTTATCCAAAATGTTTCATAAAGTAATATAACACCGATTCAAAATTGTAAACAATATCTTGCAAAATTGCCAAAAAATATACACGCGTAATTACTTCATCATATGTACATATGATAGTATAATAGGTTTGACCAAACAACACCTCACAGGCACCAGAAAAGGATGTAAAATCAGGTAAACAGAAGCAGACCACAAAGCATTGATCAATGACCGACTAAAATGCCATCACATTTAATACAAAAATGTCAACTTTGGTTAAAATTGACATCCAACAAAAGTCTTTCCATTGTGCACTACAACATAGGCACAATCAAAGTCAATTGATCACATTCAACTTAAGTCGAAGCTCAAAAGAAGAATAATCAAATTTACATCAAAATAATCATGCAATTTCCATACAGGCAATTTATCGAACAGGTGGTATGCATACATTCAAACATGGTACAATTTGTATCCATTTACATGCGATGAGGGTTCAATGTTACATACTTACATGCGAAATTGTCATACCTATGAAGGATCAATCTCACAACCTCTATACCCATAACATTCCTTCTAATCTAAACACCAAAACATAAAATCTTGACATTAGTTTCCAGGCCTCTTAACCCTTTCATTAAACCCTAGCAACACTTTAAATCAAACAAATTGAAGAACAGGCCTTGCATATTCAAGCAACGAAACAGAAGTACATGGATCCAACAATCGGAAATCAAATAACATAACAAATATCAGATTATATAAACAAGAAGGTGAATTTTGGGGCATATGCATGATTCCTAAAAATAAGAAAATGGAAATTATATGAGACACGTGATCGGAAAATTAACAACTGGCTGAGTGATGAAGATGAATAGAAGAAGACGCTTTTGAAATCAAAATTGAATGTGATAATCGTCAAAATCCCCCAATTCAAAATTGACATTCATTCAACTATTTGGCAAAAGTTTGGCCCCATGCGACATTAGGATTTAGGGAAATGGAGTAACAATTTTATTTTGGCTAATTTTTTAACGCTTATTTTGGGCCGACTAGAAACGATTAGGACGTGACGGTGCACAATTTAATCACCCTCGGTGCTACCATCATAATAATATATTGATATAAAATACAAAACATCAATATCGTTAAAACACATGAATAATTCGTCGATAAACGTAAAACACATGTTAACATCCTTTTTGGTTTCTCTTGCAGCTGTTATATCAAGTTTGCGTATTCTATCGATACCGTAATAAACGGAATTAAACTGACATCGACTGAATTCTCACGATCAACATGCGTGATAATTTTCTAGTTCAATTGAGGTTGTGGGCTAGTATTGGAATTTAAATCATGATTTATTTCATTATGTGCCCACAATAATATATTGGGAATATATTGATATAAAGTATAAAACAAATTTAAACTATATAAAAATCACATAAAGCTTATGTATACTTTTTAGTTAATGTGATACATAAGATAGTTATATAACAGAGTATTAGTTTAATAAAATGTAAGTTTTAACAAAAAAAAAAAGCGTACAAAGAAGTAAAGAACTATGAATGGATTAAAAAAATCAACAATTGAGATGATAACATGGTATTCTATCATAAATAAATGGGCTGGTGGCAATTTTAAGGTTCATTAGTATTTTTTTAAACGTAAATAACTTTTTAGATGATAATCTTTAAAAAAATATAAAAAAAGTGAGATTTTATTATTTTTAATATAAAAAAAGGACATCTTTTAGAAAAATATACTATTGTGTGAGATTGTTTTATTATACCATTGATTACTATGTTGCTTTACAATTATAGTGAAAATTGTGTTGATTTACCATTTATAATTATGATTACCCTTAAATATTATGTTGCTTTACCATCATAGTGAAAATTGTGTTACTTTACCATTTATAACTATATATTATATAACTCTTGATGCAAGTAACTCTTGCCCATAAAACTAACAACTCACATCATTACATGTGGCGTGTTCTCATCCTATCATATACCCTTTTTAGACAAAACTCATCTTTTGACTATGTATTCGTTTAAGCCCCTCCTTTTCCTTCTCTCCAGTTTTTTTTTTTTTTTTTCGTTAAGCACTACATATGAATAGTCTTAGATAATATTAAAGCTTTGGGTTGTTATTGTTTATCTTGGTTTATTTAGGTTGTTATGTGTAACTTTTACATCTATATATTGTATGATATAATATCCTTTATCAGTTAAATTAAGAGAATCAATTATAATACTTGTTCAATGAATGGATTGGCCCCTATGATCGCCATATAGCTCTCGGTTTCAAGTACATATATTGGCATAAACAAATGCTACCCATTTTATCCTATCAACATCTCTTGCCTCGTGTGTGTGTGTTGTGTGGATGGTTCGCAAATTGCTCCTCCATCGATAATTACCAAGAAGGGATAACCTGGAAGACTTTTCTTGGATACAAGCAAGCTATGATAACTATCAACGCTTCTTTAACTAAAGAAGCTCTTGCCGTGACAGTCGCGATATTTGCCGGTTGGACATTTTGTTGACACAATGGATCAACTCCATTGGTTTTTAGGTGGGCTTGGTAAGTCGTTTGAAAGTTCCTCTACAAATATGAGATCCACCCGCTCGATACCGACCTTTGTGGATTTGTTAGCCAGTGCTGAGAGCCATGAGCTCTTTATCAAAAACTTACACTCGGAGCCTGCACCACCTTTGGTGGCCTTTGTAGCCCAGTATGCGAGGCCTACAAATCAACAGCAACCTCGTGGCAATAATATGTCTCAAAGTCATATGTACAGACCAAGAAATATTGCTCAACACTTTCGACCCAATAGGCCCAACAGCCCTAATTTTCGTGGTAATCAAAGAATGAATTTTGGCCAGCGACAAAATCAATTCGGACAACAACAATATCACTTTGGTCAGCCACAATACCAAAATTATAGACCTCCCATTTGTCAGTTATGTCGAAAACCCGGATATTTTGCGTCTCAATGTTACCATCTTGCCTCGTATGTAGCATCGGCTCTGCCATGGATGACCAGCTTGCTCAAGCTTTTCATGCTCAGTGTCATCTATACGCCACTGTTCCTCATTGGACATCCGATACAGGTGCTTCCACACACATGCTTCCTACATCAACTTCTCTTTAGAATTCTACCCCAGTTCAAGGTAACGAAAAAGTTTACTTTGGTAATGGTGAATCGTTACCAATTTCACATATTGGTAGCACTAAGTTGCTTGGTAACCTTGCTCTTACCAATGTTTTAGGTGTTCCAAATCTCACAAAAAATCTCTTATTGGTAAATTAACGGAAGATAATCCGGTTGATGTCGTTTTTTCTAATCCATATTTTTACATCCAGGACCGTCGAACCAAGCAAACAATAGCCAAGGGATGTCGTGAAGACGGCCTATATGTTCTTCGCGACAATCGTGAAGCTCTTGTGTCTTCCCACTCATGTCCGAAAGCTTCTTTTGAAACATGGCATTCCCGTCTTGGCCATGTTAATTTTAATGTAGCTTCATTACTTCAAAATTAATGGTTCTTTGTCATATACATCGGTGTTACCTAAACCTAGTCTACGTAGCCCTTGTGAACTTGCCAAATCAAATAGGCAACCTTTTGCTTTTAATAATAAAAGGGCTTCTTCACCACTAGAAGTAATACATTGTGACTTATGAGGACCATCACCGGTAAAAACGGTTGATAATTTATTCATATTATGTGGCGTTTGTCGATGATTACTCCCGATTCACTTGGTTATACCCATTACGGGCAAAATCGGATTTTTTTTGAAGCTTTGTCCATATTTCTTCCATTTGTTCAAACCCAATTTTCTTCAAAAATATAAACTTTTCAAAGTGATGATGGCACAGAATTTACCAATAATCGTGTGAGAAAATTGTTTGAACAAAATGGCACCTTTCATCGTATGCCATGCCCATATACTCCCCAACAAAACAGTCGTGTTGAAAGGAAGCATAGACATATTGTTCAGACCGGTTTAGCTATGTTGTTTCATGCCAAACTTCCTGCCACATATTGGGTTGATGCCTTTTCTTCAGTTGTGTTTATAATAAATCGTCTACTCACTACATTGCTCCATGGAAAATCACCATTTGAAATCCTTTACCACCAAAGTCCGAATTTTGCTTCCTTTCGGTCGTTTGGTTGTCGTGTCTACCCCTACCTTTGGGATTATACTCCTCATAAATTATCCCCTAGGAGCATTCCATGCAATTTTGTTTGGTATTCTGTTAAATATAAAGGGTATCGGTGTCTTGACCCGTGCACCTCTCGTATATATGTTACTCGTAATGCTCGTTTTGATGAACATCATTTCCCTTTTGATAAAAGCACCAATGCGTCCCCCATTACTCAACTTGAAGTAACCACTTTTATTGACATCCAATCTGATGACAACCATGCAACAAATAATCATTTTTCAAAATCTTCTACCACAAAACTCACCGTCGCTTCCTACACCTCCCATCACTGTTCCATTTTTTCCTATTCCCAATACAACGCAAAATACCTTACCTCACAACTCTGACACCATTACCTCACATTATGATTCCAATACACCACCAGCCCAATAACTGCTTCTCTAAACCCTTTTGGCCCATCTCCATTAAACCCCACCGCCTCATATCACATTGGCCCATCCGATCCTCATACACCAACTTCCACACCATCCACGACTCCATCAACCGCTCCACCCTCCTCACCGAACTCTTCTACCGGTTCAACATGTGAGGTCTCAGCTACACGTGATATTCCTCCTCCTGTTCCTCCTATATCTCGTCTTACCCGATGATAACACGTGCTAAATTCAGAATATTCAAACCACGTCATCATGTTGATTTGGCACATACAGAAAACATTCCTTTTCATAAGGCTTTGTTTGCCACGACTGACCCAAACACATTCAATGCAACATCTAAAGACGAAAAATGGGTGGATGCAATGGAAACCGAATTTTATGCTCTTCATAAAAATAATACATGGACGCTTGTCCCTCGTCCCCCTAATGTTAATGTGGTTGGTTCGAAGTGGCTTTTTAGAACAAAATTCAAAGCTAATGGGTTAGTTGAGCGTTACAAAGCAAGACTTGTAGTGCAAGGTTTTACACAAGTTCCTGGTCTTGACTATTCTCACACATTTAGTCCAGTTGTTAAAGCTACCACTGTGTGCACTGTTCTTGCGTTAGCCGTTATAAACGGCTGGATGCTTCATCAATTGGATGTTAACAATGCCTTTTCACATGGAATCTTACTGAAAACGTATACATGGAACAACCTAAGGGCTTTGTTGACACTCAATTTCCATCTCATGTGTGTAAACTAAACAAAGCTATATATGGTCTGAAACAGGTACCCAGGCTTTGGTTTCATCGTTTCAGTTTGTTCCTCACAAATAATGGTTTTTCTTGTAGCCGCGCGGACCCATCGTTGTTCATCTTAAACGTGACTCTTGTGTCATGTACCTCCTTGTCTATGTTAATGATCTCATTCTAACAGGAAATCAAAATTCCATTATGACCTCTTTTTGTCTGTCTAAACAAAGAATTTGCTATTAAGAATCTTGGAAACTCAACTGCTTTTTAGGACTGGAGGTTATCTAGACTTAACATCTTTTCCCAAATCAATCTAAATACACTTTGGATATTTTGACTCGTGCAAAGATGTTGGATGCTAAACCTGCTCCAACACCTTTAAGCACCAATGTGTCTTTTGTTTCTACAGGTACTTCATTTCCGGATGCTACGCATTATCGTTCCATTGTAGGTGCTCTCCAGTATTTGACGATCACAAGGCCTGACATTGCTTATGCTGTAAATCAAGTCAATCAGTTTTTTCATGCTCCGACTATTGCTCACTTTCAGGAAGTCAAATGAATACTACGCTATCTTAAGGGAACCATTGCCTTTGGATTACACTACAGTTGTCCCACTCACACTACATTACTTAGCTACTCAGATGCTGATTGGACTCGATGTTTGGAAACTAGGCGATCTATTATGGTTACTCTATTTTCTTGGGGGTAATTTAATTTCATGGAGTGCTAAAAAGCAACCAACGGTTACACGTTCCAGTTTTGAATTAGAATACATAGCTATTGCCCACACTGCTGCAGAAATTGTTTGGTTGACTCATCTTCTTTAAGAACTTCATGCATTACCACCAGATCGTCCAACCATCCTTTGTGACAATCAAAGTGCCATTTTTCTCACACAAAACCCTGTTTCACACAAGCGGACAAAACATATTGATCTTGATTATCACTTTTTATGTGAGTTGGTAGCTGCGGGAAAACTTGAACTAAGTTTGTTCCTACCAAGCTTCAGGTGGCTGACATTTTTACAAAAAGTCTTCCAAGTTCGCAATTTAACACATTTTCAAGTGCTTCATATTGGTCCACCACCTTTCAGCTTGCGGAGGGATGTTAGATAATAGTTAAAGCTTTGGGTTGTTATTGTTTATCTTGGTTTATGTAGGTCCTTATGTGCAACTTTTACATCTATATATTGTATGGTGTAATATCCTTATCAGTTAAGAGAATCAATTATACTTCTCCATTCACATACTTATTACAATTTTCTACTTAAAATTGATTTGGTATTTGTACGTAACTATATTCATGATTCATCCACGTCATATCCTTAACATTTTTTACACTAACATGTTTAAAAGAGTTACATTTAATAAAAGAGAGAAAACTAACATTGATTAATGAAACCCAAATTTCACTATAAAAAAGCCAAAACAATAATGAAAAAAACCATATAACGAGAATAATATTAAATCAATAACTATGTATAGACGTTTTATTAAATATGCGGGTTTGTTTAAAGGAAAAGATAGTATCCACAGTACATTTTAGTGATGAATTAAATAAAAAAAAACATACCTAAATGAATAATTGGTTATGAACTTGGTAGGTGTTATAAAGATTGATTATGATCAAGGTCGAGGTCGGGACCAACTCCCCAAATGTGGGGCTCTCTCGTATATTGAATCCAATTAGTCAATTTTTCGTTACCAACCATGTAACCTCTATGTTGATAACATTGATTGTTTGTAGGGATGACTCAATTATATAAAGCCGACATGAAGGCTGAAAATGATATATAAGTTGGAGACAGATCATGTTTTTATAAGATATCAATACAAATTTATTTTTAAAATTTTACGGTTCATATTTGGGCGATCTAACCTGGTTATCCGAAACTTATTAGTTATCCAAAACTACCGTTTGCCCGATCTTAATTAAAACATACTATCTTTAAGTTTGTAATGGGCCTATCTTATATCACAATTATTGTAACATTTAGACTTTCTATGATGAATTAGTGATAATAGACATTTTCATATTTTAAACTTATTTACGCTTCCTTAAAATATTTAGGTTAGTAAATTATTTAAGCTTCCTTAAAATATTTAGGTTAGTAAAAGACTTGCTAGTAGAATTTGAGTTTTTAAATATTTAAAGTTGGTTTTTTTCTGATGAGTTTGTGATTAAATTTTTAGTGATGGGAATTCCAATGAGGGAAAGAAAAGATCCCTAAAGATCCCTAGTTAGGGAGGGCGGGGGACGTTCTGATTCTTAGACTAAGGGGTATGAGGTTATGGTTGGGTCATGATTTGCTATATAGGATCATTATCCATTCGCTACCACTCCTTCAATAAATTATGGTGATTTGCATTGATTAAACCACGACAACTACGACCCTTCCATTTGATAATTTTCAGACAAAAATAAATTAAAAAAATAAAGGAGATAGTGGTTTGGGTCATGACCACACCGTTAGAGTAGTGATTTTAGATGGTGAATTAGAGGTGAATGACATAGCGCCTATATGGAGGATCATGATGGTAACGATCACACCCTATATAGCCTTAGATATGAAGTTGGGTATAGAATATGATTGTATAGTACCAAAGATATCAAAACATGTATAAAACATGCTCTCTTAGCCATCTCTTTTTATATATTAGTTATGCTATGTAGTTAACCTTTGTGTGTTATATCAATTTAAACTATGTAAAGGAGACCTACTTTTAATCTTAAGGAACGACTTTTTCTTAATAATATCTACCGTCTTACAATGAACTTGTTGGCTTTCCAAATATTCCACATGGTTCAAACAGCGTTAATCACTTTCTTCACTTCTCTAAACTATGAATTGGTAGTGGTGTGGTTTTTTCTTAACAACAAAGGTTATATTGTTTTTATTCCTCTAAACTATATTAATAAATATTATATTTTTATTTTATGTCAGCATTTAAACACTGATTTTTTTTAAAAATAAAAACTTTTACCACTCAACCAAAACTGAAATGATGATAGGTAGTGGTTAGTTGCCTTGATTTACAATAAGTTGACTGTTGTTATTGTTTTTTTTTCTATTATCAAACTATTGCACATATTGTATTAGTTGTCTACCCGTTATTAAACCTTTTGTATTTTGTACTTCGTATATACAAATGTATAAATTGTATAATAAAGAAAATCATTAAATTGTTTTATTCATAAGCTTTTAGTTTTTAAATTTTATTTAAGACCATACAGTGTAGAGGGGCTTAAAAAAGAGGCATTATACGACACGTGGAACACGTGTTAAAATGGGGCGTCGTCTTAAAATGGACGGTGCGGCCGGAGGCGTGGAAACGTGGCTTTTTTTGACATGTGTCACACACCTTTTGTATTAATTTATAATTATTTTTTTATAAAATGTATTAAAAACTTATAAATATATTACTAGTAAGTAAAAAAACCTTACATAAATTTAAAAAAATACATAAAATTAAAGAACATTACAGAAAATTAAAAATCAGAAACTAAAAAACACATAATTTAAAAAAAAATCTAATGATTTCACACGCCGAGCGAAGCCTAAATTCACGATTGTGCACGTGCCTGAAGTTGATGAGGGCCACTTGTATGATGTAGTCCTCCCCGATATCACCACCCTTGATCACCACAGCGTTGTGGATCGTCTCGAATCTTTCACAATCAAGACGGATGATTCTAAAACGAGACGAGAGGGAGTCAACGGTTCGGTTGTTATGACTCATATAGGCTTGGAAGTGTTGTCGGATTGTCCTCCAAAAAAGACCGCTCGTGCCCCTAACCGGCGTGTGGTTTCTCAAGCTTTGACCCACGATTCGCAAAGTGCAATATCCTCCTCGCGTTGTGGATCGTCTCGAATCTTTCGCAATCAAGACGGATCGTTCCAAAACGAGACGAGAGGGAGTCGATGGTTCGGTTGTTATGACCCGTACAGGCTAGGAAGTGTTGTAGGATTGTCCTCAAAAAAGGACCGCTCGTGCCCCTACCCGGCGTGTGGTTGCTCAAAGCTTCGACCCACTATTCACAAGGTGCAATATCCTCCTCTTCGGTCCACACCACGGCTGCCATAGTCGGGGTTTTTTTTTGGTGAAGTGGAACGGCGTTGAAGTGGAAAAGTTGGTATAAAATTGAAGAATTTTGGAGCTTGTATAAATTTGGGTGAAGATGTTGGTTGTATTTATAGTGTGAAATTATAAATTTTCAAGAAAGTAATTTTTTAAATTTAAAATTTATCCATTGGGGGTAAAACGACTAACAATCACGTCCAGTAACAGCGTGCCACGTCGTCTGCAAGATGTCCTTCATGCCGGTGAAGATTCTCCCGCCCTTTAAACTATGTCGTGAACGGTATTGTGTGAACGGCGTTAATCAGCAAGAACGCCATTTTTAAACGTCTAAACCGTGTGATTTAAACATAGATAGCTAATATGCACATGGTGTACTACAAAGAGATATATATTTGCTAAAATGTGAAATGAAAAAAAAATAATCAAATGTAATTAATAAATCTATAAATGTTTCTTTTTATACAAGCATAGAATGTTTTAATTGTAAGTTTTTTTTTCTTTCCAAATTATAAATCTGTCGTGAACAATTAAAAACAATATAATACATAAATTTCTAAATAATTCTTATAACTAGAATTATATGTTACATATTTCATTGTTAGGCGTCACCTACCAACAACCTCATAATCAACTCTTAATCCTATATCATCATACAACCATGCTTTTATCTTCTCATCAAGAACCATTGAAAATATGAACTTAAAGTAAAAGTTTAGTTTGAAAAAAACTCATAACTACATGACTGAAACCCTTGGAAAAGATCAAGTTACCGAATATTTTCTTTATAGTCAATGGCGTATCTAGAAAATTTCGTATGGGTAACGTTTTATAAAAAGGGTAACGAAATCGAAAAACGTCAAATTTTTCCAAAATTTACACTACCGACGGAGCGCCAAAGAGACAGCGGAGGCTACCCTTTCACCCCTTCTATTAGGTAGTTACCCTGTTTATAGTGATGAAGGCATAAGAATAAAGAGTGTTTCATGGCTTTCAAATATGCATGCTTTTGTATGTTTTAGTATATTATAAAGTATATATACACTTAAAAATCAGGTTGTGGTAAGGGATAGAATTTTGCTTTTAAGATTCTTGTTATAACTCAGTTTTATATTTTTTTTCCATTTAGGTGCATATTTTTAAATATTTATATTAAAATTAATAGATACATGTGATGCAAAATATATTGAAATAATACAACTTTTAACTCCGGCCATTTTTAAATCCAAAGGTGGTCTTGGTCTTCCAAAAAATAATGTAAGAAAAAACCATATCTTTTACAAACGTGACGCACAATGAAACCTTTTTATACTTTTCTTGGATAACAATCATATAACAAGTATCTTTTCACACACCCAAATATAGATAATTTAAAAGTCACAATGAAACCTTTATGTGTGTGTGGAAAGAAGTGATGTATGTATACTCAATCCATTTTTTTTTTTTGCATATAACTATATAAAGAGAAGGGGGGAGATGAGTGGTGGAGAAGAAGAAACATAAAGGATGAGTCTCCTTGTTATGTTTAGTTTTGATTTCCAAAATCACCAACACATTTCACTAACTCAAGAACAAGAAAACGATCGAATCACCGCGTTGCCGGGGCAGCCAGAGGTGGCGTTTTCGCAATTTTCCGGTTATATTACGTCCACAAGAAACATGGTCGAGCCCTTTTCTACTAGCTAACTGAAGCTGCAACTCCCAATCCACTTCTCAAGGCTCTTGTACTTTGGCTAAATGGAGGTAATGTTTTACTCTTATTCCATGCATAATCCTATATATTCAACCTCCCTCTCTCCTGTCTCTATATATATATATCTCTCTCTCTATATATATATATAACTTTATTTATTTGTTGTTTTCACATAAGCATAAAAATAAAATATATTCATCTGGCTCTATTTACGTTCATAGATATATAAACGCAATGGCGGTGATGAGCGTGTGCGGAGAGGACCACCGCACAGGCCCATATTTCGGGCACATGTTTTTTTAAAAATCCGATATATATATATATATATATAATATTTATATTTTTTTTTATAAATAGTATACCCATACCAACTCCAAAATAGACCATTTACAAAACAAATTTTATGGTTTAGCAGTTAGTCCGTTGACATTAGGTTTATGAGCCAAATACATTTTATTTAAAAAATAATAATAATAATAATAAAATATTACGTAATGGTATATTTTTCGAGCTCAAAAAAGATAAATGAATTATTAGAAACCCACCGTATAAACGCGTCTTTTTTATGAAAACTTTGTGAATAATCGAGGTTATATTATGTTCAACCGAAAATACATAACCAATCATTACGTTGTATGTATTAATTGAAACTATATATTTGTTAACTTTAAACGATTATGTTATCAGGTCACTTTGTCTCGTCCAAAAACCCCAAACAAACTTACCCGAAAAATCCGAAACAGGAAACCCTGAACAGTATTGTTTTTTTTTTTTCTTATAGAGGTGTTTAGGTTTGGAGTCTTTAAAGATGGAACATTAAGTTTTTGACTTTTAAATATTATAATATTGTATTGTCAACTAATGTTTGAACTTTGATGATATTTTTTAAGTAGTAATATGAATTTTGATGATATTTAAAAAAAGCATTTATTTTCATTTTACATCTAAACCAAATACCGAATAACCCGACTCGAACTAACCCCAACCCGGATAACCCAAACCAGACTAACCCGAACTTTAAAATGAGCCAGTTATCGAGTCAAATTTTCCCAGAGAAAAACCTTAACAACCCAACCTGAAACCCGATGGACACCCCTAGCTATATGGTATGAATGGAGCCCTATTGCGCCACCTCAGCCCATGTGGATAGGGGGCTTCATTGGCTCCTTCCAATAACACCCAAGCAATGAAATAAAGTACCCCGATCATTACTCAATTCTTTTTTTTGTGTAACCTTTAACCCAATTAAAAAAATAAAATACCATTTAAACTAATTAAAAAACATAACATTTAAAAAAACATAAAATTTAAACTAAAAAAACACATAAATAACTACTCCTAGTTGAGCTATTTAGATCGAATACGTTGTTTCTCAACTTCGAAAATTAGATGGTCTTCCTCAAATAGATTGGAGGGTTTGGGCTTCCGGAGGAACTTAAGATCGACAACCATTTGCCTATCTATTTATAATTGGTGCTCTTGTTCCTAAATCGAGAGAGAATTCAAGCAAGTTTCTCGTCCAATTCGAAGAAGTTTGATGCACCCTCGGTATTTGTTGTTGTTGTAGACGAAGATTTGTCTCGTGCTCTTGCTCTTGCAGGTGCCTTGCTTTTATCTCTTGTGGGCGAGCGTTGCAACTCTTGTGGTTCCTCAAACTCAAGGTCGTCGGTTTTGTCGTTTAGGTCTAAACAGGAACGAGCATTCAATCCACCTACAGACGAGTTGGGCTCCAGTGTGCCTGAAGTACTCTTGGAATGCTTAGATGATTGACCTGGGTTGACTAGTGGGACACGAGTACGGCTCCAGTGTGGCTCAAGTACCGTGTGTACTTCAGTGAAGACACTTGCGTTTGAAATCGCTCCTCAAACGACTAGCAAGAATGAACTTTTAAACATCTGGATAAATATTTTCCACTATGTTTCCAACATGTATCTCCTCCTCTCCACTCTACAATGTAGGATTATAATTTCTTAAATAGTTATCACATGTTTAGTGCATCCACAACACCCGTTTTTGGGGTTTTTCTAGCCCACATGCAGTAGCGGATCCAGTCCTGTTTTGTGGGTTCATATGAACCCACTCGGTTTGGAAAAAAATGGGAAAAATAGTGAGAAGCTTGTATGATTTGAAAAAAGTTAGTGAGAATCTACCAAAACGAAACCACTGAAAAAAGTTCATGGATCCGCCACTGCCCACGTGAAGGATAGAGGGAGGATATGATCGGTACCGGCTGATATTACGGAGGATAGAGGGAGGAGAGAGAGGTGCCTAAATGCATTTTTCGGCTTGTATTGTCGATGCTATAACAGTGACTTATGGAGTGACTCTAAAAACTGGCTCATGTGATCTGGACCCGGTGCCTTATATATGTAGAATTGATTGTACTCACGTTAATATGTAATCGTGTAATTTCATCTACCAATAGATTTATTATTATTTTTTCTAATATTTTTAAAACATATAATGTGAACATATTAAACTCATACACTTGGTATTTATTTATATGCAGGACCAGGTTGCTCATCAATAGCATATGGTGCATCAGAAGAAATTGGACCATTCAGAATTAACAAGAATGCCTCTTCTCTCTTTCTCAATAAATACTCTTGGAACAAAGGTTAAGTAACTTTTAGTTACATCTTTAAACTATATATTTCTTATTAAATTAGTGACATTTTTAAGTTAATATTAATCCTAGTTTATATGATTATACAGAGGCAAATATTCTATTTCTCGAGTCTCCGGTTGGTGTTGGTTTCTCGTACACGAATACAAGCTCCGACCTCGAAGAGTTGGGTGACAAGAGGACGGGTAGATTTCTATCGATTTAAATATAAGTATAATTTGTTTTATCTTGTACGATATACACTGGTGGATCTAGATCAAAGTTTACTGTGCTTTTATACAATGTAAACGAGACATAAATAAAAACACGATAATAAACGAATCGAGCTTATTTAAACTTGTTTACAAGCCGAACTCAAACCTAAAAAATAAGCTTATTTAGTAAGCGAGTCCGAGCTTCACTTAACGAGCTCGTGTGCCAAAACGAATCTATTATTTATATTATTTTTATCTAATATACTCACTAACTAACAAATAATAAACAAGTCGAGTTCAAGGTTAAGAACCTACCAACGAGCCAAGCTCGTGCTTTGAAAACAAAGCTCGTACCGAGTTGGGCTCGAGCTCTCATAAGTTACTCGAGCTCAAGCTCGAGCTGAGCTGCCTGGTCGAGCTCGGTCTCAGCTCGGCTCATTTGCAACCATAGCTTTTTAATTGTTAGTGGGATTTTAATAAAACTTTAAGATGATAAGGATGTTAGGCGTTCTAAATTATGAAGAGTAACGTAATTTTATTTTAGGAGTAGCGTAATATAAAAAAATATTGAAAAATAATTACGCTTCACCGAAAAAGTTAAGGAGTAGCAGGTACTACCCCTAACAACACACTGCATCCGCGACTAACAATATATTTACTCGTGTGTATTTACATAAATTACCAATAATATACTAATTATGATGGTGTATGAATCATATTTCGTATTTTTCTAGTCACTAAAGTTAGATAACTATATAATGCCTAATGTACAATTTATTATTGTGTTTCATGATGATTGATGCAGCTAGTGATGCGCTAATATTCCTACTAAGATGGATGTCAAGATTTCCACAATACAAATATAGAGAGTTCTATATATGTGGAGAGAGTTATGCAGGTAATCATTTTTAATAAAAAAATCAAACCGAATAGATTTTGTAACCGATGACACTATTGTGCTATTTTTTAACTGATTTCTTTGGTTATATGTGTGTTAATAAATAATAACCGTTCGGGGTGAGAAGAAAAATCAAACTGAACCGATTTTGAAACCGATGACTCGATTGTGCTATTTTTGATATTTTTTATGGTTAACTATGGTTATGTGATATTAATAACAAAACTAAACGACTGGAACGTACATCAAAACCAAACTGTTTTTATTTAAATTTTTAATAAATAATTTGTTATATGGTTGAAAATTTTGTTATAATTTCGTATAAATAACATATTAATATTGTTTATTCTCATTCACAAATTAATATAAGTAATAATGATAATATTTTATTTAGCCTTAGATATAACGGGATCTCAAATAAAAACTTAAATAGAAAAAAACCTTAACCCAAAATCGGATCATCAAAATCCAAAATTATTTATTTTTATTTTCTTTTACTATATTCTATTTCTCTATCTTTTGATATAGGTCATTACATTCCTCAATTAACCAAGAAAATCCATAAATACAACAAGAATCATCACGATCCTATCATCAATCTAAAAGGGTTCATGGTAAGTTACATTCTTTACAACATTCCCACCGACTCAACCAGTCAAATCTTTATATTTATATTTATTTATATATACTATAAAAAGGGTGTGGGAGAATAGTGTCAGATAATACAAAAGAGATGTGGGGAAACAGTGTCAATCTGCAATCTGACACTCTCCCATTGGCCAGGACAAATTACGATTTTATCCCCCCAATTCAAAATTACGAACTTGCCCCTGTTCAAAATTATGATTTTGCCCCAGTTCAAAGTTACAGTATTGCCATCGCTTTAACTTTTGTCAAATTATAATTTTACACTCTTGTCATCGTTTTAGTTTCTTAGCAAAACTATTTTTTTTTTGTTTCAATTGGTTGATCCGATTTAATTTTTATTTGTGTTAGGCACCTAACACTCGTTCATTGGTCCTCACAAATTACAGTTTTGCCCCGTCTCAAAATTACAGTTTTGCCATCGTTTTAGCTTTTTTTAGCAAAATCATGATAATTGTTTTTTAATTGGTTAAAAAATATTCGACCTAGCGTCTCGCATAAGCTAGTTACGGGACAATCACAAAGCGCGTTCATCCGAGAAACAAAAACCTACAAATGCACAATTTCTTGATGCAGGTTAATCGGCTATAATTTAGGATCTAGATTGATTATGTAATTATTATATTGATGTCATTCCAAGAATACCTCATTGTAATCTTTATATATATTTGGTGGTGAATACAAAGGATCTCACGGAAATAAACCATATTGTCTTTCATGGTATCAGGCCATCTCTAGGCCAACCCTACTGCCCCCCTTCTTCTTCTCCAATGTACCACCTTCCCCTCACTTTCAACTCTTCACAACACAGTCCCATGGAACCTAAGCTTTACCCCGCTGTCACTGTTACAAACATCAAATCCTTTATTCCGATCACCCTAGACTCGGAATCGTCCCAATACACCACATGGTCCGAATGATTTCGCATCCACTGTCGAGCTTTCCTTGTCTCCGACCATCTCTCTCCTCGCCAACCCGCCCTACCACTGACACATCCTCCACTGACAAGGAAAAACAAACCACCACCCCTCCTACCCTTGACTCATGGGAGAGATTGATGCCATAGTCCTTCAATGGATCTATGGCACCATCTCGACCGATCTTGTCAATACTATTCTTCAAACAAACACCATCAAGCATGGACCGCACTTGAATCTCTTTTTCAAGACAACAAAGCCACCCGGCCTTATATCTCAAACAAAAATTCAACTCCACCCGCCTTGAAAACTTTGCTAACATGGCGGCTTACTGCCAAGAATTGAAGGTGTTATCCGACCAACTTTCCAACGTCGATGTTCCCATTGATAATGGCGTCTTGGTTCTCCAAACGCTAGCCGGCCTAACCGAAGCTTATGAAAGCATCTCTACCGTTCTCAACAACACCAAACCGCTACCCTCTTTCTACGAAGTTCGTTAGCAGTTGTGCATGCACGAGACTCGTAAAGCTAACCAAGCCCAACATGCGACTGCTACTGCCGGTTCAGCCTTACACGCCTCCACCCGCACCCCGTCCACTGATTCCAACCACACCACCAACCACACCACCAATGTCACACCACGACCCGCAGCGGAAAAGGTGATCGAGGCATGATTGGGTTATCATCAAAGCTCATGACATTTATTATAACGTTTCATATTCATTAATACAATTTAATGGGAAATTTACAATCATTATTACATCATGTCCTAACATCAATCTAGGCTTCATTGTTTTCTTCTAAGGCATTTCCTATGTTTTCCTTGCTTCATCCTGTTCACCTGTATCATGTGTAAAAATGGTTTTTGGATCAACAAAAAGTTGGCGAGTGAATCCTATGGAAAACATTTGAACAAGTTTATTTAACTGATTATAAAATGAAGTGCACAACCACACATGAGTAAAAATAGATGTAAACTTATTCGCCAATCAATTAATATTAAATAATGCACACATGAACAATAATGGATCGTTTTGAGGCACGCGTTGCTCAACTCGTCTCTCACGAGGAACTGATGGGCCTAATGAATGATTTGCATATACTTGACAATATGAAATACATAACTACAAACAATATAAACTAAATATACACACACGAACAATAATGGATTTGTTTTGAGGCACGCGTTGCTCAACTCGTCACCCACGAGGAACTGATGGGCCTAATGAATGAATTTCATATAAATTGACAAAATGAAATACATAACCACAAACAATACAAACAATCTAAGTTTAGATCACAATATGGTATGGCACAAGTTTGAACAAACGAGTTAATTTTTGGTGACACATGACACACCCCAAAACGTGTAATTTAAAAAGGGGAGTTGTAAGATTCACTCACATTGGGTGCGTTCGGTTGATGATGTTGAATGCGCACGAAGTGGTTTTAACCACGAGTGAAATTAACCTAGATAATGGCATAATGGTTCGGTAAGTAAACGGATTTTATTAATCCATTTCAGTAGGATTGTTGGGTGTATTTTTGTGAGTTTTAGGCTATTTTCTAACCTTAAAAATGTTATTTTTAAGTATTTTTAATTGATTTTTAAATAAAATAAATAAATAAAAATAATAAAAAAAATGTTGACTTTTTGACTGTTGACCCTTGACCATTGACCATTGACCATTGACTTTGACTGTTGACCGGTTCGTATGTGTGTATGTATGCGCTGGGTGAGGCTCGAACCCGAGACCTCCCGTACGCGTGCACGCAGCTCTACCAACTGAGCTACGTGTTTAACCCGAAATATTTCTGTTTTTAATTAAATTTATATACTAATTAGATTAATCCGAAAATCAATTTATTTTTAAAAAGATTTTAATCATAACGACTCGGTGCGCTCCGCAGGTCTCGAACCCGGGACCTGTGGTTTAGGTTAACACACAGTCCACCGCTGGACTGTGTGTCTAACTTGTTAAATAAACTGATTTTTATTATACTTATATACAAACTAAATAGTTTCATTTCTGCCTTATATAAAAAAATTGGATAATTGTCCGGACCGGTGCGGTAGTCCGGACTCGAACTCGTGACCTGAGCTTAAACATTCACACAGTCCACCACTGGACTGTGTGTCTATCTTGGTTATTATTCTGGTTTTTATTAAACTTAACATCTATGCGAAATGAATCCGGTGTATATAACGCAGCTTGAGTAGTAAAGTCTTGTGCTATAAATGCATAAGCGGGTAAAGAGTACATGTGTTGAGCTACCAAAGAAGTAATAACCCCTAAAGAAGCTAGAGCAAGGCCTAATTGAAAATGAATCGAATTATTAACTGTGTCATAAAGGCCCTTATACCCACGTCCCAATCGCCCTCCCGGAGGGATAAAAAGGAACATTTTTATTAAGGCGAGTATGCGTGGGACATGTATTGAACTCGAGACGTAAGAATGTTTAATGTGCACACAGTCCACCGCTGGACTGTGTGTCTAACCCGAGTTATATCTTGATTTAAATTAAACTTATATACTACTGAATCTTCGTCTTCTTCGTTAATCTTAACCAGAAACGGTGACTGACTGGTTCAACGATTTTAATCATGTTCTTTAGTGTGTTACGATTAATTACAGGCGAGATAAGTAAAAAGAATTAAAGATTAAGCGTAAGGTATACCGAAACTGGACTCCTCTGTTTCTCCGGCAGAACTCCGGTGACAGCAAATGATTCCGGCGACGTGTGTCTTGCGGCAGAGGGTCTTCAACGAGCTTGAGATGAATGTGGGTGGCTTCGGTATGAGTTCTGAGTGTTCAGTGTTTAGAGTAAGGCACAGAAGTGAAAGGTTCGGTTTTCCGGCGAGTTGCAGAAGATTTCCGGCGAATGGAATTACGTCGAGAAAGGGTGCGGTTTTGAGCGAAAAGGCTACCAGTGGATTGTGGGTGAATTTATAGGGAGGAATCGAGATGTATAGAGTCGGATTTCAGACTTGATTCAAAATCATTACGTTTTCCGGCGGTTATGACTTGCGTCGCGGGTTCAGACGTCGGTTATAACCGGTGTTGAGGTTAATGTTTACGTTAAAACTGAAGAAACCGTCCAATCTCGCGAGATCGCCGGGATTTCCGACGACTGCAATTGGGCGCGTCGTTATTTGAATTCGAGATTTATTTTATGTATTAATTGTTTCCAATATTTAATAAGAAACATGAGTGGCGCAGTGGTTGAGTGTGTGCGCGATAAGACCTTGCTGAAATGCTGGCTGACCCGGGTTCGAAACCCGGCAGTAGTCTTTTATTTTTAAACCACAATTTTTAACAGTTTTTCAAAAATAAATATATATTCCAATATACTTATTAATTATGTAACGTTTAAAATTAATTTGGGCATTAAATACGCAACGAAATTTTTAACTGAATGTTCGGTTAATAAACGGAGCGGGTTTGGTAAATCCGGTTTTTGACGGATGTTACAACCAACCACATACCCACTTCTGTATATCGTTCCGAATCCCACTCGGACCATGGCCGAAGTCGCACACGGGGCCGCGGACGTGGTCGCGGCCGCTCCTCCTGGAACCGCGGTCGCCAACCATCGCAACAATCCTACCCCTGTCCTTTCCCTTGGTCGTATGGGATGCAACAGTGGCCCCACCAAAATTCCTTCTCTCCATCGTGGCCATCTGGGGCCTCCCCACCATGCCCTTATCCAACTTCTCCACAGACCACTAATCAACATAATGGAAATGGCTTACTTGGACCAAAGCCTAATTCAGCCCACATGGCTTACACACCTACCAACATTGCACAGGCCATGAACGCCATGAGCTTGAACCCGCCAGACTGGAACTCTATTATGGACACCGGGGCAACATAACATTATCACCAACAGTCAGGTACATCTCAATCTATTTCTAACAAGGGCCCAACTAAATATATAATTGTAGGTGATGGAAATGCCATCCTGGTTACTGGACAAGGTAACCTCATCCTTCCACCACCCTACCCGCCCTTTAACAATGTTTTATACTCACCAAAGCTTATTAAACATCTCATATCCGTTCGTTGGCTTACCACCGATAACTCTCTTTCTATCGAATTTGACCCTTTTGGTTTTCTTGTGAAGGATCTCAAGACCCGGATCCCTATCCTGCGGTGCAACAGCAACGGTGATCTGTACCCGCTCCTTCCCCCTTCTGCCTCGCAAAGGACATCACCAACAGTTTTTGCAGCCCTCTCCCAGCGCCTTTGGCATCAACGCCTAGGCCTCCCAGGACCCACTTTATTACAATCCTTGAAAAACTCTAGCTCTATTTCATATGATTCAGTAAACAAAACTGTTTGTCAGTCTTGCATTTTGGGAAAAAGCATTCGTTTGCCTTTTGTTACCTCTAATTCATGTACTTTTGCACCCTTTGATATTGTCCATAGCGATCTATGGACGTCACCCGTCCTAAGCACTGCTGGCCACGTATATTATATTTTGTTCTTGGATGATTATACAAATTTTCTGTGGGCATACCCCTTAGCTAACAAGTCACAAGTTTACAACATATTCTCTAATTTTGCAAATAAAATAAAAACACAATTTGAACGACCTATCAAAACCTTTCAGTGTGATAATGGAACCGAATACGTAAACAACAATTTTAAACAATTTTGTGCTCAAAATGGTATGTTGTTTCGTCTCTCCTGCCCTCATACCTCGTCCCAAAATGGTAAAGCGGAGCGCAAAATCCGCTCTATCAACAACATGATCCGAACCTTACTGGCTCACGCTGGTCTACCACCAAAATTCTGGCACCATGCCCTCGACATGGCAACTTACCTTCATAACATAACCCCTGCCAAAACCCGTAAATACCACTCCCCCACTGAAATATTATACCACGCCACCCCTCTTACGATCACCTCCGGGTCTTCGGCTCACTTTGCTACCCACTAATACCCTCTACCACCACACATAAACTCGAACCTCGCTCTCATCCTTGTGTCTTTCTCGGTTATCCCCTACAACACCGGGGGTATAAGCGTTTTGACCTCCACACAAACCAATTAACCATATCCCGACACGTCATTTTTGACGAAACCATTTTTCCGTTTCACCACATAAATACCTCCCCACCATCCTATGATTTTCTATCGGCTCCCCTGCATCCACAGGTATGGCCTCACATCACACTGCAACCTATTCCACCCACACATACCACAACAGCCCAAAACAACCCTACCGAGCCCAACACCAACAACCCACCTACCAATTCCCCAACATCCCCTCAAACGCATCTCAGCCCAACACCTTCCCACACCTCTTCGGCCCAACCACAATCACCACCCCAATCATACGACACAATCCCTTCCCTGGCCCATATTTCCACACGGCCCACTCTCCACCTCCCTCAGCGGCCTCGGTCTCTGATCCTCTCATGCACAATCCACCGCCTTCTACTACACCCACCCGCACTATGCGTACTCGGACCATGGACGGTATTCATAAACCCAAACCTCAATTTAACCTTCACACTACCACCATAGTCCCAATACCGAAAAATCCTACCTTTGCCTTGTCCACACCGGTTTGGCATAAAGCCATGACCGACGAATATAATGCTCTTATTAAAAACGAGACTTGGGATCTAGTACCTCGACACCCACAAATGAATGTCATTCGAAGCATGTGGCTATTTAAACACAAATTCAATTCTGACGGTAGTTTGGAGCGCTATAAGGCTTGTTTGGTTTGTGATGGCAGGTTGCAACAGGTGGAATCAATTGTGGTGACACTTTTAGCCCCGTGGTCAAAACCGCCACCATTCGCACGGTTTTCTCGATTGCTCTCACAAAATCATGGCATGTACATCAACTTGATGTTACCAACGCATTTTTACATGGCACTTTGAATGAAACCGTCTACATGTACCAACCAATGGGATTTCGTAGCAAACAATTTCATAATCATGTCTGTCGGTTGAAAAAGTCCCTATATGGTTTAAAACAGGCACCCAGGGCGTGGTATCAACGTTCACTGACTATGTTCTTCGCATGGGGTTCACACAGAGCAAAGGTGACAATTCTCTCTTCATTTTACAACAAAAATCTCAAACTGCTTACCTGCTTCTATATGTTGATGGCATTCTATTGGTCACCTCTTCGGACCACCTCCGTCAGCTTCTCATGACCAGTCTTGCAAGTGAATTTTCTATGAAAGACCTTGGGCCTCTTAGCTATTTCTTGGGCATTGTTGTTACTCGCCACAAGAACACCATGTTTCTCTCGCAACAAGCTTACGCCCATGACATTATCCATCGTGCTGATATGGATGTGTGCAAACCTGTGGACACGCCTGTTGATACTCAACCAAAGTTATCGTCGACTGATGGCACTCCATTTGAGGATCCCACTCTTTATCGCAGTCTCGCAGGTGCCCTTCAGTACATCACGTTCACTCGCCCAGACATCAGTTATGCAGTTCAACAGATATGCATGCACATGCATGCTCCTATGACGTCTCACTGGCAGACACTGAAGCGCATCATCTGTTACCTTAAGGGGACAACTTCGTACGGTCTAACGCTCGAACCCTCCTCTGCTTCTTCGTTGACAGCATACACCGACGCCAAATGGGCAGGCTGTCCTGAACACACGCAGGTCCACCTCCGACTACTGTGTCTACTATGGCCCTACTCTACTTTCCTGGTCCTCAAAATGCCAACAAACTGTTTCTCGTTCGAGTGCCGAAGCCGAATACCGAGGCGTCGCCAATGTTGTTGCAGAAATATGTTGGTTACGAAACCTTCTTCTCGAGCTTCATCACCCATTATCCAAAGCCACGATCGTTTTTTGCGATAATGTTAGTGCCGTCTATCTTTCTGGGAACCCTGTTCAACATCAGCGTACCAAACACATTGAGCTGGACATACACTTCGTTAGAGAGCAGGTTTAGCGGGGCTTAGTTCGTGTTCATCACATCTCTTCACGGTTTCAAATCGCGGACATCTTCACCAAAGGCTTACCTCGTCACTTATTTGAAGATTTTAGATCCAGTCTCAGCATTCGTTCACCTCCGGCTTCGACTGCGGGGGTGTAATAGGCTATAATTTAGGATCTAGATTGATTATGTAATTATTGTATTGATGTCATTCCAAGAATACCTCATTGTAATCTTTATATATATTTGGTGGTGAATACAAAGGATCTCAGGGAATTAAACCATATTGTCTTTCACAGGTAGGGAATGCTGTGACAGATTACAAGTATGATAGCATTGGAAGAGTAGAATATTTGTGGACTCATTCGCTCATATCAGACGCAACCTACAAATCAATTATGAGTTCTTGCGATTTCGCATCACAAAAACCACAAACCGAAAAATGCGATGATGCATTACTTTATGCGTGGCGCTATGAGTATGGAGGCATCGATGAGTATAGTATTTACACACCAACATGTAACAATCCATCAGGTAGTTTTGCATCAAGCAGGCTCAAGAACAGCCTGGTGCGTCCACAACGCGGTTCAGGCTATGATCCATGCGTTGAGATGCGAGCTGAGAAGTACTATAACCGCCCCGATGTGCAACGCGCATTGCATGCAAATTACACAAGGATTCCATATGAGTTCACTGCTTGCAGGTAAATGTGATCATACAAAATATTAGAAATGTGATGATTGATGCATGCATGGGTGTTGAACGATCAAAGGAAATTGATATAAAACTGAATATGCAAATTGTTGGGAAGTAGTTTTTGCCCTGCGCCCGCGTTGCGGGGCACTAAGCCGAATATTTCTCTTTCATAACATGTACGACTGTGTTTCGTAACTTGTATATACTACTCATAACACGATCTCAAATTTTTTTTTACCACAAGTCAACCAATTAAAACAAAAATACTATCGTACTTTTGCTAAAAATACTAAAATGATAGAAAGACTATAAATTTAAACTGGAGGCAAAATTATAATTTTTCCGGACACATGAGCGCGTGTCAGACAGCCGCCTGACACAAATAAAAATTAAACTGAGTCAACCAATTAAAATAAAACACTACCATAGTTTTGTCAAAAAAAAAAAAACTAAAACAATCGCATAACTGTAATTTTACACTGGGGCAAAATCGTAATTTGACAGGAAAAAAACAAAAACGATGGCAAAGCTGTAAATTTGAACTGAGGGAAAATTTGGCTAGGAGAAAAAAAAACCAATAACAAAACTGGAAATTTAAACGGGACAAAATCATAATTCGGCTAGACCAATGGGGAAGTGCCAGATAGCTGTCTGGCACTATTCCCCTCCAAACAAAAACGATGGCAAAATTGTAAATTTGAACCGAGAGAAAAATCGTAATTTGGCTTGGAGGAAAAAAAAACCAAAACCAATGGCAAAACTATAAATTTAACGGGGAAAAAACGTATTTTAACTGGACCAATGAGGAAGTGTCTGACAACTACTTAGCACTATTCCCCTTGTAATTTGTAGTATATATAAATATAAATATAAATACCAAGTTTGGTAGGTATTGTCAAATTTACAAACTTTCACATAATGTTGAAATTAAAAACATAAATAAACGTGTAAATTAAGAAAATCAATGATTTACACGTTTTACACTTAAAAAATATATATATAAAAATGTTAAAACTGAAGAAAGATGTTGGGTTATGAAATTAGAGCCCTAATTGATGGAGTCTGGGTCTAACAGTTAGCCATAGTGGTTTACTATATAGTCGGGTTCATCAAGACCTTTTCACCTGTTGTTTATGGGCCCCGTAACTCTACTCACAGCCCAAGTTATGCTTTTTTAAGTTTGAAAATTTTCTATGATGTTTTCATGACAAGCTTGGCAAGGTAATAAACTAATAATATGTGAACTATTGGAACAACTCCTTGTCATTAAATAGTTTGGTTGTTGATTGTTTTTGCAGACTTGAAATAGTGGAAAACTGGAAGGATTCTGAGTTTTCGATGCTACCAACATACAAGGAACTAATGGGGGCTGGTTATAGAATATGGGTGTATAGGTAAATTGCTCAATCATCTCGAAAATGTTTAAAAAATAACATCAAAACACCCCTAAATTGACTAACTCAATATTGTATTTTGATACATAGTGGTGATACAGATGCGAATGTGCCAGTTACTTCAACAAGATTATGGTTGAGCCATCTCAATTTGACGGTTATGACCAAGTGGTATCCATGGTTAGTGAATGACCAGGTATTGCTAATATAGAGATGGCAATGGGCCTGGTTTGGGCTGAGTATTGCTAATCTCATACCCATATCTGGTTGTAAAATTGTGTTCCATACCCGACCAATACATGTCAGGTATTTGTTGGGTAATTACCCGTCGGGTATCAGGTATAACCGTTAATGTATAATTTTTATTTATATAACATTATAAATGATAACATTATAATTTTTATATGATTTTATATGTATACTTTACAACATACAAAATATAAATAAAAACATAATACATATGCCAAAAGATTTTTTTCATACAATAAACCTACTAAAACAAAACACTAATAGACAACAAAAGGTAAGGGAATATAAAATTTTAAATTACAAAACATCGGTATATAGTTGTGTAAACTAGTCCCATACCTGTCAAGCTTCGGGTTACCCATCCCATATGTTTTGGATATATTCATCAAGCTCGGGTTTTTTTCCATCCCTAAAACTATATGGTATGTGTATGTAATGCTGTTGTTAATATGAAAAGTGCTAAAAAAATATAATAGATAGAGTTTATAGTTTTTTAGTTAAAAGATATGGTTTGATGGGGTTTTTCTCAGTGTGAGATCTTCAGTTTACGCCTATAAATAATTTATAATACTTCACGGGGTTTACACTAATCTATAAACAGGTCGGAGGATGGACTGAAGTGTATGATGGGCTAACGTTCGCAACGTTAGGGGAGCTGGTCATGAAGTCCCTTTGTTTCAACCTGAAAGAGGGTTTGTTCTATTTGAATCATTCTTGGCTGGTAAAAACTTACCAAGCTGATGAACTTGTTGTATTAAAGTTTAAATGGAAATTGTTGTGGTGATATATCACGACTAATTAAACTCATGTGATGTAATAAGATATATAATGTATTGTGAACAATCATTTTGTGGACTTGGAATACGATGACTGATGATTGATTTGATATGATTCTAAAAGAACTCATAGAATTTGGGAGAAAAAAAAACCATCGCTACAAGAAAAAGGGGCAATGGCTGCGACAGGTCGTATGTCGTCGCTATTGCCTCGTTTTCTTGTAGTGCATACTTTTCAGTTGTCCTAGAACTCTAGAATAACGAAATGTTAAATGTTTTCACTTCATGTTTCTATACTCGGTGGATCGAATTGCAATACTCCAATTTGGATGGACTCATATGCCACTATAATTAGAAATCAAATACTAAAATATACTTTTATAATTATTGAACGTGGTTGTCTAACACACCAAAATAATCCAAAAGATATAATTTAGGAGTTCGTTGTATCAATTAGTGAACGTGGTTGTCTAGCACGACTAAGCTAATAATGATGATGGATAACTAAAATAGGTTGATGAGGCGAACCATATATGTTAACACTGATAAGAATATATATATATATATATATAACGAGACAATTCGATCATATAGAAGTAAGTGAGAAGTTCAAATGAGAAGAAAAATTTTGTAAGAATAAAAAGAATAACTTTTAAACCAATAGAATTTTTATTTACTTTATTTAATGTGTGTAATTTAATGTTATGAAAAATGCATATATGTAAATCTATAATTGTCATTAATTAGCTAATTAATTAAACTTGTAACTTATTTTTTCATATACTCTTTCAAGATAAAATAATTTATGGTGTAGGACAATTTTCGACATGTGTAGGATAAATTTTAGTATGTGTAGGATAAATTTTGAAATGTGTAGGGAAAATTCCGGTAAATGTAAGACATATGTAGGATAAATTTTGAAATATGTAGGATAAAATGTTTTTTGATAACATAATTAATGAGAGGAGTTATAAACTATTTAATGTTTCACCATTATGTTCGTTCTTCTTTTTCTTCTTACATTAAATTTCTTCTCAAATGAATTTCCCGTATAAAATAATGCTCCTATAAAAACTGCAACAATTAATAATAGGTTCACCATTCACGTATGTCTATCTAAAACACTTAAATGTGAGTTATGACGTGACAAACATAAAATCACCAATACGTACTTTCAAAAAACTGGTATTAACCAAGAATAACAAGATCTGATATACAGATTATCAGATCAACAACTTTATTTCACAAACCTTAAAATACAAAAACTACTACGAATTACAAGACTCCTAATCACCTAAGTCATCAATATGATAATCTGATAAGAACTCAAGATCTAACATATCTTGTAACAACTCAAACTGATGAACAAGGAAGACAAGCAGGGGCGGACCTACCTTATTGGTAGGGTAGCCTCCACTACCCCTTGGCGCTCCGACGCTAGTGTAAATTTTTAAAAAATTTGACATTTTTTTGATTTCGTTACCCATTTTCTGTAAAATGTTACCCCTACAAAGATTTTCTGGATCCGCCACTGAAAACAAGTAGGATTTTTTAGTAGAGTGTGTGTTTGAAAGTGTTCAACCCACTACGTTCTACTACAAGCCCATCCTTAGCTCATCCATCTTATGAACTCGTTATAACCACAATAAACAAACAATGTATTAAAACCATGTTACATCTTTAGTTAATGAATTGTATTAACTACTTTCAACACCCCCTCAAAATTCATTTACTAAAGATATTAAACAACCTCAACTTATAACATAACTCAACATGCTAAGAGTTATAAGAAGCTCTTTTGTAAAAAATGTCTGCGTGTTGATTTGTAGATTCAACTCGCACAGTTTTAATAACCCCATTTAAAAAAAATCTCGCAAGAAAAACAAGTCTAGTTCAAAATGTTTCGTCCTTTCATAGAACACAGGATTAACAGCTATATCAATAACTGTAGTATTACCACAAAAGAGTGGTGTAGGCAAATCTATTTGCACTTTTAAATCATTCAGAATATTTAGTAACCACATAACCTCACATGTAACAGCACACTTGGATCTATACTCAGCTTCTGATGATGATCTAGATATTATGCTTTTTTTTTTGCTTTTCCACAACACATGGAATTCCCAAGAAAGACACAGTTACCAGTAACTGATTTCCTTGTATCAAGACATTTGGCCCAATCTGAGTCGGCATATGCCCTCAAATTTAAGGTCTCACTTTTACTAATCAAAATACCCTTACCAAGTGCCTGCTTTAAGTATCTTAACAATCTTAGTGCAATTTTTAGACGTGTTGATGTGGGCTTATGCATAAACTAACTTAGATAATGCAACATAAGAAATATCTAGCCTTGTGTGAGTTGAATAAATAAGTTTACCCAATATTTTTTTATATCCAGTTATATTAGATAAATTGTCACTATTTTGACTACACACCATAGAAACAACATGATTTTGTTCTATGGGATTACTAACAGGTTTGTATGTAGACATGCCATACTATAACGCAGTGGTGGACCTAGAATTTTAACCTGGGGGTGCGGAAATTTTTTTAAAGATTTTAGACCCGTAACTATATAAAAAAATATTTCGGGTCATAGCGGGTCGGATCGGCTCAGGTCATGGTCATGTAAAACAAGTAAACATAAACAAACAAAGTTTCATAGTGGGTGAGATCGGCTCAATTTCAATTTTCATACAATCAAACCCTAGTTCCTAACTTCCTATCATATTAACAAACAAAGTTTCAAGTAAAACAAGTAAACATCATAAAAACCATCATAAGTAAGTAACGTAACAACAAAAAGGCATCAAAGTTCTAAAAAACATACATTGATCTTTAATTAGAAGAATTCGGCGAAAAAAGTGGTTCAACTCCTTTGCTCTTAATAAATCGTGCCATAACTTCCCTACTCATGATTCCTTCCTAATTCTATCACATACAAAATAAACAAGGATCTTCAAGTGTTCAACCACAGCACATATTCCCTAATTTTCAATTTAAAATTTTGAATTTCAAGCCCTAGTAATTGTTGTTTACCAACCAACAATCATATAATCAACAAAACCACCCTACTAAAGACCAGAACAACCCAAAAATACATCAAAACACATAAAATTTAAACCCTTTTAACAAATATATAACATCTCTTGAAAAAACCACATAAACATCAAAATAACTAAAAACAAATCAAGGTAGCTCTATTATATATGCGATTTGGTAGTGTTGTGGCCGGAATTTTTGCGATTCCAGCAAGAATTTTGGCCGACAAACTCGTCTACAGTAGTCGGGTGAGGGTTGCTTGTCGATGTCGCTGTCAGCAGAGGGAGGGCGGGAGTTGGAATTCAATGGACGATTGATATTTTGGTTTATGTTTTGTTTAATTGATTTAGTTATTTGGGTTGGGCTTTAGTATAAACTTACTTAATTAGGCTTGATGTTGGGTTACAAGAATACAAATTTTATTTAAAGGGACCAGTAGGCTAACTTGTTTACATAATTGAGTCGGGTTTAAATCCGTGTTCACAATTTTTTTAAATTCCTAATATTCTTTTCTAAGGAGTGCGATTGAAAATTTCCAAGGGGTGCGGTCGGAATTTTTAGCAGAAAATAGCACTAATTTTTTTCAAATGGTGCAGCAGCCAGCCACCCACGCCAAAGGGTGAGTCCGCCCCTTTAAAGTAAGTAGATTTATGATATACATGTGTTTTCTTGTACTATAAAGTAAATAGACTATGGATTCTCGTTAGCCTGGTTTTCTTAATTCGATTTTTTTTCATGTAGATGCATAACGTTCCTATTGTTATGTTTTTTTTTTAATGAAAAACGTCATAGATGGATAACCTTGATGCACAAAATATTGAAAAATTAACTTCATTTTTCACTCCCACTATTTTCAAATATCAACCGTGACACAAAAATCCTATGTTATACTTTTCTAGGATAAGAAGTCATTCAACATTAAATAATCCATTCACATACACATATATATACACACACATCTATATATGTATGAGTGGAGAGAGAGAGATGCATATTTGACTCTTTAATTTCTGCATATAAACCATAGAAAGAGAGGGATGGTTGGTGGAATAAGAAGAAAGATAAAGGATATGAGTCTCCTTGTTATTTGTCTGTTCTTCACTTCATATTCAACAACACGTTTTCACTAACTCAAGAACAAGAAAATGACCGAATCACCGTGTTGCCAGGGCAGCCGATGTGGCGTTTTCACAGTTTTCCGGCTACATTACCGTCCACAAGAAACAAGGTCGAGCCCTTTTCTACCGGTTAGTTGAAGCTGCATCTCCTAATCCACTCCTCAAGCCTCTTGTACTTTGGCTAAATGGAGGTAATATTATACCAAGTATTATTCCATGACATGCACTCTCAAACTATGATGCTTCTTTTAAGGGCCGGGCCTACCTTAATAGAAGGGGTAGCCTTCCCGGCGGTAGTGTAAATTTTGGAAAAATTTGACGTTTTTTCATTTCGTTACCCTTTTTTTATAAAACGTTACCCCTACGAAAATTTTCTAGATCTACCACTGCTTCTTTTTCTAATCTTTATTTTTGTCTTTTCACATAAAAATTCAAAATAGGAGAAAGAAATCATATCGGCCGGGGTTTTAAACGAACCAACTCTAGTTCTGCTCATAAAATATAAACCAAGTTTTTTAATGAAAATTTTGTGAATGATCAAGGTTTTATTCAACTGGAAAGATCTATCCATCCAATCATTTTGCAAATGATTTTAGACGTTGTATGTATTAAATAATACTACATTTTTGTTAAATAGTTATTTTAAACATAAAACAAAATAAAAAAATAGATTAAATGATTTGGTAATAATTAGTTTTTTATGGCTACGTTCATGATTAACCTAATCCCAACCACAATTATTGTCTAATTTATCTACCTTACAATATATGGATATATGGTGTGTATTTACTTCACCATATTCAATGCATGCTCTCCTCATACACCGAATTCTAATGGCTCAACAACATCCACATAGTTGGTAAAACTTAATTATGACCCTCCAAAAAGCAAACTTTATAACACATAAAAATATAAAATATAAAATACATACATAATTTTTTTATATACATTACATCCATATACGATGATTAATATAACAATTTTATTTCTTTTTTACAATTTTTCATATCTCAGTATATCTATCAACAACATGAATATTTTACTAGGTTAGATCATTTGACTCAGATACTCTGTAGAGATCTTGTGGCATATCTCTTAAGCTGGTCCCAAATGATCAAGTACCAGATGAGTGGATCTGATTCAATCCTCCGGTAGCCTCAACAAACCCCCCCCCCCCCCCCCCCCCCAAAAAAAAAAAAAAAAAAAAAAAAAAAAACACCTGCTTACACACTTATGTACACATGCAAACCCTATTACAATACTAATGGACTAAATATACACATCATGAGTGAGTTTGTGTGTATTTTCTTCATGGTGTGTCAGTGGCGGATCTAGAAAATGCGCATAAGGGTAACGTTTCAATGAAAAGAGTAACGAAATTCAAAAAACGTTAATTTTTTTAAAATTTATAATACCGTTGGTGTCAAGAGACAACGTAGGTTACCTCTTCTATCACTCTAGGTCCCCGGTGGTGTGTTATCTTGTCAACTCTAATAGTTCTGAAATCATAATGCATGTGTGTTTAATTACTCCCAACAGTTTCTTTTGTGTTGGCCTACGCATGTGAAAATTTAAGGACACATTTCTCTATGGCATTAAAAAAAGACAGTTTGTCTTCTTTATTTTGGCTCCGTGTATTGGACGCTCACTTTTTCTATTTGACACTATATGATTCGCATAGCCTCTGCGGCGCATGGATCAATCTCATGCAATACTCTTGGCTTCTGCGGGGCGCATGGGTATCAATCCCATGCGATGCTCTTGGGCCTCTGCGGGGCGCATAATTTGATATTTTAAGTTGTTTAAAGGTTTAAAGGTTGTGTTATGTTATTTCATATTTTAGTTAGAGATTCACTATTTCAAGTACATCGACAATCAAAATTTACAAAGCAAAAACTGAAACACACACGTATAATAAAATGAAACACACACGTATAATAAAAACTGAAACTGCATTAATATATAACATCTATTCAGTACATCCATAATCAAAATTTACAAAGTAAAAAAAAAAAAACCTAATCCTGACCACCCTCGCCTGGCTGATGCTGAGCCTATTCCTCCTGTGGCTGATGCTGAGACTGAGGTGCCTGAGGTACCGGCTGAGGATGTAGTAGATGGGCCGGCATATGAAAATCAACTGGTGGCATACCCACGTGAGCCATGATCGCCGCAATCTGATCAATCTGAAATCGCATCATGTACTGCATCTATGCATTATGCAGCATATGCATCTGGTAGAACTGATGCATATTAGGCGCAACATGGATCGGCCACTGTGGCGGATGCGGTGGCTGTGGTGCGGCAGCAGCGGCATGTGCGGCCTGAGCGGCAGGTGCGGCCTAAGGGGCAGGAGCGGCAGGATCTACCGGGTCGTCTTCGATATCTACAACTGGGAAGACCTCCGGAAAATCGAGAGGGACATACAACTCCCCCTGTTGGCCACCAAGCGGCGACCAACACTTGGAATCTTGCCCAGGATACCCATACCTTGTATGGTACGGGTGTCAAGCCTCCTAGGCAAGATAGCAGGACCGTAACGTGGATCCGCATCTATATCGATCTCTGAAAGCAGAGCCCTGGCAATGATGGTGATATACGCACCACCGTAAAATACTGCTCGCTCCTGCCGCATGTACGCGCTAGTGTAAAACATAGCCAAAACTCCTGGCTAGCGCGCACGGCATGCGCCCAAGCAGGCAGTACAAAAAGAAAAGGTCACCGTTGGTGACCTTTTCCCGACTATCAAAGCGGGGGGCGATAGACGTAGCTATGCACCAGTGCAGGTACCGGTACAAGGGGTCGGCTATCAGGCTGACCTTCCCAGAAGGCCAAGTATACTCCTGCTGAGGGGCAATGACTGACCAAAAACCTAGGAGCTCCCCCTTCGTCCTACTAATCAAAGCGTCGGTATATATGGGCTGAGTAGTCTCGTGAGGTGTGTATAAGCCGCATATAACCGCAAAGTCGTTGAGGCTCATCTGAAACTGACGACCGCATAAACGAAACTCGATCTCGATAAACGGGTGGTCCGGGTCATCCTCTGGGTGGTCGGCTGGGCGTGGGGTGAATGTGAATGAAGAAAGAAACTCGATCGTAATGGCCCTATAGGTAGGGGTGTGCGCTAAGAGAAACAGTCTGTCCCACGGCATACCCACGCCGATAAAATGTCGTGCTCGATCAGTCTCACCCAACGTCTCCAGCATACTCTAGTCAATGACTCGTGCACGCCAATGATGACTCGGCGTAGTCTGTCACATCGTCTAAAAGGGGAAGCAGAATCGTCATGATGAGGTAATACAAGAAACGCGTGATCCTCTAGCGGACCAATCTCTGGCCGCTCACGCCTCCTACGACGCCCCCTGAGGAGCCTCAGGGACATCAACATCTTTCATCGGCTCATCGATAAGAAACTCCATCTGCAAAACATTAAAATGATTAAAATATTAATATTATTAATAAAATGATATAAATATTAATTTTAATAATAAAATGATATAAATATTAATTTTAATAATAAAATGATACAAATATTAATTTTAATAATAAAATGATTAAATATTAATATTTATAATAAAATGATTAAAATATTAATATAAATATTAATTTTAATATTTACCTAAATACGGTATAAATCTACCTAAATACGACATGGATCTACCTAAATAAGCATAGATCTACCTAACCACGACATAAACTACCGAAATACCGTATGGATCTATCTAAATACGGCAAAAAAGTAACTAAATACGGTAAAAAACTAACTCAATACGGTAAAAAAAGTAACTAAATACGGTATAAATCTACCTAAATACGGCATAGATCTACCTAACCACGGCATAAACTACCGAAATACCGTATGGATCTATCTAAATACGGTAAAAAAGTAACTAAATACGGTAAAAAACTAACCTCTATAACGTAAGAAGTCGAAAAACGAGATCGTGCGGGATTTTCTTGGCTTGTTCTTCAGTGTCGTTTAGTGTGTGTTTGGTTGTGTGTTTGGAGATAGTATGGACCTATGTGATCGCAGAGGCATATGTAAAGAAACGCAATGCGCCCCGCAGAGGCCTATGCGCGGCGCACAGGATCAAAGAAACACAAAAGAACACGGATCGCTGATGTGGCCGTGTGCGACCCGCATGGGCCTCTGCGGGGCGTATGAGTACGAGGTTCGTGTGTTTACACGCAGACATGTCAGTCTGCTGCCTTTGTCGGGAAACCCTAACCCATACGGGGTGCATGGGCCTATGCGACCCGATGGAAGGGTGTCAAAATAAGAAATTTGGATGTCCCAATAGGATGAATCTTATTTTCAGAATAAACTATTATGACACTCCAAAGTCAAAATGGTACTTCTATCTTTCTCACTCTCTTTGTCTCTATATATCTATATCTATTTCTGCCATCTTATTATATAATTTGTTTATAAACATAAATCATGAATACTGTTTCACAGTTTTTCTGATTTTTTTTGTTGAATAATATTGTGTGTTTTAGGTGGGGAAGTGGATGAAAAGATATATAGGGTATTATCATATCATATTTAAGTTATTATGTGGAGTAAAGTGACCGGTCAGAATAAATAACCACAAATTTTGAATTCAATCAAATTAATTAAAATTAAAGAGTTAAATGCTTGGTTGGTCCCTGTGGTTTGAAATCTTGCAGACTTGGTCCCAGTGGTTCACTAATTACACACTTGGTCCCAGTAGTTTTAAATTTTGCACTCGGGTGGTCCTTACCACTAACCTTTGTTAGATTTCTCAGTTAAGTATATGCAAAATTACTATATTACCCTCGAATGTGAACCAAACCGGAAATCTGGACTGAACTGGGGTTCGCCGCCGCCGCCGTGAGTGTTAGTGGTGTTGGCCATGTTGTTTCTCGCTGTTATTTTGGCTGTGATGTTGGTGGTTGTGCTGTGACCTAGTAATGAAAAGACATGCTTTTTATGTTCGTGGTAAAAATTACATACTGTATGTTTGTTGATTTATTTGGGATTTGAAGCGTGTTCCTGCGATGATGGTGGCTTGCTACTTGGTGTGGCAACTCTGTTTGCAGCCGTCGCGACATTGAGTCGTGTTTTGTTGGTACCGACGATAATGAAGTGTCATTCTTAGCCTTTTTTGTTGCTACTATCATGGCTCAATTTATCTACAAAGATCACTTGCTTGATCGCCACTCTTTTTCTTTGCAGATACATTCGTCATTTGATTCCTCATTAATTCGATTTTTGCATATTTAGTTTTCATTTTTCACCATGGTAGTTGAGGAATTGGAATCGCGTGTCTGAAACTTCTAATCAGCATCACCAAAGGTACCATTTGTTCACGGCGGCGGCGGCGAACCCCGGTTCAGTCCAGATTTCCGGTTTGGTTCACATTCGAGGGTAATATAGTAATTTTGCATATACTTAACTGAGAAATCTAACAAAGGTTAGTGGTAAGGACCACCCGAGTGCAAAATTTGAAACTACTGGGACTAAGTGTGTAATTAGTGAACCACTGGGATCAAGTCTGCAAGATTTGCAAACCACAGGGACCAACCAAGCATTTAACTCAAAATTAAATGATGGGTAGGTAGCTATGAAATAAATACGAGAATTTGAAGTAAGAATTGTCAGTAAAAAGGAATTTTTTTACCCAAACCGTGACGCATTGTTCTATTAGTATCAGATTTTTGACAATTTTTCGTTGTAAATAATTTTCAGGGGATATATTTTATCGTATAATATAAATTTTCCACATTATAATAGTTTGGTTTAAGATATTTTACTTCACCATTTATCCTAAGTCTTCTTCTCCAATGATGACAAAGTCACCATCACCCGTTCACCACCATGACACCTCACCTTCGGTCCACTCTAACAATGAGTCGAACTTGAACACACTACGAACCAAAAATCATATCAACCCCATGAATCAATAGATAACACGTTTACATGAGTTTTCCTACGTAGACACGAACAAAACTCATTTAATTCGAATCTTTACTTTATTTAACTTTCATATTTTTGTATTTTAACATTTTAAAATGTAACGTTTATCATATAAAAAAAGGTTATTAAATTTAACCTATAAAACTGGATGCTCATTTTCAAATATATTTTTTAAATTTCATAGAATACTCAAGTAGTGTTAACTTACGATATAAAACCTGACCAGTTAGCAAAATGCATTGTCGGAGATGGAACTTCTTAGTTTAATGGTTATAATAAGGCTTATTTCTCTACCGCTTACAACTAAAGGGTCCAATTGACTCCAGTTTTTTTCTTTTCTTAACAGAAACTCAGATTATGAACACAAAAAATCCAACAAATTATGTTGATCCGGATCAGGAACCCTCTTCACTCCCTCTCCCGCTTGTGCCCTGGGCTAAACAGTCCATGGATTCAATCCGCAATTTGATTAAACAAAACCCAAATTATAAGTTTCGTATCTGATTCGTGTTGTGCAAGTTGTGGTAGAAATTCACACTCAAATCACATTCCATCCCCATTTACTATGTAGGATTATGTCTTTGTTTTAAGATGGAATAATTGGCTATTAAAGAAAAACGTGTTAAATTGTATTAAATTGTAATAGGTGGCTTATGGTGTAACTCTAAAAACCGGTTCACGTGATCCGGACCCGGTGAGTTATTTATGTAGAATTGATTGTGCTCACGTTAATATGTTCCTCATTTTCATAATATTAATAGTCTTGTAATAGTGTACCTTCATCTACCAAAAAAATGGTTTTATTATTATTCTTTTAAAATAAGTAATATGACATATTAAATTCATATGCTTGATATATAATTGCAGGACCGGGTTGCTCATCAATAGCATATGGAGCATTTGAAGAAATTGGACCATTCAAAATTAACAAGAATGCATCTTCCCTCTCTCTCAATCAATATTCTTGGAACAAGGGTTAATTAACTTTTAATAAAAATTCTAAATTATTTTTTATTTAAAAATAATAAGTACTTGTATAATTAATCTTAATCCTAGTATATATGATGATTATACAGAGGCAAATATTCTATATCTTGAGTCTCCGGCTGGTGTTGGCTTCTCGTACACTAATAGAAGCTCCAACCTCAAAGACTCGGGTGACAAGAGGACGGGTAAATTTCTATCGATATAAACTTGTTTTTTTTTCAAGGATGTTTTCGGTTGATAGAAGAAGATCGTAGTTTGTTATTTGTATTATTTTGTAGAGTGCAAGTACATAGGCGCATATATTAAACACGCACGTTATAGAAATGTATAGAAAAAAATTACAATGGTGTATGAATCATCTCTCATAGTTTACTAGTCAATAAACTTAAAGATGCAGCTAATGTAGGATAACCCACTTGGTAAATGCACATGTCTTCTAAGGAGGATCTCAAGTTCAAACCTGAGAGAAGAAATAATTTAGAATCATTGGTGTATAGGAGTAACATTTGTTTTTACAGTTAATGGTGCATAACGTCCAAATCATTATTGTGTTTCATGATGCAGCTAGTGATGCACTAAAATTCCTCAAAAGATGGATGTCAAGATTTCCACAATACAAGTATAGAGAGTTCTACATATCTGGAGAGAGTTATGCAGGTAAACTTATTTTAACAATAAGTCATAAGAGGATTTTGTGATTATAAAAACCAAATAACTATATCATAACCGAACTTTTGAAACAGATTATTAAGCTATGACTTTTTAATAATTGGTTTTTGTTATATGTGTATAAATAATCGAATTTACCAAAACAACATTAAAACCTGACTTATGTGTTTTATGTTTTTAATATCTTATTTTTTAGAAAACGTTATAGTACTGTATAAATAACATATTAATCGCCGTGTATTACTCTTTATAAATAATAAAGATTGCTGATATTTTATTTAACCCAAGATATATTTGGACCTATAAAAAAAACTAAGTTGAATACATCCACATGAGAAACTCACACTCACTAAATATGTTCTTAAATTTTACACCAATGTTTACAAAAATAAAACATTTAAAATCCCAATCAAGTTACCACTTCCTGAAAAATAGGGTTTACCCAAAAGCCAAAATTGGGTCACCAAAAGTCTAAAATAATTTTATTTCTGTTTTTTTTTTAATCCAGTTTCTTTAATCTATTTTCTCTCTTTTATAGGTCATTATGTTCCTCAACTAGCCCAAAAAATCCATAACTACAACAACAATCACCATGATCCAATCATCAATCTAAAAGGGTTCATAGTAAGTCACATTCTTGTTAACATGCAATGATGCATAATCCGGTTGTACAATACAAGCACAAACACACAGGGGCGGACCTAGAGTGATAGAAAGGGTAACCTACGTTGCCCCTTGACGCTCCGACGATAGTGTAAATTTTAGAAAAAATTAACGTTTTTTCGATTTTGTTACCCTTTTCATTGAAACGTTACCCCTATGTGGATTTTCTAGATCCGTCACTGTAAACACACTAAACAAAGTAACATTAAACCAACAAATGTACAACTTTTCGATGCAGGTAGGGAATGCCGTGACAGATAACAAATATGATAACATTGGCACAGTAGAATATTGGTGGACTCATTCAATCATATCAGACACAACCTACAAAACAATTAAGAATTCTTGCAATTTCACATCACCAAAATACAACGAAAAATGCGACAATGCGATAAACTATGCGTGGAATCATGAGTTCGGAGAGATTGATCAGTATTGTATTTATACACCATCTTGTAACAAATCATCGGTAATGTTACTTCAAGCAGGCTCAAGAACACGCTGGTGCGTAGACGCGTATCAGGGTATGATCCATGCGTTGAGAGGTGAGCCGAGAAGTATTATAACCGGCCTGAGGTACAACACGCTATGCATGCAAATTACACAGGATTCCATATAAGTGGACTGCTTGCAGGTAAAGATAAAGATGTGATGCTGCATGCATGGGTGTTAAAGATTTTGTTTTTCTTTGTAGAATTGTAGTGATGAATTTCTTGAAAACTTAATATTGATTTTCTTTTTCATTTTTTTCTAATAATTTATTTAACATATAAATTATTTCTTTATTTTCTTTTAATATTTAACTTTTAAAGAAAACTAAATTTATAAACCTGTTTATTTATTTTTTATTGTTTTGTCAGACATTCTCTAATATAAACTATACTAAAAATGAATTCTTTCAAAAAGAAAAAAATGTTTTTAAGAAATATTGTATTTTACACTTATTGTTTTTCTGAACTAGCAACGTTTACGTAAATAATACTCTTTTATTTGCAGTGATGAACTTTTGGAAAACTGGAAGGATTCTCAGTTTTCTATGCTATCAACATTAAGAAACTAATAGGGGCTGGTTATAGAATATGGGTGTTTACGTAAATTGCTCCACCACCTTGTTACATAAAAAAAATTCTTATATATGGCTTGTTAATTAACACCACCTAGCTAACTACATGTATGTATATTGAAACATAGTGGTGATACAGATTCGGTTGTACCAGTTACCGCAACACGATTATCGTTGAGCCATCTCAATCTAACGGTTAAGACCCGTGGTACCCGTGTACCTTAATGGACAGGTACTAACTTTGAGCCACAATATATAGTTGGGTATATATTATAAATGTGTAATATATATTTAATGATAACTTAACAGGTAGGGGGATGGACTGAAGAGTATGATGGGCTAACGTTCGCAACGGTTAGGGGAGCGGGTCATGAAGTCCCATTGTTTCAGCTAGGGGTGTGAATTTCTGACACGACCCGAAAACCCGACACGAACCTAACACGAAATTCGCGGGTTTAGGTTTCGTCTAAACGGGTTCGGGTCAGTTTCGGGTTGAACCCGCGAACCCTTTAGGTTAACGGGCAGGTTCGGGTCAACCTGGTCGGGTTGGCGGGTTGACTCGTTTAACACATTTATACTATATTGTATTTTTTATAATATATTTGATGTCATAAACTAAATGGGGGTGTATTTAATGTCATGATTATAACTTACAAAGAGAAATTAACATAAATTTTATAATTTAAATATGATAATATTATATACATTTGTGTTTTTTTAAGTAATTTTTAATTTTAATATATTAATTTCAGAATAAAAATTAAAAAATTCGGGTTAAACGGGTCGTGTTCGGGTCAACCCACGAAACTTCGGGTCGTGTTCGGTTCATATATATGATACGATTTTCGGTGGTTCGGGTTCATGTAAAATTTTCGGGTTCGAGTCGGGTTGAACCCGCCAACCCGCGAACACGACCCGTTTAGCACCCCTAGTTTCAGCCTGAAAGGGGATATCTTCTATTCGAATCGTTCTTGGCTGGCAAAAACTTGCCAAGGTCATGATCTGATTTTGTTTTAGGGTTAAGTTATGATCAATCTGCAGGAAAGAGAGCTGTGGGTTGGTGATTCAGTATGTATGAATATGATTGCATTTGATTCAACTCATACAAGTTTATATGGAAACTGTAAGTGATACTGATATATAAATGTAAGATAAAGCATCATTTGAACAATTGGAATACTGAATTGGATATCTCATGATTGCCTTAATGTGCTACGAACCCAAAATTAAAATATAAAAATGAATCACATGTTAGATTATTTTAGTGTTATTATTGAATTGACTTGTTAACCAAAATGTATCATGATATACATCAAACAAGTTAAATGTCCAAGAGAACACGCTTACTTAAGTTTATTACGGTTTAATTTTCTGGAAATTGCATTATAATTTCAGGATAGAATTTTGGCTTCAAATTAGATAATCCTCAATTCAAAAATTCTATTTCTTTGGTCAAAAACATTCATGAAAATTAGATAATCCGTACTTGTTCTTAAGAAATTCGGATTCTGAGATTTATCCCATTAAGAAATTAGAGAGAATCATCGAATTGTTTCCATTTGAAAGTGCATCACGACTCTCAGATCAATCCGTAATATGTTTTAATTCCCCAACATCGCACCTGGCCGAATCAATAATAGTGTAGGTTTTATAGATGTAAATTCCTTGGGTAAGTCTTTTTAATCATGTACTAATCACTTTCATATTAGAGTAATTTGGTGGCACTTCCATATTTTAATCGGATAATTAAAAAAAAAAAAAGCCATCTTCTATTAACATTGAAACTATTCATAAAAAAAATAAGATAGTTGACGGTTATAACAACTAAGGAAAACCTCAATAAAACTCTATCAAATAGTTACTACTGTTCTTAGTTTAGGTATAAGCATAGTTACTACTACTTATAGTTATTAGTACACATTAAGTTTCTATTTTTTAGTAATAACTCACTACTCAAGATCAAGTTGCCAATGTATACTCATAACTTGCTACTTAGCTCACTTGCCACTGATTATCTAAGTTGCCGTTGATCTCAAATAGGCTGTGAGGTGTGGTTTAAAGCCCCTATGGGCTTTATAGTGTCACGTCAGAGCTACGTATGAACCACGTAAGCGAGGAGCTTTATCATTAACTTGCACAGTATGGTTTAAAGCCCCATATTAAACAAAATAAAAAAAAAAAAATAAAGAAATATTACAAAATTTTGATCTGCTTTGTGGATCTTTACTTGGTTGCGGATCTTACAAAATTCTAACCATCAACTTTACTTGGTTGCGGATCTTCCCAACCTGTTTTGATGATACATTTGCAAGGTTACGTAGGATTAAGAAATCCAACAACAAACAGAATGCGTTATCTTTGTGAAAAAACGTATGTGTGTATAGACCAAAGTTTTCCCATTTAAAAGTAGGGAGTTATCATAATATTTAAGTTGAAACAACGCAACTTTTCATGTAAAAAATTAGTCATTAGCTAGTTATAACCATTAGCATTTATTCAGTTATATTAGTGGGAGCATCATTAGTAGAACTCCTTGAGCACCAACCAGGCTAACAGTGATGATTGGATTGTTAGTAACAACTCATTTACTACGGATCACCCAACTTAGTGACGATGTTTACTTCATAACAATTGCTACCGATTAATGTTGCTATTTTTTTAACAGCAAATTTGGATCATTGACGGATCACTGAGGTATCATCCACTAGCAAAACCACCCGATCATATCCATCTTCACTAGGGAATAATGCCTATACACCAATTCAAGAGTAAATCCAATAAATCTGAGAAAAAAAAACCCATTGTGGGATTCGAACTCAGGATCTAATGATCCTTAAGCCCTATCCTACCTCCCACGATGCCACTAGGAATAACATAAATACTCGGTTACTACTCATGTTCCGTTAGCACCTTCCTAAGGGGCGCTTCTCCTCCCTTGAACTCCCGGGTTCGTATGTGTTTAATTATAGACATTAACAATCTCAAACAAACGTTTACTTCACCGCTCCTATATATTAATTTGATTTTAGGTATATCAAGGGTCATCTCTGAGAATTTGGATGTCATGTGCGATTAGTAAAAGTGGGTCATTATGATAAAACTTATACAAAACACTGATAAATAAGTAACTGGTTGCGCCACATATCACAGTTACGTGACCTCAATATTCTATTTCATGCTTCTCTTATATCACCACTTTCTTAGGCTATAACGGATCACCTCTGTGCCCTGGTGGCGGTGATCGGGCATTAAAAACCCCTCCCTTCGGTGTTACTGATGGTGAAAGGGAAGGGACCATGAGCCATTTGACGGGTTGAAGAGGAAGAAAGGTGTGGGCCCAAGGTTTCAACCAATCATGTTCTTTCCTTTTTTCAGTTTTATTTAATTTGTTTGAGTTAAGAATTATTTTTATCATGATAGATAGTGAAAACTTGTAAAACCATTACATACTTAAAGTAACAAAAGTGAGTGAGAGCTCATAACCATGTGGCAATGATGTGTCGCTCACTTTTTGACGTGACAGTGAAAACAGGTGAAATCATTACACATGGTCTTAATGCTTTATTACTTCAAGTATTTACTTATACATAATTCCAATCATATCATCCTCTCTAAATATTGTTTTATAAATTGTTTCAAACAGAGTTGTTTATGACTCGAGCCGAGCCAAGGCTAACTTAAGCTCGGCCCAATTTTCAAATGAGTCAAATCGATCTTAAAGTAGGTAATAAGGGACAATTTATTATGATTGTCTGATCTTGACTTGTGTCCTTCACATTCCTGGTTTAGCTATTTTCACAACATAAATTAATTAAAAACCCAAATTAAGATAGATATATGTATACAAATTTTAAAAAAGGTCAAAGGGAGGAGAAATAAGAAAAAAGAAAGTTAAGCTAGCAAGTCTTGACGCACGACACATCACCACTAATTGTTTTTAAAACACTGAATTTGGTTATTATAATATCGTTAGTATACCGTAACCCGTAATTTTATAATCTAGTTTCGATGTGTAATGCCGAGCCACGCACGGTTTAATGCCTGCAACGTAAAATTCGATGTGTAATGCCGAGCCACGCACGGTTTAATGCCCGCAATGTAAAACTTATATATTTTTGTATCGTAAGCTATATGAGTACCACTACCATGTCGTGCCACACCGATTATGACCAAACAACATTGGTACCGGTCCGTATTATCGGAACCGGCAACAGATTCGTTTTTAGGGATTTCAATCGATAAAAAACACATGTCTATATTCTTTTGAACATATCATGACTTCAATTTTTAGGTTTCACTTTTGTTGCTATTTGAGGGCATATGTTGTAACGAAGCGAACAAATATCATATGAATTCACGCCATGTAGAGCGAGGGAATCCGACTAGTTAGATACGTTAACATGGTTTTTTATATATAGCTATTTTATTTACCAAAAAATGATTTTTCTATAATTAGATTTAAGAACTTTTGATTTTTCTTTTATTGATGGGTATGTTATGGACCAAAGACTAGGTGTGGTGATACATGTATGTGAGATGGGACAGAAGACATTTAGTTTGAAATATGTTTATGAAGATCACATTTAGTAAACTTTGTAGGTTCTCTTTGACTTTAGTTGAATGCTAAAAGTACTTTATTGGTTTTGATAGTTGTTAGCTAAAATTTTGTTATGTGTGCTATTTTTCGGATCTGGTTTGGGGGTGACAGAATACTATAGACTAGACATATGATATTTTGAAGGATAATGAAGAGTGCCTTTAATACATTTCAAATACAAGGGCTAGAAAGATCCCTTTGTTAATTTTATTAGATGCACCTTCCTCCACTACCACTTGTAGGGCTGGATCTACCTTAGGAGAAGGGGTAGCCTTCACTATTTTTTGGATGTTCCGACGGTAATGTAAATTTTGAAAAAAGTTAACGTTTCTTTGATTTTATTATCCCTTTTCTATAAAACGTTATCTTACAAAGATTTTCTAGCTCCACCACCACTGACCACTTGTAAGAAGATAATAATACATATGCAGTAATGCCCAACCAGAAAGTTGAATAATTGACCTATTTCTTCATCCATGGTTGAAGCAAAATTACTCTTTTACCCTTGGAGACTAGGAAAAGAGTATCCTGCAATATAATAAAAAATTAAAGACCAAAATCCAAATGAAGGAATCTTTGAATTCAAAAGGATAAGTGTTGGTCAAAAATGTAATTTCACAAGGTTACCTATGGAACCCAGGCCTAAAAACAAGGTACTACCAACAACTGCAACACATCAGAAAGCATCTCTCTCTTCAATCTTATCTTCATACCCTTTCTCTCTCTAGAAAATTTTATTTTAAAGAAATAATTTAATTTTTTTTCTGCTTTTTTTTTACTGTCTAATATAATATAATTAATATAATATAAATACATAATACGAATTACAATTACAGACAACAGCCTCAAGAAATGAAAGGGTTAACATACCCATCATCAGAAAACAAATAAAGAAGAGTTCACACACACCACTCATCCTCTCTGCCTCTCTAATGGCCCATTTGGACCAAAAAAATGCATGTAAAAAAAAGTCTGAAAGATGAGAGAGAAGGAAAGAAATGATAGAGAGAGAAAGAGGGAAGATGTCTTCAAACTCTAACCAAACCCACCTCACACACACACAAAAACAAATCTCACACACACATACAGACCAATTAATTATCCTTTTCTTCCACAAATACCCTTCTGCAAACCCCCAAAATTCTCCATCTTCATCACTCCATTGTCTACCAAACCAATGGATATGTGTGGGCTTTTTGGGCATTTTTATTTGGTCAGTTTCATCAACATCAACAGAGAAAACAGGAAAAGCAAGAACCTTCTCTCCCCCACACCCATTAATCTTTCTTTTAAAGACTTTCTTCCCTACTCCCCTCTTCTTCTTTCTCTCATCTATCTTTCAAGACTCCATTTTTATTCAATATTTTTCATCACAATTGCATCTTTTGTATCTTTTCAAAGTGGGATTTTCAAGAAAGTTGAGATCTGATGAGTAAGAAGTTGAAAGGGGTTGCTTTTGATCCATCCACTTATGGGGATGTTAGGGCAAGATTTAAGCACCAAACCCTTGTGCAAGATTATCTTGAGTTGCAACAGGTATCTTTTCTTCATTTAATGCTTAAAGATTCGATCTTGGGTTATCTTCTGTTTGATTTCCTTTTGGGTTCTTGTTGTTTTGATCATATGTTGTGATTTCTGATATGATTCTTGATGATCTTTATGCCATCATGTATCTGTCTATGCGTCTGTATAGATCTATTGTTTTTTGTTCAAGATTTATAAAAAAAAAGATTCATGCTTTTTCTCAAATATTCATATTTGATCTTTGATCTATGTTTCTTCATGAATTTCTGGATGTATTTTAGGGTTAGGGTTATGATTTGAACTGGGATTGAAAGATGGAAATTTTTTTATTGATTTGCAAAAAAAAAAAAAAGTGAAACATTTATGCTAAATCTTGTTTGATCTTTTAATAAGAAAAGGGTATTTTGTCAAAATCTTTTATGCTCTTGTATAACCACTGGATTTATCTCTTTCTATAGTACCGAAATCTTGAAGTTACCATCATATTATTTTTGCATCTTATTCTAAATTTACAGGAAACAGAGGCTGCAAGAAACCAATTGGATGCAATGAAGCAAAAGAAACAAACTTTAGAAGCTGAAGTTAGGTATGATATCATCTTCATAATCATTCACAACATATTTAATCGTAATCCCGAATAAATTCAAATGTTCATCAAGATTACGGTTCTTGTTCTTTGTTGTTCCAGGTTCTTGAGGCGTCGACGCAAATTTTTATCAAAAACGAGATCATCAACTTCACAAGAAGTGATTTTACCCAATATAGAAACAACCCAATACAGGAAAAGCAAGAAGGAGAAGGTTAATAACCCGAATAAGGGTGCGACTTTGACGAATTTGCCACCGACTCCAAACGTAATCCATAGGGGGAAAATGTATACAAAGAAGAAAAACATCATTAATAATGAACCGCTTAATGCGGTTAACTTGGGCAGAAATGTAAATTTGTATCGTGTCGATCTAAACCAAAGGGTTATAGGGAACAATTCATTTCCAGTGACCGAATTTAACCAGAAAGAAAACGCTGTTGGTGGTGAGAAACCGTTGGTTCAAGTGCGTGCTCCTATATTCGACTTGAACCTGATATCAGTAAGTTTTGCTAAACTTTAATGAACATGGAACTAGGGCTGCAAACGAACCGAACATTCAACTAACAGTTCGTGAAACGTTCAGCGGGAAGTTCGTTTGTGTGCGTTCGTTTAATAAATGAACGAACACGAACAAGAAAATTTCGTTCGTTTAGTTAATAGTTAAATGGACGAACATGACCATAGGCCGCGTTCGTTCATTTATGTTTGTGAACGTTCGTCGGTCGGTAACGTGTTCGTTTATGTTTGTTTGTGTTCGATAATTAATTAGTGTTTTAAGTTTTATATTTTATTTAAATGCTTCAAGATTCCGACATAGAAAATATTTAACTAAGTATCAATGTGACAATATGTTATATATTTTGTTCATGGACACCTAGTTTGTGTTCGTTTGTTTCCATTTGTGTTTATGAACATTAATTTGTGTTGTTTACGTCCGTTTGCATTTGTTGCCTAACTAAAATTAACAAACGAACACGAACACTTTCATTTCCTTAAAACGAACATAAAATCTCGTTCGGTAAGTGTTCATAAACAGTTCATGAACACATATATTTCCTTAACGGTTTGGTTTGTTTGCAGCACTACATGGAACTCTTTATGAAATAGTTTTTAAAGTTTTCTAATGGTTTATTATCGGTTTTTTAGACGGAAGAAGAAGAAGTACAAGAGAGCTTTGACGATCAAAGAAAAGAACCGAATGATTTAATGTTGTCGATCTGTAGGAACGTTGGCGACGGTTCAACGAATCGACCAGGGAAGAGAAAGATTTCATGGCAAGATCCTGTGGCTTTACGGGTATGAACGAAGACGGATTAGGTTAATCCATAATTATATACTTCAAGATAAAGACTTTGATCTTGAGTTGGTAATTGGTTTTGGTTGTGGTTATGTTGATATGTTTTTTTTATAGCAAGTTTATGGTTTTAAACAAGTTTGTGTAAATAAAGGTTTGTGGGATTACTGATTTTCACTTATTTTTTGCAACAAGATAGTATGAAACTGTGAATGATGAATATAATTATGTATATGCTGGATCAATAATGTGTTTGATCTATTTGGGCTGAATAAACAAGACATCTTTAGCAAGATTTTGACCTTTTTAGGTCAAAGTTTTGTTTGTTTTCTTTGAAACCCAATTGGAATTGGAATAAAGCAGCAGTCCACTAAATATAAGAACAAAAAACAAAAGTCTGTTTTTGCCAATTAAAGTAAGAATTTTTATTATGCAAGTTGTTTTCATTCACTTGTTTTAAGTTTAGACCGATAACAACATTCACAAATTTTTTATACTTTTATCGTTATATTTTCTCTCGTAATTACTTTCAAAAAATATATATGAGGAACAGTAACTGACAGTCACTTTCAAAGGGTATTAAAAATTATATAGGATAAATAGTATTTTCTTTAAATTTTATTGATAAACAATAACATACTTACGTATTTCAAAGGGTATTAAAAATTATATAGGATAAACAATATTTTCTCTAAATTTTATTGATGAACAATAACATACTTACAAATTATTGAGGATCAATGTGAATGGACTAAAAATTATGAAAGATTTTACATTAATAAGGACATAATAAGTTAAGTTGTTTGTGAGCTAACTAAAATAAACTTTTTGAAAGATTGAAGTAAATCGAGCCTAGAAGATTTTTGTCTGGTAAACTTAATTTTTTTTAAAGCTAATTGAAAAGTTCATTTAATAAATGAGTGCGGTTTCAAGCTTTGCTAGGATTGTGACACCAAGTTTCTTATTTTTATAAATATAACACTTTTTGTCATTTGAAGGTTTTTTTAACGAAAATTCTTAAATGTTCTAGGATATACCGTAATGGCATAAACGTACACTTTGCATGATTTGAATTTCTAAACTTTGGTTGTGCTGCACACCACATAACTACTAATTGTATAGTTACATGATAATATTATTGTGTATATTATATATACTATATAGTATGCTTTGTTCTAGGAAAATAATTAATAAATTATTAATTAGTCAATCCCAAGATTGAAAAAATACTAACGCTCACTTGAAAAATTACTCACAGTCAAATTCGATCTTTAAACATAAAGCGGAAAGCAAGTCAAGCTCGAGCTCTCTTAAACCAAGTCTTAACGAACCCGAGTTGGTTACAGGCATCCAAGATTTACGACATATGTCGAAACACACATATATATATATATATCATAAACTCAGATCAAGCACCATACTTCACATGGCATCCAAGATTTACGACAGCAATTATGTTATTTGAGTGATACAAGTTCAAATTCAAAAACATTTCACAGCAATACTCTGCTACAAACTCTAATACAAGAGATTAAGCATGCTTCTGTTACCATTACAAAACAAAAATTATGGGAAAGAAAAAGTATCAACTTAAAGTATGACATGTTATCCGACACGTTTCGAGTCCTTTTCAAACAGGAACAACAGAATTATAATGCTCACCGAGCCCAAACGCGTGCTTATGATACGACAACATGATACTCGAACCCAGAGACTCGCCAGATTTATACTCTTTCCCCATCTCCACATCAGGAAAAGATCCCGAAAATATCATGATATGTTTCTTTAAGCAATGAGCCAAAGCACCGAGTTCAAGTTGACCACCCCATGCAGCCGTTGACTCGACCTCGTTACAGTAACTCTCAAACCTCTTTTCCACAACAGGGTCATCAAAATCTCCATCCGTAACTTCCGATAGGAAAAACGGAAGAAAATCCGACGAGTTTTGCCGCATATAATCCGCCACCATTTTTCTAAGTTCTTGAAATGTGTAAAAAGTCAAACCTTTGACTTTTAACTGGTCTTCAACCGCCCTGTAAAGACAATGCCCGTCCGGTTTGATTTCATTAATCACCAAACCAAGAGGTTCGAGTTTCTTCTCTAATCTTTCGTTCTCAACCATTCGATCGCTTACGATACCGTTTTGTTCTTCTTGTATTCTTTGCTCTCGGGCCGCTTCTTGTTGGGCCCGTTTTTCTTTCCGTTTTGCGCTTTTAGTGGGCTTTGCGTGCTCGGTTTGGTTGGTAACCGAGACTCCAGCAATGGCTTTTGCTAAAATATCGATATCACTTTCTTTATCTTTCCCACTAGTGGTTACGTTAGCGTAACCTACGGAAGCAAGCTCGGTTGCGTGTTTTTCCTTGAGTTCGGTAGTGAGATGAGATACTTGTTCTTCCACTTGTTTCTTTTTCGCTTTTTGCTCAGCTTTGCTTCCTTTTGCAGCTGCTTTTTTTAGTGCAACTTCCTTGTTCTGTAGCTGAGTGATCTCTTTCCTGTATGTGTATATATATGTTATAAATAAGTTGTATAATTTACTTCTTGAAAAAACTTTAAATGGGTAAATTTTAAATATGGGCTAAAATGGAAACAGGCCGGGGGTTGCCCGAAGTGTATTCACAATGCATAGGACCTCCTTAATTGTTTATTTTTAGGGTAAAATACACGAATGGTCCTTGTGGTTTACCAAAACTTTGGATTTGGTCCCTAGCTTTTCAAAAGTACACAGGTGGTCCTTGTGGTTTGCACTTTGTAACGCATTTAGTCCTAGCCAACAAATCTAAAGGTTTTAATAGGTCCAAGTTAGGGACTAAATGCGTTACAAAGCGCAAACCACGGTGACCATCCATGTACTTTTAGAAAATGTTGGGGACTAAATGTGTTACACAACGCAAACCACAGGGACCATTTGTGTACTCTTACAAAGCTAGGGACCAAATCTAAAATTTGAAAAACCACAAAGACCATCCGTGCACTTTACTCTTATTTAAAAGACAAGATTATCATAGTAGTAATATAGTATGATAGGATATTAAAACATTGATTGTTTATAAAATCATTAAGTTTACCTGTGCCTTGAAAGCATCTCCTCACGCGTTTCTTTTTCCACTATAACCTCCTTAGTCTGATTTTCCTCCAAATCTTGTGTATTTTCCATTCTCAAAAATCTGTAATCGCTTGTGTAAACAATTAGCAATGAACTATGTTAGTAATTCAAAAGGAGAAGCTATATAAAATAGTGCAAGTTAACAACATGGATATACACACACATATATATAAGGCGTCGGCTACACAATATACTAGTGAATAAGCATTTAATCTCTAATTACCAAACTTGTGCCACAGATAAAATCTAATCGCTTTTTAAACCTAAAATGACAGAAAGAATGCTCGTTTCTGCAATTAATGAACCATTCTTATGCATCTTAAGGAAACTTTAGTATAGTTCAAGGTATGTGCCGTAACGAATATCAGAAGAACCACCATCATTCATACATCATTCTATCTATTTGATGAAAACACGCCCCCTCAAACTCATATATTATTCGCGTAATTTTAGCAACTATAATAACAACATACTACGTTATTAAATTCTCTTGATTAGGCAGATTTTGACTGCCAGATAGTTCAAATATGGTCGCTTTAATGTCAAATTACACAGCCATATAATGCGCCAAGCGGTTTTGCTGTTTTATCAGACAAAATTACTCGGTAAACGACAATCTACAGTGAATTACACAGATTTTGACCACAAAATAGATCAAATTTGGTCTGTTTAATGTATATGAAGCCGTACAATAACACAAAACGGTTTTACTGTTTTACAGCTTTAACTAGACAGCATTAATGGGTTAGTACATGCATAATAAGATGCGCTTAGAACCATCCAAACAAAGATGTTTTAAACAAAAGACAAGAGACTACATGGGTTTCAAATAACAGAAAAGGCCCACTGTCTGAAGAAAGAAACAGATACAAAAGGATATATGCATTGACTTTGTAGTATCATATACCAACTTCTAAATTGTCATAATTTTCAAAACTTGAATAGAAATTTAAAAAAGATAAAAACAAAAGACACATGGGCTTCAAATATGTAACAAAAATTATATCTCTCTACATTAATCCTAGGATGAACTTATCATTGGCTTACTGATAAGGGGTACTCCCGAAACGACCCAAAGTACCCAAATTGAACCAACCAATGAGGGAGTGCCACCTCATTTTTACCCAAACGGAACGTAAAGTACCCAAGTCGATTGTGAAGGTGTTTCCAAACTGCCCGAAAATATACTTTTACCCGAAGTACCATTTCTCTCTTCGGGTTCACGAACCAAAACGGAGTTTCCCGATTGCACTGCCCGAACCAATCGCGGCAGTGTTCCAAAAGTACCCGAAGGTGCCCTCTACACCCTTAAAGACTATTTCCATCTGATGTCAAAATTAGTACTTTCTATTTTTTTTAAAGTGAAATTCAACTGACCATTAAGCTTCCCCCAAAAGTTCAGATCCTCAACATCCAAATTCAAACTAATTCAAATAAACAATCAAACAACTTCTTTGTTTCATCTTTAACCCATGACCCATATCCATATCTTCGAACCCGACCCAACTTAACATATTGTTGGGATTAATAGTAACCAATGTTTTCATATAACACATCACATCGTCTCAAAATTAGAGGCTAAACAATGAATTACAACAAAGTAATCAATCCCTAATTGAATACCTAATATCAGAATCCTGTGAATCGTCTACTACAGATTCAATTCAGACAAGATTAAGAAGCATGGTTGTTCGTTTGGATGAAAAGGAGATTACCGAAAGGGTGGGTCTTCAATGGCGTAGTGAAGAGCAAGCAAGCAGCAATTACACCACTTTGCGCACAAAAGGCAGGGTTTTATTATTAAGGGATCTATCATCCATATTTCACCTTTTTATTTCCAAGTCCCTTGACTTATCAAAAACGCATAATAGACCCTCTACATTTTATGTATTGTTAGATATTGGCCGCCACCGCTCCCTACTAAAAAATCACCATTGGCGGTCTCTATTTTCAACTATGACTAACGGAGCCCAAACGTCGTTAGTTTCCGATCGTAGGAAAATGTTTTGGCGGGAAAAAGTTCATGAAGCTCCAATCTAAAGTTACAAAGAGGATTGTGACGAAAAGTTGAGTTTTCTGGTCAAAAAAGAGTGTTCCGGACAAAAAAAAACGTTTAATACTTGAGGTTTTTACTAAAATGGGCTCCTTAAAGTCCAATCGCATGAAGTTAGTAAAATAACGTTAATATTAGTGCAATTTCACTTTTGCCACGCAATGGGACACACATATATATATATTATATGCGCACATTGCAAGTGGGGCGTAACTATTGTTGTTTACTTCATAATGAACATCAGTGCAGTTGTGTGCCACCTATAGTTGTGTGCCACCTATATACATACCGCCATCAATGTCACCAACACGAACACCACCGTTGCGGCGCAACCTCTGCGTCCGTCACCATCATCCTTGCCAGCACCACCACCCTCGACATCACTTGTAGTTGTCTTTACCGTCACCACTACTCACCATCAGAAGTATTGAAGATGAACCTATTTTGGTATACTTTTTTCTAAAACGACTCATTTTAGCCAAAACATATTTTGACGCGAACCAGTTTTGCTCAAAACCTTTATTGATCCAAATATGTATCGACTCATTACCTAAACCTGCCCAACCGCCCAGAATGACAGGTGCCACATTCCAAACGAAATGCAGTTCATAATTAAACAAGTTTAGATACTTGTACGGAAAATACACTTCATGAGTTTGCAGGTAATTTGCATATTATGACACGACACTTTTAATTTGTCCATAGCATATTCTCAAGTAAGATTTTAGATATCACGAGAAACAGTGGCGGATCTAGAAAATTTTCGTAGGGGTAACGTTTCATAAAAAAAGGGTAACGAAATCAAAAAAACATCAAAATTTTCCAAAATTTACATTACCGCCAGAGCGCCAAGGGGTAGCGGAGGCTACCCCTTCTACTAAATAGGTCTGCCCTGACAAGAAAGCTGCAGTATATGTAATAATAATTCATAGATTTTACACAGACTTGTATTTAAGAAGATCGATATGGTTGTGTAAAAGCTCACATGTTACTACATTGACACTTTTGTTTTGTACAAATCATATCATTGTCACATCATATTTGAACATTATATTTGACAATCTTGATATTTAAAGATTTACCATCAACTCTTTAAATGTTTTCTTTATTTTAGAGACTACAATCCCAAAACTATATATCTTTCTCTATAATTTATAGACAATGTGGTTTTTGAGATTCCAATGTGAAAGCTCAAAGGCCATAAGCTATGTGTTATACCTGCGAGACCGAGATGCAGCGTGAGAATGTGGCACCGACAAGAGCGCGATGGAAGGGGCGAGGGTACCAATGGGCGATGGGTGACGAAGACAAAAAAAAAGTTGAAAAATGCGTCGGTACCACAACATGACGCGGGAGCGTGAGAAGAGTCTATGAGCCATCCAAGATTGGACTTCAAAACAAGGACTTTTCAGAACAAGAAACCTTAAATACAACTTTTCAAAATAGAACCTACCAACCCATAAGAAAGTCCTAATCACCACTTACTCAAACTTCAATCAAAAACTTGTTAATCAACATGCTTTCAAATGTTTCTTTCCTTCTTACACCCTTTCTTCTTCTTCTTCTTCTTCGTCTTCTTGCTACGCGGTTTCATACCTATTTTCGCCAAGTGTTTTCTTCCACATAAGTGTTCTTCCAAAGCTCGTGCCGATGTGACAATGATCTTACAATCCTTGCAACTAAAACCCCCCCTCTTGATGGTGTTGGTGCTTTCCTTTTTGAGCTTGATGGATGTCCCTGCAATAGATAACAAGTGGTCAATCCACTATCCAATCCATCATTCAAATCATCTCCATAAGTATATCAAATATCAAAACAAGACCCTCCGTGCACCAGTGCGGATCTAGAAAATTTTCGTAGGGGTAAACTTTTATAAAAAGGGGTAACGAAATCGAAAAAAACGTGAAATTTTCCAAAATTTACACTACAGCCGGAGCGCCAAGGCTACCCCTTCTATTAAGGTAGGTCTGCCCCTGTCGGGCACCGATATTCAATCCATCATTCAAAATGAGTTAAGAACCGAACCGGATTGACATTGCGCCGTAACCAGATTCCAACCCGAACGGTTCCAACAAAAACCAGTCAACCCTGATAATTTGACTTTCCACAACCTGTCCCATCCCAAACCAGCACTAACAAAAAACCGGTTTTGACTTTTATTGACCAAACCAAAACACCTTAACCCATTCCAACCCGAACCGGTTCAAACAAAACCCAGTCAATCCTGATAATTTGCCTTTTCATCCTGTCCCAACCCAAACCGGATCTAACGAAAAACCGATTTTGACTTGCGTTGACCAAACCAAAAACCAAACAAGATCAAAAACAATACTCACCAAACCGATCATTTCCTTTTTATCGGTATTTGACTGCTTGACAACGATCGATTTGATCGTCAGTTGATTGCTTGACAGTGACCGTTGAACCGGAACCGGCTCAAACCCACCAACATCGTGAAGTCCACCATCGTCATAAACGGTTCTCCTCTCCGATGCAAACCGTTCCGGTTCAAACCGGTACCGGTCAGTAAGCATCGGGTGCCCCAACACTAAACCCGAATTCTCTACGAACTTCCGTTTCCAATACTCGCCGGCGTTCGAGTTCCCCGGCCAGAATCTCGTTCCGTATTTTCTCCTTTTCTAGTTCTCGAAGAACCTCGTAACGTATTCTCTGTTTCTCTTGTTCGTCTGTAAAATTATAGAAAAGAAGTTGGTGAAATGGAACAACAAGTTAAAGATTAGTGATTGCATACCGATGATGGGGTGGTCGGAAAAGTGGTGGTGGTGGTGGTGCTGCATATAAATTGTTCCGAAATTGAAGTCCATTTGGGTTTAACGGCGGTTGGGTTATGTGATCAGGGAGTTTGATTTGAATTTTGAATGATGAAAGACATATTGCATAAGATGTAATGTGGTGATACAGTGATAATATATAATGTAGGATTGTACTTGTGTATATATTTGATTTCTTTTTTGGGTGAATGCACCGTCTATTTTTACTAGTCATTCCGTCTTTCTAAAAATACAGTTTAAAAGTTGTCAAATTTCAACTCTCGATACAATTCAAAAATGTTTATAAAAACGCTTTCTCTAACTAGTATTTTATTAAACGTTATTACAAATTAATAAAAAAGATATTTTTCAAACAATAAAAAAGTTTTAGAACTTTTTTGAAAAAAAAAGTTGATTTTATATTTATTATTTATTTCTTATTTTAGTTCTCTCATATTTCTATTTCTATTTTTTATTAGTATTATTATTATATATGAAATGTTTTTATAATACAATTAACAACTTTTAATATGAAAAAAGAAAATAAAACATTAACTAGCACACATGTAGTAAAATGATTTAATCAAAGCATATAATATCAATCAATAATCGATATAAGTTGAAAGTTAATTATTGTGAGGGTATGTTATTATTATTTTTTTGAATGGCAAAGGTTACATCACTTCTATTTCTAAACTACACCAATAAATACTAAATTACACCCATGCCAGAATTTGAACTTGGTCTTTTCTCCAAGAGGCAAGAGCCTCTACCTCCCAGCTATAGCTGGAATGGCGTGGGGTATGTTATTGACTAATCAAAATCGTTATCTACAAATTGACTTTGTAATTCTCAAATATATTTCTCTTTAACTCCAAAAACTGTATTAAGTTGGTTGGCTTCAAAGCTTCATTTAAATTTTTGTTTATACAAATTGGATTCTAATACCCACTTCAAGCCGTTAGAACAAAAAAAATCCCTTTTCAAAATTAAAATGACTCACATTAGTTTAAAACTTGAGAAAACAAATTCTTTTCAGATAATAAAAAAAATATTTTTAAATAAAATAACATTTTAAAAGAGTACTAATAATAATAATAATAATAATAATAATTATTATTATTATTAAAGATAAAATGACAAAAAAAACAAAAGGGATTGAATTGTAATAATGTGAAAGTTGAAGGAGAGAGTTCAATAAAAAAGAGGTATATTTAGCAGCACCCTTCTTTTTGCCTTTTTGTTTAACAATCAACAAAATTCTGTTTATTTTATATATATTGCTTAGTAATCTCACATTTCTACTTTGCAAGATTTGAACTTTTAACTTATGATCAGAGAGAAGACACGTTACCACCGCATTATATTATTTGTTACAGAACAATGTCATTTATGAAGTTTAAAACAATAATGCTAAGACTATCCATAACGTAGCGGGCCCTTCCCTTCCGCCCTTTGTCTCTTGCTTGGTCACCTCAGCTACCCACCCATTATCCCCATCTTCTTCGATGGGCGTCAACACAGGGAACCCCATCTCCCCTCTCACAACAGGAGCCGCTCTCCCCCTCCTCCCGCAATAGGTGTCTGTCTTCCCTACCCTTAGCTTCAGATGTTTTCCACTCTCTCATCTATGTTATCCAGCCACATCATCAAACGCATTACGAATCTTTCTTTTTCTCCAACGTTAGGGCTAATAAGTTGACGAGAAATTTGTTAGTATAAGTGTTGCACATTTATATCACACATGTAATTAATTTATTATTATATGTCTAAATCGGTTTAGTTTTATCCATGTATATAGATATTTCAACTATAAAATTGTGATATTGATTATAGCCATCAAGTATTCTTTAAATGGTATGCTTCTTGCTCGTTTACATTTTATTAGAATTTCGCCGTTTACAAAAAAGTATCTTCAGATGGTATGTCTACAATTGGGTGTTGTTTTTTTGGGTTGTTTAAATTTGTTTGCTGTAAAAAAAAAAGTAAAACAGTATTTAGTTGATGGACTAGACCAAAGCGGTAACTATGAGGTACTTTTTTAAGATAACCGCTATATATATAAAGAGATAAGAGCAAGGCCAAAGGATATGAAAATAGATAACCTTTTTTATATGTTTTAACTCATTCATGTTGAGGAAGATGAAGGAATAAAAAGGATATTGCATGAAATACCTCGAGGTTTCACTATCTTTTAGTCAAAATATAAATTACGTCTATAACTCATAAGTCAATTATTCTTAATATTAGCAAGCCCAAATGATCAATGTTCAATAGCACAAACTATTTATTTCAAAATAAACAAGCGGAATTTCTCTGCGTTCCGTGACGGAAATTTGTTCAGTTTCTATATCGTTTGTTGCAATATTTACCTACAACAGTAGAAGAGAAAAATTTATATGCGTAAAATAATATGGAAACATCTTTTATGTGACATGACATGACATGACATGACATGATATCCACAATAAAGTAAGTAAAATTAGAAGTTAAGATATAAAAACTCTAAAAGATAGGTGCTATATAAAAGGAAAAGTAAATAAGAAAGCATTAAAAAGAAAAATAATAATTGAACATTAGAAAATAAAAAGATGAGAAGGAAGAATAATTGTAGAAACCATTTATAAGTGATGCACACCCCTACTTAGATGTGTACAAATCGGTTTTTTTAATAACTGGTTTCGATTTTTAACCAAACCGGTTTTTTACATCAAAAGAAAAACCGGTTTTTCTTATAACCGGTTTCGGTTACTAACCGGGGATTTTAAGTCAAAACAATAACCGGTCTAAACCGGTTAGGGTCGGTTTTTAACCGGTTTATTTAAAAAAAACTGGTTTAAACTGGTTTTTTATAACCGGGTTTAAACCGGTTTTTTATAACCGGTTTTGAAGCAATCTCTAACCGGTCTATAACCGCCGGTTCGGTTCGGTTCTAAAACCAGTTATAGAAAAACTGGTTAAAAAACCGGTTTCGATTTTTTTTCTATTTTCGATTCTAAAACCGGTTTTTTGTATACCTCTACCCCTACTCGATTTACACCGACCGATGCACACCCCTACTCGATTTTACAAGTGATGGATTTCTGAAAAGTGTATATATTTGCTTTTTATCTTATTCCGAGAAATAATAAGACATCAATTCTGAGTTTGTTTGCGTACTATCAGTTTTCCTTTTGTGAATTTTGAGGAGAATTTAAACATCTATTTGCTGTTGCTCTTGTTAGAAAATAAAGTATATTTGGAAAATATTGGGATTAGTCAAACCTCATCTCCCATTTTACAGCTTACAATTACAGCTCACGATCCGGATGTCCAGACTTTGATTATTCCCTTTAATTATTCTTGTATGCATATTTAGTTTTGCTTTGGTCTATAAATTAAAAGCCTGTTTGTAATAGAAAAATTATCAATCAAAATTATAATTCAATCATCGTTTTCATCTATTCACGACAACATGGTATCAGAGCAGTGTTTCTGATTCTTGGAACACGCTCATCATCTACAACCTATCTGAAAGCAATTTCTATCCCAAACCAAAAATCCCAACCAAAATCAAACTCTCCGAACTCAAATCAAAATCAAATTTTTTTTCTTCAAAAACCTACCTGTTCAAAAGCTTCAGAAAACTCAGTCTTAACTACCGCCCTACCGTCAGCATCACACAGTCTTCATCTTCTTCTTGCCGTCACTACCGATAAACAAAAAACATCATGAGCCATCACTAACTGACGAACCACTAAACACCACTGAAACCGCACCAACCCAACCCTGGGTCTCCACGATCGCAGCCGCCGCTGCTGAAGCACCTAACCCAGCGTCGTCGCCGACATCTTCTGTCCTGCGGTCGCCGTCGTGGTCCTACACCAGGGTGGTGGCTGGCCGGCGTGATCCTCCCCTGTCCTCTCGGCTCTCTCTCGATCTCTATGCAGTACACACCTATGTGTGTGTGTGTTTTTTAGAAGATAACAAATGTGGGGGATGTGGAGAATAATCCAACATCGGCTGACTTTCAAAGTATAGGGTTTGGATTGAGAATTTCATCTTAGACCCTTCAAATTTATCATTTCCAATTTTATCCCAAAAATTCATTTTTTAGTTGTTTTTTTTGCCTTCGTGAGTATTAAAAGGGTTAATATGGAAACAAATCGTGGAAAAGGTAGTGCATCGTGGATATTTGATTCTAGTGCCACTGACACTATGACATTTGAACTTTCGGACATGAGTTTAATGACAAAACCTCAAAGGACCCAAATCCATACCGCAAACGGAGAAACGATGCAAGTAAAAGGAGGAGGAATAATTGAAATTTTACCAACTATGACATTGTCAAATTGCCTTTGTGTTCCATCCTTGTCACACAAGTTGCTCTCAATTAGTCAAGTTACCAAAGAATTAAACTGCATAGTACTAATGCACCCTACCTTTTGCATCTTACAGGATATCAGGACGGGTGTGATTATTGGACGTGGTACTGAGCGCCAAGGATTATACTACGTGGATGAGGTGGCTCAACTTGGTACTGTGATGTTGGCACATGGAACTGAAAACCGAGATGCATGGTTATGGCACAGACGGTTAGGACATCCATCCTCTGGTTATTCACATCTTTTGTTTCCGAAACTCTTTTCTTCAAATGGCAAAATAGATTGTGAAACTTGTTTTCTTGCCAAAAGTCATCGAAAATCTTTCAAACCTAGCAATACGAAAGTTGATTTGCCTTTTTCACTAATCCATCCTGATGTGTGGGGTCCTGCTCCCTTTATAGGGGGGCAAGGTTTTCGATTTTTCCTAACATTCGTGGATGATTGTACTTGCATGACATGGGTATATTTTTTTGAAAAACAAATATGAAGTTTATGAGAAATTTACCATATTTTATGCCATGATTTACACTCAATTCAAAAGGGGAAATTAAATCCTTCGATCTGATAATGGGGGGGGGGGGGGAATTTGTCAATACATCTATGACAATTCTGCCAAACAAAGGACTAGTTCATCAAACCACTTGTTCTCATACCCCGAACAAAATGGTGTTTTTGAACGAAAAACCGTATTCTTCTTGAAATGACCCGAGCACTTCTAATTGAATCCCAAGTGCCTCCATCATTCTGGCCTGAGGCAGTTGCAACCTCTATGTACCTCCTTAATCGACTTCCCACCAATGCTCTCAAGTTTAAGACTCCTCTAGATTGCCTATCCAAGTTTTCCAAAATTCCTCATCCTCTTACACTTGAACCACGAGTCTTCGGTTGTACTGTATTTGTCCACATACCAAAAATCAATAGAAACAAACTCGGCCCATGTGCTGAAAAATGTGTATTTGTAGGATATGGGATCGATCAAATAGGTTATCGGTGTTATAACCCAAAAACTCGTCACATGTTCACCACAATGAATTGTGTCTTTCTTGAAACAAAATATCTTTTATAACACCCAACTCAGTGGTCAGGAGGAAAATGAATGTATAGACACTCTGAGTTGGCTAATTCCATCGTCTGAAGAGTTAACAACAGAAGATCATCACAATACTTTTAACCAGTCACCTTCAAACACAACCACACAATCTGCGGAGTACAGTGCCACTGAAGAAGCTCCATCCAACTTGATACCTGAGGTAAGAAATACTATAATTTCCCTGTATCTTCTAACTATCACAATGAGATAACAGAGGAACACACAGAACCGGTAACAACAGAACATACAGAGCATGTTGAACCATTAACGTTAGAGACAACAACAGAACATACAGAGCATGTTGAACCATTAACGTCAGAGACAACAACAGAACATACAAAGCATGTTGAACCAGTTGCAACAAAGACAATTGGAAGATACGCTCTTCCTCCAAGGGCAAACAGAGGGGTTCCTCCAAAAAGATACTCTCCAGAAAAAGAAGCTCGAAGTTCAAACTATCCCATGGCAAATATTGCCAAGGGGAATCTATCACAAGAAGCTAAGTCATTTGTTATCTCTCTGTACTCTGAAGAAACTCCAACCACTGTTGAGCAAGCACTCAAATCGAAAAACTGGAGAGAACCCATGAAATCAGAAATGGATGCTCTCAAGAAAAATGTCACATGGGAAAAATGTATCATTCCAGAAGGTAAAATACCCGTGGGATGCAGGTGGGTTTTCACTATAAAGCAAAATCTAGATGGAACCATTGAAAGATATAAAGCACGGCTGGTAGCTAAGGGATATACACAAACATACGGAATTGATTATTCTGAAACTTTTTCCCCGGTTGCCAAAATCAACACGATCAGGGTTCTTTTCTCTATTGCTGCAAACAAACAATGGCCACTCCACCAATTTGATGTTAAAAATGCTTTCCTACATGGGGAGCTTGAAGAATAAGTATATATGGAAGCACCACCTGGATTCACTGAAGACTTTAAACCAGGAGAAGCTTGTCGTCTGAAGAAATCCCTATATGGTCTAAAACAATCCCCTCGAGCCTGGTTTGGTAGATTTACCCTAGCAATGAAGAGATATGGATTTGAACAGAGCAATTCAGATCATACTTTGTTCCTTAAACGAAGAGACAAACTCATAACCTGCCTAATTATCTATGTTGATGATATGATAGTTACAGGAAATGATGAGGAAGAAATGAAAAGGTTGAAGGCAAATCTGTTTTCAGAATTTGAAATGAAGGACTTGGGAAGACTCAAGTATTTCCTTGGAATTGAAGTATTAAGGTCGAACAGAGGGATTTTCATTTGCCAGAAAAAATATGTTCTCGACTTGTTAGCAGAGACAGGGATGATTGACTGTAAACCATCAGACACCCCTATGATTACGAATCAAAAACTCTTTATGGAGGAAGGAGCAAAGTTGACTGACAGAGGTAGATACCAACGGATTGTGGGAAAATTGATATATCTGTCACACACTCGACCAGACATAGCCTATGTAGTGGGGGTTGTAAGTCAATTCATGCATCAACCTCAGGAACCTCATATGGAAGCAGTAATGAGAATCATTAGGTATCTCAAAGGAACGGCAAGTCACGGTGTTTTATTCAAATCAAATGGCCATTTAGACACCAAGTCTATACCGATGCAGATTGGGCAGGAGATAAAAGTGACCGAAGATCAACCTCAGGATACTTTACACTAGTTGGAGGAAATCTTGTCACTTGGAGAAGCAAGAAACAGAAAGTGATGGCTCTTTCCAGTGCAGAGGCAGAATTCAGAAGGATAGCACGAGGCCTGACTGAAATCTTGTGTGTTAAAAGGCTTCTTACCAAAATTGGTTTTCCCCAAATAAACCCAACCAAATTTTATGTGACAACAAAGCTGCCATTCAAATTTCGGAGAATCCGGTACAACATGACCGAACAAAACACATAGAGGTCGATTGGAATTTCATTAAAGAAAAACTAGAAATAGGGGTCATTGAATTGCCATTCGTTCGGTCTGAAGATCAGCTAGCTGACATCTTAACGAAACCCGTCAATGGAGGAATCTTTAGCAAATGCTTGGGCAAGTTAAACATTGGAGATCCCACCGTTCAACTTGAGGGGGTGTTAGAAAATAAAGTATATTTGGAAAATATTGGGATCAGTCAAACCTCATCTCCCATTTTACAGCTCACAATAACAGCTCACGATCCGGATGTCCAGCGTTTGATTATTCCCTTTAATTATTCTTGTATCCATATTTAGTTTTGTTTTGGTCTATAAATTAAAGGCCTGTTTGTAATAGAAAAATTATCAATCAAAGTTACAATTCAATCATCGTTTTCATCTATTCACGACAATAGCTCTTTATTAAACAAAAGGCTGGAGATAAGCTGGTTTAATGAGATCAGTAGAATTTTTAAAGCAAAATGATTGTGATAGTCTACAAACTTATGTCATTAAAGCTTATCTGACCGCGGCAACACAGCCATCGCCACACCACCTCCTGTTAAACCATTGGCCCATCGGCGGTACTTCTTAAAGGCCATAATTAAGAATGCTGCGCCGACTGTGGCCTTTGATTCCGACGAAGACGAAGCAAGCGATGAGAGAGAGAGACTTGGTCTCGAGGCTCAAACGGAACCATTGTTTTTTTAATTAATTTTGTTTATTTACAATGATAATTGTGGGTAAATGGGATATTATGTAATGTCATGCTATTATGTTAAACGTTATTGGTGTTAGTTGTACGTTTGTTTGAATCTATCATACAATCAACTGTTTGCGTCACGATTTACCTTACTGTCATATTATTTGTTTAGAACTGTGTTCAATCCGCAACGCGCGGGTTGAAAATCACTAGTTATTCTTATTTACGGAAAGGTAATCTAAATTATCAATATCTAATAATAACTAAAATCTTATTTCATTCTAAAACCATTTGCTCCTACAAAAGGTTGATGTTGAATGTTGTTGGTAGGACGGACCTAGAGTGATAGAAGGGGTAACCTACGTTGTCCCTTGACGTTCCGACGGTAGTGTAAATATTGTAAAAATTTAACGTTTTTTCGATTTCGTTACCCTTTTCATTAAAACGTTACCCCTATACGGATTTTCTAGATCCGCCATTTGTTGGGACACGTGCATTTGAATATCCATAATGAATGCTCTAATTAGTGAGTATGCATGAGTAGCAAGTTCGAGGTTTGAACCACATTATTTAAAGCTTCTTAAAATTATTTCATATATAAAGAACTTTTAGGAAGAGAACACCCAACTATTTTAACTTTATTAAGTGAATGGTCTAACTATATTAATTAAAACTTTGTAATTTATAAAATAAATATGTATGAAAATGACGTAATAAATTTATACATTTTCCATGTTGGATCAACGATCACCTGTCCATGCCTATGAATTGTGGTTTCATGAAAAACATGGCTTGCAAATCACCAATTTCATCCTTTAAAGGATTGTTTTTGTAATGATATTTGTGTATGATCAATCGTTTGTTTGGTTAAATTTAGATGAATGAACACAAACAAGCCTCATTCATGTTCGTTAAGTTCATTTATAAACCTTTGTGCATCAAATCAATTAGCACGATGCACTCAACTTTGCATGTTTAATTCACTCTTGTAGTGTGTTTTAACGCAAGTATATACTGGTTCGCCATTTTTAATATTTGTTATACGGTCATGTGTCAATCATATGCAAAAGTGTATTCAACTTTGCACATTTGATATACTATTGCAACTAATTTTGATACACTAAGTTATAGAGATTTGTTGGATTCGTTAAATTCATCGTAACAATGTGTCAAATGTTGTAAATTCTGTGAAGAGACATGACTCAATGTCTTTTTGTTAATTCTTGTAGCTTGATAACTGTAAAATAATATAACATTTCAAGTAAATTTGTAAGGTGAAACTTAAAAAACCAAATGTATAAGGGAGCAAGGTATGTTTCAAGAATCAGAAAGCAAATGGTGTTCCAGCACGGCCCCGAATCAACCTTCCCGAATCCATTTGATTTTCTTCTTCGATTCAGCCCTGAATCTCACCAAATCTTGGAGGGCTTCCCATTTTGAAAGATCTCATCTTCCCCAAACGGGAGAGGGTGGTGTTACCGTGTGTTTATAGTTGTTAATAAAGAATAGCGACAAATAGCAATAGAGCACCTATATGTCATATAGCGAATAACGATAAATAACCAACTTATTTTATAAATCATGATCCACCATAAAAAAATAATATGTATATTATATCAAAATACCTATTGTATATACGCTATTTTATATGTAGCAAAAACCTAAAATCTATCTATTTTTTTATATATTTAATTGCTATTTATATTAAAGAAAAAAACTAAAATCCTACTATCTATGACTATATACCATGTAGCGACCATCGACCTATACACTACGTTACTCGCCATAACGTTAACCTTCCTGAGACCATACCTTCCTCCCTAAACATTTAGTAATATAGCTATTCTAGTTCTGTTTTTTTTTTAATCTTTGACAGTCTAACAGCCCTCAAGTGTCTTTATGACCACCTACCATTTAATTGATCAAAACATCAAACTCACGAAATAAACGGAACCCACCAATACCACAACCGCAACGTCCCCTGAACCGGCATTCCAATCCTTCTAATCTCCGTTGGTATCTGTCTGCTCTCTTTCATCAACTCTCGCTGTATCTCATCTCTCGTAACTGAAAATCATAAAAATGAAAATTATCGAAACCAGAGATCATAAAAATGAATATAGGTACATGTAATTCGGTAGGATACATCAGTTTATCAAATGTAAAAACATTAAAAATAAGTACCGGTACCAATACCAATTTGTTCGTTTTGTTTCGGTTCGATTGACTACGGTTGCGGCACAAAATTTATTGCCAAACGTAAACCATACAAATGAGTACGTGTACAGGTACCAATGTTGTTCGGTACGATATAATGGCGATACAATATCAGTTTATCGAAAGCAAACATAATATAAATAAATATTGGTTTGTCGAAAGCAAAAACAATATAAATAAATACTGGTACTGAGACATATGTTATTCGGTCGATTTTGGTCCTTTTTTGATACGATGGCGATACAACTAAATGTAAATAATAAAATGTGCAATAGAATCTATTGTAGTATTAAGAAAAATAAAGATACGAAGAAAAAAACTATATATTATTATAAAAATAAAGTTACTATTCATACTCACTTTCCAATTATGTGCGGGCAAATAACTTGGAATGTTATAAAACAAAGATGCAAATTTAGATTTCTTTAAAGTTAACGAACGTAAGTTATTATAAAACATCAAATTGAATGCTAAATAAAATACTACTAAAACAAATACATAAGAATTATCATTTACCGTTTGTTACTAAAAAATCAAATGAATAGTAGATAAAATACTACTAAAATTAAATGATTAATAGATAAAATACTACTAAAATATAAAAATAATTATCTAAAAAAGCCCGATCACTAATCATAAACATTGTTAAAAAAAAGCCTATTTATGACACTATTCACACTCACTTTTCAAAAACAATAAGTATGATACTATTCATACTCACTATTCATTATATATATATATATATATATATATATTATATACAATAATAAAATGATATGATAATTTGTGTTTTAATAGTATGATAATAATAATTATTGGAAAGTAGATTTCTTTTTACCTTTAAACAACAAAGATTTATGTATATATAAATATAATTAAAAGTCATCTTATAGCTATCAAATTAAAGTAAAAGAAATTCACATGCGGAAACGGTAGCAATCAATGGTAAATTACTTGATGATTCAATCAATAGTTTAAAGAATCGAATGGTTAATAAATTATCAAAGCTTTTCTTTTAAAAAAAATGATAATAAAAAACTCAACCGAAGTTTAAAGAATGAAAGACGATGATCAGCTAAAGTAGAACTCTTGAATACTTAAATTAAAGTTGGAAGTTAGATCTATTGATAATCATCTAAGGTCAACTAAATACTTAAGGAGTTTACAATTTTCGTTTGATTAATGAGAGTTTAACTGAGGTAAGAGAACCAATAGTTCAATTGTTCGTGTAAATTATTTACTTAGTGATAATTTGAGAGCGTGAGAGAATGGAATGTGACAATCGGTAACTCTGAGGTAAAAACCCCTTTGTTTCACTTTTATAAATCAAACCATATGGTTTTATTATTTGTTGAATTAATTATAATTTTATCTATATCTTGTTGAACCGACCCAAACTGTTTGAACCAAAGTGCACCTATCTCGCTTGTCAATCCAATTCATTTGCGTAGCTCGAAACTTAAGAGACCCGAACCGTAATGTGATTGATATAGATTTTATTAATCAAGTTGATGCTTAACTATATTATTATTATAATTAGTTGATCATAAAAACAAATAATATATATATATACACACACGATGTCTTGTTTATGTGCAGCCTTGTGCACTCCTTGAACCGCCACAGCCTTTTAAGGCTTTATTAATTACGTAGATTGCATGTTATCTCACAATCACCAAAACCTCAAACTCCACTAACCCTAAATTGTGACACCCCTTCTGCTCTCTTTCCCTTGCTGCTGGTGACACAAAAACAGGACCCTAAGGGCATCCATATTTCGGTTTCAAGGCTGGTTCATATCCCTTTCTTCACTAGGTATTCATATCTTGTGTTATATTTAAAGTTCTTGTAGTTCATACACGTGTTCGGTTGTTAAATCGGGTTAACATGCCTGCGTTTATGTATACTCCTGATGATTATAATGTTCTATACATGCAGTATGTGTTGCTAGGAATGATGTTTGCGAGGTGATTAAATCACTTATGTGTTCGGTTATAGAGTATTGTTTGCGGGTTTAAATCTGGATAGTTCTTAATGTTTTGGTGATTAATAATCTGAGTTTTTGATGATGACCTGCTGTATGTGATGTTTAAGTGTCGTTGTACTAAACATGTAAACGAAACCATTAGAACTCGCGTAGGAACATCAACAACGAAAAACGGGAGGTTGTCCAACAGTTATAGCCGACTTTAATCGGCTGTAACCCCAGGAATCATAATTTTTGGACGTCGTTTGATATTTTAAATCAATTATTTCGTTTCAGCAATTAAAGCTGTATTTTTTTCTACAGATTTTACGTGTTGTGTTTTAAGTCATAACTTGGCGAATATTTAGAGTTAGATCATGAAATTTATATTGTAGATGGTATTAGTTGTCTGTGCGAACCTCCAACAGGAATTATGTCAATCGGACAACCTGGGGAATTTTAAATGAATTTTTCTATGATCTACAGCCAGAAAGTGACGAATCTGATTGCTGCATAGTAAATGTTTTATAATAAATTTCTGGTAAAGAGTTAGACTTTAAAATTTTAACACAAGGATAACCCCTCCGATAGGCACGTCGCAAAAAATATCATAATTGTTGCAGTCCGTAAATATGGTAAAAAGACATCCCAAAACAGTCTATTTTCATTGAATTTAGTTATGCATGATTATAATTTTATTAAGCGTCGAATTTGCTACTTTTAATATCCGTACATGCTTAGTGATTGTATAATTGATGTATGATGTGTTGTAGGTTTTACTATGAACATGTGCATGAAAACATCATGGTAAATATTTGTGGCAACTTGTACGCATGTTATTTGCTAGATACGTGTAGGACTTGCGTGAATTATATAAACAACCCCCAATATCCTTGGTAACCATAATAGGACATGGTTGATCATACTAGCTCGTATAACCTAATCTGCCGAGCTAATCTAAGGTGAGTTCATAAACCTTTACTAAAAGCATGCGTCTCTGGTTTGGGACAACACACTATATCCCTAGTTTAGGAAATACACGGTACCCCTGGATTGGGGCTACACGCGCGTTCGTGGATTGGAACCACTGAAACAAACTATCCACTGGATGTGGACCACACTATCCCTAGATCAGGACCGCCTTATATTTCTGGTTTGGAATACTACTAAATAAATACCACAGTTTATATTTCATGTATTTAGCAGACTAAACGAACTCTACCTGAAAGTCCACACACAGTATACCGATTAGTCGTCGGGTTTGGCGAACGGGGTATTAGTTTATAGTGCTATTAGGTTTGACAAACCTCACACCGTGCTAGGAAGGGCGGGCGTGAACTTTGCCTTGGCAACTGGTCAATGATGATAGACATTGACACGGGGCACAAACAACTACAACAACCAAGTTTCACACAGTTTAGTAGCTTAACGATGGGTTAGCTACCCATGACATGCCCCATAAAACTAAAGTATTTAAATGAACTTATTTTTGTAACAACGCTAAAAATTATGAACTCGCCAACTTTATATTGATACACTACTACATGCTTTGCAGGTCGTTAGATACGCTATGGACTGACGTTGCGATCGGCTGGAGTGTGTGGTTCATTTAAACTTTATGGTTTAAAAACATTTATTAAACTTGTGGTTTTAGGTTTATGATGGGTTTACTTTATTTTTCCGCTGCTAACTTAAACTGCGTTTTTGGACTTTTAAACATTGATCACTAATCGTGTTGATTGTGATGATTTTACAACTTACATAATTGGTTCAACATGGTTAGTGGCTGGAACCTGGTCAGTCGCACGCCTCGCGGTAAAACCCCGCATGTGAAATTTGAGGGTGTGACAGAGTGGAATCATGATTAATGTTTGGTACTTCGTTGTTCAAGACGCTCTAAAGACGTCAATCGTCCCTTAGGCCGTATCCCTCGCCCCAAAATCTTTAATCGTCCCTCCAGGCTCCAGTCATCCAAATCACCATGTATAAATGTTTTTTTCGAGTAATTGGGGAGCCCTTGCCCTTTTAAACCGGGGCCTAAAGCCCTAGCTTGAGTTGGATCCCCCTTTAACCGCCCTAGGTATGGTGACGTCAATGTGGCGGGTTTATTCATGAGTTGCTTAAATCAAGAACCGATCTCAATAAAAGTAGTTATAAATTAATCATTGGATTTTCGTTAGATAAAGATTAACAAATAGGTCAAATTCTTGTTGACTTGTCAGCCCAAGTCACATTCAAACTCAACTTTTTTTACGTGTTTGGAATTGTTCGGAGAAAGAGGCACCCAAGGGTAGTACCCTTCCCACGACTAATCAAAATTCACCATATAAATTTTCCAGAAAAAACTACCCTTAAACCACAAAATATTGGTGGTGCCTTACCCTTACCATAAATCCTACTCTTTTACCCCACCTACCAATCACGCACCATTAAAGAGATGGACCCCACCTCAAACATTTATCTCCTACCTTTGTACGTGTTCCTCAACCGGCAAACAATACTCGCCTTGCCTACCCTTATGGGTGGTGGCGATGTTATGACACAAGGACGAACCCAGAGAGAATACCGTGGGGTGCCCCATCCCCCATTCTAACCAACAATTTTAGGTGTAATAAATTAATTTGAGGAGTTAGGTTTCTTTTAAATAAAAATTTCTTAATTTTGATAATTAATTAGTGACCTGAATTAATTAGTATGGTAAACTATAACTGTGGTATTAATTGGTATGGTCAATGGTCAATTTTGTTTAATTTACAGCATTCTATAACTTATGATCTCATTGTCTATATTTATTGAAGTAATAAGAAAAAGAAGAAATAACAATAATCATACTACTAATATTACTAATGATAAGATCAATTGATACCACATTTCTATTGAGAGTTAGGCTTGATAAAATAAAGAAATAAACCAAAGGGCCTAATTTTATTGCGCCAGTGCTAGATGGAAGCCTTTTTGGGCCTAGGCCCAGGCCTGCCAGGCACATTAATACATTATTTCATTTCGTTAACAAAAAACACTATTTTGCTTTTATCAAAAAGTGTAAACCAGCTAAATCGTTTATAATCTTCTCAATATTAGTTTCTAACACTTAAATTAATTAAAGCTTAAACAAACTCGAGTCAACTATAGAGCCTTAATTCAAGATAATCTTATAAATGAGAATAAGCTCTGGTTCTAATTTAAAGTTGAAATTACTGATTGTAGATTCCGTTAAAGACGCTGGTGGATCTTTGAGACTTTAGGAGTTTAGGCCCTCATTTAGGTACTCATGTTTAACCTTGCTTTTATGTGTATTGCTAGATATTATGCTACCTTTAAATTCGATATGATTACTCAATATAATCTATGACTCCTTCGTATTCGTATGACCTGTTTCTTTTTGTTGAGCTAAAGTGTTATGTGATAACGTGTTCTTGAACTATTTCAAAAAACTCTCGAGACAAATATTGTTTCGTATATACGTTTGGAAACTTTATAAAAATTAGGATCTCTATGCATGGTGAACATAGTCTGGGTATGATTTTCGATTATATGTTCACTCATGCGGCAAAGAACTCTAGATTCGTAGACATGAGATAGGATTTCTGAGTCAACTACCTATGGAGGTACCACATGCATGTCATTGTGGCTCCAACCACATACACCATCCATGGAAGTGTGATCAATTCATAGCATATGCACTTTGTTATGATATTGTTGATCGCACAAGAGCTTATAATCTATTAGAGACTTCCTCCTATTTACTTCGTTAAGCTTTAAACCCTTGAATTAGTTTTTACTTGGTGAAATAATCTAACAATTGGTTTTGTTTTCATAGTTAGGTAATTCTTCTAGACCAAAGTGTTACACATTTTATGAGTCAGCTTGTTCTATATATAGATCGGGATGGGGTGTCACAGTATTATTATAAAAATATAAAAATAAAGGAGTGAAAACTTAGAAAATTATTATTTGATTGCTTTGTATGGCAACACTTATCATCCATATGTGGATAAGAAGATGTAGATTTGTACACATATACACATGAATATATAGCATCTTCCACATGGTGTGCCAGTCGTATATTGTGATTTGTGGTCCAGGAGTTGCAGTGGTGAAGTTAAGATGCAAAACGATCTTGTTTGTACGCAAATATTACATTTTATTACTAGAAACCAAAAAATAATAATAAAAATCCAAACCAAATTGTCCACAACTTGGTTTGTTACAAACCCTTACATATCATACAAGTACTTCTCAAAAAGTGGTTGTTCACTTGCATCTAAACAAACAGCTAAAGACATACTTTTATCGTTGTTTGGACTCGGTAGAACATATATGGTTCCCTTGTACAATATGACCGCGGGCCCCATAAAAATCGGCCGACCCCACCCAAAATCCGCGTCATGTACAGGAAGTCTGGTCCAGGCGTTTATGTTTAGGTTCGGGCTAGCAAAGTAACTAGGTCCACGAATAAGAGCCGATAGGTCAGGTTGTAACTCGAGGTAAGCGATAGCCGATCTCAAATACTCATCGTCCATTTTGGTTAATGTGGTGTGAATTAGCTTTGCAGCGTTCGACAATGATCCTGATGTAAGATCACCTGATTTTGCAACTGGGGTGGCTGTGAAGACCACGTTCCCAAGGTAGCCTCGTGGGAGGTGAGGACTCAGTCTCGACCGTCCATCTGTGGCTACGTATAGTTTCGTTAGTTGGTCATCTGGGAGCCCTCGAGCCTTGCACGCACATCGCCAAAGGTGAGCCGCTAGGATCTCGTATGTGCTATGGTTGGGGCCTCCGTCACTCTTGGCTTTAGCTTTGAGCGTGTTGATTTGGTCTAGTGTGAGTTTAAGCATGGTGGTGGAGGATTTAGAAAGAGAACCCGATTTTTTGGCTGCGTTGTTCATGGAAGGAGGTAGGTGGTATTCAACATGGTCATGGGTTGGGGTGGGTGGGTTGCGTGCACGTAGTAGTGTTCGGTCAATGAATGGTGGGATGGCTAGAGACAGCCCACGAGCCACATCAAACCATGTGTTTATGAAATGCAGAGAGGATAAACCGTCTGAAAATGTATGGAATACACCACAACCAAGACCGACTCCTCCACATTTGAAATGAGTTACCTAGAAAACAAAAACAAAATAAATGAACTTGGGTGAATTCTAGTAGCTTTTGATCAATTTGATATACAAAAGGTATAAATCAAAAGTCAACAATTAAAAGTCAAAATCAGCAAATACCATTAAAAATTGGCGGTCATGATATTTTAATTCTTTATTGTATAAAGTTACTATACCTACTCTTCATCTAATTGATGATGATGGCCACTTGCATTATATCTCAATTTAATATAATAATATATTGCTACTATGTTAAAACAACTACCTACCCACTTGACCATGTGTATTATCAATGACATCTTTCTCTCACATGCATTATAATTTATAATATTGTTTTGTACAACCTAATACCCCACATTATGTTATACAAAGATAAAATTGTTCTCCAAGAAAAGGATTAATGGTCCACTAGGGGTTATGCATTATGACATGTACCATATGCATTACATGTAGTAAACACATTTATGTTCTGGAAAATAAGAGAAAATAGGAAGTTTTGAGGATTGTTTTAAAATTTTATGAGCATTTACACAACATGATAAAAGTTTTTGGACCCACATAATATAATAGAAATTAAAGGTGCATATAGCAGCCTCACATGTAAATAAAAAATAGACTAAAATACTTAATATTGTCTTTTTGGAAAATAACAATTAGAGTTCTACAAATTCATAATCATTTTTCGCAAATAATCACGAGAATAAATTAATGCATTTGTATCTGTATTTTTAAGTGTAATATACAAGACGGTTATGTAACTAGTTACTCCACTCTCATTTAGACTTGTCTGACATTTACGAGCTTATAATTGATTATGTATTAAACATAACTACTAACTAGTTTTTCCAAAAAAAAAATTGTACTAGAGATCTAAATATGCATGGGATAGCTTGATCTATAAGCTATGTATCCTTAGAATCTAGACATATATTAAGACATACACTACAAGAAAAAAAATCTTCAATGACACGCATTGCACATCATTAAAGGGTAGACATGACACTCAAAAGAGTGTCAAGGAAGCCCATGTCATTAATCGAAGATGACATGCATTTGTGTGTCATCCATTTGACACATTTTTATGACACGCTTTAATGACACACATTTATAACACGCGTTTATGACACATTTTAATGACACGCGTTTATCACACATTTTATCACACGCGTTTATGACACGCATTGCGTGTCATGGTTTTCATTGTTTAATTTTTTTTTAATTTCTAATTTTCTTTAGAGAATCAAAACAATATATAAATCAATTTCACAACAAAATACATATAAATCAAAACAATTCATTTCATAGTCATATGTCAAATCTAATTCAAATATCTTAAGTTAACAAAAAATATTGTTTGGCATACATACTTCGACATCTAAAATAGTCACTTAAAACAAACGTTGCCCCATAACTCGAACACCCTTCACGAATTTCATCAATATCTTCATCCGTGTATACCACTTTGTCTCCCCCAACCTGAGAAAATAAAGAACATAAATACATACACTTTGATATGAAAAACAAGTAATGACATAAACAAAATTATAGAGTCTAAATACATGCACTTTCATATGATAAACAAAGATGATATCCACACAATTATATGCAAATCAAACACACAAATCTCATCAAAATCCCCAAAATTATAAAACTAATAATACTCCAAAAGTAATCATTTAAAAAATAGTACTTACATTGTCATTGGCAAGTATTTCAATTCCTTCTTCAACCACCTCTTTCATGAACTTCAACAAATAATAGCCATATTCAGTAACTCCCGTCTGATATGGACACTACACAGCTCAATATTCTAATTCAGTTGATGAAGTTAAAGCTATAATTTAAACACATGGACACTACACAAATAAAAATATTGATATCTTTTTTTCAATAAAAATAAGTGCTCACCTTGGCGTTAACCCAGCTGACACTTTGTATAGCATACTAGGTCATTGCCCTAAAAATTAAGAAATATATCATAATAATATAATATAATATAATTTTTCGATAATGTATATTACTTATGCTCTATGCAGTTAATATCGGTGATATATCGGTCATATCATATCGGTCCCTTAGTAAAATATCGGTCAAAATATCGGTACCGATATTATCGGCGACATTGACCGATATATCACCAATATAACCGATATATATAACTGATATATATCACTGATATATCACTGAATTATTGGTGTTAAATTGCTATATATATAAATTCTGCATTATATCAAAATTACTGATATCTCACCAAGATAACCTATATTTCAAATATCGATCCTTGACCGATATCCGATATTTTACCGCATTAACTGCATAGCTTACGCATCAATAATTTGCCTCAACATCGGATTGATTGTGCTATTCCTTATAGAACCAAGATAATAGCAAGTATATGTTTTCATGTCCAAAACTGCCAACATCCATTGTCTTCTACAAAAACCAAAAACAAAACTAAGTCAAATAATATTAAAATAATGGTTTTTTTTTTCTTTATGAGCGTCTTTTACAAAAACGAAAAACCAAATTAAGTCAAATAATATCAAGATAATAGTATTTTTCTTTATGAATGGTTTATTTAAATGATACCCAGGATTGTAGGGCAATATGACGATGTCATTATCCTTTCTTATAGACAACCGATCTGCAACCAGTCTGCTTGCATCTCAAATAAGAGTGAACAATAATTGGATTTACCCAACAACACCCAAAAACTGGACTGAAAATTACCCAAGAACGAAGTATCCATGTTGTAGTTAGATTGGGCTTCATGTTCTACAAATTTAAAATCTCAGGTTCAGGTCAGTACTTGGATCTGGACGGGGGTAATTGAAATTTAAAACCAGGAACCAAATTAACCGAATCTAGTTTAGAAAGGAAGTTTCAAACACAAATGTTATCAAGCAGCGTGAGTAGGTACATTACTATGTACAGGATAAGTTTTTTGTGACAAAGAAACCTAGTAAAAAAACTCCAAGCATAGGTGTTTTAGTATCTCGTCACATCCATATACAAAAATTAACTTTACTTAATTTTGAAGCAAACGAGCAACCAAATAATAATGCGTACTTTTACTGAACTACATCAATTCATAGGAGCCTTTAAGCTTGATATCAAAGTGTCATGTAAAGAGTAGATAGAATCCAAATGATAAAATCATGCATGAATTTACTAAACTTCAACAAGTTGCAAGACAATAAATTTACCTAGAAGAAATGCACTAACATTCCAAGTCATTTAATTAGATAATAGTGAAGGCAAAGATGAGGGAAATCTAATGAAAACATATTGCAATAGAAACATACATATATAATATTAAATCCAATAAGAAGTTGCTGTAGTAGCATAAGAAAATGAAGACATTAAAAGTCATCAAATAGTCAGAAGGCTTAAAACCATGACAACAAAAGACTTGTTTTGATTAACAATAAATACAAAACTTCATTTATGTGCAACAATAAGAAATCAAGCAAGTAACCAAGTAAACTTTGCGTTACTGTTTAAAAAAACAAAGAAAGGTATAACACACGCGAACCACTTTCAATACAAAACATGTTTTTTTATTAAATAAGTTTGTGTTGTTCAAAAAAATCTCACTGCGACATTATATCAAACACTTTGTGTGCATAATTGAACAAAGCAAAAAACACCAGAATCTAAACTTATGGCATTAAGTTGAGATTAGAACAGTACCAAGGTCAATCTACCACAAAATTGACATTTTGGGGTGGGATGGAGTACCATACAAAATGTAACAATACCTAAAAAAAGCCTACAGCCTCTCCTAGAAAACAACTTTTATCAATACCAAAGCTCCAATTGCAATTTAATCAACGATAACAAAGAAGGTAGAAAGCAAAATTGCACAAAAGAAAGTAAGAACAGTTCAGAACATGATGGCTTGGAGCTTAATGTGGTCGGACTAAGTGGAAATTTCGCGAGCATGTTGTATGGATTCCGTACTGTAAAGGACGAGCATGTTGTTCGTCTATGGTTTATCCATCTTCACTGCGAAAAGGAATCTGCAGTTTCTTTGTCTGGAAAGAAGTTGTGGAATGAAATGACATGGTTAGGGTTCGAAATCTAGAACGGGAGAAGTTTTGATGGAAATTGAAAGAAAAATTAGGAAAAAAAGGTTTAGCGGGTATGGGAGGGAAAGTGGGAAACCATAAATTCTAGGAGGGAAATTTTTTTGGCTTTTCAATATATATTTATTATTATAAAGTAGTATTTAAGTATCACAAAATGGGGTTCTCTATGCATTAGGACAGGCCGTCAAACAAGGAAAATGTAGACGTAAAGATGTTGAATCAGACACCAACGTTATAGTGTCTTAACCCATGTTAAAAATGTAGTTAACTTAAGGGTAATATGGTCATTTAATAAAGATTCTTTTGTTTTTTTTAAGCTATATTTAAAAGAAAAACATTTGCAGCTGGCAGGGATCGAACCCGTGATCAGCTGCTTAGACACAAACACATTAACCAGCAAGCCACACCCCATTTTATACCAAACTTCCATTTATTTTTCTTTTGACATGTCTTCCACCACCATCACCTCCATCATCATTACCACCACCCTTCCATTATCCCCAACATAACTAGGCGGGTTTTGGCACATCTGGTAATACCACCCGACCTGTACATCTGTCCTCCATACATCCCCCTCCATTATCCCCAACATTTACAACATTGCCATTCAGGGTTGCTACACCGCCGACCTCCCTATCACCGCCATGACGTTCAGCGAGCGTCATTTTCTCCCCCTCCGTATCTCTAAACTTCTGCAACAGTCTCCTTTGTGTCTTTTGAGATCTTCGCGTTCGCCGATAATAATTTTTTCATGATTATGCTCACGTTTGCGATCAGAAGAAACCTGTCTTGCTCTCGGAGAGAGTGGTCGCCGTTGTGACCTCCGCCGGATTCGTTATCGGAATCCGCCATTTGCAGATCTGCTTCCTCGTGTTCTTTTGAATGGTGGTGGTGGAGGTAATGGTGGTTGAATGGTGGTGGTCGTGGAGGTGGTGGTGGAAGACATGTCAAAAGAAAAAACAATGGTTGTTTGGTATAAAATGGGGTGTGGCTTGCTGGTTAATGTGTTTGTGTCTAGGCAGCTTGTTATGGGTTCGATCCCTGCCAGTTGCGAATGTTTTTCTTTTAAATCTAAGTTAAAAAAGTAAAAATAAAAGAATCTTTATTAAATGACCATACTACCCTAAGCTAACCACATTTTTTAACAGAGGTTAACTTTTTGGACTGAAATGGCACGTTTCTAGAACGTCGGGGAGGAAAATGACGCATTTTTTAAAATAGGACTGAAATGGCAGAAATGAACAAACCACAGGGACGAAAATGGCACTTAACTCTAAATAAAAATATAATACCTTTTAGTATGTCTTTCGATCTGTAAAGTATTATAAAAATAGAACCAACACACATTTACATGTGTAATTTTTATGTTAAAATATTTGTAAAATAAAAATATTCAAATAACGAGCCGACTCGATTTGGCTCATAATATTGTGGTTCCGCCCCTGCAGATTAGTGTCTAGTTTTTTATATAATATTTATATTGAACTATAAATTAAGTAGAAGTTGAAAATTCTACCACACCTCGTGCCCCAAATTTCTCAACCCGATCTCTGTTAGCATTTCCCTCCACAAATCATCTTCCCGCTTCATCCAAATCTCATCGTCCAGCCAAAATCAGATAGCAATTCAATATTAATAAAAAATCACACTCTAGTTCAGACTACAAATCACACTCTAGTTCATATTCAAATCACAAATACGCTAGGATGGATGATATGGGATTTGTGCTCAAAGATCAAGAGAACCCATAAACTTTACCATTTAAATAGAATGGTTTGTTTGATGCCGAACTGTTTTGAATGGATAACTGATTGTATTGGCCACAAAGGCATAAGCTTGTGATTAGGGTAGACAATCTGTATTATATTGGGATAATTTATATAATTTTATATTTTATTAGAGTATATTGCGATAGTTTGTACAATTTTATATTTTAGAGAAAAGTGTCCGGATAGTCCCTGTGGTTTACTTCGTTTTCACCTTTAGTCCCTACATTTTCAAAATTACAGCTATAGTTCTCAACTTTGACAAATTCATTCTCGGATAGTCCCTGACGTGGATGGAGGTTAGTTTTCTCTGTTAAGTGTGTCTGAAATTACATAAATGCCCTTAATATAAAACAAAAAAAATTAAGATGGGTCTTTCACACCTTCCGCTCCGGTCACTCTCTTCCTCTCTTGTCACTCTCTCCCTCAACTTTCTCTTTCTTCAATTCTTCCACCACCACCACCCCCAAGCACCACTGTCCACCACCCTCAAGCACTACCTGCCATCAACCACCCACAATCCCCATTATCCACTGCCGCGCCACAACCCGCCAACAACACCTGCAATCACCACCGCCACACTCCGACTACTCTAGGGCTCTGATGGAGTAGCACTCCAGTGAAACAACAACAGATGAACCTGTCTTAGATCTCATCGGTGGCGTCGTAGATCTGACCTCGTGTTTGGTCTAAACACCATCACAGGTGGACACTGTTGCAGATGCAACTGATTGGTAGTGGTGAAGGCGGCTGTGGTCGCCGGAGACGTCTGAGATCTGACCGCATGTTGGTGACGACGTGGGGATTGTGGTGTCCGAAGAGATGGGATTGTGGTGCTAACTAAATCACTTGAAACCCATAGTTTATGACTTTATGAGCTACAAATATGCATACACTTGATGGAGGAGTTTATGGTTGTGGTGCAGAGTTGTTGCATCAGACAAAACGAAAGAGAGAAAGGGGAGAGGGAGTGGGGTGAGGTGGGTTAGGGTAGGGGTAGGAAAAAGGTGGGGTCCACGTTATTTTAAATATTATAATTGGTTTATTGTTTAATTATTTTTATTGAAGTAAGGGCAATTTTGTCATTTCACATCAATTTAACTGAGAAAACTAACCCCCATCTACGCCAGGGACCATCCGAGAACGAATTTGTCAAAGTTGAGGACTAAATCTGTAATTTTGAAAACGTATGGACTAAAGGTGAAATTGGAGTAAACCACAGGGACTATCCGGGCACTTTTCTCTATATTTTATTTGAGTAACTTGTACATTTTGATCAGATGTGTTTCAAATAAAAATAAAAATAAAATATTATTTATATATCAAATATCACTATTTAATTTACAAATCAAGATTTTCTATGCTTTCTTGTCGTTATAATTGAATATCTCAATCTAAAACTTTTTGGTCGTGAAAGTTTATGCGCAAATAAGTAATTACGTTATGAAACGGAATTGTATAATCTTTAATGTAACATTTAAAAACATAATTGCATTTAACTTTTAATAATACGACTTTTTTAAAGTTAGTTGTTTTCAAATTTCAACAATGCAACCTTTTTAAGAAAAAGTTGCAATTTCAATCAAATTTGCAACATTTCAAGAAAAAAGTTACAATTTCTAGTAACATTTGTAACTTTTAAATAAAAATGTTGCAAATTTAAAATACTTTTGTAACTTTTTAAGAAAAAAGGTTGCACTAGATCTTCAAATGCAACTTTTAAGTTCACGAAGTTGCATTGGAGTCAAATATATCTCATTTATAAAAGATTACTTCGAAAAAGTTGCGTTAGGTCAATTTTCAAGTAGTGACCCATAAATTTATAAATGTTGTATTTTGATAACACACAAAAATAAGTGTTGTAAAAACTATAAGAAAATGATAGACACATATTTTAATATGATTTTCAATGAAATTTAAATGACGACACACAAATATAGTATCATAACAATTATAAGATGACCAACAACAATGACACGTATATTTTAATGTGTTTTGTTTTTTAATGACATTTAAACGATGACACACAAATATAGGTGTCATTAAATATTCAGATTTTACCAGCAATGACATTTTTTTATGATACACGCGTTTAAGTGTCATAAAATTAGTGTGTGTCATTGTTCTTGTGTCATTAAAGGTCTTTTTTCTAGTAGTGATTAAATTGTCACAATAACACTTTAGAGCAAATATTGAGTAATTTATTCTTTAAAAAATTAAAGCTTTTCCTATGTTTCATTAGTATGCAATTTTGTGAAGTTAGATCTCATAAACATAGTAATAAATAGCATGTACTTCACTAAACCGAAATTGCAATTTTTGGTAATATGTACTTTTTAACCTAACAATAATACACCATTACTATGATTAGAAATTTCGTAAAATAATACTGGTATCGGTATTAAACATATTATTAAACAATATACGATATGATATTCAGTTTTAAATTTAACTTAACTTAACCATTGATAACATTTGGTACAGTACCGCCGTACCGGTTCATTACTTTTAATGGTCCTAGATTTCTAAGACAGAATTTTAGAGCGTAGCTCTAAAATTCTGTGTACCGATCAAACATATACGGTACGATATTCAGTTTTGGTTTTAGCTAAATTTTAGTACGGTGCAACAAATCTAATCCAATTAGATGATGCACCTGTGCGAAAAACAGCGGATACGAAGAAATGTCACCGGAGTAATCAACGCTCGGCGTGAGCATCTGAAACTCCGGTGACGGAGTAAACTCTCCAAAATCATCCAAACACGAATCCGACTCCGCCTCAACGAACAAAACTCCTTCACCATTACAATTAATCACAATCCTACCACTCTCATCTCTACCCAACCGCCCCGCCATCGGATAAAAACGGCACGAGCACGTCTGCAAGCGCCTTTTTCATAACATTCGGGTCGAAAAAGTTAGCCAACCCGTTCGGCCTGTAGAAATAAACGGTTAGAATATGAATTCTTCCAACAACCAGATCCAAGTTAGAGGTCCATAGCTGTTTCGGACAGTCCGCTATGTGCTCTGATGGAGGAATGATTGTTGAGTCTTTAATTGTGATGTTCATCTTGATGTTATGATCAGGTTTCATGGTCATGTGGTAAGGGTGTATAGTTGTAACCAAGGGGGGAGGAAAATAGGTTTTTGAGCACAGGATTTACATAAATGCACTATAAATTCAAATACCTGCAACAAGTATAGAAATTAAAAAGAAAACAATATAAATCATATAAGCTAGGAGTTACGCGTTGTGGATGTACGGTTTTAAATCAATTTTGTACTGGAATAAAAATCGGAATTTTATAGAAAATATATTTTAAAAGAAACAAGACATGTTATTTTGATTAGAAACCGTAAGAGAAAATATTAATGCCGATTCTGACGTCGTCTGGTTGGTATCGGATTGATTCGATTTGTTACTGGCAGTGTACCAATAAGCGGTATAGTTTACGTACAGAAAAAAATGCATTATTTCATAACACAACATTGTTTTTATGATACCTATACCGGTTTACCATAAGAAAAAAATATTTACAATGGTATATTATATATATATTAGGGTGAGGTTATTGCGAGAAAATTTAAAAGTGTGAGAAGGATAAGAAAGAATCTAAACCATTAGATATTTAATCTAATGGTTGAGATAATAGTGACAATTCTGTAAATAATGTTGACTATTAAACTAACTAATTTTCTAGATTAAGGGTATAAAGGTAAATTTAATATTTTAAGAAACTAATATTAATACACATGTAAAGTTCCTCCTTTCTTTTTTAAACAATAATAACTTTTTATACGTAACTCTTTTTTAAAAAAATTACACCATAATAACGAGTGTTTTTTTTAATATGAGTACCATATTAATATACTTATGTAGAGTTATTTATGTTTTTATATATATAGGGTGTTATTTATGTTTTGATTCTAATTAAAGTGTTGACCGGTGTTATATTAGGATGTTATTTCTGTTATATTCAATGTTAGGGTGTTCTTTATAAGATGTTTGCCTTCAATATAACTGCTGTGGTGTTTTTGTTAGTTATGGTGTTATTTTTGTTATATTTCTGTTCTTTATCACGCCTTCAATATACATGCTGTGATGTTTTTATGAGTTAGGGTGCTTTTATGAGTTATATTTCTGTTCTTTATAAGATGTATGCTTTCAATATACATGCTATGGTGTTTTTATGAGTTACCGTGTTATTTCAAATTCGAAAATCCCTACAATAACTACCAAAAATCGGTTGCATATATTCATTCCATAATTAGATTTTATTAGTTAAATTACACTTATACCCTTAAACTACCAAAATAAAAAGGGACAAATGTCACCTCCATAATCTTTCTTATCCTTCTCACACTTTTAAATTTTCTCACATAAACCTCTACCTATATATATATATATATATATATATATATATATATATATATATATATATATATATATATATAGGGAAATGTTAGCTTGAGAACGCTAAATATTACGAGAACCGTGATAACGAATGAGAAAACCAATCAAAACCATTTTTTAATACAATCATCATTTTAATTAAAATACAACATCAAAAAAAGAAATTACAATATCAAATAATTCATGTCTCCTCTCAAAATCACTCTTAGTAGATTTTTTACACATGTGTAAATATAACCAATTTACACATGTGTAAATTTTCTTTATTTCCGAATTCACGTAAATTTAAATGTGTAAATTAAATTCTAGAATTATATTCGAAAATAATGACAAATGTAAAAAGAAAATTTTAATTTCACTTGTTTTTGACCAAATTCTAGTGGTTTTTCATTCGTTATCATGTTCTCGTGATATTTAGCGTTCTCATTTAAACCCTCCCCTATATATATATATATATATATATATATATATATATATATATATATATATATATATATAAGGGTTATCCTGAGAAGCTAAATATTACGAGAACGTGAGAACAAATGAGAAAACCAATCAAAACCATATTTTTAATACAATCATCATTTTAATTAAAATGCAACATCGAAAAAAATGCAACATCAAATAATTCATTTCTTCTCTTAAATCACTCTTATTATATTTTTACACTTGTGTAAATATAACAAATTACACATATGTAAATTTTTTTATTTCGAATTCAAGTAAATTTAAGTGTGTAAATTAAATTTCTAGAATTGTATTCGGATAATAATGACAAGTGTAAAAAGAAATTTTGAATTTCAGTTGTTTTTAACCAAATTTTAGTGGCTTTTTCATTCATTCTCACGGTTCTCGTGATATTTAGTGTTCTCATTTAAACCCTCGTATATATTAAAAATACGTTACAAGGTATTTCAGATTTTGCAAATGATTATTTATTATTTATAAAATAAAGTTTGTCACGGTTAGTTTTTATGTTGTTTTTTTTTTAAATGTGAAACATGTTCACATGTGCTTTAATATTGAAAGTTATATGTTTCACAATAGCATTCAAAACACAACAACTAATATTACGTATAACCGATTTTGAACCGGTATGAGAATTTGAATATGAATTTACAGAGAACCTACTCCACTTATGTCATGTTCGTGTTTGCATGTATATATAGGCTTTACCATTTATTTTGTTTGTGTATTCAAAATCAAGTTCATTTGTAATTTTGTATATATAGGCTTTACGATACAATCACAACACTATTATAATAGACGCGGTTTGCTATTGATACGCGTAGTATGATATTGTTTATTGTATTTCTTGAAAATTCTGTTTTGAAATTGAATTAATAACACATTGTGCATAAATTCTATCATAACCTTTATGTATTGTATCGGAATTTTGTTGTTGAGAAAACTAAATATGCAATATATGGTCAAAATGGCCATTTGAAGCATGTTTACTTGGTGATTACATATTGTTTTTGATATAATTGTTTAAAAACATTCTTTCTTTAACGGTAAAACACTTTATATATATAGAGACAGAAGGGGTTCGATTAAATTGAGAACCACCACGAGTTGTGAGAACCGTAAGAACTTTTTCTTTCTGCGCGAATTGGGCCAATTTTTTTTCCACAAACGTAGATGAAAATATTATAAACACATCTGTAAAAAAAGTAAAAAAAATTGTCGAGTCGATAGTTTTGACTGATGCAAGTTTTTTGACGCGCTGGTGTAAATTTTTTACGAAGATGAATGTTTTTTTACGTCCCATGTAAATGTGGGTATGCAACATTTTAAATATTTTTTTTGCTGAAACAAGTGATTTTTTTATGATTTGAGAAAAAAAAGTTTCGAAAAAAACCTTTCGGATGGGCTAGTTATCACGGTTCTCACAACTCTAGGTGGTTCTTATTTTAATCTATCCCTATATATATATAATGGGGTTAGTGTAAAAAATGGTAGCTTTGTAAGAAGTGTTTTAATCCCTAAGATCTTGTACTTAATGGTTGAGATCAAGAAGGGCTTAAAATGTACATCATGTCTAATTTTTTTTTGACTAATTTAGCTAGTTAGGGGTAATATTGTCTTTTTATATTGTATTGTTTAAGTAAAGAAACTGACATCAACTTTAATGCACATTCAAGTTCTACCCATCTTTTTTGAACGTCAATAACTTTTTATACGTAACGTGCTTTTTTGAATTATACCATAATAACGAGCTTTTTTTATCTTTAATATGAGTGCATATTATTATATTTGTATAGATTAAAAAAATTACGTATAAAATGATATGAAGCCTACTGTGTAACATTCGTTGTAAAACGGGTTCCAAAACTCGTTCGTTTAAATAAACCAAGTATTTAAAATTTTGTTACGCATTTATTAATCGTTCAAATCCGTGTTATTATTTTATGGTTAATAAGTAAGCAAAATAGTTAAAATATTAAATAAATAAAAAGTAATAATAATAATAAATAAGGGTTAATAATAATAAAAATAAATGAAAAGGGGCAGCCGGGTTTCGAACAAAAACTCTATTTCTTTCAAATGGTTAAATGAGATTCACTCGCTAACTTTTGTTGACCCAAAAACTCTATTTTACACATGATACAGGTGGACAGGTTGAAGCAAGGAACACATAGGAAGTTGCCTTAGAAGAAAAATACAGAGTTCATAAATGTGGTGTTTAGAACATGTTGTGTTTGTATGTTTGTTGTAATTTCTCCTTTAAATTGGAAATAATTAAATATGAAACTTCATTATAGTAAATGTCATGAGCTTTGATGAAAACCCAATCATGCCCCGACTACCATTTCTGCTGCGGGTCAAGGTGTGACATACTGGAACGCAGGTTTAAAACACCATACGAACAACATATACTGGAATACATTGTAAAACACCATGACTGCAAGTGTAAATGAAAGTTTAAAACACTATGCAAAGAACGTACGAAAAACACATTAGACTATAGGTTTAAAACACTATGAATGCATGTTTAAAGCACCATAACAAGAACATACGAAGAACACATACTAGACTGCAGGTTTAAAACACCATACGAAGAACACATATTGGACTGCAGGTTTAAAACACTATGAATGTGGGTTTAAAACACCACACGTAATGTGCAATGCAATCATTCCAGATGTTAAACACCATGACTATATTACGATTCAGGTTTTGATATTTTTGGAATCTGAATAGTGTTTTATAACTGTATTGGATTTAAGTTGTGGTATTTTCTAGAGATCGTATGATGTTTTATACTTGCGAATTAATAAAAAAGTTGATACGGATTTTATATATTAAACAATACTTGATATCAAAATTCAAATAATAGAAAGATACCAAATATATGTTTCCTAAAATCTCTCAAAACATTTATGGAAATGTTTTGTTAATTATAATGATTGTTATGGGAATTATCCTATTACCCTATATATATAATTGTGAACTTTTTAGCTATATTGATTTTGTTCTTTTGTGTGTTTTGTCTTTTATGAATTTTTTTTTATCTTTCCTTTTTCTTTTCTATTTTTTGGTTTTTCTTTTTCTTTTTTAAGTTTCAATCGAACCTGTTATTCTACATGTAACAACACGAACGGTCTAATACTGATCGAACAACGTTAGTACCAAAACTGATAGTCGTTTTTATTGTTCCGATCGATGTAAACACATCACAGTATTTTTTTGGTCGTATCATGACTTGTTTTGTTTATATTTTGGTAAGTGTCGGTATCTTAATGAATCGAACCAAAGAATTCATGCCATTAAAGATATTTTTATTATTACGTCCACGTTTCCATTAAAAATTGGGTCGCACTACCGCAGAGCGCGGGTGTAACCACTAGTTTTAATTAAAGACACATGTTCTCACCATATTATTTCTTACACTTCTCACACACTTATAACTTTTTAAAGGATACTTAATCTATATTATATATATATATAGGGATGGGTTAAAATGAGAACCAACCTGAGTTGTGAGAACCGTGATAACTAGGCCATCCAAAAGGTCTTTTCCAAATAAATTTTTTCACAAAAAATCTTAAAAAAATCAATTGTTTTAGCAAAAAAAAAATGCCACATACACACATTTACATGAAGTGTAAAAAAATATATTTATCTTCATAACAGTTTTACACCAGTGCATAAAAAAAACTTATATCAGGCAAAACTACGGACTCGACAATTCTTTTTTTGATTTTTTTTACAGATGTGTTTATAATATTTTCATATACATTTGTGCAAAAAAAATTTGGTCAAATTCGCGCGGAAAGTAGGAGTTCTCATGGTTCTCACAACTTGTGATGGTTCTCATTTGAATCGAGACCTATATATATATATATAGAGAGAGAGAGAGAGATAGAGAGTGTATTGTATAATTGGGCTTAACCGTACGCTGTGAGTATACAACATGCGAATTTTGTAATTGCAACATGCGATGTTCTGGAGAGGGTGGGTAAACATGAGTTTGAAAAAGGAAATCATTTTTCAACAAAATCGCATGTTGAAAAAAGCAAACCAAATCGCATGTTGACAAAAAACAAAATCGCATGTTATATATTCACAACGTACGCATCGTACGTTAAACCCAATTATACGTTAACCAACCCTATATATATAAAGAGTCTAGTTAGAGACTGAAAAGAGGAATACAAAAAAGCAAAACCGAAACCAAAGTACAAAGTTACACGAGATCAAGAACATCCAAATTTAACCACTTATCCCACACATGAGATAATAAATTAGTTGTATAACTTAACCAAAGGAAGTAGTCTTTTTTTTATGGTCTCCACATTTAAAACATTCTTAGCCATTTATCATGAAAACTAGGGGCAAAACGATGTACTAGAACAACGGTTGTATGATAATATATGATAAGTCACATATTACGCTATATATTCACGGTGGTATACTTATTTCCCCCGGTTTATCTCTTCATTTTTAATGTTCCCAATCTCATATCACAATTTGACATATGTGTAACTATTATAACACGCCTCAATATATATATATATATATATATATATATATATATATATATATATATATATATATTCTAGGAAGTTATGTGTCATCACCATGTTGTTTGTATTTATCAATATTTATTAAGATTTGGCGTATGTGTCTATATATTCTTCTACAAACGATTATGACTTTTCTTGGTCAATGAAGAAGAAGCAATTTTACAAGGTAAAAGATAAAATCACAAAAGAAGAACATGTAAAAAAATTATTATGAGAGTATTCACATCATATTCATCATCTTCATCTCTATAATATAAAAAAACTAGTAAATTTCTTTAGCGCGTTGTAGCGACGTCAAAACTTAAAGTAACGCGTATTTATACCGTCTAACGAAAACATATTATATTTGACCCGACTCGTTTCCAAACAAAATGTACGTCAAAACGTACACCAATAGAAAACGTATATTAAATAAGTGCAAAAACGTTTTATATTTGACCTGAATTATTTCCTAAAAAGAATTATGTCAGAACATAAGAAAATAATGTTTTTTTAAGTTGAAGGATGGTACGTAGCCCAACTGAAAATTTATACTGTCTCATTTTCGAACAACATTTACGTCAAAACATAGCCCAACTGAAAATTTACATAAAAACATGCATGAAAACATATTATATTTGACTCGACAAAATTTACGTAAAAACGTAAATGAACTTGAATTTATACCGATACATACATATATAAAAATAATCACTTAAAACTCGAGGAGGTTAAAATAGCATATCATAAAGTTTTTAGAAAATAAAAAGAACATAAAAGTAAAAATTGAAAGTTAACAAAACTAAAGTAAAAAAACAGAAAAAATGTTACTGTAGCACCGGTTTGGAATTTGATGATGCTAGAGTAACCCAAATTGTATTTTAATAATATTTATAATTTATAGTTATAATTATAATTATATTATAATGACATTTTATCCTAATCTGTAACTATTCAAAATAACCTCTAAAATCTCATTCTCTATATTTTTATTTTATTATTTTAATTCTTTTTATTCAAAATAACTACTTACTGTTTTGTCTAACAAACATTTTCTTAGTACTACTACTTTATGGGTGTTGGTTGAGTATCTTTTCTGGTTTCAGGTTAATAAGTCGGGTTAATCGGGTATTTTGTAAACAACTTTATTCACACCAGTGGTGGATTTAGAAAACTTTCATAAAGGTAACATTTTAAAAGAAAGGGGTAACGAAATCGAAAAAACGTCAAATTTTTCCAAAATTTACACTACCGCCGGAACGCCGCTACCCCTAATTATATGGTACATCCACCCCTGATTCACACTACTTTAACAAACCAAAAAAAAAAACACAAAAAAACCTCATAGTCAACCAAATTAAAAAGAAAAGGAATTAAACCGATTCATGACTTGATTATATATAATACTGGACATGCTATTTTACTCCCATTGATCTAATAAAATAAGTTAAAAGGTTCATGTTAAACAAAGATAAAAGGACTGCAAATTAAGTACGATGATATAATATATGATTTTAAGATACTAAAACGGCAACATAAAACTCATATAGTATGTATACATTAGCCGATGTTACCCATATATTAACTTAAATCAAACACAAAATTTCATGCATATTTATTTTTCTCTTTAGCAATTTAAAGCAACAAACTTGTCATTTCTGTTACCAAATAATGCAACAAACATAAAACTTTATCACTCAAATCAAATGCAAACATTAGGCACAACAAGACGTCAGTGGGTCATAACTACCATAATTTGCAAATGTACATGCATAAATGAATAGGCTGGAAAGCTAAGTGTGGACCAACAATATGCAGAGGTCATTGGGTCACATTTACCACCATTTTCTTGCTAAAAAGCTGGTAGCAGGGGCGGAGCTAGTGTAGAAGAAAGGGTAGTACGGGATACCCTTTAACTCTGCCTCCGTAGTGTAAAAATACCCTCAACTCTGTCTAGTGTAATTTTTTTTCGGTTTTATACAAAGGGTACCCTTGATCTCCAAATTTTTTTTAGATATTTCTGAATTTTTTGGCTAACTCCGTCACTGACTAGCAGACCAACGTTCATCGGCCATCATTCATATACTAATGTTGTGAATTATCAACTGAAGTATCTAATGTTAAATTTGTAATATCGGAAAAATGAATCATATGAGCCTGATTATTAGGAAAAAAAAAGTCAATACATATGTGTTAAATTTTTTTTAATTAAACATTGAGAGAACATAGCATTTTAGTCCCATTTTTTTTGCACTAATCCATTTAAGTTACCAACTTACTGGCAATCAAAGATACAAATTATTGGTGTTGTGTATGACGTAGCCACAAAACTTATCACATACACAAATCACTACTTAAAAATGGAGATAATCAAGTTTATAGGTTGCTTGAATCACAATCAGGATTGAATCAAGTATCAATTTTAGACATCATTGAACTAATAGTAGAAGCATTGCAACATGGGGAAATCTAATAAGCATTGTTGATTAGCATCTAGAAAGATGGATCTATGAATGAAATATTTCCTCATCATAACATGGAGTTTTCTCATATATCGTCGTTAAATCTTGAAAAATCGTAGTAGAATACTTACTTTCACACAAATTACCGTTCAAAGTCGAAGCGAGGCTATGAACAGAAGAGCAACCGATGACCTCATCGACAAAAAAAAAACGATTGTGGTAGGAGGAAACCCATGAGTCAACGTGGAAATCGTGGTTGCAAGCAGAGCAATGGCTCTTTATAAATGTGGCTTCACTATAGTTGTTTTTTTTAGAAATTAGAGATGGGTAGGGAGATAGAGAATGGGATGAAGTGCTTTTTCAGAAAGATTTTGAAATATTAAAAATGTTTAGTTCAGCAAACGAGTGTTATAAGAAGTTAAGCGGATCAATCATGTTGGATTGGGGTTGGCTGAGGTTGCAAAGTTTGAATAGTAAGAAGGATGAGTATGCATAGCTAGCGGCCATATTACATCAACAACATATGAAAGAAACATACGATAAATAGGTATGGGGAAAATGACTTTGGTTTGGGGTACATTTTTTCAGTCAAACAAGTCAAAAGGGAACTAAGAAGGAACAGTGGCATAACGCAACAAACAAAGACTTTTAACTGGAATAAATAGGTTGTTACAAAGGTGAATTTGTTCATCTAGCGAGTAATAGCAGAGAGGATTTCGACCATGGAAACATTGGTCAAAAGCGTCATGATGATCATCAAAGACTTATGCCCATATTGTGGATATTCTAATGAGATGGTTGATTACGTCTTGGTTCGTGTATAATTGCGAAATCAGTGTGGTTGCATTTATGTATGTAGTTACAAATTCCCATACCGAGTCAGTTCCATACGATAACAAGCATCTTTCTGATTAAGCAATTAAATCGCTCAAACTTATGAGTCAGAGATTCCCCTTGACATGAGTGAATGTCTGATACTGTTGATTCAAAATCTCCATAATGTTCTCCTGTACTTCATATGTGCCATCAAATTGTTCATTCAAAGCATCCCACAATTCCATGACATTCTCACAGTAGACCAATCTAGCATATATTTCATTGGGTAAGGCCATGGCCAGTATCCCGAATGCCTTAGCATCGAACTCCAATTTCTAGAATTCTGGCTCAAAACAATTAGTGGGTTTCTTAGGAACATATACGTTTAGTTGTTCAACACTTGGTACCAAAGGAATACAAGGACCACCGACCTCTAACAACCAGTTATCTACTAGGATAGGTAGTGACTCATATTCGCTGCCATATTTGGAATTCTTGGCGAACGAGCACTAGAGGCTTGTTCGCTGATCCGGTATTATGAGGATTATGCGTGATTGACCATGAAACCATACATTTTGAATAAAAAAAATAAACTTACATATGCATGTATATCAAATTCATACTAGAACCCTAGCTAAAACTTTTACATAAATGATATTGATACAAATCAAATCTCATATCAATAATGTACCTAAAGTTCTAACTTTTCATTAAACAATGGATGCCTGATTTGTAAGTTAAACTAAATACCTAGAACATTAGAAAGGGACGTACTTGTAGATCACTCTGGTTTTATTTTTTCTAGAATAAGAAATGTTGGATTTTTGAACGTGTGTGAATGAAGTCTAAAACATTGTCCCACATAGCCCATAGGTGTGGGAATAAAATAGATGTTAGTGTATAAGGTAATATTTTACCTAACTAACATAACTATATGCCATGTTTTACCAAAACCCCTACGCGGGCGCGAAGGGGGGGGTGCAAATCTTGAGCCGAATTTAGTTGCCTGCGGACACGAATGCCGTTCCGAAAACCCGGGCTCACGCGGGGCGGTTTTTGCACCCCGTAACCGATTCTGTTGATTGAGTTTTTGAAAAATTGATTTGATATTGATGATCATTATGTCAAGAACTGAAACTTATTCTGTTCTAATGATCATTTAAGTCAGTCTTTTTGAATTTCAAAACAGCTTTGAATGTCATTATTATCAGTCTAGAAACTGATAACTAATAACCATTATGAGGTTATTAAAACGCTGCAATGATGACCCAAAATCGGTTATGATTCTACCTGTATAAATACAGACCCAGGCTATTCAGTTTAGACACCCCAGAACACACAATTCTTTTCTTCCTATCTAGTTCTCTCTCCGCAATATCTCCGATTGTTTTTCAGGCAAGTGTTCAAGTCCGGCAGTGCGCTGTTGCTACTTCGGACCGGCGTACCCTGGGAACAGACGACGAATCTGTTTAAGGGAATTGTGTCAAACACAAGCCCGGTTCACTGTTTCTTGTTTCTGTTTCAATATTTCTTTTACATTATTAGCATATTTTCTAACAAACTTAAACAAATTTATTTTACTAATTCTTACTGCTGTTGTTTTTTCAGAATGCAATCCCAACCTATGACTACTGCTGTTTCTGCTGTCGTCTCTGCGATCATGACGTCCGTTGTTGCTGTCACAACGGGTCTGGTTGCACCGTTGCCTAACGTTGTCTCGCATCCCGAGAAGCCTGAGAAATTCAACGGTGTGAATTTCAAACAATGGCAGCAAAAGATGTTCTTTTATCTGACCACGTTGAACCTTGCGAGGTTCTTGACTGAATCCAATTCCCATGTTGATGAAGGGGATATGGATGCTCAATCTGTGAGCGCGGTCCATGCTTGGAATCATTCGGATTTCTTGTGTCGCAACTTCATTCTGAATGGTTTAGTGGACACACTATACAACGTGTATTGCAAAGCCAAGACTGCCAAAGAGTTGTGGGAGTCGTTGGATCGCAAATACAAAACAGAAGATGCGGGCCCAAAGAATTTGTAGTGGCTAAATTCTTGGACTTTAAAATGATAGATGCTAAAACTGTCATGAGCCAAGTCCAAGAACTGCAGGTTATTCTTCATGACATTCATGCAGAAGGAATGGTCCTCAGCGTGACATTCCAAGTTGCTGCTATGATTGAGAAGCTACCACCAAGTTGGGCCTATCTAAAACATAAGCGAAAGGAGATAACTATTGAATATCTTGTTGTTCGTCTTCGCATTGAAGAAGACAACAAATTGGCTTTGAAAAGGGTTTATGGTCTTGAAACTGTCAAAAGCCAATCTTGTTGAGCATGGCCAGTCTTCAAAGTCGAAAAACAGTGGAAAGAAAGGTCATGGGAAACGTTCCAACCTCGGTCCAAAAGGAGGCGTTGGAAAGAAGAAATTCCAAGGAACTTGTTATACTTGCCAGAAGCAAGGCCATAAGGCCAATGAATGCAAGCTTCCAAAGAAGGAAAACGCTCGACAAGTGAACATGGTTCATGAAGTCGACAACCTTGTTGCCATGGTCACGGACCTCTCAATTCTTGTAACATTTGTGTAAATCGGGTTTCGAAAACCCGCCCCAATTTATCAATTCAAGTATTTATTTGACGACGTTGGGTTATTTTTATTATCTTTACAATATTACAATATTACATATATAGAATAAAGGTAATCAATGTTTAAAATAAAATAATATAATAAATAATCAATTAAATAATAATTATTTACAATTAGTAAATAATTAAAAAGGCTTAATAAAATAAAATAAAAAAAGGGTGGAACCGGGAATCGATCCCGGGTTCCCCCGGACACACATACACTACGAACACCACTGGACTGCACACACTATTGTGCAAAGTTCAGGAGAATAAATCACTTATGTTGACTCTCGTTTCAAAAACTGCAAATCAAGGCTGCGATCAAGGGACGCGCCTTTCCTTTCTTGTTGATAGCCTCGACAACTGGCCGGATCTAAACATGGTAAAACCCAATTTGTCCGACTGTCATTCCTCTGGCATTTGCAAATCACGATTCGAGTTACCATAAACCAAAATCGGGATCTTTTTACCTCTGCCTATATATACGAATAAACTCCTCAATAGAGACTAGCATCTCTTTCCACTCTCTCTGCTGCTCTAAAGACTCCCCGCTGTTGCCGAAATTCCCTGTTCGCCGGAATACAACCAGAGTCAGAATCAAGTCACCGTCGGTACAATCTTGTTTTTTTATTTTCTTTCGCGGATTATAATTGTTAATCAGAATGGAAACCGGATTGAATTTAGGGCGGGTACAGGTTGGTTCAAAATCTAAATGAAGAAGATGAAGTGATGATGTATGTATTTATATTTATTCTATCACAACTTATAACGGGTTAAACACCCAGCCCAACTGGTTGGGCCGGGTGCAAATAAGACCCAAGGTCGCCTGTTCGATTCCCCCCACACACACCGGTCTAACTGATTTAAACCCTTTTTAATCTATCTTTTCTGAATACACTTAATCAGTGCATAAATATAATTAAAATTCAGATACTAACGGGTTAGACACCCAGCCCAGTTGGTTGGGCTGGGTGCGAGTCACAGTCAAGGTCTCGGGTTCGAGACTCTCGATACGCGACCGGTTCAATTTGTATAAAACCTTTTTAATTTAATTAAATGTGATTAAACTCAAAAAGTGTATAAATATAATTAAAATCAGGTTTCTTTCGGGTTAGACACGTAGCTCAGTTGGAAGAGCTGCGTGCACACGTACGGGAGGTCACGGGTTCGAGCCTCACACACACATGCTTACCACACCGAATAAACCGGTCTGACACGTGTCAGACTGTCATTTTGTAATTTTTTTTATTATTATTTTCTTTTTTTTCTTTTTATTTTATTTTAGTTTAGTTTCATTTTTGTTTTTACTTTTTTATTATCATTTCAAGATTTTAATTAAAAAGGGATTTATATTTTAAAAACACATAAATATAAAGGTTTTAATATAGTTATAAAACTCACAAAAATAATCTAAAAACTTAAACAAAAGGTTTTAACCTATATAATAGCTTATTTATTTACGACCTATCGCGTTATTATCTTTAGGTTAGTACCTCTTCGTCGGTTAAATCCACAACTCGTGCGCTCTCTTTACCACTCAAGAATACGCACCCAAGGTGATTGAATCTCTACAAATTCCCCGTTTTAATAACGTTTTGGGGTGTATCATGTGTCGTATCATTTCTTTATTTTATTTAACACTTGTGCTTATATCATTTCGTGATCAAATGTGTATTGCTTGTAGTGTGGTTTATATGTGGATACATTTTATCATTTCAGTGCACTCATTTCATTAGGCCCATCAGTTCCTCGTGGGATACGGGTTGAGCATCAGGTTCCTCATTAGAAACGGCTCCGTTTGATTGAGCCTTGATCTCAGATACATCATCATTCATGTCATATATTCATTCAATGTGGTTTGTGATTGGTTACATATATACATTTTCTCACATGTGATTCATGCACAATTTTATTTAAAAAAAACATAAAAGTCAATTATTTAAATGTTTTATCAAGGTTCACTCGCCAACTTTTGTTGACCCAAAATTTCCTCTGTTTTACGCATGATACACGTGATCAAGTTGAGGAAAGAAACACTTAGGATGGCCTAGAAGAATAAACAAGTTATTTCATTGGAACAAGCATTTAGATTATTATTTGTGTTTGTATGAAATTTTGTTGGATATTTAAATTTTAATTTGAATTTAATAAATATGAAACTTCTTAGTAAATATCATGAGCTTTGATGATAACCCAATGATGCCCCGACTTTAATTCCGCTGCGGGTCGGGGTGTGACAATTCTGGTCACCGAAGTTAATCTAGTTGGCCAAAATAACAAGTATTGGTGGGTTGATACGGGGCTACCCGTCATGTGTGCTTTGACAAAAATTTGTTTAGCACTTTCAAGGAGGGGAACGTGGTCTTGAAGATGACCTCGGGAAAAAAACTCACTTTGTCCAACGTGTTGTATGTTCCGGAAATTCGGAAAAACCTTGTGTCGGGATGGCAGTTGAACAAGTTTGGGTTCAAAATGGTGATTGAGTCGGATAAGGTCGTGCTGACCAAGAGTGGTATGTATGTTGGTAAGGGCTATGCCCTCAACGGTATGTTTAAACTGAATGTAATGGTTGTGAAAGCTATGAATGAAAATGCTACTACTTCTACTTACTTGATCGAGTCGTCTAATCTTTGGCATGGTAGGCTATGTCACGTTAATTTTAATTCAATTCGTCGTTTAATTAATCTCAATTGCATACAAACTTTCGATATCGACTCAAACAATAAATGTGAAACTTGCGTAGAAGCAAAACAAACAAAATCGTCCTTCAAAAAGGTCGAACGAATCACCGAACCCTCGACATGATACACACTGATGTGTGCGACCTAAAGGCAATTCCTACTCGTGGTGGGAACAAGTACTTCATCACGTTCATTGATGATAGTACACGGTATTGCTATGTGTACTTACTTAAGAGTAAGGATGAGGCCATTGACAAGTTTATCTTGTTCAAGGGGCCGAAGTTGAAAATCAACTAAATCGCAAAATCAAAATTGTAAGGAGCGATCGAGGAGGTGAATATGTTTCACCTTTTGTTGATGTGTGTGCGAAAAATGGAATCATACACGAACTCACGGCTCCTTACTCCCCTCAATCGAATGGCATAACGGAACGTAAAAATCGTACCTTGAAAGAAATGATGAATGACATGATGATAAGTTCTGGTGTAAACCAAAACATGTGGGGGGAAGCAATCTTATCGGAAAATTATGTGTTGAACATGATACCCAATAAGAAAAAGGATGTAACACCATATGAATTGTGGACGGGAAAGAAACCACCATATAAATACTTGAAAGTGTGGGGGTGTCTAACTAAGGTGGTGGTCACACCACCAAAGCGACTACTAATAGGACCCAAAACAGTAAATTGTGTATTTATTGGATACACCCGTCCTTATGGTCCTTATCGTTTTCTTGTGCATGATTCTAAGAACGCTGGAATATGAAAAGACACCATAATAGAATCCAAGGATGCATCATTGTAACATTTGTCAAAAACGGGTTTCCAAAACCCGCTCCGTTTTGTAATCGAATATCAAGTTATAAATGTCACGTTGTATATTTATGATTATTTTGATTTATAATGATACATAATTAATAAACAAACTAAACTATAAAAATTATATTTGATAAAAAGTTAAAACAAAATAAATAAAAATGAAATGTTGTTGCCGGGACTCGAACCCGGGTCAGCCAGAACTGAAATCCAAAGACTTAACACACACACACACACATCACCACTCCGCCACTCGTTGTTTTCTGTCAACTTAGGGAAACAAATAACTCTTATATACAAACCGAGTTTAAACCGGTTGCGCCAACTGAGAAACCGAAATCGGCAATTCAACCGTCTAATCGTTTGATTAATCGCACATTCAGGTTTATAACCGATGCACCGACGATTTTTATTCAATTCAGATTGAATGAACATCAATTTCATCATCATCGGTTTTTATAACCGAAAAATAATCAAAGTCCAAATTACTTCAATCAAAACCCTTCTCGCGACTCAGAGACATCAGACAAACCTTCCATTTTACTTTCGTCATACTTTCAGTCCATCAGGACGCTTAAATCAACTCGCCGGAAATTTCTGCAAGGTCGCCGGAAAACCGGGACTCCCATCCACACGGTAATTCCTTCGACTCTTTCTGTTTCAATCATGTGATTAATCGGTCACTAACACAACTCCACCTTCAGAATCAATCCTAGTCAACGTTTGTCGAAAATCCTACCTTCGCCGGAAAACTTCTGAAACTTCCGGAAACACACCGAGAACTGGTATGACCTTTCAAACTTCTGTCAAACTTTGATTAAGTGCCTCATTTCACAAATAATCGAACAAAACAGTTAATTAATTTTAACAGCCAGAGTTCACTTCCAGAACCGACGGACCTCTGCCGGAATTCTGTGAACAACACTAATTGGTACGTCTTTTTCCCCAAACTCTCTCCATTCTTTACCTTTAAATTACTTATAATGTTTGAAAATCGAATATGACATGAATCAGTCAAAAACAGTTGAACTTGGTTTTTCTGGGTAAAATTAACGAAGAAGACAAAGACGCAGTTTAACATAAGACTAATAAAAATCAATATAATGAACGGGTTAGACACACAGTCCAGCGGTGGACTGTGTGCAAATAATACGCACACGTCACGAGTTCGATCCCTGATACACGCACTCCCTATGTAATAAAATGCCTTTTTGTTTAAAACTGAACCGGGTTAACTCCATTAGTTGTTAAGTATAATAAAAACCGAGATATTAACCAGGTTAGACACACAGTCCAGCGGTGGACTGTGTGCAACACTAAGTCGCACGTCACGCGTTCGAAACCTGTTACTGGCACCGGTTGAACGAATTAAAATGTTTTTGAAATTAAAAGAATTTTGGTTAAATCGAATTAGTATATAAATATAATTAAAAACAAGATTATTTCGGGTTAGACACGTAGCTCAGTTGGTAGAGCTGTGTGCACGCGTACGGGAGGTCTCGGGTTCGAGTCTCACCCAGCGCATACTTACACACTGACCGAACCGGTCAACAGGTCAACAAGTCAACGGTCAACGGTCCAACGCAAAATAAACAATTTTTTTTATATTTTTATTTATTTAATTTAATTTAAAAATCAATTAAAAATACTTAAAAATAACATTTTCAAAGATAGAAAACAGCCTTAAACTCACAAAAATATATCTAAAAATTCCATTAAAATCCTTAATAAAATCCACTCATTTACTGTATTTTTCCGTTATTATTTAGGTTAGTTATTTCTCGTTGTTCCGCTCATCCAATTCGTGCGCATCTCACCATCTCCAATCCAACGCACCCAATGTGAGTGAATCTTACAAATTCCCCGTTTTAATCACGTTTTGGGGTGTATCATGTGTCTTGCTATATATTATATTTAAATCATTGTGCATACATCGTATCATGAACATGTGTATTCAGTTTGTTTCAACTGTTGTGTGGTTATCGTTAGATGCAATTTATTATTTTCAGTACATGCAATTTCATAGGCCGCCGCTCCCCATTACATTATGAGCGTTGAGCATGTTCCCCATTACATTATGAGCGTGAACCTGGCGTGCCCACATACGATCGGCTCCGTTTGATTGAGCCTTGATCGCACAGACATTTTCATTTTCAGTACATGCAATACGATCGGCTCCGTTTGATTGAGCCTTGATCGCACAGTTTCATTAATGTTATTTATCGTATGATGTTGGTATGTTAATGTATGCTATCATGTGTTATTGTACGTTATAGTTGTGATTGCTATTGCTACTGCTTGGTTATTTACATTTGCTCATTTATGATTATGCACAATTTTTCATTGATAAACTAACAAGAAAATCAATAACAAATGTTTATCTAACAAGGTTCACTCGCCAACTTATGTTGAACCAAAACCCCCCATTTTTACACATGATACAGGTGAACCAGCAGCAGCCAGAAACACATAGGATTGGACTAGAAGAATAAAATGATTTAGAGTTTGGGATTGTTATGTTTGGTTTATTTTCTTTGTATTGTATGGACATGTTTGGATATTTGGAAATGTAACTTTGACTTTAATAAATATGAAACATATTAGTAAATATCATGAGCTTTGGTGATAACCCAATTATGCCCCGACTCTTATTCCGCTGCGGGTCGGGGTGTGACAGATTGGTATCAGAGCCATGACTATAGGGATATAGGATAGGTTATTAGACCCTTAGAGCCTATACTATAGTTGATTAGAAACTTATAAGATTTTTGTGGGTTACATGCCAAATTTCATGATGTTTATATGTTTTATGTTAAATGTTACATTTAATATTATGCAAGCATGTTCATAAGTATGTATTATCATATAATGCCTATCATGAATCATATACTCATAACATATCACATCCATGAAAGCACACACCACCTCATGATTGCTTTTACAATGATTTTTGTGTTTTCAAATCTCATCAAAGTGAGTTCTCATGACGGGCATGTAGTAACTGGAAGGGTACCAGTACCGGTAGTCGGAACGTCCTGTCTAGGCTGGCATTCGTATAAATCCAAAATAAAGGACCAGTTTGCCTACCTGGGGACTAACGATGAGAGTACGAAGTACCTATTAGGCCAAAGCATGCTATACCAAACGTCGTGTGAGCTAACCCCTCTTTGAGTTGTCATTGTATCTACACCTGGACATGTTCCGACCAAACATCTCATGAACATATTTTGTGGTTTGCATTCGGGTGATGCGAGTGTTAAATTGCCAATACTAATGTGAATCCTACCAAGCCCATAGTCATGGGGGCCCACATGACTATATAGGTGAAGGTATGGGGGACATTTGAGGCCCAACATGAGCAAACCCAAGACATCCTATGGATGTGGTTGCATTATTGATATTTATGTTATTTTCATTTTTCATAAAGACACATGACACCTAAAAAGACTCCATAAACTCACAATCTTCTTATGCATGTTCCTGTAGATGTCGTCCACACAACAACGAAGGGGTAAAAGATCAGGAAGGTCTCAGGAACGCTTGGCCACACACATCGCGAAACAAATGGCCACGATACTGCCTGACATTGTGGTCCAAGTACAACAAGCTCTCGCCACAAACCCCACTAATCCTCCCCAACAACATGACCAGAACATCGACAACCCTCCTACCAGCAAGTGCTCATATAAACATTTCAAGTCTTGTGATCCTCCTAAATTTGAAGGGACCGAGGGTGTCACTGCTCTCCTCTACTGGTTCGAGGAAATGGAAAACACCTTCCTCAACTGCGATTGTCCTGAGGATCGCAAGGTTCGATACGCCACCGGGAGACTATTTGGGGTGGCTCTCACTTGGTGGAATACTGAAAAAGGGAAGAGGGGAACTGATGATGCAATGGCCTTAACTTGGGAGGAGTTAAGGGAAATCATGACTAGGCGTTTCTGTCCTAGGAGTGAAATTAAAAAGTTGGAGGACGAATTTCATTCTTTAAAACAGAAGGAGGGGGATCACACCACTATAACAAGAGGTTCTTGGAGTTGAACCAAATGGTTCCAAATTTGTTTACCCCAACTTATCGTTTGATCGAGCATTATATTCGAGGACTTCCCTCGAAAATCCAAGATTCAGTTCTCAGCGTTTCACCGGTAACACTTGAAGCTGCTATGGAGCTAGCGACTGAACTGACCGAGAATCGGATTCGCAACGGGAAGTTTAAAGAGGAGAAAAAGAAAGCCCCTGTTGAGGGTCAAACTTCAAACCACTCCATCTCTTCCTCTAAGTTTGCTAACAAGAGGAAGCGCAACACCAGAAACTTCGCCGTTACACAAACCAACTCCCCTATTCCTGCTGCACCCATTACCCAAGTCGCTCCTTCACCTGCACCATACAAAAGACCCTACTCTGGCCCGTTACCAAAATGTAACCGTTGCCAATATCACCATTCTCCTGATTATCCTTGCCAGCATTGCACCGGCTGTGGTCGCGCGGGTCATACTGTTCAAACCTGCCGCATGCCCCAGCGAACGAACCGCCACCAACCTTTAACCCAAACCCACCAACAATTAATGGGTCAAGCCCAACAACCCCTACTATTTCCACCCACCCAACATTTAGCCCAAACATATTACCAACCCAATTATCCTATGGGTCAACCTATGCGGGCTTACTACAATTGCGGAGACCCAAGCCATTTCAGAAACACTTGTCCAAGGTTGGCAAACATTATTCATGCTCAGGCTCAAGCCAACCCAGTGAATCAAGCGAACCAAGCTCCTCCACCTGCAAGAGGAAGAGCTTTCAATATCAACGCTAATCAGGCTAGGGCCGACGGCAATGTGGTTAACGGTACGTTCCTTATAAATGGTAGATATGCATCTATGTTATTTGATACTGGTGCGGATAGAAGTTTTGTGTCTTTAGAATTTGAACCTATCTTAAACCAAAATCGGGATAAGCTCACGGAATCCATAACGGTAGAAGTTGCTGACGGGAAACCAGTTTCATTAAGTTCTATTATACGCAACTGTACACTCACCTTAAACGACCACGATTTCTCAGTCGACCTTATTCCTATGAAGCTCGGAAGTTTTGATATCATAATTGGTATGGACTGGCTCAGTCAACATCAGGCAGAACTTGTATGTCGCGAAAAATTTATACGTATTCCTCTTTCAAACGGTCAGACTCTTCGAATCTTTGGTGAAACCTCGTCAAAGGGGCTCAGCTTAATGTCTTGTCTTCAAGCCCAAAAATATATTCGCAAAAATTATGTCGCGTTTTTAGCTCATATCATCAAAAAGGGAACCATGGAGAAGAAACTTGAAGACATTCCTGTAGTAAAAGATTTCCCGCGAGTTTTTCCTGACGACATTTCAGGACTTCCTCCGGTTAGAGAAGTCGAATTCCGTATTGACCTTACACCTGGTGCTACACCAGTTGCAAAGTCTCCTTATAGGTTAGCCCCCTCTGAAATGCAAGAGCTAGCCAGTCAATTACAAGAGTTGACTGACAAGGGATTCATACGTCCTAGCTCATCGCCTTGGGGTGCACCTGTCCTTTTCGTAAAGAAGAAAGATGGATCGTTTCGTATGTGCATCGACTACAGAGAGCTCAACAAGTTAACAATCAAGAATCGCTATCCTTTACCTCGCATTGATGATCTTCTTGACCAACTTCAAGGTGCCAACTGCTTTTCAAAAATCGACCTTCGATCTGGCTATCATCAACTTAGAGTACATGAAGAAGACGTCCCAAAGACTGCTTTCCGAACTCGTTATGGCCATTATGAATTCATGGTCATGCCATTTGGTTTAACCAACGCTCCAGCTGCCTTCATGGACCTAATGAACAGAGTCTGTAAACCTTATCTTGATCGATTTGTTATAGTCTTCATCGACGACATTCTTATTTATTCAAAGTCTAAATCTGACCATGAGCGTCATCTTCGACTCATCCTTACACTTCTAGAGAATGAAAAGCTTTACGCCAAATTCTCCAAATGCGAATTTTGGTTAAAAGAGGTGCAATTCCTCGGACATGTAGTCAATGACAAGGGAATACATGTCGACCCCTCAAAGATCAAAGCGGTACAAGAATGGCAAGCTCCACGTACACCAACTGAAGTAAGATCTTTTCTTGGTTTGGCTGGTTATTATCGTCGATTCATCTCAAACTTCTCACGCATTGCTGTACCACTCACGGCTTTAACTCACAAGGGAAAACCTTTCATATGGGGACCCAAGCAGGAAGAAGCCTTCCAAACTCTTAAACAAAAACTTTGTGATGCACCAATCCTTACTCTTCCTGAAGGCTGTGATGATTTCGTGGTCTATTGCGACGCGTCAGGGCAAGGATTAGGCTGCGTTCTAATGCAAAGAGGAAAAGTTATAGCTTATGCTTCGAGACAACTCAAGACGCACGAGAAGAACTACACCACTCATGACCTAGAACTTGGAGCCGTTGTGTTCGCTCTTAAGATATGGAGGCATTATCTCTATGGTACTAAGTGTGAAATATACACTGACCACAAGAGTCTTCAACATATCTTCAATCAAAAGGAGTTAAACATGAGGCAACGAAGATGGGTCGAACTTCTAAATGATTACGACTGTGAAATTCGATACCACCCTGGCAAAGAAAATGTGGTGGCTGATGCACTTAGTCGAAAGGGTTATGCGAACTCCATTCGTCTTCTATGTTCGCAAATTATAACCGACATTAAAGATCAAATTCGAGAAGCCCAACATGTTTCAGTAACGGAAGATGATGTACGAAAGGAGATGTCCTGTGGAGCTGAACTTAAAATTGAAACTAAATCTGACGGTATTCTGTACTACCTAGATCGTATCTGGATTCCTAACCACAACAATCTTCGTGAAACTCTTATGAAGGAAGCTCACAAAACGCGATACTCTATACACCCAGGAGCCGATAAGATGTATCAAGACCTACGATATACCTATTGGTGGCCTGGAATGAAAAAGGATATTGCTGTTTTTGTTTCCAAGTGCCTTACATGTTCAAAGGTGAAAGCTGAACACCAAAGACCCTCAGGACTTCTGGTCCAACCTGAAATACCTATATGGAAGTGGGAAAATATAACCATGGATTTCATTACCGGGTTACCTCGCACTTCTGGTGGGTATGACACTATATGGGTAATTATAGACCGACTTACAAAATCAGCTCACTTTATTCCTATCCACGAAGATTTCAAGAACGAAAAGCTTGCTCGTATTTATATCAGCGAAATCGTAAGCCGACATGGGGTACCGTTAAGCATTATTTCTGATCGTGATGGTCGTTTCACTTCACGAACATGGCAAGCAGTACAAGCCGCTATGGGTACGCGATTAGATCTCAGTACCGCCTATCATCCTCAAACTGATGGTCAATCTGAACGCACCATCCAAACTCTTGAAGATATGCTTCGCGCATGTGTTATAGACTTCAAGGGAAATTGGGACGCTCATCTACCATTAGTAGAATTTTCGTACAACAACAGCTATCATTCAAGTATCGGCATGGCACCTTTTGAAGCCTTATATGGTCGTAAGTGCCGATCTCCTGTATGTTGGCACGAAATTGGGGAAGCTCAAATCACTGGTCCAGAATTGATCCAAGAAACCACAGACAAGATCCATCAAATCCGAAACAATCTTCTAGCGGCTCAGAGTCGTCAAAAGAGTTATGCAGATAAACGACGGAAGCCTTTAGAGTTTAACATTGGTGATCATGTACTTCTAAAAGTATCACCGTGGAAGGGAGTAGTTCGTTTTGGTCAAAAAGGCAAGCTAGCACCACGCTACGTAGGACCTTTCAAGATACTCGAAAGAGTCGGACCTGTAGCATACAAGCTTGATCTACCAGAAGAACTCAACAGGATTCATCCCACATTCCACGTGTCGAACTTGAAGAAGTGCCTCGCTGATGAAAACCTCCACATTCCTCTGGAAGATATTCAGATTGATGAATCTATGCATTTTAATGAAAGACCAGTAGAAATCATGGACTTCGGGGAGAAACGTCTACGACGAAGTCGCATTCCAATTGTTAGGGTACGCTGGGAGTCGAAACGGGGACCTGAGTTTACTTGGGAACGTGAAGACTCAATGCACGAAAAATACCCGCATCTTTTTCCTACTACTTCTACTACTGAAATTTCGGGAAGAAATTCCTAAAAGTAGGGGATACTGTAACATTTGTCAAAAACGGGTTTCCAAAACTCGCTCCGTTTTGTAATCGAATATCAAGTTATAAATGTCACGTTGTATATTTATGATTATTTTGATTTATAATGATACATAATTAATAAACAAACTAAACTATAAAAATTATATTTGATAAAAAGTTAAAACAAAATAAATAAAAATGAAATGTTGCTGCCGGGACTCGAACCCGGGTCAGCCAGAACTGAAATCCAAAGACTTAACACACACACACATCACCACTCTGCCACTCGTTGTTTTCTGTCAACTTAGGGAAACAAATAACTCTTATATACAAACCGAGTTTAAACCGGTTGCGCCAACTGAGAAACCGAAATCGGCAATTCAACTGTCTAATCGTTTGATTAATCGCACATTCAGGTTTATAACCGATGCACCGACGATTTTTAATCAATTCAGATGGAATGAACATCAATTTTCATCATCATCGGTTTTTATAACCGAAAATAATCAAAGTCTAAATTACTTCAATCAAAACCCTTCTCGCGACTCAGAGACATCAGACAAACCTTCCATTTTACTTTCGTCATACTTTCAGTCCATCAGGACGCTTAAATCAACTCGCCGAAAATTTCTGCAAGGTCGCCGGAAAACCGGGACTCCCATCCACACGGTAATTCCTTCGACTCTTTCTGTTTCAATCATGTGATTAATCGGTCACTAACACAACTCCACCATCAGAATCAATCCTAGTCAACGTTTGTCGAAAATCCTACCTTCGCCGGAAAACTTCTGAAACTTCCGGAAACACACCGAGAACTGGTATGACCTTTCAAACTTCTGTCAAACTTTGATTAAGTGCCTCAATTTCACAAATAATCGAATAAAACAGTTAATTAATTTTAACAGCCAGAGTTCACTTCCAGAACCGACGGACCTCTGCCGGAATTCTGTGAACAACACTAATTGGTACGTCTTTTTCCCCAAACTCTCTCCATTTTTACCTTTAAATTACTTATAATGTTTGAAAATCGAATATGACATGAATCAGTCAAAAACAGTTGAACTTGGTTTTTCTGGGTAAAATTAACGAAGAAGACGAAGACGCAGTTTAACATAAGACTAATAAAAATCGATATAATGAACGGGTTAGACACACAGTCCAGCGGTGGACTGTGTGCAAATAATACGCACACGTCACGAGTTCGATCCCTGATACACGCACTCCCTATGTAATAAAATGCCTTTTTGTTTAAAACTGAACCGGGTTAACTCCGTTAGTTGTTAAGTATAATAAAAACCGAGATATTAACCAGGTTAGACACACAGTCCAGCGGTGGACTGTGTGCAACACTAAGTCGCACGTCACGCGTTCGAAACCTGTTACTGGCACCGGTTGAACGAATTAAAATGTTTTTGAAATTAAAAGAATTTTGGTTAAATCGAATTAGTATATAAATATAATTAAAAACAAGATTATTTCGGGTTAGACACGTAGCTCAGTTGGTAGAGCTGTGTGCACGCGTACGGGAGGTCTCGGGTTCGAGTCTCACCCAGCGCATACTTACACACTGACCGAACCGGTCAACAGGTCAACAAGTCAACGGTCAACGCAAAATAAACAATTTTTTTTATATTTTTATTTATTTAATTTAATTTAAAAATCAATTAAAAATACTTAAAAATAACATTTTCAAAGATAGAAAACAGCCTTAAACTCACAAAAATATATCTAAAAATTCCATTAAAATCCTTAATAAAATCCACTCATTTACTGTATTTTTCCGTTATTATTTAGGTTAGTTATTTCTCGTTGTTCCGCTCATCCAATTCGTGCGCATCTCACCATCTCCAATCCAACGCACCCAATGTGAGTGAATCTTACAAATTCCCCGTTTTAATCACGTTTTGGGGTGTATCATGTGTCTTGCTATATATTATATTTAAATCATTGTGCATACATCGTATCATGAACATGTGTATTCAGTTTGTTTCAACTGTTGTGTGGTTATCGTTAGATGCAATTTATTATTTTCAGTACATGCAATTTCATAGGCCGCCGCTCCCCATTACATTATGAGCGTTGAGCATGTTCCCCATTACATTATGAGCGTGAACCTGGCGTGCCCACATACGATCGGCTCCGTTTGATTGAGCCTTGATCGCACAGACATTTTCATTTTCAGTACATGCAATACGATCGGCTCCGTTTGATTGAGCCTTGATCGCACAGTTTCATTCATGTTATTTATCGTATGATGTTGGTATGTTAATGTATGCTATCATGTGTTATTGTACGTTATAGTTGTGATTGCTATTGCTACTGCTTGGTTATTTACATTTGCTCATTTATGATTATGCACAATTTTTCATTGATAAACTAACAAGAAAATCAATAACAAATGTTTATCTAACAAGGTTCACTTGCCAACTTATGTTGACCCAAAAACCCCCATTTTTACACATGATACAGGTGAACCAGCAGCAGCCAGAAACACATAGGATTGGACTAGAAGAATAAAATGATTTAGAGTTTGGGATTGTTATGTTTGGTTTATTTTCTTTGTATTGTATGGACATGTTTGGATATTTGGAAATGTAACTTTGACTTTAATAAATATGAAACATATTAGTAAATATCATGAGCTTTGGTGATAACCCAATTATGCCCCGACTCTTATTCCGCTGCGGGTCGGGGTGTGACAATCATGGTTTGAACATGTGTTCCCACACTTAACTAGAAGTGAACCGAGTTATTCTAGACCGGTCGAGGAAAATGTTCCTGAAGTTGAATACAACGAACCTCTTGAAAAATCTAAGACTGGGGAAGTTGAAATCAGGAGAAGTAAAAGGCAAAGGACGGAAAAATCCTTTGGGCCTGAGTGTCTTACCTACATGGTAGAAGACGAACCTCAAACGTACCAACAAGCGGTACATTCCTCTGAAGGACCTTAGTGGAGGGAGGCCATCAAAAGTGAGATAGACTCGATCTTACAAAACCATACTTGGGAACTAGTGGATCTTCCTCAAGGATGCAAACCACTAGGATATCGATGGATCTTCAAGAAGAAGATGAAGCCTGATGGAACCATCGATAAGTACAAAACAAGGTTGGTGATCAAAGGATATAAACAACAAGAAGGTTTAGATTACTTTGATACATATTTTCCAGTCACATTAATAACATCCATCAGGTTGGTGCTTGCCATTGCCGCCATTAGAAATTTGGAAGTTCACCAAATGGATGTGAAAACAGCTTTCCTGAATGGAAATCTAGAGAAAGAAATTTACATGGAGCAACCCGAAGGCTTCACAGCCATTGGGCAAGAAAAGAAAGTGTGTAAACTTGTAAAATCGTTATATAGATTGAAACAAGCTCCAAAAAATGGCACCAAAAATTTGATCATGTTATGCTTGATGTTGGGTTCAAAATCAATGAATGTGACAAATGTATATATGTGAAGGACACATCTGATGGATACGTCATTTTGTGTCTATATGTAGATGATATGCTCATTGCTGGAAGTGATGACAAAATCATAAAATCTACAAAGAACATACTAAAAGCAAGATTTGACATGAAAGACAAGGGTCTTGCGGATGTAATTATGGGAGTTAAAATCACACGAACCCTAAGTGGACTTGTTTTAGGTCAATCCCACTATGTGGACAAATTCTTGAGAAGTTTAATGCAAATGACTCCAACATAGCTAGGACTCCACTTGACACGAGTCAACATCTAGCCAAAAATAGAGGTGAACCTGTAAACCAGTTGGAGTACTCAAGAATTATTGGTAGCTTGATGTATCTTATGAGTTGTACTAGACCAGACATAGCATATGTTGTGAGCAAACTAAGTAGATACACGAGCAATCCAAATTCAATGCATTGGAACGATATTACTCGATTGCTTTGATACTTAAGATACACTCGAGAATACGGGTTGCATCATAATAGATATCCAGCGGTCATAGAAGGACACTGCGATGCAAATTGGATATCTGACACGAATGATTCCAGAGCAACAATTGGGTATGTATTTACACCTGGAGGTGCTGCTATATCGTGGAAATCGTCGAAACAAACGGTAATCGCTAGATCCACGATGGAATCGGAGCTCATCGCTTTAGATAAAGCAGGTGAAGAAGCAGAATGGATGCGTCAATTTGTTGAGGATATACCAAGATGGCCTAAGCCGGCAACGGCCATTTGTATACATTGTGATAGCCAATCGGCAATTGGCAAAGCTCGTAGCACAATGTATAATGGTAGAAGCAGACATATCAGACGTAAACATAATACGATACGACAACTAATCCCTACAGGAATTATCACTGTTGACTACGTGAGGTCAAAGGATAATATAGCGGATCCGCTAACAAAAGGCCTAAGTAGAGAGTTAGTTCAGAAGTCGTCCATGGGAATGGGACTTAAGCCCTTGAAAAATGAATTTCATATGATGGAAACCTAACCCTTTATATGTAACGCCCCGCGTTTCTATACTTTCTATATTTGGAAACTTTGTATCATACTTCTATTTTCTGTAATCGTTGTATCTTGTATTCGTCTTTTGTTGTAAACGTTGTAAACCGAGACTTGGATCGTAATGAGAAACTCGTATTTTATTCATGTTGTGTTAATCATAATCTTGTTACACTTATACTTGTTCATACTTTAAACATGTAAACGTGTTCGTGGTACTCTCAATCGTAAATGTGTGATAACTTGCAAACATGATGCGTAATCGAGACTCAAGCGTGAAACTCGTAATCGTTAAATTAAATTCGTTACGAAAATATAATTACCTATTCATTTATTAAGTTAATTAATTAAATTAATTAATTAATTTATTTATTTTAAAAAATAAAATAAAAAATAATAATTAAAATGTTATTTAGTTTATATATATATATATATATATATTAACATTTAGTTTTTAGATGTTAATATATACCCTTTTTTAATAAGTCCAAGGTTTAAAGTGTAATTCTTGGATTCTCAAACTACAGGGGCTATTCTTGTCATTTATGAAACCTGATTTAATGATTTTTAAATGAAAAAAATAAATCAACAAAACCGGATCCGCGAGACTCGAACCCGGGACCTCCGGTTCAACATAACCGCGCCTTAACCACTCCACCACACAACAAATTCTGAAGGAAACCCGGACAATAAGGGTTTTAACCTTTGTTTCCGACCGAGCTGAGCGCGACCAAAGGGCGGATAGCAGCCCTTTTGGGCGGGTTTTTTTTTGTATTTTTTTGTGTTTTTGAGCCTTTAATACTCACTTAAACCCCACCCTAACTAACTCTAAACCTTACCCTATAAAACCCACCTCTAATCCAAGCACTTTTACACTTTAATCTCCCTCAAATCTCTCTCAAAACCTTCCAAATCAGCTGCAAAATTACAAGTTCGAGCAGAATTACTCATCTTCACTAAAGTGAGTGTAACTCACTCATTTCTTAACGAAATCACTCCATTCTTTTTCCTACTTGCTTGGATAAACTTTGGGTTGAATTCCTAGGGTTCTCCATGGAGAATCCAGACCTGGAAATGCCCCAAAATGTCCACAAACTATCTGTTTTATCTAAACTTTTATCAAACTTGTGTTTTAACTTCAACAAACTTGTGTTCTTGTGCTTACAATCAAGCTTATGATAGTAAAGCCTAACCAAGCTTGTTAACATGAACTCAGGGCTGTTTTAACACCCTAAACTTTCTGTTTTTGAAGAGCATTAAGCTCACAAGTGATGTAAGCTATTATGCTTGTTCATGTGTGTCACAAGGAAGCTTGGGCTATCCTAACTTGAGACCACACATCACTTGATTATTTTCATCAAGATCCCAAACTAGTTTGCTAGATCTAAAGTGTCTCAACCCCACAAAGCCGTTGACGATTGTCCTCGTGTGCTCGTCGGGTTGTTGAATACTTGGCTACTTGGTATCTAGATGACACCTTATCATTCTCATCTTTACATTCTTGTATAGTATATAGTTCTTGTACCCTCCTTGTTACCAATGGTAACTTGTGTAGTGGTGAACATAATCCGAGGTTCAAAGTGGATGGTTTAACCTCCCACCTCATACTTGACATACATGACACTAGAGGTTACAAAGTGGATGGTTCATCCTCCCACCTCCTACATGATTATAATGATAGATATATATATATAACTATATTATAATTCTAAAACCGAAACCTTGATAATGAACTTATAATCACCTATCAAGTTATTAAGTTTAACACTAAAGTATGTAATTCCTTGTCACGATTCTAATAGGTCCCGAGCCTATGAAATCACATCCAACTCGTAAGAGTTACTATAGTGTCAAGAACGAGTGTTACATCTTAGTGAATACTTTCGTATCATAATACTTTATCAAACTTATTTTTAATCATGCTCGAATACTCCTAATCTCCCGTTGAAACTCTATACTCATACGCCTCGTTTCCTCTTGTAGGATAATTCGGCGTCATCCTCGAACCAACGTCTTCACGGATTGTCAAGTGTAGAAAAGACTTAGAAAAACCGTGAGTACACTTGACCCACTTTTGTTTATAACACTTTTCGGGTGTAACATGTTTTCATATACAAAATCACGAACACTTAAACTTTATGAAACACACAAACGATCCCATATACATGAAAACTTGGATCTTATACTTGATGCTTGTCTTGGATATTCGTTATGCTATGCTTTAGTCATTAACTATTTTTAGCCTTTGTTTGACATGCTTAGCGCTATAGAAATTCACGCATCCACCTCCATCGTGTTATCCGTGAGGTCATGTTAAAACATTGTGATTGCGTTAAGGGTTTGATTATTAGTATTGCATGCCTTGATATTGCTCTTGTATAGATTTGGTTGCCATGAGGATTGTTTAAACTTATTCGTATACGTATGTTATGCCTAAACTTGTGTATTCGCCTTTGCTTTCGCATTGACATTATTTTAAAACATGTTACAGGTTGAAGGAGATGATGCTATGAAAACAATATAGCAAGGACTAGATACACACAAATTAGACGTTAGGTTTAATGTCGATGTATCAATTTTGTTATGACTTTGCAAATGTTATGTTGTTTCTTTGTTTTGTTACATTGATGTATTTGACAATTCTTATGAAATGAAATATGGTTTAATTAATTATTGTCACTTATTAATGTTGTGAGCAATGAGCAATCTCGTTTTCGTCTCATCCTGATGTTTCCGCCATCGGTTGGGGTGTGACATAATAGACTGGAGATCCCAAGAATTAAGTTCAATAGGAAAACCTAATTGTATGAATTGGTAAGTCACTGTGGGGGAAGGGTTAACCCCACACATATAAAGGGAGTTTATTATAAAGTTTAATAAACCTCCTAGTCCATTCCTAATGTATGAGGCTGAGCCTATGGCTTTTAATGATTCGACTAAGGTATCCATACCTAGTGGGTCACCTATGTGAGAGAGAAGTGGGGTCGCTTCGAAGGGTATTGTTGGGGCACAATACTTAATAGCTCTCGCAGAACCAGGCATCATGTTCATGACCATAACGAACATATCTATGAGGACTTGACGTTGTCAGGGAGAGTCTTGTATGAAATGTATTGTCGTCTACATAAACGGCAGACGAGTTCAAAGACATCAATGTCTACTCAGAGCTAGTGGGCTAAGTGCATTTCATGAGCGAAGGTTCAAAGGGTAACACCTACCTATCGTATGCAAAACTCAACTTCTGAAATTTAATTGGAATGATGTTGTTTGAGATCGACCTCCATTCATGTGGGGGATTGTTGGATTTTTGAACGTGTGTGAATGAAGTCTAAAACATTGTCCCACATAGGTGTGGGAATAAAATAGATGTTAGTGTATAGGGTAATGTTTTACCTAACTAACATAACTATATGCTATGTTTTACCAAAACCCCTATGCGGGCGCGCAGGGGGGGCTGCAAATCTTGAGCCGAATTTAGTTGAACTCGTGTACGCCCGCATGTCCTGCAGACACGAATGCCGTTCCGAAAACTCAGGCTCACGCGGGGTGGTTTTTGCACCCGTAACCGATTCTGTTGATTGAGTTTTTGAAAAACTGATTTGACATTGATGATCATTATGTCAAGAACTGAAGCTTATTATGTTCTAATGATCATTTAAGTCAGTCTTTTTGTTTTGAAACAACTTTGAAGGTCATTATTAACAGTCTAGAAACTGATAATTAATAACCATTATGAGGTTATTAAAACGCTGCAATGATGACCCAAAATTGGTTATGGTTCTACCTGTATAAATACAGACCAAAGCTATTCAGTTTAGACACCCCAGAACACACAGTTCTCTTCTTCCTATCTAGTTCTCTCTCTGCAATATCTCCGATTGTTTTTTCAGACAATTGTTCAAGTCCGGCAGTGCGCTGTTACTGCTTCAGACAGGCATACCCTGGGAACAAACGACGAATCTGTTTTAGAGAATTGTGTCAAACACAAACCCGGTTCATTATTTCTTGTTTCTGTTTCAATATTTCTTTTACATTATTAGCAGATTTTCTAACTAAGAAATTGGCACCAATAAAACTTGGCACGACAGCAATACTAAAAATTTACAATCTCTAAATATAATAGGTGTATCTAGGCATATTCTAGCATGTGTGCACATTTAGACAAACAAGAAAGCAATAGTTAAGTGTTATGAGAAATTCAACATGAATAAACCAACATTAAAGTATTATGAGAATAATTTGGCACCAATAAAGCATAGCGTGACAACAAAACTGAAAATTTACAATCTCGAAATACAATATATGTGTTAGGCATATTCTAGAGTGTGTGCACAATTAGACAAAATGAAAAAACAATAATTAAATATTATGAGAAATTCAACATGATTATACCAATAATGGAGTATTATGAGAATTTCAACATGATTATTCCAATAGTGATATGTATGTGACTGAAACAAAATTCTATCAAGCATCTCCTAAGATATGTTCCAGTATTATCCTAAGATATGTTAATATTGATTATGAAATTAATTAACAAATCATGTATAAATTATCTTACGGCCTATATTTTTTTTAACTATATACAATATCTAACTTATTTAACTATATGCAAAATCTTTTTATCTATTATTTTACAGTTTACGTATAGTTACTTAACATAATAAATGGGAACAAAATAAAACTTATTATGCATTATTAAACTCTTACATATTAAATTAACTTATTTAATTTATAACAATCATTACATAATAATTAAATGCACAAATCATTACAGTGACGAACTGAGGCTACTAAGTGTGGGTGATGGGCCTCTTTGGAGGATGACCCGCCATGTCAGCGCCACGTAGGATAGGTGTGAGGATGGGCCTAAAGGGGATGAACCTAGGAAATGAAAGATGGGGCTATGTATGTATGTATGTATGTATGTATGTATTTATGTGTGTATGTGTATGTATGTATAGGTGTGTGTGAGAAGAAGAGCCGCGTCGAGGATGTCTCAAGGTTGCCGCGGAAGACGACGCCAGACCCAGGGGAAATGGTGTTGGGGACGTTGCCCGGCCTGGACGACCCCACACCGAATAGCCTGAGTGATGAATTGATCGAAATTATAATTTAGAATAACATGTTAAATGCACAAACCTTGGATCTTGTGATCATTATTAAAGAATTACGCAATCCACAATTATTTTTGATGTTAACATTGTAAATAATTCCTTGATTTACTCCACATCTGTCCCCAGCTGCTGCAGGCACCTTGAATATTCTATTATTCTTGTTCGTTAAGAATTTGTATTTTCTCTTCTAAGTTCCAACTTTTTTTGACATTATAAACTAAATTATTGTAATAGTGTAATTTCAACTATTTACATATATTTTGATTTTGTTACTCATCGTTAGTCAGCAATATTTATTGAATTTTTTTTAGATTTCGGCTTAGTAATAAAAATGAAATGTTTTTTCTTTATTTTGTTATGGGAAATAAATCAAATAATAGTCAAGGGTTAAAATATTAAAATATGATCTATGTACTTTGTAGATATTGCATCATAATTGTTACGTAATTATTAAACGTTGAGAATCAATGACGAAAAATCTACAAAACAAAAAGATCAACCAAGTAATTAACTTCATTTATGTTGTATAAACGGAGAGTTATACTTGTCAACTATAAGAAAAGATCAATGTATGAAGATGGGTCGAATTCATTAACTTTATGTTGTATAAACGGAGAGTTATACTTGTCAACTATAAGAAAAGATCAATGTATGAAGATGGGTCGAATTCATTAACTGAAGATGTTAATTTTGAATTCAGAAGATAATTATTAAACGGGTTATAGATAATTCTTGGTGAATTTTTTATTAAGTTTTATATATTTTAGTTAGGGATAATTGTTGATTTATTAGATAGGTTTATCTAGATAGTTATTTTATTAATTAAATGAAATTTTAGTTAGGTTAGGATTAGAATGAGTTTAGTATGTGTAGAAGATTAAGGCTATATTATAATTGGTATGCTTTGATTAATAATAAAAGAGTCGAACAAGTTGTTTAATCTTGTGTTTTTTTGTCGATTAAGAGTCTGCTAGTCAACGTGATATGTATGCAAATTAGTGAAATCGGTTGTCGAATTGATGTGGATAAAAAGAAGGTGATTGTTTATGATTAGACAATTTCATTCAACAAAAGGTTCAAGTCGATGATTCTTCGACTTTTTAAAAAGTTGGCACATGAAGCTATAGCAATTTATGAGACGAGCCGAATCTAGCGGATTTTTCTCATGCTTGGCTTATTTATAAATCGAATTGAGCGTAGCGGCTCATTTAAAACCGAGCCTCAAGCGAGCATTTTTCGACCAATAAATATTCCGAGCGAGCGTCGAGCGAAATTCGAATGATTTGGACAACCGTGTCGCCGATCTAAATTTGCTGAGAGAGAGATAGTGACAATATCTGGTCTCAAGTTTTTATGTCTTTAAAAACATATGCATTTCATGGCATAATATTTTTCTTATGAATTACAATGTTGTGACTGACGAGACGATGATCATATTGCACGAACAATTACGTTGAGAGTAGGAGACGCTCGACTTAGGGTAACGACATGAAACATTGAGGCGATGAGCAGCTGTCATTTATCGGTTTTGGCTTTAACTTTTAGATTTGATATTAATCTTTTTATTCAACCCTTACAAGGAACGTTACCGCCTCAAACAAAAATTTAAACTCTTACTCCTTTCTAAGTATGTAACTGTCAAACTAAACACCATCCTTATTTAGACAAATATGTCACTACTTAAATTTCGGACGAAATTTCTAAAAAGTAGGGGATACTGTAACATCCGTCAAAAACCGGATTTACCAAACCCGCTTCGTTTATTAACCGAACAACCAGTCAAAAAATTTCGTTGCGTATTTAATGCTCAAATTAATTTTAAACGATACATAATTAATAAGTATATTAGAATATAAAATTTATATTTAAAAATGTGTTAAAAATAGTGAAATAAAAATAAAACGCTGAAGCCGGGTTTCGAACCCGGGCCAGCCGAGAATCTTCAAAGCCTTAACTCCAATCCATCCAACCACTCCGCCACTTGTGTTCTTTAGTAATGTATCAAAACAATTAATTCAAATATCACAATCTCGATTTCAAATCGACGCGCCCAATTTGTAGTCGTCGGAAATCCTGACGATTTCGCCTTTCTCTGTCGGTTTCTTGTGTCTTAACACGAATAATAACTATTGCATCGGTTATAACCGATGTCCAGTCCGCGACATCAGTCATAACCGCCGGAGAAATTATTGACCATGAATCGAGACTGAAATCAGACCCCATGCATCTCGATTCTTCCCTATAAATTCACCCACAAGCCTCTGTTAACCTTTTCGCTCACAATCACACAAATTCTCGACGTAATTTCACGCGCCGGAAAATCTCTGCAAGTCGCTGGAAAACCGAGATTTCATCTACACGGTAAATACCTCGACTCTTTCCGTTTCAATCCGTTGTTAGACTGTTACTAACTTCAATCCAACCATCATAATCAATTCCAGACGACGTAGCCGGAATATTCAGCTCTCGCCGGAAAACCTCTGAAATTTCTGATCTTACGATGGGAATCGGTATAATCATCCAAACTTCTGTAAATCCTTGTTTAAGTACCTCAATATCATAACTAATCGAACAGAACTGTTAATTGATTCTAACAGCCGAAGTTCACAAACAGAGCCGACGAGTCTTCGCCGGAGTTCTGTGAAAGACGCTGATCGGTATATCCTTTCCCCCAAACTCTCTCCATTCATTACCTTTCAATTACTTATAAGCTTGTTAATCGAATTAGACATAAATCAGTTAAATTATCATAATCAGTAATCTTAAGCGAAGAAGACGAAGTTCAGATATATTATAAGATTAATTAAAATTGGTATATTGAAGGGTTAGACACACAGTCCAGCGGTGGACTGTGTGCAAACAAATACATACACGTCCCGAGTTCGATTCTTGACACACGCACCTTCGCAGTAATAAAATGTCCTTTTTTTTAAAAACTGGACCGTGTTAACTCCGTAAGATGTTAAGTATAATAAAAACCAGAATAATTACCAAGTTAGACACACAGTCCAGCGGTGGACTGTGTGCCAAACTAAACCACAGGTCCCGGGTTCGAGACCTGTGGCGAGTACCGAGTGATGCAATTAAATCGTTCTTAAAATAAGTGATTTTCGGATTGATTTAATTAGTATATAAATGTAATTAAAAACATAAATATTTCGGGTTAGACACGTAGTCAGTTGGTAGAGCTGCGTGCACGCGTACGGGAGGTCACGGGTTCGAGTCTCACCCAGCGCACACATATAACCGACCGAACCGGTCAACGGTCAACAAGTCAATGGTCAACATCAAAAATCAACATTTTTTTTATTATTTTTATTTATTTATTTAAATTAAAAATACTTAAAAATAACATTTTTAAAGTTAGAAAATAGCCTTAAACTCACAAAAATATATCCAATAATCCTACTAAAATTGATTAATAAAATCCGCTTATTTACCGAACCATTATGTTATTATCTAGGTTAGTTTCACTCGTGGTTAAATCCAACTTCGTGCGCATTCAACATCATCAACCGAACGCACCCAATGTGAGTGAATCTTACAACTCCCCTTTTTAATTACACGTTTTGGGGTGTATCATGTGTCACTAAAACTAATTCGTTTATTCAAACTCGTGCCATACCATATTATGATTTAAACTTAGAATGTAAATATTGTTTGTAGTTATGTATTACATATTGTCAAGTTGTATGCAAATTATTTGTTAGGCCCATAGTTCCTCGTGGGAGACGAGTTGAACAACGCGTGCCTTAAAACTCATTCATTAGGCCCATCAGTTCGTAGAACAACGCGTGCCTCAAAACTCATTCATTAGGCCCATCAGTTCCTCGTGGGAGACGAGTTGAGCAACGCGTGCCTCAAAACAATCTATTATTGTATGTGTGTGCATTATTTAATATTAAGTGATTTGTGAATAAGTTTACATCTATATTTACTCATATGTGGTTATGCGCTTTATTTATAATCAATTCAATAAACTTGTTTAAATGTTTTTCATAGGATTCACTCGCCAACTTTTTGTTGATCCAAAAACCATTTTTACACATGATACAGGTGAACAGGATGAAGCAAGGAAAACATAGGAAATGCCTTAGAAGAAAATAATGACGTCTAGAAAGTTTTATAGAACATGTTGTAATTATGATTGTATGATTCCCTTTAAATTGTAATAATAAATATGAAACGTTGTAATAAATGTCATGAGCTTTGATGAAAACCCAATCATGCCCCGATCACCTTTTCCGCTGCGGGTCGGGGTGTGACACAACCGATGTGTGATATCACAATCTACCCCCTTAAGGGGTCCAGCGTCCTTGCGGGGCCTGGTGTCACACCCCGACCCGCAGCGGAATAAGAGTCGGGGCATAATTGGGTTATCACCAAAGCTCATGATGTTTACTAAAATGTTTCATATTTATTAAATTCAAATTACAACTTAAATATCCATATCAAAATTCATACAATTACAAGGAAATGAAACTATGTAAATAATCCAAAGCTTAAACTGATTTATTCTTCTAGGCCTTCCTATGTGTTTCTTGCCTCAGCTGGATCACATGTATCATGTGTAAAACGGGGGATATTTTGGGTCAACAAAAATTGGCGAGTGAACCTTGATAAAACATTGTTATTAATTTCTTGTTTTATTTAATATGGAAAATTTGTGCAATAATCACATGTGAGCAAACCTATATAAGTAAACAAACACAAACCACTTTGAATGAGTATATGATATGAATGATGATGAATGTGAGATCAAGGCTCAATCAAACGGAGCCGATCTTATGAGGCACCTGATGCTCAACTCGTCTCCCACGGGGAACTGATGGGCCTAATGAAATGCGTGCACTGAAAATGATAAATCCAAACTACATATAATCTACACAACAATTGATACACATTTGATCACGGATTTGATGGATGCACAAGTGTTTAAATATAATAAAGAATTAAACGACACATGATACACCCCGAAACATGACTAAAACGGGGAATTGATAGAGATTCACTCACATTGGGTGCGTTCTTTGATGACGTTGGATGCGCACGAAATTTAGGATTTGATCGACGAGAGAAAAACTAACCTAAAATAATAACGAAATGATTCGGTAAATAAATGGATTTTATTTGGGATTAATATTTTTATTTATTACTCTTAATGGAATTTTTAGGTTTATCTTTGTGAGTTTAAGGTAAATTTTCTAACTTTAAAAATCTTATTTTTTAAGTATTTTTAAATGATTTTTCAATTAAATAAATAAAAAGGAAAATAAAAAAATGTTGACTTTTGACCGTTGACCGTTGACCGGTCGGACTGTGTTTAATTATGCGCTGAGTGAGGTTCGAACTCGTGACCTCTCGTATACGTGCACGCAGCTCTACCAACTGAGCTACGTGTCTAACCCGAAATATTATCTGTTTTAATTATATATATATACTAATTAACTTTAACCTTATTTATTTTTATTAAAAAGTTTCATAAATTGCCAACCCGGTTTAGGTATCCAGAGTCGAACTCGCGCTCTTCAGTTTACGTGCACACAGCCCAACCAGTTGGGTGTGTGTCTAACCTGTTTATATACTGAATTATATTATATTTATATACATGTTGAAGGATGATCTGAATAGGTTTTAAAAAGGATTGGTTTTATTTATGAAAGTCGGTAACATGTGCGATTCGAACTCAGGACGTGCGTGTTATGTTGCACACAGTCCACCGCTGGACTGTGTGTCTAACCCAGTTAAATATCCGGTTTTAATTAAACTAATACATATTTCTCAACTTCTTCTTCTTCGATTAACAATACAGAACAGTGATATCCGATTGTTCTGTTTAATTGATCTTAACTTATACTTGATTGAAATGAAAAGAGAAATTAAATGACATGGTATACCAGAACGGCGAGTTTGCTTCATGTTTTCCGGCAAGGTCTCGTCGGCTCCGATCCGCGGATTCTGGCCGAGGGAAATTGTTTGACAGTTTTAATTACTGTGTTGAGTAATTAGGTTACTAATCAAGAGATAGCAAGAAAAGTTTAGATGATTGTACCGTCTGAAGACAATCGCGGTTTTCCATTCAGCGATTCCGGCGAAATTGAAATTTCCAGCGACGTGCTCTGGAAGGAAAAGCTTCGAAAGAGAGTGCGATTTTGAGCGAAAAGGTTACCAGAGGTTTGGGTGGGTATTTATAAGGAAGAACAGGGTGTATTTGGTTCGAATTTGAGTCTTGATTCGTGGTCAAACCGGCGGTTATGACTGAAATTGAGGGTTAGACATCGATTATAACCGATGTCGAAATTAGTTCACGCGTTTCAGTCAAAGGAAACGGTCATAATTCGCGATAATCTCGGCTTTTCCGGCGACTGCGAATTTGGGCGCGCTGATTACTGGTTTGACTTTCAGTTTTATTATAAATGTTATTTGTTTTAATGTTTATCACAAAAGCTGTGCACGGTGGAGCGGTGTGTTGTGTGTTTTGGCTTGTGGGTGACCCGGGTTCGAAACCCGGCGTCTACATTTATTTTTTTATTCATTATTTATTAGTAATTTTAAATTATGGTTTTTAAATTCTAATATATTTATTAATTAAGTATCGTTTAAAATTAATATCAACTATAAATACGCAACGAAATTTATAACTGGATATTTGATTGATAAACGAAGCGGGTTTTGAAAACCCGTTTTTCGACGGATGTTACACCTGGCACCACCGGTCCGGCCCTGGCTCTGATACTAATCTGTCACACCCTTAAATGTCCACATGTGGGGTTTTATCGCGAGGCGTGTGACCAACCGCATCTAGCCACTAATCATGTTGAACCACTCATTTAAAATAATAAAAGCACCACTATCAACATGATTAGCGATAAGGTTTTAATTTGTTTAAAAGACAGTTTGTGTTGCAGCGGAAAACAAAGTTAAAAACCAACAAGAACTTGAAACTGCAAGTTAGATAAATGTTCAAAACAATGCGTTTAAATGAACCACCCACTCCGGCCGATTGAAATGCCCGTCCTAAGCTGTACCTACTGACCTGCAAAGCATGCAACTACGTGTCAACAATAAAGTTGGTGAATTCACAAAATTTGAGTTTAGTAAAAGTAAAGTTCACAACGTTTTGATTTAAGTATGACGGTAGCTAACCCTCATCATATGACTAAGCTTTGTACCGAATCCTAACGTTTCGTTTGTGCCCTCAATAATGTCTATCAACATTAAAGCAAAAGTGAAGGTTAGAAGTTCACGCCCGGCCTCCAGCAGGTGTGAGGTTTGTCAAACCTAATAGCGCTATCAACTAATACCCCGCGTATGCCCACCCGGCAATCTAATTGGTAAAATATAAGGACTTTCATAATAGAGTTTTCGTTTAGTCTAAGTGTACTATCCACCTCCAGTGGATAGCATGTTTCAGTGGTCCACACAAGGAACGCACGCGTAGCCCAAACCCTGGATATCGTAAAAGGTGTTGTCCCAAACCAGGGACGCATGCTTGTAGAAAGATTATGAACTCATCTTAGTTTGCTCGGTAGTAAACTTGAAAGGTAATCATGAATGTCAACTTTGTCCTGATATGTTTATCATTTCAATTAGTTCAATTTATGACTTCCTAAACATGGTCTAACACATAATCACCGAATCACGTTGTCATACAAATTACACGTTTAGGTAAGTTAGAGTAGGTTATCGTCTAATTTCATATAATGCATTCATAGACATCCGTTAACGTTTCTAATAACATAAAACACGTTGTTGCAACATATAAGCATATTTAAAACGTTCACAACTACTTTCAGTTCATTGCAGGTTCATTTCAGTTTCTAGGCAGTTTTTCAGAATTTATTTAAAATACTAAACGAACTCATAAAATTATGATATTTTAATAAAAACGTGTCATTTGGTCCTCGAATACTCGTGTATTTTTCTTATAACATGAATCTTTACAGAAAAATCACTAAAAATCATTCTCTACACCTAGGTCTGATCTACAACTTTCTGATGACAGTTTACGCCAAAAATCATTTAAAAATCCTCGTTTATTCTTTTTACAAAAGTTGGATATTTTGATGACCTCTTAGAACTTCCTACAGTAAAAGTTTGAGATCATAAATCAATTCCTACATTAGGTTATGACATTCGTAATGGGCTGCAAATGCTGATAAAAAACGCAGCCTGAACCTTTGACACGAAATAAATCATTTAAAATACCAAGCGACATCGAACAAATGCGATTCTAGTTGTATTTGAAAGGTATTTCCTGAAAGTTCATCATGAACTCAATAAAAAATGGATTTCGTTAAGTTTTGACCTTGTTACAGCCAACAAAACTCGGCTGTAAAGATTTGGACAGAATCTGTTTACTTTCAGCTCTTCCCAAAAACGTGTTTATGATCTTGTTTACCTCAAATCCGACCCGTACATCATGCATAATCCTAAATACATCAGATTAAATAACCAAGTATCATCAATATCAAGTTATAATCAAAACCCTAATATTTAACTCATGAGAAACATCAAAATTGATCAAGAAAACTTACTTGTAAGCGTTAAATGGTATTGAAATCGATCAAACAAGCCACCTCTTGAAAGATCCAAGTAACAAATCAAAGTGAAATGGTGTTTTAAAGGCAAAATTTCGAAATATGGTGGAGGTGGGGCTGGCATATGTATTTTGGGGATTTAGAGTTAGTTTATGTATTTTTTTTAACTAACTAAAACCCATGGGTGAGCCTTTTGGTGGGATTTTGTAACTTTTGGTTGCCCTTCCTAGCTAACACAAGCCCGCTAAACTATTTTTACTAATTTTTAATAGCTCAAGTCTATAAAAATAAAACCCACTAGTTTGTTTATAAATATAAATATTTTTATAACGCTAGATCACACAAAAACGCACATTGTTCACAATTATGAGAAACAACTAACAAGTAGTCCATGTAATCAAATAGCTTATAATTCCACTCAATTATGTTATTATTTCTATGTTTGCAATACTGTATCCATGTTTCACCAACGTTCGGGGTCAGACTTATGTGCAGTTTGTTAATTCGGTTAATTCGCCGAATTATTGTTGCGTTAGTGTTCGTATACGAACTGACACACTTAACCAACCAATATGAAGTGAAATGCTATAAAGATGGTATTTTCCAACAAAGCCAGTTGCACCAGTAACCAAAACAGAGTACCCTGTTTTTGATTAGATCTTTGATGATGATTTGACCCGTTTTTCCCATCTAGGTTCGCCGCAAGATTTGATTTTTAAGGATTTATGAGAAAGATCTGTTGATAGTGTTGATGAATTACAGAAGAAAACAAAGATTAATCCATAGAAAACAAAACTCCAAAATGTGACATTTGCTAGATGTGAATAATGCCATCTTAATCTATAATAATAATTTGATTTTTCCATCTTGAATTTCCTAGGTTTTGATGGGATATTATCATCTAGATAAGTTGACTTCATGATTTTCAAGAAAATCTTGAAATTGAAAATACCCTTTTTAGGGTCTAAACAAATATACCAAAAAAAACTTCAAATGTTTGATGGGATACTATGCAGATGAAATGACTTGATGATTTTTAAGAAAAGCTTGAAATTGAATTCACCCTTTGAGGGTTTAAATAAATATGCAAAAAAAAGAATTTTTTATATCTTCAAATGGTTTGAAGAATGATGCAAATCTTTTGGAGAAAATTGATGATTAATGAAAAAGATTAACAGGGTTGGATATAAAATCTTGAAATGGGAAACACCCTTCTAGGGTTTGAGTAAACACGCAAAAACGATTGTTTTTTTTTTCAAGCGTTTGCAGAATGACCCAAATCTTTTGAAAAAAAATAATAATTGTTGTTTGATGAAAAAAACAACAATTTGTTGATTACATGTGTAATCTTGTGAGAGTTTTTTATTGTAAAGATTGATTGCAAGAAGATATGTTTGAATGGAGGGAAAAAGAAATAGAGAGGTGGAGCAAATGAAGATTCAAAGAAGATGATTTTGAATATTCAAAAGTGGGAATTATTACAAATTATAAAAATCAAGAAACAGTAATAATCAAAGGGTTAACCTGTGTAAAAAGTTGAATCGGAATTGGGGGTAAAATTAGGGTTTTCTTTGTATGGGTGATTTTAGGGTTTTGATTGGAGAAAGAAGGTAAGCCATGTATAATTCTTTGTATATTGGCTGTGTTTTCTGGGTTTGTTCATGATTCTTAATGATCTTTGATGATAACTTATAGTTTTGGTGCTAGAAATCATGTTAGTCGATGATTAGATTGTTTATGTGTTCGGTTAAGCCGCTAGGGTGTTGATTATGGGTTGGATCTTGTGGTTTTGATGAAATAATTGTTATATGATTTAATTTAGGATGATAATCTGCTGTGGTTAAAGATTTTAGGTCGTTGGGTGCATTAGATAATCGTTTGTGGGGTTTGGGTGATGAAACAGAATCTGTCCAGAACATTACAGCCGATTTTAATCGGCTGTAACCGGGTCAAAAGTTAACAAAAAGTGTTGTTTCTTGAGTCCATGATGTAGTTCCAGGAAATATCTTTCGAACCCCATTGGAATTGTATTTTTTCGACGAAAATTGAATGTTTTATGCATTTTTCCGTATCGAAGGTTCAGGCTGCGTTTTCTGGCAGAATTTGCAGTCCATTACGAATGTCATAACTCAATGTAGGAATTGAATTATGATCTCAAATTTTTACTGTAGGTAATTCCAGGATATCACAAAAATCTCCAACTGGAATTATGTTAATCGGATAACCGAGGATTTTTAAATGATTTTTTCAGTAAGCTGCAGTTAGAAAGTGACGAATCTATTGCTGCTTAGTAAATGATTTTTATTAAATGTTTGGTTAAGACTTAGACTCTAGAATATTAACACAAGTCCAAACCTTCTGAGGGACACGTCATATAAAATATCATAATTGTTTAAGCATCGTAAGTATGTAAAACGAGTTTTCCAAAACAGCTTGTTTTCAGTGATTTTACCTATGTATGGTTTTAAGTTGTTAAGTGATGAATTTGCTACTTTTAGTGACCGCGCGTGCATGATAATTATTGATTAATGCCATGTCGTAGTGTACATTATGAACCTATGCTTGAAAGCTACTCGGTATTATGTTGTGACAACTTGTTTGCATGATAATTGTTAGATGCGTGTAAGGCTTGCATGAATTACATAAACGACCCCTAATGTTCTTGGTAACCATCTTAGGACGCAGTTGATCATATTCGCTACTATTTGCACTTTATTTCTTATTGAGCAAAATAAATGTGAGTTCACACCTTTACTAAAAGCATGTATTCCCGGTGTTTTGGGAACTTCACTTTCCTGGGTATGGGATTGCCTTAGTATTCCTGGTATGGGATACTGTTAACTTCACTTTCCATGGTTAGGGGATTGCCTAGTATTGCTGGGGATGGAATACTGTTAAATGCTATTTATATTTCATGTCTTTAGCGGACTAAACGAATTCTATCTGAAAGTCCCCACACATTATACCGATTAATCGCCGGGACCTGGCGAACGAGATATTAGTTGATAGCGCTATTAGGTTCGACAAACCTCACACTGTACTTGGGAGGACGGGCATAAACTTTTATGCCTTGGAAATTGGTCAATGACTTGGGGCACAAACAACTTAAACAGTCAAAGTTTTGATACCACACAGTTAGTAGCTTAAAGATGGGGTAGCTCCCCGTGACATGTTTTATAAATTAAGTAATTTAACAACCTAAGTTTTTTTAAAAAAACAACACTAAAAAACTGTGAACTCGCCGACTTTATGTTGACATACTATTACAAGCTTTGTAGGTCGTTAGGTACAACTATGGGGGGCGTTGCAATCGGATGGAGTGGGTGGTTTGCTTTAAGTTTCGATCATTTATTAACCTTGTGGTTTTAAGTTTCGATGGATTTTGCTTTATTTTTCTGCTGCAACATAAACGTGTTTTGGACATTTAAACTTTATCGCTAATCAAGATGATAGTGATGCTTTTATAATTTGAATGGTTAGTTCAACATGATTAGTGGCTAGATCCTGGTTAGTCGCACGCCTCGTGGTAAAACTCCTCATGTGGATTTTGAGTGTGTGACAGATTGGTATCAGAGCCCGGGCCGGATCGGTGGGTGTCAGGTCATGCGAGGACGCTGGACCTCTTAAGGGGGTGGGTTGTGATATCCCACATCGGTTGTGAAGGGGAACGAAGGCTTCCTTATAAGGGGCTTGATACCTTCACAATCATGGCGCGTTCTAAAACCGTTAGGGGCAGGCGCTAAGGGCGTGCTGGCTACCAAAGCGGACAATATCATGGTGCGGTTACACTGGGCTGTTAGAGATTGTATTAACATGATTAGTGGTTAAGCGTTTTATGATATCACACATCGGTTGTGAAGGTGAACAAAAGCTTCCTTATAAGGGGCTGGATACCTTCACCATCATGACGCGTTTTAAAACCATGAGTGGCAGGAGCTGAGTGCGTGCTGGCTACCAAAGCGGACAATATCATGGTGCGGTTACGCGTGGATGTTACAGATGGTATCAGAGCCAGGGCCGGACCGGTGGTGCCAGGTCACGCGAGGACGCTGGACCCCTTAAGGGGGTCGATTGTGATATCACACATCGGTTGTGAAGGGGAACAAAAGCTTCCTTATAAGGGGCTGGATACCTTCACCATCATGACGCGTTTTAAAACCGTGAGAGGCAGGCGCTAAGTGCGTGCTGGCTACCAAAACAGACAATATCATGGTGCGGTTACGCTGGGCTGTTATAGATTGTATCAGAGCCAGGGCCGGACCGGTGGTGTCAGGTCCCGCGAGGACGCTAGACCCCTTAAGGGGGTGGATTGTGATATCACACATCGGTTGTGAAGGGGAACAAAAGCTTCCTTATAAGGGCTGGATACCTTCACCATCATCACGCGTTTTAAAACCGTGAGGGGCAGGCGCTGAGTGCGTGCTGGCACCAAAGCGGACAATATCATGGTGCGGTTACGCTGGTTTGTTACAAAGTGCATTGCTAATTCTATGGTTGCGGGGTGGGAGGGGGGCTTGGGTTGACATGTGGGGTAGTTGGGGTCCATCAAGCTACCCCAAAAACAGTAGGGTGTGTTAGCGGCGTGGGCTTACTGCCGTGGCTGAACATGTGAAATATTATTTTTTTTAATATTTTGACATTTATAAAAATAAAACAAACCACTAAATTAAATTAAAAAAAGTTACATAAAATCTTAATAAATTAAATAAATCACCTAATGAATCCTAAAAAATTAAAAAAAACTACATAATAAATTCTAAAAAATTACAAGGTACGGTAAGTATTAAAGTGGGGAACCCAACGAAATTCCGGGTTCCATCGTGCATATACTCGATTTTGGCGATCTCCACTCAATCGTCGTGGCTTAGGTCTCCCGCAGGTACACGGTCGAAGCATGCTTTAAACCGATCCAGCTTCGGTTTTAGCTACTGCCACTTATGTTGGAATGCGTTCAGGTTGTGACGTGTGTTTCCCGTATGTTGTTGGTATTGTTGAAACACTTGAGTCTAGTAGGCGGTTTGGCCACGACGTAGCATTCGTTGTGCACCAACGATTGACGTCACTAACGCTATCTCCTCCTCCTCCTCGGTCCAATGCACCATTTTTGGTTTTTGGGTTAGTTTGGGTTGAAGATTTGTGTTTGAAGAAAGTGTGTCTGAAAAATATTTGGTTTGGGGTGAGTATTTATAGGAGAAAATTTTTAATAAAATTAAGTTCCATAGCCGAAACAGCCATGATCAACGGCTAGCCCAAATAGTCTGATTTTGATAGCCAACCCCAGCATGCCACGTCATCGCTCCCCCCCCACGCCAGGCTTCGTAGCCACGCCCCCAACCCAAGCCCATACCCCGCGGTCTAATATATGGAGTTTGTATGGAAGTTGTATTTTGTTTGATGGAGACGATTCAACAATAAAAGGGTTCAATTGAAGTTGGGTTTTAAAAGTTTCTTAGCTGTGTAGGGAAAGATTACGAGTGATCTTTTTCTACGACATGTAAAAAACCAACGTATTTTGGTACAACAAAACTAGATCAGTAGGGGTTGAAGGGTGTTTGTCTAATAACAAAAAAAGACATATGGCTTGTCATGTTGGCGGTCGATAACAATGTGTGCATATTGATCAGGAAAATTTTTCATGTAAAAATTCGATAAAGGTTACTTTCTTAATGTTGTCATAAGGTAAATTTAACCCAAGTTTGATCGTTTTAAATTTTTGTAGGTGACTTTTTCTCGCCAAGAAGAAAAACTGCAGATGGGAGGTTGATTTTTTAAGGCAAAAAACCAACGGGCGTATCGCGGAAGGAACGAAAAAGCAACGGGCTCAGGGATTCGTTTAGCAACCGAGGGACGGATCAACCGGTGGGTTGTTGTCTGTCACACCCCGACCCGCAGCGGAAAAGGTGATCGGGACATGATTGGGTTTTCATCAAAGCTCATGACATTTATTATAATGTTTCATATTTATTATTACAATTTTAAAGAAGATCATACAATCAATTCATACTAGTACAACATGTTCTATACATCTTTCTATCCTTCATTATTTTTCTTCTAAGGCACTTTTCCTATGTTTTCCTTGCTTCATCTTGTCCACCTGTTGTCACACCCCGACCCGTAGCGGAAAAGGTGACCGGGGCATGATTGGGTTATCATCAAAGCTCATACATTTATTATACGTTTCATATTCATTAATACAATTTAATGGAAATCTACAATAAATGATACAACATGTTCTAACTATCAGTCTAAGCTTCTTGGTTCTCTTCTAAGGCATATCCTATGTTTTCCTTGCTTCAACCTGTTCACCTGTATCATGTGTAAAAAGGTTTTTGGATCAACATAATGTTGGCGAGTGAATCCTATGGAAAAACATTTGAACAAGTTTATCCAATTGATTATAAATAATGTACATACCACATATGAGTAAATGTAGATGTAAATTTATTCACACAACACATAATATTGAATATTGAATACACATACACCAAATGATTGTTTTGAGGCACGCGTTGTTCGACTCGTCTCCCACGAGGAACTGATGGGCCTAATGAATGAGTTTTGAGGCACGCGTTGTTCCACGAACTGATGGGCCTAATGAATGAGTTTTGAGGCACGCGTTGTTCTTACGAACTGATGGGCCTAATGAATGAGTTTTGAGGCGCGCGTTGTTCTTACGAACTGATGGGCCTAATGCATGAGTTTTGAGGCACGCGTTGTTCTTACGAACTGATGGGCCTAATGAATGAGTTTTAAGGCACGCGTTGTTCAACTCGTCTCCCACGAGGAACTGATGGGCCTACATAAATTGCATACAACTTTGACAATATGTAATACATCACAAACAACAATAGTTACATTCTAGTTTAAATCATATAATGGTATAGCACGAGTTTGCATAAGAGAATTAGTTTAAGCGACACATGATACACCCCAAAACATGAATAAAAAGGGTAGTTTGTAAGAATTCACTCACATTGGGTGCGTTCGGTTGATGAGGTTGAGTGCACGCGTAATGGTTTTAACCGCGAGTGAAATTAACCTAGATAAATAGCATTTTGGTTCGGTAAGTAAACGGATTTTATTAATCTATTTTAGTAGGATTGTTGGGTGTATTTTTGTGAGTTTGAGGCTATTTTCTAACCTTAAAAATGTTATTTTTAAGTATTTTTAATTGATTTTTAATAAAAATAATAATAAAAAAAAATATTGATTTTTGCTACAGTTGACTTTGACCATTGACTTTGACTGACCGTTGACCGGTTCGAAGGCATATTATTGTGCGCTGAGTGAGGCTCGAACCCGAGACCTCCCGTACGCGTGCACGCAGCTCTACCAACTGAGCTACGTGTCTAACCCGTCATATATCCGATTTTAATTATATATATATATTAATTAGATTTTAAACAGAAATCTTTATTTTAAAAAATGAATTAAATCTAGCGAACCGGTGCGCTCCATAGGTCTCGAACCCGGGACCTGTGGGTTAGCGTACACACAGTCCACCGCTGGACTGTGTGTCTCACTTGGTTATAAACTCGGTTATCAATATACTTAACATATACCTAAATCAATCCGGTTCAGTTTTGCGGAAAAAGGAATTTTTATTAAGGCAGCGTGTGAGGAACAATACTCGAACTCGTGACCTTAGCGTTCAAAGTGCACACAGTCCACCGCTGGACTGTGTGTCTAACCCGGTAAATAACTTGATTTTAATTATACTTAACCATTAGCGAAACGTCGTCTTCTTCACTGGTTCTCACCGGAAGTGACGACTGACTGATTCGAAGTATTGATTCAGGTTCCTTTAGCGTTTTATGATCAATTACAGACGAGATAAAAGTAAAAAGGAAAGGAATTAGGCGTGAAAAGTACCGACTGTTTCTCCTCTGTTTTCCGGCAGAACTCCGGTGGCAGCAAGTTCTTCCGGCGACGAGTGTCTTGCAGCAGAGAGTCTTCCGAAAGCTTACAAAGGGTGTGGGTGACTTCGGTAAAAGTTTAGGGGGTTCAGTAAAGCTCAGAGGTTAATGATACGGTTTTCCGGCGATGTATCAAATATTTCCGGCGAGTGATTTTTCGCCGAGAAAGGGTGCGATTTGAGTGTGAAAGGTTTCTGGTGAGTAGTGGTTGAATTTATAGGGTAGTGTTGAGATGAATGGGGTCTGAATTCGGTCTAAATTCGAAGTCATCCGTTCTCCGGCGGTTATGGCTGATGTCGCGGGTTCAGACGTCGGTTATAACCGTTGTGAGAGTTAAGTCTTCGGTTAAATTGAGCGAAAACGTAATTAAACGGCGAAGTCGTCGGGATTTCCGACGACTGCTAATTGGGCGCAATTTACTGAATTTGACTTCCTAACTTTAATATTTGAATTAAATGTTTCCTGCTATTACCATAAAATCAAAGCGGCGGAGCGGTTGTTCGGTTGAGTGATAAGTGTTTGATTGAACCGGTATGGACCCGAGTTCGAAACCCGGCATGAGTAACATATTTTTATTTTGCGATTTTTATCAGTTTTTCAAAAACTAAATATATATCCCCGCATAATAATTGATTACGTATCGTTTAAAATTATTTTGGGCATTTAATTCGCAACGAAAATTTTAACTGACTATTCGGTTGATAAAGGAGCGGGTTTGGTAAATCCGTTTTTGACGGATGTTACAGTATCCCCTGCTTTTTAGAAATTTCGTCCCGAAATTTAAATAGTGATATATTTGAAAAAAAAATGATGGTGTTTAGTTTGACAGTTACACGCTTAGAAGAAATAAGGGTTTAAGTTTTTGTTTGAGGCGGTAACGTTCCTTGTAAAGGTTAAGTATCCTAATACAGGAATCGCTTTTTGTTGCCTACTGTACGAGTATTGTTAAGCAGGAATGATTCGCTAAAATGATATCATGCATAAGAGTTTAGATATGTTTGGAAAAGGTATGGTTATATCCTAAGGCAAAACTTCCAATAACTACTATCTACACAAATAACCACAACAACTAATAATTGAATCCACATTCTGATAGTATATATGTTTGAATGGTGACAGTTCCTCTCTCGTTTGTTATGATGGAGAGGTTAGTCTATGTAGAAATGGATCACAATCCAATTTCTTTAAATAGTGAGATGATATAAATGTAACACAAATTTCAACCAAGGTAACACTAAATCCTACATGGAACTTCTCATAACCGCCTGCTAACGCCTCTGATCCTTTGGCAAGAATACTTATATATAGGAAGTACCAGCGGCGTATCCACCATATTCTTGTCAAATTTTCATTGGTTTTATCAGTGAATTATGATTAGTCCTATAACTCTACAACCAATACATCAAACATAAAAATACTGAAATGAAATATATCTGTGCGATCAAGGCTCAATCAAACGGAGCCGATCGTATTGTATGTACTGAAATTGAAATGTCTGTGCGCTCAAGGCTCAATCAAACGGAGCCGAACGTATTGAATGTATTGAAAATGAAATTGTCTGTGTGCTCAAGGCTCAATCAAACGGAGCCGAGCTTATTGTATGTACTGAAAATGAATAACTTAATCACACAAACAACCTATGCATGGAACCTCTCATGACCGCCTGATAATGCCTCCGATCATTTGACAAGAATACTTATATATAGGAAGTACCAGCGGCGTATCACCATATTTTTGTCAAATTCTCATTGACTTTATCCGCAAGTTATGATTAGTTCTATGCGACTCTACAACATAAACATACACAACAACCAGCGCTTGAGTCTTAATTCTAATAGTATCCGTGTTTGACAATACCTCTCTCGTTTAATATGATGGAGAGGTTAGTCTATGTAGAAATGAGACACAACTCAACTTCTTTAAATGATGAAACTGAGATATGTCGTGAAGTATGATGATATGAATACTAAATCAATGAGTATAAAACAAACTGAACTAGTAATTTGCATAAAAATTCTTGGATAAAATTCCAATTGAGATACGTGAAAATTGAGATAACATAAAGAAAACATAAAAACTAAGTGGTTGGAGTTGAATCTTGATTCTTGGTGAGAGAAGGTTAGTTAAGTGGTTGGTTTGGACCGTTAATATCTTCAACAGGATTGGCGTTGATGTTATAACTCTTCCTCTTGCTGGCGGTGGAGCTGGGTTTGCTTGGTTTGCTTGGTTAACTGGGTTTGCTTGAGCTTGGGCGTTTATGATGTTAACCAAACGGGGGCACGTGTTTCTAAAATGGGTAGGGTCGCCACAATTGAAACAAGCTCGAACATATGGGTACATGGGGTATTGAGGTTGTTGATATGTTTGGATCATGGGTTGAGTAGGGGTTGAGGTTTGGTTTTGAGCGGTGCGGCAAACTTTGCTCAAATGACCGTAGCGTCCACAATTCGCACATAGTTGACAGGGTAAAGTAGATGGATGGTGATAGAAACAGGTGTTGCATTGAGGGTGAGGTCCAATGTGAGGTTTCTTATTTGGGTAAGTTGAGTTGGGTGCTACTTGAGCGTTTGGGATAGTTTGAGGAGGTACAACTTGTGGAGCTGGTTGGTTGCGTTGGGTGACGGCGAAGATTTGCCCATCACGTTTTCTCTTAGAAGTAGGTGGTGTAAAGGATTCGGTTCGGGTGGGGTTTGAGTTTTCGGTTGATGCTTTATCCTTCTTCTTCTCCTCTTTGAAATCTTTGTTCCGGATTCGGTTCTCGGTGAGCGCAGTTGCTAGCTCCATTGCTGCTTCCAAAGTTGCAGGCGAGGTGCTTATTACAGGGTCTTGAATCTTTGATGGAAGACCACGAATGTAGTGCTCGATCAAACGGTAGAGGGGAGTGAACAAGTTGGGAACCATTTGATTTAACTCAAGGAATCTCTTGTTGTATGTGGTGTGGTCGCCTTCCTTTTGTTTCAAAGCATGGAACTCATCCTCCAATTTCTTGATTTCGCTTCTTGGGCAAAACCGTCTTGTCATGATTCCCTTCAATTCTTCCCAAGTCAAGGTCATAGTTTCTTCAACACCTCGTTTGGTCTTCTCTGTATTCCACCATGTGAGTGCTGTTCCAAGTAAACGACCGGTAGCATAATGCACTTTGCGATCATCGGGGCAATCGCAATTTAGAAAAGTGTTCTCCATTTCTTTGTAACCAATGGAGGAGAGCGGTGACACCTTCAGTACCTTCGTATTTTGGAGGATCGCAGGATTTGAAATGTTTGTAGGTGCATTTAGTGACTGGAAGGTTGACAGTGTTTTGATCCTCTTGTTGGGTTGGGTTAACGGAATTAGCGGTAAGGGCTTGTTGAACTTGAACTACGATGTTTGGTATTACGGTCGCCATTTGCTGAGCGATTTGGGTAGCCATGCGTTCACGGGCTTTTCCTGCTCTCATTTTCCTACGAGCGAGGCTAGAAGACATCTACAAGGAATACATATCAAGAGTATGAGTTGGATGCCTTTGGAATTGTGGGTCGTGTTTGGGAATGAACGTTCATAAAATAAATATAGAAAAATAAATCTACTACATCCATAGGATGTCTTGGGCTTTGCTCGTATTTGGGCCTTGCATGCCGCCATACTTCACCTTCGTAATCACGTGGGCCCCCATGATTACCGGGTTTTTCATATGGTTCGCATGTGTTAGCCTGGTTACGTACACTAAAACCCGGAGAAAATCGAGAAATATGTAACGTATGATATTCGGAATGTGCCCAGGCATGAACACGGTGACATCTCAAAGTGAGGTTAGTTCGAACGACGTTTGGTGTGGCATGCTTTGGCCTAATAGGTCCGTCGTACTCTCATCGTTAGTCCCCAGGTAGGCAAACTGGTCCATTATTTTGGATTTATACGAATGCCAACCTAGACAGGACGTCCCGACTACCGGTACTTGTACCCTTCCGGTTACTACATGCCCGTCGCAGAACTTACTTTGATGGATTTGAAAATTGCAACAAAATCCTTGAATAATGAGAGTATAAAAATGAATTGAACATTGATATATGTATAACGAATATGTATATAAGCATGTATGCTTGACTGTAATATGAAACAAATAAATATCACAAGTTTGTATGTACCCACCTAATCAATTAAAATTTAGGCAGACTATAGTATAGGCTCTAAGGGTCTAATAACCTATCTTATATCCCTATAGTCATGGCTCTGATACCAATCTGTCACACCCCGACCCGCAGCGGAAAAGGTGACCGGGGCATGATTGGGTTATCATCAAAGCTCATGACATTTATTATACGTTTCATATTCATTAATACAATTTAATGGAAATCTACAATAAATGATACAACATGTTCTAACTATCAGTCTAAGCTTCTTGGTTCTCTTCTAAGGCATATCCTATGTTTTCCTTGCTTCAACCTGTTCACCTGTATCATGTGTAAAAAGGTTTTTGGATCAACATAATGTTGGCGAGTGAATCCTATGGAAAAACATTTGAACAAGTTTATCCAATTGATTATAAATAATGTGCATACCACATATGAGTAAATGTAGATGTAAATTTATTCACACAACACATAATATTGAATATTGAATACACATACACCAAATGATTGTTTTGAGGCACGCGTTGTTCGACTCGTCTCCCACGAGGAACTGATGGGCCTAATGAATGAGTTTTGAGGCACGCGTTGTTCCACGAACTGATGGGCCTAATGAATGAGTTTTGAGGCACGCGTTGTTCTTACGAACTGATGGGCCTAATGAATGAGTTTTGAGGCGCGCGTTGTTCTTACGAACTGATGGGCCTAATGCATGAGTTTTGAGGCACGCGTTGTTCTTACGAACTGATGGGCCTAATGAATGAGTTTTAAGGCACGCGTTGTTCAACTCGTCTCCCACGAGGAACTGATGGGCCTACATAAATTGCATACAACTTTGACAATATGTAATACATCACAAACAACAATAGTTACATTCTAGTTTAAATCATATAATGGTATAGCACGAGTTTGCATAAGAGAATTAGTTTAAGCGACACATGATACACCCCAAAACATGAATAAAAAGGGTAGTTTGTAAGAATTCACTCACATTGGGTGCGTTCGGTTGATGAGGTTGAGTGCACGCGTAATGGTTTTAACCGCGAGTGAAATTAACCTAGATAAATAGCATTTTGGTTCGGTAAGTAAACGGATTTTATTAATCTATTTTAGTAGGATTGTTGGGTGTATTTTTGTGAGTTTGAGGCTATTTTCTAACCTTAAAAATGTTATTTTTAAGTATTTTTAATTGATTTTTAATAAAAAAATAAAAAAAAAATATTTGATTTTTGCTACAGTTGACTTTGACCATTGACTTTGACTGACCGTTGACCGGTTCGAAGGCATATTATTGTGCGCTGAGTGAGGCTCGAACCCGAGACCTCCCGTACGCGTGCACGCAGCTCTACCAACTGAGCTACGTGTCTAACCCGTCATATATCCGATTTTAATTATATATATATATTAATTAGATTTTAAACAGAAATCCTTTATTTTAAAAAATGAATTAAATCTAGCGAACCGGTGCGCTCCATAGGTCTCGAACCCGGGACCTGTGGGTTAGCGTACACACAGTCCACCGCTGGACTGTGTGTCTCACTTGGTTATAAACTCGGTTATCAATATACTTAACATATACCTAAATCAATCCGGTTCAGTTTTGCGGAAAAAGGAATTTTTATTAAGGCAGCGTGTGAGGAACAATACTCGAACTCGTGACCTTAGCGTTCAAAGTGCACACAGTCCACCGCTGGACTGTGTGTCTAACCCGGTAAATAACTTGATTTTAATTATACTTAACCATTACCGAAACGTCGTCTTCTTCACTGGTTCTCACCGGAAGTGACGACTGACTGATTCGAAGTATTGATTCAGGTTCCTTTAGCGTTTTATGATCAATTACAGACGAGATAAAAGTAAAAAGGAAAGGAATTAGGCGTGAAAAGTACCGACTGTTTCTCCTCTGTTTTCCGGCAGAACTCCGGTGGCAGCAAGTTCTTCCGGCGACGAGTGTCTTGCAGCAGAGAGTCTTCCGAAAGCTTACAAAGGGTGTGGGTGACTTCGGTAAAAGTTTAGGGGGTTCAGTAAAGCTCAGAGGTTAATGATACGGTTTTCCGGCGATGTATCAAATATTTCCGGCGAGTGATTTTTCGCCGAGAAAGGGTGCGATTTGAGTGTGAAAGGTTTCTGGTGAGTAGTGGTTGAATTTATAGGGTAGTGTTGAGATGAATGGGGTCTGAATTCGGTCTAAATTCGAAGTCAGCCGTTCTCCGGCGGTTATGGCTGATGTCGCGGGTTCAGACGTCGGTTATAACCGTTGTGAGAGTTAAGTCTTCGGTTAAATTGAGCGAAAACGTAATTAAACGGCGAAGTCGTCGGGATTTCCGACGACTGCTAATTGGGCGCAATTTACTGAATTTGACTTCCTAACTTTAATATTTGAATTAAATGTTTCCTGCTATTACCATAAAATCAAAGCGGCGGAGCGGTTGTTCGGTTGAGTGATAAGTGTTTGATTGAACCGGTATGGACCCGAGTTCGAAACCCGGCATGAGTAACATATTTTTATTTTGCGATTTTTATCAGTTTTTCAAAAACTAAATATATATCCCCGCATAATAATTGATTACGTATCGTTTAAAATTATTTTGGGCATTTAATTCGCAACGAAAATTTTAACTGACTGTTCGGTTGATAAACGGAGCGGTGTTTGGTAAATCCGTTTTTGACGGATGTTACACCTGTATCATGTGTAAAAATGGTTTTTGGATTAACAAAAAGTTGGCGAGTGAATCCTATGAAAAACATTTAAACAAGTTTATTGAATTGATTATAAAATAAAGTGCATAACCACATATGAGTAAATGTAGATGTAAATTTATTCACAATACACATAATATTAAATATTGCACACACATACAACAATTGATTGTTTTGAGGCACGCGTTGTTCAACTCGTCTCCCGCGAGGAACTGATGGGCCTAATGAATGAGTTTTGAGGCACGTGTTGTTCTACGAACTGATGGGCGTAATGAATGAGTTTTAAGGCACGCGTTGTTCAACTCGTCTCCCACGAGGAACTGATGGGCCTAACAAATAATTTGCATACAACTTGACAATATGTAATACATAACAACAAACAATATTTACATTCTAAGTTTAGATCATAATATGGTATAGCACGAGTTTGAATAAACGAATTAGTTTAAGCGACACATGATACACCCCAAAACATGAATAAAAAGGGGAATTTGTAAGAATTCACTCACATTGGGTGCGTTCTCTTGATGATGTTGATGCGCATGAGTTTAGAGGATTGATCGACGAGGAATAACTAACCTAATTAATAACGAAAAGGTACGGTAAATAAGTGGATTTTATTAACAATTTTAATAGGATTTTTGGATATATTTTTGTGAGTTTAAGGCTATTTTCTAACTTTAAAAACGTTATTTTTAAGTATTTTTAATTGATTTTTAATTTAAATAAATAAATAAATATAATAAAAAAATGTTGACTTTTTGACTTTGACCGTTGACCGTTGACCATGACCGATGACCGTTGACCGGTTCGGTCGTGAATATAATTGCACTGAGTGAGACTCGAACCCGGGACCTCCCCTACGCGTGCACGCAGCTCAGCAACTGAGCTACGTGTCTAACCCGAAATATTTCTATTTTTAATTATACTTATATCAAACTAGATAAATTCATTTCTGTCCTTATATAAAAACTTTGATAAATGCCAGAACCGGTGCGGTAGCCTGGACTCGAACCCGCGACGTATGCTTTAAAATCGCACACAGTCCACCACTGGACTGTGTGTCTATCTTGGTTATTATTCCGGTTTTCATTAAACTTAACATCTAACTGCGAGTGGATCCGGTTCAGTTTAAAAAGGAACATTTTTATTACAGAGAATGTGATTGTGTCAAGGATCGAACTCGGGACGTGTTGTTAATCGTTTGCACACAGTCCACCGCTGGACTGTGTGTCTAACCCGTTCATATAACTTGTTTTAATTAAATATATATATATATAACCGAAGCTTCATCTTCTTCGTTAAACTTTACCCAGAAAAATCAATTCGGCTGTTTAATCGAAAATTCTTGTTGAATTAGTTGATTACGTATACTGATTAACGAAATTAATTTAAACAGAAAGGTTTTAAGGATGTTGTACCGAACAGGTGTGATTTCCGACGAATTCCGGTGACTGAAGCTTTTCCGGCGACGTGTATCTTGCGACAGAGAATCTACAGGAAGTCTGAGGTGAGTGCGGGTGACTTCTGTCCGAGCTCTAGATGTCCTATTTATAAGGTGAAGCAACAGCAGGATCGATTCTTCGGTTTTCCGGTAAGTATCTGAGAATTCTGGCGAAACACAGATAAGTTCCGGCGACTTGCGGCGACTGATTCCGAGTGTTTTAGCGAGAGTTTAAGAGAGTGTTTTAGGGATTAAACGGGTTGGATTGAGAAGATTAGCGCTGTATTTATAAGATGCTATGCGATTTGATTTCTTTTGTTAATTCGGCGGTTATGACCAAAATTGGTGCTAGACATCGGTTATTGTCACACCCCGACCCGCAGCGGAAGAGGTGATCGGGGCATAATTGGGTTATCATCAAAGCTCATGACATTTATTATAACGTTTCATATTCATTATTACAATTTAAAGGGAAACATACAATCTTAATTACATCATGTCCTAAACATCATTCTAGACTTCATTGTTTTCTTCTAAGGCATTTCCTATGTTTTCCTTGCTTCATCATGTTCACCTGTATCATGTGTAAAAATGGTTTTTTGGATCAACAAAAAGTTGGCGAGTGAATCCTATGAAAAACATTTGAACAAGTTTATTGAATTGATTATAAAATAAAGTGCACAACCACAGATGAGTAAAAATAGATGTAAACTTATTCACCAATCATTTAATATTACATAATGCACACACGAACAATAATGGATTTGTTTTGAGGCACGCGTTGCTCAACTCGTCTCCCACGAGGAACTGATGGGCCTAATGAATGAATTGCATATAACTTGACAATATGAAATACATAACTACAAACAATATATACAATCTAAGTTTAGATCATAATATGGTATGGCACAAGTTTAAATAAACGAGTTAATTTTAGTGACACATGACACACCCTAAAACGTGTAATTAAAAAGGGGAGTTGTAAGATTCACTCACCTTGGGTGCGTTCGGTTGATGATGTTGAATGCGCACGAAGTTGGTTTTAACCACGAGTGAAACTAACCTAGATAATGGCATAATGGTTCGGTAAATAAGCGGATTTTATTAATCAATTTTAGTAGGATTGTTGGATGTATTTTTGTGAGTTTAAGGCTATTTTCTAACCTTAAAAATGTTATTTTTAAGTATTTTTAATGTAAATAAATAAATAAAAGTAATAAAAAAATATTGATTTTTGACTGTTGACTTTGTTGACCGGTTTTATTGTATAATTGTGTGCGCCGGGTGAGGCTCGAACTCGAGACCTCCCGTTCGCGTGCACGCAGCTCTACCAACTGAGCTACGTGTCTAACCCGAAATATTTCTGTTTTTAATTATATTTATACACTAATTGGATTAATCCGAAAATCATTTATTTCAAAAACGATTTTAATGACTCGCTCGGTGTTCTCCACAGGTCTCGAACCCGGGACCGGTGGTTTAGGTTAACACACAGTCCACCGCTGGACTGTGTGTCTAACTTGTTAAATAATCTGATTTTTATTATACTTATATACAAACTAAATAATTTCGTTTCTGCTTTATATAAAAAGTTTGGTAATTGTCCGGACCGGTGCGGTAGTCTGGACTCGAACTCGTGACATGTGGTTTAAACATTCACACAGTCCACCACTGGACTGTGTGTCTATCTTGGTTATTATTCCGGTTTTTATTAAACTTAACATCTATTGCAGTGAATCCGGTTCGGTTAAAAAAAAGGAACATTTTTATTAAGGCGAGTGTGCGTGGGACAAGAATCGAACTCGGGACGTAAGCGTGTTTATTTGCACACAGTCCACCGCTGGACTGTGTGTCTAACCCGAGATATATCTTGATTTTATTTAAACATATATAATACTGAAACTTCGTCTTCTTCGTTGGACTTAACCAGAACTAATGTCCGACTGGTTCGACGATTTAATCATGTTCTTTTAGTGTGTTGCGCTTAATTACAGGTGAGATTAATAAAAGAATGAGAGATTAAGTGTAAGATATACCGAACAGTGGCTCCTCTGTTTCGCCGGCGAAGCTCCGATGTCAGCAGGTTATTCCGGCGACGTGTGTCTTGCGGCAGAGGGTCTTCAGGGAGTTTGAGATGAGTGTGGGTGGCTTCGGTATGAGCTCTGGGTGTTCAGTAAGGCTCAGAGGTGAAAGGCTCGGTTTTCCGGCGAGTTGCAGAAATTCTCCGGCGAGTGAATTTACGTCGGGAAAGAGTGTGATTGTGAGCGAAAAAGCTAACAGAGGTTAGAGGGGGTATTTATAGGGCAGGACATCGACGAATTTAGTCCGTTTTCCGTCTTGATTCGTCGGTCAATAAGTTTTCCGGCGGTTATGACTTGCGTCGCGGTTTCAGACGTCGGTTATAACCGATGTAATAGTTAAGGCTTCGGTTAAAACAGAAGTAACCGTCCAATATCGGCGAAATCGTCGGGATTTCCGACGACTGCGATTGGGCGCGTCGGTTTTGAATTTGAGATTTAGGTTATGTATTAAATGTTTCTAATAATGAACAAGAAAAACAAGTGGCGCAGTGGTTGGATGGATGAGTGTTAAGTCTTTGCTGAATTCGCTGGCTGACCCGGGTTCGAAACCCGGCATCAGCCTTTTATTTTTATTTCCTTATTTTAAATACTTTTTCAAGTATAAATTATATATTCCAATATACTTATTAATTATGTATCGTTTAAAATTAATTTGGGCATTAAATACGCCACGAAATTTTTAACTGATTGTTCGGTTAATAAACGGAGCGGGTTTGGTAAATCCGGTTTTTTTGACGGATGTTACAGTTATAACCGATGCGTCGACGGTTATACCGTTATAGTCAAAGGAATACTGGCTGAACTCGCGGATTGCCGGATTTTCCGGTGATTGCGAGTTTGGCCGCGCTGAAATCAGATTTTGATTTCGAGTCTTAACTTAAATATTATCTGTTTCAGTATTCTAACGAAGAAATCAAGTGGTGGAGCGGTGAAGTGTTTGTTTGGTTATGTGCGAGACCCGGGTTCGAATCCCGGCGTCTCCTGTTTATTTTTTTGTTCAGTTTTTATTATAATTATAAATTATGGTTTTTAAATTCCAATTTATTTATTGATTGTGTATCGTTTAAAATTAAAATAATCAATATATACGCGACGAAAATTTTGACTGACTATTCGGTTAATAAACGAAGCGGGTTTGGTTAACCCGGTTTTTTGACGGATGTTACATTGTCTTTGTTGGTGGTTCATATTAGCAGAGGCACCCCAAGGAGAAGTCTGACAAGGCGGTAAAATTACGATCAAATAAGGGTTCAATCTGGTTTACATAAACTAAAGTGAACAGTGATTTGGGTTAACTGGTGTTACATGACAGTATCGTTGGGTATGCGATAGAGACAAATGATTAGTGCAATTCGTTTCAGTGGTGACGAAGTTTATTGCATTAGCAACTTTCAATTCAGGTAAGATCAAGACCCAGTCCTTCCAGCCAAGGATAAGAACGGAGTAACCGGTGTAGGTGGTTCTTTTTGGCAGAAGTATCCGATCGGATATGCGGGTAGACGGACGGAAGAAGATTCGTCAAAGCGGAGTGCTTTGAATTTTGTTGTGTCTAGCAAAGAAAGAAGAAAACGATAGAAACGGGGAGCTTGTTTTATCTTTGATTGGTGTAGTTCTGGTGACCCGGGAAAAGGGATATAAATAATGGTCAAAGGATTGAAGTTATCGATAATTGTTGGTTTATTAGATAGGTTTATCTAGTTGGTTAATTAATTAATTAATTAGAGTTTTAGTTAGGTTAGGATTAGATTGAGTTTAATATAAATAGATGGTTAGGGCTATTGTAATTGGTGTGCTTTGATTAAAAATAAAAGAGTCGGACAAGTTGTTCAATCTTGTGTTTTTTCTGTTTGATTAAAGATCTGATTTCCAAATTTAACCACCCTCTTTTCAAATTATATTAGTAAAAGAATATTGTAATTCATTTGATATCATATTTAACAAAGCGTTAATATGTGGAGAATATTTAGTTAGCATGTTTTTACGGGGTTTGAGGTATGGTTTTAGTTGTGTCACGTTGAAATATACAATCCATGTTATTATTAATGCCAAAGATTTCAATCCTACCTCGAAGCCATATAAATTTGGGTTAACCAATCATGACATGTTTAACCCATTCTTTTAGAAATAAGTTAAACATGTTAACGAGTTGAAAATATTTTTATATTTATTGAAGATCTGAAAATCAATCAACCTAATTAACTTTAAAATAAAGAGTGTCACTAACTACCCCTCTTAATATATAGTCACATTATACGAGTCATATGACATGGCGATGAAAATTCATGCGGGCTTTATAGGTTTGACAGTACTTACATCAATCATATTTTTGTCAGTAAAAATATACTACAGGTCGTATAGTTTGATTCTCATGTGGCCTAGTTTGACCACTTTTTGCTCTGTCACACGACTCGATCATACATCAATGGTTTTTAAATAGTGTGTTAGGTAAGGATAAGCAAATAAACCATCATAACCAATGACTGAACCATAACTGACATAGCCAAACCGATTTTAACCGATAACAAACATAACCAATGGTTATGGTTATGAAGCTTTGGTTAACTGACCAATCGGTTATGGTTACGGTTATGAAGTTTTGGTTAACCGATATAACTAAAACCGAACCGAACTTGTAATGTTAAGTCTGTAATACGATATGATGGATTTATGTTTTACAATAACCATGTAGAGGTTTTTTACTAACATAAAGTGTGTTGGTAACAAAATGATATTGATGTAGATGCCCTTATTTTGATAAAGAATTGGGGAGTTATGATCGTATGAATCTTCTATATAACACTAAGTACATAATTGCTTTACTAAAAGGGATCCCATGGTTGTCTTATAAAAAAAGCCCAAGCTAAGTCTAGTGGTAAAAACCGAATCAAACCGAAGCATACACACCCACCCTAGTGTTATGGGTGTTTTTATAGCTTGGCCCAAATTTAAGTAACATAAGCTCTTGAAGGATTCATATTGTAAAGAGTAGGGAAGAACTTTTTTTTTTCAGATATCCATACCCGTGTTTGTTATGTATCTGTATCCGTATCGATTTTAGGTATTCTGTACATGTATTGGCACTTAATATTATTGATTTTGGTATTCGTTACTTTCGGTATCAATACAGGTACGGGTAAAAACAGGTATTGGTACCGAATTTATATAGAGATTTAAAAGTATTTTTTATATTACGTTTTATTTCGTAGTATAGTATTTATGGTACTCGTATCAATTTAACCTATTTGATACTCGTATCGTACTCTCGTACCAAATTTACCTATTTGGTACTTGTATTGTATGGTACTTGTGCCGATTTTACCTATTTAGTAGTTGTATAAGTGCTCAAAAAATAAAATAAAAACAAAATTGTACCAAAGCGAGTACCATACCGAAATGCTCATACCCCTACTATACCCATATACTCAGTATGATATTTGATACCCAGTTTTACTCAAATTAATATCGATATTTTCAGTATCGATACCAGTATAAATACAAACGATACGATATGATACCATACTTTATCTTGTCAGAGTGGTTAGGTATGTACAAGTTTCTCATGTGCCTTTTCTTATAATGCTTCTAGAAGGATTCATGTTGTAATGAGTGGTTAGGTACAAGTTTCTCATTTGCCTTTTCTTATAATAACGACAAAATCATAATCATAATCAATATTGTGGCCATCATATCTCCACACTCAATTTATGATGCTTTCATTGAAAATATGTTGGCCATTGTATAAAGTTATATAAAATCACTGTGAATTAGATATTTTTTTCTCCTCATCGTCTTTGGTTTGAATCCTTCATGTAATATTAATTCAATTTTTCACCATACGATAAAAATAATATATAACTCATACAGTCATTTATAGATAATTTTAAACTATTATGTCATTTTTCTTTTACTTTTTTATATGATAAACGAATATAAAAATACAATTTAAAATAAAAAACTGAACTCATATACTCGTGTATGATGTCTTAGGAGAAACGGATGCTTAATATTACGTGGCTTTTTTTCTTATTATTATTTTCTAAAAATTTTTATTTAGAAAACATTAATCTATGTGATCACCCTCTAATTTTAAGCTGATTACTATATTCTTATCACTAAATATTATCATACAATTATAATATATATATCCAATAAATAGTATATTACATGCTATTCATGTTCTTATATAATATAAGATAAGATTCACCACATTATAACGCTAAATTTATTTATAGTGTATATATTATTTTATATAATTTATTTATAATGTATATATTATTTTATATAATCATCTGCATTAGAAAAGGGGACAAACGTAGAAAATGCTAGAGTAGGATTAGCCATCAACTATTCAGCTTTAAAAGTTTTATTTAAAAAATTAAAAGTCTACTGTTCTAGAAGCTTTCCGATTTATATAATATATATCTATTGTGTAACATATTAGAATCATTATAGTCCATAGACTTTACTATTGTTTTTAGTAGGTGAGTTGAACATCGAGTAAGCATTTTTTTCTGTAATTCTTTTGTTTTCTAGGTATTTAAAAAAATAAACTTGTTATTATTATTAATAATATTCTTATTGATTTAGTAATTGATTTTTATATTCTTTAATGTTATATTATCAAAATTTCTATACACCATTGAATTAATATATTTTTGTTTCAATTTCTCATGTCACGTAAGCCTTTTACTGGATTTAGGTATACCATTACATAAAAGACGCTAACTCATTTTTAGTAAATTCAAACATAACGATTTTAGTATCCTGCACGTAACTATAATACATGTCATATTAAATAGGTTTTTGTGCTTTATGTCATGCATCATGTGATGTCGTTGATAGCCGAAAACATAGGTAAATGCACTAATCGGCCTTCGTCACGATTGTTGCTGAACATTGTAACAAGGCACTAGGTCTTAGACTTTAAACTACGGGCGACAATTCTTGGCACGACCCGACACAAGAGAAGAAAAAACAGGTTTCAGGTCAACTAACACGACCCATTTAAAAATATCTAGAAATTTCGGATATTGAATATTAATATATGAATCCGTATACAAGGATTCAAATATTTAAACGGATACACGAATTTAAAAAACAAAATCAAAAATTCGTTTTGATATTAAACTAATGTAATTCGATTCCCAAATTTCCAACATTATAACTAAAAATCCACATCCGAGTCAGATTATTTACTATTGTTTTACTATTTTATACTATATTTAAACTAAACATAGGCTTCATAATAAATATACACGCACATTATAATTTTTAATTTCGGATATCCGAACTTTTTAGAAATCCATACCCGAATCCAAAATTTGGATTATCCATTTTCAGATATCCGAATTTTCGGATATCTAAAACTTTGGATATTGGATTCGTATTTTCAAATATTCCGGATTCGGTTTCGAATCCGGATATTCTTGAACACCCCATGCCCCCACCACCTCGCCCTATTGCTAACCCAATGGGGTCGTCGCCTCTACCATAACGGCCCTGGGGCGGGTTGAAACGGTTCGGGTAGAAACCATTTGGGTCGAAACGATGCGGGTCGAAATGGTGCAAGTGGAAGCGGTACGGGTCGAAACGATTCGGTCAAAACAATACGTGTTGAAATGGTGCGGTTTAGAACGACACGGGTCTAAACGTTTAGGTCGAAACTATACAGGTCGTCGGCGAGCCGGGTCGGGTCACGGCGGTGACCGGGAGGTCAGGCATGATGGATGGTGGCAGGGTGGCGGATGTGACGACGGCAAAGATTCCAATGAATTTACCTGAATTCGTTTACATGTCGGAAGGATTTTGAACTTATTTAGTTAAATGAATCTAAAGGAATTCATGTCTAATTCAATTCATTAGTCAGACAATCATATAAAGATTGAAATAAACAAAAAACTTTATATATTTAGTAATATGAAATAAAATAAAATAAAAACTTTATAAGATGTCCCTTCAAATCTTGAAATGAAGTTGCCAATTAGTCAGTCAGTCTCTACAAGAAATCCAAGGTTCGGTTTGTTGGTATGTTTATATTCGATAAGTTATAACGTGTATTGAAGTTTAGGTTTGGTATTGTTTCTCTACACTAAGACTTTTATATGATTTGATTTAGCATAATTCAACATACATAGGCTCCTGTTTGAATCAAAATTAGACACTTGTACAAGCCTCAATTGGATTGGGTCATTCAACCAAAAAGTCATGATGAGTTTACACAATTTCAAAAAGGTATACGTGAAATTTGAATTGGATTTGTCATCTTAACCTCAATTCAAATTCTCATTGACTCATTGCCACAAGACAAAAAAAAAAAAAAAAAACACCCCTTACATAACTGGAATAGTATTTTCTTCTTATTACTAACATATGGTATTCAATATAATTTAATGTAACAAGCCTAAACACACCCTTTATAGTAAGTAAGTAAATTACCTTTTATATTTTCCTGGTGTCTCTAAAGTAATATGTTAAATTAAATTATAATAAATATATAACAACCTTACACAAAACAAAGTGGATAGCAAAATTTATAAGCTTTGTATGCCGATGTTGCACCAAGTTGGTTGAGCAATACACGACTATAACGGTATCACAATACACAATAGTGGTGCGATGGACAAGGAGGCACAAGTAGTAGATTTTGAAGCCAACATGACTCAATTACTACATTAGTAATTTAGTTGTCACATTAGATTCAATATAATACTCGGTATGAAAATAACATCTTGAGGTTATGAGGAATGAGATACATCCTAAATACACACATTATCCGAAAGTGTATGAACATGTATCTGGACACCCGTAATCCCAATCTACATCAAAGTTATTGTGAGATAAGGTGTGTGTGAATTATAGCTACAAACCATGATCATACGCTTGAGAGAGTTGAAATGCGGCTCTGGAGTAAATGAGCAAAATAAATGTTGTGTTGCATGGGAGATGTTTAGTTGTGTGAAAGAGTCAAGTGTATAAGTGTTATTAAGGACACTAGAAAGATTGTTATATGAAGAGAGGGAACCTTAACCGGAGGCACCATAAATTTAGCTTTTTAGCTAAGAAACTAACAAAGTTTTTTTAAAAGGTAACCTTTTATAAATAATTCCTGGATTCAACATGATCATCAATTATTTTTATATTAAGATGGTAATGATTATCGCTCTAGTAATTGGTAATTGGTAATGTTTACAATGATACCATAGTAAAGTACAATTAAACTGTAGAAGTAGGATTTGGTAGTTGTATTAAGGTTTGTTTTATGTAGGGTTTTTCGAATGGCAACAGGTGACAACGGAAGGCGGTGAATTGTTTTTCTTACATAAAGAAAGAGTCAAAGATGGGACAAAACACGATATATTGTTTGAAAGAGAAACTAATAGACAACAATAAATGAATCTCTAAACGATTTTTCTGGGATAATAATTGAGCGAGTTTCTAGATGATTTTGATGGGAAGTTTTTTTTAACCATTTTAACGATTTTATGGGTTTATTTACTAAGATTAGTGGTGGTGATGATAGTAACGGTTGTCAATTTGTCGTAGTAGAATATGATGTATAATTAATAATAAAACTAATGTCTTACATATTATCTTATGACAACTGTAAGTATAAAATAACATACAGTTAATGTTACAAAAAGACATGATAAAGGTTGTTCCCAATATATTAAATCGTTAACTAAACGCTAAGAGCCAGATGTCACAATAAAGTATTAAACTATATAATAAACATAAAATAATGTGCATATCCAATTATCCATTATTAAATCGTGTTACACACCTACTAAATCGTGTTACACACACTGAGTTTTTAAAAGGGTGTCACCGGCAATTACGAGGACCTCGAAGAATAATATATTTTCTGGTGTGTGTCACGTGGGGTTTGAATTAATTGCATTTGGGTCCTCGACCATGCCATTATTTGTATCTGAAACTCTTTTTTTTTCTAACGGTGACTTTCTTGTATTAGGATACCATCTCTAAATTGGAGAGCCCAGTTGTTCCACTTCGGCCAGAATATGATGTCTTAACCAGGCCTACGTTGGCTTTAGAGTTTGGTATGGGCATCCCCCGGGAAACCATATTGACGGCTGGTACTTGACAGTTGTTGTGTAACCACAAGAGCAGAACTATCTGATGTAACATATAATGGGACGAAACCCGGGTGGTCCAGCTAGAGTCTGACACCTCTGCAGGGAGACTAGACTCTATCTATCATTGTCTAATCCACTAAAGTGAAATAAGTGAGGATTAAACTTGGGTCTTGAAGAAACACCAAACTTCTGAAAGACCAGCGCCGTGATTTGTTGGAGTCACCGTTTGGGCGCTACGGGTAACACTTGTGCGCATAACTCCAATTTCTGTGAAATCCCCATCGGCGTACTCTCAATGGGCTGGTTTTGGACATGCGCGTTGTCCACAACCGCACCCATTTGAGAGTTTGAGCCGAAAGGTAGAGGTGGGATACCATGATCTGCCATTGATTCAGAGTAATAACTCAGATTGGAGATGAAAAGTGATTGTAAAAATCGGTGGACGCCAATGATAAAACACAAAACTAATCAGGCTTTAGTTTGTGGTTAGTACCTCGACAAAATAAGGTTAATCTTCTTTTGTTCTCGTCTAAACAACAATAATGATCCTTCAAAACAATCAACACACCGTAAGCTTGTTACAAGGAGAAGAATAGGGGGTTCTCCATGTAACCACCTCCAGCGTGAGAATAAGTATCAGTTTTGAGGATAAAAATGTGTGTATTAAGTGAGAGATCAAGAGAGCGATCTTTGAACCTGGAGACGAAGTTTTCTATTTATAGTCCAAGGTGATCTGTGAAGGAGATGAGCTGATGGGTCTTGGGCCTGAGATCGACAACAAGAAATATCTATTCTACCTCCTCTGCCACAACCGTTAGTGATTGCAGGCAAGAGGATAGTTGATGCATGCTAAATGGATCCATGTTTCTTGACGGTTGCCTTGTTGTCTGGTCTATTATCAGAAGTGGAGATCATGGGATAGTGGTCAGCGCAAGCTGATTGGGCCACGGATGTGTCCTTGTGTACTTCTTGTCTCCTGCACGATTGTTCATTGTGCAGCATGATCCGATACAGCCTGTTGAGCGCCAATTGGCCCACTGCTTTGCCACTTATTGTTTGTATACTTTGTTTGATGTTGCCCTGCGCCTCTTGCCTCCGCGCGACTTGGATACATCCTGGCCAGTCGACGCAAGGTCAAGGAAACCAGGTCTTTTGTCTAAGGAACTAAGTGTTAGAATTGATTTCATCTTGGTCCTTGACACTCGCGTGACATGGGAAACATCTATGTAGTCGGTGCAAGGTCGGGAAAGTTATCATTTTGGTTTATCTTGAGTATGGTCTCGGACGGCTCGAGATTAACTTATATGATCGACGCAAAATTTGAAACCATACCCTTTCAGGATCTTAATTAAAGAATTCAAGTCCCTCAAGCACTAGGATACATATTATCTTCTCGATATCATGCTTTCATAAAATAAATTTTTATTAATGATTTAAGCTAACGTGGGGTATGATTAACTAATGTTGAGGGTTTTGGGGCCTACATGTAAATTTGTAAATTCAAAAACACTTTTTACTCTTTTCTCTTCGACTACAACAAGATTTAACAAACCTAACCCATGATGAGATCTAGAGACTTATTATTATTATTTTTTTTCTAGTTTTTCACAACTTCTCATCTTAAACAAGTATTTTCTATTAATAACCATGATGACATACAGAAGACATTTATTATTATTACTTTTTTTCTATTTTTCACAACTTCTTATCTTAAACAAGTTTTTCTATAATTTCTTTATCTTAAACAAGTTTTTTTTTCAGTTTAGGGACGATAATCATAAATGTCACAAGACTTTACATTTCAACTAAATTAGGTGTTTTTCACCGGGTTATGCGACGGGAGATTGGTAGTTTTTCATCGTTTGGTTCATATCGGCTATTTAAGTACATGTCAAGCATTGTTTTGTGATATTCGAATGCTGAGAATATGTAGCGAATATGTAGCTCGTTTGTGACTGCGAATAAATCGAACATTTCAAAAGAAGCCAACAAAGGCTTTGAAGGGAACAAATAATGCATGGGATAAAAAGATGTGGACTCATACACGCCAAGCATGTATCGTAGATCAAGCAACCAACGGCCAAGATTAACAAAACACTATTCAAATCCGATACATATTAATATATAGAGTAACTGCCATACCAAAACAACGAACTAGGAAAACTTTTTTGGTATCATCATCGCATCGGGTTCAATAACCATCAGCATAAGTTCATAGGGTAAAGGGGTAAAGGGTCTACTCTTGTAAGAATCTAGTAACAAATTCAATTAGCTCTCGAATGAAGAGGTCACCATCATAAAGTAAACAACAAACCCTCATAAAATTAGGGTTTACACCCATCAGGATCTAGCAACAATTCAAAAAACAACAAAGACCAAAATTCAATGCAAAAACATTTCAGAAGAGGACATCCATTGTCATTGATAAACGTAGATAAAAGCAACATCTAGCCAACGAAGTCGATTAGAGTCTCGACATAGTAAACCCTAGCCATCATCGACACCTTACAATGAAATCCCAAAAATAGCCACAGCCAACAACAGAAAACAAAGAAGATGACCACAGAGATGGAACAATCGTCACTACCTTAGCGCCATTGAACGGACGTCGAAACCAACCAACGTCTTAGGCTAGGAAACCCAAACCATTATCGAGTGTTACAATGAAAACCCCTAAAAACCAAGGGGCGTTACAATCCTGGGTTCTGATGAACATCGTGGCCAAAATCCAGATGTGATGCTGTGCGACGTCGCTACCAGGGAGGTCACTACCTCGTCTCCACCTGCCTCTGATCTCCCTTTCTCTTGCTCTCTCTTCTGCCTGTGTTTTCTACATTTCAAAAGAAGCCAAGAAAGGCTTTAAAAGGAAAACATATGTAATGCATGTGGAAAAAGTATGTGGACACCGAACATGCACCATAGATCAAGCAACCAACGACCAGGATCAAGAAAATCACTATTTAAATCCTTCGTCTATTAATATTATTATATATATATTATATTATTATATGATAAACAGGCACCATAGATGAAGCAACCAATGGCCAGGATAAAGAAAATCACTATTCAAATCCTTCATCTATTAATATTATGATAAACATGCACCATAGATCAGCAACCAATCACTATTCAAATCCTTCATCTATTAACATTATGATAATGATAATGCACCATAGATCAAGCACAACCAATGACCACGATCAAGAAAATCACTATTCAAATCCTTCATCTATTAACATTATGATAATGATAACTATGATAATTTTACAACTTTAAATATGAAATTATGATGATGATAATGTTTTTGCAACTTTAAATACGAAGAAGAAAAGTAGATGGAATTGAGACGAATTGATTAAATTCAGCCTATAGCTATAAATGATATAATTAAACTTGTGTGTTGAACGCTTTTGTAACTTGTGACATATAAGGGTGCATAAAAGTATAGCTGTAAACCAGCCAAGTTGATTCCAAGCTTATCTAGGCTTAAGCTCAACTTGTTTAACTTTTTAAGCTTGGGCCGTTTCGAGTTATATTTCTAAAGTTTGAGTTTAGCTTGTGAGCAGTGTTTCAAACTCGAGCTCGGCTTGAAATAGGCTATTTTATTATTGATTAATTAGTCAATATACATTATAACCATTTTTTACATATATTATAATTACAATTACAAATTTTTGTAAACTTTAAATTAGGGGTGTGCATGGGTCGGTTTAGGTCGGTTTTGGCCTAAAACCATAACCATAACCACGATGTCGGTTAATGGATAGCGGGTCGGTTGTGGGTGGTTAACCGTGTATTTAGCCCTGCTAAAAATAGCTTAATTTTTTTAACATGGAATAAATTGTTATTGTATATTTGTATATATTAGTATATTACATAGTATTAAAAATACATATAATCTATGATGTTAATACCGATTATTACCGAATATATAAGTGACATGATATATTCCATAAATTCAAATAAACATTCAACTAAAACCGCAAGACGATATGAAATAGCCCATAAATAATAAAAATATTTAAACAAAAACATCAAATATTAAACCCATAAATACTAAAAGTCTTTAATAAAAAACATCAAATATTAAAAAAATTGTGAAAAGTCCTAAATCCTACAAAGATTTATTACATGTCGTTCGGTTCGGTTATGGTGGGTAGGAAATATTGATAACCATAACCGACCCGCTACTTTCGGTTTTCAAAAAAACCATTAACCGACCCACCGGTTTTTATTTGGTTCGGTTTTTTCGGTTAATTCGGTTATGTTAATTCGGTTTTTTTGCACACCCTACTTTAAATTATAACTTTTGTATATAAAATGATATATTATTTGGTTATCTTTATCATGTTTCTATTTATAATTATCATATGAATATATATATTTAGTATTGTAAATGGAAATTATATAAATAACAAGCTCGTTTAGGTTGACGAACCAGCTTCAGCTAGATAAGTGAAACTTGAGCTCGTTTAAAATTGACTCAATTAGAGTTTTTAGTGAGACAATCTCGAATAACTCACAAGCGATTCAGCTCCTCTACACCCTATATGAAACATATAGTATAGTAATCATGATGCATAAGACATATGCAGTCCAGCAAAATCTGTAACGCATGTCAAATTATTTGTACAATTCAGCCAATAGTGTGCATCACATAATAGTTACAACTATCCATCAAAAAAAAAGTTGTCCGTCAATTTTGGCTTCAAGAACCACCCATATGATACACTTTCACACACCTTTACCTATATGTCTTTGAAGGATAATTTGGAGTGTAGTTTCAAGGAACCTCTTAGATGTATATTTCCCACAAGCATAGAAACGTATTCTTTATTCTTAATACACCTAACGTAGGTAGACATAGTAGCTTGGGACCGTTGGCTAAATCATGACCCCCCCCCCCCCCGCCCGCTTCTCTAATGTTTGGTTAAACCCTTCGATTGCCTCCAGAAAATAAATCCTAGATCCGCCACTAGGTAGACATTTTGTGACCTGGGACCGTTGGCTAACACAACAAATGCATGTCGGTCTTACTCGTAGAAAGTTGACTTGCTACACAATGTCACATAATCCTTGTGGTTGAAGATGAATCGATCGGATTTGTTTGAGTTACTCACCCTTTACCGTATTAGTAATTAGTAATGATAATATAAGAACAGTTATAATGTTGCTAATGTAGAAGTTGGTGACATGATTATGAGGTTATCTTTAAAAGAATATTTTTAGAATTTCAGAGATCAACCAATACATACATCATGTAGGATTTAAAACTCCGAATTTTTGATTATGTGTTTATCTAATCAAAAAACAAAATTTTAGAAAATAATTATTAGTAATGTGACCGGTGGGTCAATGGAACCGGTAACGTATTGTAAGTTAAGTCTACTAAACGATAAATTTCAGAGTTGCTTACACTTTTATATAATAATGGTAAAACGTAGAATCTATTACCTAAATATTCGTATTTTATTTCATCTCTCTTATCTTTTAATAACAACATACCAAATTTTATTAATATCACAAGTTTAATTTTTGGCTAATATCTGCTACATTTCAACTAATTTGTTAAAAAGTAAACAGGAAGATCAATTAGTATGATTCAGTGTACTATTATCATGTATGTTTGATAATTCAAAGAAATCAGAAAAGGGTTTAATAACCTCAATTATTAGTTAGAATACTTCCAGAATAAAATGGACTAAGTTCTATGATTAAGCTAGCTAACTAAACAATTAATAGTGGCATCATTTAAATACTTTTTATATTGTATTTCTTTTAAGAGTCTAGTATTTTGGTAATTGCAAATGATACTTTTTGTGTTTATATTATTATATATTATATGTATTTTTGTGTTACATCTATCAATAAAAGTATTTCCAAATTGAGTGTTGACAACAATTATTTCCACAAATGCTTTCTTCACCCTTTTGCTATCAACCAAGTTTTGAGCTATGACCACTGGCCAGTTGAAAATGACCACTCGTTTGAAAGTAGAATTTTCTTGAAGTATTATTTCTTTTAGAATGATTATATTCTAGAAGGATTATAAATGTTGTTAATCAGGGTTTTACCCTGTATTTACACAACCTAGAGAGTTGTTTGGTACCATAATTATTAATTATTAGCCGATCCAGAAAATCTTCGAAAACGGACGAAATAGAAAAAGATTGACCTTTATTGAGCCAAATTTAAATAGATTTAAACTTTAACTGTGTTTAATTTGAAACTATTGGGCAAATTTTAACCTGGATTAAATTTTACAAATGGATATTGATGAGTAAAAGAGTAACGCACTTAAATGGGTTTTAGTGTTTAATGGGCTTAAAATAGATAAAATGTTAATGAGTTTATGTTTTTAATAAAGTGTGTGTGTGTGTGTATTATATAATAAAAATCGGGCCCCTAAGGAGATTGGACCATGGGTCGTAGCACGCCCCTTGGGGCCAGCCATGGAGATACGTCGTGTATTAATGTTTAATGAAAACACAACTTATAAGGTCTCTTTAACGATAACTTTAAATGTTTTTTACATCATGTCAATCGACAACGTGTATATGAGCATGTAGTTTGGGTCCCCAACCTCGAGTTCTTTGCTTTGTGTCTTACGCATAGATAGCATGGGTCGTATCACGCCCCTTGGGGCCAGCCATGTAGATACGTCGTGTATTAATGTTTAATGAAAACACAACTTATAAGGTCTCTTTAACGATAACTAAAAGTGTTTTTACATTGTGTCAATCGACAATGTGTATATGAGCATGTAGTTTGGGTCCCTAACCTCGAGTTCTTTGCTTTGTGTCTTACGCATAGATAGCATAGCATGTTAGCATGTCGAATGAGTTCCTCTTAGATTTAAGACTTTGGGCTTTTCATCTATTAAGATTCATGTCTCTGCATTTGGAAATTATGTGTAAATGAGTCGAGGCACTCATAAGCTACTTAAGACCGATTCGCTAAGAGTTTGAATCGATACGAGCTTAAACATTAACAAGTTTAGACTTTGAGCTCATTTAATAACAAGTTGAGCCCAAGTTCCGTATTTGATCTGGATTAGTCTCACACCCCTAAACAAGCTTGTATCTATATACTTATAACTTTTATAATACAATATTATATAATTACATATGTTTTGATCAAAAATCGGTTTAAGGATAATGTAACCAAACTTTGATTGTGAGGTAGAGTGCTAATGTGTTGAACAGTTGTATTAACAAATTTGAAATGTAAACAATGATGAACACAAGGATTTATAGGAGGAAAAAGCCCTTGATCTTTAGAAGATCTCCGGCATAAAAAACCTCGGGTGATGGAAACTACCGATCACCAACTAATTGCATAAAAAGATTACAATTTCGGATGATCTTGAGCTTGTTACAATGGAATTCTAGTGTTTGTGTATGAGAGCAGTTTCGAGAGTAGCAAGTGTGCGAGTTGTGTATGTGTTGTGTATTCTAATTCAAGCTCAAAACCCCTTATATAATTAGAAATATCTATCTAACTAACTATCCGAAAAATAGGCAAGTCTCCCACGATTACCCATAACGGCTATTACTTCACTTGCACATGCTTGAATATAAGCATATTCCCCGACATTCCAGCATAGACCAAGACCATTTCGTAATATACATGCGAATACAAACTAAACATATAGGAAACAATTGTTAGTCAACATAGGTAATAATAAGGATCCTTGATCCTTAGACTTCCTGCACCAACCAATAAGGATCCTTGATCCAGAACAAATCTCAGGATACATGATCCACCATATTAAATCAATGCCCTAACAACATAGTAAGTATTATTTACCTAATTACACACTTTCGAAACTACTATAAAGCTAGAGTTAAGAGACCTTGATTATGCTTTACATGCACATTAATAAACAGAGAGCTTAGCGATGATTGAATCTGTGATAACAAACAACGAATCAATTAGGTTTTTAAAAGTCCTCGAGGTGACTTGGGTGGTTAAAGTGTGTCTCACAACTAAAAGGTTAGGGCTTCAAATCCTGTAGAATACAGTTTGTAATATATTTATCATAGTTATTAAAGGCGTTAAGCACATTCAAGGCACATAGGCCTTGCATTGGGCCTAGGCGCAAGGCGCAAAAAAAAGCGCGAGCCTAAGGAAAAAAAAGTGTTTAACAAAAAAAAATTAAAATATTTTTATATAATAGAAAATTAATACTATTCTTCCAATAAAATAAACTAAAGCTATTATATAACATTTAATATCGTCTATTAATACCAAAAGTTATAAAATGCTAGTTTATTACTGTAGAAAAGTAGTTTCGTTAAATAAAAGTAAAAATCTAGCTGAAATCTTGTTAGAATTTAGAGAATTTGGCCGAAAACTTTCAAGAATCTAGGAATCTCGCCAGAATCTACCCATGAACCATCACTTAAAGCGCAATTGCCTCGCCTCGCTAGAAAATTGGGCCTAGGCGCAAGAGGCGATGGCTTTTAACAACTATGTTATTTATTCTATACAATCTAATAATTGTTGTTAAAAATAGACTTTTAGAGCATTCATATTGAATTCCTTGTCCCAATTTTTATAATTACATTAAAAATTACTATTTTTTTCCTCTCTTTTTTCAGTTAAATAATATTTTTATATCTTTTTCATTATTTTTTTCTTTTTCCCCACTCACAATTATTTCTTATGATAGAAGTAACTCACTTATAAATGTATAGAAAAACTATGATGAATGCTCTTAAAAGTTGAAAATTTAGGTTTTTAAGAAAAATATAACACTTTTACTAACCATTTTTAATTTTATTATACAATACTTAGAAAAAAGAAACTAGTTGAAACAAATACATTTGTATACGGCATTTAGTTTAGCGTCCTCTTAGAGTTGAGATAAGGTTTACGGCCATTAGGTTCTTGGTTCAATTCTTATAAAGGGCTATTACCAGACATATTGTGGGGTTTTCTCATAAATTAGTGTGTAATATTATTGACTAGTAGAGATGGATATGATCGGATGTTCTACTGATAATACGATAATACTTCAATGGTCCGTTAATGATACATATTTGTCATTTATAATAAAAAAAAGAAAAAAAAACACTATTACATTGAAAGTTACGTTTTCCGCTTAAAAACACACACGTATATACTAGTGACTGTGATCATATTTTGTCGATATTAATGGAAAATATACCAAAGATATATGGGGAGAAAACTACCTAACCGTTCACTATTATTATTATTATCATCATCATTATTATTATTATATTAGTTAGCAGTTCGAGCCAAAACAAATCGCGTTTTGATGTGCATGCTAAGTATGCAGTTGGTCATATGAACTGAATGCAGGTTATTTAAGGGTTCATGTGTTTGTGATGGCATGAGTTGTGGAAAACCATTGCTTTGGGATAATTAGAAGGATTGCATATTGTTTAGGTATTTCTGTCACTGCTAGGGCTTATTTTAATCTACAGAGGCTGAGTATTCATAGTGTTTTAGTAGTAGGAAGTAGTTGTTTCTATTAATGTGTTTTGGTGACTACATTTAGATGTGTTTTTTTTTCTCATGAATGCATATAATGGTCATAAATACAACAATAGAATAATTAACTAAATAGTCTCTATGTATACAATCGTTTGATGCAACAAGTATAAATGTTATATTTAATAATTTGGTTGTTTCTTTTTCGTGGTGACCGAGTGCTTATCAGAGATTTGTATTTATTATGAATGTAGATTCTTGGCTTGGCAACTGAGGTGGCTTCAAAGAAGCAAGTAGTTGCACGATGATTCTTAGCCGCTCACGACTCAAATGAGGTCTACACTTCCTTGTACCTTGAATCAAACAGTTGGATAATCGATCAAAAAGTTTGTTGGAAAAGGCTTTATGTGTGGTTGTATTACTTCTTGTGTCTTCAACTAATAAACACTTTACTTTTATAGTTAAACAAAACTAAAACGAAAATTGAATTGCATTGAACATCTTCAATGCACTTGATACATTTTTAAAGATCCTGATTAAAATATGAAAACTACTATGTTTCAAGTCATGCATCAGTGAGAACCGAGCGACAGTTGCATCAATCGCAATTAATTCCCAATTGGCTTGGACATGGTGCACGCCCACCCACTAGACTGTACACCCCCCCCCCCCCCTCCGGGCTTGTCTCGCCCTAGTATGGTCTGTACAATTTTAGGCGCCCACTATAGCAGCTACACTAGTGCACGTTCTGAACATCCCGAACAACTCTACTTTCTTATAGACCATTAGACTATCCGCATCCCAGACGCCCTTCCCCTCCTCCAGTCTCCCCTGCCCGGTGCCACCTCACCTGCCCCACCTTCTCCCCTTCCTCTGCAATGGGCGTCGGACCTGTGGTTCCCATCTCCCCTCTCACAACAACCCTCTCTTGCCGCCCTTCCCTTCGAATCTTTTCCCGTCTCTCTCAAAAGTGTCGGATCTAGAAAATCCTTATAGGGGTAATGTTTTCAAAAAAAGGGGTAAGAAAATCGAAAAAACATCAAAAAAACGTAATTTTTTTCCAAAATTTACACTACCGCCGGAGCGTCAAGGGGTAGCGGAGGCTACCCCTTATTATAAGGTAGGTCCGCCACTACTCTCTCATCCAAGTCATCCAGGGGTGGTGATAGGCCTCCCTTCTCACAACATCATTCCAGGCCTCCCTTTGGATCTTTTCCCGTCTCTCTCACAACCACATCATTTCAGGCCGTCAAGGGCCCTCCCTTCTTCTCAAGCTTTGGAGATAGTCTTATATTCAATGGCAGTGGCGGTAATGAGGGTTTACGGGAAGGACCACCGCACAGGGCCCGTGATTTCAAGAGGCACATGTTTTTCTTTTAATCCGATATATATATGTTAATTTTTTTAAAATAATATATCCGTACCAACTCCAAGATAGGCTCATTTACAAAACAATTTTTATGGTTTAGATGTTAGCCCATTGGCATTAGATTTAGTGAGTCTAATATCCATTTGATTTTTAAAGATAATAAAAAAACATTACGAGATGACACGTTTTTTCCGAGCTCGAACATAATACATGATTCTTAGAGACCACGGTGCCAAAAGTCAATATAGTGCTTGTCTATCATGTGGCTTATACATATATCCCAAGATATCTTTTAATCTTCTTCACTCTTATGCGTTTCTGATTCTTAATATATTTATCCATTTTTTATTCTTGTTATATTTATATAAAGTAAGTACTTAAAAAATTACGATCATCTATATCATCGTTTCTTATATATTATGTCACATGTATGCGATGACAAAACAAATCTCAACTGTTATGACGTTTAAATCTCCATGTATCCAACTTAATTTTATGACGTGAAATAAAGTTCATGCATAATCGACCCTTTGTAACATGTAACCGTTTGTGTGCCGCTTTTGTGCTTTAAAAATGTCATTTGTGACATATTAATTATGTTTTCTGATATAAATTAAAATTTGCAATGATATCAAATGTCATTTGTGACACATTAAATATTATTATATATATATATTTTTATTAACTTTTTAACTACATTAATTTTTGTTCTTTTATGATTTTTGTTTTTTATTCTTTTTTTATCTTTTTTTTTGTTTTTTTTAGTTTCAATCAAACCTGGTGTTGTACGTGTAACAAAAAGAATGGTCTAATACTGACTAAACAACATCAGTACTCGAAATTGATATTCGTTTTTATTGTTTCGACCGATGTAACAGATCTCGGTATTTTTTTGGTCGACATGACTTTTTTGTTTTTGTTTCGGTAAGTGTCGGTATCTTAATGAACAGAACCATATCAAACGAATTTTTGCTATTGACGTTATTTTTAGTATTGCGTCTACGTTTCCATTAAAAATTGGGTCGCCCCGCCGCAAAGCGTGGGTGTAACCCACTAGTTAGATAAAAAATGTAAATGTAATAATTTGGAAGAGAAGAAAAAGTCATTAATATTTATTTCTTAGACTACGTTGTGGCATATTTGGAAGATGAGAAACGACAATGAATTTAGAAATATTGGTTCCACTACTTATAAAACAGTAGATGAAATAAAATCCAATTTGTTCTTGTGCTGAAAGGAAGATCAAAAGTAAAGAATATTAATTGGAGTAGATGGTGTTATTTTAATGTAAAAGATGTAATAATGTACTTTCGTTTTTGTTTTTCTTTTCAATTTTCCTATATGTTGTTGTTAGGTTTTACAGCCTATGTATATATCATAAAATCTTTTGCTGTATAAAAAATTAGACAACAAATTTGAAGATTATGGACACCTTTAAAAGTCCAATCCCCAATTTTTGGAGCCCATATCATTGCTTGCTTTAATTCAATTTCTACACAAAACCTAAAAAGATTGGGATCCACTCCCAAATTAAAGAGCCCTACACATTTTCAATAATTTTATTTGGTTGCTCACTAAGTATTAAAAACTATGTTTTATTTACGGATAAATACATTTTACATTGTATTATCACTATAAATATTAAATAACTTTAAACAAATGAACCATTATTTGTTAGCCTCTTGAATGAAATGGATGACAAAATGTGAATGACTCATGAAGGTGAAGAAACTTAAATTGTCTCATAGATCAATCATCTTTCGAAATATGAAAGAATCTAGCAGTGACGTGTTACAGAATAACGGAAGAACAAAATTCTGTGAAAGATATATAGAGGGGACGAGAAGAAGAAAATAATAGAACACATGTAGATGTGAACTTTGTTTATAACGACAACTCACACACCTATCTAATATACTAATATATGATATATAGGGGTTGGTTAACGTACAATATTTCTTAACATACGATGTGTACGAAATGAAATTACTACGTTATAAAATTCAAAAACCCTAATCACGCATGTTGAAAACCATAATCACGCATGTATAAAATCAGAAATCACGAATGGGGTAAAAAACCTAATCACGCATGTATAATTTAATCAGCGTACGTTAAGCAAATAAAACACTTTCACATATATATTATATTTATACTATATAATATATATATATATATATATATATATATATTAGAGAAGAGAGAGGAACCGGATTAACGTATCTAAGTGAACATTTGACCTACCTTAGGCATTCCATTGAAGCGGTGGCACAATAGTAATTAACTTGACATAATTACACACGTTATAAAGCATAATTATGTACGTCATTTGCATAATTACACACGTTATCATGCATAATTACGTGCGTTAAAAAATCAAAACCCTACGCATATTAAATTCAAAGTTACTCATGGATTGTTTCAACCTTAATGCATGTTATATGAATAATTACGCACGTTATCGGGTGGTCGCGTACGTTAAGGGACTTCTGTGTGTGTGTGTGTAGGGGGGGGGGGTTTACAATGGAAAGCTAGTTACATAAATATTTAGGTGTGGCTCAATGAAATTTTGAGGCCACCATACATGCAATTGTCTTAGTTGTGTCATTATATGGCAAAGTCAAGGTAACCAATTGTTCACTTAACTACTACGACACCATTGTTAGCAACTTTATAGATAGATATGACAGGTTTGTCGCATTGAATTTCTTCTAGATTATTTATATTCCTCTAACTTAATCGAATAAAATCTATTTACATATTTCTAGTAAAAATAAAGATATCCTTTTTGGGACATATTGATCCTTCAAGGGGTAAAACTTAGTGTTGGTATATCTGTAATCACTTTTTTATAACATGGGCACCTAAATTTTATGTCGGTAGAATAGGACAAACAAATTAAAAATAGAATATATAATCTCTTTACGTGAGCTCATTGTTTTTTTTTCCATTTAAGCATCAAAGATTTTATGTATTTATCTTCCACATAGGTAATTAGGTCGATTATATGCAATTATGATGTTATGCCGAACTAGAGTTATATTATAATTACATTTTAACACGGCTTATATGGACAAGTAGTGGATAATTACCCATGCTCTGTGACAGGTTAAAAATGTAGATACGCCGGTTTTGTCAAATTTTACCATTGATGCGATGTAGTGAACAATAATTTCCCTCACAAAATCCATCTAACGCCTTTTTACTTTTACTATATAGTAAACACTAGTTGAAAGACTTAAAGGTCGCAAAGTGTTATCATATAAGCACGACCTATGTGTATAATACAAGTGGAGACACTAAAATATCATATGTTATTAAGTAGAGAAAGAAAACCATAACTAGTCCGAAAGGGTTATATGAACACGTTAATTATTAAAAAAATTAATTAATTATGATTTGCTTAATTGACTTGAGTACTACAACTAACTTTCCATTGTAGCACAAACTTTTTTTTCCAAGTAATATACAATGTCTCCAAAAATGGTGATGATTAAAGCTAGTAGATAATAGTATTACACATTCGATATTTAAAACACTTGCTAGTGGAAACACTTAGGTGGTGTTCGTTTCACAAAATGGAATAAAATTTTGAGGAAGTTGAATGTCGATTTCACTCTGTATTTTGTTGGTTTCAATAAGAAAATGAATTAAAATTGAACAACATTACAGGGAAGAGAATCTACATTCTAATTCCAACCAAATTCATTCCATTTTACAAAACCAACACATTTAAATTACAAATCAAAATTCAATTTCTTCGCAAATTCCCATTGCAATTCCATTTTTTTCTAAAGGCTTTACCTTTGTTGTCGTAATTATGGTAGGTTATATTATGGTTTGGCTACATGGATAGGGTTTCTAATATTGTAAAAAATGATTATATGTTTTGCCTTCACAATTTTCTTATTTCAATTAGACTTTTCAAATCAATAAACGTATTTGTGAAACGATTGTCAAATTTCACAATAACTAAACTTTCAAAGTTGTCATTGTTATCTGATCTTGACACATCAATGTTAAGATCATTTTTTAACTCGAACTTCACCCTTGTTAAAAGTCATCTTCACATCAACGATAAAGCGATAGCTTAAGTCGTCAACCATGGCTAAGTTTAGTAGAAAAAAACAATAAAATTGTCTACGTCAGAAACACTTATCAACGTTTATAAATAATAAAAGGTACTACAAACATGATCAACGTTTATAAGAGTTTATATTAAAAAGGTTCTACAATTATCATCATACTCATGAAATCTCACCAATAGCAAAGCTAAGGTAGGTCTAAAAAGGGTAAGATGTAGATAGCCTTACCCTCTACCTCATAGGAACAGAGAGACTGCTACCAGTGAGACCCTCGGCTTCATATTAGTTTTGCATCAAGCATTGGACATATGACAATAACTCTCAGCAAAAAGGACGATTAGTGCATGCATCATTTTGTCTTTCGGCTATCAATGCCATTACATGATGCATCACTAGCCATCCCCCGTTTTTAATTTTTTATCACGAAATTAGTGAAATAACGTTAAAATCAGTGTGATTTCACTTTTGCCACCCCCTCCTCCCACCCGAATACCCACACATGTATATATTATATACATTAAAACAATAATTATACAAATCATCTTTTACATACTTGTATATTTTCAACAACTATTGTACACCAATTAACAAACAATCAAAATATGTTAAAACTAACTCTTTAGTTTTTCATCATTGATCTATAGAGAATTTAATAGGGTCTAACATAAGGAGAACTCCATTTATGGACTTGTTAGGTTATAAAAACAGGCCCCGGTTTTAGAACAAATTATCCAACTTGGCTAATCCATTAGTTTGGGCTTTTGGTCCAATAAAAAAGAAGAAAAGAAAACCCTGCCTCAGGCCCTTAAGAGTTGGGCCTCAACTAGATTATAAGAAAAGTAGTAAGCTGAGAAAACCAATTCATGAGGAGAAATTAGTAATTAGTTAATTACACATGCTGGGAGTAGATATTTTCTGTTTGTGGTGTGCACATATGTATATATACGTGGGCTCTCAAGGGGCAAAAGTGAAATTACATTAATTTTAATGTTTTAAGGTTATTTTACTTATTTCGTGAAAATAATGTTAAAAGCGACGGACAGTTAATCATGCATCGCCTTGATAGCCAAAAGACAAAAGAGTACATGCACTAATCGGCCTTTGTCTCGATTGTTGAGTGTTATGTGCCTTATGTCCAAGGCTTGATGCAAAACTACCATCGAGTCGGGGGTCTCACTGGAAGCAGCCTCTCTATTCCTATAGGGTAGAGTAAGGTTGTCTACATCTTACCCTCCTCAGACCCTATTTTAGCTTTATATTCCTCGACAAACTTATTACAGAAAATATATTTCGTTATTTTTTATTTTTAATTATCCTTGTATTCCTATACTTAACTAACAGTACAAAATGCCTTGCGAGGTTTTATCTATTATGTAAAACTAACAAAAGGACTGCCTCGACGTTGATTGATTATTTGAAAGCGTTATATGGTCAGGGTGTTTAAAATAATTGCGAGTTTGTATGCGATACATGGTCACCAAAAACACCTATCAACCATAATAGCATTTAGATAACATATTAACCAATTACACAGAAGACAGCTAAACAAGCTACAAGCTGCATGACAACCTTCTATTAAATAGCAAAACCGCTCCTAATAAAGACAAAGCTAAGGTCTTAAGGGTCAAGAAACTACTATACACGACCTGTTCGACCATATTCAGAAATTCCACAGTCTCCGAAACTGGGAACCAAAGCATTAAAAGCAAAGAGAATAAACCCGTAACCGTAATCTAATATATGCACAACCCATACAAAAAACCTGCTATAGTAATGGGTGAAGCCCCAAACAGGCAAACATGTAATAATAACTAATGAGATCTCAATAAAATACAAACAGTTGCTTTTATGAACTTCTCAAGTCTCAACAATATAATCAAATTATACTCCAAAGTTACAAAACTAAAATGTAAAAACAAAAGGAAAAGTCTCACCCCTCCAAGATAATGTCAAAATTCATGATAATAAACCTTTTTTCTTTAAACCTCCACAAAAACAAGATTATACACTTTCACCTCTTGTTTTCAACATCATGCACCCACCTTTTAAAACAAGCTTTCGCACAAACCGACATCCGCCGCTTGCGACTCCAAAACGTCCTTCCCAAACGGGCTCGAACCAACGACACGTTTAACACCTGCGAAAACCGCCTTCTGATAATAATCATCCTCCATCGTCTTTAGAACATCATGCACAACCTTGAAATCCAATCCACCCGACAGCACTAGATGTCCCATGATCTCCCGAAGCTGCTCGGTGCTTTCGGTAAATCAATCGCGATATCGTCCAACAACGAGCCGTACGCGGTGCACCCCGTTCTCAAGTTGGCTCGAGTGAGAACCTTTTGGAGGCAAGATAGTCTAAAAGCTTTACTAACGGTTCGACACAGGGTGGGCTTTTTTCAACGCGAGCGAAACCGCTTCTTTCACAAACTCGGAGTGATATTCCGGCGCTTTCAGTTCCTCTAAGCATTGTAACGCTTCTTCAGCATACGAACACTGAAATACTCCTCAAGTAACGAAACCGTTTTTCGTTTCAGTTCATCTTGATTTTTCGCCTTCAAAGGCGCAGCAGCAGCCGCAACAGGCTGCAACGATGTCGGAACAACAGGTCTAACAGAAGTCTAGCAGCACCACCAGGTCCACCACCGCCTTGAAGTAACGCACTTGGTTTGCCGCCAACGAAACCGCCGCTACCCTGAGGAAGAAACCGCTGATTTGGCACGGTGTCTTGTTTAGTAATGGTGGTTGAACACCACGAGGCATCGAACGGGACCTCGGGACCTCCCAGCTATCGTTATCTGATCCAGGCGTACCCGGCATCATGCGGGTCCCAGGCATACCCGGCATCATGCCACCTGAACCGGACGGTTGAAGTTCGGGCCTAAACTCCCTTGTGCTCCGGCAGCCAACGCACGGCTGTTTCTTATGCTCGCAGTGGACCCCACACGGAGCCCCATATTCTTTTCCGCTTCAGTATGGATCTCCGTAATCGTCTTTGCTTTTACCTATGCAATAAAAAATAAAAAGATCAAACGTTATATACACCCTAATGAACTTAAAAGATAATAAATTGGAAAATAAAAACAAAAACTACCTCTTCGCGCCTTGGAATCCATTTATTTGATCTGAGATCGATAACGTCACGAACCATAAACCGCATACGCGGAGCTAACTGTTGGTTCGTTGCTAACTCCTTAAGTCGATTAAAATAAAGATCGTTAATCCGCCTCGATTTCGGACTCTCGTCTAGTTGTTTACCGATCGTGTTAAAAAACTGGCAAATCGCCTCGACGTTTTCCTCCTCAGGGCAAACTTTATTGTCCGGTCCTAAAAGTTCCTGCAAAATGCATGTATCACAAAATAAATTATCACAATTTTACTCTCATAACATCATAAACTACTAGTATCTATGACCCGCGCTTTGCAACGGGACCATTAAGCCGAACAAAAAGTAAACGTAAAATTGATGAATCACGCACGCACGCTACGGGTGTTAACTTGCAAAAATTTGACCGAAAAAGTAAAAGATAGAAAAGAATAACTAAGTCGCTAAGGACCCACGAGTGTAATAATATAGACGTAAAAACCGTTAAACCACACGTTGCAGCGTGTTAACCCGCAAAATCTAGAACGAATCGTAAAACGACAAAATTGTAAAAGATGTAAAGTACAGGAGACCAGAGTTGAAAAGTGTTGGGAGTCAAAAGCAGAAAATGTTTGTGACAAATATGTAAAAGATAAAAACTATAGGATTAAAAGTGTAAAAAATGAAAACTATTGGGTTAAAAGTGTAAAAGAAAAAAGTAAAAAGAGAAAAAGAGTTTGTGTTTTCGTGCGGAACAAACCTGAACGATGTGATGAACGATCTTTTCGGGAACCATTTTCTGCTTCAAAAGCTCACCGATTAAACGGATGTTTCCGAGAGTGCGTAGCTTAATTAATCTTTCTTTATCTCTGCGTTCAGGATTCTTGTTCAGGGGCAGTCATTTGCCTTATTTCGGCTCTTAATTTGTCAGCGCCTTCAAAAGCTTCTTGACAGTTATTCAATAATACACGCTTAAATGTAATCTCCTTGCCATCGGGTTCGTCAGACGGAAACGGGGGAGCTTTGTGTTGAGATCAGAACACAGTTGAGCATACATAGGGCAAAATGTAGGCTCGAGAACAGCTTTGTCGAAAATCAACGAGATAACCCCCTGAATCGCATAAATGATTAAACGTAACCATATTATTAATTAAATTCTATTTTGCATTTGGTGTAATAAAGTATGAAAATTAAAGATTAATGATACCTTAAGGATATCAGCTGTTGTGATCCCTGAGTCAATGAGTTGACCCTTTAGGAGGTCAAACTTTTCTGGAGTCAACTTGTTCAGAATACTGAAAGCCAAGAAAGAAATCAACTTGTAAATTTTCAATTATTTCATGTTATATTTATAATAATAAAACGAAAAAAAAAGATTAATTTATTTGCAGTAGTTTACCCTTTAACTGTCTTCAAGACCGATCTTTTTCAGATAACGCTCCCCGTCGAACGGACCATGGCACCTCAGCTTTGACAAGAGCAGGAGTGGGCCCGCCCATCTATTCCAAAATTAAAAAGATTCAATGAATTAGCAACAAAATAAACCGTGTTAATACATATATATGTGTGTGTGTATTTATGTGTGTGTATGTATAGTGGAAGATTAACGTACAATAGCCCTTTAACGTACAACGAACATGACGGCGCGAAGTGAATTAAGCATGTTCAATTTTTAAAATATGCACATATAATAATTACAGTTATTATAATTACGCATGTGTTGGGTTAACCCTAATTACGCACGTTATTTGCATAATTACGCACGCTATTTTGGTGGCCGCATACAGTCACATGTTAAGAGCCGTTTGTATTTTAAACTTTCACTATATATATATGTGTGTGTGTATACGTATGTATAATTTGAAGAGCTGACCCCTTGGTTAGGTGAGGCTTGTGCTCTACCATATTGTGAATTTGGATCTTGCCAATTGTCACGACCAAAATCGCGATTTTCTCGACCGCCATCCCAAGACCGCTCATCCACTGACGGTGGAGCTCTTCCACGCCAGTCCCTGTTATCGGGCTCAGAGTAGCGTGCTTGGGGCTGAATTGGCGCCTGCAATAAAAAAGTTTATCGTATGTAAGAATAAACTTTGAGAAATAAAAAATATAGAAGTGAAGATAATATGAAAATCAAACACTTACGTTTCCTTCAGATTTGGTCCAATTTTGGGCCTCTCCAAAAAATTCGGTTTCGACTTCTTGTTTGACTTTAAGAATAGCCTCAGGAATATTTACAACCTATTACAAAAAAAGTCTGAATTAATGTTTAACGAAAGTAGCCAAAATTACTGTTTAAATTTCTAACAAAAACATATATATTTTGCTTAAGATGATGTAATAAATGTATTGAAAAGAACCATGTTGTGACAAAAACAAGTAATAATCATGCTTGTATATGCTTCTGATATTTGATTTGTTGGGACAAAATAATTAACATAACCCAATATTTATAGAGCAAGTTACATGAATAATTAGAACACAGAAAAAGAGTTCGAATGGGTTCATTTAAATTTTAAACTTTAAAGCATTACCTCTCTGAGTTGTAACAGTTGGTCTCTGGTGTAACGAACACGCTCGCGAAGCTCGAAGCGGGAATCATTGCTCTGAGAAACAAAACATGAATAAATTAAGCAATATTAACGATAATGCTATTGAGAAAAAAACGAAGACAAATATTTGGTGTCAACAATCAGAATATTTAAAATATTAAACAGAGGCACAGAGTTAAGACTGCTAAACTACAAAATTGTATGTCAAACAAACTTTTGAAGCAACTAATTTACATACATTACAAAATTCAATAATAAAAATGAGCCCTGTTCAATATTAAGTACACCCGAATGAAAACAAGAAACACTACGAAGCATCTAATAATGGCATCAGTAATAAGCATCACGTATTCTGTTGGTTGATTACTTCTAGGGAATTATTCTACCTTAAGCTCACATGCCACATCATGTCCAATTAAACTTAATATACACCTAAATGAAAACAAGAAAAACTAACAGGCCCCTTATATAATAGCATCCACTATCAACATCCTTCAAAGAACAGGCACATTCGTATTCACATCAATAAACTATCAACTCATTACTTTTACAAATACGATAACTTTTGCCAACTCGTTACTTTTACAAATACAATAACTTTTGCAAGCAAATTATCCTACACAAGTTAATTGAGCTTCTATCATAGCAGATTCACAGAGCATCATCAAAACTACTTGAAACCAAATTATATACACTTATTAGCATAACAAGTGTCATCAACAATTCCTATACCCCCCCCCCCCAAAAAAAAACCTAATGATCAATGCAAACTATAAACAAATCAGATCCAACACAAACCTTATATCATAAATCAGCATCAAAATATAAATTCAGGAACCAATAGGGCATAGTTTCAGGCATCACAGATCGAAACATATGCACTAAATTAACCCAACTTATTAAAAAAAATACCCACAAAAATCTAATGACCATAATAGTATATCACTATCATCTTGTAACCAAATTATATAAACTTACTAGCATAACAATTGTCATCGACACATATGCACTAAATCAAATCAATTTTTCCCAGGACAATATGATAGCTTTCGCAAGCGAATTATCCCACGCAAGTATACTAATACGACATGAAACATAAAGCCAATAGAGTTCAACCATCTGAAATCAGAATCACATAGCAGTATAGCACCACCAAAACCAACACCAGATTATATATCACTGTGATGAAAGTTAGAACCACTTCATATAAACTTATTAGCATAACCATTGTCGTCAATAAACCATATACCCCCCTCCCCAAACACACACACACACACACCCCTAATGCACAATGCAAACAAATTATAAACAAACCAGATCCCATATAGACAAACCTCACATCATAAATCAACATCAAAAACAAATTCTTGAACCAACAAGAACATTATACAGGTATCAAAGATCAAAACATATGCACTAATAAGCCCAACAACTAAAAAAAACTAAATCAACCCAACTAAAAAACTAAAATAAAAAAAAATCCCACAAACGACTAATACCCATAATAAGATAAGCAACACAAATACCAACTAGATGAGATAAAATTCAACTAAACAATCTTTATGACGAGATTAACGGCCCGGATCCAATTAGGGTTAAAACAAATACAAAACCTTGATGATAGTGATATAAAATTTGATGTTAGTATTATCTTCAACTACTTCATATGTGATTCGTAATCAAAATCACATAGCACAATCAAACTTAACCGCCGAAATAACTATCAGTATTATCTTCACACCACTTTATATAAACTTATTATCATAACCATTGTCATCAACAATCCCTAACCCCCCCCCCCCCCTCCCCCCAAAAAAAACTAATGCCCAATGCAAACTATAACCAAACCAGATCCTTTAACACAAACCTCACAACATATATCAACATCAAAAAACAATTCTTGAATCAACATGAATACTATGCATACATTCAAGATCAAAACACATGCCCTGAATTAACATTTCCTATACCCCCCCCCCCCCCATAAACAAACCAGAACCCATATACACAAACATCAGATCATAAATCAACATCAAAAACAAATTCTTGAATCAACATGAATACAATACATACGTCAAAGATCAAAACATATGCACTAAATTAACCCAATAACTTAAAAAGAAAAAAAATCCCAGAAAACTAATGACAGTATTAACATAAGCAACAGAAACATAAACTAGATGACATGAAATTCAACTAAACACAAACCCAAAACAATCTTTAAACCATAATCCAAACCCAGATCCAATTAGGGTTAAAAAAAATAACAACCTTGATGGCGGCACCGCCATGGGGACGAAGGGTTGGAAGATCAGAAGAACCAAAAGCCAACGAATCAAAACGAGGAGCAGAAGTTCTTCCTCGGCTACCACCACCTGGTCTTAAGCTCAACACTGTCTGATCAGCCTGCATACCTTAATTGTTTCTATCTTTTGTTGTTGTTGTTGTTCAAGATCGAACAAAACCCACAAAGTTGAATCGGCGATTAGGGTGAAAAGAGTGGATAAAGAATCAATCAAATCTTGATGGGGGATAGGGTTTCTGTAGCGATAGATGAAGAAGGAAAAAGAGAGCTTTCTTTTGTTTCTCTCTCTTGGATGGAGGAAGTGAGAGAAACAAAAAGAGGAGAGAGAGAAACCCTTTTTATTTTGGTGTGATGGGTTCAAGATTTTATTTATACTTCTTTTTATAGGTACACTTTGTTCCCTTTTTTAACTTTCTTGTTTTTAAAGGGGTGTTTATTGTAATTGTACGATTTATACTTTTGTTTTTTATGATGTACAAATTGTACCCTTCATCATTTTGGAAATGTTATTTTTGGGTGCTATGTGTTTCTTGTTGCCTTTCATGGATGGAGAGGTACCACAGAATATGTAAAATATATAAAACTAACCACCGGAGAGAGTAGGATTGTTCATTAGTCGAGTCAGAGGGAGTTTAGGTTTGGCATGATTGTAAACCGAGTTGGTTTGGCTTGGCTCGGATTTGAAATCAAACTTAAAATCTAAAATCGAGCTTGGGTTGGTTTTTAACCGAGTTGGCTCGGCTCCATTTGGTTAGGCTCGAATTTAAAAGGAAAATTTAATACATAGCTTTTAAAATGTAATAATCTAAAATATGATTCAATAGTTCAAAAGAGCATGTCCAAATAAGTTCAACACGCTACATTACAAGCCGATATAAAATTTAACAAAATATAAAGAGTAAATTGCCAAAATCGCCTCTGAGGTTTGGGCGCTTTTGCTTGTTCTATCCAAAATATTTTTTTTATATTTGGACTCCTATGGTTCTTTTTTGCTGTCATTTCCATCTAAATCACTAACTCAATTAAAATGTATCGTTAACTTATGGATGATTTTTAGCAATTTCCAAACCTCATAGATGATTTTGACAATTTACCCATTTATTCTTTTATTTTTAAAATTTACGTATTTTTATTTTTTATATTTAAATAATGTTTGGTACGACGGGAGAGGCGAGTGATACTGATGTTTGGTACGACGTATCGATGATGGAAGATGAGGTATGAGTGTCGAGATAGACATGGTTGTTTGGCGACAAAGGTGGCGGTGGTGATAGAGGTGGCATGTGGCGGTGGATAAGAGAGAAGAATAGAAGAGAGAGTGTATATGGTGTGTATCTATATATATAATTTTAAATGTGTGTGTCTTTGTGTATATATTATAATTAATTTAGAACCATGATATTCTCACATGCATCCCTTATTTCCACGCCCCTTGAAGCGTTGCGCTTTGGCCAAAAGGGGGGATTGTATTGAGTGAGAGAGAGGCAAAGGTTGGATTTGGTAGTGGTCATAGGCAGCTAGGTTTATAAGGGGGGAAGAATCCGGTCTGAAAAGACAAGAATGCCCTCACATTATATGCACATGATCATACTTAACTAGAAATTTTAACCTGGTTAGTGCTAAAAGACATAACGTGTAACGAGTTTTACAAATAAAGTATTGTGATTATAATTATTGAAGTTAAAGGCTATCCACTGCAATCCGATACAAACATAAATGATGAAAAGTGCAATTTACCTTACATATTATATTTGACTTGACTCATTACCGAGAACAATTTACGTCAAACCGTAAACTGACTTGAATTTTAAACTGTAATGTACTTAAATAAAGCACGTAAGAAAATAACATATTTTTAAGTTAAAAAATGGTACCGCGCGTTGCGACAGCGTTGAAACATAAAGTAACTCGAACTTATATACCACCCTGTGAAACATATTATATATGACAAAACGTAGACTAGCTGAAAACATATATAAAAGTGAGCACGAAAACGTATTGACAAAACGTAAACCAACCGAAAACATACATAAAAATAAACACGAAAACTTATTATATTTACGTAAATAAAAATAAGCATGCAAAACCTGAGGATGCAAAAATAGTATTTTACAAAGTTTTTTAAAAGTAAAAGGGTGTAAGTGACAAACCTAATTATTGAGGGTAGAAAATAAAAAATAAAAAAAAAAGACCTGTTATAAATCATGTGCTACTGTGAAACAATGTTTCACAATTATATATATAATAATAATATAATATAATAGTTACGATGTTATTTAATTTTCCATTTAGTTGTTATTTGTCCTTCTCTTGTCATAAATTGAGTTCTCCATGTTTGCTAAAAATGATTAAAGTTGGTTGATGAAAGCTATGGGAAAATATATTGAATTCAAGAAAGAAAATGAAGAACTTGCAAGACATTTTTCATCGTTTCAAAGGGTTTCAAAGCTATGGGAAAATATACACACATAACAACACAAGTCACAATCAAAGCACCTCTAATGTCTCCTATAGCTAACTATAACTAAGTAAATTCACGTGTAACATATGATAGACTTAGTACAAAATATAAGGATTAGTTAGGTGTCGTAACTAAAGAAGTTACACAACTTTATAAATTTCAGGTGTAATTCACGATAGAATTAGTACAAAACACAAGGATATATAAGGCATCGTGAGTAAAGATGTTATACAACTAAGAGAACAATCAACGAATCATAAAGAGTAGCATCACATACCTTTAGTACAACCCATCGATTATGCTCGCATATGCACCAACATTACGCGCATTTTCAAATACCCTTGGCCTATATAAAAAAAAGAGGTAATGTGTTTGTATGCACCAAAAAAACCCCTTGGCCTAGTAGTACCCATATGTTGAAAAACTGAATGCATTCTCAAATAGTAAGATTCAACTCTTATGTTAGACAAAATATATATAGATTTAGAAATAGGTTATATATACATCTAGGTCCTCACCATCATTATCATAGCATAAATATAAAACACCAGATTTAAAATATATCACAATGCTCGGATATTGGCTTTGGTGGCCTTGGTCCGGTTGAACAAAGGGCAATAATCAAGGAGCAAACGGAGGGTATCATTTAATTATCACTTTTTGGCGTCGCGCTTACCACGAAATGGAACAGATGATAATCTAAAACAAACGTTATTTGAAAATGAAACATAATGTTTAGAAAGCCAAACCGTTAGAATTGGTTCAGTTTATTATCATACCATTTTACGATAATAAATAAATACCCAATTTTGAAGACAACTTCAATTTTAACAAAACGTATATCAAAATATCGAGGGAAAAAAATTAACGAATAAAAGTTATTAAAGAAATATCAAATTTATTGATAAAGGAAATATGATTTAAAAATAGGAAAAAAGAATTATTAAAAAGAAAAAAAATGATAAAAGATATATGGTTTTAAAAAAGAAAAATAAATATGCTTAAACTTAAAAGTAAATCTATATTTATTCTATACTATATAATAAAGTAAACTATGGAAGACACATGTGGCATTACTACACATCTCAAATTGTTTTCCCACCCTTTTTTATCTTTAATTTAGTTAATTTCTTTTAGATATAAATATTAGTTATATATATTTTGCCTGATAAGTGATAAGCCATAATAATTGTATATAAGTTTTTTTTTATTTTACGTGCCCTTTATGTTTAAACATTTTTTGTATGCTTCCTAATTGATAAATGATAAGCCATAATTATAGATAAGTTTTTTAACGTATTCTTTAGATTCAAATATTATTTATATTTCTAACTTAATTCATTTGATTACTTTAAAATTTTCATAATATTCTTAAGGTTCTAACTAAAGAAAATTCAATTCATTCATGATTTTATTATTATTATTATTTGGTTATAGAATCAGAATGCTACATAAATAAAACTACATAAAAGATAACCGATTTATAGCCTAGCGCTATCATGACGTGTGATAAATGTGTGCTAAAAAATTATCTACAAAACTACATAAATTATTTTTGTTGTTGTTGTTATCATTTTGCGTCGTATGTTATAATTTAGTGAGCCGAAGATTTATATCCCCTCTTATTTCACTCTCTTTCGGATTCTATACTTATGGGGATACGTAGTTGGATCAATGAAATATTAAATAGTTATTAATAAGAAGAGGTAATAAAAGAAATAGTTAAGAAATGAAGTTTTAAACAAGTAAGAGATAAAGTGGGAAATTATGATTTTATAATATGTAAACTATATAAAGTATATTTGTTCTCTCTAAATACTGATTTAACCGGGTTTATAACCTAGGTTCAAACTCTAGATATAGAATAAAACAAATTAAGTTATATATTCATCAAATAAAAAATATATATATTTCAAACTTTGTGGTTTTACATTATTTTCAAAAGTTATTTTAATAACTTATTGTAGAAAAACACAAATTAACCTTATTAGTTATTACCAAGGGTATTCACAATTCGATTTAAAACCGTGAAACCAATCAAAATGGTCTAACGGTTTGATTTCACAGTTCGGGTTTGTTATTAACATTCAGTTTATGTATTAAGTTTACTGATATATTTTTTTGTAATTCAAATTTAAAATTTTAATTAAAAAAATCAATAATATCTTATCACCAAATCCGTTTTATAATACTTTAATATTCATTATTAAGTATATTTATTTTATTCAACCCGAATAATACAATTGGTTCTAACTTAGTATAATAATAAACTAATATAATATTAAATAATAAAATATTGAAAAAGATATGAATCATTATAAAAATGAAATTATTATTTATGTATATTTACTTATTTCATTTCAGTTAGAAGTAATTATTTTTTATATTTAAACTTAATTACTCTAATGTATAGCATGATCAAATTGCTTGTTTTGATGATTTAAAAGAAAACAAACACATACTCTGCTTTTCCTCCTTTTATAACCTTCACAATTTGCATAACTTTTTGAATATAATAATTATTTGTTGGTCTTAATCATTAAAGTTGATTTGTATGTCTGTATTAGGCTTTGGTGCATTTCCATATAGGATGTAGTATTTATTTATTTATTTATTTAATTTATCTAAGTCTAGTACTCTAGTCATGTTAATTAATAATATTTGTGTAACTATTTGATGATTTCAACTTCTATTCGTTTGAAAACATATAACATTGCATAAATAGTAAACACTTGTTGCTTATTTAATATCCAAGAACAACAACATTAGTACATAACATTATTAACATCCTCAAACACAAAACAGAATACTACCAACTAAAACTATTAAACACAACATCTTCAAACCACCATACTTAATCAACCTCCTCAATCTTTGGCCCCGCGCCACCTCTACCACCACCGGTAGCGCCACCGTCACCCATCGGAACATCACCAGCTCCGGCACCCGAACCTTGATACATCTTAGCTATAATGGGGTTGCACACACCCTCTAATTCCTTCAACTTATCCTCCAATTCATCTACCTCCGCAAGTTGATTCTTCTCTAGCCACTCCAACCCGTCGTCCACCGCCTTTTCGATTGTCCCCTTATCGTCCGCGGATAACTTAGCCGCAAACTTCTCATCCTTCACCGTGTTCCTCATGTTGTACGCGTAATTCTCTAGCGCGTTCCTCGCCTCCACCTTCTTCTTAACCTCCTCGTCCTCTGCCTTATATCGCTCGGCTTCTTGCACCATTCGCTCGATCTCATCTTTGCTTAATCTCCCCTTGTCGTTCGTTATCGTGATTTTGTTTTTAACCCCCGCGGTTTTATCTTCCGCGGACACATTTAAGATCCCATTTGCGTCGATATCGAACGTTACGTTGATTTGAGGTACGCCTCTCGGGGCCGGAGGGATTCCGCTTAGCTCGAATTTGCCAAGGAGGTTGTTATCTTTCGTTTGCGCGCGTTCGCCTTCGTAAACTTGGATCAAAACTCCCGGTTGATTGTCCGAATAGGTTGAGAAAATTTGTTCTTTTTTCGTCGGAATTGTGGTGTTTCTAGGGATTAAAACGGTCATCACACCGCCAGCGGTCTCTAGACCGAGACTTAGCGGTGTGACATCGAGGAGGAGAAGGTCTTGAACCTTCTCGTCTCCTTCGCCCGTTAAGATCGCAGCCTGGACGGCCGCACCATACGCGACCGCCTCGTCAGGATTTATACTCTTGCAAAGCTCTTTCCTGTTAAAGAAATCGGTTAAAAGCTGCTGGACTTTCGGGATTCGTGTCGAACCACCTACGAGAACCACCTCGTGGACCGAACCCTTATCCATTTTCGCATCTTTCAAGCATTTTTCCACCGGATCCATACATTTTCTAAACAAATCCATACACAATTCCTCGAACCTAGCTCGAGTAATTGTCGCATAGAAGTCGATTCCTTCAAACAAGGAATCGACTTCTATAGTGGTTTGTGTCGAAGAGGACAGTGTCCTCTTCGCCCGCTCACACGCGGTCCTCAACCGCCTCAAGGACCGCGCGTTACCACTAATATCCTTCTTATGTTCCCTCCTAAACTCCGTCACAAAATGATTCACCAACCGATTATCAAAATCCTCCCCACCCAAATGAGTATCACCAGCGGTCGATTTCACTTCGAAAATCCCCTCTTCGATCGTCAAAATCGACACATCAAACGTCCCCCCACCCAAATCGAAAATCAAAACATTCTGCTCGCCTTTTCGCGACGCCTTCTTATCCAACCCATACGCAATTGCGGCCGCGGTCGGCTCATTAATGATTCTCATCACGTTAAGCCCGAAATCGCCCCCGCGTCTTTGGTGGCTTGACGCTGGGAATCATTAAAATAAGCGGGAACGGTTACCACAGCGTTTTTAACACTCTGACCTAAAAACGCCTCGGCCGTTTCCCTCATCTTAACTAACACCATCGACGAAATCTCCTCGGGCGCAAACTCTTTCTCCTCTCCCTTATAATTCACTCGAATCATCGGTTTATCACCGGGGCCCGCCACAACTTTAAACGGCCATAATTCATGTCACTCTGAACCGAAGGGTCAGTGAACCGTCGCCCGATTAACCGCTTCGCATCGAAAACGGTGTTTTGCGGGTTCATCGCCACCTGATTCTTCGCGGCGTCACCGATCAACCGTTCGGTATCGGTGAACGCCACGTACGAAGGGGTGGTTCGGTTTCCTTGATCGTTTGGAATGATTTCAACACGGTCGTTTTGCCATACGCCTACGCAGCTGTAGGTCGTACCGAGATCGATTCCGATTGCTTTATCTTGTTTAGCAGCCATTGATGAACTGAAAAGGGTTCGAATTCAGATCAAGATTAGCTGAAAGGTTCAAAGGTCGTATCTTTTTTACAGAAAATTTGTGGGCTTGTTGTTGTTGTTGTTTGATTTCAGTTGGGTTGTTTGAAATTGGGATCTTGAAATTTATAGGTGATGATCAAGATTCAAGAAGATGAAGGAGAAGGGTACGAGAATACGAGATTGTTCTGGATAAGGCGGGAAAGACAAGTGAATTGACAGAATTACCCTTTGGGGTGTGGATGTGTTGGGTGGTTTTTGTAGGGGTAGTTTTGGCAGTTTAAGTGGTTTGAATGTGAGTGGGATTTGGGGGCCGAGATGGTTCTGGAGGTTGGTGAGAAGGTTGATGGACGTAAATGACCTTTTGCTGACGTGGATATTATTAAGGGGCCTGGGGTAGTTTGGGGTTTTCGAAGGGATGGAAAAATCTAGTGAAGGACCGAGGGTGGCAAAGTTGCATGATTTGCTTTGTGGGTTTTTGTACACGTGGCAGGGTATACAATCGTTTTTGAAATACAATTTTTTTTCAAAGGGTCTGCCCGCACACCAAGCCCCTTATCAGGTCCGCCCCTGACGTTAGATTCTAAGACGTTTAACTTCATGGTTTAATCTAACGTGAAACTTATAATGAAAGACCATGTTTATGGTAACAATCCTAACGTGATCCAAACACGATACAAATATAATCAGGTTTTTTGTTGCCAAAAAAACACAAGTCTAAATCGAGGGGATTAGACCAATGCTCAACCGGGTAGAGACTAACCCGATCTTCACAAGCCCTAATCCTTTAGTAAATATGCAAAACTAACAACATCGTGAGCTCGTTACGAGAAAGAGAAGTGATGGTTCTTTCGTAACCACCCTCTGACGTGAGAATAAGCATTGTTCTTTCTAGAGAGAAAATATAGGTGTAAAGTGAAGCAAGGGATGCAAGATGGATTCACCTTTTGAGAGTATGATATTTATAGATGAGAAGCTGGAGAAGTATTGGACGAGACGTTATTGTCAAAGAATATTCGTTTGGTCTCCTCTGCCACAATAGTTAATGATCGTAGAGGTGTGAGTACGTCCGCGGCTCTAATTGGCCACACGCCGTTTTCGGGATGTACTTGTTGTCTCGCCCGTAGTCAATCGTTAGTGGAGGTTTAAGGATGTGTGAACTGGTGTTGTGTGATTGGCCAACCGTCGCTATCCCATGTACCTGTTGTTCCTACACGATAGGCGTTTAATGGAGATCACCTGGTACTGTGCTGGTGGATGGTAATTGGCAGCAAGTCACTTTCGCATTGTACTATTTGTCTTTTCGTGCTGTCAAAGTACCAGCGGCGGGTAGTTTATTAAGACTAGTTGGTTGTTGTTTGGTTTAGATATAGGTTTGATCCTGGACCCGGTCCAGGCCCATATCTCTTTAGTTATATACCTCCTTGTTTCTGTTGCTAAAATTTTAAAAACTGGCATACAAATCCAAACAGTTGCATTATTTATGCAATAGATATACCACAAAGTTGTGTGATGAATGTATAATTTGCCTTGTGAACACGGGGTTAATTACTCACCAAAACCGCTTTATGAATGAATTAATGTGATGTTAATATAAACTGCAAGTAACAAATACATGATTATATACAAGTATGAAGCTTATACTAAAAACATTACCCTAACATAACCAAGTCACTAGAACAACTCACTTTTCTCGTGTTAAAGAGATCAACCCATCGGCTCCTTGACTTTGTGTTGATAAAAAGCAGTTAGCAAAGACTCGTTTTTTGTCACATGTCAAACGTTGCCATAAACAAGAAATAAGAATCCTGTACTTGGTAAGTTATGTCATAGCGCAACATATTCATGACCTTTGTGGTGATTATGAAGGCAGTCAAATCCAGAGATCCCATAGTGCCTGTGTCCATGAATATTAACAACCATTTGTTAGCCACACTAATGAGTTAACGAACATATAGGTAGGGATATTAAACGGGTCAAGTTTGTGGGTTGAACATGAACTAGACACGAGTCTTCACATGTTCACACGAGCATGACCCGTGTAATCTGATTTTTTTGGGTGCTTTTTTTACATATTAATACTCTAAAATTACAAATTTACAGCCAAAGTTTCAAATGTATATAGCATAATTACTTTTAAACCATAAACTTGATTCTCCTTTCTTGTTTACCTTTTTAAATTTGACATAAAATACCCAATTAGTTTGTCATGACATAAATAAAAACAAGTATAAAATTAAACGGGTCAACCCAGAAAACCATCAGGGTGAAGGGTGAACACGACCCATTTAGTTAAACATTTTCGTGGGTTCAACCCAACACTGTTTAGACTAGACTCAAACTCGCAAGTTTTGTGTTAGGTTCTTGTCATGCATAAATATACCTCTCTAAGCAGAAGCATGGGTAGGTCATAGTTCGAAGAAGACTCGTTGACCTTTGTATTTGTATTTCTACTTCTAATTTCAGCTTGTATCGAATCAAGTTTCTCATTAATCTCGTACAACAGTCTCAACTCACGTTCCTCTCTCGAGGTAACCCCTTCGTGTCGTACATTTCGTTCTACAGTCTCAGTTTCATCATTAGTCATCTCACTTGTCATGTTAGGCTGAACCAACGCCAAATGACAGTCAACATCAATACCATCTCCAAGCGAAATCACCTTTCGGTTCTTGTGTTTCGGCGGTAACGGCTTTTTCACAGGAAAACTAGTCAACTTTTTCGCCTTTTCGTCATCTTTATAACATGATTTTATAGGTAACAGAGGCAAAGAAGGCACCCTTCTGACTTTTTTATCATCTTTACAAAGGGGTGATCCTTCTACTTGTGGGACTTCAAACACGCTTGGCGAACGAGCATTTGAAGATATCTTATCATCCGTTAACTTTTGGGAAGAGTGCACAAGATCCAGCTCGTTAAGTTTCGTAGGAATTGAAGAACATCTTGAAGTCCTAGTAAACGTTGGGCAGATATACTGATCGCCCGCCACTTGTTCTACTACTTTATCTAGTTCCCGGATCTGCTCCAAGTACGAACTAATATCCACGGATGACGAAAACGCTGTTTTCAAACCCAACTCAATGTTTTGATTATGATCATCGTCGCGTGTACTTTCTTCCCTATTTTTGCAATCATATCAGAATCTTCGGTTATGGACCGATCCCTTTCTAGCAGACCCTTCTTTAGATTAGGCAATGTAAAACGTCTTGGAGGCGTTGCAGCGCTTGTTTCCCCTACTAAACTCCCGTTCTTTTGCGATAAATTATCGGGGACTTTAACGTCCCCTACTAGACTCCCATTTCGTTGCAATAAATTCTCCGGAAATTTAATTTCATGCACTCCAGTATCATCATATCCTAAGCTTAACAGTCGGTATCTATACGCTTGAACTTGGTAATCTAAAGCAGCGATTTCCATTTCTTTTTGGTACATAATTTCTTCAAACGTTTCCATGGATTCTTCCGCGTAATTCATTTTCTCTTCCGCTAGTCTTTTGTATTGTTCGGCTTCCATTTTCACCGCAGCCTTTTCTCCTTGAAGACGAAGTATCATGGACATCGCTTCACTAGCCGCGGTGGCAGCAGCTTCGCGTTCTACGTCTAACTCATAGTAAAGTTTCTGGAGAAGGCGTTGTTGAGCACAAAGCGCGTCTTTCAAACTTTTACTGTTCGATTCCACCGCCATTGTTGGATCCGAATTCATCCTGTTATTATTTTATGTTCATCCAAATTTCAAATCTTCTCATAAACATATGGTATGCATTTTAAACAATTACCTGATCGCGCCAATCGAAAGGCCCGGAAGTAATATCCAATTCCAAACAACACCTAATTGATCACAAAGCTACACCAACATTCAATCCAGTATTCATCAATCTTTTATAAAAATTATTATTATAACAATCAATCAATGTAGGTTGGAGAAAAAGAAAAACAAGGGTAATCAATCAATCAATCGCGTGATTGAAACGAAAGATCAAAGAACCTTAAAACTGTTTATTTTTTGATTGAATGATCAAAAGCCAACCCCCATGGATCATGGATCATGGGTATGGCTTTTGATTTTCACCTTATAAAAGAAGTTTTCTTGTTTGTTTTTCAATATTTTAACATGTAACAATTTGAAATTCTTTGCCCTTGTTTTCTTTAAATCTTGCATAAAACAAATGGTGAAATATTGGGAATGAAGATTCTGAAAGATTTGGGAATTTTGTTGGTGGGTTGTGGGGTTGAGAGTGGTTGTAGTTCTTGTTAATAAGAACGGTTGGGGTCGTTAGTTGTTTGTTTTATCCGTTATTTTCTCAAAGAACATTGATTCTATGTTTGAATTTTAAGGGACTAAAGTTATGCTTTTGTAATCATGTTCGACACCACATTCAGTGGCAGAGCTTGAACGAAAAATCAGTAGGACGGGACTCTCAAAATCCAAATCAGTGAGAGCTGGACTCTTAAAAATCCAGTATTATACACTAAAAAAGAAATTCGGAAATTTTCAGTAAAGTTAACGCTAAGAGCGAAAAATGGAGAGGGGCCGGGCACCCCTGGGCCACCAAGATGCTCCGTCAATGACACATGACACGTACATTGTTAAGGTGGCAAACATAGTGTTATCTAAGTATGCCCGAACAATAAATGATAGTCGTTGCGTTTGTGCAAACCGACAATACTTGCCAACATGTACTTCTCTTATAGTCTTATGATGAGAAGGATGCTTGTTTTTGATAAACATTATGATGTTGTAACCAAAAAATCTGAAGATGATGGTCATGTCCTATATGATAACCAAGAGTTCATGAAGATGGTATACAATTATCTACAACAGATATCATATCGCTTACTCGTATCAAAACCAAATATATTAATATATTATAAAATGATTGAAATAAAATAAATCACATTCGAAACTTGTAGGGTCCTTAAAACTTGAAATCGTGTACGGTATTAAGAATGCCAAAACTCGTCCCAAACACGACACATTTCCATACCTTACCTAACCACCAAAAACCGCAACTTTCTTCTAACAAGAAAACCTAATAAAACCCTCTTCCAATCGAATAAACCGACATCTACATACAAGCAAACATAAAAACCACCAAACAAGTTCAAGGTAAGTTGATTTTACTTCTAGTTTGTCATTTTTGATTCGATAAACGCCTTGAGAGACCGAAAAAGTTTAAAGGTGGTGGAGAAACTGTCGACCCTAGACCTACGATGCTGAGATAATGACTGGTTACTCAGGTGGCTTGAGTTCGACTCGTTTACAGCTCTAAGCCCAATTTTACCGACTAACCCAAGTTTTGACCCGACTGCATGTTTCAATGCCCATACATCTTTGTTAGAATCAGCATAACGCGCGGTTCCAAATTTTCATCAAAATAATATACAAAGTTCTTTTACATGTTCAAGAGTTAATATATACAACTGAACATGTTATGATCATCATCATTCATCAACTGAACATAATGGAACCAAATTCAACGAACAAACTTTCGGAATCTTCCATTAGTATTATCAAGTATGTACACTTGCCCTGCTCGGTTTCCTAATTCTTCCATCATATCTTACCAAGTTTTCACGATCAGGAAGCAGCAGTAGGTGAATGAATAGCGGTATCTGGTATCATGGCTACCGTCACCACAAAATACTCGCACCCAACAGGCAAACCATATGGGACCAGAGATGCTTTTACGGTTTGTCTCTCGATATGCACAATCTGACCCACGATGTGGGTGGGTCGGTGCGGAAGATGGTCAGTGAATAAGGCAACCGACTCTGAAGAAAGATAGTAATGAGTGCAGTTTCGGTTTATGGCCTCGTAGTGTCCTGCTTCGTTAAGTACAAATGCGGCAATCTCGTGAAGCTCTAAACGACCGAACGATATCTTCTCTTTGTTCACCTGATAAATATATTATTAGTCATTCCCGAATTGTATATATCACTAGTGAGATTCCCACGCGCGATGCGGCGGAAATTCGGTTAATACAACTCCAATCGATACAAAATAAAAAAAAGCTGTGATATGCCCAAAAGAATACCGACACATGTTTATATCGACCGAAAATTATAAAAACAAATACTGGTACCAGTTCGATAAATACCGGTGCCGATGCGGATATCGGTTCGGTTCGTTACGGTACCGGCAATCGCAATAGCTTTCGATACCAAAAAATACTATATTTTGAATATAACTCCTTTTTCAATATAATTTACACCAGAATGTGGAGAAAAAAATTTAAAAATTGAATACGCCTGCGTATTCAGCTATTTAAAAAATAGTTAACGAACCCGAGTTATTAGAGAAAAATCAAAAACACACTAAATGGGTTAAAAGCAATATTATTCTAAAATTAACATTAAAATGTATAGAAAATAATATTTTATAATAAGGGGTGAAACTAAAACTTAAAAAGATGTAAGAATATAATATTTAATAATGTTACTATTCATAGTCCGTGCAAATTAATAAGTAATAAGTAAAATAGTACTTTGTAGTTTTGTTATAAATTAAACCTGTTTTTCGGATTGAAGCTTCATGTACAAAGTGTTGGCCAAATCTTTTTTGACTTCCAGCTCCTTTGTAAGTTGTTCATGTGATGCCTCGGACTTCGTGTACCGATCAATCAGCTCGGCTCGTTGCCTCGTCAAAACACCGACTTTTTCCGCGAGCACCCGAACACACTCCCGAAACTCGTTTATTCCATCATCCCCATCATTTGCAGAACTAAACATGAACCATATTGTTCAGTCATTTCTATTTCAGGCAACATATGTTCAATATAAACGATAAGAATAAAGTACTTGGATGATCTCTGTGATTTACTAAAATTTTTGATTTGGTCTCTAGCTTCTTAAAAGTACACGGAATGTCCCTGTGGTTTGCACTTTGTAATGCATTTAGTCCCCAATCAACAAATCTAAAGGTTTTAGCATGTCCAAGTTAAGGACTAAATGCGTTACAAAGTGCAAACTACAGGGGCCATCCATGTACTTTTCAAAAAAGTAAGGGACCAAATCCGTTACAAAGTGCAAACCACAGGGACCGTGTGTGTATTTTTGGTAAGCTAGGGACCAAATCCAAAATTTTAGTAAACCATAGGGACCATCTGTGTACTTTACTCTAAACGATACTATGAAAGTTAATTCTTAAAGTAGATATTAAAATGTGAGAAGTTACTTGGCAAGAGATTGAGCTAACACGCGCAACGAGTCAGCAAAACCGGCCACACCACTTGACGAAACACATGTTTTTAGACTTTCGAAAAGGCTGCGGATCTTGATAGCGGAGGCGCGTAGCGTACTATATTCAGACGCTCTACGGTCTGCTGCACATAGATGAGTTTGAGCCTCTTCTCTCGCTTCGTGTAGACAATTCTCTAAGTGAGCGCAATTCATCTGTACCACCACAAAAATTAATATATAAACATTAACTTATTATTGGAACCTACGAGCGTGTTTTGACCCGAATATTAAATATTGCTTAATCACTTTCCAAGCGCACATTCAAACACCAAAGGCTGCAAACGAACCGAACGAACTAGGTCAAGACCTTGTTCATGTTTGTTTGTTAAGGATATACACGAAACGCCCCGCTTGCGGTATGCACATATAATGTATATATGTGTGGGCGCTCGGGGGGGGGGGGGGAATGCGAAAGTGAACCAATTTTAACGTTATTTTACAAATTTCATGAAAATAATATTAAAAGAGGGGGATGGTTAATCATGCATCATGTGGTGGCGTTGATAGCCGAAAGACAAGAGATTACATGCACTAATTGGCCTTATTCTTAATTGCCGAGTGTTATGTGCCTTATGTCCAAGGCTTATGCAAAACTACTATCGAGTCGGGGAGTCTCACTGGAAACAACCTCTCTATTCCTACGGGGTAGAGGTAAGGCTGTCTACATCTTACCCTCCTCAGACCCTACCTTAGCTTTGCTATTGGTGGGATTTACTGAGTATGATGATGTGTTGACGAACTGTTCATGAACACTTAGCGAACGAGATTTTATGTTCGTGTTCGTTCGTTAAGGAAATGGACGTGTTCGTGTTCCTTTTATAATTTTAGGCAAAGAACGCAAAGAACGTTCATGAACACAAATGAAAACAAAAAACCCAACAAGCGTTCATGAACAGAATATATAATAAATTGATACTTATTAAATATATTATTTGTCGGAATTTTGAAGTAATTATATAAAACATAAAAATTAACACCACTAGTGAACTATCAAACACAAACAACATACACGAACACGTTACCGAACGTTCATGAACATAAATGAACGAACACGGCCTCTGTTCATGTTGTTCATTTAACTAAACGAACGAAACTTCTTGTTCGTGTGTTCGTATATTTATTAAACGAACGGACACAAACGAACTTCCTGCCAAACAGTTCATCAATTGTTCGCTGGAACGTTCGGTTCGTTTGCAACTCTTGAAACACCCCCTAACATCATATGTTCAAGTATAAAGTAAAGCTTAAAGAAACACAAAATACGGAACCTGAGATTCGTCTAGAAGATTCCGACGGATTTCCAGCTCATCACCAAGCCTCGTAACCTCCTCCATCACAGCTCGAAGCTTCATTTCGTTTCGTTTAGCTGATTCGATTTCTCTGTAAGCAAATTCTGCAACTCTGCGACAAGATCGCTAGCTTTGACCTGGTCATCGGAGGTCAAACTTTTCGTACTGGGCGGCATGTAATCAGCGGTTGAACTTGTGGCCAACACCATAGCATCCTTTTCGTCTTTTTCATCGCGGTTTGGTTCCACCATCGATGAATCCAAATTAGCGTTCATTGTTCCCGATGAATCGATACCCCCGATTTCAAAAGTAACGAACTTGAAGCATAAGAAGCTTCATCCATAGGCTCCGATGACGGATCTTTATTAAGTTTTTGGTCTAAAGAATACTGATCCGAAAGCCGGTTTTCAAGCTCTTTAATTCGCTTCTCATACGCTTCACACTGCTTATGTTTGACTTTCAACATATTGACCAATTGTTTCTCGTGTTCGTCTTTCAAACGCAACGCTTCAGCAGTCTTTTCGGCAGAATTCTTTAGCGCGTTTCCCACTTCACTGTCTTCGAATTCGGTTTCTGGCGAAAACGAACAGAGAATCGCTATCGTCGAAGCAAGTTCAGCTTTTAGTTTTGCATTTTCGACTTCCAATTTACTCGTCCCCGCAATCTCAATCAATTCCGAAGCTTCAACAAAATCGTTATCGTTTTCGGTACCAGCTTTCTGAACTTTCTTCAACATCTTGAGACATCGAAGACGGACCCTTCTTAAACGAAAGTCCCACTAAATGCTCAGGGGCAAAACGGTTCAAATCCGATATGTCGATATCAAGTAAATTAGTATCAAACGGAGCTACATTAACATCACAAGTGTTAGGTGTATCGTACAACCCCATCGATGCTAATATATCTCGAGGTATAAACAAACTATTAACTTTCAAAAACTCTTCACGTCTTCTTATTTCCGATTCCCGTTTGGTCGCGAGGCGTTCGGCTAACTGTCCCGCCATTCCCATATAAAGTTTCATCGACGCTTTTCTCCGTACTATTTCTGCAAGACACGCTCGATACGCGGGCCCGATTCCGCGAACAACTTTCAAATGCTCGAATTGATCATTTTGGCGTTTTATTGCTTCGGTGAAAAGGGAAAACTTGTACCTTACGTCTTTGATTGTGTACTGAATATACGCGATCTTTTGCATGTATTTGTGAACGAATGTATTCATTTCGGTTTTTTTTGTTCTTGCAGAAAGTTGAGAGGTTCGAAATGGCCCGCTCACAAGCTTGCATTTTGGGGAGATAACTTTTGTCATACCCCTCGTACATCGGGCCTAATGCTGACACAGCATCGTGAGGACGGAGAGAATTGGAGAGTTGACTGGTCAAACAGTCGTCCATGAGTTTCTTCACCAAGCCAACACCTTTGCTGCATTAATGTATATTATCAGATAAACATAAATCCAAACAACCCCTACATATATAAACTTGCGACATTTTTATTTGGTCAACAATTTCGTACTGTATGAAAAGAACAGTGAATCTAAATTTTGGGCTGTAAACAAACCGAACGTTCAGCGAACAGTTCGTGAACCCTTCAGCGGGAAGTTCTTTGTGTTCATTCGTTTAATAAATGAGCGAACAGGAACAAGAATTTTCGTTCGTTTAGCCAAATGAACGAAACATGAACAAAGGCCACGTATGTTCATTTAAGTTCGTGAACGTTGGGTAACATGTTCGTTTGTGTTCGATAGTTCATTAGTGTTTTTAGTTTTTATATAAATACGTCCAAATTCTGATAAATAAAATAATTAATAAGTATCCCTATATTATATATTTTGTTTATGAACGCTTGTTTGTGTTATTTGTTTCTATTGGTGCTCATGAACATTAGGTTGTGTTCATTTGTGCTCATGAACGTTTGTTTGCGTTCGTTGCCTAAAACTAACAAACGAACACAAATACGTTCATCTCCTAAATGAACGAACACGAACATAAAATCTCGTTCGGTAAGTGTTCATGAACAGTTCATGAACACATATATTTCCTTAACGAACGAACACAAACAAATCATTCGGTTCGTTTGCAGCCCTAAATCTACTTGTACGATAAAACTAACCTCAAAGCTTGCAATATACTTTTCTGCTCATCAATATGGTGTTCATGCTCCTTAACCGCTCGTTCCAAATCTCTACTAAGGATCGAAGCCTTACTAGAAAACAAATGCTCGGTACTTCGTTTTAATTCTCCGAATTCCTGCTTAAACTCTCCGACTTTACTTTCAAACTGCCGGTGAGAATTACCGCAATCATCCACCATTTTTTGCAATTTATCTTCTTCACAAAATCCAACAAACACTTGCGCTCCGCAGTCTGTAACAAGGGTATAAGTTTAATCGACCGAAGCCGCTCTAAATCCCGCCCGAAATTCACCAAAAGATTCGAATGAGTCCTTTGTTGCTGCGAATAACACTTAACGAAATCCGTGTAGTTTTGGTGGATCATCTTATAGAAATGGTCCAAATTACCCCTAGCAATCTCTAACGCCTTTTCTTGCACCCTTTGCTCTCTCGCGAGCCGGTTACAAGCTTCGTATTTTGCAACAGTACGTCGGTAAATTGCGTCTCCAAGCTGGTAATGGTAACGAAACTGTCGCTCGTATGATGGTAACGCTTTTAATGCCGGGTCCGGGGCTTCGTCTAACGGATGTGGATTGTGTGACGATGACGATGGTCGTCGAGGGTCGGGATAGTTGTTTTCGGATAATTGAACTTCTTCGGGTTCAGGTGGAGTCGAATTACTTCGCATTTTCGATTTATTAAATAAGAATATTTCACCGTCATCGGATGGGAGTTTGTATGCAGAGAGTGGATTTTGAGATTCTAATTTCATATCTTGATACAACAGAAGCTGATCGGTAAACCGAATCGCAGAAACGGATTCTAAATACTGTTGGATTGATTCGACAACGGTGTATTCATCGCAATCGAGCTCGAAAGAATGCCCGTTTTCAGCTATATGAACTAAAAGCTTCCCCCTTTGTATCACATTTCCACTTGAACTCATCTTTATGAACCCTAAAATTCCCAATCAGACCAAGATGTATAGAGATACAAAAGAGGAAAAGACCAATTGACCCTCGATTCGATCAAATCCAGCTACCTTCTCACCATCACCAAAATCTGCAAAAAAAAAGTTCAGCTCAAACTTCAAACCACAACGAACCCTAAATTCATCATAAACAATTAAAGTCATCTAATTTCAGAAAATATGAAAAAAACCCAATAAAATTCATCATCAACAAAACCCTAATACTAAACAAACAACACCCACCATTAAAATCTATCCAAGATTTAGAAAACCCACCAAGATTCTGTCGGTTTAAACCTAAAATCATCCAAATCAAGACTCAAAACATCAAAAAGGTAAGATTTTTAGCCAAATTAAAGATTGCCCAGAAAGAAAAACAAAGTATACTTATATATAGTTATATACACACACACTAAACTTCAAAAAGGGTCAATCAAATGACGTAAAATCAAAGAGAAAAATCAAGAATATGTGAGATTTCTTCAACAATTTGGGTAAGAAAGAACAAGATTATCAAGAACCTATGGTCTTCTAATAAAATATTCAAAGATTCAATGAAGATAAATAAATGTGAATTGTTTGATTAATTTATTAATTAATTAAAATTAAAATAATAATAAAAGATAAACCTTTGTGAGATGAGTGCACCACAAGGCACTGGTTCTGACTTCTGTTTCTGTTCTTCCTTCACAATTTGAGATTTGGGGAAGAAGAAGAAATTGTAATTTAGCAGGCTGAATGAGTGTATGTATAGGTGTATATGTGTGTGTATATAAGTTGATGATGGTATGATTTTATGGCCGTTTGTTGATGTGTTTGTTTTGTTAATTTTTTAGGTTTGGATGATGATGGAGACCATGTAGAGTTTATCATTTATCACATTTTCTTTAATTGATTGTGATTTTTTTCTTCATATATGGCATTAGATTTCAATTGATTTGAAGTTTATTTGATTATGATATATAGTTTTAAATTTTTATTTTTTTTTTGTTTTTTGTCTCTAAATGACAAAATATTTATGTTTTGCAAAAACCGAATTACTTTACAATTTTTTAATAAAATTGGTCTAAATATATTTTGTTTTGATGATTTATTAAAAAGAACATGTATAAATAATTTTATTTTGATGATATATAGCTTTTTTTAATCGTTTTGTACTAAAGTTTTAATCATAGATAATTACTAATTGTATCTATATCTCTTGGTATTTGCTAATGTTAAACCAATTTACAAGATTCTTTTATTAGTTTGTGTGTGGCTAATGTTAAATTGTATCTATATCTCTTGATATTTGCTAATGTTAAATCAATTTACAAGATTATTTTATTAGTAGGTGTGTGAGCTAAATGGAAAAAAAAAGATTACTGATTAGTTATACAAGCATGTTCAAGTGTTGGGTACCAACACATAGTTTTTTTTGGTGTTGTTTAGCATATGACATTCTTTTGCAAACTGAACGAACTAATACTGACTTTATACGTGTGTAAATTAATAGTCAAGATTTGATGATGATATCCTGGCCTTACATGTGAGTAAATCAATGGACTTATCTTATTTTGTAATACATTACGGGTACAACTCTATTTTTATGTTCCGTCAATTCAATATTATTGCTTCCGTGATCCCTAAAGAAAACATGGTTGTGGGTATGTATACGTCGCCATAAGACAAATTAAGAAGAAACTATGCCTTTAGGTTTGTTTATTGTTGACATTTTTCATATATGAATTTCAAGTTTCCAATATCAACATTTATGTTAGCATGCTTTGTTATAATTATTTGATTGTCATGTTTTGTTAGAGGGATGGCCTCGTTAGCAAGGTAATAACTGATTTAGATTTCTTTAGTTACATTTTTTTGTTTTTAATCATTGCCCACCTTTAAAATATTCGGTTCTTGAAGTGAATGACATTTTTTAATCTTTGTGTTAACGTTTTAAAACCATTCTATCTCTTTACTCAAAAAAACAAATAAAATATACATTACCCGATAGTCATCCTCCCCTATCACAATCTTTGGTGATAATGATTGTATATCAATTTGTAGATGTTGATTTTAGTAGGTTGCCCAAAGGGTAAGAACCAAAGCCACCCGACCTAGATCCTCCAAAACCAAAACCTTTTTTATTCATGAATCGCAAACCATAAAACAAACCTTAGAAATTAGAAGCCTATGTGGTTTTGGGCCCTAAATGGTCTAATGGACCGGCTAAAGGGTCTGATGGGCCATAATCTGTTGGGGAACTTTTAGAAACTGGATGATCAGAGAGGCGTGTAGTCACTTCCAGATCAAATTATTTCGGTAGTTCTACCAAATAATTCAATTGGATACAGCTCTGATTTTTGGAGGATGAACAACAGTATGCGTTTCTGTGTGCGATTCGTATGAACCAGATCTTGACAAAAAACACACACACACACACACAATGAATTTTTGGGGATAATTGCTACTTGGCAGTTGGACCCTGCTCCTGGGGGCACTGCCCCCGGAACCCCCTTTTCGTGGCTAAACCTGAATACTTGGAATTACAACTACTCGAACAAGCGTGCCTCCCGCACCTCCTAACTTGTTCGATGTGCATCATAATTCCCTTGGGTCACCAAGTTAATCTCAATTACACTAAAATATCTAACATAAGCTTTTTGTGTACTGAGCTTATGAAGGGCAAACGTAACAAGAGAATTCAGTTGTTGTATAATAGAATTCAAAACTAATCAACATTCAAACCATAAATCATATTTGCATAGACAGTTGCCATTGACCAGCCTTCATTCCTTTAGGAAAAAAAACCCAATTCAAACTGTAAACAATTTTTTGTTAAAATATTTTTTTTCCTTTCTTTCCTCAATCTTCAAAATAGGCAATCATTGATTTATACTTTGAAAGGCCGATGAATGAGATATTAAATAATTGGAATTCTAAAGGTCGAAGGACATCTGTTTGTTTCAATATGGAGTCATAAAAAAACTAGATTTTCTTTTTAAATTCAAATTCTGTCGGTAAAGGTTCCTAGGGTTTCTAAATGATAATCGTGCATTTTACCTAACACCGACTCAAACTGTCTAGCAATGAAATATCAGAACCTTGGACCGACCCATGTGACTTATAAGGGTGGTAGGGGCGCTCTCGGGGAGGAGGGTGTTTGAGTTAAGTCCCCGAGCGGGAACACCGCCGCCACCCCCTTCCCGCGGCTCGGTGACTCCCCACTTCGGCTTCTAGTCACCGCTCCCCAGACGTTTATTTGACCGTTGTTTGGACCGTATACCCCATTCTTTAACACCCCGACCACCCTTATTTGAGATCTGTTGTGGCGACGCTGGTTGCCTGCTACTTAGCGTGGCAACTCCGGTTGGAGTCGTGGCGGCGTCTTAGCCTCTTTGTTTTGCGACGATGATGATGATTGTAGATCTGAGTCGATTATTTGTTAATTGTTGGCGGTAGTTGTTTTGGTTATGGTGGTGGTCGGAATCCATAAAGACCGTCGTCACCATGGCACCACCGTACGCTGTGGCCGTCTCTCTCTGACATGTTTCTCTTAGTTGTGGTTGATTGTTTGGATCGTATACCCCATTCTTTATTTGAGATCTGTTGTGGCGACGATGGTTGCCTGCTGCTTGGCGTGGCAACTCCGGTTGCAGCCGTGGCGGCGTCTTAGCCTCTTTAATTTGCGACGATGATGATGATTGTAGATCTGAGTCGATTATTTTATATCTTTTCGTTTTATAGCTTTCTTTTGTTAATTTTGTGTTGGCGGTAGTTGTTTTGGTTATGGTGGTGGTCGGAATCCATAAAGACCGTCGTCACCATGGCACCACCGTACGCGGTGGTCGGAACATATTTTCTAGAAATAAAAAATATAAAAAAAATGAAACACCCCAAGTGTTTAAGCACCCCTTGTGATTGAGTGCAAAATGGGGAGTGGAGTGGAGTGGTGAGTTGACATGGCATGATATTATTGGGTAAAGAAAAAGTTTACCACTTCCCATTTGGGGAGTGCCCCTTCCACCCTAAGGTTAATGAATACGGTTCTAATGGTTCGGCTTCGTGGGTCTAGATTAGAGAAACCTGTTGGAAGGGGGGGATGTGTAATGAATAAACTTGCTGGGAATAAAGAGTTGACAATAAATATTTTTCAAATAAAACTTTAATTTCGCTTCTAAAAGTGAACGATTAGAGAGTGAATAATAAAAAAAGTTACCCTTAAATTTGTTTAAAATCCCGTTTATTAAAAGACGTATTTGGGTTAATATAATAAACGGGTCACTTAAATTTGTTTAAAATCCCGTTTATTAAAAGACGTACTTGAGTTAATATAATAAACGGGTCATGTTTGGACCGAATAGTTTAATAAATGAGTTTATATATCAAAGAGTTTGTAGTACACAAGGTTTAGAAAATGTGTATATTCTATGAGATTGAAGGTTTTAATTCCATGGTAAAAATTGTATAAATTTAGAAGTAAGATTGATGAATTGAAAGTTAACCATTCTAAAAAAAGTAGATCATATCAAAGAAAAAAAATTGTTATTCTCATGTCGCTTTCTATTGAAGTCGTATCATTAATTCTCATAGGGATGCGCTCGGTTGACACGAAAGTACTGATCCAAAAATCGTTTGGGTACCCGTACCAAGAGTATTGATCCCGAAAATTGGCAAAATTGGATACCGGTATTGAAAATGCGTAGTACGGAACCGTATCTGAATGTAAAAATCGGTAAAAATAACGGTATCGTACTGAACCGAAAGAACCAACCCCAAAACAGCAAAGTGGGTACCGAATTGACACCGAAAATGATTTGGTACATAAATTAAGTACCGATTACGATACGATACTAATTTGATTTCGAGATTTGATAGCATTTGTTGATCCCTTATTCTCACCCTTCAATAATAATAGCAATAATACTTAAAACAATTAAATAAATAAATAAAAATTATTAACACAAAATCGTATTAGGCCATCGGAAAACAAATATCGGGTTGGCCCACATTCGAAAACTATATAAACATTATTTTAAACCCTAGTTAACCCTGAGTCCATTTTCCCAAAATAGATCATTTTTCTTCCTCGTAAATCGTAATCCATACACCATTAATATTCTTCACTGTTTCCGGTGAGTAATTTTACTTGTTTTGTTTTATACCTGATTACGTTTTAATTTACTGTCGCATACTTAATTATTGCGATTTAGTTGATCAGTGAATTCTACAAGAAATGTCATACATTCCACACACTATAATCAACATGATGGAATAAAAATAAAGTAAACAAAAATTTAATGATCAAAGAAATATAAATAAAGTAACACTCAATTCTATATGCCAACAAATATTTTTGGCAAAACAAGATATTATCCGGCGAACTTTTTAGCAAAGAAAAGTCCTTATCCGAATAATAATAATAAATAAATAAAATAAAAAAACACACTGCTAATAGAGTTTTCTCATTGTTTACAGCAAAAGCGTCTAAAACGCGCCGGTGATATTCTGGCCGGGGGAAAACATGAGTGTCAACAAGGTTTCTAAGATCTCCGACTTGACACCAAACCCGGATGTCTTACTCGACAAGAATTCATCGTGTAGACGATCTGCCCGTTTGGCGGCCAGGTCAAAGTTGGCTCAGGATGCATCATCAGCTTCTATCGTGAGTTTGAAGTCTGTTGAACAATTGAGTGGTAATCCAACACAGCATTCGAAAACTATATAAACATTATTTTAAACCCTAGTTAACCCTGGGTCCGTTTTCCCAAAATAGATCATTTTTCTTCCTCGTAAATCGTAATCCATACGCCATTAATATTCTTCACTGTTTCCGGTGAGTAATTTTACTTATTTTTGTTTTATACCTGATTACGTTTTATTTTACTGTCGCATACTTAATTATTGCAATTTAGTTGATCAGTGAATTCTACAAGAAATGTTATACATTCCACACACTATAATCAACATGGTGAATAAAAATATTTTGGAAGTAAACAAAAATTTAATGATCAAAGAAATATAATTAATAAAGTAACACTCAATTCTATATGCCAACAAATATTTTTGGCAAAACAAAATATTATCCGGGCGGAACTTTTTAGCAAAGAAAAGTACCTATCCGAATAATAATAATAATAAATAAATAAAATAAAAAAAACACGGTTAATAGAGTTTTCTCATTGTTTACAGCAAAAGCGTCTAAAACGCGTTGGTGATGTTCTGGGCGGGGGAAAGCATGAGTGTCAACAAGGTTTCTAAGATCTCCGACTTGACACCAAACCCGGATGTCTTACTCGACAAGAATTCATCGTGTAGACGATCTGCCCGTTTTGCGGCCATGTCAAAGTTGGCTCAGGATGCATTATCAGCTTCTATCGTGAGTTTGAAGTCTGTTGAACAATTGAGTGGTAATCCAACACAGCATTCGAAAACTATATAAACATTATTTTAAACCCTAGTTAACCCTGGGTCCGTTTTCCCAAAATAGATCCTTTTTCTTCCTCGTAAATCGTAATCCAATCGCCATTAATATTCTTCACTGTTTCCGGTAAGTAATTTTACTTATTTTTGTTTTATACCTGATTACATTTTATTTTACTGTCGCATACTTAATTATTGCGATTTAGTTGATCAGTGAATTCTACAAGAAATGTCATACATTCCACACACTATAATCAACATGGTGGAATAAAAATATTTTGGAAGTAAACAAAAAATTTAATGATCAAAGAAATATAATTAATAAAGTAACACTCAATTCTATATACCAACAAATATTTTTGGCAAAACAAAATATTATCCGGGCGGAACTTTTTAGCAAAGAAAAGTCCCTATCCGAATAATAAAAATAATAAATAAAATAAAATAAAATAAATACACGGTTAATAGAGTTTTCTCATTGTTTACAGCAAAAGCGTCCAAAACGCGTTGGTGATATTATGGCCGTGGGAAATCATGAGTGTCAACAAGGTTTCTAAGATCTCCGACTTGACACCAAACCCGGATGTCTTACTCGACAAGAATTCATCGTGTAGACGTTCTGCCCGTTTGGCAGTCAGGTCAAAGTTGGCTTAGGATGCATCATCAGCTTCTGTCGTGAGTTTGAAATCTGTTGAACAATTGAGTGGTAATCCAACACAAAAATCTGCGGTCCCGAAGGACCCGATACCCGAGGGACCTAAAGATCCTACAGTTGCAGTTGCTTCCCTGTTGAAGGAAATTGAACAAACTTATTCAGACTCCCCTGTTTATCACATCAGATTGGATGGTATGTTAATGTTACTATGTTTAGTTGTTTATATATATATACATATATAACCAACCATATGATGTGTTTGTTTTATTCGTATGTTACGTTTTATTGTTGTGATGCATAGTAAAAGAAGAAAATAATAAATAATTAGTAAAGGATATGTATATATAATATTAAATGTCTAGACTATTATATCAAGCACTTTATAGGGTAACTTTAAATTTGACATATGTGCCAAATTTGAGAAACTGAAAATGATTGCATAATTTTAAAGTTAACTTCCTAAATAAATGTGTGTGGATTACAGGCGAATCAGAAAATTTTTTCAGGGTTTCTTTTGCTAGAATCTTACTATTTTTTTCTAAATCATACAAGGTTTACACTAAAATTTTCATTTTTTCCAAACCGAAGGGGTTCCTAAGAACCTAGGAACCCCCTTGGATCCGCCACTGGATTACTTATATTGTTATATATTGAGTAAAATGCTAAAATCATTCCAATGTTTGGGCATATCTACTTGTTCCATCCAAAATGTTCTTTTTATACATTTTAGTCATTCATCTTTTTTTTGCCATTTTCATTCTTGGAGTTGGCAATTTATTGTGGCTTTCATCCTCGCAAAATGGCACCCAGGAACGAAAGTCGCAAAAGTGGTCAAAATGGCCAAACCCCAGGGACGAAAAATGGCATTTTACTCCTATATATTATATGTATAGATTATAGATATAGATTTACATGTTTTACATATAACATGATCCGACACGTTGAGAGGTTTTTGTCCATTACTTATGGGCCTGTAGCTACAAACATTGCTTGTTTTATGCCTTTTAAGTCGGGTATTTAATTTCTTACCTGTTTACCTCTACCTTGTTGGTCTAAGTATAAATCTGCTAACTCTAAAATTAGTTACGTATCATGTTGTGATCACATATGTCATACATGGTAGATGTGTGGGTTGGGTACCATATCAAAATGGGTTGCGGTTAAAACGAGTCATGTTTATATTTACTGGCAAACAACATGTTAACATCCATTATCATGTTTAGTTATCTATGTAACAATATAGTTCTTTTTAGTAAGTGGAATATTACTGAGTACGTTTGTTTGTTTGTTTGTTTGTTTGTTTAATGTTTTGGATCGACAGGTGATTGTGTGGAACGTAAGCAATCATGGGAGAAGTGCATATTATGCACCAAAGATCTTTCATGTTCACCAAACGATGTGGATCGTGCAGATGACGAATACAAATACCGCGTTAAATTCATACCTCTACATCTTCCGGCTGTCGACATTCTGCCATGTGGTCATGCCATCCATACTGAATGCTCAAAGTATGCAATGTCTGCAGAATCTAATGTTCCCCAGTGTTCTTTGTTTGAGCATGCCTTGATTCCTCTTTCGAAGAAACTGAAAACTGTTTATATTTCTGCACAGATTAATGAGTACTTGTAAATAATGTCGGGTTCTTTAACATGTGAAAACTTTCGACGGATGCTAACCGACAATATCTTCCATGCTAAATCTTAGATCATTGTTTAATAAGTGATTTAATACCCTTTTCGAGTAGTTATAATTAACAGTTAACTAACTGTTGTAATATCTTTTTATATCAGATACAAGTTTAATTATTAACTTTTAACCAACACAACAGTTACTATTCAAAGAAAAGGTTATAAGAGGTTCATGCACACACTTGTACTGGGTTGGACACACTGTTGTAACGGTACGGTACAGTCTATATAAAAATACAATTCAAAAGTCAACTTTGATCAATAATAAATTCTTAACTCTTAACTATTCACAGGCAAAAATTCAATCTCACTTTTCTAAACTTTTATGTTTACAAGTTCATTGGCAGGATCATGTAATTTTTGAAACAAAAGAACATTTTTGTACAATTAGATCAAACAAAACAAAAGTCAACAGTTGAGATTAACCTAATATGTACGGTTTAACCTCGATAAACAAACTTATAATACTATCCGTAAATAAATAACCTCGCTTAACGAATATTACTTATTTATCGAAGTTTTACTGTATTTGGTTTTGGATCACAAAATTAACAACTATAGTCAAACTCAAAATGAATTCATATATTAACATAAACTAATGTCATCATATCCCAATAGTAAAAAAACTAGAATAAAAAGGAAAACAAGTCCTTCACTTTTGGTGAAAAATGTTCCAAAAGAAGGTAGAATATAAACAAAAGAAACTTACCAAACATAATAAATAACTGCAAACTTATAAATAAGACCAAAGTGATCAAACATATGCACACTTCCACTTCCATATATACTTCCTCGAAACCCGAGTGGTATTTACACCTTCACCCCTGCTTAAAAGTCGATGATATCACCATCCTGCAAGGTGTCAGAGAAAAGACTCGGGAGTGTTTCGATTTGCGGAAGCTGATCTACCAGATCAGTAAACGAGTCATCTCTTGACATCCCTTTGTCATTCTCGGGTGTCAGATTAACCGAAGGGGTAAAATGATCATTTCCATCAGCCCATTCTTGTCCATTATGGTTACCCGCGTCAGGGTCAGAATAGTCATTCGACTCGTTTCCATCCTGAAGAAGACTGCATAGTGAGTTGACTCCTGACCTTGGACTTTTCTCATCTAAAGGTGTGGTCAACTGTGAGTTGTTGTTAAGCAGAATCCCGGAAATATTCTTGACCAACTGATTGTGGTTGACTTTGTTGACCCGAGCGGGGTTTTGGTTTTGCTCGGAAACATGCTGTGCAGTGTGGTTTACGATATCGGATATGGGCATAGTTTGATGAGGCCAGGGTGCGTTGACCAGCCCGATAGCCTTTGACCGCACGAGACTCCAACTTTCCACATACCCAAGAGTGCCCACGTTTTCTTGTTCGTTAAAACCGTAATTGTTTCGCACATTTGCAATTTTAACGGAATCTTTTGCTTCGAGTTGCGCGTCCGATGATACGTCTGCCTGTTGGCTAAGCAAGTTAAGTCGCGTATCGCAATTGATCAACTTTTGATAATGCTTATTTAGCACCCCTTGTGCACATTGTAGATAATGTTGCCTGCATTAACCAGCACGTCAAAAAAATTAAATGAACCGAATGAACAACAAGACCTTGTTCGTGTTTGTTATGGTAATATGTGTACACGAATTGTTCATATTGACTTACCGAACGAGATTTTCTATTCGTGTTCGTTCATTAAGGAAATGAACGTGTTCGTGTTCGTTTGTTAATTTTAGGTAACGAATGCAAACAAACGTTCATGAATACAAACACAAACTAATGCTCATGAACACAATCGAACACAAACAAGTGTTTATGAATAGAATATATAATAAAATGATACTTATGAAATATTTTATTTGTTAGAATTTAGAAGTATTTAAATAAATATAAAATTAAAAACACTAATGAAATATCGAACATAAACGAACAAATTACCACACGCTCACAAACATAAACGAACGAACGCGACCTCTGTTCATGTTCGCTCATTTATTAAACGAACAAACACAAACAAACTTCCAGCCGAATGGTTCACAAATTGTTCGCTGAACGTTCATTTGCAGACCAGACCGTTTCTTTTAAGTGTTCATATGTTTTTTTGAGTGTGTAGACTTACAATGATTAGTCCTACAAGAAAGGAATATAAATGACCCCTATATATTCAGGTAGAAAGCGAACAAAAAGAATACCTATATTGGCTTGCTTCTCCATTAGTAAAATCGGTAGTTGCCTGCCAAACCGTGTGTTTTCGAGGCTGCGGATTGGTCTCTCGGAAAAATAACGGTTGTTTACTGAGCTGTCAACAAAAATCACCACGTCAATAAGCGATAGGGGTGCTAAACGGTCGTGTTTGCGGGTTGATGCGTTCAACCCGACCTCAACCCTGAAATTTTAGACGAACCCGAACACGACCCAAATATTTGCGGGTTGACCCGAATCCGACCCGAACAACCCGATATTTTTTTATTTTCTAAATAATTCCGCAAATCAATATTAAAATTTAAATTTACTACAAAAAACACAAATGTATATAATGCAATTACATTTGAATTATTAAATCTTTTGTCAGTTTCCTAATTCCTTGTTTAAGTTATAGTTATGGCATAAAATGCACACCTGATTTAACCTGATTTAATTATGACATAAAACATATTGTAAAAATATATAATATAATATATATGGGTTAAACAGGTCAACCCCCCAACCTGATCGGGTTGACCCGAACCTGACCCGTTTAGCTAAACGGGTTCGCGGGTTCAACCTGAAACTGACCCAAACCCACTAAACCCAAACCCGCAAATTTCGTATTAGGTTCGTGTCGTGTTAGAAATTCACACCCCTTATAAGTGATGTTTCAATGTACGTTCCAAATACAATCGAGTGTCACGGAACAGACCGTACGCTCGGTGTTCTCTGTCATTTGAAATTAGTTATAATCAACACATAAATGAAAGAAGGTAAATACCACAATAGTCAAGGTTCCAGGCCCGTTATCGGGACAATGTGCCTTCAGGCTAATAATAGCTTCCCATTCGATCTCGATTTTGTTCTTTAGCCCGCCATCGAGAACTTCCCATACGAGTTTATGCTTCGCAAAGTAACATTTTGCGACTAAATCACCTTCATATTTCGACACATACTGCCACAAACATGTCAAAATCTATGCTGACCCGAAACAGTTTTTGCACAAAAATATAATATATATCATTACTAATCTAGTAATATGCTATTATGTGTTTTAATACAGTTACTTAGGAGCACTGTCGTTAATAGAGAGCATAGCGCCTGCTTTAGCGTTTAGCGTGGCAATAGGTCGCAATCTGTTTTGGCGCCTCCATAGCGGGATTATAGGTTTTTTTGTTTTAAACTTTTAATGAAGATAGCGATAAAATATACCTATAAAATAGCGGGATTTCAGTTTTTTTTTTAATTTATAAATGCACATATAAAAACAGCGTATTTTGATAAAATATATATATATATATAAAATATTTTTAAAATTTCTTCTAGTGTATCGCTAAACAGAAAGTAGTGCCGGCTGTGTTATCGCTATCGCTACATAGCGTATATATAGCTTGTCGCTATAGTCTACTATTCGCTGTTGACTGCTATGCTTAGGAAGTTTATGCGTTAAAATACATTCCAATAATCTTTGATGAATTGACCCGTTTCCTTTAAGCTGTTTTTTCTATTTTGCCCATTTGATAAAAATAACCCGAAACAACCCATTCACAAGTAAACGGGTCAAAATGTCTTCTTCAACACAAAACCATATGCAGTGTAATAATGTGTACCTCCCATTCTCCAATCCTTAAAAGTACAGCTGGAAAATTAGACGCCTTTAAGTTATCAACGGGCCCTGAGAACCCGCCTCTTGCCATAACATTTTTCTCCATTCTGTCAATATGGGCTTGGTTAACACTGGCTTGACATAGCTCCAATAATGATTCACTCTTTGTCAGGTTTAAACCCAAAAGACCCGGCTCGTTAAGCGGGTCGTATTGAGAATGTGGGTCCGCAGAGTCATTGTTATCAGGGCCCGGCTGCAAATATTCGATTATAAATGATCACATAAACAAAAAGTATAGCTCCACCAGATAATTATGATTCGTTTCGGCGTTTCGTTGATTTGGTTAAAAATTCACTTATGGGTTCATTTGGGTCTACTTAAATTATACAAGGGGTTATATATGGGTCTGATTAAATCATACTACGAGTCAAAATGGGACTACCAGTATTATACAACAAGTCAATTTGGGTCTACTCCATAGTTGTCAATAGCGAGCGTAGCGATCGCTATAGCGCGCTACATGGCGTATAGGTCTAGGCTTGCTATTAGGGTTATAGCGATAGATAGCGATAATAGCGACAATTTATTTTTTTACTTTTTTTAATATAAATAGCAACTAGATATAGCTATAAAATAGTTGGATTCTAGGTTTTTGTTAGATATACATGTAACATAGCATATATACCAGGGTATTTTGATATAATATACACATCAATTTTTTTAAATTTTTTTTTCTAGTGTGTCGCTATGCACCTTATCACTGTTTGTCGCTATTCGCCATTAACAACTATGTTCTATTCCAATCATAAAGCAGGTTAATTTGTGTCTATTTCAATAATTCAACGGGTCAACTCAGGTCTATTCCAATCATACAATAGGTCAATTTGGGTCAACTCTAACCGAACCGGCGGTTTGTAGACTGGTTACTGTTCTTGATGTTTGAAACCGGTTTAAACCGAACCGAACCAGTTAGTAGTACCAGTTTGGGTTCCCACCGTATAAAACTGGTTTTTTTAAACCAATTTTTCCCTCCAAAATAATTGGTTCTGTTAAAAACCGGACCGGATTTTTAAATATGGTTTAAGAAAAAGATTTGTACACCTCTTATACCTATTTTGGTACACATATAAAAACTTGTTGAATATTATGTGCATCATAATAAACCAATTGGATGATCCCAAAATCCAAAACTAAAAAAACATTAGTTATTAGTTTTCAACTACAAAGAAAATAAATAAACACCAAATCCTATTGAAAACCCTAATATCAAAATTTAAAAAAAAAACATAAACTAAAACCTTGTTAGGTGACTGTAAAGACGATGATTTCAAGCGTTTATGAATCGGTTCCTTAGCATTCATCGTACGCTTCCCCTCCGGGCACAGTAATTGAACCATGATTAAGAATAAGGATGAAGAAAACCAAGTGTCGTTAGTTGAATAAACCTTAAATTAGGTCGAAAAACAAAAAACACGCATTTTCTGATATTTATATGCGACGATAATTTAGGAGGGAAAACAGGCGGCGGTGTACGTGTGTGACATAGATTTAACCCCATAGCTCTATCTTTTGCTTATAACTAGTTTTTTTAAATAAAAACCATACACGCAGCTGCGTTACTTTTTTCTAAATGTTTTAATATAAATTTTATTGAAACTACAATTGTATTTGAAATAGCGGTATGGTGACGAGTTGAGACGGTATTGACCAAACAATATTGCTATTGGTATCAATGTTATTAGAACAGGTATCTGCATTAGTTTTTATGTTTTTCGATCGATATTAAGCACGACTTTCTTTTTTAGGTTATTTCATACAACTTTTGTGTAACTAAAACTATTTTAAATAATTTTTTTGTAGTCGTCAGACACAGGGCCTTACAAATTATAAGATCCATGTCACAACGCGTAGCTTTTGTCCACTTAATACGCGGTTACGTTTGACTTTTTTTACTCAAAATTCCTATGTACATTCTATTGAAAACAAAGTTGTATTCGAAATAGTGATGTAGTGATGAATCAAGCTGGTACCAACCGAACGTTTGTACCGGCATCAGTGTCATCAGAATTGATATTGATATTTGTCATCAGAATTGATATCGATATTTGTTTTTATAGTTTTCGATCCATGTAAAAAAACAACTCTGTTTTATAGGTTATATCTTGCACCTTATGTGTAATAAAACTATTGTACATACTTTTTTAGTCGTAGAAACCGAGCCTTACAAATTTTAACATCCCGCTAAAACTTGTAGGTTTCACCCACTAGTTTTTATCTAAATGCGAGGTTGTATGATAGAATGACCAAATTGCCCTTGTGTTTAGGGCAAATATAATTTTATGTATATATCTTCTCTTCAATCATTATCTTTTATAAAAACGTCTGGGATATCGTTTCTTATTTTATAAAGATTTAGTTACACTATTTATATATTAAAAAGATAACAACGACATAAATTAAAAGTTATTATACTTTTATTATTCTTTTATAAAGATTTAGTTACACTATTTATTTATTAAAAAGATAACAATGACATATGTATACTTTTATTATTCTTTTTATACGAGTTAAATCAGTGTTTCTTAAACTTAATGCTTAAAAAAATAATTGTAGTCATAGTTTCACTTCAATTGTAACGTTATAATGATTTTATATTAGTTATCATTTATCACAATCAAATTATGGACAGTAATTATCCCTTGATCATAACTCGTGAAGTGTATAAAACCATGACTCATGAACACAACATGTCAACTTATTAGTTGGTTAAGAATGTAAGTGTAGCCCATTACTTTTGAATTCTATCATGTATATTTGGTTGGGTTCACTTAAAATATAATTATAATTCGTAGGAATATCATAGTACAATACCGGTTGTAATAATTAAATAAAAAGAATATAAAATATAATTATATACCAATTTTGATTCAAGCTGCATCTCTGGTGGGTCCTTCATGCGCACTTGATAGCATCCTAGACTCCGAGTATTCATCGTTTTGAGTATTGAAAATACTCCTTGAATGCAACAAAGAGCACACTAAAACGTTGACGATTTTGGTTGAGCCACGTGTTCTACATGCTTCCCTTAAAACAGATTTTGCGCCTCTACTAAAGACGACGCGACTGTTTCCCAGGGTATAACAGCCGAAGCAGTATGTACTGCCGAAGATGGCTCACGCGCCCAAGGTTACACCGGGTAATTGTAGTGTTTTAACTTATGGAACAAATAAGAATGTGATGGTTGTGAAAAAAAGTAGAGAGTACTCCGCTCTCTAGTTGGTCTTCAAGTGTTCATCCTTCTTATAGTATATTTATGTATCAACCAATATAATATTTTATAATCACAAAAAGAAGCACATAGCCTACTAATTGTACAACAGTTAAGGATTAGTGAAATATTTCACTTAATTAGAGACTTAAAAACTCTGATAAAACTAATTAAATGTCATCAAAAAGCTCTACTCAAGAGTTTCTCTTTTATTCACCACATATATGAAGATTCTAATTAATATTTATAATTTCATTAAATTATAAATATATTAAATATCCATTCACCAAATTTCCAACATTAAACACCCTTGAAATGACATGAACAAATGTGGCACTTTGTAAACCCAAACCATTATCTTGGTTTAAAAAAGGATGAGGCTCGAGGCGTTCGTATCACGTCATTACATATGAGAGACGAGGTCTATCTACAACCAAATAAACATTTATTACAATCAGAAGTTACATATCTTTCATTTGTTTTGCATATAGACATATTTATCAAGTAAAACCTTCACACTTTACCCGTCCCTCATCCCACAGACTACGTATAAGTTCAATTTTTTTACCAACCTTGACACAGAACTACAAGCGGTGCGCCTTTTTACCCCTAATGCGTTTTCATTGGTGCGTCAAGCCTTAGGTGTGCCTTTAGGCCAAGATAAGAAATCGTGCAATAAGGGGCATTGCAAACAGGATGGTATATTCGTTTCTTTTATCGAAGGAGATAACATAGATTCCGGTTTACTTCTTGCACTATGTGTAAGTGTGCAATGACTAATAAGCAATATGGATCTTGAAACTATGCCTAAAATGCAAGAAACACATCTTTCAATTCATAGATTTGAACACTAATCGTTTCCAAGAGATGGGTTCTCCTCTTAGCATTCTTCTTTCTAAGAAAATGCAAATTTAAACATATATTTGATGAATGAATAGCACTTGATTTCAAAAAAATTATAAAGATACAAATCCCACATAAGTACAACTGTAAGGTATTGGGAACTCGAATTCCAATGAAAAGCCGTCGAAGATGATTCCTCACATGATATCATGCAAAGGACCCGCACGCATCACATGAAAATGATGTTCAATGGTCTCTACCCAAGCAGTTATGGTCAGGGCCGGCCCAGAGCAAGTGCCGGGTGGGCGACCGCTCTCGCCCAAATCAAAATAGGGCCCGCATTTTTTTAAAATTATATATATATATATATATATGTATGTTTTTAACAAAAAAAACCTTTAAGGGCCTGGATTTATGAACTAAAAACGTTAAAGGCCAATTGTTTTTACCGATCAAATTCAGAAGCCCAACTGTTTTAGTGCAATAAATTTTTTTATCTCGCACCAAAATTTTGTTTGTGATTTTCAGAGACGAACCTGGTTATGATCCATTATCAACCTGCAATAAGTCAGATCATGCTATCCTTACCTTCCGACCAATCGGCCAATCATGCTATCCTTACCTTTCAACCAACCCCTTCGATTCCTCTTCACCAGCACTATATAATCTTGGTCCCTAGCTTGTATAATCTTAGTCCCTTACCTTGTTGCCTACAGGTGGATTAGTTTGCGAGTTATGGATAAGTCTTTCATGCATGTCTCTTTTCCTTTTTTCATTCTTTTTTCCTTGAAAATTCCAATTCTAATTCCGCTATGTATGTATCTTTAAACATATACACATCAACATTAATTTTTATAAAAAGATCATATCATAGCAAATGCAAGAACTATTGAATCAGGATTATAAATACTTTTATTAATATTAAAGACTAAGATTAATTATGTTTAATTAGAATTCAATGAATAAAATGATTGTAGCGTCATTGTTTCGCTAAGAAAATATTCATCCATCATTATAACTATTATATTTTCTTTGTGGTTATCTTTTGTTATATTTACTGCTTGTGTAATAGTCATCTCTTAAATCATAACTTCAAAGTTTATAATTTTGTGTATAAACAATGAACACAAACTTAAAGGACAATGGTAAAAATAAGCTAAGTATTCGTGTGTAAGTTTATAAATTTATGGATAAACAATGAACACAAAATTAAAGGATTAACTTATTGGTTGGTAAAAATAAGCTAAGGTACTGAATTTTAGATATTAGTTTTACTAGATATATTTTATAATATTTATATTAACCACCATACTTATTTACTATGTGGTGATAAGAATAATGTGTTCAACTTTCCAGTTTTAATTTTTGTAGCGAGTTTTTATATACTATATAAGCCATAAGATTGTAAGCAAAATCACGCATCATTGTTGACTTTGTTTATTTCGTGTATTGAGTGTACCTTTTTTTTACTTTTAACGACAAGTGTACATAACTAACATACAAGTCACATGAAAACAAGAGATAGATATGGAAGTTCAAGACACGTTTAAAAATCAACAAAGTTAATACCACAAGTCATATGAAAACAAGAGATCGATATGGAAGTTCAAGACATGTTTAAAAATCAACAAAGCTAATACATGGTGAAAACCCACCGTATCAATCAGTACCATGGTCACATTAACATCACGGTGGGAGAGCTTCCATATACGTCATATTGTTCAACATAGTACCAAGGTTGCCCGCCAAAACAACAATCAATTTAATCCAAAGAATGGTGCTTGTTCTTGAAGATACGTATGTTCTATGACCTACATCGTCATGCCATCGGTTGTGAAGCACCATGCAAGTCCTTCTCCATCGGCCGTGGAAAACCTACTGAAATTTTAGAACTTGTTACATCGAATATGGTTCAGGATGTATTGCCGAGCTTGTTGAAGATGGTTTAGAATGTATTATAGACCTTGTGACATCAAAGACGATTCAGGATGTATTACAAGTTGTCTAAATACGACTACAAGCTTTTACATGTAACAAAATCTTGCAACGCTATGTATATTCGCTGGAAAATGAGCCATGGAGAAAGCTCGAGCAAACAAAGAACCCTTAGACTTGAACTTCTATAATTGGATTGTAACACCCAAATTTTTATAATTAATGGATTAAATCATCATGTGCATTGTGGTTCAAGGGCCCGTATGTAATTTTGGTCAAACCCTATTATGGGGAGGAGATAGGGTGTTCTTCAAGGTTTTTTTTTCAGCTTTTAGATTTGGATCGGGTTGTTTGGGTCATGACCTGGTAACTGACCCATTTAAAGTTCGGCTTGGTTGGGTGGTTCGGGTCAAGTTGTTCGATTTTTGGGTTTAGATGTAAAATGGAAATAAAATGTTTTTTTTCCACAAAATATAATAAAAAATCATCATGCTACTAAAAAAATATCATCAAAATTCAAATATCATTTGACAACGATAATGTTCAAAAGTCCCAAATACCAAAAACTCCAAATCAAAACACATTTATAAAAAAAAGACTAAATGTTTGGGTTTTTTCGATTTTCAAGTTTTTAGGTCGGGTTGTACGGGTTTTTAGCTAGGAAAACGTGACCCAGATAACTGACTCATTTATAGTTCTGGTTGGTCGGGTTCAGGTTTTTCGAGTATTTTCTAATTCAAGTTTGGGTGACTTTGTATTCGGGTAAAAAGGACAACCCTCGAAAGGAGGATGAGACGATATCCTCATTGTTGCAAACCATTTCACCTAAGTGAGAGAGAGAGAGAGGGGGTGAGGGAGGGAGAGAGGGGGGGAGAGAGAAAATATAAAACCGTGCCGAAATCTCTCAAACTAATGAGATAGCGGACCTATTGTGACTTTTATGATTATGCTTAAACTTGATGACTTGATATACCAGATAATTTTGATGTTTTTCTGCTGCATATGAATGACTTGTATGGTTATGCTTAAACTTGATGACTTGATATACTAGATATTTTTGATGTTTTTCTACAACATATGAATGACTTTTATCAGAACTATGATTTGCTGCTTGAATTCATTTGTGAGGTCTTCGGAGTCTGAGGCCTTAGATGAATGCCAAATGTTTTGTTGAATGAGAAGTGTATTTTTAAACAAGTATAAGCGAAATTTTTTTTATTATAAGCTTCGACACATAGACTGAAAAATGCACAAAGATAGCAACTCATATTGCTGGAGTTTCAGTGTTGAAAGATGTTGCATTCACTTACATGAGAAATTTAATCATGAAAGTAGAATCATGTGTCACCCAATCCATATATAAACAGTAGCAGCTTATCTAGTCTTGTTGATGTGTATTGTGTAGTATATGAATATTATTCAGTTTTAGTCAATTTAAACACAATTTTAAGTCTTAAATTTATAATGGTAAGATTCGATCACTTACTACGATACATGAGGGCAAGTTCACCCATAGTTGACGTAGTATGGCAAAGGTAAGATACTGAGATTGTTCATGAACATAAGAGCTTTTAGTATCGGAATACGGTCAACGTCTAGTAAAATGCATAAGTGAAGTTTGTCTTTGTTGTTTTTAAAATTAAAAACATAAATAAACCAAAAAGCAAAAGATAATTGATTGATAACAATCAGAAGGAAGAAATAATCATTAGGGTTTGATTCCCCCTTAAGGGTGTAAGGGGTACTTCCCATTTGGGGAGTGGTAAACTTTTTTTAACCAATAATATCATGCTATGTCAACTCACCACTCCACTCTCAAATTTGCACTCAATCACTAGAGGTACTCAAACACATAGAGAGTGGTAAACAAAAAGATGTGTGATTGGTTAGAAGGGGTTGGGGCCCACCATTAACCCCTTCTCTCTCCTCTATCTCTTCTCTTCCACGTTCGGTAACTAGTCACCGATTATAATCCTTTCATTGTGGTCACTGATTACCGAAAGAGAGGTGGCAGCACCTTGCCGCGCGGTGAAGTGGGGTTACCGAAGGAGTCACCGAAGTGCCCTTTCCACCCTAATGACACAATTTATTTATTGATTATGGACTTCCCACTAAAGGAGATGTTTCAGGTTCAAACCTAAGCAAGGACAATTAATTTAGGATTATGGATGTAATAGAGCAAGAGCAAAGTTGTCATTCACAAAAAAGTAAAAATCCTCCATAATGGATCTAGCCCACTAACCACTATAAACCTCTTGATTTGGTGCTATCTCCTCATGAGTAGTGCAATAAACTCGATAAATTTCCCGCGTCTTAAGTATACAACTTATGTGAAGCAATAACTTGTAAAACCAAAGACCCAAACCATAACTTCTAACCCCCTTCCAAGTGACTAACATGTTTTAATACTACATAGACATAGAAAACATGAATGTATGAATTAACAAACACAAAGTTAACGGGCTGTTTTTAAGTATTTTAGTGGGTTCACTTTCAATATAGAAGTTTAACACTTAAAGTCATTAATACACACCAAATGGTTACCCGTAAGAGAAACCAGAAAGTCATTAAAAGTTCATCTTCCCCAAGTGATTGCAAGAACTTAGTCACTCATAACTTTAAGATGAAACATGATAACTTGATTGATTAATGATAAACATACAAGATTGAAATGTTTAGTTATTGTTCGTACACTTGGTTACTTAGATCGAACCAAAATGCCGATTATAAACAAGATATTTCGTGATAGAAGTAGGGGAAATGGATGAGAAGGGATGATCAATTGATACTTAGATTAAACTTTGTAATCGCTAAAATCTCGTGTCAGGATTTGGTAAGGTCAAAATTGTGCAGGCACGACCCGCGTTTCCAAGACACAAATGTAGTCAACTTTCCATGGCCCACCGTCGCTTTGTGTTCAAGTGAGCGGAAATCACGCGGCGTGCCTCACCAAACACGACCCATCCTTTAGGCTTCCAAATGACATTTTCTTGATTTTCTTCACGGAAGTGCTTGTTTTGTCCTTTAGTGGCCCGATTATTCATGAAAATCATAAGTATATAAATTTAGAACTAATCTACCACGTTTCAATTAAAGTTGTAATGGATCTTTTTTAGAAGATGAAAACTCATAGGGAACAACTTTAGAAATTTGTAATGTTGTTTTTTCATTTCCAATGACATTGTAATTTTATTGTATGTTTTTTAATGCTCATGTATTTTTATCATGATTTCGCATTTAATTATGCTCCCGCACTACCCAAAAATTCTATCGTGTGATTGTAAGAAAATTAACCACCAAAAAAAGGTAACCTAATAGGAGAAGTATTATAGATTTGCCACTCGGCCGAATGACATCTAAAAAACATTCCCAATAATTAATTTTTGCAGTCTGGAACTAGAAAGGATTGGAAGTTGAAATGCTGGAAATCTTAACCCGCTCAACTCGTTTACCAAAAGGTCAATCAAAACACGGTCCATTAGATTAAAATCCATTTAATAAACGGGTCAATCAGAAAAGATCTACGTGTCGATTAGAATAAAATTTATTTATTAAACTAGTCAATCAGAACAAGATCCTTTTCAAAACATGATATGTTTCTTAAACATGCCACTCTAAACACGAATTGTTCGTTAAACGAGTTATATTTGCTTACCCAAACCATAATTATTATCGTGTATTGTTACGGGTCGTATCAGAAATCGACACTTCTATAGAAAAAGCCAACAAATGTAGCGCCAAAACAATACAAAGCTGCAAATTGCAAATGAAGTAGAGCTAAAACCAACATTTGATGTCACTCAGGACCGGTTCGGTTTAATACCAGTTGCAGTTTCACTCAACAAAAGTCAAACCCAGTTTTGTGAAATGGGTTTGGGTTTGGAACCGGTTTATGAAGTGACTATATAAGAAAAATCTGCAAACCAAACGACTGGTTAGTTTTTTCGCAGTGACTATAAATTACATGAATACAAAAAAGTTAAAAAAACAGCAGCAACTTAAACCATAAATACAACAAGATGACAAGAGTAACAAGGTAACAATCACAAAGCTATCAACTCTGCTAGAATTTGCAACCCGTTTCGGTCTTCATGAAATGTAACAGGCTAATTGGCCCGATTAACCTTCAGATACGGCAAGGCGCCAATGACATTGTCGTAGTCACTGCGATCGACTTGTACCTGTCATGAAATAATTGAATGATGTTAAAAATGCATGGCATATTAACATAATCTAGTTTTATGTTGAAATAAACAACATATGGTTTATTTGTTCAAGTGATTAGATTATAACGAACAATCGAACATGGTTATCTACCGTTCAGATGTCTTAAATACCCTTCTAGTGACGAACAAATGTGACACCTTTGTGAACCCAAATCAATATCACAACTTCTTTACCATAATGACAATAGGCAATGAAGTAGTTTAAGCTTATAAGTATGCCAAAAGAAATAAATCTTGCAATAAGGGCATCCAAACAATTATATTCGTTTCATTTAACGACTTCTTGCACTATGCGCAATGCAACGAATTATTAGACTGTGTGTTACGAGGCATTGCAAATGACGCGTGTTTTATTTTCATTGGCCCAAAAATTAATTTCACACGCATATCCACATATTCCAAATCATAGTTGTTAATGGCGAATAGCGACAAATAGCGATAAGTTAGCGAATAGCGATAAATAGCAGGCGGCTATTTTATAAATATCGATACACTAGAAAAAAAAAAATTATATGTATATTATATCAAAATACCCTGGCATGTATGCTATTTTATATGTATATTCAACAAAAACCTAAAATCCAGCTATTTTATAGCTATATTTAATTTCTATTTATATTAAAAGAAACAAAATAAATTGTCACTGTAATCGTCGTCTGTCGCTACAACCCTAATAGCAAGCCTAGACCTATATGCTGACAACTATGTTCCAGACTCACGACCGTTGCCACACTCACACCTTAGCCCTTAACGCCCTATGGGCTAGGGATGAGCTTGGTACCTACCGTACCGGTACCGAATATACCCGGTTCGGTACTAGTACCGGGTACCATTTGCTCATCCCTACTATGGGCTGACATGGCAATGGGCGCGAGCCCACTACACACAGCCTTAGCAATGGGAGCTTGAAAGTATGTCAAAAAGCAAGAAACACATGATAGATTCAAACACTAACCGTTTTCGAAAGACGGTTTCTCCTCTTAGCATTTTTCTTTCTAAGCAAATGCTGCTTCCCAGCTCTCCTCCTCACAATCTTCCCTGATCCTGTCACCCTAAACCTCTTTGCTGAAGCCTTAAAAAATGCAAAATTCAACATCAACTTGACTAAAGACTTGAACTTTATTTCAAGAAACTATAAACCCACAAACCCCACACAACTAAATCCACAAAAAAAAACCCCAACAAATTCTAACCACCAAATAACATTTCACAAAAAAAAAACCCTAAATAATACTTGATTCAAGAACTTATACAAAAAACAAAAAAAAAAGAATGAAAAAAAATCGAAGTGGTAATTTGCTTAAGGACTTGAACTTTATTCCAAGAAACTAAAAACCCACAAACCCCACATACTTAAATCCATAAAAAACCCCCCAACAAATTAACTAAATCTCTAACCACCAAGTGACATTTCACATAAAACTATATAAAATTTGATGCAAGAAGTTAAACAGAAACAAAAAATTAAGAATGAAAAAAAGCAATTTGATTAAAGACTTGCACTTTATTTCAAGAAACTAAAAACCCACAAATTTACAGAAATTCTAACCACCAAATGCCATAAAGTAAGAACAAAATTAGCCACATACACCAAAATCACCTTATGGGTTTTCATCTTATACCCTTTTGCAGCTACAATTGTTAGGGATTGGGGCTTTCCATTAGGGGAAGATACGACCGGGGCTCTGTTTGGAATATGTGGGGAGAAAACAGAGATACTGTGTGATGATGAGAGGTTCAATGGCGTTGATTTCTTGGCGAATTGTGCGAGACAAACGGTGGTGTGAGAAGATGGGGTCGTTTGAAGGGGTTTGATTGGAGTTATGAATGATGTGCAGGTGAAAAAGGTTGAAGACGCCATTGTTGTGTTGATGGAGCTGCGTGGGTTGGTTATTTGCTTATCTCCTCCTGTTGTGGATAATTGGATTTGGGTTTGAATGTTGTGTGATGATGTCACAGGATTTTGTTTGTATTTACCAAACAACGTTGGAGTGATAGGGTTATATTGGGTTAGAGTAGAGTTAGTTGTGTAACCAAACACTAGGAAATGAAGTTGGTAAAAGACTGTTTTACCCTTTGACTTTTTAGGTCATTTTAACGGTGTTTCTTATTACACTAGTGGGATTCATCCGCGTTAGAGGGATGTGTCACCACCCGATGATACCCAAAGTCCAGCCAATGTAAATGTGGCATCTAGACCACTCATCCCACCTGAAATCTAAGTTATCAGCGCCGGTTATTAACGACGGCACACACACCCAATCAGCACTTATTCTCTTTCTCTCTTACCCACACACATACCAATAGGCAACTACAACCCGGTGGTGCTTACTGATTACCCCTACCCGAGTGACCAACAGTGGTGTTGTTGGTCGGATAGGGGCTACCTGATGACAAATCGGTGGGTGCCAAGACCCCCTTAGCAGCGAGAATTCAGTTGGTATCGAAAGTGTTCGTTACAGTGTTACCCAAAAAGAGTCGTAGTATGCCTAAAAGGACTTTCACACATGTTTTTAGGGTGTCCAAAAAGCTTGTGGCTCAGATATCGTTCGAAGCTCGGTCGAAAAAAGCTTGTTTGATACGGATCGTTTTGAATTAAATCGAGTGGCTCAACTCGGTTAGAAAGCGAGCCTAGTAATAAATGAGCAAGACATGATAGGTTTAAAAACAAAACGAAATTACATGTGAATTATAGAGTTGTCTAATCTTAGGATATAAATTTGTTTCCTAATCCATCATGTAAACCAAAAATCATTGTCGTTATCAATATTATCGAAAACGTTTTCGGTGTTTGTTTTTATGGTTTTTTGATCGACGTAACACACGACTTTATTTTTGGGTTACATCATACAGATTAAAAATGTATCATAAACAATATCAAGTACAGGTAATGTAACGAATCGAGTTGTATTCAGGATAATGTATTTTTTTCGTTGTAAAATATACCGCTTGCCAGTGTTGTATCGATAACGAAACCAACATAACAAATATCACCTGAACAACTTCGTTATTGCTATTAGAACCAACGTTTGTATTTTTTACATTGTATTTGTTAGCTCCATTTTATTATTTATTTTTCTTAATAATAATAATAATAATAATAATAATAATAAAAAAAAATTTTATAGTCTTAACACTATATAATTTATTTATGATACGATAAGTATTATGGTTTATGAGTTTACATTTATACTTAAATTAATTATCAAAATCTGATTCCATTTCAAAAAGAAGAAAAAATAATTGTTTTCTTTTGATCTAAAAATATTTTTTTTCTTTGAATTAGTATAGCAAGTTCCGATATTGTAAGAAGCGAAGCTATATAAACAGAACAACTGTAGCGGAGTGCGAAGAAATTATACTGGTTATATATATAATATATACTAGCAGGATGCCTGCGCGATGCGGCGGGGGTGACACATCGCATTGCGAAACTCGTTTTTTTGTAGTTTTCTTATTCATATAATATTTATTTTAGCATTATTGTGATATATATACATTAAAAGTGAAGTAATAAGGTAATCCATTTCATTGTGCTATGCATGGTTCGGTCGGTTCAGTTATTATCCTTAACCGAAGCCGAAACCAAAGTCATCGATTAGTCTATTTTAATAACCAATCGGTTTTTCGTTAATCGCTTCGGTTAGATTGACGATCTTCGTTTTGGTTAATTTCAGTTAATAGCAAAAACCATACTTGGACAAAAACTTTTACTTAAAAATATATACATGAAGTAAAAATATAAATATATAAAATGGAGATATAAAATTGGAAATTTATGAACTGAATGTATAAAAGCTAGAAATATATGAAAATATGAATGATTCGGTTTGGTTCAACTGATTTTGGTTAAATGAGAATACAAAAAAAATTGATAACAGTTTTTTTGTTAACTCGGTTTTCAATTTTCAGCTAATTCAGTTTTTGATTGATTTCGGTTCAGTTTTCGGTTAACGATTTAATTATTACTCACCCTTAGACATTGTTAATCACGTAACATATCAATTTTTTAATTTAAAAACTGTAGCAATACTATACTCAAATTAAAGAGAATAAAGTAGTCATTTATATGGTGTAATTTAAAAAATATATCTATATCTATACTATACTATATTATAATGCATTAGAGAGGGACATTTTAAGATACCAAAAAAATAAGAAATTTTTTCCTCTTAATTTATACACCCCTAAAATGAGGATAAATTGGTCTTTTAAACAATAATTATATTTTAGCCCCCCATTTTATTACAATTAAATCCTTGAGTTTTAGCATAATTATTGGTAATAGTTACTCTTTTGCCCTTCCACGACAAACTTATAATTCTTTTACGTATTGTTGTCATATCTTATAAACTATAATGTTTTCAAAGAAAATCCAAAAGTACCGTGACGACCTACTAATTTTTGTCGACGTTTCGATAGTTGTCTTGGTGAGTATTGACGTGTGAATTACAAGGTACAAGTAGATAATGTCTTAGTGTACAAGTGATTAAAGCCCAACGTACTTAGTTATTATCCAGAATGTTTTATAGCTACAAAATGTCAAGTAGGAATGAGTATATGGTACTTGGTATCGGCACCGAACCGGTACACATACAGAATTTCCCATACCAATTTTTTTTGGTACCGAATCGGTACCTACTTTTTGTAGTTTTTAGTACCGATATGGTACGAGCGTTTTCGGTGTACCTTACCGAACATTTGAACATTTTCGGTATCGTTACTCATATTTGGCGAAATTCAGTATCGATATTTTCGGTACCGGGAAATTCGATACTGAACCCGAGCTTATCCCTAATATCAAGTGATTAAATACCGTCAATTTAATCCTTTCATCTAGATTTCATTTTAATCCCCCATCTTTAACGAAACTGGAGATAATTAGTTAGCTGTTACGTTTTACCCACTTATTAAAAACTAACTCCCCTATGATTTTTAAACGATTATAACTTTTTGGTATGTTAACTTTTTTTTTTAAATTACACTATATAAATGAGTATTTTATTCTCTTTAATTTAAGTATTGTATTATAATAGCTTTTTTAAAATTAAAAAAATTGATATGTTACGTGATTAACAGTGTCTAAGGGTAAGTAATAACTGGATAGTTAACTAGAAACCGAACTGAAGTCAACCAAAAATTCAATTAACTGAAAATTGGTTAACCGAAACCCGAATTAACCAAAAACGATTATCGATTTTTTGTACCCTCATTTAACCAAAATTAAACTTAACCAAACCATTTATATTTTCATATATTTTTAACTTTTATATCTTCAGTTCATGTATTTCATATTTATACCCCATTTGTATTTATACCTCTAGTTCATGTACCTATACATTCATTTCATGCATTTATATCTAAATTTCATGAATTTCTAATCAACAGTTTTAGCCTAAGTTTGGTTTTGGCTATTAATCGAAATTAAATGAAATCAAACCAAAAACCATCGATCTAACTGAATAAATCAAACCGATTAACTGAAAATGGATTGGTTAATAAAATAGACTAATCGATGACCTCGATTTTGGTTGAGGATAATAATCTAACCAACCGAATAATGGTCATCGTGGCAATGTCCGTGTTTCCCGCCGCATCGCGAACGTACATATCGGTCATTAACCAAAACCGGTTATCGATGAGAAATAACTAAATCGTCAACCAAAAGCAAACTGAAAATAGACGAAACCAAATCGAAATCAACCAAAAATTAAAACTGAAAACCGAATTAACCAAAAGCGGTTATCAATTTTTTTGTACTCTTGTTTAACAAAAATTAGCTGAACCGAACCGAATCATTCATATTTTCATATATATATTTTTAGCTTTTATCCTCCGGTTCATATATTTCATATATTTTTTTTATCTCCGTTTCATATATTTATATAGCCATTTCATGTATTTACACATCAATTTCATATGTTTATAAGCAAAAGTTTTAGGCTACGTTTGATTTTTATTATTAACTGAAATTATATGAACCAAACAAAAAATCGTCAATTGAACCGAATAAACTAAAGTGATTAACCGAAAACCGTTTGTTTAATAAAATAGATTAACCGATGACTTTGCTTTCAGCTTCGGTTGAGGATAATAAACGAACCATGCACAACACAATGAAATAGATTACTCGCTTTTGATGTATATATCTATCACAATTATGTTACACTAAATATTATATGATTAAAAAATTACAAAAAACGAGTATCGCAATGCGATATGTCGCTCTCACCGCATCGCGCAGGCATCCTGCTAGTATATATTAACGTACCAGAAGGTTATGACTATTTAAAACTCCGGGGGGGGGGTAGTTTTTTTTATAAAGGGATAAAGTGTACTACTAAATAACTTTGTTAAAGATGAGGGTTTAATCAATTGACATTATGTAACTATTAAACATTATGAGATAATGGCTAAGTGTGTTGGGCTTTGATCATTTGTACACTTAGCCATTATCTACTTGTAACTTTTAATCCACACGTCAATACTGACCAAGACAACTATGGAAATGTCGACAAAAATGAGCAGGTCGTCACAATACTTTTGGATTTTTTTAAAACATTATAGTTTATAAGATATGACAAGAATATGTAAAAGAATTATAAGTCGGTTGTGGATGAGAAAAGTGTAACTAATTACCCATAATTATATTAAACTTAGAGATTTAAGTGAAATAAGATGAAGGGCTAAAATATAATTATTGCTTAAAAAACCAATTTACCATCATTTTAATAATGTATTTATTAATTAAAAGAGAAAATATTATTATTTTTATCTTAAAATATTCCTCCTCCATCTATATTAATATAATATAAAGACTATTCACATTCCATAATTTTAATATCCATTTACTTCTGCTTCTATCTACTACCAAATATATGATTATAAATTTGAACGCGTGTTATCGCCATTTTTACCTTTCAAAAATTTTTCCATCCAAATCCCTGTTTAGAAAAAATATTATCAAATAATTTATTTAAAAAATATAATATGAAATATCAATTTAGTTTAAATTAGGTTTTTTCTTTTATATTTTATATACATACATTATATATAAGCTAACTATCAAGTAGTAGAAATTATTTTAATATCTTTAATATTTGTTGTTAAGACCAATCTTAGTTTCGATTTTGATGCGATTAAGTTGCAGATTCTCTACTACTATACGAGAAATTCTCAAGTGAATTCAACTAATCGGTTCCATGACTTGTGTGGGAGTCTCTCCATCGTAACAACAATGTCATTTTCTGAATTATTTTAAAGATTGAATGAGGTGTAAATGTTGGTTTTGGAGCTTAGGGTCTATTTAGAAATAGTATCTTTGTTCTTATAAATATAGATAGGGGTAAGATTTGCATACATTTCTCTAAACCCTATGACTAACTTTGTGTATCTTTTAGTTTGCCACATGTCAATAAGTTTAATTAATTACCCGGTTTAGTTGTTTTTGTTTTAATGGTCAACTAAATTATATTTTCTATAGTTGCTTTTATTAACAATAAATATCTTTCAACCAATAACTATTTTTGGAACAAGTTCGATTTTAAAAGATTTTCTAAACTTATTTTATTAATAATTACCGTCAGATATTTAATGTTTTGATATACTTACAACTTTTACATTATTACTAAATATTAAATTCAAATTCAAAATTATAAATATCAATGATATAGAATTTTTTTATTAATGCTTTTACTAACTTAGGTTTAATATATTACCTCGTCAATATATATTATTTAGTCAATTAATAAACATCATATACAAGTTTGAACTTCTGAAACTTACGAGAAACTTGATGTTGCAATTTTATGTTCTTATGACTTCTAAATTTATGAGAAAATTGATGATGTAGTTTCTCTAATCGATGAATAAAATGCTTTCTTGTGTATAAAATAAGTATCTTCTCAAAAATATTGTCTTATAACTAATAATTTGACTTTTTTTTTTATCTATTCAACCTATTTGAATCACATGGTTATAACCTTGTATATAATAATTAAGCACTATCGTGTTTTTAATGTTTTAAGAAAATTTAAGGAATGTGAGTTATGTAAGGAAAGTCAAAATAAATATAAACTTAAAGGTTAACTGTATGGTGGTGTTTTTAATGTTTTAAGAAAATTAAATGAATGTGAGTTATATAAGAAAAGTCAAATTAAATATAAACTTAAAGGCTAAATGTATGGTGAGATACTGAATTGAAGTGCCTTAACACAATAAAAACTAAACTAACAAATTAATTTAAATCCCTGATTTGATAAAGGTTAAATGTATGGTGAGATACTGAAGTGTCTACACAAGGAAAACTAAACTAATAAATTAATTTAAATTCCTGATTAGATATTTGTTTCGTATCTCATCTTTTAAAATCCGTTTACATCAGTTTACATTATATATATGAGCTAACTATTCCATTTGTGTAATTAATTAACTATCCCATTTGTTGGTATAATATTTATGAGAATTAAATAATATTTATTACAACCAAAATTGTGTAATTAGTTAATTATCCCATTTATCTTTTTTATACAAACGAAGTAAAAGCATGGTTATCCGGGGCAACCCAATAGCAAAAGGTGACTCTATATGTCAGTGACCGCAAACGATGCTTGCTTGCCTAAATCCCATCACCAGTTTCAGGAAAAACCCATCACCCACAAGCCCATTGAAATAAAACTTGATTAGAATCGAATTCAAACTTGAGAACTCTAGCCTCAAAACCAATCCTTTAATTCTCTTCCAATACTAATTAAGCTATAACAAACTATCCCATTTGGTTAAATGAGTTTGTTGGTATAATATGAATGAGAATAAAATAATATTTATTACAACCAAAAATTGGGTAATTAATGCGCATAGGTGTATATAAGGGACTTGGAAATTAACATGATCAACAGCAATACAACTATACAAAGGTTCCCTCTGGAATTCTAAAAATCTCCAATCACAAAAGTGACTTCAAACATCTTGTGCGTTGTGATCATGGCCACACTTTCTAAAAATGACCTTTTAACCGATGATCATATCACCCCTATCGACTTTGAATCGATAGAGGGGTTCCCGGAATCACATTCATGGTCTCAGTTTGATGAATCTTTGAACAAGATTCAAACTTATGATCTTAAAGATTCACTGATTCCGGTTATTGATCTCGCTAGTCCTAACACAAAGACTCTTATAAGTCAAGCATGCGAAACATGGGGCGTGTTCCAAGTTGTTAACCATGGGGTACCCTTTGAGTTGGTCAAAAAGGTTGATTCTGAGTCACGAAGGCTTTTTGCTCTTACGACTCACGAAAAGTGCAAGGTTTTGAGATCAGTCGATGGGGCCACCGGATATGGTTCGCCTAAGCTATCACCGTTCTTTGATAAGCGTATGTGGCATGAAGGTTTCACCATCATGGGTTCTTGTGTTGATGATGCCAAGGTTCTTTGGCCACATGAATACCAAAGATTTTGGTAAGTTTTCATTCTTGTAATTTTTCTCAAATACATGTAAATTATAGTTACATTCTTAAAAAATAATATTTTTGGGCTTTAGCCAACGTTTTACATGCAAATTCATGCATGTGACGTATGGGTCATAAGTCTCGCAATCGGTGCCATAAATTACAAATACATTCATTAATTGTTTTCGAAAAATTTACGTCGTTGCTAGTTTTATGATATTTTTCAAACGATTGTAAAAATTGGCCGTTAACTTTTGTAAAAATATAAATAAATTAGACTTAAAGATACTGAAAGTTTTGTGTAAAAATGTAAACATGCAAATCGGTCGGCTTTAATCATTTTTAAATATTGGATACAAATATTGAAAAGTATCTAATTTGTTCGTTTCTATAAATAAACAAATGACGTTATTTTTTATTTGAATACGGATTTAACAAAAAGCGATTGTATTTAACTACATTCTTTTAACACATTGAGTATAGTTAATAAATTTATTTTTTACATTTGATATATTAATCAGATTTGTTAAAACACCCTTATGGTCATTTATGTCGTATGTGATTTGTTTATATTGCATTACATATTATATTACCATTGGTTTACTTGTATATTTTTTTTACATATTTACTAACTACTATCTTTTTGTGATTCCTTATAAATATTATTGTAGTGACACAATGGATGCTTATCAAAACCAAATGAAACAACTTATCCACAACCTCTTGCTCATGATCCTTGAACCATTAGATGTGACACAAGAAGAAATGAATTGGGCTATTTCAGCTCATGACTCCCAGAGCGTACTTCAACTTAACTCGTACCCGTCTTGCCCAAACCCTAGCCGAGCCGTTGGTCTTGCGTCACACACAGACTCACTTCTTCTAACCATTCTCAACCAATGTGGCATTGATGGGTTAGAGATTTTTGTTGAAGGGTTAGGGTGGAGACGGGTGCCATCCGTTGAGGGTGCGTTTGTGGTGAACGTAGGTGACCTGTTGCATATATTCTCTAATGCAAAGTTTCCGGCTGTAACTCATCGAGCTATGGTGAACCAATCGGAGCATCGCATATCGGTTGCTTACTTTCATGGGCCTCCAGTTGAGTCTAGGGTGGCTCCTTCATCTAAGTTTCAGAAGCCTTGTTTTAAATCTTTGCTTGTCAAAGAGTACTTAAGCTTAAAATATAAGCACTTTTTTGAGGCCTTGTCGTTGATTCGAGCTTAAATGCCTTGTTGAGTTGTTTCGCTCGTAGGATTTCAATATCTTTTTTATGTTAAACCCGAAGTTAGTTTTGTAATAATTTGCCATGGAGTGAAATAGAAAATGTTGCTAGAGAAATAATTGCTTTATTTTAAAGTTAAATTTGGATTTAGTTGATTATATTTAAAACGTGAAGAATTTGAGTGTCCCTGGTTAATTTATATATATTTTTATGTGTGAACAATTTGTTTGTACTTGTATATGCAAGTATAATAAACGCGGAGAAGAGCATAAAAAGGCTGGACCGTATTTTTTTTAATATGTGGAATAAAACATTTGTTGTAGTTATCTTTCTTTAATATTTAATATTTCATTGCTTATATATTCTAGTGTTAATTGAAGTTGTGTACAGATAACTATTTTCTGTGATTAACTTTTCATTTTGTAATTAGATATGCACCATAATTATGATGTGTACTTATTAAGTAATTTAATGATGTGGTTATACCCATGACAATCATATAGAAGACTAAATCAAAGCAAGTATCTCTATAATGTTATTACCGTCAAATACGAAAAAAAACACATCCATAAAAGTAACAGTGTAGACGTGCGTTGCGGCGGTGTAATGCATTTTTTAATTTTTTAAAGAGACGCTTAGAACGTAAAACTTTTCAGGTTCATAACATCGAACGTAAAGCTTTTCAGGTTCATTTTTGTAATTAGATACGCACCATGAATTTTCCTTTCTTGTGTTATGTTAGTGCAATGTACTTGTTACGTAATTTTAAGAGGCGGTTAAATCCATGACAATCATATTGAAAACCAAATCAAAGTCAACGTCTCCTCAATGTTTAGTCTACTCCCGATAAATGCAAAGAAAAAAAACGCCCCCATAAAAAATAAAACTGTTGCAGCGGTTTAATGCATTTTCAAGTTTTTAAAGAGATGCTTAGAACGTAAAGCTTTTCAGGTCCATTACGTCGAATTATAGCGTATGATATACGTAAACCCATCTGTTACTTATAACAACATTGCCACAACGTTCGGCCTACACTGAAAAATAAGAAGAATAAAAGCACACCCATAAATAGTAAAAGATAGGTATAACTAAGAAAGAAAAAAATAACATTTTAGAAGTTCTCTTTAATGATTTGTACCTTTATGCTTTGCTAACTCGTATATTATTGCACAAAACTCAGTTTTGAACGAAATCTATATCGAAACGTAGATAAAAATAAGTATGTCACAACTATATATATTTAAAATTTTTATAAACATTATATTTTAAAAGTTATAAACAAACAACCAGAGAGAGAAAGGGAAGGTTATGAGTGTGCCACATATCAACGTGTGATTGGTCAAAAAGATTAAAAGAAAAAATATAGAGTAAAATGCAAAGATGGTCCCCGAGTTTAGGGTACTTTTGCTACTTAGTTTAAAAACCAAACATTTTGTATCTTGGTTCTTGAAAGAAGTGTTATGTTGATTAATTTAAAAAAATATGCATAATCAAATATGAACAAACGTATTGTAGACAATCCACAAACCACAAAAAACATCTTACAATGTACACATGAGCATGGTAAATGATGTGATATGAGATCAAGGCTCAATCAAACGGAGCCGATCTAATAAGGCACGCGATGCTCTACCCGTCTATACAGGGAACTGATGGACCTAATGTGAATGCTTGACTAAAATGAGAAAATATAACTACAAATATCAATAAACAAAATAGCACATAGCACGTTAGTTTATATAATGGTAATAGCACAAGTGTTTGAATAAACGATATAAATAAACGACACATGATACACCCCAAAACATGAATAAAAAGGGGAGGTTTGTAAGAATTCACTCACAGTGGGTGTGTTTCTTGAGTTGATAACGAACGCGCATGATTATAGATTCCAACCAACGACAAAACTAACCTAAATATCCACGTAATAATTCGGTAAATATATATCTTTTATTTGTAATTGATATTCTTATTTAATGCTTTTTATTAGACTTTTAAGTCTATTTTTATAGTATTTATTACAAGTTTTAAACTTAAAAGTCTTATTTTTATCTATATTTTTATAGATTGTGGAGAAAAAATAAAGAAAAGTTTGTTTAAAAAAATATCCCCTTTACAGGGGTTGAACCGGTCACTTAGGTGATTTTTGGCAGCGTGTGAGGATCGAACTCATGACCTCCCGTTTACGTGCACGCAACTCTACCAACAGAGCTACGTGTCTAACCCGAAATAATCTGGATTTTAATTATATATATATATAATATATATATTCTAACTGAGTTAAACTATATTTTGTTTTTATTTTAAAAATATTTTGATGTTGCAAAGCCGGTTACACAACTGGTTCGAACCCACGCCCACACGTTACGTTGCACACAGCCTTACCAACTGGGCTGTGTGACTAACCCCACATAACTACAATATATATTAATTTTATACACTTACTAACTATTAGTATATATAAGTATTAAAAAGCTTTGGTTTAATTCGGAAATTGGCATCTTGTTAAGACTCGAACCCGGGACCTCTGCTTTAACTTTACACACAGTCCACCACTGGACTGTGTGTCTAACCCGGTACTAACATCAAATTTAATTATACTAATAAACTATCACAACATAATCTTCTTCATGTTTAAAACCCAGATCATCAACCCGTCCGTCAATCCATCAATTCTTATTGAATTGCTTGTTTTATTTCAACCACTTACAGAAATACATAAAGAAAGGTTCAAGTGAAATTATACCGAAACAGAAATGATATTTGATTCCTCCGAGAGGTTCCGGCGACGGCGTATCTTTTCCGGTGATAACACAAATGTAATACCCTGTAAAATCGTGTCCAATAGTATAGTGACACGTGTTGTATTTTAAATATAGTCTGTTAAAGACCAATAAGGACTAAAGGCGTCAACATGCTCAAACTGAGCCTCTGAGTGACGGTCTGATGCCAACATGCATAAATAACAGCCTCTGAGTGACTGATATGTCAACATGCTTAAATCATTAGCCTCTGAGTGACTAATATGTCAACGTGCTTGAAATTTGGCCTCTAAGTGACTGATATGTCAACATGCTTGAAATTTGGCCTCTGAGTGACTGATATGTCAACATGCCCAACCCCTGAGTGACATCGGAATCAACATGCTTATAATAAGCCTCTGAGTGATCCTTTATGAAGTCCTAACTCTCATACATGCCAAATATTGGACGAGAGAGTTCAATTTGTAAATATATGAAAGTTGGATGATGGAGGGATTAAAAAGGTCAACATGTTAATTTATACCTCTGAGTGACCTTTTAACGAACCGAGAGCTCGACAATGTCCGGGCATAATCCCGGGTATGCCAAGTATTGGCTACGGAGGGGCTAAAAGTGCCAAAAAGGTGTTAAAAAGGTTTAGAAGCTTTATAAAGTTAAGGGGGTTAAAGTGTCAAACTTTGAAACTGGCCAAGGGGCCGTCGCGGGCCGCGAGAGACCTGGCCAGGGTCTCTCGCAGGGCGCGAGAAGGGGTCTGCAGCAGAAAGTTTGGCTTGGCCTCCAAACAAAGCTCAAAAACTATTAATTCGAAACTATAGACTAGTAATCAGCTATGCCACGTTTTGGGACACTTATAAGCTCCCTCCTACACCCCTAAACACCTGGCTTCACCTCCTTTGAGTTCTCTAACTATAAATAGGTGACCAAGTTCACCATTTGAACTTGCACCTTTCTAAATCATAACTCTGCTCCCTCCTCTGGAAGTTCCTAGCTAAAAGGGGCATCCAACATAGTTCTTTTGCACCTTAGGAATCACTGGTAAGTGTTCCTTCTGTGTGCATTTCGTTTATAGGCTTTTATAGCCAAAAGTCAAGCGTTTTTCGAAAAATGCTTTGACTTTCTATTAAGACCATTATGGTCCAGCCATTGTTTGAAATGAACATGGCTAAGTGATCGTAATAAGGTAGGTGTTAGTCCCTATAAAGGGCACCTTCTGAAGATCACGTTTGCTAGACCAATTGACGGGTCAAAGTTAAGTTATTAAAAAGTCAAACAGGCCATTTTTCGGAAAAAATCATAAATTGATCTTAAATATGTTATGTAACCTGTTTTGACACTTAAACAAGTTGGTAATAATTAGAACATGTAAGAACATGTTCGGCTCGTCAATTTCAGTTCTAGGGTCGGTTCGCAACCGAAAGTCGCAAAGTTTGACTTCTGCTTTGACTTTCGATTCTGACCCAATTTAGATTAGTTACCTACTGATCTAAAGTTGCATTATGATCGTAATATAATGTAGCATAACCCTTTGTGGTTAGATTACATGATCATAATCAGAATCCAAGTTTATGCGCAAGTTCCATAATTATGCCATCTTTGACCAAAATGCCATTTTTACATAAAACAAGGTTTTAAATAGCAATGAACTTGAAAATGAGTTTTCTACTGATGTAATATTATAAGTAGGATTATTTGGGTTGTTAAACCAAGTTATAAACTGAGTTTTCAAGCAAGTCCTTAAACTATGTCGATAAATGGCGATTTTAGCCCTTGTGGCTCATAAAATAGTTTTAATCAAATCTTTTCAAGGTAAATCTTTTACCTACTGATATGTTATATTAAATAACATATCTAAAACATTTTAATCTGACCTTAACATCATTTTTCATGAAAATCGTATAAAGACGCCATTTTACGACATAAGCGCCGTTTAGGCGCATAGTATGGTTTTAAACCATATTAATCGACCAAGACTTGTTATCTACTGATTTTAAAACTTATTTTTAAACATATTTACAGTAGGTACACATTATAAACTCAGAATCCCAAATAATTTATAAACTATGTGTAAAATGACCAAAATGCCCTTTCGGTGCATAGTTTGGTCATAAAAGATAAAGTACACATATGAATGATATCCTACTGATAATATATCATAAATAATTTGTTTTTTCAGAATACCCATGATTATAAACTTAAAATTTTATTCAAATTCCTTTTATATGATATGAAATTACCAAAATGCCCTTATGAGGCATAGTTTCATTTTAAAACCTTAACGGGCATATGAGTTAATATCCTACTGATATTTTAAATTATTTAAAGTATAATGGCATATAGAACTTGTTCATGACTTATCCGGCTACCCGATATCGCTAATATGCGCACAGTTACGTATATGTAACTATTTTTCGAAAGTTAACCGAAACGGGTTTAACCTTGTCATTTAAGTCTCAAAATCCAGAATGTTTATAGATTATCCATATTATACAAGTCAAGGTACTTGTTGGGATTAAAATACATTCTATCCAATCATCGTTTAATCTAGCGTCATACGTTTTGATCAAGTACGCTAGTCGGTCTAAGTCAATGACTTAATTAAGACCGTTAGTATTTAATTGGTTAGTTTATGACATAATCCAGACTAGAGACTTGCCGGTAAATACTATCTGCACTTAGTCCTTTTGTGTATGGCTAATTTATTAAAAAATTAAAGAAGATTAGCTCAGGTAAATACTCTCGACTTATTTCCCCTATACAGGCTTGGGTTACGGTAAATTATTACCGCTTGGTCGGAAATGGGATCAATCAAACGCTGGTTTAGGGATATTAAATTCGCATACTCTGTTTTAATCAGTTTTGTTTGATAATTTAAACATCGGGGGTTAACTACCGTGTCTTGGATATCCTCGGCTCATTACAATAGAAATGGCCACGACCTTAGCGCGGGTATAGGCATACACCCGATAGACGCTCAATTATGCATTCCCACAAGATTGGGAGGATTGACTCCTTCACGAGTCCAAAGTGGTGTGTATGTTAATTGTGTCTCGGTCTCTGTACCGGGCCCCGTATGTATTGACAAACATGTAAATCTGTTAACAAGGTTGGACGGCCAATTAACCCAACTTATAAAAAGATTTTGTGCTGATACACACTTAAAACATTTTTGAAATGTTTTCAAAATGAGTCATTTGGGTGTATTTACCAGCGAAAGCTGACATATTTTCAAAAGACTAAACTGCAGGCACAATACGAAAATAGGCCGGAGGTGCTCGGTAGTGACAGAGGATCTTGCAAATCCTAAATCTGCCCAAAGTCTGTTTTATATTCTTTCCATGTACAATTATGATCCGCCTGTGGATCTTCTATTACGAGCCTGTATATTATTTTGTATTTTCGAACATTCGGTTTGTAATAGTAATTTTACTCCAAGACTTCCGTTGTGCCGTGTTTAATTGACTATGATGATTATTAACTGACGTCACGATACTCCCCACCGGGCCCACCGGTGTTTGGATTTGGGTTGGAAATCCGGGGGTGTGACAACAAAGATTCGGCGAAAAGAATTTCGAAACCAGGGCGTTTTAGAGAGCTTTTGAGAGTGTGAGCGAGTTCAATTGAGGTGTAAGGATTGCTATTTATAGTGTAAAAGACAGTTAATGTTTTCGGTTTCAAAACTTAAATTATGGGTCAATGATTCCATACGGTTTCAGATGAATTGATCCGTTAAAACTGATGATTGAAATTCAGTTACACGCGTTTAATCAAAAGAAAACAGTTAATTGGGGTTTGATTGCTTGAGTTATGCTTCGGCGGTTACTGGTTCTGCGATTTGGATTTCAGATTCAACGATTGTTTTAGTATACATTTAATTGTTTTAGGATTATAACAAGTTTGTGTGGGTAGTGGAGTGGTGTGTGTTGGTTTAGTGGTGACCCGGGTTCGAAACCCGTGGTCACCCTTTGTGTGATTTTTATTTTTATTATTATTTTTAGTTTATTTATTACAATTATTATTATTTTCATTTATCACTATTATTATTTTAACCCTATTATTTTATTTATTATTCAATGCAAACCATGTGACAAATTTGAACGCTTAACTTAAATACCTAACGAATCTTTATGACACATACTTGAATTATTAAACGGAGCGGGTTTTAGAACCCGTTTTACCATGAATGTTACAGTATAATTATCATTTTATGCCATAATACATTTTAATTAAATGAGGAAAACGACAAAAAAGGAGAGAAGTTAAAAGAAAATTATAACCCAGGTTTCCAATTGGATGAAAACGACAATAAAAATAAAACCGTAATGACCCAGATACAAAAGGTTTCATTTTGAACTATAGTAACAAAAGTGATCTAAATTCAGGGACTATTTTGACATTTTATTAAAAAATATAGGTGAGTGAAAGGTTCATCTTGTAATTGTTACAGGGATATGACGTGTGACTTCCAAAAAAAGAAAGGGGCAAAGCTAATAGATGCATTCATCGACTTTAGGTTTTAGCATAAGATAATTGTTTATACCTTCAAAGATATTTACTTTTATATTGATATAAAAGATTATCCTTTGCTAAAATAAATGGATAGGGTTGATTCATAAATATTTTTCTCTTATTTAATTAAAAATTATATTAAACAATTGATTTTAAAATTTTATGTGGATTTTGTGTATTATTGAATACTCAATGAGGATACCCACTTCAAGTTGTTCCAAAAGAAAGAAAAAAAAAACATTTCAAAATATTAAAAATAATAAATATAAAACATTTAAAATACAATTAGACAGAGGAAAAAAACATAAGAGTTAATTACACAAATGTTCCTTGTGATTTATTGCAACTTTGAGTATTAACTTATTTTTTTTAACATGTTTAAGTTTTATGGTTTCAATTTTGTTACACTTTTGTGTATCAAGTCTAACTGTCATTAATCTTTTTGTTAAATTAGTGTAAAATAACTAAAACACTCAAAGATATTATCTTCAATAAACCACAAAGACTATCTGTGTAATTAACTTTAAAAAAATATAAAAACTCATTATATTTGTAAAAAATAATATTATTAAAATATACTATATAAAAATGTCATATCATTATATTTATATAATTAATATACATACAATTTTCAATTGTCTATTATGACAGAACACTCTAGTAGGTACAATGTTTAGTTTTTTTAATAAATTTTTATATAACTATTTTCGAAAACAAATATGATGAATATAAAACTCCTGCATATTATCTCAGATATAATATATACAAACGTTTAATTCGCTTTTATTATATTCGGACCAACAAATTTTTAATACGATTCTTTGCTTTATATAGTTGATATTATATTATATAAATATATGTTATGTTATATTATATTATATAATGTTATATTATATTATATTATGTTATGTTATTTTATGTTATATTATATTATGTAATGTTATAGTATATTGTATATTATATTCTTTGTTTAGTTTAGGTGATCTTATATTATATTATATTATGTTATACCATGTAATGTCATATTACCTAAACTAAACATACAATATAATATAACATAACATATAACACAATATTTATATAATATTATATTAACTAAACTAAACAATGAATAATATTATATAATATAATATTAACTAAACTAAAAAAGAATTGTAATAAAAATTTGTAGGTCCGAATATAGTAACAGATAAAAAAATGTGTGTGTTATATTATATTAAAGATATATGCATGAGTTTTGTATTTATTATAATATAATATAACTTTTTTAAATTAGTTATATAATATAATATTAACTAAATTAAAAAGAATCGTAATAAAAATTTGTAGGTCCGAATATAGTACAAGATAAAAAATGTATGTGTTATATTATATTAAAGATATCTGCATGAGTTTTGTATTTATTATAATATAATTTTTTAAATTAGTTATATAAAAAATTAATGAATAAAAGTAAAAATTGTCTCTATACAATTTTTTCTCTCCTAATAGACACATTTGTAATTGTATGTAAATTAATTTTGAAATATAATTATTTAATATATTATTTAATTATTTAATATTTTATGTAGCATATTTGATAATATTATTTTTTACAAATATAATGAGTTTATATTTTTAGAGTTAATTACATAGATAATTCTTACGGTTTATTGAAAGTAACACATTTGAGTATTAACAAAAAGATCATATAAAGGTATTTTAGTTATTTTATATTGATTTAATAGAAAAATTAATGGCAGTTAGCCATAGTACTTAAAAGTGTTACAAATTTGAAACCCTGGAATATAGACCTGTTAAAAAAATAAATTAGCACCCAAAAGTGTTAATTTCACTAAAACACAAGAACTATCTGTGTAATTAACCCAAAACATAATATAGATTTTTTTTTCAAAAAGAAAGTTCAAAACTTGTTTTTATTATTTTTATATGAAAAACGTTATTAAGAAATTATAAAGATGTTTATAATCAAAATACTATTTGAGAAAATGTCTTTAGAAAAAATATCTGAAAACTTTAAAAAAATACGTTTTTATTATAAAAATAAAAAAACACACAAAATATTTGAAAAAAGCATCAGTAATATTTTTTACACTTTTTAAAAATGATGACTTGTATAGAGGTAATTATGATAAGTTTAAATGTGATTTTATGGGACAGAAAGGGTGGGGAGTTATGAAATGTAATAAGAATGGTACATTTAGCAGCCCATAAATAGAATAAACTTTATACATAAGAATGTGTTTAAGGCAGACTAAAGAAAATGTGTCTGGTTGTAAATTGACAGGCTATAAAGAAGTTGTAAATGAGTCAAGTAAATGGGATGGGCTACTAAACTATTTAAGTTATATATATTTAACACGGTGTAATAACAATTTAAACGGATTGACACGTTTAACTTTAGTATAACAAGCCTACTACATATTGAAGCTAGGTTTAGATTCCAAATATTCAGAGTGAAAACCAACCGTTACTAACCTATTTCACTGAACGTCTGGTTCGTTTATCGTTTCCGTGCCTAAATGCATTGGTGTCAAAGTCACATTCAAACAATAGGTTGTACTAATGACAATATGTAGAGCCGGTGTAAGGGTTTATTGTGTGTGTCTAAAGATGTAGTGGTTAAGAATGAACAAAAAATCTGATTTATTTCCCATTGGCATGCTAGCAAACATATATACATATGTTATTCCCATACACCAAAATACAACTAACTTGACTGTCTACATAGTGATAAAGCCAGTCTATTCAATAACTATAAAACCAAATCAGTTTCTTCCAAAGAAAGCATAAACAAAATATCCGAATAAATAAACAAATTCATGATTTGTGTCATCGAATTTCACTCAGTTAACAAAACAAATATATCCGAAGCTCGTCGATCACTTACCCGAACGTTTGCTGGCAGTTTAGTGAAGGGGCAAAATCGGTTTTTCACATTCCCCAACTCGAACTTCTGATGAAACACAGCATTAGTTTTCTGCAAACCAAAGCCTCTGAGCTATAAACCATTTCACCCAGGAAAAATGATGTTACAATATTACCCTTTTAACTCGCAACCTCAACAACTTCGGGTTCACCGTCGCTGTAATCGCCCCAACGCTTGATCGGTTCCTCATCCACCGCATTCGTTTCAGCAACGGTTTCAGGTGATTCAACAACATTATCAGCAGAATTTTCTTCTGTAACAGATTGAGTTTGACTTTGACCAACAGTTTCGACATTTGACCCGTTGTTTTCGTCTATTTCAGTACCAGCTTCATTAATAATTGGTGACGGAGATTCTACCGAGCTAACTGGTGATACAACTGAGTCGACTGGGGAGACAGGGTACCCGGTTTGACCAGCTGGGAACCCGTTGATGGCGAGCGGGTAGCCGTTCGGAGAGAGCGGATACCCTTCGGGTGAAACCAGATACCCGTTATGAATCCACGGTTGACCCGGAACAAACTCAGCTGCATGCGGGTTCATGATCTTCGGCGGGCTAAGATGACTTCCGGTTCCATCCACCACATGTTCGAACGCAGGCTTATTACGTGGGACCCGGTTTGCAGATCGGTTGTACGCACCGGAAAGCCGTGGACCATATGGAACCCTCGCTGTTGCTGACTGATGCGGAGAACGACGGGCTGGGTTGACTGTGACCATTGTCGGTACGCTTACGGGTGGCGGTAGTATTCCTCCATGATCTTTTAAAGGTATCGGAAGTGAGCCGAAAACCGGAACGTTAGACGGATTGAACGGTGGTGCAGCCGCAGAAAGCTTCTTCGTATTCTCTTTCCCGTTTTCTCCATCGGTCGGTGATTTTTCCGCAGCCACTTCTTTTGCTTCGTCTTTCTCATCATTATCTGCAGTCTTCGCGTCATCGGGAATTTCGGTTACTGCTGATTTCAACACTACCTCGGGTTCCGGACTTTCGGGTAAAGGTTTTTCAGGAATCGGTTTTTCGGGCTCAGGTTCTTCAACAACTTCTGATTCTTCCTTCTTTTCATCAATGGTGTTTTTATGTTCCTCTTCAGAAGCCTGAATAACTTCTTTATCAACTTTTTCGATGTTTACGGTGCCGGATTCTTTTTCGGTCTCATCCGCGGTCACAACCGAAGGATCTTTTGGTAATTTTTCAGCGACGGCCTTCACGATGGTACCAGGAGCAGCTAAAGCAACTTCCTTGTAGGAAAAATGTTTTCCCGCTTCTTTAAAGCTGATCGAACTTAAAACAGGAGAACGCTTCACGACTTGATCATTTAAACCCGGGCTAGACGGGTTTGACTTTGGGTTTGACCCGGAAGTTGGATTCGCGTTAGAAGGATTGGTCGTTTTTGGACTGAAGCTTTGACTTTTAACAAACTTCTTCGTAGGTTGCGGTCCGGTGGAAGCAACAGATTCGGTAGCGTTTGTTCTTGGGGACGTGAAATTAGCAGATTTCGGTCGATATTTTACCACTGAGAAACGTTCGTGAAATTTGTATTTATTTTTGCGAGATTTGGCTTTCGGGAACTTGAAGATTTACGGGCCGCTTTAGAAAAAGCTTCTTGCCATCCTTCATCTGAGTTGTCCACGTCAGCAATGTCAGCAAATTGTTCCGTTTGGTTCTGCGGCTCGGGTTGAATCATATCCGGTTTTTATCCGTTGCATCGGTTTTGCTTTCGGATTTGATCGGTGGTTCAGATTTGATCTCGGGGACAGGAGGTTCTGGTGTTGATTCTTCATCCTGTTGAAGCTCTTCGGTTACAAATTCCTCGTTTTGTCCTGGCTTTGCTTTAAGCTGGATTGAAAGACATGAAAATAAAAAGTTAAAAATTGACGGATATTAAAGTATATGAAAATAAAGTTAGCTGTGACGAAGGGTACCAGCTTTGTGCGAGCTTGTTTCTTTTGGGCTTCTCGTGCTTTCATATCCGCATCTGGGGCTATATAATCCAACAAATCTGATACACTGATCCAAGAACGAAAAAATTACAACTAAACAAAACGTCATCTACGAAACATATTTTAACAACTAAAAAACCAAAAGGAGCTCTTCTACATTTTATAATATGCTTGAAGATGTATTAATTATATAAAAAAAAGAAGTAAACTAAGAATGTACCTCAAATGGCCTTTGCTAGATATAGATGCATCAGGCTTCGGGGTACCATTTCTTGCAGCTTCTTGTTGCTCAAGAGCCTTTGACTCAAAGTATTCAAGCCATGCAGCTGCGTCCTACAATATATCATACATTTCATATTTAGTAAAACTAGATTTTTACCCGTGCCGCACATTGCGGCGGCGACGTCACTTTGTGACTTCGTTACACGAGCTACGATGATGACATTAACGTGTGGTGTCCACGCGTGACTTGTGCTTTGACTTTGTACATATGTTACATTAGTGACATTAACATGGTTAGGCAGATATAAAAAGAGTATAATGTCTCGCATGATGCAGTGTATAGTCGTAAAAGTAATATAAACCAAAGAAGACGTATTGTATTTTACTAGACTCGTTTCCGAAAGAAATATTTTGGCGAAACATAAATTGATATTGTTTACATTGAAATGTGAATTATACCGACATGTACATTAATAATAACCTGGGAAAATACTGTTTTTTTTTAATTTGCGTCAAAACGTAGAACAAGTGAAAACGCATTACATTGATCCGACTCGTTTCTGAAAAAGTTACGTTGAAACATGAATTTATACCAACATGTACATAAAAATAATCACGTGAGAATATAGTTTTTTTTTCTTCTTTTGAGCTAAAGAAAGAAGATATGGGGGGTGAACTTGAAAAGTTAGAACTCAATGGAGTGAAAATGACGTTTTATAAAGTTTTTAGAATTTTAGGGGTGGTAAGTGACAATTTTCAAAGTTTAGGGGTGTTTTTGTTAATTTTAAAGACAAGAAGGTTATATACAATGAACAACTGCATACACCATAAAACAGCAAGAATAAAAGAAAATAATAAACTAGAATACGATCTACATACTTGGGTACGAAGATCTTCAGGTCCAAGTTTAGCTTGCAATATCTGCAAAGTCGTCTGCTCATGCTGAACACTCAATGAGTACGCTTCCATTAACGACAGAGCAATTGCTATAGCATGATAGCTAGCAGCAGTCTGACAAAAAAAATGTATTTAAATAAAAAATTAAAAAAAGCATGATGCAATATATAAACAAACAAAGAGAGATTACTTGTATGTGGTCAGCTCCAAGTAGCCTTTGATTACACTTGAGAGCCTCATGAAGGTACCTAAGGGCAACATGGACATTTCCTAACCCTTCTTCCATCATTGCTACGTTGATGTAGGTGGCCGCGGTATTTGGATGAGACGGCCCGCATGTTAAATGCAAAAGATACAGTGCACGATTCACATATCTAAGCAAAGACAAATAAACAACCATAAGGTTTGTTTCGTCATTTGGTAAAATTGTAAAACTCTATTGCCCGAATATTAATGTACATACTTCAAAGCTAGCTCTGTGTGTTGGAGACGATAGTAGAAAACCGCTAGGTCACCGTAACTCTTCATTGTATCGGGATGATCGAGTCCCAGTTCCCTCTCGTTAATATCCAAAGCTTTTTGCTGATAAATGGTAGCCTAATAGAGAAAATTCGGGTTACAGTGAAGTATATGTGAATAATTGACCAAAAAGTTGAATAATTGACTTATTATAGTTGTAGTAAATTGTGTCGGAGCAATACCGCAATAGGAGTTTTATATGTGCATTTACCTGATTAAAATCTCCGGTGTGATACAGCACCACAGCCAAAAGACTATACGCTCCAGCTGTCATCCGATGATACGGACCACATACAGATACAAGTTTTGAGAGTGCCTGCAGAAATCAGGTTAGAAATTGTTCAAATCAGTTAGAGATAACTTTAATAACAAAAACTGTTATTAAATAAAAGAGTAATATGCCATTTTCGTCCCTGAGGTTTGGCTAGTTTTGCGACTTCGTCCAAAAGTTTAGTTTTTTCCGCATCTGGATCCAAAAGGTTTGAAATCTTGCCATTTTCATCTGTCTTGTCAACTCCATCCATTTTTCTCCGTTAGGTCAGGGTATTTCGTCTTTTGTTAACTTAAGGAAGATTCAGTATTTTGAATACTTGTACATTATGCTAAATGCTTGTACATAAAGTCAAAAAGACCGAATTGCCTTTCAAGTTAACAAAAATAACGAATATACCCCTGACTTAACGGAGAAAAATGGATGGAGTTAACGAGCCGGATGAAAATGACTAAGATTTTAAATCTTTTGGATCTAGATGCGGAAATACAAACCTTTGGACGAAAGTCGCAAAACTGGCCAAACCTCAGGGACGAAAATGGCATTTTACTCTAAAAAAAGAAAAATATTATGTTACCTTAGTTCCATAGTTGACCGCATCCTCTAGTTTGCCTTTATCCAATGACGTTTTAGATGACTCCAAAAGTGTACGTCCATCAGCCGACGAGCATGCAACATGCTGCACGAAAATAGTTCAAATATTAGTTCATGTTAAAATACACAGTTAGCAATAGAAATTAACGTATTGATAATATTGTATGTTGACCTTATATATGGGAACCATGCTAATAATATCCGCCTTTTTGAAAGGAGATACCGAATCCATATCATAGTCCCTCGGAACAAGCTCAAGACCAACCTGGTGGTATACGCTTTATTAGTTTATATATCATAATACCCATATATGAAAATTTAAAATTAGTTCACTTAAAACTGTGACATACCTTGTGGCAAAGCCCTCGAAGAATGGAAAACTTACGAAGATCAGTACGACTTTCGTTTTTCAACTGGTATGCGAATCTTTTAGACAAGAAGCATTCAATCCACTTCCATTTTAAGTCATCATCGTTAGCGACTGGTGTTCCCAGCAATAGATTTAAGCATGATGCTATTGATCCGGCTAGATCGGAAATGTTATCGACAGCCGCTACAACTGCTTGTAAGATATGTTTGTATGATCGAACAACCATCTCGTGAATACATAGTGATTGAACATGAGGGAGCTTGTCTGCAAGTTCAACCTGGTAAAACAGACACAACAAAACCGATACATGTTTGTAACTTCGTGCAGGAAGACAATCATGAAAACCAAAGTCAACAGTTTGACCTAACAAATGGTCTTAAAGGAAGAATTACCACTCGGCCCAAAGAGCACATCTGCAAACCTCGTGTGTGCATGAAATCAGTCAGTGTTCGTCCATCGACAGGTGAAAGTTCAAGAGATCCAAATCAGCCACCTAACAAAATATGAAAACGCAACCGTCAGTCACACACTTGATGCCAAGAAGAATTCATAGACATGATAATGTCGGTGATTTTAAACAAACTAACCAGCTTCGGGAGTGCGGTATCGTCATAGTACTTATGTGCCATTTCAATCAACTCATCGGGTGTCTGCGAACACACATGAAATTAGAGGTGATCTCAAACCAAGTAACCAATTATTTATTAAAAAAGGAGTAAAATGCCATTTTTGTCCCTGAGGTTTGGCCAGTTTTGCGACTTTCATCCAAAGGTTTGTTTTTTCATATATGGATCCAAAAGGTTTGAAATCTTGCCATCTTCATCCAGCTCGTTAACTCCATCCATTTTTTCTCCGTTAAGTCAGGGTATTTCCTTCTTTTTGAATACTTGCACATTATGCTAAATACTTGTACATAAAGAGAAGAAGGCCAAATTGCCTTTTAAGTTAACAAAAAGGACGAAAATACCCCTGACTTAACAGAGAAAAATGAATGGAGTTAACGAGCTAGACGAAAATGGTAAGATTTCAAACTTTTTGGATCCAGATGTGAAAAACCAACCTTTGGACGAAAGTCACAAAACTAGCCAAACCTCAGGAACGAAAATGGCATTTTACTCTAAAAGTTGTTTAAAAACTATGGTAGATAGCAAACCTTAAGGTGAAGACCAGTGTCAGATTCTTTAAGTTGCAAATAAGCCGCTTCGGAAAGCAAACTTCGCCACATCGTTTCCTTTTCTTCATCCAACTCTTTGTTGCCACTATCATCTGATTTATTAACCTCTTGTTCAACTTTTCCGCTTTTATCATCCGACTTTTTCTTAATTTCCTTCAGTAATCCCTTACCGAGACCCTTGACCGCTGGTTCGGACTTAGCTTCGGCTGCGGTTTTAGAATCGGATTTCCCGGAAGCTTGGTTTTGTAAATGTTGCACCCAACATGCTCCGAGCTCCCATCGGATAGATTTTGTGTTTTTAGATTCTTCTTCCTCCATTTTTTGTAAACTTTCCGACAATACTTTGTTGACCAAGACCTTAGCGGAGTGTAAATCATCAGAACCGGATGGTGAAGACGTGGATGACTTGTGTAATAGCATTCTCAAACTAATAAATTGTAAACAAAAGTAATTAGTAAAAAGTGAGAAATCATCATGATAGCAAGTTCCATTTTCATCCTTTCATTCAATAAGGAATGAACATGTTCATCACGGTTCACGAACGCTTACCGAACGAGATTTCTTGTCTGTGTTCGTTAATTAAGGAAATGAACATGTTCATGAACAGATTACTGAACTTAGATGAACGCAAACGAAAACAAACAAATGTTCAAGAACATAAATGAAAACAAACAAACGTTACATTAAAAATACAATCTGCGTTTATCAGGAAGGAAATATTACAAAGAATCCACCAAAAATGAATAAATACTAAATATAACTAACACAAAATGATCAAATCAGAAATGTTGGTGGAGGTGTATACTATAACTATGGTTTCAAATTTTAAAAATTGAAGCCAATAAAAAAATATAACATAAAAAACCTATAATGAACGAACACAAATGAAGATAAAAGAGCGAACATAATGTTGGAGATGTCTTCAGCCCAACCCATTAAGGCTAGTCGAGAATTAGAGAGAAGCAGGGAAAGGGTTCGGCCGGCCCTAACCCTAATGGGCTTTAAGTGTTTTAGGCCCAGTTGTTTAGTTACTTGTTTAGCAAGGGACTAACCCTAATTCTAGCCTATAAATATATCTCTTGTACTTGTAAACATTATCACTCAATAAAAATACAAACCCTAGTTGCCCCCGTGGACGTAGGTTACACACTGTGACTGAACCACGTAAATCTCGTGTCTACTTTTCTTATTGCTTTTGTTTATTGATCGTGTGTGTGATCTAAATCCTAACACATAAATTAGCACATTACCAAACGTTGACCCAACCTCTTTCATGTTCGTTTGTTTAACTTATCAAACGAAATTTCTTGTTCGTGTTTGTTCATTTATTAAACAAACGAACATAAACGAACTTCCCACCAAACGATTCACGAACTGTTTGCTGAACGTTCAGTTAGTTTACACCCTACTTTTGTCTAAAAATAGAGTTTATAATTCGTGACAACTTGGCCTTTTTGACTCACCTGTTGACATTCAAAGCACCAGCGCCCCCTTCGGGTTGGTCCTCTATGTCAATGTCCTGAGGGATCAGTTTTCCATCCCAGTTTACCTCGGCTACAACTTTAACAACCGCCGTATAACCACAATGTCTAACAACCACTATGCCTAGAGTCGAAGTATCCTGCACGATAGCGCTAGCATTATTCAGAAAACAAAAAACAAAAAAAGCAAAAAAAAAAGAAACAGAAACAATAATTTAATATACTAACATGAACGGTTGCACTCTCGTCTGCGGTTACCCCTTTAAGCAAGTTTCGTTTAGCAAGTTCCTCATGTGATAATCCAAGAACACGACTCCCGTCATTTTTACCGTCAATCTTCGTGCTTGCATCCGCCACATCTCTCGTAACTCTAATAATCAAATCTCCAACTCTCTCCTCGTGTAAAACTGAATCAGTGGAATCAGATGAACAACGGTTGCTACTCTCTGCAAGATTCTTAATGGCGGACACTGCTTTTAAAACCGAAACATCAACAAACAGGCAGTGAAGTAGAAAAGCTTTCCTATCTCTAATTTGTCTTTCTTCTTGAGTTTTACATGGCATTGCGGCTAAAATGGCAAACTCTTTTGCCCATGGTCGATGATCGTGTTTACCATCTCGTCCTTGTCCACCACCGTTTCCGCCCCAGTTTTCGTCTTCTACGGGAAGTGGTGGAAAAAGAGATGGGTAGTCGGCAACAACTGGCGGTACGGCCCATGTGTTTGCACGAAAACCGTAAGGAAGATTTCCAAACTGAGACAAGAAACATATGTTTTGATAAACTTTCACTCAAGATTTGGTGCTAAAGTGATTAGTAACAGAACTTACTTTATTGTGTTCAATGAATGCTTTCATGAGAGCTTTGTATGCCTGCAGTTGAAGACATTTGTAAAATAATTAACAAAAGTAATCTTGAAACAATTGAAATTTGGGATCATGTATACTTACACTATCAAAGGTCCTACTTATCTGCTGCAGTAGACCAACTAAAGAATGACTACATAAATTTCGCTTTCCAGCAGGATAGAATCCTTTTCTAGATGCAACAATTGTCATTGGCTTCCCGCTACAAACACGTACCTGCAAATGAAACAATTAGACATCGATAGAATTCGGTTTAGTGGCCCGGACGCTGGGTTCCTGAGCCTTTTTAGAGAGAGAAGTGAAAGGAAACTAGGAAAGATTTCCTGAGTTTCTTTAGAGAGTATAGTTGTAAAATTGTAACTTTCTTGCTCTTTCTTTCCACTCGAAAACACATAAAATCTTTAATTTCTTATCTTTTTCATTCTTTTCTTTCATTTATTGAACTTCGAAACACAAAATTGACTCGAAAACACATAAAATCTTTAATTTCTTTTCCGTTTCATTCTTTTCTTTAATTTATTAAACTTCAAAACACAAAAGTGACGATGTAACAACATTTTATGGTTGTAAAACTCTCTAGGTGCTGGTCGGACGGTGATACCGATTCATGATTAATTGGTATAAATAGGGATTTATGAGATTGGAATTTTATATGTAATTTTTCAAATTCATATGTATAATTTTCAAACTCATTAATCAAATTGGATAAGTTTATTATTTCAAACACTCCAAAAAAATTTTGACCACTTTTGACCATAACTTGACTGATTTTGATCAAAGTTTGACCGATTTTGACTTTCGTTTGACCATCTACTGATCGATCGACGATTAATCCCAAAATTTTCAACAATGGTTTTGATAACATGCAAACAATGTTCAACGAAATCCTCACATCAATTTGGAAGAAATCATCATCCGTTTTATCTTCAAGGAAAGGACGAGCAGATCTCCTAATATCTGCAACACAAACACACAAATTTACAACCGATTTGACCAAAACTCAACTGTTCGGAAAACCTAATTTACAAAACACAAATTCAAAACAACATACACTGAATCGGAGGCGTGAGATGCGAGAACGAGAAGAAATCATAAAACTGTCCGAGCCGCGGCGGCGGATAAATCTCCGCCATCGGATCTCCTTTCTCCGACGAATCGGAACCGATAACACCTTCCGTTTTCGACTTCTTCTCTTGACCGGACTCTTCATCGCTCGAACCAGATCTGTTCGCCGACGGTTTACGGGTGGCGGTGGCTTTCGGAGTGGTGGTTGAAGCGCCGAACGCGGTGGTGCAGGCGACGATGTCCAGTAACCGCCTGACGTGTGCGACGGCGAGATGGTCGGTGTAATTTTCTGCATTGAAAGTTTGATGTTATGTTTTAGTCCTTTAAGTTTTGAAAGTTATCAGTTTGGTCCCTGGGAATTAAAGTTGGAAGTTTACCTTCGACGACGGTTAAGTGGCACGGTTTTAGAGAGGCGATTTCGACAGTATCTTTTAGCCTTGGTCCACGTACCTCTCATTTGTCAAACAACTTTATGTGTCAAAATAATAAAATAATAATAATAATAATTTTAATAAAAAAAACTTTTATTTGTTTTCTTTTTAATTATATTATATTATATTATATTATATTATATATATTTATTATATTAATTATAAACTACAAGGGAGTCTGTGTAATACGGCGGAGTGTTCAGTTAAATGATATTTATAAAGTGAAAATAGAAGTATAGCAATTTGGTTATTAAGATAAAAGAAGATAGTAAAAATAGAAGTTAAATGATATTTATAATATTTCTATTTATTGTGTAATTTAAAAAAAAATGTATGAAAAATTTTTGACCTTTTTAAAATCGTGTACAAGTTGGTTTAAAAATCATTAGTTAAATTCTTAAAACTATGTAAAATTATCTAATTTATTCTCTATATACTATGTAAAATTATCTAATTTATTCTCCTTTTATATATATTATAAAATAATAACAATATAATTTATGATAATTTATATATTTAGTATATATTTTCAGAAAGTTTCATCGTGGTATATTTATTAAAATACGTATATTTTACCATTACTGGTTTTAATTATAAAAGAGAAAGAGGTATAGTTATACGGGTGTGGGAATAAGATTTTTGAAACATGAGGATAAGATGACCTTTATAAAACAAGATCAATTTAAATAGTTAAGTTGAATCAAATTTAGTGTTCGATTATGTTTATATATTATCAAAACCGGATCATTTTAAATATTTTAGTACTTTTTTAAATTTTAAAAATTTTTACATTAGTGAAAACTAGAAAACTTGCAATAAAATGATAGGTAAACGGGCAAAAAACTACGCCACAACCCTTTTTTATATAGTTATATTATATTTGTGAAAGGATTTGACCATATTTTTTGTGGGGATGTCTCATTGGATTACTAGGTTATAGTACATATATATTTTCAATGTTAAAGTACATATAGTTAGTTAACTACATTTATGACCAAGGTTTGTAATTGGTACCGGTTTAAGACAGTTATAGCTTCCAAAATTTGCGAAACCACCAACTATATAGGGTCAAACAAATGTACATTATGGGGACTGACCAATTTTCTTTTACCTCTTTAGGTAGGTTTTTTATATATTTTATTTATTTATTAATTTATATTTATATATATATATTTTTCTTTTGAAAATATGATATGTACTATTGTACTTCCGACTTGTGCATTAATAATAATATGACATGTGTTTTGTCTTATATTAATAAATCAAAACCAATTAATGTTCAAGAAGCATAAGTGTTCTAATCAGGAACAATTTAAACAATTCTATTTCCAAAAGTTGTGGCGGTGATGCGCTAAGAGGATGAGTGGTTCACCCTCATCACTTGCCACTATATTGTTCTTGAATGGATAAAGTTTTTTTTTTTTAAACAAGAGTTTATAAAAAAGTAGCTGTATTGTCAAAGTTTTAAATAATCATCAAAAGTTTATAAATATTTTCATAAAATTAGAACTGTCGAAGGTTTTTAAAAATTTGTATTTTAATAGAAAATAATTAGGTACAAATTCATACAACTATTTTTTTTACAAATATAAAAAAGAATTTAGAATCACATATATTACACGAGTTGAATAAATGTAATTTTGTATATAAGGAATAAAAATATATCTTTAAAAACCATGAATAAAAAAGTTTTTTGGTAGAACATATTTTTGAAAAATGATTTTGTAGTACTATTTGTTTATCATAACATTTTATTTTATTTTTTATTATTGTTAGGTTAAAAAGAAATATATTACACGGAATAAGATCAATAAATTATTAAATAGATAAAAAAATATTAAATAGAAGAGAGACAGAAAAATAATGATGAATCAGGCAGATGGGAATGACACGCATCTAAACATAATTTCTTTAATTAGTATAGCAAAAAAGATTATTATTATATTATTATATTATTATTTATACAACGGTTAATGTTTTTAGAAAAGTTGTCAAAATAAACATAATAACATATTTTTAAAGCTTTAATTAATAGTCAAAGTTTATAAATATTTTTAAAAAAGCTAAAATTATCAAAGTTATACAAAAATTCTTGTTTTTTAGTTCAAAATAATAAAGAGATAAATTCATTCAACTATAGTTTTAAAATACTATTATTATTATTATTCTTGTTTGTTGGTGTTTTTATGATAATAATAATAATGATAAATAATAATAATTATTATTATTATTATTATTATAAAATATTGTTATTTTGTAAAATAAAAGAAGAAGAAGAAAATTGGAAACAAAATTTGTAAAAACAAAAAGAAAAAGAGTTTTTGTATCCAAAGTTGTTTGATGGGTTAGTGGACCCACCATTTTCTCCTAGACCTACCACATGTCTCTAACGGTCTAACCAGACGAAAGACCATCACTTTACTTGTAGAATGGTTTCACGAACCCTCACGGCGTAGCATGTTTTATTTTATATTACTTTTGTAAAATTAATTTAAAAAATAAAGACTTAAATTTCCTGACTTTATATTAAATGATTGTACTCCAAATATTACTTGTGAGAGAAAAAAATATTCCAGGCCCTGTCCCTAAACCCTCTACTTCGAAGCCACACCATGACTTTTTGTAATGCTTCGGCTTGATTTCGTGGTTTGGTACTTGATGTTTCCCGATAATTTTAACATATTAAATACGATAATAAACGCTACGATACAGAATAAAAGGATGTTCTCTTTTCAAAATTCATCGACCTGTTAGATTTACTTAACTTTTAATCTTTAAACTGACGATATTTTATTTCTAACATACCTCGTGTGACAAGGAGTAGTTGGTTAAGTGACATGCTTCCACATGGACGGCTAAAAGCTTCCGAACATCTAAGATCTTGTCCGTTGATATTCCCTATCGCCAAACATAAGAAAAAAGGTCAAACTAATCAGCGGAGCTCAATAGCTTTACTTGGTATCTTGTTACAAATTTTTTTTGACCCGTCACCAAACTTAGTCTTAATGTCATCACAACCACACATATATAAACACGTCTCCACACATCTATACCGCATAACTTTACAACTCATTTACCTTTAGCGTCACTTGGGATTCTTCAGGCGTTTCCACACCGATTTCTATAACTGTCGGTAATACTGTAACAAAAAAATAAAAATCATTAAAAAAATACTTTTTGAAATCAAGAAAAAATTTAGTAATCACGCATACCTCACATGAATAATAGTCGCTGCACGTAAATAAAATGTAGGCATGTTATATGGTCAATATAGTTAATACCAGAACTCACAATTTTAGTATGTATGTCCTAAATTATTTACAATAATAATAATAATTATAATAATAATAATATTAAAAAAACAATATCTAACGACGACAGCTTCAACTTAAATTCTTAATTAATGATGTCACAAAATTTTAATTCGAATACGGGACACGCCGGTAATTAAGTGTTACAATTAAATAGTTAAAAGTACAGATTTCAGTTGTATTTATCTTAGAAATATAGGAGTCGCTAAATAGTTAAAAGTACATATTCAATGTATTTATCCTAGAAAATATAGGAGTCGTGTTTAAAAAACATTCGCCATTGTTGCTTCATTGATGAGCAAACTTACAAACGGTCACAACTTTTAAATTCGATTGAATTCGATTACAATTCGAATGAACATACCTTTCTCTTCCTTCTTCTTCTTCTTCTCTCCCTTTGGTTTATGTGGTTTTCCTTTGCTAGCTTTCGGAGCCATCAACGACACCCGACGAATAACAACGAATAACCGCAATGCTAAGCGATCGAATTATCGGGTAAGGCAACTTAATTGAGGTAGGATTAGTAGTTGAATGGAAGCAGCAGGGGAATAGAATGAATGCAGAAGAGGTAGGAGGAGAAAGAGTGTGTGAGTGAGAGGATGAGATATAAGTTATAAGAAGAAAATAAGAATAATAAGAAATGGGGATAGGATAAGGTAACGCAGTAGGAGGAGATGAAGACGCATGAAATTAGGATGCAAAGGGAGGGGAGGGGAGGGGGAAGGAGGATAGGATAAGGTAATTGGCTCTTGCTACTTCTAAAAGATTAGTAGTATACAAGTGTGGCGATTTTAGGCCTCTAGTTTTACTTTCTTTGTTTTTTTTCATGATAAGCAAATAGTTTATGGTAACCTAAATGGTTTTATAATATAAGCACGGCGTAACCGGAACTTTTTTTAGTCTGGTTGTAATTTTATATTGTTTTTAATTCGATTGATTTATTACTAACATGTAGTTGATGGTTAAAGGTGTAAAAAAGTAACGATACTGGATACACCTGTAAATAAAAACTCTTGACTAATTGAATGGTTAACATGGGACCTAGGTGTCAATCATGTCAGGTTGAGGGGTTTTATTGAAGAACCTGAACATGACTCATATATTTATTTATGTAAAAACATGACTTTGACCTAGACCCACTTAAAAGAGAGTAACTTTAACTCCTTTGAGCCATTTAGCTAAATGATTCAAATGAGTTGAGGAATGTGACCAACTTGTGAACTGTTTAAATGAGTTAGTATATTGTAAATGGCTTAACGTGCAATTGTTTACTTTCTTATTTATGATTAAACGGCTTGATGTTTTAACTAAACGGGTTTAACAGTCAATTAAAATAAGACATGTGTAGTTAATCTGGTTAGATAGGTTAACCATGTCGTATGTTTGATAAATGAGCTAGACATGAAAACCAAAAAGCCAATATTAATCTAGTTAAACCAGTCAACTTGAATAGATGCTTATTAAATGAGTTAGACTTAAAAACCTAGAATTTATGTGTGTATGTTTTGTATAACAAAGTGAAATTTAGTAGTTTACCGTTTGAATTATTTGGCAAGTCCTTAAAGCAATTTGATACTATTAAAAAATTAAAATTAGATTATTTGAAATGATAAAGATGGTATTTCTTATCTTTCTCTTTAGTCTTTGATTTGTGTATATAAATAATTTGATATATAGATTATCATTCTCATATAAAAATAAAGAGACGTGGTAGGCTTCAGGCCCAAACCATGTGAAAAAGGATCTATTGAAAGGACCCAAACTATTTGAAAATGGACATGACATCAAAAGTGTCATATAGGTATAAATTTTTTGTGTCCAAAGTCTGTTTCATTGGTATAAATAATATAGTTGCTAAATATCCTTTCATAAAAAGAATATATGATTAGTATAAGTACTGTATATCTATAGTATTTCTTAATTTTGTTTTGACAACTAAACAAATACTACTGTATATTTTAATCATTTTTTTAAATTTGTTTTTGAAGAAAGAATATAATATTACTACATATATAGTAATGAAAATTAAAGATTATTCATCTAGTTTTTTAGATTGTGCATGTCTTAACAAAACATGAATCAAACGCATAACATTCAAGGTCCAAAAAAAACCTAATCAAATATCTAATTCCAAAAACAATTCAAATTAGACCAAAGTTTTTTATGTTACTATTTTTAAAACAAAATACAAACTTGTATTTGGAAGGATTAAAATAAAAAAAAACCCTCAAATATAAATTACCACTTGGTTTTGTTGTGCTTGTTGTTAATTGTTATATGTTGTATAAAAGGATATGATAAGTAATAAAAGAAGACTTCGTAATATCAAACTAACAACAGGACAAGAAGTGATGAACCTGAACTAGTCAAAGTCAAACTAAAATGTCAAAGAAGAGGACAAGGCATAAAACTGTGCAGAAAAAACACACCTCTCTTTTCTTTTAGTGGTCATGACCTTAATTTATCAGGCCCTTACATGAAAAATTCATGAATTGGAAGAGACAAAGAGAGGATTAGTTAAAATATTATATTTCACGGAGCTGATACAAGAATCGAAGACTCATATTTGGAGCAACAGATAAAAGCAAGTGGACTAGAAAATGACCCAATTTAAAACGGATAATCCGGAGTTATGGGGCATATAAATATGGATGAAAATGCAAAACAGACCGGATGTTGTGATGAACAGCCATAGGCGGTTTGCACGATTTTAACTCATGGAATTGTTGGATTTTTACCAATCAAAAGATGTATATATGTTATTTACAAAAGATAGATATGAATGAAGGAAACAATAATGAATTCATGTCCAAAAGGATCATACATATATCATATATGCCAAAATACACCATACAACTTATTTGAAGAACAAAACCTTTCTCTTCTTCTTCTTCTTCTTCCCTAGCTGTTTGTCAACCGCTAGTTTGACAAACAATCTCATTGTTAGGACAATTGTATCTCTTGAGCAACGAACGTCGGTGGAATCATAATCCACACAAAAATACTGCTCAACATCACCAGGACCGAGTATTGCAAACTCTAATGGTGCTTCTTCTGGTATACTAATAACTGTCTTTGGTGTGTACTTGCTATCAACTACAACACCATTGTTCGGCCCATAGAGCTTAATGCTATAACCACTCTTCTTAATCTCCAAAACTGCTGGTTCCCATGTGTCAGAAGATCCTTTCCAAACATCCAACTTAAAACTCGCGTGACCTATAGTTAACGTTCTCTCAATCTCACGAATCATATCCGGATGACAAGTGATCTTGTTGTGGTCATTTGCAAAGCATCTTATAACATCACCCTTTCTGTGTCTGTCATCAAGCGGCTGAACTTCAATAGAAAGATAATGATCCACATCATCTGCTGTAACGGTATACATGGGTTGTTTTGCACCTTCTATGTAGATAAACGACCCATCTTGCGAACGGCGAACCCACTCAAACCCACAATGTGTCGTCCCGTTTTTTGAGTACCCACTCGCTTGAATCTCATTTCCTGGATAAGGCTCCCCTAAAATCTGCAAACCCTCTATCGTAGGAAGTGGTTTATTAGTTTTAAAGTCATCATACTCATCATCATCATCATCATCTTCATCTGAATAATCATCTTCTTGATGTGAAAAAGAATGTTCTTGTTCTTGTTCATGTTCTTCTTCAAGAATCGACGGTAAATAATGAGAGTTGACTACATCTTCTTCATTCTTCCGTCTCTCAGCGCCCATATGAACTGTTTCCGGCGATGGAGAAAAGCTTGCATGTGTCCATTCGCGCTGCGATGAATTTTTAAACGACACCTCTTTCCTATAAGAATGCAAAATTTGCGGCTGATATTGATAATCGGCATAATCCCTTAGTTTTTCTTCAGCTATAGTGAGTCTCTCTTTATTATGCATAAACAAAATCCTCAAGCTACTAACAATTGAAACCGCATCAAGAGCTGCAGGATGAATAGACTGATCAACAAGAAAAGGTACTAAAGATGACACAAATATAGACCTTTCTTCTTGCGCTACCTGTAGTGCGTATCCAACGCGTATATTCTCTTCAATTATATCTTGTCTATAAGCTATGGCTTTCGCGGTTGCTTCAACAAGGTCTCTTTCTTCTTGATCTAAAGCCTTGCCCATTAAACCAATGCGCGTTTCAAGAACACACTTCTCGTCTTGAATATGCGCCTCTTTGACTGCATATTCAGCCAGGTGTTTTCTCAACTGTATAATCTCTTGTTCTTGCTCTTCAATTTGTTGTAAAACATCTTCTTGTTCAACGAATTCGTTCATGGTTAATGCAGAGAAATTGTTTAGTAAATTGCCTTTGAGATGAAAGTAATCTTCTCCCATTGTTTTCTTCACCAAACCAATATCTTTTGATTTTGTTATGATTTTATTGAATCATTTGCATATATATATATATATATATATATATATTATATATGTGATCACCAATTCATGTTTTGGGTGATAAGATATAAAAAAAAAGAGAAGAATTCGCAGATACCTTGTTGTTTTGATCAATTCTTCAGCTGAAAACCATTGAAAGAAAATTGATTATCCTTCTAGAGAAGTCTTTAATGGCGGGTCCGCTTTGAAAGATGATGTTCTGTTTGGGCTTTGAACTCGATATTATATATGTATTGACTACTTCAAAAAAAGCACCCAATGGGCAATGATTAGTTGGATATGCCCGTCGTTGAATAGCCATACCACCCAAATAAAGAAAAAGAAAATCCAATTCACGTGATATATATTTTTTTAAATTATAAGACTGTGCAGTACTAGGTGTTATCTTCATGACATGTCAGTCAAAAAAAACACAAAACATAGTAGCGTCCTCATCCCATACCGTGGGTGACATAGGGGGCGCTGTTGTTGCCTCGCTAGCACAATAACGAGCATTCACAAACCTGACTTGTATGATCTTTGTGTAATTTGACCGTTGATGCAACGGTAGTATTTAAAAAGAATTATTTCAAAAATCAAAATGTTGACATTTAATTATTTGAAGGATACGTAAGTTGCAGGCGGAATGTCGTATATGTGAGAATATAATCTACAATGAAGAGGAGGTGTGTTGCTTTACGAGCAAATGTAACGTTTCTTATCACTCAAGATGTGCAAGTGATCGTTTTGGGTCATCCGAAGATATTAAATGTCCTCAACATGTATTGTTTCTCATTTCTTTACTGTTCTAATTAATCACTTATGTTCAACTTTTGTATGAGTGATTTACAACTTTTGTTCAATAGGAATGCTTTCTTTGCAAAAAGAAGTCGGCCTTATGGCGGTGTTCAAGATGTGATTTAGCATCACATGAGAAATGTGCACCATATCCTGAGTATGTGATCCGATCCGATGAGAGACCAGGCGAAATTATTTGTTGGAGGCATTCCACAGATTCGCCACCTGTCAAGGTCCATCCTTCCCATCTTCAACATGGTTATTAAACAAGCAAATGAACATATTTAGTAAGATTTCACTCGTAGAAGGGTCTATAAAGGGAGAGATAAGGGCAAACTTTTCCTCTATCCTAGAAGATAGAGAAGTCAACATGGTTACTATGATATTCATATGAATTATTTGAATGGATATTTGCTTTCTTTTCAATATTTTGTGCCATTGGCTAGTGTGATCTTTCTTTCCCAAATATGGCATTTAAAGAATGTTCTGGTGAAATTCAAACGCATCGTTATAGCATACATGTCATTCATGCATCAGGTGTGGACACCTTGGACGCATTGTTATGTTGTAATGCTCAACACGTTGTTGTAATTGTTTTAAATGCATCTTTGTATTAGGTTTATGCGCACCGTTTGTCGAACACAGAGCACCAACATTTTGAAAAGAAGTCCTTTTTAAAAGCACAGATAAAACAATATATACTACACTCAAACTAGAGAGTATAAAATTCTTGATTTTATGCTATAACTTTTTTTAATGAATAATATAAAAGTTATTTTATTTTATGAAATTTGTTGGAACCAGATTTCAATCATTTTTTGGATCCTTAATACTTACAGTGTTGTCCCTTTCACAATTTTAATCATTGAAATTGAGATTAACATGCATTCAAGAAGACAATATTGCTCTTTCAACTTTCATATATATACTCACTGTGTGTACACACGCAAACGCTCAGATAATATATAATTTGGAATACTTTCTGCATCCTTTTATAACAGCTCAAAATAATGTGTTTACAAAAACTGTAAACCAGGTTATAGTGTAATATATGTTGTACTATGGAGAAATTAACATCATTCTTGAATCCTTTTAAGGATTCTTAATTAGTTGATTTAGTTGACAACAGTACTGATTTCTCTTGTTGATGTGCAGTATGCAGTTCCTGCTAGTAGCATACAGGTGAGACTTATAGCTTTTATGTCCAAATTACCATAATCTGAAAAGCCTAATCTATATCCTGATATTTAGCACAATGATTACAATGTGATGAATCTCTGTCATTTTGCCTCAACTAACTCTCTTGGCTTCAAATATATCTATACAGGAAGTGTTTGGTCGTCTGACGGTCCCATATGTGGAAAAGGAATTCAAGTTTGATCCCATGTGGAGAGACAACATGCCAGATAACTTGGAGTTACCTTCATATGTGCAGCCTTCAGTTCCTATAAGTAGCATAGAGGTGAGTATTGTAAAAAATATCTAACTATTCTTTGCAAATTATCAGAATCTGCAGATATTATCAATTCAATACTTATTATAATCGATTTCTATATGTATTGGAAGTTATGTTAGCTAATTGAATAATGCATGTATGAAAGACAGTTTGGAAGTGCAATTCAAGGGCCTATACTAAATCTTTTCGGTTTCTGATCATAGGAAGTTTTTCGTTTTCTGATGCTATCATGTGTGGAGGAGGAATTCAAGATTGATCCCAAGTGGAAACACACCAAGGTGAAAAAAATGGAGCCACCTTCCTATGTGCATATTAAGCGTAGTATCCTTCACTGTTGTATTATTTAAAAGGGGGAAAGCCCTCAAAATGCGTGCTTTTTTGGGATTTTTCTGGGCTTTTTAGGCCTGAGGAGCGTGCCTCTTGTACCCGAGGCGTTTTTATGCATCTAACTACTGTACTTCCGTTTTTTTGGTTTGTACATGCAACCAAAATTATACAAAAACCTTACTTATAGCTATATTTTGGGTAGGGAAAGCTAAAAACCTATGGGATATATAAAAAATATATATAATTAGCTTGCGGCTCGGGTACGAAAAGCCTGTCGCTTTTGCGTTTTGTGCTTCACGCCTCGGTTTTAGACCTCGTCGCTTTTGTAGCCTCTCGCTTTTTAAAACCAAGGTCTCACTAAAGTCGTTTAAAGTTTTTCTTTGTTCCTCTAAAGTCAGTCAATGAAAGCGTTTCAATCTTGTGAATATTCTTTTATAAATGTTCTTTAAAATGGAGTGACATAAATGGAACATATATGAATCCTAGTTACTATGTGAAGTTTTCCCTGTTTAAAATGAAAACTTTTACATCAATTCTGGTTAGCATGTCATAACTTCCTTAACAAAATAAGATATATACCGTGTAAAAAAGAAGGGTTATGATGTAGATCATAGCACCGGATGCACTAGTTGCTCTGACATATGCTATGAAGATTGTATATGCAGGTAATTTGTCGGGTATCACGTTCTACATGGTATTCATTGTTAGTCGATCACTCAGCTGCCCTACATATAACATTTCTAATGCTTGACGCTGTAGATATCTGCATATTACCTGCACAAGTGCCTGCGAGTGTTCAGAAAACTGCACAAACAGACCATTCCAAGAAGATAAAAAGGTTCAAATTGTTATGGTAAGTTTCAAGCTAAGAATATGTTCAATCTTTTATTTTGTGATAGATTTACCCAGTTCAATTTTTGTGAGTAGACTTTTATTACCTCTAATATGATTGACATATTTGTAGACTCAACATTGTGGTTGGGGTGTAGAAGCCGTGGAATTAATCGATGAAGGTGATTACATCATTGAGTATGTTGGAGAAGGTATATAAGTAATTCCTTGATTTGTTATTTACTGGCAAATTAGATTTCCATAATCCAAACTATGTCTCATTGGCCGATAATATTGATCACAATTTGACTAATAACACTTGTAGCATTCACTCTATTTTGCTCATATGTATTATGAGCGAAGGAGAAATTTAGTCGAAATCAAGTTTTATGTCTATGATGATTAAGCGAATGAGATTGCAGTTGGCAATGATAATCAAAGTTAAGAGTGCCACAGCTGGTTTAATCGGCGGTATGAATAATAATCGACCAATAGGCCATAATTTGGATTATTAAAACTCAATTCGCCTTTAAAATTTAGTGACTACCTTAGTATCCCCGTAACAATTGGCAAGCTTGAAGTTTGTGATTAAGTGTTTATATTCCATTTTCGCATTCTCTTACAACTTTGTTAGTTTCTATCTTCAGTAATCAACGATACTTTATGTGAGAAGAGGTTTTGGGACATGAAGGGAAAAGGTATCACCAAGTTCTATATGGTCGCAGTCCGTAAAGACTTCAACATTGATGCAAGATTCAAGGGGATCCAATGAATCACGTTTTATAAATCACAGCTGTGATCCTAATTGTACCATGGAAAAATGGTTAGATATATCGCTTTCGTCATTCGCTCTTAAAATAAACACTGTATTATGGTTTGACACTTTTGTAGGGATGTCAATGGGGAGACGCGTCTTGGTATCTTTGCTGCTAAAACAATCGAACCCAGAGAAGAACTAACATTTGATTATGAGTACGCATATATAATCGTTCTCTAATCCAGCCACTATAACAAACCATAGTATAATAAATGAACAATCTTTCTGATTTTGGTATTGTAGATATGAGATGTATGGTCCTGGTGAAGTAGAGTGCCATTGTGGTGCTTCAAATTGTCATGGATATCTTGGTACAAAAAGGTCAGATGCGGGTGCTTGTGTCACAAGAGCACCTACTAGTTGAGCTATTGTTGACAATGTCTTCAACCCAACTAAGTTTCTAAAAGGTTACACATGTTATCTACTGGTTTTTACACCATGATTGAAAGTCAAATAAAACTAGACACTAGGAAAGGGGTATATATGAACGTGTATGTGACAAATATAACTTTTTTCATATGTTACGAAAATAGATTCTTAGGTGCTGTCAAGTGTGTATTAAAGATTTTTGGGTTATGGACTGAAGATATATTATTTATTTTGTGACAAGAGAGAACACATGATTGCTGGAAACTTACAAGAGATCATAATACTAAATTAATAATACACAAACAGTTATGTGATAAATTAAGGAGTGTAAGCCAAAGTCACCGTTCGTGTCAACTCTCACACAAATTCATCAGCAAGTTGTTTCACCAGCTTTAAATCATCAATACATTTTAAGTCTATATTCACTGGTAAATTTGAATGCATGTGATAATTTTCATATGTACACTATGGACTAGTTACCACTTCCGGAAACAAGGAAAAATATTAGAAACTTAAAAAGAACGTAATCCGATGAAGAAGAGACAAATGAATTCTTGTGTGTGAAATTTGGCGAATCGCGATATATATCTTTGTTTCTCCCTCTATTTCTCTCTAAAAAACCTTACACTCTATGTATTTAATTAATCTATTTCTCCCTAGGTGGGCTTTAGGGTGTACCGGGCGTCACCAGGGGAAGGCATGCGGTGACAAGTTCCCGGCGAAAACATCACCGTCAACCAAGGTGATCTTGGTTTAGGTGGGGAACATTCACCACTTGGAACCCGTAGTTTTTTTGTCCGTTGGGAACAACACCAATGACTATAATGCCATTTGACTCAAGAAGAAAAAGGTTACATTTTGTTATTTAAACACAATCATTCATAAACTATTTCTTACAAACCAAACCATTCACAACAAACAATACAAACCAAACACACAATGGATAAACAAAAAAAAAAGGTTGATGCCACCAAAAAAGGTTCCTAGTCGAGGATAGGGTTTGAACCACCTGATGGGACGCGTCTCGCATACGAGGCGAGGCAGTCCAAGTGAACTGATTCAATCCCCACTCGGGTATACACTGCACCCTCAACTTCAACTTTTTTACTCTCAAACTTCACCACCGACTTTTTACACCCAACCTCAACCAAATTTTCCACCAGGTATTTTCACACCCACACAGTCCAACAATGGTTGCACCCGGTCAATTCGAATATTCCATGGAAGCGCAAACCGGATTCGACCCGTTTGCATATAGGAATCCATCAATTCAATCACTACGAGAGAATGTTGAACGCTCGCTCCCGATTTACGATGACACCGACTGGGTTGTTAGATAAGTTTGAAGAGTACACAATTAGGAAAGAAGCAAAAGCGTTGGAGTTGGTAGAAATACAAAAGGAATGAGAGGAAGACACTATAACGTTAGTTGCGGAATAATGTGAGGCAGTGAGATAACTTATGTATGATCGGGACACGGAGACGTATAATCGGCCACACAACAACGTTCTCTCAGAGATGTTGCCATTTATTCTAGCATGAAAACGCGAGAAAGCGAAAAAATATAACTGGCCATGTAATTTCTAATTTTTAGTTATGTTCTATATTTTTTATTTTCCTAATTTTAAATTAATGTAATGTCCTTTTCTAATTTGATGTAATTTTATTTAGTTTAAAATATGTTTTAATTATTGTGCATAATTTTTAGAAATAAAAAAATTAAAATGAAATGAAATGGACTACTCCAATAGGTGGAGCACCCCTTATGTTTGAGTGTAAAATAGAGAGTGAAGATGGGAGTTTGCATGACAGAGTACGATTGACTATGGTGGAGAGGGGACTACTCCTACTCGTGGAGCATGTCACACCCTGACCCGCAGCGGAATAAAAGTCGGTGCATAATTGGGTTATCACCAAAGCTCATGATATTTACTAATAAGTTTCATGTTTATTAATTCCAAATTAACCTTGAATATCCAACACAGAATTTAAGCAAATACAAACAATAAACCAACAGATTGTCCCAACTAAATAACTCGATTATTCTTCTAAGGCCATCCTAGGTGTTTCTTTTCTCAACTTGATCACCTATATCATGCGTAAAATAGATAAAATTTGGGTCAACAAAAATTGGCGAGTGAACCTTGATAAAACAATTAAGTATATAAATATTACTGTTGTTTATATAAGTGCATAAATCACATGTGAGCAAATGTATATATGTAACAAATCACAAACCACATTGTATGAGCATATGACATAATGGATGATGTATGTGAGATCAAGGCTGAATCAAACGGAGCCGATCTAATGAGGCACCTGATGCTCAACCCGTATCCCATGAAGAGCTGATGGGCCTAATGAAATGATTGCACTAAAAAAAACGTATCCACATAATAATCACATAACAAACAATACACATTTGATCACGAAATGATATTAGCACAAGTGTTAAATAAAATTAAGAAATGGTACGACACATGATACACCCCAAAACGTGACTAAAACGGGGAATTTGTAGAGATTCACTCACCTTATGTTGCGTATAGATTCTTGGATATCGCACGAGTAAAGTTGAAGAATCGACAAAGAGTTTAACCTAGATTAAAATAGTGAATCCGTCAAGGTTTTTGAATTACGTTACGGAATGGTATGAAGTTGATTATTTTAGATGGTGTTTTAATCATTTGCTTTCGATTACGCTTAAATTTGATAAGGTTATAAGATTTTAACATTATAACGATACAGGTTCATGGCAAGATGTATTAATACAAGTTTACTAGTTAGTATTAAACCATTAATAAATTATAATAATGAGATTTATAATAATATAACAGTAATAATTATCTATAATTAATAATAAAACAAATGATAATATTTGAAGTAATAAACTTTACAATTTTTATAAAAAAAAGAATACTGATTCTAAATAAGAACTAATGATGATAATAATTTTATAAGTTTTACTAATTAAACATGAAGATACTGATTTCAGACTTTTTAAATAAACAATTTATTTTTTAAACAGCCCAAACTAAAAATGTTGGCCTCGAAAGAATAATAATAAAAAAAAAATATTAGCCCACACAGGAGCCGACCCAACAGAGCACCAAGTAACAACAGCGAACAAACAGGAGCAAGTCAGGGTCGAACTCGGTACCTCCGTTCATTTCGGGCGCCCAAGCACTGCTGGGCTATGCCAAGTTTGGTGTTGATGTTTATGTTTTTATTAGTTATAAGCTTCCTTTAACTGTCGTCTTCTTCACTTAAAACAAATAAACGTATACTGAAGTTTAACAATAACGAGTTTCCGTTTGATTAATCGTTAGTTCGAGTTAAAGCGGTTGCAAACTAACAAGGACAATGATCAAGATGTAACATCCGTCGAAAAACGGGTTTCCAAAACCCGCTTCGTTTATTAATCGAATAGTCAGTTATAATTTTCGTTGCGTATATATTGTTCATTTTAATTTTAATCAATACATAATTAATAAACATTGTCAGAATTTTAAACCATGATTAATAAATAAAAAATAAGACAATAAAAAAAATAAATGAGGCTGCCGGGTTTCGAACCCGGGTCAGCCGCTTCAACAAACAAACACTACACCACTCCGCCACATGACACCTTTGTGTATTTATTGAAACAAATAATACTTAAATTAAATCTCGAATTCAAAACCGGACTTCAGCGCGGCAGAACTCGCAATCACCGGAAAATCCGGCAATCCGCGAGTTTAGCCATTTTCCTTTTGACTATAACGTTATAACCGACTTCGACATCGGTTATAACCGACGTCTATCAATCAGCTGCGGTCGTAACCGCCGAGAAACCTTGACCATGAATCAAGACCAAATTCGGACTTAATACATTCTGTTTCGTCCTTATAAATACCCTCCCAAACCTCTGGTAATCTTTTGGCTCAAAATCGCACAAACTCTCGAAGCTTTAGCGCTCGCCGGAGATATTTTACAGTCGCCGGACTTTCACCGGAAAACCGAGACTTACTTCAAATCGGTAAAATTCTCGACCCTTTTGTTTTCAATCCATTATTAGACAAGTATTAACATAAATCGTTCAACCAGAATCCGTCTCAGACAACGTTGCCGGGAATTCCTACCCTCGCCGGAAAACCACTGAAAATTCCGAAGTTTCGCTGTGAATCGGTACAATCATCTAAACCCCCTGATATCCTTTGTTTAGTACCTTAATTGCACAACTCATTGATCAAAACCGTTGATTGATTCACTCAGAGGAGATCACCAATCAGAGCCGACGCCCCTTGCCGGAAATCTGAGAAAAAGCAACTGTTCGGTACAACAACCTTAAATCCTTTTCTGTTTAAATTATTTTCGTTATCAGTAATAATCAATCAACTAATTCAATAAGAATGATTGATTAAACAGTCGGGTTGATCCCTGGTTTCATAAATTGAAGAAGATGAAGTTTGGAATGTATTTAAAGGAAATTAAAATCGGTAAATATACCAGGTTAGACACACAGTCCAGTGATGGACTGTGTGCAAATTTAAATCATGGTCCCGAGTTCGAGTCTTAACACGCTGCCCGATTCTTAAAATTTCCAACCATTTTTAATACTTATATATATTAAGACGCAGATAGTATATAAATGATAATTAAAATCGCATATCATTCGGGTTAGTCACACAGCCCAGTTGGTCGGGTTGTGTGCAATACAAGGCTATGGGCGCAGGTTCGAGTCCAGGCTCTCACACCGGTTCAATGATTTTAAAAACCTTTTTAATTAAATAGAATTCTGAATAATCTAAATAGTATATAAATATAATTAAAATCAGAAATATTTCGGGTTAGACACGTAGCTCAGTTGGTAGAGCTGCGTGCACGTATACGAGAGGTCTCGGGTTCGAACCTCACTCAGGCATGAATAAACTGAATCCGGCCGGTCAACGGTCAACGGTCAAAGTCAAAAAGTCAACATTTTTATAATTTATTTATTTATTTATTTAATCAGAAAATTATTTAAAAATACTTAAAAATAATATTTTTAAAGTTAGAAAATGTCCTTAAACTCACAAAAATAAATCTAAAAATCCTATTAAGATTATGAATTAAAAGAATTAATCTCAAATAAAATCCATTTATTAATCGAACCATTTCGTTATTATGTTAGGTTAGTTTTCCTCGTCGATCAAATCCCAAAACTCGTGCGCATCCAACGTCATCAAAAGAACGCACCCAATGTGAGTGAATCTCTACAAATTCCCCGTTTTAATCACATTTTGGGGTGTATCATGTGTCGTTTAATTCCTTATTATATTTAAACACTTGTGCATCCATCATATCCGTGATTAAATGTGTATGTATCAATTGTTGTGTGAATTATGTTAGATTGAAGTTATCATTTTCAGTACATGCATTTCATTAGGCCCATCAGCTCCCCGTGGGATGCGGGTTGAGTATCAGGTGCCTCATTCGATCGGCTCCGTTTGATTGAGCCTTGATCTCACATACATCATCAATTTCATATCATTCGATCGGCTTCGTTTGATTGAGCCTTGATCTCAAATACATCATTATTTATGTCATTTACTCATCAATGGTTTGTGTAATGTTTATTTATATATGTTTGCTCACATGTGATTATTGCACAAATTTTCAATATTAAAACAACAAGCAATTAATAACAATGTTTTATCAAGGTTCACTCGCCAACTTTTGTTGACCCAAAATATCCCTCGTTTTACACATGATACAGGTGATCCAGTTGAGGCAAGAAACACATAGGAAGGCTAGAAGAATAATTCAGTTTAAGCTTTGGATTGTGTTACTTAGTTTCATTTTCTTGTAATTGTATGGATTTGATTTGACTATTTAAGTTGTAATTTGAATTTAATAAATATGAAACATTTTAGTAAACATCATGAGCTTTGGTGATAACCCAATTATGCCCCGACTCTTATTCCGCTGCGGGTCGGGGTGTGACAGATTGGTATCAGAGCCATGACTATAGGGATATAGGATAGGTTATTAGCCCCTAGAAGCCTATACTATTGTTGATTAGAATTTTTAATTGTTTATGCGTTACATACAAAATTCATGATGTTTATATGCTTTATGTTTATTGTTACACTCAATGTTATGCAAGCATGTTCATAAGTACATATTATTATACAATGCTCATCATGAATCATATCCTCATAACATATCATATCCATGAGAGCACACACCTCACAATTCCCATGATTTTTGCAACGATTTTTGATTTTTCAAATCACATCAAAGTGAGTTCTCATGAAAGGGCATGTAGTAACTAGAAGGTACGAGTACCGGTAGTCAGAACGTCCTGTCTAGGCTTGGCATTCGTATAAATCCAAAATAAAGGACCAGTTTGCCTACCTGGGGACTAACGATGAGAGTACGAAGGACCTATTAGGCCAAAGCATGCTAAACCAAACGTCGTGTGAGCTAACCCCACTTTGAGTTGTCATTGTGTCTACACCTGGACACCCTCCTACCATACATCTCGCAATCATATTTCATGGTTTTCATTCGGGTGATGCGAGTGTTAAACTGCCAACACCAATGTGAATCCTACCAAGCCAATAGTCATGGGGGCCCACATGACTATACAGGCGAATGGTATGGGGGACATTGGAGGCCCAAACATGAGCAAACCCAAGACATCCTTATGGGTGTAGTTGCATTATTGATGATTATGTTATTTTTTTTCTTTCTTCTTTTAACGACACATGACACATAAAAACTTCTTAAACTCACAATCTTCCTATGTATGTTCCTGTAGATGTCGGCTTGGCAATACGTGGAGGTAGAAAGTCAGGAAGATCCAATGAACGCTTGGCCACTCAAATTCTAAACAAATGGCCGCGGTACTTCCTGACATTGTGATTCAAGTTCAACAAGCTCTCACCGCAAATCCTATCAACCCTCCCAATCAAGAAGACCAGAGCGTCGCCAACCCTCACTCCAAAAAGTGCTCCTACAAACACTTCAAATCTTGCGATCCCCCAAAGTATGAAGGGACCGAAGGTGTTACTTCCCTCCTCCACTGGTTTGAAGAAATGGAGAACACCTTCCTCAATTGCGATTGCCCGAGGATCGCAAGGTACGTTATGCATCAGGGAGACTGTTTGGGGTAGCCCTTACCTGGTGGAACACAGAAAAGGGTAAGCGAGGAGTCGAAGATGCCATGGCCTTATCATGGGAAGAGTTAAGGGAACTCATGACAAGGCGCTTCTGTCCAAGAAGCGAAATCAAAAAGTTGGAAGATGAGTTCCACTCGTTGAAACAAAAGGAAGGGGATCACACTACAACAAAAGATTTCTCGAACTGAACCAAATGATCCCTAATCTGTTCACCCCGTGTACCGCCTGGTTGAACACTACATTCGAGGCCTCCCTCGAAAATTCAAGACTCGGTTCTAAGCACTTCGCCTGCAACACTTGAAGCCGCAATGGAACTAGCTACCGAACTTACCGAGAATCGCATCCGAAACGGTAAATTCAAGGATGAGAAAAAGAAAGCCCCTATTGAGGCCCAAACTTCAAACCATTCCATCTCCTCTTCAAAGTTTGCTGGTAAGAGGAAACGAAACAACAGAAATTTTGCCGTCACACACAAACTCTCCTATCACTGCCGCACCAATCACCCAAGTTGCTCCCTCAGCTGCACCATTTAAAAAGCCATACACCGCCCATACCCAAAATGCAACCGTTTCAATACCATCACCTCCCAGAAACTCCTTGCCAACATTGCACCAGCTGTGGCCGTGCGGGTCACACCATCCAAACCTGTCGCACACTTCAGCGAATGAACCACAATCAACCCTCAACCCAAACCCACCATCAGATAGTGGGTCAAGCCCAACAACCTTTACTCCTACCACCTGCCCAACATATAGCCCAATCCTACTACCAACCCAACTACCCCATGATGCAACCTATGCGAGCTTGTTACAACTGTGGAGACCCAACACTTCAGGAACACATGTCCCCGTTTGGTAAACATCATCCATGCTCAAGCTCAAGCGAATCCGGTAAACCAAGCTAACCAAGCTCCTCCACCTGCTAGAGGAAGAGCTTTCAACATCAATGCCAACCAAGCTAGAGCTGACAACAACGTGGTTAACGGTACGTTTCTCGTCAATGGTAGTTATGCATCCATGTTATTCGATACTGGCGCGGATAAGAGTTTTGTGTCTTTAGAATTTGAAATCATCCTCAACCAAACTCGTGATAATCTCATGGAATCTCTAACGGTGGAAGTTGCTGACGGAAAGCCCGTTTCATTAAATTCTATTACACGAAATTGTACCCTCACTCTAAACGATCACGATTTTCCAGTTGACCTCATTCCTATGAAGTTGGGAAGTTTCGATATTATAATCGGTATGGACTGGCTAGCCAGCATCACGCGGAAGTAGTATGCCGCGAAAAGTTCATTCGCATTCCTCTTGCAGACGGTCAGACCCTACGTATCTTTGGAGAAACCCCTTCGAAAGGACTCAAATTAAGTGTCCTGTCTTCAAGCCCAAAAATATCTCCGCAAGAACTATATCGCATTCCTAATCACGTCGTCAAGAAGGGAAACAAGGAGAAGAAACTCGAAGATATACCAGTATGAAAGAATTCCCACAAGTCTTTCCCGACGACATCTGGACTCCCTCCTGTGAGAGAAGTCGAATTCCGCATCGATCTTGTACCTGGGCTACACCAGTCGCAAAATCTCCTTATGGGCTAGCCCCATCCGAAATGCAAGAGCTGGCCAGTCAACTGCAGGAACTGACTGACAAAGGATTCATACGTCCTAGCTCCTCGCCTTAGGGGTGCGCCTGTTCTTTTTGTAAAAAAGAAAGATGGAACGTTTCGCATGTGTATCGACTAAGAGAACTTAACAAGTTAACAGTCAAGAACCGCTACCCATTACCTCGCATCGATGACCTCCTAGACCAACTTCAAGGCGCCACATGTTTTTCTAAAATCGACCTTCATTCTGGTTATCATCAACTCAGAGTACATGAAGAAGACGTCCCAAAGACCGCCTTTCGAACTCGTTATGGTCATTACGATTCATGGTCATACCATTCGGTTTAACCAACGCCCCAGCTGTCTTCATGGATCTAATGAATAGGGTATGCAAACCCTACCTCGACCGTTTTGTCATAGTCTTCATCGACGACATCCTTATCTACTCCAAGTCTAAAACCGATCATGAACGACACCTTCGACTCATCCTTACACTCTTAAGGACTGAAAAGCTCTATGCTAAGTTCTCAAAATGCGAATTCTGGTTAAGAGAAGTACAATTCCTTGGGCATGTCGTTAATGACAGGGAATACATTTCGATCCTTCAAAAATCAAGGCAGTACAGGAATGGCAAGCGCCAGGTACCCCTACCGAAGTAAGGTCATTTCTTGGTTTGGCTGGTTACTATCGCCGCTTCATTGCCAATTTTTCCCGTATTGATGTACCACTCACGGCTTTGACTCATAAAGGAAAACCCTTCATATTGGGACCTAAACAAGAAGAAGCCTTCCAAACTCTAAAGCAAAAACTTTGTGACGCACCTATCCTCACACTCCCTGAAGGTTGCGATGACTTTGTAGTATATTGCGACGCATCAGGGCAAGGACTAGGCTGTGTATTAATGCAAAGAGGAAAAGTGATAGCCTATGCTTCTAGGCAACTCAAGGTTCATGAAAAGAATTACACCACCCACGACCTGGAACTTGGAGCCGTTGTGTTCGCTCTCAAGATATGGAGACATTACCTCTACGGTACCAAGTGTGAAAATACACTGACCACAAGAGCCTCCAACATATCTTCAATCAAAAGGAGTTGAATATGAGGCAACGAAGATGGGTCGAACTTTTAACGACTACGACTGTGAAATTCGGTATCATCCTGGCAAGGCAAACGTAGTGGCTGATGCACTCAGTCGAAAAGGTTAGCGAACTCCATTCGTCTTCTATGTTCGCAAATCATAACCGACATCAAAGATCGAATACGAGAAGCTCAACATGTTTCTGTAACAGAAAACGACGTACGCGATGAGCTGTCATGTGGAGCAGAACTCAAAATAGAAACCAAATCCGACGGTATTCTATACTATCTAAATCACATATGGATTCCCGATCGCGATAACCTTCGTGATTTCCTTATGAATGAGGCGCACAAAACACGGTAGTATGTACACCCAGGAGCCGACAAGATGTATCAAGACCTACGATACACCTACTAGTGGCCGGCATGAAAAAGGATATCGCTGTTTTTGTTTCCAAGTGCCTTACATGTTCCAAAGTAAAAGCTGAACATCAAAGACCTTCAGGACTTCTAACCCAACCCGAAATACCTCTATGGAAGTGGGAAAACATAACCATGGACTTCATTACCGGGTTACCTTGCACTTCCAGTGGGTATGACACCATATGGGTAATCATTGATCGTCTTACAAAATCAGCTCACTTCATTCCGATTCGCGAGGACTTCAAGAACGAGAAGTTAGCTCGTATCTACATCAGCGAGATCGTAAGCCGTCATGGTGTACCTTTAAGCATCATTTCAGACCGTGATGGTCGTTTCACTTCACGAACATGGCGAGCCGTACAAACCGCCTTGGGTACACGATTAGACCTCAGTACCGCTTTTCATCCTCAAACTGATGGACAATCTGAACGCACCATCCAAACTCTTGAAGACATGCTTCGAGCATGTGTCATAGACTTCAAGGGAAATTGGGACTCTCATCTACCATTAGTTGAATTTTCGTACAACAGCTATCATTCAAGCATCGGCATGGCTCCTTTCGAAGCTTTATATGGTCGTAAGTGCCGATCTCCAGTATGTTGGCACGAAATTGGGGAATCACAAATCACCGGTCCAGAGTTAAGTCAAGAAAAACCGACAAGGTCATTCAAATTCGAAACAATCTTCTAGCGCTCAAAGTCGTCAAAAGAGTTATGCAGACAAACGACGAAAGCCCTTGGAGTTTAACATTGGTGATCAAGTACTTTTAAAAGTATCACCGTGGAAGGGAAATAGTTCGTTTTGGCCAGAAGGGCAAGCTAGCACCACGCTACGTAGGACCTTTCAAGATACTCGAAAGAGTAGGACCTGTAGCATACAAGCTTGACCTACCAGAAGAACTCAACAGAATTCATCCCACATTCCACGTATCAAACTTAAAGAAGTGCCTCGCCGATGAAAACCTCCATATTCCCCTAGAAGATATTTAGATCGATGAATCTATGCACTTCATTGAAAGACCAGTAGAGATCATGGACTTCGGAGAAAAACGTTTAAGACGGAGTCGTATTCCAATTGTCAGGGTACGCTGGGAGTCGAAACGAGGACCTGAGTTTACTTGGGAACGTGAAGACTCAATGCGCGAGAAATACCCGCATCTTTTTCCTGTTACCACTACTACTTAAATTTCGGGACAAAATTCTAAAGTAGGGGATACTGTAACATCCGTCGAAAAACAGGTTTCCAAAACCCGCTTCGTTTATTAATCGAATAGTCAGTTATAATTTTCGTTGCGTATATATTGTTCATTTTAATTTTAATCAATACATAATTAATAAACATTGCTAGAATTTTAAACCATGATTAATAAATAAAAAATAAGACAATAAAAAAATAAATGAGGCTGCCGGGTTTCAAACCCGGGTCAGCCGCTTCAACAAACAAACACTACACCACTCCGCCACATGACACCTTTGTGTATTTACTGAAACAAATAATACTTAAATTAAATCTCGAATTCAAAACCGGACTTCAGCGCGGCAGAACTCGCAATCACCGGAAAATCCGGCAATCCGCGAGTTTAGCCATTTTCCTTTTGACTATAACGTTATAACCGACTTCGACATCGGTTATAACCGACGTCTATCAATCAGCTGCGGTCGTAACCGTCGGAGAAACCTTGACCATGAATCAAGACCAAATTCGGACTTAATACATTCTGTTTCGTCCTTATAAATACCCTCCCAAACCTCTGGTAATCTTTTCGCTCAAAATCGCACAAACTCTCGAAGCTTTAGCGCTCGCCGGAGATATTTTACAGTCGCCGGACTTTCACCGGAAAACCGAGACTTACTTCAAATCGGTAAAATTCTCGACCCTTTTGTTTTCAATCCATTATTAGACAAGTATTAACATAAATCGTTCAACCAGAATCCGTCTCAGACAACGTTGCCGGGAATTCCTACCCTCGCCGGAAAACCACTGAAAATTCCGAAGTTTCGCTGTGAATCGGTACAATCATCTAAACCCCATGATATCCTTTGTTTAGTACCTTAATTGCACAACTCATTGATCAAAACCGTTGATTGATTCACTCAGACGGAGATCACCAATCAGAGCCGACGCCCCTTGCTGGAAATCTGAGAAAAAACAACTGTTCGGTACAACAACCTTAAATCCTTTTCTGTTTAAATTATTTTCGTTATCAGTAATAATCAATCAACTAATTCAATAAGAATGATTGATTAAACAGTCGGGTTGATCCCCTGGTTTCATAAATTAAAGAAGATGAAGTTTGGAATGTATTTAAAGGAAATTAAAATCGGTAAATATACCGGGTTAGACACACAGTCCAGTGGTAGACTGTGTGCAAATTTAAATCATGGTCCCGAGTTCGAGTCTTAACACGCTGCCCGATTCTTACAAATTTCCAACCATTTTTAATACTTATATATATTAAGACGCATATAGTATATAAATGTAATTAAAATTGCATATCATTCGGGTTAGTCACACAGCCCCGTTGGTCGGGTTGTGTGCAATACAAGGCTATGGGCGCGGGTTCGAGTCCAGGCTCTCACACCGGTTCAATGATTTTAAAAACGTTTTTAATTAAATAGAATTCTGAATAATCTAAATAGTATATAAACATAATTAAAATCAGAAATATTTCGGGTTAGACACGTAGCTCAGTTGGTAGAGCTGCGTGCACGTATACGAGAGGTCTCGGGTTCGAACCTCACTCAGCGCATGAATAAACTGAATCCGACCGGTCAACGGTCAAAGTAAAAAAGTCAACATTTTTATAATTTATTTATTTATTTATTTAATCAGAAAATTATTTAAAAATACTTAAAAATAATATTTTTAAAGTTAGAAAATGTCCTTAAACTCACAAAAATAAATCTAAAAATCCTATTAAGATTATGAATTAAAAGAATTAATCTCAAATAAAATCCATTTATTTACCGAACCATTTCGTTATTATGTTAGGTTAGTTTTCCTCGTCGATCAAATCCCAAAACTCGTGCGCATCCAACGTCATCAAAAGAACGCACCCAATGTGAGTGAATCTCTACAAATTCCCCGTTTTAATCACATTTTGGGGTGTATCATGTGTCGTTTAATTCCTTATTATATTTAAACACTTGTGCATACATCATATCCGTGATTAAATGTGTATGTATCAATTGTTGTGTGAATTATGTTAGATTGAAGTTATCATTTTCAGTACATGCATTTCATTAGGCCCATCAGCTCCCCGTGGGATGCGGGTTGAGTATCAGGTGCCTCATTCGATCGGCTCCGTTTGATTGAGCCTTGATCTCACATACATCATCATTCATATCATTCGATCGGCTCCGTTTGATTGAGCCTTGATCTCAAATACATCATTATTTATGTCATTTACTCATCCAATGTGGTTTGTGTAATGTTTATTTATATATGTTTGCTCACATGTGATTATTGCACAAATTTTCAATATTAAATACAACAAGCAATTAATAACAATGTTTTATCAAGGTTCACTCGCCAACTTTTGTTGACCCAAAATATCCCCCGTTTTACACATGATACAGGTGATCCAATTGAGGCAAGAAACACATAGGAAGGCTTAGAAGAATAATTCAGTTTAAGCTTTGGATTGTGTTACTTAGTTTCATTTTTCTTGTAATTGTATGGATTTAATTTGACTATTTAAGTTGTAATTTGAATTTAATAAATATGAAACATTTTAGTAAACATCATGAGCTTTGGTGATAACCCAATTATGCCCCGACTCTTATTCCGCTGCGGGTCGGGGTGTGACAGATTGGTATCAGAGCCATGACTATAGGGATATAGGATAGGTTATTAGCCCCGTAGAACCTACTCTATTGTTGATTAGAATTTTTAATTGTTTATGCGTTACATACAAAATTCATGATGTTTATATGCTTTATGTTTATTGTTACACTCAATGTTATGCAAGCATGTTCATAAGTACATATTATTATGCAATGCTCATCATGAATCATATCCTCATAACATATCATATCCATGAGAGCACACACCTCACAATTCCCATGATTTTTGCAACGATTTTTGTATTTTTCAAATCACATCAAAGTGAGTTCTCATGAAGGGCATGTAGTAACTAGAACGATTTTTGTATTTTTCAAATCACATCAAAGTGATTTCTTGTAATTGTATGGATTTGATTTGACTATTTAAGTTGTAATTTGAATTTAATAAATATGAAACATTTTAGTAAACATCATGAGCTTTGGTGATAACCCAATTATGCCCCGACTCTTATTCCGCTGCGGGTCGGGGTGTGACACAAGATTATACCGAAACAAAGAAACGCGGCGTGACCGGTGAGTTACCGATTCCTCCGGTGAGTCCTCGTCTTCTCCGGTGAATACCGGCGGTTGAGCGGGTTTTCCGGCATGCTTTGGTTTGTCGAACAGAAACAGAGAGAGAAAGTTGAGAAGGGGAGTGAGAGGATTGAGATGGGTGTGAGGATAAATGGTTGAAGTGTAGTCGGGTATTTATATGTGTTCACGTATCGAATTTGGTCACATTCTTGGCCAAGTTCTTGATTGATTAAGTTATGGTAATGAACCAAAAGTCGTAATCCCGAAGAATTAGCGACGACAGCTATGGAAAGTTGACAGCTTGGTAAAGGCTGTGTTCTCGTTGGGTTACGTCTTGGCGGGAAATTGGAATTCGAGCTCGAACTACATTTGTATATAAACATTAAACAGCTGGGATTTGGAACGGTTGAGGGCTTAGCCCGACTGGTTCTTGTGTGTTTCGCTAATTCCCGAACCGGGTTGGCGCGGGTTCGAATCCCGGCCACCCTTTTAAATCCTATTATTATTTTTTATTAAGTCTTTTAATGGTCTATATAATATTTATTGTTTATTTATTATATTATTTTATTAAGGTTGTTTTTAGACATTAATTATTATTAGTATTTATATATGAAATATTAAAAAGAATAAAAATAACTGCCCGATAAAAATACACTTTGGTTGATAGATTGGGGTGGGTTTTCGAAACCCGATTTACACAAATGTTACAGTATTCCCTACTTTTAGAAATTTCGTCCCGAAATTTAAGTAGCAGTTGTAACCGAAAAAAGATGCGGGTACTTTTCGCGCATTGAGTGTTCACGTTCCCAAGTAAATCGGGTCCTCGTTTTGACTCCCAGCGTACCCTGACGATTGGAATACGACTTCTCCTTAAACGTTTTTCACCGAAATCCATGATTTCCACTGGTATTTCAACGAAGTGCATTGATTCATCGACTTGAATATCTTCCAGAGGGATGTGGAGGTTTTTGTCGGCGAGGCACTTTTTCAAGTTTGATACATGGAAAGTGGGATGTATCCTGTTGAGTTCTTATGGTAGGTCAAGCTTGTAGGCTACAGGACCTACTCTTTCGAGTATTTTGAAAGGTTCTACGTAATGTGGTGCTAGCTTGCCTTTTTGACCAAAACGAACCACTCCCTTCCATGGTTGATACTTTCAGAAGTACTTGATCACCAATGCCAAACTCCAAGGGCTTTCGTCGTTTGTCAGCATAACTCTTTTGACGACTTTGAGCTGCTAGAAGATTGTTTCGAATTTGAAGGATCTTGTCGGTTGTTTCTTGAATCAATTCAGGTCCGGTGATTTGCGCTTCACCAATCTCGTGCAACATACTAGAGATTGGCATTTACGACCATATAAAGCTTCGAAAGGAGCCATGCCGATACTTGAATGATAGATATTGCTGTACGAAAACTTGACTAACGGTAGATGAGCGTCCCAATTTCCTTTGAAGTCTATGACACATGCTCGAAGCATGTCTTCGAGGGGTTGGATGGTGCGTTCAGATTGACCATCAGTCTGAGGGTGAAAGGCGGTGCTAAGGTCTAACCGTGTACCCAAAGCGGTTTGTACGGCTCGCCATGTTCGTGAAGTGAAATGACCATCACGGTCTGAAATGATGCTTAACGGTACACCATGACGGCTTACGATCTCGTTGATGTAGATACGAGCTAACTTCTCGTTCTTGAAGTCCTCGCGAATCGGAATGAAGTTGTAAGACGATCAATGATTACCCATATGGTGTCATACCCACGGGAAAGGTGCGATGTAACCCGGTAATGAAGTCCATGGTTATGTTTTCCCACTTCCATACAGGTATTTCGGGTTGGACTAGAAGTCCTGAAGGTCTTTGATGTTCAGCTTTCACTTTGGAACATGTAAGGCACTTGGAAACAAAAACAGCGATATCCTTTTTCATGCCAGGCCACCAGTAGGTGTATCTAGGTCTTGATACATCTTATCGGCTCCTGGGTGTACAGAGTATCGTGTTTTGTGTGCCTCATTCATGAGGAAATCACGAAGGTTGTCGCGATCGGGAATCCATATGCGGTTTAAATAATATAGAATACCGTCAGATTTGGTTTCAATTTTGAGTTCAGCTCCACATGACAGCTCATCGCGTACGTCATTTTCGTCACAGAGATATGTTGAGCTGCCCGGATTCGATCCTTGATATCGGTTATGATTTGCGAACATAGAAGACGAATAGAGTTCGCATATCCCTTTTGACTGAGCGCATCAACCACCACGTTTGCCTTGCCAGGATGATACCGAATCTCACAGTCGTAATCGTTGAGCAGTTCGACCCATCTTCGTTGCCTCATATTCAACTCTTTCTGATTGAAGATATGTTGGAGACTCTTGTGGTCAGTGTATATTTCACACTTGGTACCGTAAAGATAATGTCTCCATATCTTGAGAGCGAACACAACGGCTCCAAGTTCTAGGTCGTGGGTGGTGTAATTTTTCTCATGAACTTTGAGTTGCCTAGAGGCATAGGCTATCACCTTTCCTCTTTGCATTAATACACACCTAGACCTTGCCCTGATGCGTCGCAATAAACCACAAAGTCATCGCAACCCTCAGGGAGTGTAAGGATAGTTGCGTCACAAAGCCTTTGCTTTAAAGTTTGGAAGGCCTCCTCTTGCTTAGTCCCCAAATGAAGGGTTTTCTCTTGTGGGTTCAAGGCCGTGAGCGGAACGGCGATACGGGAAAAATTGGCAATGAAGCGTCGGTAATAACTAGCCAAGCCAAGAAATGACCTAACTTCCGTAGGGGTGCGTGGCGCTTGCCATTCTTGTACTGCCTTGATTTTCGAAGGATCGACATGAATCCCTTTGTCATTGACTACATGACCAAGGAATTGTACTTCTCTTAACCAGAATTCGCATTTTGAGAACTTAGCGTAAAGCTTTTCAGTCCTTAAGAGTGTAAGAATGAGTCGAATGGTGTCGCTCATGATCGGATTTTGACTTGGAGTAGATAAGAATGTCGTCGATGAAGACTATGACGAAACTGGTCGAGATAGGGTTTGCATACCCTATTCATCAAATCCATGAAGACAGCGGGGGCGTTGGTTAAACCGAAGGGCATAACCATGAACTCGTAATGACCATAACGAGTTCGGAAGGCAGTTTTTGGAATATCTTCTTCGCGCACTCTAAGCTGATGATAACCAGAACGAAGGTCAATTTTGGAAAAACAGGTGGCGTCTTGAAGTTGGTCTAGAAGGTCATCAATACGAGGCAGTGGATAGCGATTCTTAACTGTCAATTTGTTGAGTTCTCTATAATCAATGCACATGCGAAACGTTCCATCTTTCTTCCTCACAAAAGAACGGGCGCACCCCAAGGCGATGAGCTAGGACGTATGAATCCTTTGTCAGTCAGCTCTTGCAGTTGACTGGCCAACTCTTGCATCTCGGATGGGGCTAACCTATAGGGAGATTTTACGACCGGTGTAGCACCAGGCACAAGATCTATTCGAAATTCGACTTCTCGCGCAGGAGGAAGTCCTGAAACGTCGTCGGAAAAAACTTGCGGGAATTATTTCACAATTGGAAATATCTTCGAGCTTCCTCTCCTTGTCTTCCTTCTTGAATTCGCGAATCACTGAGAGTGTTTGTGCGATATGAAGGTGAGGATAAATGGAGAATGTTATAATGAACGAATTTTGATTATAGAGATTGGGTGTCTTCTTGATTTCAATGGAGATATAATTAGGTTGAAAATTAAGGAAGTAAATAATGTATTTGGACATTTTATTGATTGGTATTAGTATTAGACTCATATGGGGTAAAGTATAATTCCAAAAATTGTGAAAAAAAACTATATTTATTGAGTATACTTGCCTAAATCGCGACATCTTGGAGAAGAAGGAACACAATTATGTATCGTTTGCAAAACAAGGGTATCGTGGCTATGTGTCAAACGACACAAGCCATCATTTAGGGGATAGAGGTGGGATTGTTTGGGATGGGTGGTGTTATATGGCATTGTCCTTTGAAAAATTATTAAGGGAATTGGGGGCTATCCTATGAAGATTTAAGGGTTAAGTAGGGTTTGGGTTGTTTGATAAAGAATAGATATGGGGGAGTGTCAATTAAAATGTGACTTAAGGGCGTAGTGCGTTATTAATTAGTCGAGGCTGTGTATACTAATAATTAGACTAACAAATATTTATATAATAAAAAACGACATATAATAAAACAAAATCTCATCTTCATTTATTATAGTTTAGATCCGATTACAAAAGATTGTTCTAGGGACCTGTATTATGATGGATGTTACAAGTTGTGTTTGGGCCATTAGGTGTGGATTAGCATGGTACTATTGGGCCTGGAAAGGGTGGACATGTAATCGTGGGCTGAATCTTGGGCAATGTGCAAGTCTCGATATCGATTCTTCTTCCAACCTAAAAGGTATGATGCTAATCTAGTGGGGCTTAATTGTGTCCTTGTTGTTTAACGGGCCTTTAAATCTGGGTATTGATTTGGTTGCATGCATGGTTTGAATCACGTGGGACGCATTTGGCTTAGTGGGAAGTAATTAGAGATGATAAATTGGCTAGAACAAGTTTTATATGATTTGCTTTATCTCTTATTTTGCTTAAAATGTTTACTATTATGTTGTGTTGATTTATTGTTCAATAACTAGGGGTTGTGTAATAACTACACTGCAATCATTTAAAGATAATTATTTAACTTTTTATTTTATATATATTATATATAATTATATATATATATATATATATATATATATGTTAAATGTAAATGGCATTTAAATAAATAAAATTGCATTACATTAAAATAAAATTAAAAATTGCACTAAAACTAAAAGAGACATAAAATAAAAGATACATTAAAATTAAAAAAAAAGCATAAAATAAAACAAACTTGAAAAAAACCACTTAAAAGGAATTAAAAGAAAGACTAATTGAAAGGCATTTGCAGAGACAGTTTACGAATTTGTTGCTTACTTTGCTCGAAAATACTTGATCTTGCTCCAAAAAATAAAGGTAGTCTTTTTAGAGGAAAGCAAGGTCGGCCACAATGGTTTCGTCTCCTCTAAACCCAAGTAACCGGTCAATTTTTTCATCCAAACTTTCAACAACAACTTTATTGAGTTTAATAAGATGTAGTACTTTTGATGTAGTTTTTGATCATTTGGACTTCGGCTTGGGTGGTGTTATCATTGCTATTAAATGCCACTTTAAAGATTTTCTAAGAAAATCCCATATCTTATACATCCGAAAGAGTGCATGGTATGGGCTTCAAATTGCTTATTAGACTCTACCATGACGTCCACATCATTTCTTCCACTTCCCCTATTACGACTATTTACAAGCTGATTCTGAATCGCATTAAAGTGATTGACTCTTTATTTCATCGAGTTCCATTTTCCTAATATATGTCCGATCCATGGTACTCTTTTCGTTCCATAACTTCGTGAAACTTCGCATGAACCTTCTTCCGAAAATCTTTAGCCTTTTGACCATCTACTATTAATATATATATATGTGTGTGTGTGTGTGTGCATGTATGTATATGTGTGTGTAACTCAACATTAAAAAATAAACAATATAAAATGTAAAAATAAATTATAAGTAAATGTATATAAATTTAATAGTAAACATATTATATTACCAACAATCTGGTCTTCATTAACGTGGAGCCAAGCTTGTGCTAACCAATTTGTTTGAATCACCCAAATTATGAGCAATAAACATAGCCCGACCCCTTTTTTGTTGTTCAGCGTGACCGGTTGCAACAAAATTCTTATAAACAAATCAACATCAATGTTATAAATAACCGTCTGCCAAGTAGAAACAAGCTTAGCGACGTTCTTCGTCTACCATTTGGTCTACTCGATTTTTCGGCTACCCCTTATTTTCAGCGATTTGGAGGTTTGGGTGGGGTTCTTGTAATGACGATTTACCAAGGACCTCATATTTCTTGTGTGTGTGAATGGTGTGTGTATGTGTTTGGAGGTTTGCAAGTTATGTTTGAATCACCCAAATTATGAGCAATAAACATAGCCCGACCATTTTTTGTTGTTCACCGTGACCGGTTGCAACAAAATTCTTATAAACAAATCAGCATCAATGTTATAAATAACCATCTGCCAATTAGAAATAAGCTTAGCGATGTTCTTCATCTACCATTTGGTCTACTCGATTTTTCAGCGACCCCTTATTTTCAGCGATTTGGAGGTTTGGGTGTAGTTCTTGTAATGGCGATTTACCAAGGACCTCATATTTCTGTGTGTGTGTGTGTGTTTGGTGTGTGTATGTGTTTGGAGGTTTGCAAGTTATGGTGGTGCACGATGAAAGTGGGGGTAGAGGTGTTCGGAGGTGCACTATAAAGGTGGGGGTGGGTTTCTCTGTAGATGGAAGGAAGGGATGGGGGTTGGGTGGAGTGGAGGGTTAGTTATGGTGGGCCAACTTTACTTTTTTTAATGACAAATTTCTTTTAATCCATATAGTCTATGAGACCTGAACCAAATATCTCCGCCTCCCAAACAAATAGTGTTTAAGGCCTTTGTCTTTGCGAATGGACCACCACCCCAAACTCGGGTGTTTTAAAGGCTTTCCCCTTTGCCAATGTTTTTCTTAAGATAAACGCTAAGTTTGGGTTGTATGCATATACTTACATCCGTAAGGGCAGGTCCAAAGGTTGGAGTATAAGTCGCGGGCTTTGTTTCTTAGGTAGTCGAGTTCGGGCAATTAGGTTTGGATTGGGCTTGGAAACGGTGGACATGCACTCGTGGGCTAAATATCGAGCAATGTTCAAGACCCGAGGTAGATTCTTCTTCCCACCTAGAAGGTATGAGTTGATCAAGCATACATGGGATTAATTGTGGCCTTGTCATTTAACGGCCCTTTTAATCTGGGCATTAATTTGATAGATGCGTGGTTTGTTTCACGAGGGACGTGTTTGGCTCAGTGGGAAGTAATCTTGGCTAGATGGCTATGGGTTGAAGATTAGAGATGAGAAACTAGATGGAAGAAGCTTTATATGATTTACTCTATCTCTTAATTTGCTGAAAGTGTTTACTATTATGTTGTGTTGATTTAGTTTCTTAGATTATTTCTTTAGCTAGTACTTAGGTTTTGATGGTTGCTTGTTTAGTTGATCATTTTGATTAAAACATTGAAGCTTTACATTTTATCTCGCATCCTTTGGTTCGAATCATTCAAATAATACGGTTTGCTTGTTGAGCTATATAAGTACGCTTATGTGTGCATCAATATTTAAGATAAAATCTTTGGGTATGGTTCTAGAGTGAACACCAGGTTGAGAGTGAACTGTGTGAACTAATCTGAGCCATTGGATTATATCATCTAGAGATTTTTAACAATGGCAAAATTGTAATTATAATGTTGTAACTTCCTTTTAAATTTATTGACAGAAAGGTATTTGCGTCTTTTGTAAATTGCATTTATTAAACAATATAATCAAAATTCCTAGATTCTTGCTAGTTTTCGTATATACAAGATACACAGTTGTTAGTGTATACACATGTGTACAGTCTCGATAGTATTAGTTTATACAAGATCCACAGATGTTACTTTATACACATGTGTACAATCTCGCTAACTATCAAGTTATACAAAATACGCCGCTGTTAGTTTATACACATGTGTACAGTCTCGCTAACTATCGAGTTTATACAAGATACACAGTTGTTAGTTTATCAGACGTGCACAGACTTTTGATACATCTGTGTATTTTGTAGTCCACGACCTAGTTCGTTGGAGTTTCATATACAGTTTGAATCCGGGAGGGACAGTTGGTGTCCAGTACCTAGTTCCATTAGGCGTTTCGTATACGTTATTAGCAATTGATTCTACACGAGTTTAAAATAATGGAGAAGTAATAAAAAATGTGTGTGAGAGAGAGAGGATTAATTGATGAGAAAATTAAGGGATTCTAATTAAGAGAGAGAGAAATAATGTCAATCTTACCCTTTTAATCTAAAAAATAATCAATGATCAAGATTAGTTCACTCAGTTCATTTTAAAAAGTTGTTTATCCTAATCCTACAATCTTTAATAGATAGAAAGATGCTAAATTAATATAAAACTTAGTTTATTTAGAAATCGAATTGTTCGTTACATATAATGTATACTGATTTTGTATTAATGTTTTGGATTATTGTTTTCATCATTATATATTTTTTAGAAACTAAATTAAAGATATATCAAAAAAGAATATTTTGTTTAACTGAAAATGAGTACACATAAACAATATATTACCGTTCAAGACACTTGGAATGGCAAAATTGTCCTTCAAATTTTCCTGCATTTCTTGTGTAATTTTGTTATTTCACAAAATATTAAAAGGCAGTTTAGTAAACAACCACCTTCTTCATAATTATAATTTTTTTTCAAACTTGGCTCTACACCATTAAAATTTACAACCCCTCCGTCACTCACACAAACAAGCAGATATTCGTTATTCTTCAGATCAACAAAATCTTCAAAATAGGAACAAACATAATCACATTGCAATACTTCCATAAGGGTAGCTCCAGCATTTAACTTTTTTAGGGTTTATAAGTTGCAAACATGTGGCCGAACTTATGCAAACTTGTAAGATTGTCTTGTTTCACCCTCATTAGCAGTTGCAAAAACTATTTTTTTTACGAATGAATACAGTAGTGAAATCTAAGAGTTTTGAAGATCATTTGAGTGAATAGGTTGCAAAGAAGATGGAGATGGGGGTTGCAGAATCCAAATTGCTTCTCCTGTTTCTCGTGGACGCACCAAAACTAAAACTTGTAGGGTTTTCATTACTCTTGCGGTTATAATATAGTGGTAAATTTGTCCAAGCACAGATATGGGTTTTATTTGGTTGGATTCAGGAACCAGTTTTTGGATTCACCACTGAAATCTTGATGAAAACATATTGTGGTTGATTGAATTGTACTCTTTTACTAACGTTATTATTTTCTATATATATTTACAAAAAAATTTGCCTCGGCTAAATCTTTCGACTTCTAATAATAGGAATCGTTTCTTCTTCTACTGATACCAAACGTGGAAGAGGAATCAAGATTGATCTAACTTGGAAAGGCACCATGGCGGATAACTTGGAGGCACCTATGTGCATGTTATGCGTAGTATCCTTTTTTTCATCTTAATTAAGAAGTAATTAATTTTCTTATTAATACCACTATATATCATGTAGATATGCATCTTCTAAAAGACTGCTTATACAAATGAAAACTTATAATATATTCCACATCATTCTGGGTCACCATGCCATAGTCTCCTCAACTTAAACAAGATATATACCTGATAAAAAAGAAGAGTTGCAATGTGGATATCAGCATTGGAGATTGCACTTGTTGTGATCCAAATGTATGCGACGAAGCTTGTACATGCAGGTAATTCGCCGGCTATCATGGTATTCATTATCGATCACCTAGCCCTAGATATAATATTTCTAATGTTTTTTTGTAGATCTACGTATGTTAGCTGCACAAGTACCTGTAACTGTTCGGAAAATTGCACAAACAGGCAATATTTCCAAGAACAGAAAAAAGTTAAAGTAATTATGGTAAGTTTTAACCTAAGAATAACTTCAATCTTTTATTTTGTGATAATTTTTTCAAAAAATATTTGTGAGTATACTTGTTCTATAATGACTTATATGGTTGACACATTTGTAGACTCAACATTGTGGTTGGGGTGTAGAAGCCGTTGAATTCATCGATAAAGATGATTACATCATTGAGTATGTTGGAGAAGGTATACGTATATAATTCTTTGATTTGTCATCTTGTAAATTTAACAATCATCACGGTTTCTTCAAAACACTTGACTTTTTTAAATTTATAGTTTGTAATTAAGTGTTTATGGTAGTCCATTTTTCGAATTCTATAAAACGTTGTTTGTTTTACCCTTTTCAGTTATCGATAATGCTTTACGTGAGATGAGGTTTGGGGACATGAAAGGACAAGGTATAACTAAGTTTTATGTGGTTAAAGTCGGATCAAACTTTAACATTGATGCAAAACTCAAGGGGAATGAATCACGTAATATAAATCACAGTTGTGATCCAAATTGTATAATGGAAACTTGGTTAGATATGAACTTCATACTCACTTCTGTCTTTCATTCTTAAAATAAATACATTGCATTATCAGGTGACAACTGTATCATGTTTTTGACACTTTTGCAGGGAGGTAAATGGGGAGATTCGTCTTGGTATCTTTGCTCTTAGAGCAATCAAACCTGGAGAAGAGTTAACTCTTGATTAAGCAGACAGGTAGTCATTTACACCCTCTTATCCGTCCACAATAACAAACAAAAATATAATAAATTATACTTTTTTTGGCATTGTAGATATGAGATGTCTGACCGTGATAGAGTAAAGTGCCGTTGTGGTGCTCCAAATTACCGTGGCTATCTGGGTACTAAAAAAAGCCTGGGTGGGTGATTAGCTACTAACTGAGCAAAAGGGCAATTCATGTTGACAATGTTTCACATCCAACTAAGCTTTTTCTAAGGTTATTCTTGTTGTATAATAGTTTTACACCATGAAAAACAAGACCAGAAAAGAGGTTAATGAATATAACTGTGGAGTTTGGTTTTTACTAGTGATATCAATGTTGAATTATTTTGATTTGTTGGGTTGTTGTTGTACAAGTTTCCATTTTTAAATAATATTCCAAAGGAACTTCATGTAGTATTAATAAAACCATGAAAAACACCAAACATATTATTAAACAAAATCACAAGATCTTGAACTTAAACAATTCCAGAAACAAGCTGTATTAAGCATATGGATGTTTCAAGTCTTGTCCATTTAATAGAAAGGGTAGTAATCCAAAACAAATACCAAGCGCGGGTATGGATTGTCAACCGTTGACTCATCAGTGACGGGGACGATTGCAAGGTGGCATTGGCGCAGTGGTCGCAAATGGGCGATGGCTTGGTGTAGGCCGGATCGTGTAAGGGAAAACCGACATCAGAATAGAAAACGGTATTAATAATATATATATATATATATATATATATATATATATATAAACTCAACATTAAAAAATAAACAATGCACAATGTAAAAACAAATTATAAGTAAATAATGTATAAAAAATAAAAAGTAAATACATTATGTTACCAACAATCGGGTCTTCACTAACGTGGAGCCACGCTTGTGCTAACCATATTGTTTGAATCACCCAAATAATGAGCAATAAACATAGCCAGGTCTTTTTTTGTTCACCATGAACAGTTGAAACAAAATTCTTATAAACAAATCATCATCAATGTTATGAATAACCGTCTGTCAATTAGAAACAAGCTTATCCACGTGCTTCGTCTACCATTTAGTCTCCTTGGTTTTCCGACAACCCTTATTTTCGGCAATTGTAGGTTTTGAGGTTTGGGTGTGGTTCTTGTAATCACATTTACCAAGGACCTCATATTTCTTGTGTGTGTGTGTGTGTTCGGAGGTTTGCAAGTTATGGTGGTGCACGTGAAAGTGGGGGTAGAGGTGCACGGTGAAGGTGGGGGTGGGTTTCTCAGCAGACGGAAGGAAGTGATAATGGTGGGGTGGAGTGGAGGGGTTAGTTATGGTGAGCTCCACTTTACTTTTTTGAAAGACAATTTTCTTTTAATCCATGTCATCTCTAGAACTTGAACCCAAGACCTCCCCCTCCCAAACAAATAGTGTTTAAAGCCTTTGCCTTTGCTAATAAAGCACCACCCAAACGCAAGTGTTTAAAGAATTTCCCTTTGCCAATGATCATGTTAAGATCAACGCTAAGTTTGGGTTGTATGCATTAGTACTTACATCCGTAGGGGTAGGTCCAGAGGTAGGAGTTTAAGCCGCGGCTTTGTTTCTTGGGTAGTCGAGTTCGGGCAATTAGGTTTGGATTGGCTGGTACTATTGGGCATGGAAAGGGTGGACATGCACTCGTGGGCTGAATCTCGGGCAATGTGCAAGACTCGAGGTAGATTCTTTTTCCCACCTAGAAGGTATGATGTTGATCGAGCATACATGGGCTTAATTGTGGCCTTGTCGTTTTACGAGCCTTTAGATCTGGGTATTGATTTGATGACATGCATGGTTTGGCTCATGGGGGACGTATTTGGCTCAGTGGGAAGTAATCTTGGCTAGATGGCTACGGGTTGAAGATTAAAGATAAGAAACTAGCTAGAAAAAGCTTATTTACTTTATCTCTTATTTTGCTTAAAATGTTTAACTCTTATGTTGTGTTGATTTAGTTTTTTAGATTATTTCTTTAGCTAGTACTTAGGTTTTGATGGTTGTTTGTTTAGTTGATCATTTTAATTTAAACATTGAAGCTTTACGTTTTATCATCGCATCCTTTGATTCGACTCGTTTGAATAAAAGGGTTTGGTTGTTGTGCTATATAAATACACTTCCGTGTGCATCAATATTTAAGATTTTCCGTGTGCATCAATATTTAAGATAAAACCGTTAATAGATAGAAAGACACTAAATTAACATTAAAACTTAGTTTATTTAGAAATCGAATTATTCGTTACATATAATTTATACCTGATGTTGTATTAATGTTTTGGATTATTGTTTTCATCATTATACTTCTTTTTAGAAACTAAATTAAAAATATACCCAATAAAGTTTATTTTGTTTAACTGAAAATGAGTACAGAAACAAATATATTATCGTCAAAGACACTTGGAATGGCGAAATTGCCCTTAAAATTTTCTTGCATTTCTTTGGTAATTTTGTTATTTCACAAAATATTAAAAGGCAAACAATTGATGTGAGTGAGCATGGTTATAATTTTTGTTATATTTTAAGCACTTTTTACTCGTAAATCAAGTTTTAAATTTATAAAAAAAACTATATAATACACCACTCTACACACGTTAGGCAAGTGCACCATCGTCAACGTAGTACAGTGATGATAAGATACCGAGGTCGTCCAAGTACGCAAGAGCTTTTAATACCGGCTTATTGTTAGCGTCTAATCTAACCAAATTTTGATAAAAGTTTTGAAAGTTTTAAAAGATAAACTAAAGGTAAAAATGTAAAGAAATAAATGAATACAAATAGACAAGAAATAATCACTTGGTTTCAACTCCTCTTTTATATATCCTTTGATAATTTCCGCACTTTGGGCTTTTTAAGAGATTATCTTAGTTATAGTGGTAGGCCACTCTTGTGAATACGACGTTAACTTTGGCCATATTTGTCTGAGTCAGTAGAGATACAGTCCCTCAACGCCGGAATATTGAAAGATAATTAAACAAGTTATTAATACGAAAGTGGTAGGCCCCTCCTGTGAAGGCGACGTTACCCTCGGTCATATTGGTCTGAGTCAGCAGGGATACAGTCACGCAAGGTCGGATAAAGTTTTAATAGTAGTTTATTTATAAGGGGTTCAAGCCGTTCTTACTTCCCCTGATTTAATGTTATCTACCTCAAGGGAAGTCTTAATAACCTTGAACCTAATCCTCGCAGGATCTATACACTGAACAAGGCAAGATCTTTACCTAAACACCCTTCTAACCCTTCCAGATAGTTAACGCGTTTTATATATATCGTAAAGACACGAATGAGTAAATCAACGAAACATGAAGAAATGTTTAACCAAAGTTCACTATCAATATAAAAAACTGGTTATTAAAGTCATTAATACATACCCAATTAAAATGTTGCCAAAGATTGGAAATCAAAAGTAATACATAGAAGATTTGTCTTCACCAAATGATGTAAGAGATTTATCCAAGCATGGCCTTTGTTTGACAATAACTCTTACAATCAATCTTGGATCCGAGACTACTACACACTCTAAAAGATGAAATGTGGATGATGGTGGTGCGTGTTGGTGTTGTAGTGGCGATAGACTGATGGCAAGACACGGCCCCGTGCCCACCTAGCAAGGCCCCGTGGTCATCTTTTTCTCTCCCTTCATTAACTGCAGATGTCAAGTCTTGTATTAACACACCCTGTGGTGATATAGCACGACCCCATGGTCAGTGTACTTGCTGTACTATCGCAGATTCTGCGAATCTTATAGTTGACCACGGCCCGTGTTTGGTTGGCACGGCTCCGTGTTGGTTTGTCTGTTGCTATTGTCTTTATTTGTAGAGAATCTTGACTTGGCACGGCTCCGTGGTTTGGGGGTTCGGCAGGTCGTGTCAATCTTTCTTCTTTGTATTTGTGTTGGTTTCTACTGTTAATTTGCTTCTTTTATTCATTTAAGCTCTTTTGATCGTGTAGTTTAAAAGTAAACAAAGAAACATGTTTTTTTCAACATTAGTACCAAAAAAGGGTTGATTTTATGTTTTATTTGATGTATAATGTATATGTTACAATTTGCGCACATCAACAACCACCTTCTTCATAGTTAAAAAAAATTTCAAACTTGGCTTCACACCATTACAATTTACAACCCCTCCGCAACACACACACACACTGACACACAAGCGCATATTGTTATTCTTCAAATCAACAAAATCTTCAACATAGGAACAAACATAATCACATTGCAATACTTCCATATGGATAGCTCCAGCATTTAATTTTTCTAGGCTTTATAAGTTGCAAACATATTGCTGGACTTGTGCAAACTTGTAAGATTGTATGGTTGTACCCTCATTAGCTTTCAAGGCTTATAAGTTGCAAACATGTTGCTGGACTTGTGCAAACTTGTAAGATTGTCTTGTTGTACCCTCACTAGCAGTTCCAAAAAACTCTTTATTAAGAATGAATATAGTAGTGAAATCTAAGAGTTTTGAAAATCATTTGAGTGAATGGGTTGCAAAGAAGGAGATGTGGGTTACAGAATCGAAATTGCTTCTCCCGTTTCTCGCGGGTGCACCAAAACTAAAACTTGTAGGTTTTGATTACTTTTGGCTTTATAATATAGTGGTAAATTTGTCTAAGCATAAATATGGGTTTTATCTGGTCGGATTCAGGAACCAGTTTTTGGATTCACCTTTGAAATATTGATGATAAGATATTGTGTTTGATTGAATTGTACTCTTTTACTAAGGTTATTATTATCGATTACATATTTACATAAAAAATGTGTTTTTAGGGGTGACTGGGAGGGGACGGGTGGTCGACCGCCCACGGCCCATCTCTCTGAGGCAGAGACCGTAAATTTGAAAAATAAATCATCATACATATTTTTAATTATTTTGTACTTTTTTAATCTTGTTTATACATTTTAATATATTTTAGAGTAAAATTTCATTTTCGTTCCTTTGGTTTGAGAACTTTTGCTAGTTTAGTCCAAAGGTTTCATTTATAGTTTGTGAGGTTCAAAAAATTTAACGTTGCCATTTTCATCCAAGGGACTTAACCCCATTCACACATAGACCCGGATTTGTTTTTGAAAATTTTACTAGTATTATAAACACAAAAGTGAAGAAAACCCTACAAGCTTCAGTTTTGGTGCCCTCACAAGAAACGGGAGAAGCAATTTGGGTTTGGAACCCCCATCTCCTTCTTCTTGGCAACCCAGTCACTCAAATGACCTTCAAAACTCTTAGATTTCACTGCTGTATTCATTCTTAACAAAGTGTTTTTGCAACGACTAGTAAGGGTACAAGAAGACAATATTATAAGTTTGCATAAGTTCGGCCACATATTTGCAACTTATAAACCCTAAAAAAGTTAGATGCTGGAGCTACCGTTATGGAAGTATTGCAATGTGATTATGTTTGTTCCTATTTTGAAGATTTTGTTGATTTGAAGAATAATAATTTGCGCTTGTTTGTGTGTGTGACGGAGGGGTAGTAAATTGTAATGGTGTGGAGCCTCTATAACAAACAAAAATATAATAAATCATATCTTTTATTTTGGCATTGTAGATAAGAGATGTATGACCGTGATAGAGTAAAGTGCCGTTGTGGTGGGGTGTGGAAGCCTTCTGAAGACATATCCAAATTATCGTTGACTTACAAGGTGTATATGTCGCAAAAGTATATTTTATCGGTTGAAGAATTGAAGGAATTCATATTGAGTATGTGTGACACGAAGGAATTATTTGTTGCAGGTTTGAATAAGAGGTTTAATCAAACTTTCAAGAGATATACAATCAAGATTTTTGCCTATAAAATACACTAATTTTTTTAAAGGGTACGTTCGCCCACCCAATCCATCACCTAGGTCCGCCCCTAGTGACACATACATTTGATACTCTTGAAAATGTATACAGCATTCTGGTAAAAGAAATATACTTTTCCCAGGGGTTTATCTTAAAACTCTATGGCCTAAAAAAAAAGAAAAATGAATAGATTGATCATTGTATAAAAAGTTGATTCCTATTTTTAGATGAATAAATTAGATTTTTTTGTCTAGATGGTTTGGGTCAAATTACAAATTTGATTCTTAGATCATCGTTTTTACGGGTATTGATAAGTAGTTTATTGATCTAGGTCTATGTCTCAACGACCTGTTACAAAATCGAATTCCAGTGGCTAAAAAGTTGTACTCTAGAGGAATTTATCAGCTCTCTATGTTTTGTGGTGAATGCCCATCGGAGATAGAATATGTGGTTCACTTTTTCCTTCATTGCCTGATGGCCACACAAACTTGAGACATATACCCATTTGGTGTAAATGGGACCTAATGAGTTTATCTTCCATGGATTAGTTATAGCCCATAACTAAGGGGCATGTTTCTTATATTGGATGAAGGAATGACAAAGTATTTAGAAAAGTGAAGTCTCATGCGCCCAAAATCATAAAGGAGCGTTGTCATGTTTGTAGTTTAGACGTTGTTGCTTTCCTTATCATGATGTATTTGGCAAATCAGAAAACACAAATATAGGTGGACGTGCGTGATTGGTAGTTGTCAAGGCATCAAATGTCACAGTAGGTTCAAAACTAGGCCTCATAACCGGCCTTGTTGGTACTAATGATTTCTTTGTCGGATTTGAAACCAATAGGATAGGTTGACGGCAGTGGCGATTCCATGTTTTTTGCTTTATCCCAATCGTAATCCCTAGAAAAATATTCTCTAGTTTTTGTTACCTTTTGTGTTTGCAATTTGCAAATATCAATGGCTTCTAATAAATTAGGCGATAGAATCTAGTCGGAGCACATAGTGGGAGACTGGTGGGGGTGGTGCTGAGAAGGAAGCGGTGAGAAAGATGGTAGAGGCGGACAAAAAGAAGAGAGAAAGATAGAGAATCCGAATGTGTACGTCTGTATCTAGTTTATTTAAAAAATGAAATGATTAAAATACCCTTCGAAGAAAGAACAATGTCAAGTGGGACTTAACCCATGACTTGTGGTTAAATTCGTTAATCTAAACTTAGGGACTAAATAGTATTTTACTCTAATTAAAATTGTATATAAATCGACTTCTTTACTTAATTCAAGCTAAATATTAAAGACTCTGTAGAAATGATTAAACAGTTAAAAAAGTTGTCTATTAGTAGACAAATAGTATAATAATTTGTTACATAGTAAGCCCGGGTGAGGCTAAAAATGAGAAAAGCTTGAGATCGAAGTATTAAATCAAACGAATCAAACATGAGATCAGCCAAACTTGAAGTAGCCCGATTTATTTACACCTCAACTAATTGCATTTTCGTTATCAAATCATGAGAGACTATTAGGAAATTGGCACGTGTAGTTTTTTTTAGTAAAAATAATTTATTTTTACTCATTATAAAACTTAACCTTCTTAACTGAAATGTTCCTAGAAGTTTTCCTTCTTTCATTAGGCCACGAACTCAACAAAGAGAGTGTAGTTTCGACTTTCTAGAATTTCAGTAGTTAAAATAGGAAAAAAACTGTCTTTTTTTGGAGTCAAGCCCAAATTTAGTCAGGCCTCTAGCCCAAACTCGTAATGGGCCTCCACTACTTTATAAATTCCATTTACCTTCATGTATTCTACTTCTCTTGGCTCTACAGGTAGGACCCTTACCTTTTACCTTGATGGTGAGTATGTCTTTGAGAATTATGCATGAATTTTTTACTTATTATGTATATATAAACATCAATGACTCGCAGTTCGGTGAACTACTTGTAACAAACTCTGTAAAAGTTTAAATTGAATTGAGCTTAAACAAACTCAAGCTCGTGCATCTACTGAAGCTCATATACAAGCATGAGCCTAACTAGACTAACGAGTCTAAATAAACTTGTTGCTTATATAAATTTAATTTCATACATAAAAGTATATGTTCGCACAATAACTTTTAATACAAAAAAATATGATAAAAAATACATAAATAATAGATAAAGTAAAGTGTCATTTTCGTTCATGTAATCTGATCACTTTTGCTAGTTTCATCCAAAAAAATAATTTTCTACATTTGAGTCCTCGTGATTTCCAAATAAATCTTGTAGTTATCATCCACTTAACTAATCACATCCCTGTTGTTTGGTATTTTTTATCGTTAAAAGTTTTTAATGATGATAAAAAATTACATAACATTAAAAAAAACTAAACTACATTCCTTGAAACTAAAAAGAATACAAGATAAAATCCTCATTTGGCATCATCAATTTCTTCTAATGTAGTGAACTCAAGTTGACACTACAGAGTGATAATCGAATTAGGGCAATCGAAAGCATGTATTACTATTTCACTAAATCAAATAACACAGAAGAAGCATAATAAAAGGAGATGAGAACAATCACTACTGGTTAACATATTTCATTCATAACCCCTACGCCCTTCATCTATTTCCTTATAACCTGCTGTGATGAACCCCTCACCATCCCTTTAACTTGTTGGGCCTCTTGGGCTGGGCTACCTAACTGGGTCCCTTGGGGTAGATCCATTAGGTTCACAACATCTAAGTTCTCATCAATATCGTATTACCATCTTTATCATAGTGACTAATTGCAAGACCTTCTTCTTCAAAAATCATGCTATGCAATATGATACATGCATAGTTTTCGTGACCATGCATGTGCTAAGTTTTGCACAGTATGTCAATTCCGCTTTAGGACACCAGATATTCGTTTCATGTCTCTTTTTGTCGATTTTTGGGGAAGGATATGTCATTTTTTTCTTAAATTGACTATTTGATAACACATCACCAATGTTACAATTTTTCAAAGAATGATGCACAAGATGGTGGTGCTAACCTCAAAAGGGATGTTTCCTTCGACCCCGTAATGACCACATTGGCACCATGTGTCTCGTCCTGAACTCATGACACTCAACCTTTGAGCATGCCCCAACTTGAAGAGTGGCCAACCCACCTCACCATCAACATGACCGACTCTCTCTTCTTCGTTTCAAGGCTCTCCTCCTCTCTCTCTCTCTCTCTCTCTCTCTCTCTCTCCTCCTTTTTACGGACTTTTCTTCTCTCTTTCCTACCTCTCTCTTCCCTTCTCACAAAACCAACCCTTATAGAAGGATTTCTCTTTCAAGAGTCATCGACTCCAATAACCCTTCCAAAGACTCTCACATAAGCCAAAGGCATGCATTGTTGATGTTCATATATCTTTTGCATCAAGATATTTTACGAAGAAAAATACACAGGATAATCTCTTAGATAATATAAAATGCATTTTTAGTCTCTATGTTTCTGAAATTACTCTTTTGGTACTTATGGTTCAATTGATTTGGACACCTAGCTACACCAATCAAGTGGATAATATGTGCAAATTGATTAATACCAAATCTCTTTAAAGAGATATGAAACCGAATCAATAAACACAAAGTTTTAAATTGGTTCGTTGTCATTTGAAATTCTTTCTTTGCTTTCATGTCTTATTACGTTGAAAATTCGGAATATTTAATGAAATGTGCACGAATAGAGATGGGCATAATAACCGGTTCCAAACCCGACCCGGTGGAACCTACCTGGGACCGGTTCCGGTTCCTACCCGACATATAGTAGAACCGGTTCCGGGTTCAAAATACCCGATGGTTCCTACCCGGTTCCACATTTTTGGAAAAAAATAAGTTCCGGAACCGGTTCCAACCCGTACCCGGGTTGTACCCGTAACCGGTTCTTATCATACCCGGTTCCTACGGTAACCTTCCAGACCCGGCGTCAATATATTTTTAATGTGAGTTTTTTTATAAGTCTTTGCTAGAACAAGGTATAATACATAAACATAAAACTATTTATTACGAGAAACAAGTACCCGGTTACACAAACAACCTAAACAAGAAATGTTAAACAAAACACATAAAACACTAAACATACTAATCATAAAACACAAATGGGTTTACAATACATAAAACAAACTAAACTTTCAATGACCCGGTCCCGGATGCTTCACCTTTTTCATTGTTTTTCGCCTTTGTCACTGGACAATGGCGGTCGGTGTGTTTCTTGAGCGTCGAGTTGGCCGACGCCTTCATGAACTTCCCGCACCCCTTGCATCTAGCCATTTCATGGCTATCCGACATCAAGCACAAGTCAAAGTGCTTCCAAATAGCGGGGTTTCTTTTGGTTTCCAAAACATCCACGACCTCATCGTTGCAAGCCATCGTTATCTCTTTGATAGTATTAGATTTGAAGTGGTTAAAGTGTTGATTTTTTTGTAGTAAGTAAATGAAATTGGAAGTGGTGTAGAGAATGAGGTTAAATTATAAGAAAAAACCGATTTTAAGAGTAATATTCAGTTTCAATTATTAGGAACCGGTTCCTAATAGTAAATGCAGCTTTTTATGACAGAACCGGTTCCTACCCGTACCCGGTTCCTATCATACCCGGTTCCAAATTACCCGGAACTGGTTCCAGCCGGTTCCACATTTAAAAACTTATACCCGGGTACGAACTGGAACCAGTTCCACAGAGGAACCGGGTCTACTGACTAGCATGAGGAACCGGGTCCGGGTTGGAACCAGGTCCGGGTATTCAAAAGACCCGATTTTGCCCATCTCTATGCACGATGAGGCCACTATTCATAACCTTTTTCTTCATAATTGAACCCAAACTGTGTTACATATTATTTAATCCAATTATTTTTTATTTAAGAAAAACAAAATTCACTAATTAATTGCGGTGGCAATTTTATAAATCGAAACACAATATGACAATAATCGTGTTTTTTCTTATTATTTTAAACTAGCATTTCCCCACCACTTGGTGTTGTGACCCGACATATTGGAGATTACCTTGTTGCTCAACAACTATCACCGTCGCCACTTGTGGTTGTGGTGGCCGGTAGGATTCACTGGCCAGAAAAATAGCGAATGAAAAGAAAAATAAATTTATTAGGTTAAAGGCGTATATTATTTAAAGTATAAGGGGTTAACTTGAAACTTCAAAAATATTTTAGAAAAACGTTGTAGCACTTTAACGACTACAGAGGTTTTGTGATATGTTTTAACATCAGTTATCAAATTGACAAGTTTAATCAGTTTAATTATATGGGATAGAATTAACCTATTTAATTAAACCGAATTTATAGCTTTTAAAACATATATAGTTTTTATAAGGTCAACTCATTTACAACTAACTACATATTTATAAGCCATTTAACTCATTTACAATCTATAACCCATTTACAACTTATTTGACTCACTTAGTTGAATGGGTTACTCATACGTATTCGTATCATATAATAAATGTGAGCGAGTATGGACTTATATTTTAACATTAATAAAAGTGTAAGTCGTGTTGGAGTTAATTAATTCAAACCTAGGGTGCAAACGAGCTCGAACTCAGCTCGTAAAAAAGATTGAAATGAGCCGAGCTTAAACGAGCTTGTTTAGTAAATATGGTCTTAGCTTCGCTTATCAAGCTCCCAGCAGCTCATGAGCCCACTGGTGTGTGTGTTATATATATATATATGATTTTTTATTAATATTAAATATATTTTAAATAATATTAATTACTATTATAACTTTATAAAAAATAACTAAAATTATATAAAAATAATAATTACAATTAATATAGACTAAGTAATAAATAAAAAAATGAGCCGAATTTGTGCTTGAAAAACTACCTACGAGTCAAGCTTGAGCTTTTGAAATAAAACCTGAGCCGAGCTTAAGCTTTCATAAATTAAATAAGCTCAAGCCTTGTCAAACTCAACTCAGCTCAGCTCAGCTCATTTACACCCTTACTTTTCATAAAACCGTTAACCAATTAACCGTCATGGTTAACATATTAACGTAATGATATTGACGAATATGCCCCTAAATATAACAAAATTAGACCTAAGAATGAAAATTGAAAAGGGTAATGAGTATGGTGGAAGAGAGAATGTGTGCAGCACGGGTGGTACCTTTTGCCTTTTAAAGGGGACCGTTGGTAACCCCATTTTAGCTTTATGCCTACTTTGCCCTTTTTGCCTTTGCCCTCAATCTTTAAAATTGAATTAGGCATGGAAGAATAACACGCACACCAACAATGATTTTGATGCCCCCAATACCTCACCACACTTGATCATTAATCAAATGTTATGAAATTATCAAGTTTACAAGCACAATAATTAAAATTGATAGTGTCACACCAGAACATAAGCCAAAGGCAAATCATGCAAACCGGATAATTAAAATTCTTAAAACATATTTTACTCTTTTTTTAAATAATAATATATACAAATTATATTAAAATATAAAGTAAATATACAATAAATTGTGACGCTACCCTGTTAATAATTCTGCAGCCTTCCATATGACTTTCTAACCTCTGGGAAGCATATGCCACATATGTCTAATAAGGTTGGACATTGAATTCTAAGCAAATTAGGAAAGATATGGAAAACTGATTTGAATATGCTTATTTAACTGCGGTTTGAATTCGGGTCTTTATGAATAAACCATATTATCGAAAAAATTAAGATATTTGGTTCGAAAAGCGAAGTCGACATCGGTCTTGGTAATTCATAAATTTGAATTCGATTTCAATCAATCATACACGGTAAATCCCACAAATTGTAAACTTACTTATAGGGTTTGGAGAGGGTGAGATGTAGGCAAACCTTACCTTAATCCCTAGAGATAGAGAAGCTGCTTTCAGAGAGACCCTCAGCTCCAAACAAAATGTAGGCAAATCCACAAAACTAACTATATCGACAGAGGAAGCTACCAAAAACAAAGGTATTGGTGGTGTAGTAACATTGATCTGGCATTTTTCCTGATTTGAATATGAGGTTAAACTAATTAGCTAACCATTTAACTCCTTCCAATCCTAAACACTTCCACGCTTCAGTTCATATGTTGTATGGCCCAACGTCCTTATCCCTTCCAATCTTCTTAAGTGTTGTGCCCACCTCTATTTGTGAGATACGCCGATAGTACCAGTTGTTTCATTGTAGCCCTTGAGTAGTGTAGTTGTTGTTTTCCTGCCTGTAATCCCATCCACCGTTGAAATGATCTTTGAAATAGGTTTGCCATCTCAACTTAATGTCACGTTCCTTGACTAAAACTCTTCCATCATCTCCCTTTAAGAACTTTACTACTCCTACGTTTACCATAAATCTGAATTCGATTAAAAAAACCCAATTCAATATTCGGTCTAAATGAGGACCTGTTTCAAGTATTTGAAATTCGAAGTTAGATTTGAGTTCCAGGTGTTTTAGTACGATTTGATTAATAAATAACCATAGTAGGTGATGCAAGAAACATCTAAGACCATCCATATCGTTTCACATTTTTTCATCCCATGCCATTAACACATCATAACGACATAAAGTACCTTCTACCTCACCACATCACACCACTTTCATTCACTTTTTTAACTAGTCATCTTTGTGGTTTCACTAGTTTTCACTACCCATTAAAATAATACTATTTTTAAATAAGTTAAAAACGAATAATAAAGAAAATTATTTGATTGAAAAACCATGCCACCTCTTTCACGTCGTGGTCTTCCCCATGCCACCCTCGGTTGTTTAAGGCCCTATCAAGCCATATTGCCACGTTACTGGGCGTTATACCATAGTGCAGAGTCTTATAGCCTTAAAATGAAGCCAAAATTACGAAGGCCACGAGACTATTTTGGAAATGATCGCAAAGCTGGTGTAAATCATAGAACGACAAACAAATCAAATACATCAACAATGGTAGAAATAAAATCTATTACCTGAGCCGCACTCTAAATTTGTGTATGATCCTTCATATCTTTACTAGTATCTGTAATCTATCTCAGCATCAATTCGTATTTTTTATTCGATCTTTTGTTATCTCTAAACGAGTCAAATGCTCATCTTTTAAATTCCTAGCATCCCGCATCATTTTTTTGTCAAAGTAAACATTTAAAACATATAAAATTATTTATAAAAACAGATAAAAAACCAGATTTCGTTAATAAAATTATTACAAGACTAAAAGTAAAAAAAATCATACATAAAAGTTATGTTTCGCTAAATTAAATTGGGATAATCTTTAACTATTTTCATGTCATCATATGGGCAAACGACGTGCCATTTATTAAAACGTTATTGGTCATTAGTGATATTTAGAAGATCAATTTCACTCGTACTTCTCATTTGATTGTAGAGGTTGTTGTAGATGAGATTAAACCTCGTAAATCCAATCATAAATCCCTCCACTTCAAATTAACCTAATGATGTGTACGATATACTTTGCGATGTGAAGTCTATTCGAAACACGACTAAAAAACCTCTTAGAAATTTGCAAGTTTCCTAATGATAATAAAATATTACATAACTTGAAAATGATTTGGTTTTCAAGAAAATTTATTTCCGAATGTCTAAAAAAAGTTACTCAAAAGGTGCATTCATATTTAAAAATAAATAAATATCCAGGTTATTAAAGAAAAAAAATAAAATGTTTATTATATAATTACTAGCATTAAGCCCCTGTGTTGCAACGGTTGTCGTAAAACTGTGTCAAGTAGTACCAATGCTATACCACTGTCAGCGACCACCAACACTGGAAAAGCTCGTAAAAACAAAATAAATAAAAACGGAAAAAAAACAACGTTGAGCGAAAGCAAACATAAATCTTTGAATCACGCACGCTCGTTGCAGAGAAATTAAACCGATACATAAAACAAAGAAAAAAAATAACTAAGTCAATCTAGAACCCGCGCGTTGGATGAACTTGTCAAACGGAGAAAATAGATGTGTTGCAACGGGCCAATCAAATGAAAAAAAATATATGAAAAAATGTTGAACCCCACACACACGTTGCAGTGCGTTAACTTACAAAATTTAGAATGAAACGAAAAATTTGAGAAAGATGAAAAGTATGATGAACCAAAATTAAAAATAAAAAAAGTTGGTATTAAATTGTAAAACATGAAAAATTGTGGGTTAAAAGTAAAAAAACATTGAAAATTGAAGTTATTTATTAATTTTAGATAAAGATAAGGATAAAAATAAGTCATACCTATATAATAGTTATTAAAATATATATAATTTTAAAAAAATTATTAAACAAATATAAATAAAATTTATGAGGTTGAAGCAGAGAATGTTATGTGACATTATTTGTAGTCTTTTATTATAAGTTAGATTGTATAAAAAAATAAAATAACAAACCAACCATCTCGCCTCTCGGCATGGGTATATCACAAACGCCCTTGTCATCACGCATAGGTATTCCTGCAAGGCATCAAGGTGCCACATCATCCATGTCGTCTCGCATCAAGGCCACTTCCTTCGTTTCAACTATATCTAAAACGACATGGATGAACAATATCATCGTCTCACCACCATCTCATCATCTCTTTATTTTACTACCCTTTCATCCAAAAAGTTCCTAAAATCATACCATTGTAGGTGGCTTAATAAGTTTTAATTTGGTGTAATAATTTTAAATTAAAGAAGGTAATATATTTTGAAAATGATTTCATATAATATGATTGTTTCTAGTTGGACATAAGCATGTCATTGACACGCACATAAATGAAAAGGTTCATCATACCCTATGTTTATATTTCCCAATTACATGAGTTGCATCACTTTTCTTTTATATTCAGTTACTTTATTTCACATAAATCTTTACAGCTTATCGAGATGACTAAAATTATCTCACCATTTTATATCTAATCAGGGGCGGATTTACATAGTAATAAGGGGTAGCCTCCGCTACCCTTTGGCGCTCCGACGATAGTGTATATTTTGGAAAAATTTGATGTTTTTTCGATTTCGTTACCTCTTTCTTTTAAAACGTTACCCCTTGGCACTCCGGCTAGATCCGCCACTGTATCTAATAAAAAGTAAACTACATAATTTGGTTAAAGTTTTAAAAGATAGTTTAATTAATATTGACGTAAAAGCATAACTAAATGATTGATACTTCTTTTTGATTGAAACATACAAATGAAAAATTACACAGTCAAGACACTCGATAACTTTTGTAGGATTTCACTGAAGTTTATGAGACTAGATATAAAAGTCACTTAACGTAGAAGGGTCAATATGTGTTAATGCATGAAGATGGGGACATAAATTAAAAAAGTTTACACACATGTTTCTAAGAAAGACAAAAGGTAATTTAGAATGTTAGAGAAAGCTTCTTCATTGGTTTCTTTTGATTGTTGTTTGCTTTTACTTTTATTAAATAAATTTGTTTTGAACGAAAAATTTGAATCACTAATGGACATTGGAATATTATCGTGTAATCAGCGCAATCATTCAATCATCATCTTTACTAGGCATAATGCCTATACACTAATTCAGGAGAAAAGCCAATAAATATGAGAAAACCTATTTGAAAGAATCGAACCCATGACCTATTGGTACCAAAGTCTTATCCCACCCTAAGATGCCACTAGACTATAAAGCCATGGACACTTTTATTAAATATATATTAGTTTAAATCAAGAGTAAATTGCACAAAACATCCTTTATGTTTCCTCAAACTTGCAGGTTCCAGCCTTAATGTTTAAAAATTGCTAAAAAAACCTTTAAGTTTATTTTTGTTGCGGGTTCAATCCTTTACAGCTAACCACGTTATTTTCTTCAGTTAAGTTCCCTCACATGTATAACATGTGAGGGTAATTCGTCATTTTGGTTGATCTTCCACCCACTTCAATTATAAAAAAAAAGAATATTTAAGTTTTAACCTAGTTTAAACAAAGTTTGGTAAAACGTAGGCGATACAGAGGAGCACGATTACCGTTTGATATGTTTAAGTCTAACTTGTGGCGTCCTAAGCGTCACCGTTGCTGGATCCGACTACTGAACACGGTGTTACGAAGTTCTCTATTGACGGCATCGGAGTTCCGTGAGAGATATCTAGGGTTGAAGAGTCGTTTGTCGTTTCCGTCTGATGCGAATAAGGCGCGATTCTTTCAACTGATGATAATCCTGAAGAGTTTGATTGGCATGATCAAAATTGTGTTAATCTTTACACTTAGTGGGCTAGCTTAACAAGATTCCTATCTTAATTCCGGGTCAAGTTTTTTTAAAAGTTTGGTTTTATTGCACATTAGTCCATGCGGTTAGAATTTTTTTAAATAGGTTAAACCTTAAATATTCTTTTTTCTTATAATTACGTGGGTGGAAGATCAACCAAAATGACGAATATACCCTCACATGTTATGCATGTGAGGAACTTAACTGAAGAAAATAACGTGATTAGTTGTAAAGGATTGAACCCGCAACAAAAATAAACTTAAAGGCTGTTTTTAGCAACTTTTAAACATTAAGACTGGAACCTACAAGTTTGAGGAAACATAAAGGATGTTTTGTGCATTACTAACAAACCTTATCAAAAATCATGTTTCTTTAAGGTTAAAGTAAATAAATAATCTAATGTACCTTACTTTTTTTATGTTACATCTATAATTGATTACAAGTTATCTTAAGTAGTTCAACTTTTACAAGTTATCAAAACCCATTGGATTTTACATGATTTCAAACACATAAGTTTTGGGATATCTTTACTTGATGTTTTGTCTAGTACCAGAGCTTCACTCACGCATATTTTACATGTTCAACCTCAATCCTTTATTATTTGTTTTGATTATTTAATTATCTGTGTGTATTTACTTAGTATATACATATAACAATAATACATATTGTTTAACTGCTTTTATCACAATTATTCTATATAATAATATTTGTTTATTTTTATTATATATTATAGCATATAAATAAGTTTACATTTTTTTATAGACATGTGGTTAACTTAAGCTCGCAAAATAACTTGACCAGGTTACTAATTGAGTCTTAAGCTCAAGATCGAGCGCAAGCTCTTTATGCCTGACTCATTCTCGAGTAGCTTAGAAGCAACTCAACTCGTTTGATACCCTGTATAAACCTTGCATCCATATATTTTAAGTTTTTTAATGGACAACTATCATAAATCTGTTAGCTTAAATAGGAGTTCAAATTCGACTACTATCATAAAATAGGGTTAAGTATATGTTTAAACTTTTTTGATAAAAAGTAAAAAAAAAAACATAAAAACCAACATATTTTATGTTTTCTTATCAGAAAAGTCCCTTAATTGCAAAAAAAAAACCCACACCCTTTTTGGTTATGATTGAATGGAATCCTAAAAATATTATTCGATAAATTACATTAAAATAATGATAAATATCATTTGTTTATATTGTTTTAAAGATTTTAAATTTATATAAACTATTTAATATGTTATTAGTTTTTTTTTAATTTTAAGATACATTATCTGCAATCGTGTATTTTATTATATTGTTTTTGAAAGATTAGTTATTATTATCAACTTATTGAATTAGCAAAAATGAAAAAGGAAAGGCTGAACAGACTTTACCTTGCAAGGTGCCCTAATTTAAAATATCTCAATTCTTTTCTTTTGTTAACAAGTGAAAAAAAATCACAGTTTTATTCAAATTTAATATCTGTAGGAATTTTTATGTATAAAATCCTGTTAACAGACTTCTATGAAAAAAATAAAGTATGTTGTTTTTATGTGTAAAAAATTGTAAAGGAACTTTAAGGGGAAAATGCAGAAAATTTGTTGGTTTTTTCTAGTCGAACATCATCCCTAAATACCTAATCCCAAAACTCCAGAATGTGTTTATTGAACGGAATAGTTATCGATTAAACTTATTTAAACTATATATTTATTCGATCACAATTTAGTGGTTTAGTAGTAAAAGTGATGTGTATTTAAATTCTTGTAAGTATAAAGTTACGTGACATGTAATGTAAAAAGTTATTAAAACATCTTTGTTTTTTCTTTCAAAAACTAAAATATGTGTAAGAAGATTTATATGAACAACTTCAAAATTATATGATAACCTTAATTAAAAAGATAAAAAAAAAAGACAAATGCTGACTTAAGGCATAAATTCTTATCAGATATTATTAAAAAATAAATAAAATATAAACTTTTGTTTTTTCTTTCGTCAGTTTTCTTGTTTCCGTTTTATAATATTATAATTAAAAACATATGTAGTGAAAAATGGTTTATTTTGGTGTTTAGGCTACTCGGTGTGGGTGATGAACCTCCCTGGAAGATGACCCGTCATGTGGATGGGTGTGAGGACGGGCCTAAAGGCGATGGACCTAGGAAATGAGGATGAAGCTAAAAATATATATAGATGTACGTATGCATAGGTGTGTGTAGAGAAGAAGAGCTTGTGACCGTCTCCCACGTCTGGGGCAGACGTCCTCGACGCCGTTGGACCACCGGAAATGATGTTGGATGGCGTCACCAGGCCAGGTCAGACCTAAATGACCCCACACCGAGTAGCCTTACAGTATACTGAAATGGCATAAGAAGAAAGCAAAATAGAGTTGCAGCCTGCAGGGAAATAATGATCTGGAGATAGTAGGGTAGTGTAGTCTAATCCCATCCACATGATCTTATATCACATATACATCTTCTTCAATCACACATTTGTAATTTGTAACAATTGTATTTCATTTGATATATATTTATTGAATTAGTATTTGTGTACAAAAAGTATACATGTTTCATGTCAGTATAAAACATCCTTAATGATAAAACCTAAATTGCTTAACAAGATCAAGAAATTATATATGTTAGATCAAAGATGCATACATGGTAAAGGAACCTTACTATTGCTTCTTCATGTGTTGTTATTCTCGTGTATTTATTCGTCCTGGTCATCTTTAACATCTATAACAATAAGATAATTCAAAATTTCAAATAATTTTACGTATTAACTGTTGGGGAATTTTATATATCATGGATAACTCGAGAGACGTGTTATCACTTTCAAATCAAATTATTTCTATGAGTCTCCTGAATAATTCATTCGGATACAACTCAGATTGAAAAATAGAACAATAGTATGTGGGTCTGATGAATTCGAATGAACCAAAAGATGTGACCAAAAAACGAATTATGAAGTTAGGAATTTGGGGCCAGTAACTACCTGATGGCAGTTATCCCTTGTTTTTAATTCAAATTCCTTAAAGAAGAACCAATTTTTATTTAGAAAATTATAGGCCATTTTTTTTATAAAATTAATTTTCTAATTTCTTTTCAATGAGGCTAGAGGATGCCGCCCCTTAGACCCTGCTTTTAGGGGCGTTGCCCCTTGAAACCCTCTTCGAGTACGGCTCCGATACGTATTATAATTTGCTTTGGTCATCAAATCAATACTGATTACACTAAAATATCTACAATCAACTTCATATTTGTTTAAATGTATAAAACTAACCCATTTTTACAATGTAAAATAGACACGAAACAAAATTTTATGTTTAAAACAAAAAAAAAGTAAAAAACATATTAAAACATTTCTAGTCATACCTAAAAACATAAAGTATAAAGTATATACAAAAAACTTATGATATATAAAAGAAAAATATGATATATAACATTTTTTTCTCTTCTTTGCTGTGTGCTTCATCTACGTAAAGCCACCAGACCCACAACAGTGAAAAGAAAAAGAAAGAGACTGAGAAAGAAAAGGAATAAGCGCAAGTTAACGAAACCCGCGCACGTTAACCATTAAAGCATCTTGAAGAAAGAAAGTCCCATAATTTACACTTGACACCCCTCACTCACTGTCACTGACACCACAATATCATCCCCTCCTGATTCTCTCTCTCTCTCTCTCTTACTTTCTCTCTCTATACAAATAACATTTGCAATTGCATATGTTGTGACTTACCCAAAATCACAGACCAAAATGCCCCACTATTCCCACACAAAATCAAACCTTTTACTCATATAACTTCTTTATTTCATGTTAAATTTAATGGTTTTCACTTGCATTGAATAATAACAATAATAATTATGCTGCAAAGTTTCAGAATTTTTGTCCTCTGTTTTCTTCCCCTGTTTTTCTCTGTTTCTTTGTCATATGAAGCTCGGAATCCTGAAGGTTTTGGTCAACTTTTTTGAAATTCCTTTCTGGGTTTTGTTGTTTAGCTAGTGATCTTGATGGGTTTTTGATTACTTGAACTGAAATTGTGTGTGCAGTTGTGGCTTTGATTTCTTTTAGAAATGGTTTGAATGATCCTCATGGAGCTTTTAGCAATTGGGATGAAGATTCTGTTGATCCTTGTAGCTGGGCTATGATTACTTGCTCCCCTGATAATCTTGTCACTGGGCTGCGTGTTGTTTTTCACTATATGTACATGAAATTATATATACAATACACACACTAACAATATGTATTGTTCACTGTTTGATTCATTACAGTGGAGCTCCAAGCCAAGGGTTATCAGGAACATTACCAGGGGTTATTGCTAATCTCACAAACCTTCGTCAAGTGTAAGTTTTTGATAATATGTGTTTTGTTTCGGGTGTAAACGATCCGGGCCGAGCTGAGTTTGCCTTGGCTCAGGCTCGGTCTTGCTCGAGCTCAGCTTTTTTTTTTTAACTCGACTTGTGTGTGTGTTTTTTAATTTTACTCGAGTTCGGCTTATTTATAATTTACTAATTAAATTCTATGCTTTTGTGATAATTTTTGTATATTTATAGTTATAATTTTCATATGTATCATAATAGATATATTCTTTAGTTATATTTAGTTATTTTATCATAATTTTATTATATGACTTGTGTGTAGTTTTTTAACGCTAGTTCGATTTATTTATTATTTATTATTTAAATTCTGTACTTTTGTAGTAATTTCTATATATTCATAGTTATTATTCTCATATATCACATAATACATATATTATTATTTATATTTAGTTATTTTATTATAATTTTATATATAATGATAATTATTATATAAATTATGGGCTCGTGTACGTTCACCAGCCAGCTCAAGCTTAATAAATGAAGCGTGAGCTTGAGTTCGTTTAGCCTGCGAGCCGGCTCGAGCTCAATAAGTGAAGCTTGGGCCGGTGCTCGTTCAAGTTAGAATTGATTCTAGCTTTCAGCAAGCCAATCTTGCGTAGCTTGCGAGTGGTCTTTACGACCTTAATTTTCTTGTTAGACATTCTTGAATATCTCATAAAAAGTGGCCAATTTCTTGATGATCACAACAGGTTGTTGCAGAACAATAACATCTCCGGCCGAATACCAGCCGAGTCGACCACCTTCCGAAGCTACAAACACTGGATCTCTCAAACAACAAGCTAACTGGTCATGTGCCTGAGTCAGTCATTTGAGCAACCTGCAATACCTGTGAGTAATCCACTACTCACTAAAATCAACCCAAGTTTCTCTCTCTAAAACTCCTTATTTGAAACATGATCTTTGATGGGTCAATTTTAGTTTTCCTTTTGTTAAGTTGACCATTGAATTGTTTGATTTTGTCATGTAATGAGTAGAAGGTTGAATAACAACACCTTGTCTGGAGCTATTCCTTTGTCTTTAGCCTCACTCCCTCAACTAGCACCTTGTAAGTTTATTTTTTTTATTTATACTTATTTATTATATTTATATTTGTTTGTGTAGTCTTTGTCTATGGTTTGAAATAATTTAATCATTGACAAAATTTGTTTCATTTCAGAGATTTGTCAAACAACAATCTCAGTGCTCCTGTTCCCAAAGTTTTCAGCAAGAACATTCAAGTACGTATTCATGTTGTAAAAATCGCGCCTAGCCTTCGATTAAACGCTGGTCGGAGGTTCACCGAGTAATTTTCAGTTTTCATCTAATCGGCCAATTAATCGCTAGGTGGTCAACACTGGTCAAATCAGGTCCTAATCGGCCAAAAATCAGTGGCAATCTAGCGATTCCTACCAAATTCCGGCCAAAACCTGTAAATACTGACAATTAATCTTATCTACTTCAAAATATGAGTCGAAGAAGGTGTTAAAAACATATCTGCTTAAAAAATTACACATAAAAATGTCTGTATCAGTATATACATATAAAACTGAAAATTACATATAAAATCCCATTTCTACTAATCCTGATCAATTAGTAGTCGGTATCAACTGGCCGACTAGCGCCTAGTGATTCTGACAAAACTGTATGTGCGAATCTTGTAGAAAATAATTTGTATTTTATTAACTTTTGTTTATCTGTTTCTTGAACAGTATTGTCGGTAATCCTATGATTGTGGGAGCCATGCTAATGAAGGTTGTTACGGGTCAACTTTACCTGAGCCTCTTTCTTTTTATCTTAATCCATCATCAGGTATGAACTTTTGAAGCATTTGATTATGTTTCTCTCTCTAAACCAAGTTTCTCTTTCTAATAATTGCAAATTTTCAGGAAAAAACAAGTCGAAAAAAGTAGTGATCGCTCTTGGAATCAGTCTCGGTTGTCTTGCGCTTCTCCTCGCGTCACTTGGAGTTCTCTTGTGGAAGAGAGGCCGAAACCAGAAGCAAAGCATTCTTGATATTAATGGTATTGTTAAATTCATTTTGTTAGGTTTGACTTTCAAGGTCAAAGGATCCCAGTTCTCCTTTAAATACAATATAGGGCTGCAAACGAGCCGAGCGAACACGCACAAGACATTGTTCGTGTGTTAAGAAATATATGTGTTCATAGAACAAATACGGAACGAGATTTTATGTCCGTGTTCATTTGTCAAGGAAATGGACTTCTTCGTGTTCGTTTGTTAATTTTAGGCAGCGAACGTTCATGAACACAAATGGAAACAAAAGAACACAAACAAGTCTTCATAAACAAAATATCTAATACACTGACACTTATTAAATATTTCATTTGTCGGAATTTTGAAGTATGTAAATAAAATATAAAAACTAAAACCACTAATAACCTATCGAACATAAACGAACACCTTACCGAATGTTCACGAACATAAATGAACGAAACTGGCCTCTGTTCATGTTCGTTTATTTAACTAAAAGAACGAAATTTCTTGTTCGTGTTCGTTTGTTTAATAAAGAACGAAACACAAATGGACTTCCTGCTGAACAGTTCACGAATTGTTCGTTCAACGTTTGGTTCGTTTGCAGCCCTAAGTTACATATATGAGTTGATAATTATGTGTTTTAACGGCAATTCCATATATACGTTTAAGTTTGCTACGTTTGGTACGAGTTTATAGACTTTGATGCTAAATATGTAAAGGGTGAATACTAAGTTTTTAACTAGAAAAAAGCAGGGTTGACCTCAAAAGTCAAACATTCAGTGAATTGACTCTTTAACATATGATCTTTATTAACTTTGCTGAACTAATGGTAACAGACATACCAGAAGAGGGTCTAATGAACTTAGGCAACTTAAGAAGCTTCACATTCAAAGAACTCCAATACGCAACCGACAATTTCAACTCGAAAAACATCCTTGGCGCCGGAGGATTCGGGAACGTGTACAAAGGAAAACTAGGAGATGGGACTATGGTCGCAGTCAAACGTTTAAAAGACATTAACGGGACCGCCGGAGAATCACAATTCCGGACGGAATTGGAGCTTATTAGCCTAGCGGTTCACCGGAATTTGCTCCGGTTGATTGGGTACTGTGCCACCCCTGTTGAGAGACTATTGGTTTACCCTTTCATGGCTAATGGCAGTGTAGCTTCAAGGTTTAGAGGTTGGTACTTTTACCGTAAATTGCATTTTCGTCCTGTAAGTTTCAGCAATGGTTGGTACTTTTAGCGTAAATGGCATTTTACGTCCTGTAAGTTTCAGCAAAATTTCAGGCGTTATCTTTTAACTAACGAAATTACAGCGGATGTCCTTTATGTTCTAATTTCTTTACAAGCGGTGTTATTTCTCCCTAAAAGATTTCAAAAATAAAGAATGCCCGCTATAAAAAAAATTAAAACATAAAGAACATCCGTTGTAATTTCGTAGCTAAGGAACAACGCCTAAAATTTTACTGAAACCTTAAGGACGTAAATTGCAATTTACCAGTACTTTTTAACCTTATCTACTGTTTATGGTACATTTCAGTATTTACCATGTATTATCCAAAAGTCAACATAAGTCAAATGTTGACTTTCTTAAAAAGGAAAGTTCATGACATGTGTGGGTCCCAATTGACAATTTCAAAAATAATGTTGGATGAGTGATGGGTACTAATGTACTATGCTAAAGTTGTTAAGAGTTGGTACATTATTTTGGTGTTTTTTGTTGTTTGTGTCCTTCAAGAAAATCTTCGATACATGATCAAAAATATGTTTTTTGTCAGTTTCCATTTTAATTGTTAAATGTTTAATTTTCAGGTAAACCACCATTGGATTGGAATGCGCGAAAGAGAATTGCGATCGGAGCCGCACGTGGTTTATTATATCTACATGAACAATGTGACCCAAAAATTATCCACCGAGACGTGAAGGCGGCTAATGTTCTCTTAGACGAGTTCAATGAGGCGGTAGTGGGTGACTTTGGGCTGGCTAAACTCCTTGACCATGCTGACTCGCATGTCACCACTGAGGTTCGTGGTACCGTGGGCCACATTGCACCGGAATATCTGTCTACAGGTCAATCATCGGAGAAGACTGATGTTTTCGGTTTTGGGATTTTGTTGTTGGAATTAATAACGGGAATGAGAGCGTTTGAGTTTGGGAAAACGGCTAATCAGAAAGGCGCGATGCTCGAATGGGTATGTTCTTTAAGCATTAAAAAGTTCTTTTGTGTACGCATTACCTCGTTGTACTGTTCGTAGACATGCATTGGTAACTTGTACATTTGTATCGATGGCAGTGGCGGATCTAGAAAATCTTCGTAGGGGTAACGTTTTATGAAAAAAGGGTAACGAAATCGAAAAAACGTTAAAAAAAGTCAAAAATTTCCAAAATTTACACTACCGCTGGAGCGCCAAGGGGCGGAGGCTAGCTCTTCCCCTAAGGTAGGTCTGCCCCTGTCGTATGGCCTGCTTGCACATAAGTACGATATAGCTTACTCTAGGATCCAAACCCGATTAGTGTTCCTAAACGCTTAAATTAATAAATCATACTAGTCGTAGACATGCATTGGCAACTTGTACATTTGAACGCTAATTCGTCTTCATGCATTACCGACTTGTGCTCTTTGGTCTGGTAGTTAGAAAGAGTTGGTACACCAAGCCTTTTGACATGCATGACTACTTACTATGTGATATTTTTACTTACTATCTGATATTTTTAAAATGTATTACCTAATGTACCATATGGGCACATGGCTTACACATGCATTTAAAACTTGTACAATTGGAACTTACAAGTCTTTGATGCACAAGGTACAAGTCTAATAACATTGATTAACTTGTACACTTGATAATTTTGTACCAAAGTGTTACATATGCATCAATATTGGGCACCTTACAAGTCACCAATGCACAATGTACAAGTGCACTAAGCATCGGAATATTACGCACCTTAAACCCGTCAATGCACAATGTACAAGGTACTAACACGTTTCGTTCCAGGTGAAAAAAGCACACCAAGAGAAGAAGGTAGAACTTTTAACCGACAAGGAGCTTGGAACCAACTATGATCATATGGACGTGCGTGAAATGCTACAAGTGGCGTTACTTTGTACGCAGTACACCCCGGCCCACAGGCCACGGATGTCGGAGGTGGTTAGGATGCTAGAGGGGGACGGTCTAGCCGAAAAATGGGCCGCGACGCATAACAATATAAACCCCAACACCATGAGAAAAAATGGGATGGTCCAAACACTTGATGACAATGATGATGACTATACATCAAGCATGCTTGGAGTGATGTTGATGGATGATGACCATGATCCCCATGCCATGGAACTCTCAGGTCCAAGATGATTATCAAATGTTACATACCCAATAGGAATGTTAAGAAAAAAAAGTGTTTTATTTGGTGATTTTTTTAGAATCTAAAGGGTTATGGAAAGAATTGGATGTATATTTGGTATATATGTTTGATTTTTTTTTATTGTCTAGTTGTTAGTCTAATTTATTTTTCAAAATATTACTTGTAGAAAAGGTTACTTATGAAGTTTGTTAATTTTATGTTTTAGTATCAATGCATATGTTTTGGGTGAAAATTTTGTTGATTAATTCTTTTGTTATGTATTGATTTTATTTTCTTAAAAGGTGGTTATATTTGTGTACTTTTAAGATACTTAATAACTATACGAAAATACAAAAAACAGTAATAGGAAAAGTATTTAATTTTTATAACTAAAATTAACATGAACTATAAAATATAAAACAATATTAATTATTTCATTTATCAATGTATCTTCATTTTTATATATTATTTTAGTGGGGAGACGTTACAAATAATGATGTGTGGTGTCCCAAAGCAGGCGAGAAGTATTGACCAAAAGTTGGTCGAGACAAGGTTTCCTTTTCCAGTCATGCCCATCTTGTTCTCACTACATTTCATTTCGGCTTTTTTTATTATTTTTATTATTTTTATTTTAAAAATACCAAATACGTATGATATATTTTTTATTAATTATTACCGTAATAACTATTTTAAGATAATAATTATGTCTGGTTATTTGTAAATTGTTGGTTTGATTGTGTAGAAGTAAGGTAATTGACCCGGGTTAAACGGTTATACATTACTTATCGCCTTTTATATTAATATTCATTATTATTGCGTACTAACCCGCAAAGCCTAACGCGTTGTAGTTTACACTACACTAGGCTGTAAGCTCGTAGAGAAAACCCCTAACTGGATCTGGCTCGTTGGGTTAGTATTGCCCATGTCTCCTTTATAAGGAGGTCTCCACCTCCTTATTAGGGAAACATATATGGGTCAAACACACTTTTTGTAGCTGGAAAAAAAAGGATTCTTCCTCCACCGGCCGTCTCGACAGTCCCACTTTTATCTCTTCTCTTTTGCAGATCTGGGTACCGGAGAAAGAGCATGGTATGATTCTCGGTCTTTCTCAGAGAAAGCGGTTCAAATCACCCCAGTAGGTGATTCTGTGTTTTTTTTTTCAAATTGATATTTTATTTATTCTATATACAAATTTAAAAGAAAATCTCAAAATATTGTTATCAAGACATACATTTGAAACAATAAAAAAGAGCTTGAATTACATTTTAATTTAAAGGCTATTTATAATTTTATCTCCACCAATTTCATGCCACTTTAACCAACGAAACCAAACAAAAGTAAAAGATGGAATAAAAATATAATTGGCAAAATATTCCCATTCTATCTTCATCCTCCAATATAATGATTGGTTAAAAGGTTGGGTTTATCTCCAAAATATTAACTTGTGATGTCTGAGTCATAAAGGTTGCCTCACCGATTTAAGTAGGGTTTAACTTTTTTTTTTTTTCATTTTTATAGTAAAAAGAATGATTTAAGTTCACAGCAACTAAAACAACTATAAAATAACAATTAATTTATGAGTGTATATTAAACATCATCCCTTAAAACATTTTTAATGTCACATGTTTTAAAAACTTAAAAGGGGTGAGCATTGAAGCAACAATAAGGTTCTTGAAGCACCTTTGGACCCCACACATGTTGAAGTCTCGTTCATCGGGTTTGCCCTTTTTTATGTTTTAAAAACTTGTCTCCGTACACCTCAATGTATCGAGTACAAAACTTGTATTACCCCTAGTAGTCGCACTGAGTTATCAATACACCCGTCGAATCTTAAATAGTTTGTACTTAAAAGTTAAATCACGCACCAAAGTAGAACAACCTCATATAGATCCATGTGAATAGTAGGCTAATCACGTTTTAATACTTGTTTCATGAAGTTAAGACGGTTAATCCCGAATTTAAAAGCCGTTAGTGAAACTCTAGTCCATTTCAATGAAACTAAGCACTCGAACAACAAGCGAAAAAGCTAACAAACTTTAAGCTATCGACCTTTTGCTTTAACAAACTTTCCTCTAGAGGCTTTCTTCTCCATCTTCTCTCTTTTCTTTCGCGTCCTTTCACCTTCTTCAACTCCCTGTAAATTGGTAAAAAGTTATTAACCAATGGAAATCGTACACGTCAAGCCAATTTCGTAAATGTGGCCAAATGGGCCAGTTGTGTAACATGTCTAAACAGGTCGGTTGGGTTGGCATGAAACGTTTTTGCGCAAAATTTACTCCTAATAAATATTAGTGTCTCAACTATAATATTCAATAACAATCTGTCTTTTTAAAAATGATCAAGACCGTTTTATTCATTACAATGTACTTTGGATAACTTTCAACCCGTTAAAGATGAAACGAACCCCGAACCGACAAATCTATCAGAAATGGGTCATGTGAAAGATATACCTCTGAACCCTGAGGGATAAACCCCTTGACAAGAGGCTATGTTTTAAAAAACAGCAATGGAATGACTGCAAGTTAAACCATGTGGCTGATGGAAAAAGTATGCATGTTGTGTTTAGATGAGGCTTTGCTTTCAAATTATCTAAAAATTAGTCATTGTAACACCTATTTATGCTTGGATATGTTTTTGGGCATAATGTACATAGGTGACCATCTGATCATTTATGGCAGGTATAAACGGTTAATGTCTGCTATGTAAGCAGTCAAACCATGCTCTACATTTAGGTTAAAGTTTACAGGAGGTTAAGGGCTTAGAGACATTTTAAAGGGTGTTGCTATCAAGACACTACCCCTCCATCTGTACACCACGTCACCTGTCACATCATACGGGACCATATGATATGACGAAAAAGCTCATACTAGCCATATTGCTTTATCATGGTTACATCATACACTCTGTATGTGTCATATGCAATGAACGATAGGACGAAAAAATGTCATACGGGACGGGACGTATTACTTTCTCAGTGGTCACATCATACAGTCCGTATCAGTCATACACGACGTATGATAGGACAAAAATATGTCATACGGGGGCATATTACTTTGTTAGTGGTCCCATTAGTCATTTCTTTGGTCACAACATCATACGGCCTGTATGATATAGCTCTCATAACGACCCATATGAACAAATTTTCGCCACAATCATACAACCCGTTTGACACGTCCGTGGTGTCAGAATAATGCGTATGACATTGATTTTCGTATATCGGCTGCCATCTTTAACCACATCATGTTTAGGACATGCTCAACATAACCCCTAACCCAAACTAAGATTCAAGTATCCAGATAACTGATTCTGTTATGAGAACAAACAATAGAACAGTAGATATGATAACATGGCCCAATCTCTTAAAACAGTAAATACTAAACAATTAAAACAAACAATGTATAAAACGAGTTGTATGAGTAAAAAGTAAGAGATTGTACATTTAAGAAGATGATGATGCGAAATATAGATTATTCATATGACGAGTGTTCTCTTCCCTTCGCTTCTTCGCACCTTGATTCGCCATTGATGGAGATACAGGGAAAAATTTTGCATGGTTATTTCTTGTTGGTGTATAAAATAAAAGTGAAGGCTTTATCAATTCAACACCCTTCGAGGTGGGGGTAGGGTTCAATGGCAGAGTCATTCCAGTTAAGGGTTCGAACCTCATTAACAGCTCTTTTAACAAACTTTAACAACCTTAAATTTTCTTTATATACACCGTGATGTAGCAAGTAAATCCCACGTATCACTTACGCAAATCAGCAGCCGACTATGTTTATGGATGTTGACGGTAATTCCCGACTCAGTGATTGGAAAGGGTGACAAAGGAGACCAAGTCAGGGACTCGTGATTACAGCAGTGTGTGTTGATAGTGAAGGAGTTCTTTCCATTACTTAGCGCTTCTCATCTCCTCGTCTGGTTCACTCCTTTGTGTTCATCAATGGCAGTCTTCTGAATTATGAATTTAAACACCTTTGATTAGGTACTGTACTCTTGTGTTATAATATTTTTGAATTTTGAATTTAAAACTTGATTTGTGAATAACTTGATTATTATGTGCTTAACAACCCTTGAGTAATGAGAAAAAAAAAGCAATATTCTAGTTTAAACCATACTTTCTCTACCTGTTCTCTATCAAATGGCAAAACCTGAAATGGTAGCTTCACTAGGTTTGTTAAGCCTTGTATCCAAACCCATATCAATTATCAACCATTGTGTTTACTGATATTAGTATGACTTTCATCAGCAGGTTACTATAATTCCAAAGAAAAGATTTGACCTTTGTTGTGGTTGATAGTGTCTACTATAGTCTTTGATCAAGATATGATCTTTTTAAACGCATTTTGGAAGGAGTTTACAAGAGTAGAAGGGGTAAACTTGGGTCTCTCCAACGCATACCATCCGCAAAACGACCAAGCCTAGGTTTCTAACAGATGTTTACCTAAGGGCAAGTGGTTATCCCGAGCTGAGTGATGGTCTAATACAAACCATCATTCTGCCATAAAGACAACACCTTCGGAAGTGTTGTATGAATTTCCACCACCGTTTGCATGTTCTCTACCTTCCTCTCAGTGAAGGACTGATACTAACGTGTGACATGGATGAAACTATCAGGCTGTTGCACCACCCATTACATTGTGCACGAAACCACATGAAACAATTTTCTTCGAAAAAATATTGCAGAGAATGCATATTTGAAGTAGGTATGTGGCTGTATCTATAGTTGCACATACATTATTTCTGTCTACTAGGTGCACCAACTGCCTAAGGTGCTGTCTGTTTCATCTCTTAATGGTTAAGATTTCTTATTAATTTAGCATTTAATGGTTCAGATTGTTGATTCACGAGCAGATATCTGAACGATTTAGACATTTGCCTCTAAATGGTTAAGCATTATACTGAGTTTGAATTGTAAACTCTAGTACAAAGCCATTTTTTTGGTGGTGCCAAATTCAATTTTTTGGTGCTGTTTTATAATACAAAATACCAAATAATAAGATTACCACACTAATAAATTAACACACCACCAAAATAATAATTTTTGTCCAAAGTTTACATCAAAGACTAAGCGGTGTGAAGGACGGCCTAGGGCCAGCTTGGTGCGGCGTCAGGCCTGCACACGCCCCATATGGCATCCCCGTCCTCATCGCCTTTCAGACGGGCTTGCCGGGCCTCCTCTTCTCACACACACATATACAAACAATACACACATACATATATATTGAGGCCCATTCTCACAGCCGCTTATGTGGGCGCCTACGTGGCCAATCATTCTTTGAGGGCCACCCTCCACATCCCATAGTCTTAACACAAGCAACACATCATATCAAAGGCAACCTGCTGTAAAACTTAAAAAGCACAAGATTTCCATTTCTCCAGACAGATGTGTCAAAAGCTAAATAGGCACTTGCAATACAAATTTCAAAAAACATAAAAAGTCTGCTAGAACAAAAATTGAATAGTAGCTGCAAGGCTGCAACAAACTGCTTAAAAGAGTGAAGTTCCCTTGCCCTTCTTGTCTCCACCAATTTCAAAATGCTTGCATCTCTGCACAAAAAGCACCACCAAAACATAAGTAATCACAACAATCAAACAAACATCAAAAAAACATAAACATACGAGAATTCAGGGCTAACCTTAATTGGGTGCTGAGAGACATGCTTGCAACCTTGGCATTGCAACCTTAGCACAATCTTCTTTGTGGTTTTTGCCTAAATCATACCATTTCAAACAAATCATGAATATGATATGGAAATCTTTTTAAGTGACACCATTTGAAACATAAATACACATAAACATATAAATAATTTCACCTTCTTGTGGAAGACGGGTTTTGTTTGACCACCATAACCGGATTGTTTCCTGTCATAACGACGCTTCCTTGTGCAGCCAAGCTGTCTTTTCCCTTCTTGTATTGTGTCACCTTATGCAAGGTATGCTTTCTGCATTCCTTGTTCTTGCAGTAAGTCTTCTTCGTCTTGGGAACGTTCACCTGGACATAAAAAAAAAATCTAATGACACAAAGATTTCATATTTAAAAAGCACTGAGATCATGAAGACATCCAAAAGGACAAATCAAAATCGTCGATAGGTTAAGTGTAAACTGCATCTTAAACAAATGTGCTAATAATAATGGTTTGTCTTCTTGAATAAAGAAACTAAATCAATAGAAGAAAAAAAGAAACACTTGGTTCAACATATGTTACTCATAGACATAAAGATTTTAATTTTTACATTCTAAATTGTTCAAACTTTAAGAACCTGTTTCCTGATGCAATTGGATCCTAAACGCAGACGTGTGCTGCGCGAAGCGTGCGCATCACATTTAGAGATATCGGATATATACACATCTGATGTGTTAAATCAATGGTCTGATTTCTTCAAACACTCAAACCCATTGCTCAATCAATTTTTTAAATATGTTCAGACCAAATCATGTGTGGCATGCATCATGAAATCACATCGCCAGATTCGATTTCAGAATCTCACCACCGCATCATCTGATGAACGCATTTCGCGCTCACTTTAAAACCAACGTGCAAACCTTGCTTCCACCAAATACCTACCATACCTCTATTCTAATTTTGTGGGTATTGGCGGGGCCCACAGGTTTTACCGCAACAAATTCCAATGAATACAAAACTTTTTGTTTATATTTGTTCTTCCACTATCATAAAGACTAAATTTTTACAATTTAGGGCAAAAATTCAAAGACTAATTTGCAGTTTCACATAATAAAGATTTTAATTTTTACAGTTTAGGGCAAAAATTCAAAGACTAATTTGCAGTTTCACATAATAAAGACTACATTTTTACAGTTTAGGGCAAAAATTCAAAGACTAATTTGCAGTTTCACATAGTTTTTCATAACATCATCTTCAAAGAAATAAACTCAATGGCAACACTACAATTAGATTAATACATCACCACATAAACTGTTTGGCCTAATGTGTCCTTGCAACTCTAAGTTCAAAAAAAAAAAACCCATCACATCTACTAAGACACATATAACTGAACCAAATCAGAAACAATGCAACACAAACACAAACATCTAACATCACAAACAAATAACCCATTTCAAAACGTCAAATTCAAACAAAAAACCGTTAATTTACAGATCCAACGGCACCAAACAAGATTACAACGAAAGATTATAATTTCAACAGCTACAAAATGTGAAAGAAGAGAGATTGGATTTGATACCATGGCTGAAGAGCTACTGAAAGTTGACCAAGAGGATGAGATGAAGAGCCGCCGTAAGGTTCTGCTTCTGCCTCTCAAGTGTTCGCTTTAAGACTACTCAGGGAGTTAGGGTTTCGTTTCTATCGATTTGAGCCCTTTTTTTTCTTCTAAACTGGACCCAACCCAATAAGAAACCGACCCGATTTGTTTCTTGTTTATGGCCCAAACTCAAATTTATTTTTACCTGTACTTCCTAACTGTAAGTTTACTTTTCACCTGTACAAATATTTTTATGTGTATTGGGTATAGGTAAGATCTCTCAACCAGGCATCATACAGTCGGGTCACATCATAATTTACTGTTTTAAAAATAAGTATTTTTCAAAATTGAAAAATGAAAAATGCAGCGGAATTAAAATTAAAAACAGTACATGATTTTATAAAAACTCAAACTATTATTAAATCAAAATAATACGAATACTTTACACACCAGAAGCATTAGTAATCCCATCTGCTAGCAAGGAGCATCACCGACCTGAACTACATACCTATGAACAATCTAACATACATGCGAAAGTTGACTGGATTATAATAGTTTAGTTTAAAGTATTAACGATACGTCAAACATGTTAATTTAAATTTAACACTTTGTATTTTTAAAATACTAACATCATCTTTAAAACACGTCCCAAACCAATTCGCATGAAACCAAGCTCGCCACCCAAAACAACCCACAAATCAAGACTCGTGACACCTACATGTAATCCCCTTGTTGGGAGAGATTGCTCTTAGCACTTACATGTCATCCAAATCAACCCATATCTAAGACCCCACAACTCCTAACTACCTACAAGCGATCCCCTCCTTGGGACAAATGACATACACAGGTAATTAAGTACGACTACACTTCTAATCGCGTCTCAAAATCATACAAGGGACTCTTTGGTGCAAACCACAACAACACTAAATAAACATCATACCACAATTAACACAACATCACCCACGGGTTCTCTAACGCGAACACACAAAATCACATAAGGTGGGAACCTAGCACACAATTTGGTCAAACCACCAAGAAGTGACCATAGTTCGTCTCATACGTTTCCACCCTCTTTGGATTGGATTACTCAATTTGCGTAATCCACCCTCTTTGGATCAGATACTCATATTGCCAACTATGGTAGCTGCCCCGAAGAGCTTCGTCCCCCGCATAGTTTCTAGCCACAAGGACTACTAAATGGTCTCGAAAGTGCGACCATAATTTAAAACAACACTAGGGTGTTGCATCAATCACAAAACACATAGACACACACATAAGTTGCCTGGAACACACCAACTACTAACCTCCCAACCTCGTCGCCAACTCTGTCCCCTTCTCATTACACCTAAGAACACACCCACGTGCTCAAACATACGTTTCGACTAACGTATTACCTTGACTATCCAACCCCTATGCACTCACTTTAAGGTGAGAAACAGACACCCAACGTTTCTAACATGTCACCATCAACGTTCAAAAACAAAATTACTCGATTCATGAGCTAAGGCTCTATATGACACAAGTCATAAAATCAACACAACCCATACAACACCCCGTGCCACTACAACCCCATTATCTTACTAATACTCATCTACATATTACCATCGTCACTTACCTATGTAAGGCTAACCAAGTCTCATTGACTCGTACATCATAAAAACGACCCAACTATGAGAAATGGTTTACTAAACATTTTGATCTCTAAACTCGTTAGCACCTAAACTGTAACGCTCCAAAATTCGAATATATTTTACTGGTTAGTAAGTTCTCTTATGTTATGCCATGACATAAAATAACATAGTGACTTAACTTAGTTAAAAGATTGTTAAGTTGAAAGAAGAAGGAAAGTAAAGTGACCATTTGTGACAATTGCACAAAGAATTTATAAATGATCAGCAAAAAGGGGTTTGTAGCCAAAAATTTTGCATTCTTGAAGGTATGTGTGTGTGCCGATGTTAGAGATTGAGATAAGAATTCTCTCTAGTTCAACTCACCAAATCCAACCAAATCAAGAGCAAAATACTAAACATAAGAAAATGCATGAAGTAACTAAATTGTAGCTCACGATGTATAGGATGTATCCAATATGGTGATCATGACAGTGCGGCATGGGTTATTCGTGTGGCACATATCATCCCACCTCGCTCAAATTCACATTGTCCTCAAGTTGAACTTAATTGAAAAAGACTTGACGTCACTCCTTAGTGATCGCCACTCGGTTCGTCTAAGAGTTGTCCAAACGAATAATAATGCACCACGCGGGTCTCCACTCGTTTCCCAAGGTCGCCTCTTTGTGATGCCACGCTATTAGGTAATGTGTTTAATACCATGGTGTCTATGAGCACACATTGTGGCTGATGGTGCGCACCAATCAATTTTTTCCCAGCTGGAACTCTATGGCTGTCTCAAATACTTTGTAAAAGGATTCATGTGCTTACACTTCTCACCATAAGATAAAATCACACCCTTAATAGTAACGTTGTGTTTTCTAACTTCTCACCATAAGATAAAATCACACCCTTAGTGGTTGGTTTCACGGTTGTTGTCATGGATAATGGGTAGTGAACGGAGGCGGGTGGTTGTGGGATATGGGTTTGGGGGCTTCCCACGCGGTTTGAATTGATTGGAACTTGCTGAAGATGGTTTGGAACTCGGACTCAAGTCTTGCAAAGGATTCATTAACCATTGACGAAACTCAGTTTTAGATAGAGTTTGAGTAGCCATAGATCACTGTATATCACGACAGCTCTAATACCACTAATATGGTTCCAACAATTAATCGTTGGCCAAAAAGAAAATAAGGAGAAAACTAGAAGCAATTTAGAAAAGGAAATGTTAGATTTAATACATTTCATTATAACATAACATAACAAAGAAATCAAATAAGAAAATGCATGAGTTGAATAAATTGTATCCTATATAATGTATCCAATATGGTGATCATGGCAACATGACTTGATACTATTGGTGTAGTTCCAACCAGTAATTGAATGGCAAAAAAAAGAAAGAAAATTTGACAGAAATTAAAAAAAAAATATTAAGACTAATTCTTCTGCATAATGTTTCATAAACTAGCATGACCTTTATATAGGTTTACAAAATAATAATAAAAAAGTAATTAATAAACATCAAATATTTGTCCTTGGCATCCATAGAACGAGAAAGTGAAACAGGATGAGTAAAAACATTCGTTGATGACCACCAAGGTCTTTGATCAAGAACGATAAATATGTTCGCATCTACCTTTCTTTCAAAAGAGTTTTTTTAATGACAATTACTGGATTTTGTATAATAAAATATACGATAACTTGCACCAGGATTTAAACTCCTAACATTTTAGTTGTGGAGTACATCAGTTATCGTCATGAGGGTCCCTTTCTTGTGACCCTTAAGGACTCTTTCACATGGGTAAATAGATAAGATTGAAGTGAATCCTCAAATCGTACTCAAAACAACTCAAAATCAATTGTAAAAGAAGTCGATGCGTGTAATATCAAATGTTATTAAAACCAAACCAAATATCGAACTGGACGAATTATTGGTCCAAATACCGAAAACAACTCAAAATCAATGTTTATTTCTTTCTTTTAACTTTTTTTTAATTAAACAATATATTTTCTTCAAGTTATATAATTACTAGTGCTTAATTTCTTTTACGTTTTAATATATTTTTAGGTTTTCATTTCCGTTCGTTATAATGAGTGCACCGAATCGATGGAGTTCTAGTCCGACGATAATTTGTTGTTATTTACTGTAACAAATAAACCGATATCGTTCGAACAACTCCGATAGTGGTGCCCATATATATTTTACGTGTTTCCGGTATAACCTTCGTCGAAAACGAAATTGTATTCACAATAGAGTAGCTTTTCTTTTTTAATTTTTGTTCCAAACATAACATGGGTTCCGATATCTTTGTTGCATATTGATTAGCAAATGTTTGTACCATAATGAACTAAGCTATTACCAACCAAACTCTTTCCGTGAAGCGACGGAATCTCACTAGTTATAATCAATCTAAAAATAAGTAAATAAAAACTTTATAAAATACAGATCTTTCCTATAAAACTAATACATCTTTAACAAATTTTACGTGTTAAAGAATAATGCTCATTTGATACATTTAACTACACGATACTTTAATAGGGGTGAGTTCAAAGAGGAACCGTAAAAAAACTACAGAACATTTAAACCACTGATTTTATATGTAAAAATCATTTCTGAATAATTTATTCAGAGTTTTTTTCATATAAACACATGTAAAAGTCATTCCAATAAAAAGATTAATTTATGTAGAAGTTTCTTTTTTTACCTTTTTAACTGTTTTTTAAATCTTTTTTATTTTTTTAATTAAAATGATATTCTATATGTGATATATAAAAGCTTCGAAAAAAGTTAGTTCAAAAATAATTTTTTAAATGTAAAAATGAAATATTTATAAGTTTTTTTACATGATTCTTTTGTTTAACTTTTTATGGTTTTGAAACTCATACTCTATAGATATTACAAATAGAATTACAAAATAGAATTACAAAAATAAACTTACTTCTTTTTGTTGGCATTCCACATCGCTCTGAGTAGAAACCAAAGGACCCAAGCCTAAGCTTATTAAAGGGGAGACATGCTACAGCTAAAGGAGGATGTGTACTTCCTTACCTTTTGGCTGATAATTACTTACTGACTTTTCAGTTTAGTTTTTTCTACTTGTACATGTTAAATATAGTTTTACATACTTTTAACCGGTTTTTTCAAGTTTTAAATGGTTTTGCGGTTTTTCAACTAACTATCCAGTTTATATATGTTTGGTATGTAGACACCTAACCAAAACCGGTGATACCAACAGATTTTGGTTCAACCGGTTGAACCAACAAATCTTGTCTGGTCATAAAAACGTTGCAAGGATCTATTGTAGCTGAAGTGTGCGACCATAGGTCCTCCATAGCTACCTTTAAACAATAAACAACGGTTTTCTGTTCAATTGGCCGGTTTAACAACCTTTAAAAAAAAAAACGACCGACTTGATAAGGTTCAATTTAATAATGATTTGATGTTTAATTTATAAATATTTGATGTATACATTAGAGATGATGCAAATGATTTTTTATTGGTACATTTCAAATTTGAATTATCTAGATTCAAAAGTGAACCCATAAAAGTTTCGAAAATGACATGTTACATATTTGACCAATCATGAAAATGGATAAAACTTTTACTATAGGTGTTTAAAGGATTAATACACATATATGACATGACATGTGACATATGTACCGGTAAAGTTGATGAGGGATGGTTCACCCATATATGAAGAAAATCATTTGATAAGTTTTGAAATGACATGAAACAGTATGAGGGTAATGTTTGGAATATGCATCACATATGAGAGTACTGTAGTTTCATCCCTATGAAGTTGAACAATAAGAGATCCTCACAAATATTATGGATGGTGGTGGGGGTGTATGATGGTAGTGTTTAACCCTCTGCAAATTAGAAGATCTTAGAAGTGGTTGGGTCAAGTCTACACCAAGAAGAGCCCGCGCAGACGTTTTTTAATGAAGCGTCTTTGAAAAAACAAACATTTTGTTGATGACAATGTCTAAGCGTGGTCTGCACGGCACAGACAAGAGAGCCTGCGCATATCTATTTTAGAAAAACAAACACCACCTTAGTGTCTTATCTGAATTGTGATTGATTTCCTACACACACGATTCAAAAAACTTTTATGCATCTATATGTTTATGCATTTATGAGAACCGAAAGAATGTTTTTGCGCTATGTTGGCTTTTGTCAAGTCTTCGGAGAACAACTAGAAGGATAATTATATGACAGATTACCTCATAATGATGTTTGGAAAACACAATCAACCTAACTATAGCAATTTATGATAAGATCAAGAAAACATGATTATTTGTATTCTAAAAACACCATCTTACAAACATAATAATGCATTTTAAAGCATAAAATATGTGTTACAAACAATTACATTAACTACCAATTTTTTGAGATAATATTATATAACAGAAAAGATTGCATGATTAGCAAATTATTCGAGGATAATACACTAATCATGAGGGCCAAAGAGAGCATAAACATTTTGGAGAAGCTTTACACGAGACTCCAGTAGATATATATAAACTGCAATTCTCTGGATAAGGCATCTGTGTCCACAACCTGTCCGGCAGCTCCTGCGCCGCCCGGAATCATATTCTGCAGTCGCCGGAGCTTCCTTTCGATGGACCTGCCATGGCGGTTCTCAGTCGACGACATACTCTTCGTCTTCACCCTCTTCCTTCCACATGTTCTCCCAACCACCACACCTCTTCTCCATACTCCCATTCTCTCTCTATTATTTTTTCTTGTGTTATTAGGTGTTTTATAAAGTGGTTATTTATAAAGGAAAATAATTGAGAAACGTAGAATTGTTTTTTCATGTGCATGATTGTTTGGTTGCATGAAGGAAAATGATAGGAGGCTAGGAAAACGACTGTTACAAATTTGGATTTATATTTGTATCATTGATAGTTCATTGACTTGTTAATTAAAGAGGTATAAAATATAATTTTAAAGTATTTAAGAAAATTTCACACAATCTAGATGTATGCTTATAAATTGTAGGGATTATAATATTTAAGAGTAATTTTATTGCAATTTTCATCTAATCACGTCTCTTCAAATCTATATCTAAATTTTGTGTAACTTCTCACATCGCATTCTCCATCTCTACGTCTATATTTTTTTCTTCAATGCTTGAGGTATATGCCGAAATGTTTTGAGAAACAATTTTTAAATTTTGGAGATGTGAATAGCGATTAGTGATTAGTGAATCTCTTTATAGCAAAATCGTTCATATTTTTAGAGATGGAGATGGATATTCGGATGTAGAAGAAGAATATGAGAAATCTCTGAAACTTAGAGATGGAGAAGGAGATAAAGACTCTAAAGTAACTGCTCTAGAGCATGAGTTGGTTTTGGACCCGAATCTAAAGGTGCGAGCATGAGTCGGTTTTGGACCAAAATCAAAATACAGAAAATCAAAGACCCAATGAGATGTATTGGTGTGTAAGCCTTACAAGTGTGAGCTTCTTAAGAGATTTATAAAATTTTAGCAAAGTCTCTCTATAAGAACATCACCCAAACCCACCACAAAAAGAAGAAAAGGAAAGAATGAAATATGACCCTCTTATCATAGTCGACATGCGACAATGAATAACCCCTTCAACATCAGCGTCCCAACTCCCTTTGTTTTGTTTTTAAAGCATATCTTTACCTGGTAAATCACCAAAGTAATCATGAGTTTTATATATATCATGATTTTTTTTAAATTAGTTATATAAAAAATAAAAACTAAACATTGTCCCTACTACAATGTTTTCTCTCATAATAGACATTTGGTAATTCCTTGTAAATTAATTTTGATATATAATTATTAAATATTTTTACGTAACATATTTTATAATATTATTTTTTACAAATATAATGAGTTTTTATATTTTTAGAGTTAATTACACATATAGTTCTTGTGGTTTGTCGAAGGTAACAACTTTAGTATTAACAAAAAATTACATAAGAGTATTTTAGTCATTTTACACTGATTTAACATAAAAAAATTAATGATACTTAGCTTTAATACTCAAAGGTGTTACAAAATTAAACTACAGAACCTGAACATGTTAAATAAAATAAGTTAGTACCTAAAAGTGTTATTTACAATAAATCACAAGTACTATCTATGTAATTAATTATAAAAAAAGTATATGTAGATCAACGAGCTATATATACGTAGCTCATGAACACCACACACACATATTTATATATATGTATATATCGTATCCACTGTATATATGTAGTTCATCAATCTACATGTATTTTTTGTTTTTACAATAAGAACCTTTTAATAAAAGAGCTAGTGACTCTCTTAAGTGATTTGTGATTCTCTTATGATCCTCACCCTATAAATATATGACTAAAATTGAGTGTATTGATTTTACATGGGAAGTAGTTTGCAATTGATATATATATATATATGGAAATAAACTAGGATGAAAACCCACTTAGAATAAGGAAACTTTGAAAACTTTCACTAACCCTTGTGTTACACCATATAAAACAACAAATTTTTTATATAAAGTTTAGAACATGCAATATACATGTTTTTGAGCATTTTAAGCAAGCAAAAAAAATCAAAAGAACGTTGCGAGGATATTTAAAAAAATAAAAAAAAAGTTTCATATGTTACATATATAACAAACGTTGTTGTTTATAAAAATGATGTTACACACATGTTACATAGGAAATTCAATAAACTTTAAAAAAAAAATTCCTTCGGTGCTTTTTGTTTGTTTGCTTTTTTTACTCGAACGCTTGGGAATATTTATATTATGTTTCATAAAGTTTTCATAAAAAATGCGTTGTTTTAGATAGTGTAAGACAATGTTTTCATGATTTTCTCAACTAAATTTGGTTTTCATTCAAACCCTTCCATATATATAGGAAAAGGTTATTGTACAATAGCCTCTTAACGTGCGAAGGTACGAAGTAAATTATGCATGTTCATTTTTAGAATACGCACGTTAAAATTCATATCCCACATGCCATCAAACATAAAAATTGTGCATGGGTTAGGTTAATCCTAATTACACATGTTGTAATACATAATTACGAACTTGCTCATTTCACTCGGTAAAACTCATTTATATTTAAAACTTTCAATATGTATATATATAAATATGGGACAAAAATTCAGTTTACTGAGTTTATATATGAAGTGGTTTACAATAATTGATATCAATTATAAATACTTCCTATGCAAACTCAATAAACTGAATTTTTATCTCACATTTTATTTTAATTAATAAATAAGATAAAATTTTTACTTTGGCTAATAAGTTTTAAAATATTTTTTGAGTTTGTTTGTCACACCACGACCCGCAGCGGAATAAGAGTCGGGGCATAATTGGGTTATTACCAAAGCTCATGATGTATACTAAAATGTTTCATATTTATTAAAGTCAAATTACAACTTAAATAGTCAAATCAAATCCATACAAATACAAGGGAAAATGAAACTAAGTAATACAATCCAAAACTTAAACTGAATTATTCTTCTAAGCATTCCTATGTGTTTCTTGTCTCAACTGGATCACCTGTATCATGTGTAAAACGGGGGATATTTTGGGTCAACAAAAGTTGGCGAGTGAACCTTGATAAAACATTGTTATTAATTGCTTGATGTATTTAATATTGAAAATTTGTGCAATAATCACATGTGAACAAACATATGTATATAACAAACACAAACCACATTGGATGAGTAAATGACATAAATGATGATGTATTGGAGATCAAGACTCAATCAAACGGAGCCGATCGAATGACATGAATGATGATGATGTATGTGAGATCAAGGCTCAATCAAATGGAGCCGATCGAATGAGGCACCTGTACTCAACCCGTATCCCACGGGGAGCTGATGGGCCTAATGAAATGCTTGCACTGAAAATGATAAATTCAAACTAAACATAATTCACACAACAATTTGTACACGTTTGATACACATTAGATCACACATATGATGAATGCACAAATGTTTATATTTATATAATAACAGAATTGCACGACACATGATACACCCCAAAACGTGATTAAAACGGGAAATTTGTAGAGATTCACTCACATTGGGTGCGTTCTTGGATGACGTTGGATGCGCACGAGTTTTGGGATTTGATCGACGAGGAAAACTATCCTAAAAATAATAAAAAAATGGTTTGGTAAATAAATGGATTTTATTTGAGACTAATACTTTTAATCCATAATCTTAATAGGATTTTTAGATTTATTTTTGTGAGTTTAAGGACATTTTCTAATTTAAAAAAAATATTATTTTTAAGTATTTTTAAATAATTTTCTGATTAAATAAATAAAATAAAAAAATATAAAAAATGTTGACTTTTGACTTTGACCGTTGACCGTTGACCGGTCGGATTCAGTTTACTTATGCTCTGAGTGAGGTTCGAACCCTTCATACGCATGCACGCAGCTCTACCAACTGAGTTACGTGTCTAACCCGAAATATTTCTGATTTTAATTATATTTATATACTAGTTAGCCTATATCAGAAAATAGTTAATTTAAAAAGTTTGAAAACCAATCGAACCGGTTTCCCAATACAGATTCGAACTCGGACACGCAGAGGTAGTTTGCACCCAGCCTAACCGGTTGGGCTGGGTGTCTAACCCGTATACAACCCGCTTTTAGTTAGATATAAGAGAAATGTTGAAACTTCATCTTCTTCAAAACTAAACCCAGACATCAACATTCTGATCAAATTAAAATGTTTTGCATAAACATAATTACTTAATAACGAATGTGCAGATAGGATAATATGAGTTCGGATGATGATACCGGAAGCGGTGGTCTCTGAGAATTTCGGCGTGACGACGATGACTGAGAACAACTCCGGCAATGAAAGAAATGAGTGCCAAGAGTTTCGAGAGAGTAAGTTTGATAGACTAGCGAGCTCAAATGATGAATACATCGATATACATAGTATAACTCGAATTTAATTACATTTCGGTTTCGATTTCTAAAATCATACGATTTGATCAGCTTTGATTCGAATTGAGTTAATGGGTTGGTTATAACCGATGCCCAATTGTCCGTTATGCCCAGGATGATCGCGAACTCAACGGAAAATTCAATGATTGATTGAAGATTGATTGGCGGTTTCAATCTCTGTTATACACAGATACACACATTGCTATAAGTTTTATGCATTTCAGATATTCAACAACAGGTGTGTGTGTCTTAGTGGTGTTTGGTGTGTGTGTATGGGTGGTGAACCCGGGTTCGATCCCGGTTTGTCCCATTTCATTTTTATTGGCTTCTTTTGTTTTATTATTTTTTTTATTACTTATAATAATTTTTATATCATTAATTGTAACAAAATAGGATAATTAATACTAACAAATACGTAACGAACATTAACCGAATACTTGATTAAATAACGGTGCGGGTTTTTGAGACCCGATACACACAAATGTTACAGTATCCCCTACTTTTAGGAATTTCGTTCCGAAATTGAAGTAGTAGTGGTAACAGGAAAAAGATGTGGGTATTTATCGCGCATTGAGTCTTCACGTTCCCAAGTAAACTCAGGTCCTCGTTTTGTCTCCCAGCGTACCCTGACAATTGGAATACGACTTCGTATTAAACGCTTCTCTCCGAAGTCCATGATTTCTGCTGGTCTTTCAATGAAGTGCATAGATTCATCGATTTGAATGTCTTCTAGAGGAATATGGAGGTTCTCATCGGCGAGGCACTTTTTCAAGTTTGATACGTGGAATGTGGGATGAATTCTGTTGAGTTCTTCTGGTAGGTCAAGCTTGTATGCTACAGGTCCTACTCTTTCGAGTATCTTGAAAGGTCCTACGTAGCGTGGTGCTAGCTTGCCCTTCTGGCCAAAACGAACCACTCTCTTCCACGGTGATACTTTTGAAAGTACATAATCACCAATGTTAAACTCCAAGGGCTTTCGTCGTTTGTCTGCATAACTCTTTTGACGACTTTGTGCCGCTAGAAGATTGTTTCGAATTTGATGAATCTTGTCTGTTGTTTCCTGAATTAATTTTGGACCGGTGATTTGTGTTTTCCCAATTTCGTGCCAACATATTGGAGATCGGCACTTACGACCATATAACGCTTCGAAAGGAGCCATGCCGATACTTAAGTGATAACTATTATTGTATGAAAATTCAACTAATGATAGATGAGTGTCCCAATTTCCCTTGAAGTCTATGACACATGCTCGAAGCATGTCTTCAAGAGTTTGGATGGTGCGTTCAGATTGTCCATCAGTTTGAGGATGAAAAGCGGTACTGAGGTCTAATCGCGTACCCAAGGCGGCTTGTACGGCTCGCCATGTTCGTGAAGTGAAACGACCATCACGGTCTGAAATGATGCTTAAAGGTACACCATGACGGCTTACGATCTCGCTGATATAGATATGAGCTAACTTCTCGTTCTTGAAGTCCTCGCGAATCGGAATGAAGTGAGCTGATTTTGTAAGACAATCAATGATTACCCATATGGTGTCATACCCACTGGAGGTGCGAGGTAACCCGGTAATGAAGTCCATGGTTATGTTTTCCCACTTCCATACAGGTATTTCAGGTTGGGTTAGAAGTCCTGAAGGTCTTTGATGTTCAGCTTTTACTTTGGAACAAGTAAGGCACTTGGAAACAAAAACAGCAATATCCTTTTTCATGCCAGGCCACCAGTAGGTGTATCGAAGGTCTTGATACATCTTGTCGGCTCCTGGGTGTACAGAGTACCGTGTTTTGTGCGCCTCATTCATAAGGAAATCTCGAAGGTTATTGCGATTGGGAATCCATATGTGATCTAGATAGTACAGAATACCGTCGGATTTGGTTTCGATTTTAAGTTCCGCTCCACAAGACAGCTCATCGCGCACGTCGTTTTCTGTTACAGAAACATGTTGAGCTTCTCGGATTCGATCTTTGATGTCGGTTATGATTTGCGAACATAGAAGACGAATGGAGTTCGCATAACCTTTTCGACTGAGTGCATCAGCCACCACATTTGCCTTTCCAGGATGATACCGAATTTCACAGTCGTAGTCGTTAAGAAGTTCGACTCATCTTCGTTGCCTCATATTAAACTCCTTTTGGTTGAAGATATGTTGGAGGCTCTTGTGGTCAGTGTATATTTCACACTTGGTACCGTAGAGGTAATGTCTCCATATCTTGAGAGCGAACACAACGGCTCCAAGTTCTAGGTCGTGGGTGGTGTAGTTCTTCTCGTGAACTTTGAGTTGCCTAGAAGCATAGGCTATCACTTTTCCTCTTTGCATCAGTACACAGCCTAGTCCTTGCCCTGACGCGTCGCAATATACTACAAAGTCATCGCAACCTTCAGGAAGTGTGAGGATAGGTGCGTCACAAAGCTTTTGCTTAAGGGTTTGGAAGGCTTCTTCTTGTTTAGGTCCCCATATGAAGGGTTTTCCTTTATGAGTCAAAGCCGTGAGTGGTACAGCAATACGGGAGAAATTGGCAATGAAGCGGCGATAGTAACCAGCCAAACCAAGAAATGATCTTACTTCGGTAGGGGTAGTGGCGCTTGCCATTCCTGTACTGCCTTGATTTTTGAGGGATCAACATGAATTCCCTTGTCATTGACGACGTGTCCAAGGAATTGTACTTCCCTTAACCAGAATTCACATTTCGAGAACTTAGCGTACAGCTTTTCTGTCCTTAAGAGTGTAAGGATGAGTCGAAGGTGTCGTTCATGATCAGACTTAGACTTTGAGTAGATGAGGATGTCGTCGATGAAGACTATGACAAAGCGGTCGAGGTAGGGTTTGCATACCCTATTCATTAAATCCATAAATACTGCTGGGGCGTTGGTTAAACCAAATGGCATGACCATGAATTCGTAATGACCATATCGAGTTCGGAAGGCGGTCTTTGGGACGTCTTCTTCATGTACTCTGAGTTGATGATATCCAGAACGAAGGTCGATTTTTGAAAAACAGGTGGCGCCTTGAAGTTGGTCTAGAAGGTCATCGATGCGAGGTAATGGGTAGCGGTTCTTGACCGTTAACTTGTTGAGTTCTCTGTAGTCGATACACATGCGAAACGTTCCATCTTTCTTCTTCACAAAAAGGACAGGTGCACCCCAAGGCGATGAGCTAGGACGTATGAATCCTTTGTCAGTCAGCTCTTGCAGTTGACTGGCCAGCTCTTGCATTTCGGATGGGGCTAACCTATAAGGAGATTTTGCGACTGGTGTAGCGCCAAATATAAGATCAATGCGGAATTCGACTTCTCTCACGGGAGGAAGTCCTGAGATGTCGTCAGGAAAGACTTGTGGGAATTCTTTCACTACAGGTATATCTTCGAGTTTCTTCTCCTTGTTTCCCTTTGTCACACCCCGACCCGCAGCGGAAATAAGAGTCGGGGCATAATTGGGTTATCACCAAAGCACATGACATTTACTATTATGTTTCATAATTAATGAAGTCAAAGTTACATTTTCAAACATCCAAACATGTTCATTCAATACAAAGGAAATAATCAAAAGGTAACAATCCCAAACTAAATCGATTTATTCTTCTAATCCAGGTCCTATGTGTTCCTAGCTGCTGCTAGTTCACCTGTATCATGTGTAAAATGGTAGCTTTTGGGTCAACATAAGTTGGCGAGTGAACCTTATTAGATAAACATTTGATAATGATTTTATGGTTAGTTTATCAATAAAATATTGTGCATAATCATAAAAGAGCAAATGTAAGTAATCAAGCATTGGCAAATAGCAGTTACAATTATAACATACAATAACACTTGATAGCATACATGAACATACCAATATAATACGATAACTAACATAAATGAACTGTGCGATCAAGGCTCAATCAAACGGAGCCGATCGTATTGCATGAACTGGAAATGTAAATTGAACTGTGCGATCAAGGCTCAATCAAACGGAGCCGATCGTATTGCATGAACTGGAAATGTAAATTGAACTGTGCGATCAAGGCTCAATCAAACGGAGCCGATCGTATTGCATGTATTGAAATGTAAAATGAAATGACCGATCAAGGCTCAATCAAACGGAGCCGATCGTGCGGGCACGCCACAGTTCAACCGCATAATAAAATGGGGAACAAGCTCAACCTCATGGATGGGGAGCTGCGGCCTCGGCAAATGCATGTACTGAAATAATAATTTGCATCAAATAATAACTACTTAACAGCAACAAACTAATACACATGTCATGATATGATGTATGCACAATAGTTTCGTTATAATATGTAAATAAACAAAGACACATGATACACCCCAAAAACGTGATTAAAACGGGGAATTTGAAAGGTTCACTCACATTGGGTGCGTTGAATTGGAGATGGTGAGATGCGCACGATTTAGATGAGCGAGTCGACGAGGAGTACTAACCTAAATAATAATGGAAAAATATATTAAATGGATGGATGTTATTAAGGATTTTAATGAAATTTTTAGATATATTTTTTATGAGTTTATGGCTATTTTCTATCTTTAAAAATGTTATTTTTAAGTATTTTTAATTGATTTTTAAATTAAATTAAATAAATAAATATATAAAAAAAATATTATTTTTTTACTGTTGACTGTTGACCGTTGACCGTTGAGGTTCGGTCAGCGGATATTTCTGCGCCGGGCGGGATTCGAACCGGCGACCTTCCGTTCACGTGCACGTAGCTCTACCAACTGAGCTACGTGACTAACCCGTTATAAACTCAGTTTTAATTATATTTATATACTTATTTGAATTAACCGAAAATTCCTTTATTTACAAAAACGTTTTAATTCAACTGGACAGGTGCTCGTGACAAGATTCGAACGCGCGACGTGAAGTTCATTTTGCACACAGTCCACCGCTGGACTGTGTGTCTAACTCGGTTATATTCTTGGTTTTTATTATACTTAACAACTACCTGTTTTAACCCGGGTTAGTTCATGATTAAAAAGGAATGTTATTACACAAAGCGTGCGCGTAGCAAGGATCGAACTCGGGACGTGTATGTGAAATTTGCACACAGTCCACCGCTGGACTGTGTGTCTAACCCGGTTATAATCCGGATTTTAATTACTCTTATATTCTGTTATAACTTCATCTTCTTCACCGATTACACAGGCAACATAACTCGACTGATTATGATCGATTTGTGATTTACAAAGTTCTCCGACATCAACAGTAACTCAAAAGTAAAGAATGGAGAAAGTTTAAGGAACAGAATATACCGATTGATGTTATTCACTGAATTCCGGCGGAGGTTCGTCGGTACTGGAAATGAACTCCGACTGTTGAATCAATTAACAGCGTTGATCGATTATTCATAAAGTTGAGTCACCTAAACAAGGTTTAAAAGAAGTGTAGGATATCTTACCAGTTCACAGTGGGATTCCGGCAGTCTCAGAAAACTTTCCGGCGAAGATAAGATTTCCGATAAACGTTGGCTAGAATCGATTCTGATGATGGAGTTGTGTTAGAGACTAACTAATCACATGTTTTAAACAGAAAGAGTCGGAGGAATTACCGTGAGAATGTGAGTCCCGGTTTTCCGGTGACTTGCAGAAAATTTCCGGCGAACTGTTTCAGATGATCTTATGGTTCACAAATGCGATGAAAATGAAATTGGATATTGTTGTGATAGTTCTGAATCGTGCAAATGATTGGAAACTTGAATTAAATCAGAGCTTGATAAATCTTCGGTTTCAAATACCGAAAGTGATGAAGCTTTAAGTTCATTCAATTCTGACTTAATTAGAAACCGAAATACATCGGTTATAAGCTGGCCAGATGAATTTGCAACGATTTGGCGATTGGTTTGCCGATTTCCGTTATTCAGATGGCATCAACGGTTAATTTGAGTTTGCGTATAAGTTCCAATTGTTTTCCTAGTGTTAACAGAAAACACATTGTGGCGGAGTGGTTTAGGAAATGGATGTTAAGACGGTTGAGCGGCTCAGCTGACCCGGGTTCGAGTCTCGGCAGCTTCAAATGTTTTTTATTTATTTTATTTTAACTTTTTATCAAATATAATTTTTGTAGTTTAGTTTATTTATTAATTATGTATCGTTTTAAATCAAAATAACCATAAATAATTAATGCACTTTCATAACTTGGTACTTGATTACAAAACGGAGCGGGTTTTGGAGACCCGATTTTTACAAATGTTACACCCTTCTTGACGACGTGAGTTAGGAATGCGACATAGTTCTTGCGGAGATATTTTCGGGCTTGAAGGCAGGACATTAATTTGAGTCCTTTCGACGGGGTTTCTCCAAAGATTCGTAGGGTCTGACCGTCTGCAAGAGGAATGCGAATGAACTTTTCGCGGCATACTACTTCAGCGTGATGTTGGCTGAGCCAGTCTATACCGATTATAATGTCGAAACTTCCCAACTTCATAGGAATGGGTCAACTGGAAAATCGTGATCGTTTAGAGTGATGGTACAATTTCGTATAATAGAGTTTAATAAGACTGGTTTTCCGTCAGCAACTTCCACCGTTAGAGATTCCATGAGATTATCACGAGTTTGGTTGAGGATGGGTTCAAATTCTAAAGACACAAAACTCTTATCCGCGCTAGTATCGAATAACATGGATGCATAACTACCATTGACGAGAAACGTACCGTTAACCACGTTGTTGTCAGCCCTAGCTTGGTTGGCGTTGATGTTGAAAGCTCTTCCTCTAGCAGGTGGAGGAGCTTGGTTAGCTTGGTTTACCGGATTTGCTTGAGCTTGAGCATGGATGATGTTCACCAAGCGTGGACAGGTGTTCCTGAAGTGGTTTGGGTCTCCACAGTTGTAACAAGCTCGCATAGGTTGCATCATGGGGTAGTTGGGTTGGTAGTAGGATTGGGCTATATGTTGGGCAGGTGGTAGGAGTAAAGGTTGTTGGGCTTGACCCACTATCTGATGGTGGGTTTGGGTTGAGGGTTGATTGCGGTTCATTCGCTGAAGTGCGCGACAGGTTTGGATGGTGTGACCCGCACGGCCACAGCTGGTGCAATGTTGGCAAGGAGTTTCTGGGAGGTGATGGTATTGACAACGGTTGCATTTTGGGTATGGGCCGGAGTATGGCTTTTTATATGGTGCAGCTGAGGGAGCAACTTGGGTGATTGGTGCGGCAGTGAGTGGAGGGTTTGTTTGTGTGACAGCAAAATTTCTGTTGTTTCGTTTCCTCTTACCAACAAACTTTGAGGAGGAGATGGAATGGTTTGAAGTTTGGGCCTCAATGGGGGCTTTCTTTTTCTCATCCTTAAATTTGCCGTTTTGGATGCGATTCTCGGTAAGCTCGGTAGCTAGTTCCATAGCGGCTTCAAGTGTTGCAGGCGAAGTGCTTAGAACCGAGTCTTGAATTTTCGAGGGGAGGCCTCGAATATAGTGTTCAACTAAGCGGTACACTGGGGTGAACAAGTTGGGGATCATTTGGTTCAACTCTAGAAACCTTTTGTTGTAGGAAGTATGATCTCCTTCCTTTTGTTTTAACGAGTGGAATTCATCTTCTAACTTTTTGATCTCGCTTCTTGGACAGAAGCGTCTCGTCATGATTTCCCTTAACTCCTCCCATGTTAAGGCCATTGCATCTTCGATTCCTCTCTTACCCTTCTCTGTATTCCACCAGGTAAGAGCTACGCCAAACAGTCTCCCGGTTGCGTAACGTACCTTACGATCCTCGGGACAATCGCAATTGAGGAAGGTGTTTTCCATTTCCTCAAACCAGTGGAGGAGAGCAATGACACCTTCGGTCCCTTCATATTTCGGGGGATCGCAAAACTTGAAGTGTTTGTAGGAGCACTTTTTGGAGGGAGGGTTGTCGACGTTCTGGTCTTCTTGATTGGGAGGGTTGATGGGATTTGCGGTGAGAGCTTGTTGGACTTGAATTACGATGTCAGGAAGCACCGCGGCCATTTGTTTTGCAACTTGGGTGGCCAAGCGTTCGTTTGACCTTCCTGACTTTCTACCTCCACGTAGCTGCCTAGCCGACATCTACAGGAACATACATAGGAAAATTGTGAGTTTAAGGAGTCTTTTTAGGTGTCATGTGTCGTTAAGAAAAATAAAAAAAAATAACATAATCATCAATAATGCAACTACATCCATAGGATGTCTCGGGTTTGCTCATGTTTGGGCCTCCAATGTCCCCCATACCGTCGCCTGTATAGTCATGTGGGCCCCCATGACTATTGGCTTAGTAGGATTCACATTGGTGTTGGCGGTTTAACACTCGCATCACCCGAATGAAAACCATGAAATATGATTGCGAGATGTATGGTAGGAAGGTGTCCAGGTATAGACACAATGACAACTCAAAGTGGGGTTAGCTCACACGACGTTTGGTATAGCATGCTTTGGCCTAATAGGTCCTTCGTACTCTCATCGTTAGTCCCCAAGTAGGCAAACTGGTCCTTTATTTTGGATTTATACGAATGCCAAGCCTAGACAGGACGTTCCGACTACCGGTACTTGTACCCTTCCAGTTACTACATGCCCGTCATGGGAACTCACTTTGATGTGATTTGAAAAATACAAAAAAAATCGTTGCAAAATCATGGGAATTGTGTGGTGTGTGCTCTCATGGATATGGTGTGTTATGAGGATATGATTCATGATGAGCATTGTATAATAATATGTACTTATGAACATGCTTGCATAACATTGAATTTAACAATAAACATAAAGCATATAAACATCATGAATTTTGTATGTAACACAATTTTTTTTTTTAAATTCTAATCAACTATAGTATAGGCTCTAAGGGTCTAATAACCTATCCTATATCCCTATAGTCATGGCTCTGATACCAATTTGTCACACCCCGACCCGCAGCGGAATAAAAGTCGGGGCATAATTGTGTTATCACCAAAGCTCATGATGTTTACTAAAATGTTTCATATTTATTAAAGTCAAATTACAACTTAAATAGTCAAATCAAATCCATACAAATACAAGGGAAAATGAAACTAAGTAATACAATCCAAAACTTAAACTGAATTATTCTTCTAAGCCTTCCTATGTGTTTCTTGTCTCAACTGGATCACCTGTATCATGTGTAAAACGGGGGATATTTTGGGTCAACAAAAGTTGGCGAGTGAACCTTGATAAAACATTGTTATTAATTGCTTGATGTATTTAATATTGAAAATTTGTGCAATAATCACATGTGAACAAACATATGTATATAACAAACACAAACCACATTGGATGAGTAAATGACATAAATGATGATGTATTGGAGATCAAGGCTCAATCAAACGGAGCCGATTGAATGACATGAATGATGATGATGTATGTGAGATCAAGGCTCAATCAAATGGAGCCGATCGAATGAGGCACCTGTACTCAACCCGTATCCCACGGGGAGCTGATGGGCCTAATGAAATGCTTGCACTAAAAATGATAAATTGAAACTAAACATAATTCACACAACAATTTGTACACATTTGATACACATTAGATCACACATATGATGAATGCACAAGTGTTTATATTTATATAATAACAGAATTGCACGACACATGATACACCCCAAAACGTGATTAAAACGGGAAATTTGTAGAGATTCACTCACATTGGGTGCGTTCTTGGATGACGTTGGATGCGTACGAGTTTTGGGATTTGATCGACGAGGAAAACTATCCTAAAAATAATAAAAAAATGGTTCGGTAAATAAATGGATTTTATTTGAGACTAATACTTTTAATCCATAATCTTAATAGGATTTTTAGATTTATTTTTGTGAGTTTAAGGACATTTTCTAATTTTTTTTAAAAAAAATATTATTTTTAAGTATTTTTAAATAATTTTCTGATTAAATAAATAAAATAAATAAAATATAAAAAAATGTTGACTTTTGACTTTGACCGTTGACCGTTGACCGTTTACCGGTCGGATTCAGTTTATTTATGCTCTGAGTGAGGTTCGAACCCGGGACCTCTCGTACGCGTGCACGCAGCTCTACCAACTGAGCTACGTGTCTAACACGAAATATTTCTAATTTTAATTATATTTATATACTAGTTAGCCTATTTCAGAAAATAGTTAATTTAAAAGTTTGAAAACCAATCGAACCGGTTCCCCAATACAGATTCGAACTCGGACACGCAGAGGTAGTTTGCACCCAGCCTAACCGGTTGGGCTGGGTGTCTAACCCGTATACAACCCGCTTTTAGTTAGATGTAAGAGAAATGTTGAAACTTCATCTTCTTCAAAACTAAACCTAGACATAGCATTCTGATCAAATTAAAATGTTTTGTATAAACATAATTACTTAATAACGAATGTGCAGATAGGATAATATGAGTTCGGATGATGATACCGGAAGCGGTGGTCTCTGAGAATTTCGGCGTGACGACGATGACTGAGAACAACTCCGGCAATGAAAGAAATGAGTGCCAAGAGTTTCGAGAGAGTAAGTTTGATAGACTAGCGAGCTCAAATGATGAATACATCGATATACATAGTATAACTCGAATTTAATTACATTTCGGTTTCGATTTCTAAAATCATACGATTTGATCAGCTTTGATTCGAATTGAGTTAATGGGTTGGTTATAACCGATGCCCAATTGTCCGTTATGCCCAGGATGATCGCGAACTCAACGGAAAATTCAATGATTGATTGAAGATTGATTGGCGGTTTCAATCTCTGTTATACACAGATACACACATTGCTATAAGTTTTATGCATTTCAGATATTCAACAACAGGTGTGTGTGTCTTAGTGGTGTTTGGTGTGTGTGTATGGGTGGTGAACCCAGGTTCGATCCTGGTTTGTCCCATTTCATTTTTATTGGCTTCTTTTGTTTTATTATTAATTTTTTTTATTACTTATAATAATTTTTCTATCATTAATTGTAACAAAATAGGATAATTAATACTAACAAATACGTAACGAACATTAACCGAATACTTGATTAAATAACGGTGCGGGTTTTTGAGACCCGATACACACAAATGTTACATTGTTATTGAATACTTATATTATATATATATATATATATATACACACACCCTATTCAGTGTTGGGTTAAAATTAAAAGGAAAAAAAACTTCGAAAGGATATAAAGAAATTTAGAACATTGATTTTGTATTGGATGCTTGAGATTACTATGGGTGGAACATCATCACAAGTCTCACTGTAAAAATGATGGGACGTGTATAAAAGGAATATCGCGAATTAATATATATAAGGGAGAGTTTATTGGAGAACATTAAAAAAGTAGAGAATTGAGGAATTAAAAATTCAACTTAATATGTTAAAATTATTTTTTTTAAAAAAAATTTGACGCTTTCACTTATAAATACATGTAGAAACATTTTTAATAAAAAAAATCAAAAACTGAAAATATAAAAAAAATGTTTAAAAAAGGCTAAAATATATTTTCTTACGAAAATGATTTTTTTTATTGGAATAGGTTCTACCTATTTATATAAGGAAAAACGCTGAAATGTTTTTAAAAAATGATTTTTAACTTGTTAAGTTAGTTTTATAAGATATTATTATTTTAATTTTTTTTATTTTTTATTAAAAATGTTTATACATGTATTTATAAGGAAAAGCGCTGATTTAAAAAAAAGATTTTTAATATGTTAAGTTGAATTTTTAATAGTGTTTCCCGGTTCCGCACCTTTTTGGTGTTCCCTAATGAAACTCATATATATATATATATATATATATATATATATATAGGGTAAGGATCTAGAGTGAACAACATTATAAAAGTGAACCGTGTGAACTGATCTAGACCATTAATTTTCATCATCCTAAAGTTTTGATTAGTGGCATGATTGTAATTATTGAGATTTGTTTTTTCCTTTAAATTTATTTAAAAAGGGTAATTCTGTAATTACATAATGGGTCAATTTTTTAAAACTGGAAACATGAAAAGTTGTTATATATTTTGCCAGTTACTTGCTCCTCCAAAGTTGCCATATATTTCGCCAGTTACTTGCTCCTCCAAATTCGTGTATATTATTTAATACACATGTGTACTGTATATTATAAACTGGAATTCTACAGCAAAGCTGCAACCTTGATTTATAATAATGCAGTAACTTTACCATGTTACACATGTGTACTGTATGGTATCAACTGTAGGTTTGCATCAAAGTTGAATACTCGCATGTAATAATAAAGAAACTTAAAATTATAGACATGTGTAATGTATGGTATCAACTAGAGGTTGACAGCAACGCTGCATCCACTTATATAACGTCATGCATCATCTTAACAGTGTACACATGTGTATTAAGTAATGCATATACTACGAAACTGCATCCTGATATGTAATAATGCATATACTACGCGACTATACACATGTCTACTGAATTGCAACAACTGGACGTTTACAACAAAACTGCATAATCACATATAAAAACCGCAAACTGCAATTATGTGGATAATGAACGGGAATCGATGTGAACCATTAAAACAGTAAGGACACCTATGGAACTGGAAGCAAATTTCTTTGTACAAATATGTATAAACAACCATTACAAAAAGTTTGTAAGATTTAGAAAGAACAAAACATGAGTTGTACATATGTGTATAACATGGGGATAATATAAAACCATGAAAGTTATGAGTATTGTTATCAATATACGTCTGTGTATATAAGCATACAACATCATCCTTCAAATAAAACATAATACAAACATCCCAACCATCTGTAATCACGATGACAAAAACTGCAAACCTAGAATACATATACAGAGCGATGAAATCAGCATGAAGTAAAACCGAATACGAACACATGATTGTTAATTGGACTATTGTGGTTGTTATATTGGTCGTCGCTAGTTTGGTTGTTACTACTTGAGTCGACCATGAAAGATCATGAAGATGAACTATATGACGTTCAAAGAAAAAATACAGAATGATGAAGAACTACTCGATAGAAAAAAAAATCTGGTTTGTTTTGACCGGTGATTATGATATAGATCTTGTTTAGATCTAAAAGATATTTTGAATAATCACAAAAATATGAAAGTGTAACTGCTATGAATTAATTAAAATAGTAATAATAATTTAATGTATAATTACAATCCTATCCTTTATAACTAAAAAATAATCAAGGGTCAAGATTAGTTCACTCAGTTCACTCTTAAGAAGTTGTTCACAAATGATCCTAATCCTATATTCCTTAACTTACATTTGGTACGAGATGAAATTCTGCATATTATAAACACACAAAACCCTAATCACGCATGTTGGAAAAACATAAATCACGCATGTTTATGATTTTCAACATGGGTAATTATGGTTTTTCAACATGCGTCATTTTATCGCGTATACGTTAAGTGATATTGTATTTTACACACACACTCTCTCTCTCTCTCTCTCTCTCTCTATATATATATATATATATATATATATATATATATATATATATATATATATATATATATATATAAAATAGGCTAAAAAAAGTTAAATTCATTGACAAAAAAATTTGTTTAGAGTGAAGATTTTAATAAAATTTTTATAAGAATGTAAAATAGAAAAACATATTTTAAAATGATTGAGATAATACTAGTGGGTGGGTTGGCATGTGCGATGCGGCGAGTGCAACCGAGGCTCCTTTGAATACTACAATCTAACCCGACATACCTTAAACACTGATTATATTTGTGTATTATTGTTACCTTTATTGTTATTATGTAAATATTTAGTAATTATATACTTACGCATTTAAATAAAATAGTACTACGGGATTTGGCGAATGTCACAAAGGCTCTTTTAGAGAGCGCAATCTAACCTGTCATGTCTTAAACACTGTTTATATATGGTTATTTTATTATTAATAGTTTGTAATTAGATACTCAAGTATTTAAATAAGATAATACTTAATTATATTTGAATATTCATAAAATCATTATAACAACGAATTCGACTAGAAAAACAAACTTATCAACTTTAACCAACATATTCTCCGTTATTCCTTTTGACTATTTGATTGAACAAACAACTAAACTTAATAATCATGTGAGTGGGAGTAGGTTCCCATAGATCAAGCTTAGCAAATAATAAATATGACATCAAATTTAAACTTGTACCTAGATCAACTAATGCATTGCTAAAAGAGAGATCTCCTATTAAGCATCTATTGCTTTTGGTGAACATTCTTTATTAAGGGTAACTTGCTCTTATTCGTAGGTAAGTCCTTTAAAAATTATGCATACTTAGGTATTTGGGCTAAAGCTTCCATGAATTGAAGATTAATATGCAACTTTGTGAACATCTCAAGAAACTTACCGTATATTTCTCAAACTTCTCTGTTATTGTAGTTGTTGTTATTATAGCAATGCAAATATTTAGTAATTATATACTAACACATTTAAATCAACTAATACTACGCGATGTGGTGTCATAGAGACTTTTTCGGAGAGCGTGATCTAACCCGTCATGTCTTAAACGCTGTCTATATTTGGTTGTTATATTATTGTTACAAATTTTTATCAACTATATACTCAATTATTTAAATAAGATAACACTTAATTATATTTGGGTATTATTATAATTATTATAAATATTTGTTAATCATATAATTAAGTATTTAAATAATATAATATTTAACTTAAACCTAGTGGGTTATCCCATGCGATGCGATTGGTGTCATCAAGGCTCTTTTAGAGAGTGCAATCTAACTCGGTTCGTTTTAAACACTTATCACATTTGGGAATTATTATTATTATTTTTGTTATTACTAGTAGTACTGCTACTGCTACTATGCCTACGATTGTTACTGCTGGAGCTACTGCTCCTCCTACTACCCTACGACGACCACTACTACGGTGACGACTACCACTACTATTACCACAACCACCACCACCACTACCGCTACTACTTTATTTAGTAACTAGCACTACCACTACTACTATATTATTAATTACATACTTAAGTATTTAAATAAGATAATGTATCAATTAGGAGAAGTTTATTAAATGAGGTTAAATTATGAACTATTGCATAGAGCACATATACCCTATGTTGCAAAAATTGTAACTGACGCCTGAAAAGTTTTGTGAGATTGCCATTCCATCTAAAATGTTTTTTAATGTACTAGTTGGTTGGCCCGTGCAATGCGGCTAGTGTCACCGATGCTTTTTTAGAGAGCATAGTATAACTCGACCTGCCTTAACCACTTATTATATTTGGGTGTTAATTATTATTTCTATTATTATTAATTATTATTATCATAACTATTTAAATATTTCGTAATTATATTTACTAAATATCTAAATAAGATAATATTATACAATGCGGCGAGTATCACCGAAACTCTTTTAAATAGCTCAATCTAACCTGACATGCCTTAAATCAATTTAAAATTTGGTTGTTATTATTATTATTATTATAAACATTTAGTAAATATATCCTTAATTATATTTGGGAATTATTATTATTATAAATATTTTATAATTATATAATTAATTATTTAAATAAGATAATACTTAATTACATTTAGATCTTGTTGTATTATTATTATTATATTGAGTAATTTTATACTTATATATTTAATTAAGATAATACTTAATTTAAATCTTGTGCGTTGGCCTGCACGAGCGGCATGTGTCAGTGAAGTTCTTTTGGAGAGCAAAATATAACCTGACGTAATGTAAACACTAACTGTTGTTGTTTAAGAAAGTTTATTAAATGAGGGTTAATTAGATACTATAACATAGAGTAATTGTACTTTACGATTAAAAGGTTGTAACATACATTTTAAACTATTATTATTATTATAAAAATTTAGTAATTATATACGGTATGTATTTAAATAATATAATACTTAATTTAAACCTTAAAGGTTATCCCCGTAATGCAACGGGTGTCACCGAAGTTCTTTTGGAAGGTGCATTCTAACCCTGCGGTTTGTAACAAGTTTCGCCTTTAGGTACGAGCTTTTTTTAGGTCGTGTGATTTTAATTTTATAACAAGTTTAGGTATTAACATAGAATCCAGTTAACTTTTTTTATTAAATTAAGATGAAAGGAATAATGTACCCTTATAAACCATAAAGGGTCATTTGCGTAACCTCTAAAAATAAAAATAAACCCTCATCCAGATATACACCTCCACCATCATAAATCGCCACCATATTTGTGTAATCATTTGTACCCTAGTTGGCATCCTTCTATGATGTATACGTATATGTTACACACACATGTATACATGTATGTTTTCACAATTAATTAGTTAATAAATATTTAAAATAAAATGGCGGAAGTCCGACAACCGAACACCTGCGATCGGATATGGTTAGGGTCTTACGACACGGCGAATGAGGCGGCCCGAGCTTACTACGCGGCCCGTCGGCAATACTCAACTTCCCCGCCCATCCACCCGACATTCCCACCACGGCTGACCTCTCCCCCTCCCAAATACAGGTAGCGACATCTCGGCAGGCGTGTAATCTACCTGGAGAGTTTGGATTTGACGTTAATATCCAAACTCGTTAGAAAATTGAAATCAAGACTTGAACCTATTAAAAAAAATTAGTACTCAAAGGCAAAACTTACTATAAACCACAGAGTCCATCTGTGTAATTAACTCAAGATAATATTAATAAGAACTAGAACCGTTAAATAATTAAAAAAAAACTTAAATAATAATGATTATACAAATTGATAAACAAACCATCAATCATTTAATCAGTCAATGTTTGTTTCTACAAGGAAAAGATATATTAATAAAAAATCCCATAGCTTCGTTAATTCTTGCCTATTTGATTTGAATAAAAATCGTTTTCTACATTTGCTTATGATTTATGTGGAATATTAGTAAGTTTGACATTGAAAGGTTTGTTAATGTAGCATAATAGTAGTTAATATGAGTGAAAAAAGTGATACCACATTACTAGGGTATGCATACGCAAGAGTTGCAATTCACTTATTTCGTTTGGTCAGTATGAAGCCCCTTTTTACAAACGCACACTTTGTTACTTCTAAGATATTTAGAGGATAATAATTCTCTATAATTTCTGGCTAATGTTAATTGCACACTCCGATTGATGATGTTAAATCACCACCAGTTTTGTACGAAAGTCATATTTTTTTTTGTTAAAAAATTAAATAAAGATACCAATCATGTGCATCGCATTAGAAACACAATTTAAATCTATTTGATTATCGTAAAAATAAGGTAAATCAGATTTTAATAGTCAAAATTATCATCCTTTAACTGATAATAATTCATATTAACAGTGTGACGTGACTTATGTGAGTCTTAACTTTCACTTTAGTTGTCATAGGCAATCTCAATATAAACTAGAAGTAACTTTAACTAATGTTGTTACAAAACAATTTATAATATTCATATTGAAATAAGAAAAAAATCCATTAATTACTCATTAGAGGTAAACAAGGTTATTTTATATTAGGCTAGTATTACTTGTGACAATGAAAATAAAACTTAAAAGTATATAGATACTTAACAATAGTTGATAGTTCGACTTATTCAAATTTAATTTATCTAACAATAATGTAAAAGTTTAGATACATAATCATGCAAACCAAAGTGAGGACAAGAAGAATAAGAAAATTCTTAAGAAGGTGGGATGGGGTGGAGTGGCTACTAAATGATCCACGTGCATGTTGCTTCCCCCCACCGTCCAACACACCCACGAATCCCACGATTTTGAGGTCCCAGTTTTGACTTCCTATCAAAAGACATTCAACACCTTTATTTATAAAATCCTAGTGTTCCTTCACCTTGCCCCTCCCTACCCACACTGCCACCGGTGGTGCTGGTAGGGTTGAAGTCGCATGTTTAAATGTGTGGGTACGAGAAAGATACAACGAGTTGTGTGTATAGACTATGAAGAAAGATGAGTAAAATGATGGGGTCTATGTTTTAGGATAGTGGAGCCAGGAAATCGGGTAGTTTAGGGTAATGGATGATCTAAGTGACGTGACGTTACAGGATCGACGAGAGTTAGGGTAGAGGGGTTAACTGTTAAGTGCCCCTCCCCCTACTATTGGCCCTGTCCAAAATAAGTTCATAACTGTAACTTTTATGCTTTCAAATAAGACTTAAGATGAAATGAATACGAGTTCGCTACATACAATTTGTGTATATCGTGAATTATGAGTGTATATCGCTAATTAAGATCATCCATCATAAAGTTTTCTACAAACAAAAACATATACAAAAATGACACTTCATAAACTAAAACATGCGGGACACATACATGAATGACCACACATGCGCGCGCACGAATGGGTAAGCGTGAACATATACACATGTAGTAATAAATGCTATGAGCGACAAACTGGTTGTTCGATTTAATGTGTTACACATACGATTGCTTGCAAACTCATGAATATTCAATGATAAAGCTTAATATTTTTTAATCGGAAATCATAGAAATAAACCAACTTTGAGGATTTTTATTATTTAATTTTTCTTATTTTTATTAAACAAAATACGTATAATCCAATGTAATAATATGTATAAATACACACTTGATAGACAGTTGTGAAGCATGGGGTGTGCCCGTATACACATGAATGAAAAATTCTTGATGTATGGAACCCGTACCCCACTCACATCTACTTTTTTAATCAATCTTTCTATCATTTAAATATATATAAATAAAAAGCAATAATCCCTTTTCTATACGGATATATATACACACATGTTTTCTTAGAATCAATTTTATATTAAGAATCGTATGAATCGCATAAAATGTACGTAGTGCATTGTTGATTTATTGAAAGTGACAAAGTCGTATATAACTGCATCTGTGTCATGCTTAAAGCAAAAAACTGCAAATATGCGGTTTTCAGTACCCCTATGTGCCTATGTTCTTGGTTCCGAAAGAAATAATCAACTAAAACATGTTTTCTTAGAATCAATTTTATATTAAAAATCGTATGAATCGCGTAATATGTACGTAGTGCATTGTTGATTTATTGAAAGTGAAAAAGTTGTATATAACTGCTTCTGTGTTATGCTTAAAGCAAAAAACTGCAAATATGCTATTTTCGTAGTACCCCTATGTGCCTATGTTCTGTTCCGAAAGAAATAATCGACTAAATCTTCCTAGTAAAATGTCACATGAATTCATGAAAAAGTTGCGAAACTATACCTAATTTTTAGCTCCTATAAATAAGATAATTTGTAGTTAAGAGAATCTTGTATAAATATATATCATTTAAAAAGGACTAAAATATACAAATTAGTTCCATGATTGGAAAAGTTGGGAGTTTAATGAAGCACACGTGCATAGAATGATATGCACAACAGCTTGCATGCATGGCAGCATGGGCTGAACTTGTTTTCCATTTCTATCATCTCTTTCACTCATTAACCAATAAATATTTATTAATCATATCATGTATTCACAGTCATCAAAAGTGGCAATTTATATTTCACGGGGTATTGGGGGAGGGGGTGGGGTAATCAAAATTTTGAGTGATCCGAATTTTTGCATATATATATATATATATATATATATATATATATATATATATATTACTAATTTTGTTATAAATGGCGGTTGACACATGATTATATCATGGGCGTCGACTTACCTACCTTGGTGTTTGGGATAGCAGGCATCCATCTTGAACTTTTTTTAATGTTATATATTGTTAAAATCCCGACCGCATCCCTCTAAAAGTTTTCAACCGCCCTGTAAAACTTTTGAAACCGATCCCTGAGATAAATTATATCACAATTTTATAAAAAAAGGAAATAATATAAACCCTAGTTATTTTTTTTAAATTATAATTAAGATTTAAAAAGCCCATTACAATTTACAAAATACTAAGCCATTTACAAATTATCCCATTTCCAGTGTCCAAGTCTATTAATCCAACCCAAATCCCTATCCTCCAAAACCCATTGCTCACCGTTTCCTGCTACCCAGCGACGTCCCATGTCGGACCAGAATTCCTACTAGAATCTCGCCGGCGATCACCCCCTTTCCGACCAAGGTATGATTTATTTCACCCCCTTATTTTTTTCTTGATTTGATGATTTGGGAGATTTAGAGATTTAAAATTAGTTAAGATTATAGTTTTAAACTTTGTTTGTTCATGTGATTAAAATTACATTTAAAACATTGTTTGTTTATGTGATTAGAATCAAGATTGAAAAGTGAGTTAGAATCAAGATTGAAAAGTGAATTTGAAACATTGTTTGTTTATGTGGATTAGCCCTCAAAATACAACACAATAAATAAAGGCGCACAATCTTAGAAAAATTATCATAGAGATTTAAGGACCAGACATAAATCACGTTTTTTTCGGATTTCAAAAGGTAACAATAAGTAATGGTTAGTGGGTAAGTTCAAGGATTCATGCAATCATGATGTAACAATTACTCTAACCAAAGTGATCAAAGATTAGTCTCATAAGAGGTCTCACCCATTTAACGGGTGACAGTTTTCTAATTTTTTAAATTTTATCCATAAATAGTCACATGTATATATAAATATAAAGACATACATTTTGTTAAAATATTCACGCATTTGCAAATAATGATCTACTTATTTATGACCTTATTAAACATTGGACTACTTATATTTACACCATTATTCACAACGGGACTAGAACTCTCACCCACTTGGGAATGAATTATTTACTATTGGAGGCAATTCGTGACACGACACGAACAACCAAGTTTTGGGTCGGCTAACACGAATTGTTTTAAAACAATGGGTCGTGTTTGAGTTGACCCGTTCTCAAAACAAGTTGGGTTCGGGTTGATCCATAACCCAACCCACTACGAACCATATATATATATATATATATATATATATATATATATATATATAATATATAGCTAGGGGCTTAAAATCTTTATATATATAGGGTGAGGTTTTAGAATGAACACTAGTGTATTTGCGAACTGAATGAACAAATCCTAGCCATTGATTTACACACGTGTATGGCCAGGATTAGTTCGCAAAGACACTAGTGTTCACTCTTGAACCTAATCTATATATACATATATATATATATATATATATATATATATGTATATCTTCCCATGATGGGTAAATATCATGGACTTTCAATTCCTACCCAGATCCTCAATCCCGCCGAACTCCCTTCATTGTTCTCCTTTTGCCTAACGACAACACTAGCCGTCTGACTGAAATTTTCCGGCAAGGTATGTTTTGCTTTACCCCCCACCCCTTTTTAAGTTTTTTTGTTTGATTTTGATGATTAGGGAGATTTTAAAGGTTTAGAAATTAGAATTAGTTAATGCTATAGTTTGAAACTTCGTTCGTTTATGTGATTAGAATTAGATTTAAAGCATCGTTTGAAACTTTATTTGTTTTGCGATTAGAATTTAGATTGAAAACTAGGGCTTGAAAAATAAAATTGAAGCCGAAACCTTGTTTAAGTTAGTTAGATATCTAGATTCTAATGATTTATTGATTATGTGAATTAAAATTAAGATTGAAAAGTGAAACTGAAACATTGTTTATGTGAATTGATTATACTTAGATTATAATGATTTATTTTGATTCTCAAAATTCTCTCTAGACGATGTTATGGATAGATTTCAAAAAATAAAACATGTACGGTTCAACTTTAAATATGTTTGTAATGACGTTTGACATGTTTTTGATGATTATATGAATTTAAGTTTAGTTATCTTTTTTTAACATAATCCGACCCGATCCAACCCGCTATGAACTGAAATAAATTATTATATAGCTCTGCGTATTAAATCCTTAAATTTTTTTGCATCCGTAAAAAGTTTCTTAAATCCATCACTACGCACAACATGCATCACCTGGATAAATATGAAGAAATTAGGATTATTGTGTGTACTATGTTAAAATGTTTGACATTTTTACTAATCAATAACATACATGTAAGAAAATAGTATTTGGTGAATAAAATGTTATGTACCAATGATTTTTAGTGGCTCTTATTTAGAAAATAATTTTCTCAACAAAGTTCGATAGCATACAATTAAGTCCCTCTTCGAGAAATATTAATCAATCAAGGGACAGAAGTCCTCTTAAGTCGTAGCACCTTTACAGTTTGGTCACAATGAAGGGACATGCGTGGGTCATTGTTGACTTTATGACTTGTTACATAATCAATGGACATTGTAAATTCTGGTACATTTAAATGTCAAAAAAAAGTGATTAAAATATAAATTTACTTCAATTCATGCTAACACTATTAGAAAAGTTATCTAAAGTTGTACATTAACAATTAACAAAATATATCAAATTACAACAAACTTTTTACCATATTTAAGTTATAAACAACTAAAAAATAAAATGCTCATTGGTCTGCTCAAATATTTTCTGGCAATAAAGTCATTTGTTGTCAATAGCTTCAAAGACACTTTCAAATACTGTATAACTCTAAAGTAGGTATTTAATATTCATTTTCAATCTGATTAAACCGAACTGTACTGAAAGCGTTGAGAATCGAACAAAATTACATATTCGGTTTTTGGTTTTGTTTCAAATTGAAACCGAATTACGTATATAGCCTATTGATTGTTCACTTTGTACAATCCATTAAATATCTAGCACATTATAAATCGAGAAAATCAAACTCAGGAATTCTGATTTCATGTATTGGACTATGAATTTTAATTTTATACAACCCCCTAAACATTTAGTCCACTACAAATCGAGCAAACCGAACCAAAGAACTAGGAATCCGGAACACCCATCTTGTTAAAACTTAGGTTTTCCAAACTAAAACCAAAACTGAACCGATTTACAATTTGATTTTTCAATTAAGTTTTGTCAACTTTTTATTCCAATGGGTTTGGTTTCAGTTTTCGGTTTCAACCAGCAAAACTGAACCAAGAAAACCAAAACCTGAACAGATGAACATACATTTCTATTGTAGTATATATTTTTGCTACTTCCATAATATTAACAAGTTTTTGGTTAAGAGTTATTACAATGAACTTACTATATAACCTTTTGAGTCCTTTATTATAATTATAATAATGTATATTGTAAAATATTTTGTTTACCAACGGAAACCATGGAAGAACAAATTGTTAGCTAATTAAATTATTGTGAATAGAAAAGATGTAGAATTATGAATAGAGGATAAGACAGTTGAAAATGATTGAAAGATAGAGATATGAAAATGGTAGTTGATACGTGTATAATATCAACTACCGTCGGCAATGGTTAAATCCATACATTATTATTCTTCACCTTATCACGTACTAACGTTTAAAGTTTTGTGATGTCGACCGGACCGACATTTGCATCGTGTTGACTTGATTAGGATAAGTCCAACATAACCATGATTATCATGTTTTACTAACCCTTGTTTGGATTTTTTTTATAGTATAGTTTTATGGGACTATGGTCCCTAACCTGTTTCATAAAATTTAGAAAGTGTTTTAAAATGCAGTGGTCTAACATCGACTAAGAGTATGGGGCTGTTTGTTTCAGGTTTTAATGAATTCTTATTGGTTCAACATTCTTGCTTGTTCAACACTTAATTGTTTAGATATTTGTCTATGATTGGTTAAGTATTATACTGAATCTGAATGGTTAAGACCTCTTATTTGAATTGGTCAGACATTTACATCTGAATGGTTAATGATTATATTGACTCTTAATGGTTCATCACTTAATGATTCAGACCTTTTACTAGTTCAACACTTACCTATTCAGAAGTTGCCAAACAGTCTCTAAGTGTATTTGTTATACTACTTTACTGAACTGAACACTTAATTAAACAAAACTGTTTTAACATGTATGTCAAGACTTGGACACCAATTATAAGAAACTAGTAACATCATTAGCTCAAATACGGGGCTGTTTGATAACTTCTGAATGGTTAAGTGCTGAACCAGTAATAGGTCTGAAGTATTATGAGCTGAACCAGTAAAAACTCTAAACCATTAAAAGTTAGTATAATGCTTAACTATTCAGAGACAAATGTGTGACCAATTCAGATTATAGGTCTTAATAATTCAGACTCAGTATAATGCTTAACCATTCAGAGACAAATGTCTGAAACATTCGGACATCTGCTCGCGAAACAAACAGTCTAAACCAATAAGTGCTGAACCAGTAAGAGATTTGAACCATTAATAGCGCCATTAAGAGTTAAACAAACAACCCCTACAACTTGCAGAAATTCATACTGAATGTCTGATTACTAATATGTTAATACCTAATTACTTATTGATAAAAAAAACTACATACTTATTGATAAAAAAACTACAAACCAAAATCAGTACTACTAATATTTCAAGGGTGACTCAAGCGAACTTTTAATTTGGGTTACGTTTATGCAAAAGGAACTTTTAGATAAATATATTGTTTTTGATTTATGCGATACAGGTTGTTTAACATGTTTCTTGTAAGCCAAAATATTTTTCTAAAAAGTCAAAATTAAAAACAAAAGTGTTAACGTCAAAGAATTTAAAGAAAAAACTTGAAACCCACGTTATGCTTTTAAAAATATGCCTATAAAACACATTCCTGTTTTTAGACAGGTCGTTCGATTTCAGGTGATGAACTTTTGAAGCTTTATATGAAATCTTTCTTTGGAACTTTATTTCTAAATTGAATTATAACTTTTAAAAGGTACACATAAGTTTTATCTAAATTTTTAAAATTTCCCAAGCTTTAACATAAAATTAACTTTATCTTTAAATTAGGGGAAATTCACATGTTCCCTTTGAACATGCAAACTATCATATATTTTTTTTCACATGTAATAAGATTGGGCGCGTTGCGGTACGGTTACATTGCATGACTTAGATAAAAAGTATGTCGTGAGTTCAGCTTGGTTTCACACAACGAAAAACAGGTAATCGTTGCAATGTTGTTAAATCTTTTAGAATATATAACTTTTTACACAACGAAACGTAGATAAAAAAATATGTCGTGAGTTTGACTCTGTTTTACACAATGAAACGTAGATACAAAAATACGCGGTAATGTATATAAAATCTTTTAGAATATAAAACTTTTTACATAACGAAATGTAGATAAAAAAATATGTCGTGAGTTTGGCTCGATTTCACACAATGAAATGTTGATAAGAAAATACGTCGTGAGTTCAGCTCGATTTCACACAACGAAATGTAGATAAAAAATACGTCTTGAGTTGGGATTGGTTTCACACAACAAATCGTAGATAAAAATACATTGTTACGTAGATAAAATCTTTTAGAATATATAACTTTTTTAACAACCATTTCAATTTTTTTTAGTTAAATGGTTTTAAAAAATTAGTTTGATAATAAAAAAAAGAAAAATTGTGTTTTAAATGATAAATATTAATTACATGGTAAGTCCATATGGTTTCTCAAAAGTAACAAGATTAGATACTAAGATGTGGAAATAATGAAAATACCCACAGTTATGAGTTAGTTTTTAACCGGAATTAGCCTTAAAACTCTAAGATGTTACAAAATCAAAAGCTAACACACCAGATTGTTACTTTAAAATTCTTAGTACCCAACTTTGTTACTTGCTACAAACCACAAGTTATAAACTGTGTAATGAACTCTTTTTAATAAAAATTATCATTTATGCTTCTGTACAACTTATTAATTCAACAAATTAGTCAATGATATTTAATCTAAACTTTAAAAACCATAAATAATTACCCTTTCTATTATAACATGTCACATCATCACCGTGTGTGGAATTTACGGTGGTAATTATTGTTAAAAGAAACCAAGGCAACAAAGGAAAATTACTATTAGTTGAAATAATTTAAAAATTACATCGTCTAAAAAAAACAAACTAAACAAACAATTTCAACATTTAAACAACGAATAGAAATAAATATTGTCTTGATGAATTTGATAGTAGGCAATCCTATGTGTGCACTTCTTAATCTCCAAGCATGGTCACCTAAAACATATAGAACATTTGTCAAGTAGTTGGTGAGAAAATAGATTTATAATCAAGCAACGTAAAAGCACGTTTATAGAATTCATAACAATTATATAATAAACACATTATCAAAACAAACACACAATGTGATGCACACAATCAAACCTCATGACACAACGAACGATTATGGTTTTAATCATCCCAATAAATTTGGATGGAGTTGTCAATCTTATAGGCTTATAATTGTATTACAACTGGCTTGAAAAAAAATTAATGATTATGTAAAGAATAAATGTGTCACTATGTAGACTTGTTTAAAATAAAGTGTAGGTTTTTTAAATTACTTGTTTAACGATCTGAATAGTATTTGATAAAAAAAATGGTTTATATCTATACATGTTCTATCTCAAAACGAAAAAGTGATAAAAAGGAACTATGATTCTCATCATGTGTTTGTGTGGCTTAACTTGACTTGAACGTGATCGCGAGAACCGTTTTATGGATTCTCTAAACATGTTCCCTAAATATGTTTAACGAAGTTATGTTAGTTACGATTACGGGTCAAGTTAGTTAAGATAGTTTGCAGAAAATTTAACCGTTCAGAGTAGCACCTTCAACAAAGAGGGTTCCTAGAACTGTTTGTTTGTCAGATGACAACATATCGAATAGTGGGTCCTCCATTTTAACAAGTTAAGTTTTATTAGCATTAACACTAACACTATAAATAAGCATTAAGTTTCTACATTGGTTGGTTGTACCCTGGCTTTGGGTGTTTTTCAAAATAAAAAGGATTCTATGGTTCTACTTCACACACCTATCCACTATATTATATTATGAAATATGAACATATAGCATATGGAGTGAGTTTATTTAGTGATTTAGTCTACAGGATTGGTGGGCCAAAACACCCCCACAGGCCCACAGTGTGAGAATGGATACGATTGAAGCATGTGATTTTTGAAATAAAAGAATGTTTAAAATTTATACGAATAGTGAAATATTATATTCTTATTCAAGATTATTTTTATAAATAATCATGGGTTCAAACTTTGTAAATATTAACCTTTCGTAAACATATCTAAGCTGTAACCTTTTATAAGAAACTATAACTATTTAGGTTTCTGGATATAACTTTGACCATTTTATCTTTTTGTTTATACATAACTTTCACCATTTAACTTTTTTCTATATAAGCTTTACATAATTTATAACAATAATTAATCAAACAAAATATACTACCGTTGAATGTGAGAGATTGTAGAGAGAGAAATGCAGATTGTGTGATTTGAAGAGGATATTTTGCTAAATTGATCAAGATTCAAGAATCCAATTTCCAACATTCTATTTTTGTAAGTGTTATTCTTTTTTTTTAATGGCTTATGGTTAGGATGTCGCTAACCGGATTAGTAGCTAGTATATTAGTATCACTAAGTTAGTATTAAAACCCCTTGCTTGGACTTGAACCCAGGACCTACAAGAGAAGTAAAGCTTCCCCCCCTTAACCAATAGGTTACATGGGACAACATCAGCCGGAGAAAGGAGAAAGGTTAGAATCTACATAGAACGGTTTGAACCTGATGTCTCAAAGCAAGTAGCATTGAAATCTTTGATAGGTTTGTTCACAATCTGGTTACTGATTATGTTTGGTTGTCTTGATTTCGTTGGTTCACTTACGTACATTGTCTTGCTGTCAGATTGCACACTATATGTCTCAAAGCTAAAGGAGATGACTAAAGTAATTACCTAAAAATTCTAATTTCCGCATAAGAGACTGCTTAAAAGTCGCATTGTATCTGGTGCTCTTCCACTTTGCCTTAAATTCTAAGCCTCTGCCCGCAACGGGGCGGGGGTCTCCCTAGTTTAAACTAAAAAGAGAGAGAATGTAACGAAAAGATAAGGATTGGAATATTCTAAAAAAAACTTTAAGAGATAAGCACTAACACTTATGATTTTGGATCAAGAAGCAAAATTTAACAAAAACACAAAAAATGAGGATTAAAAACATAATATGGTGATTTTTCAATATTCAAATCCATATCTTCAAAGGCTCCTATAATTTAGAAGGAGATTCGAAAATCCTTCACAATATTTTATTAAATTTCTAAGATTTAAACAATACAAAACACTCGTAATTAGCCCTTTAATTCACAAGAACTCATGTTTTTTATTAGTGTTTTAGCTTTATAAAAGATTAAGTATTTGTATAAAATTCCAGACCTGAATGACCTGTTTCTTTTGAGGTTATGCTGCTGGAAAAACAGAATTGAAGTTCTCCAACAATGTTTTGAATGTTTTTGAAGTTTTTAATGAAAAACAAGTTTGAATCCATGTTTTGGCTTATGACTACTATATAATGATGTGATAATATCATAAGCAACATATGGATTTAGGAATAACACCAGAATTCATAATAAAGTAAAAAAGAAAATGACAAACACTATGAAGATATAAGGAACACATGCATAAAACTTAAGATTACCAAGAGCTTTCTTGAAGATCTTCTTGGAATTCCGGGCCACAGATTTTAGGAGGTTTGGTGTGAAAAATAATGAGGGTGGAGACAGTGCCGAAGCTTGAACGAAAACTCCGCACGGGACAGATCTCTCAAAATTAAATCGGTGAGAGCCAAACTCTTAAAAATCCAGTATTTTACAATATTTTTTTTCTCAAAAGTTTAAGTAAATTTAACACTATGAGAACACCTTCTAATTGATGATTGTTAATGTAAATCTTATGAAAATCATGCAATTTACTAGAAGTTATGCTAACTCCTAAAGCTCTTTCTAAACTATGCAACCACAAAATTTCATTACAAACACTAGCTATGAAGGAAAGGATAAAGCTTATACAAGAACTAATGTTGTTATCAATGTTTGTCTTTCTAAGCCAAATTAACGAGGTTACAACAAGTGTAGTATGTTTCTCCCGATTGTTACAAGAAAAGTTGCACTAGCTTGCCTATGTATGTTTCTCCCGATTGTTACTTGGATGTCTTGAAAATTTTAAAGGTGTTACACTAGCTTGCCTATGTATGTTTCTCCCGATTGTTACAAGAAAGTTGCCATTGTTGCATGCCATGATGCTATGGATGTCCAAGAAACTATATCCAATTTGGTGGTGTTATACCATATCTAGATAAACTTACATATACACAAAACTTAGCTTATAAGAGGATCTTTGATATGCATTTTTTGGAATTCTTATACCAAACTTGACAAGTTTACATGCTTTTAAGTCCTAAATTCATGATAAAACATTTTGTGTACTTTAAATCTTATGGTTAATCTTAGAGCTCGTGTTGTTTGCTTTTGTAAAAAAATCTAAATAACCTTCTATTCATTTTGACCTTAAAATAGGTTTAATGATGTGAACTATACGTGTTTTATAAAAAATCTACAAAATCTATACCCCACATTAAAATAATGTAAAAGGTCAACAAGAATCTATGGTCCACATCTAAGTAATGTAAGCGCCTAATCTAATTTAAATTAACGGTTTCAATCGTACCAGGTTGACAGCTTGATAGGTATCGGGTTAGCAGTTGAATCGTTAAATCCAAACACGATTTGCACATTATTTGTCCGTGTTGTACAGAAGCAAGAAATCACGATAATATCACTAACTCACAATGCAAAGTCAAGTGAAAACCCGGTAGCATCATTGACCCAGAATAAAGAAGTACCCAACACATGATTAACATTTTCAACTCTAAGCAAAAGTCTTTTGGGATCCCAACCTTCATTCGTCTTCTAGAAACACCATAGGCTGCTTTTTTGTTCAACCTTACGGTTTCAGCCTTTTGGCCCCACAAACCTGAACCAAAGGTTGATGCAGGTGCGCATGCCCACATTGAACTCTATAAACAAGCACATAGAAAACACGGTGAAAAGGTAGAAAGCCTACCGATGTCGCAGAAAAATAGCTTCCAAGTGAAGTTGGGAACGAAAAACTGCAACATTATATAATGAAAACAATAAATCATCACACACACTTAAACTTATGCTACCTGTGTTGCAAACTAAAAAATACGTCATGGCTACATAGTTAAGGATAGCAATGTCTAAGGTAAATAAAATACATGACCATGGTCAACAATGCACTAGAGATTCACAAACAACCATGATCGTCAACAAAACATTTAAGTAAGGAACCTCAGAGGTGTAGGATAGCGGAAGCATACTATACAAAGCCAAATCCTCACCAACATTACAACTTTGGCTCTCGACATAAGGCTGTTCTTAACCATTTAGGTGAACCAACCAATACATCAACCAACAACAACAACAAAATAGGGCCAAGAAAGAGCATGCAAATAACATTGCACACCCAAATGGCCATAATGAATATCATGACAACCATAAAACAAAGGTTATAAGCAATAAACAGTTGCACTTTAAGAGACAACCTAAGTCCATGCAACAATAAATCGTTAAAGGCAACACAAAATCCCAACACTAAATTCTAACAGAAACTCTGAAGCGTAGTAGGTAGATTCTAAAGGCGTAAAAACACGTGAAAAACGTAAATTAAGACAACAATAGCAAAATCTACCTATAAACATGCCGGAGGGCAACGATTGGATCGATTTCGGTTAAAGCCAACACAAAATCCCAACACTAAACTCTAAACAGAAACTCTATAGCATAATACGTAGTTTCTAAAGACATAAAAACACATTAAAAACGTAAACGGAGACAACAACAACAAAATCTACCTATAAACATGCTAGATGCCAACGATCAGGGCGATTTTGGCCATCGCAGTCGTACGTCGCCAGTGAAACGACGGAGGGTAGTCGATAGAGAGAGAGAGAGAGAGCCCAACAAGCACGATAAAAAGTAAGAAACCCATTAAAACCACCACTCATATACCCACTAAAGAAAACAGCTCACAAAGCACAAGTTACAAGCCCAACAAGCACGATAAAGAAGTAATGCGTGAGGTTCAACCAGTGCAAGCACAATTATGTTATAAATTGATAATATATAAATTAATATACATTTAATATTCAAAAGAATCTGAACATTATGCACTTTTTTAATTTTAGGTATGTACCATTGTTTATATTTCAAATATTTTTGCTGATGTTTTTTTTAACTAATTAGATGTTTTTTTATGCTGATGTTACGTAATGTGTTTTCACATAAAAATGGTTATACACATTAGTTAAAGTTTGCATTTACATTTGCACCTTAAATAGAAAAAGTAATACAAAGTTAAGTATTTAGATTTTATTGAAGAATCCTAATTGTATTCCTACTTTTCCAAGGAACTCGATCGAGTTGTAGCACATGAAACTAGCGCATAGTTTTTTCAATAGAATAACATGAAACTTCATTGAATTACTAAAACATATTAAGTGTAAAATTATCCTACAAAATCTCCTAAAACTAAGACGTGTACAAAGACACAATAAATCGTAAAATATAACAGTGCCAAAAAATATAATAAATTTTGTGGAAAAAAGAAACAATAGTCGAAAAAAGACACAATAATGCAAATATAGAAAAGACACAATAATAAATAAAAATGACAAATTATCTGAAAAAATCATAAAATCTACAAACTAAACATCCCCAAAAGCGAAAACCTAAAATCTGATATTGTAGAGTTTGATGAGACGGTTCAAATGCCGCTTGAATGAGGTTAATCGGAGTCCATTTGATTCTATTCTTACGAATTCATATTTTTAGGAGACTTTGTAATTTATTCTAACCCAACATATTAAACAATTAACATTTTTACCAAATTAACAAGGGCCAATTTAATTATTATATCACATTGATCAGATATTGTCATATTACATGTTCTACATTGTCTTATATGTGTTGTATGATTATCAAGTATAATAAAACATATAAAATATAAGTATAATAATACAAATGAAATAGAAATAAGATGTGTAATAGAAGATGATAAACCTCATATTCAGTATGATAAATTGATATATAAGAGAATAGGATGCCCCTATTCTAACTTTATAGGGGAACAATTGTGCATGGCTCCCACCCATGTGTGCACATGCACCCATCCACCTAAGCTACGTACATTAATATTTATGATCATGAATACATATGTTATGTCCACTCCACTCTTTCTTTCGTAATTGTGCCAAGAGTGCACGAGTAATTATAAGCCCTTATATGCCCTACTTACTTTCCTCATATAACATGCGAATTCCACAACTTCCGTAGCTTTGTCGCCCTTACCCACCCTTTCTTTTTTATTCACTTTCTGGCCAAAGCAAAAGATTCCGTGGGTGGTAATAATGTAACATGGGTTGTTTGGTTAATAGAATGATTTACGTGTAAATCAGCCGGGCTACTTGCAACCTATACTGTATAATAGCTTGCTTTTGGCGACAAATTGGTCCGTCAGAAGTACTCGGTAAACATAGGCCCAGTTGATAATCCGTCGAAAAAAATGTCGTGGGTAAATAGATTACCCGAGGGTTACCAAACAATCACAGACAGATTACATGTAAATATACATGTGGTTAACATTTAATATCACTGTTAGATCAACGAAAGAAATCCAACCAACAGACAATTCGATAGATGTTCGTCTTCTTTATGATATGTGTTTTTTTATTAAAAATAAATAGTGTAAATATAATGTTCTGTATAATAAAAAGTACCGAAAGTTTTAAAAATTCTTGCTTCAATCAAATTCCAACTTTTTTTTACAATGCCATCATGTATTTAACTATGTAGCTCATCATATCTCTCATGTAATTTACAAAAAAAGAAAAAAAAAGAAAAATGAAATATGACATTTCCATTATAGTTGTTAAACAAGGGTAAAATAAAAGCAATAAGTCCCCGGTCCATCATCTCGTGTCAAAATGAGTCTAATGTCCGATTAGGAGGGTATGGCCTGATAATGCTAAATTCAACATTATTAGATACTCGACATCCAATGCCTTTCCCTTAACAATATTTCGTGCATCACTTGTATTGTCACCGCACTGATTTTCCCATAACAATTCAAAATCCTACGGTTCATCCACCTATGAGACTATCAGGGTTAGTCCTGAGAATTCAGGTGTCTTATCCGAGCTCGAAAAAATGTGTCCCTTAGGCTTAACGAAATATATAACACAAACTATTTTTTTATACATCCGTTTGCAAAAGTGCAAAACCCCCTAACTTCTAACACAATTTCTAATAAATTAACGCCTAATAATCGACAATTAATGTCAAATAACACCTAAGTCCTAACTAATCGACTATTAACGCCAGATAATACGCAATTAATGGACAATCATACGCCAAATAACACGAAAATAATCGACAATCATACCTGATGAGTGTCTAGTCAGAATTCTGCGAGTCGCCGAGTCGGAATTCTGCGTGTTTCCAAGGTCGTGCGTCGATGTTCCAAGGCTGTGTAAGTGTGCACCAAGTCAGAATTCTTCAAGGTTGTGCGTCGTTAGTCGTCGATGTTCCAAGGTTGTGTGCCTAGTCGGAATTCTTCAAGGCCATGGACTATGCGTTGATGTTCTAGAATCCAGAGCATCGTTCCAATGTCCCTTTCCAATTGCCGCACAAACAAAGTATAAGATATTGTTTTCTTATTATTTTTAAATCAAATGGGTATTGGGCTAACTTAGAAGATTGATTTGAGATTTGTTGTCACACCCCGACCCGCAGCGGAATAAAAGTCGGGGCATAATTGGGTTATCACCAAAGCTCATGATATTTACTAAGAAGTTTCATATTTATTAAATTCAAGTTACAACTTAATTACCCAATAAACAAAATTCATACAAATACAAAAGAAAACCAAATCTAAATGTTTATTCCAACGCAATAACTTGTTTATTCTTCTAGGCCGTCCTAAGTGTTTCTTTCCTCAACTGGATCACCTGTATCATGTGTAAAACAGGGGAAATTTTGGGTCAACAAAAGTTGGCGAGTGAACCTTGATAAAACATTTTTCATATTTGCATGTTTTACTTGTTAAGGAAAATTTGTGCATAAATCACATGTGAGCAAATATATCAATGTAAACAATCACAAATCACATTGAATGAATATATGACTGAATGATGATGTATTTGAGATCAAGGCTCAATCAAACGGAGCCGATCTAATGAGGCACCTGATGCTCAACCCGTATCCCACGGGGAAACTGATGGGCCTAATGAAATGCGTGCACTGAAATGATAAATTTGATCCACATATAAATCACACAACAACCAATACACATTTGATCACAAAATGATATAAGCACAAGTGTTTAGATAAAATAAAGGATTAGTACGACACATGATACACCCCAAAACGTGATTAAAACAGGGAATTTGTAGAGATTCACTCACAGTGGGTGCGTTCCTTGATGACGATGAATGCGCACGAATTTATGATTGAATCGACGAGGGAAAACTAACCTAAATAATAACGAAATAATTCGATAAATAAATAAATTTTATTTTAGATTAATATTTTTAATTAGTGCTCTTAATGAGATTTTTAGATTTTATTTTGTGAGTTTAATGCAAATTTTTAACTTTAGAAATCTTATTTTTTTTAAGTATTTTTAAATAATTTTCCAATTTAATAAATAAAATAAAAAAAATAAGAAAACAAAAAATAAAAATAAGTTGACCTTGTCAGGTCTGACCGGTCGGATAGCATGTAATTCAGGCAGCGTGTGAGGTTCGAACCCATGACCTCTGGTATACGTGCATGCAACTCTACCAACTGAGCTACGTGTCTAACCCGAAATATTCTATGATTTAATTATACTTAAACATTAGTTAGTATATTTTCAGAAATTATTTATTTTAAAAAGATTTAAAATCATCGGACCGTTTGTCACACCCCGACCCGCAGCGGAAAAGGTGATCGGGGCATGATTGGGTTATCATCAAAGCTCATGACATTTATTTTAACGTTTCATATTCATTAATACAATTTAATGGAAATTTACAATCATAATTACATCCTTGACCTAAACATCAGTCTAAGCTTCTTTGTTTTCTTCTAAGGCATTTCCTATGTTTTCCTTGCTTCATCCTGTTCACCTGTATCATGTGTAAAAGGGTTTTTGGATCAACAAAAAGTTGGCGAGTGAATCCTATGGAAAACATTTGAAAAAGTTTATTTAATTGATTATGAAATAAAGTGCACAACCACACATGAGTAAAAATAGATGTAAACTTAATCATAAATCAATTTAATATTAACCAATACACACATGAACAATAATGGGTCGTTTAGAGGCACGCGCTGCTCAACTCGTCTCTCACGAGGAACTGATGGGCCTAATGAATGAATTGCATGAACACGATAATATGAAAGACATAACTACAAACAATATAAACTCAATACTACACACATGAACAATAATGGATTTGTTTTGAGGCACGCGTTGCTCAACTCGTCTACCACGAGGAACTGATGGGCTTAATGAATGAATTGCGTATAAGTGGCAAAATGAAATACATAATTACAACAATAATAACAATCTAAGTTTAGATCACGATATGGTATGGCACAAGTTTAAATAAACGAGTTAATTATTTTGTGACACATAACACACCCCAAAACGTGTAATTAAAAAGGGGAAGTTGTAAGATTCACTCACCTTGGGTGCGTTCGGTTGATGATGTTGAATGCACGTAAGTGGTTTTAACCACGAGTGAAATTAACCTAGATAAATAGCATTATGGTTTGGTAAGTAAACGGATTTTATTGATCCATTTTAGTAGGATTGTTGGGTGTATTTTTGTGAGTTTAAGGCTATTTTCTAACCTTAAAAATGTTATTTTTAATTATTTTTAATTGATTTTTAATTAAAATAAATAAATAAAAATAATAAAAACATTTGACTTTTTTGACCGTTGACCGTTGACCGTTGACCATTGACCATTGACTGTTTGACCGGTTCGTATGCGAGTATGTGTGCGCGAAGTGAGGCTCGAACCCGAGACCTCCCGTACGCATGCACGCAGCTCTACCAACTGAGCTACGTGTCTAACCCGAAATATATCTGTTTTTAATTATATTTATATACTAATTAGATTAAACAGAAAATCCTTTATTTCTTAAAAACGATTTTAATCCGTGACTCGGTGCGCTCCACAGGTCTCGAACCCGGGACCTGTGGGTTATGCTAACACACAGTCCACCGCTGGACTCTGTGTCCAACTTGTTAACTTAACTGATTTTTATTATACTTAAACACAAACTAAGTATTTTCATTATTGACTTATTTAAAAAGTTTAATAATTATCCGGGCCGGTGCGGTAGCCCGGACTCGAACTCGTGACCTGTGATTTAAACATACACACAGTCCACCGCTGGACTGTGTGTCTATCTTGGTTATTATTCCGGTCATTATTATACTTAACATATACCAGTGGTGACTCCGGTTCGGTTAACAAAAAAAGGCATTTTTATTAAGGCAGCATGCGTGGGACAAGATTCGAACTCGAGACGTTAGTGTGTTTATTGTGCACACAGTCCACCGTTGGACTGTGTGTCTAACCCGAGCTATAACTTGATTTTAATTATACTTAAACATTACAGGACTTCGTCTTCTTCGTCGATTTTAACCAGAATCGGAAGTCCGACTGGTTCAATGTTTTAATCGGTTTCTTTAGCGTTTTTTAGTTAATTACAAGTGAGATATAAATAAAAAGAAAGAAAATTAGGCGTGAAGTATACCGACTGGACTCCTCTGTTTTCCGGCAGAACTCCGGCGACAGTAGCAGGTTCCGGCGTCGTGTGTCTTGCAGCAGCGAGTCTTCAGAAAACTTGAAAAGGATGTGGGTGACTTCGGTATAAGCTCAGGGGGTTTAGTAAGGCTCAGAAATGGAGGGCTCGGTTTTCCGGCGAGATACAGAAATATTCCGGCGAGTAAATTTTCGCCGAGAAAGGGTGCGGTTTTGAGCGAAAAAGCTTGCAGAGGTTCGAGGAGGTACTTATAGTGCAGGTTATCAATGAACTTGGTCCAATTTCCGACTTGATTCAAAGTCATTACGTTTTCTGGCGGTTATAGTTTGTGTCGCGGACTCAGGCGTCGGTTATAACCGATGTCCTAGTAAATGTTTACGTTATAACTGAAAAAGTCGTAAATTATTGGCGAGATCGCCGGGATTTCCGACGACTGCATTTGGGCGCCGGTTTTTGAATTCGGAAAATCATGTTATGCATTAAATGATTCTAACATTTAACAAGAAACATCAGTGGCGCAGTGGTTTAAGTGTTAAGTGTTAAGTCTGTTGAACCGTGACCCGGCGACTGACCCGGGTTCGAAACCCGGCAGAAACAATTTATTTTTATTTTCTTATTTTTAACAGTTTTTCAAAAACTAATTATATATTCCCATATAATAATTAATTATGTATCATTTAAAATTATTTTGGGCATTACATTTGCAACGAAATTTTTAACTGATTGTTCGGTTAATAAACGGAGCGGGTTTGGTAAAATCCGTTTTTGACGGATGTTACAGTATCCCCTGCTTTTTAGAAATTTCGTCCCGAAATTTAAATAGTGATATATTTGACTAAAAGAATGATGTGTTTAGTTTGACAGTTACATGCTTAGAAAAAGTAAAGTTTTAAGTTTTTGTTTGAGGCGGTAACGTTCCTTGTAAGGGTTAAGTACCCTATTACAGGAATCGATTTTTGTTGCCTACTGTAAAAGTATTGATAAGCAGAATTGATTCGCTAACTATGATATCATGCATAAGAGTTTGGATATGTTTGGAAGGGTATGGTTATATCCTAAGGCAAAACTTCTAATACTACAACCTACATGGAACATAAATAAACACAACAGCAAATATTTGAACATAAATAAACACAACAGCTAATATCAGTAAGTTATGATTGGTTCTATGACTATAGAACATAAATAAACACAACAGCTAATATTTGAATCCACATTCTGATAGCATATATGTTTGAATGGTGACAGTTCCTCTCTCGTTTGTTATGATGGAGAGGTTAGTTTATGTAGAAATAGAACACAGTCCAATTTCTTTAAATAGCGAGATGATATAAATGTAACACAAATTTCAATCAAGACAATACTAAATCCTACATGGAACTTCTCATAACCGCCTGATAATGCCTCTGATCCTTTGGCAAGAATACTTATATATAGGAAGTACCAGCGGCGTATCCACCATATTCTTGCCAAATTTTCATTGGTTTTATCAACAAGTTATGATTAGTTACCAAGAAACTACTAAATCCTACATAGAACTTCTCATAACCGTCTGACAATGCCTCTGATTCTTTGACAAGAATACTTATATATAGGAAGTACCAGCGGCGTATCCACCATATTCTCGTCAAATTTTCATTGGTTTTATCAGTGAATTATGATTAGTCCTATGTGACTCTACAACCAATACACAAACTCATAAATACTGAAAATGAAAAATGTCTGTGCGATCAAGGCTCAATCAAACGGAGCCGATCGTATTGCATGTACTGAAAATGAAATTGTCTGTGCGATCAAGGCTCAATCAAGCGGAGCCGATCGTATTGCATGTACTGAAAATAATAAACTTAATCTACAAACAGCCTATACATGGAACCTCTCATAACCGCCTGATAATGCCTCCGATCATTTGACAAGAATACTTATATATAGGAAGTACCAGCGGCGTATCCACCATATTCTTGCCAAATTTTCATTGGTTTTATCAACAAGTTATGATTAGTTACCAAGAAACTACTAAATCCTACATAGAACTTCTCATAACCGTCTGACAATGCCTCTGATTCTTTGACAAGAATACTTATATATAGGAAGTACCAGCGGCGTATCCACCATATTCTCGTCAAATTTTCATTGGTTTTATCAGTGAATTATGATTAGTCCTATGTGACTCTACAACCAATACACAAACTCATAAATACTGAAAATGAAAAATGTCTGTGCGATCAAGGCTCAATCAAACGGAGCCGATCGTATTGCATGTACTGAAAATGAAATTGTCTGTGCGATCAAGGCTCAATCAAGCGGAGCCGATCGTATTGCATGTACTGAAAATAATAAACTTAATCTACAAACAGCCTATACATGGAACCTCTCATAACCGCCTGATAATGCCTCCGATCATTTGACAAGAATACTTATATATAGGAAGTACCAGCGGCGTATCCACCATATTCTTGTCAAATTTTCATTGACTTTATCCACAAGTTATGATTAGTTCTATGTGACTCTACTACAAACACAACAACCACAAGATACTGATAATGAAAATGTCTGTGTGATCAAGGCTCAATCAAACGGAGCCGATCGTATTGTATGTACTGAAAATGAAAATGTCTGTGCGATCAAGGCTCAATCAAACGGAGCCGATCGTATTGCATGTACTGAAAATAATAAACTTAATCTAAACAACAATCACACAAACAGCCTATACATGGAACCTCTCATAACCGCCTGATAATGCCTCCGATCATTTGACAAGAATACTTATATATAGGAAGTACCAGCGGCGTATCCACCATATTCTTGTCAAAGTTTCATTGGCTTTATCCTTAAGTTATGTTTGGTTCTATGTGATAAAGAAAAACATAAAACTAAACGATAGGAGTTGAATCTGGATTTTCGGTGAATAGGACTAGTTGGGTATCTTCGTTTGGGCCGTCATTATCTTCGACAGGATTAGCGTTGATGTTGAAGACTCTTCCTCTTGCTGGTGGCCTAGCGGTTGGGTTTTCTTGGTTTACTTGGTTAACTGGGTTTGATTGAGCTTGAGCGTTGATGACGTTAACCAATTGAGGGCATGTGTTTCTAAAGTGGGTAGGGTCGCCACAATTGAAACAGGCTCGAACATATGGAAGCATGAGGTATTGGGGTTGTTGATAGGTTTGGTTCATGGTTTGAGTAGGGGGAGAGATTTGGTTTTGAAAGGTGCGGCAAACCTTGCTCAAATGACCATAGCGTCCACAAGTTGCACATAGTCGACAAGGTAAGGTAAGGGGATGGTGATAAAAACAGTTGTTGCATTGAGGGTGAGGTCCAAGATATAGTTTCTTATTTGGGTAGGTTGAGTTGGGTGCCACTTGAGTGATTGGGATAGCTTGGATGGGTATGGCGTGTGAAATTGGTTGATTTCGTTGGATAGCAGCGAAAAGTTGCCCGTCTCTTTTTCTCTTAGAATTGGGTTGAGAAGGGGATTCGGTTTGGGTGTAGTCGGAGGTTTCAGTCGATTCTTTATCCTTCTTCTTCTCCTCCTTGAAATCTTTGTTCCGGATTCGATTCTCGGTGAGCGCTGTTGCTAGCTCCATTGCTGCTTCCAAAGTTGCAGGTGAGGTACTTATTACAGAGTCTTGAATCTTTGACGGAAGACCATGAATGTAGTGCTCGATCAAACGGTAGAGGGGAGTGAACATGTTGGGAACCATTTGATGTAACTCGAGGAATCTTTTGTTGTACGTGGTGTGGTCGCCTTCCTTTTGCTTCAACAAATAGAACTCATCTTCTAATTTCTTGATTTCGCTCCTTGGGCAAAATCGTCTGGTCATGATTTCCTTCAATTCATTCCAAGTTAAAGTTATAGCATCTTCAACACCTCGTTTGGCCTTCTCTGTATTCCACCAAGTAAGTGCTATTCCATATAAACGACCAGTAGCATAACGCACTTTGCGATCATCGGGGCAATCACAATTTAGAAAGGTGTTCTCCATTTCTTCAAACCAATGGAGGAGAGCGGTGACGCCTTCAGTCCCTTTGTATTTCGGAGGGTCGCATGATTTGAAATGCTTGTAGGTGCATTTAGTGGTATTTTTGGGAAGTGTTGATAATGTTTTGGTTTTCCTGATTGACAGGATTAGCGGTAAGTGCTTGTTGGACTTGGATTACAATGTTGGGTATTACTGCAGCCATTTGTTGAGCGATTAGGGCAGCCATGCGTTTGCGGGCTTTTCCTGCTCTTGTCTTCCTACGGGCGTGGTTAGAAGACATCTACAAGGAATACATGACAAGAGTATGAGTTGGATGCTTTTGGGATCATGGGTCGCACTAGGAAAGAACATTCATAAAATAATTATAGAAAAATAAATCTGCTACATCCATAGGATGTCTTGGGCTTTGCTCGCCATTAGGCCCTACATGCCGCCATACTTTACCTTTGTAATCATGTGGGCCCCCATAAATACCGGTTTTTCATATAGTTCGCATGGGTTTGCCTGGTTGCGTACACTAAAACCCGGAGAAATTCGAGAAATATGTATACAACGTGTGATATTTGGAATGTGTCCAGGTGTAGACACGGTGACACCTCAAAGTGGGGTTAGTTCGAACGACGTTTGGTGTGGCATGCTTTGGCCTAATAGGTCCTTCGTACTCTCATCGTTGGTCCCCAGGTAGGCAAACTAGTCCGTTATATTGGATTTATACGAATGCCAACCTAGACAGGACGTTCCGACTACCGGTACTTGTACCCTTCCAGTTACTACATGCCCGTCGCAGAACTTACTTTGATGAGATTTGAAAATTGCAACAAAATCTTTGAATAATGAGAGTATGAAAATGAATTGAACATATGAACATTGATATATGTATAATGAATATGTATATAAGTATGTATGTTTGACTGTAAGTATAAACAAATATGAAACAAATAAATACCACAAGTTTGTATGTAACCACCTAATCAATTAAAATTTAGGCAGACTATAGTATAGGCTCTAAGGGTCTAATAACCTATCCTATATCCCTATAGTCATGGCTCTGATACCAATCTGTCACACCCCAACCCGCAGCGGAAAAGGTGATCGGGGCATGATTGGGTTATCATCAAAGCTCATGACATTTATTTTAACGTTTCATATTCATTAATACAATTTAATGGAAATTTACAATCATAATTACATCCTTGACCTAAACATCAGTCTAAGCTTCTTTGTTTTCTTCTAAGGCATTTCCTATGTTTTCCTTGCTTCATCCTGTTCACCTGTATCATGTGTAAAAGGGTTTTTGGATCAACAAAAAGTTGGCGAGTGAATCCTATGGAAAACATTTGAAAAAGTTTATTTAATTGATTATGAAATAAAGTGCACAACCACACATGAGTAAAAATAGATGTAAACTTAATCATAAATCAATTTAATATTAACCAATACACACATGAACAATAATGGGTCGTTTAGAGGCACGCGCTGCTCAACTCGTCTCTCACGAGGAACTGATGGGCCTAATGAATGAATTGCATGAACACGATAATATGAAAGACATAACTACAAACAATATAAACTCAATACTACACACATGAACAATAATGGATTTGTTTTGAGGCACGCGTTGCTCAACTCGTCTACCACGAGGAACTGATGGGCTTAATGAATGAATTGCGTATAAGTGGCAAAATGAAATACATAATTACAACAATAATAACAATCTAAGTTTAGATCACGATATGGTATGGCACAAGTTTAAATAAACGAGTTAATTATTTTGTGACACATAACACACCCCAAAACGTGTAATTAAAAAGGGGAAGTTGTAATATTCACTCACCGTGGGTGCGTTCGGTTGATGATGTTGAATGCACGCGAAGTGGTTTTAACCACGAGTGAAATTAACCTAGATAAATAGCATTATGGTTTGGTAAGTAAACGGATTTTATTGATCCATTTTAGTAGGATTGTTGGGTGTATTTTTGTGAGTTTAAGGCTATTTTCTAACCTTAAAAATGTTATTTTTAATTATTTTTAATTGATTTTTAATTAAAATAAATAAATAAAAATAATAAAAACATTTGACTTTTTTGACCGTTGACCGTTGACCGTTGACCGTTGACCATTGACCATTGACTGTTTGACCGGTTCGTATGCGAGTATGTGTGCGCGGAGTGAGGCTCGAACCCGAGACCTCCCGTACGCGTGCACGCAGCTCTACCAACTGAGCTACGTGTCTAACCCGAAATATATCTGTTTTTAATTATATTTATATACTAATTAGATTAAACAGAAAATCCTTTATTTCTTAAAAACGATTTTAATCCGTGACTCGGTGCGCTCCACAGGTCTCGAACCCGGGACCTGTGGGTTATGCTAACATACAGTCCACCGCTGAACTGTGTGTCCAACTTGTTAACTTAACTGATTTTTATTATACTTAAACAAAACTAAGTATTTTCATTATTGACTTATTTAAAAAGTTTAATAATTATCCGGGCCGGTGCGGTAGCCCGGACTCGAACTCGTGACCTGTGATTTAAACATACACACAGTCCACCGCTGGACTGTGTGTCTATCTTGGTTATTATTCCGGTCATTATTATACTTGACATATACCAGTGGTGACTCCGGTTCGGTTAACAAAAAAAAGGCATTTTTATTAAGGCAGCATGCGTGGGACAAGATTCGAACTCGAGACGTTAGTGTGTTTATTGTGCACACAGTCCACCGCTGGACTGTGTGTCTAACCCGAGTTATAACTTGATTTTAATTATACTTAAACGTTACAGGACTTCGTCTTCTTCGTCGATTTTAACCAGAATCGGAAGTCCGACTGGTTCAATGTTTTAATCGGTTTCTTTAGCGTTTTTTAGTTAATTACAAGTGAGATATAAATAAAAAGAAAGAAAATTAGGCGTGAAGTATACCGACTGGACTCCTCTGTTTTCCGGCAGAACTCTGGCGACAGTAACAGGTTCCGGCGTCGTGTGTCTTGCAGCAGCGAGTCTTCAGAAAACTTGAAAAGGATGTGGGTGACTTCGGTATAAGCTCAGGGGGTTTAGTAAGGCTCAGAAATGGAGGGCTCGGTTTTCCGGCGAGATACAGAAATATTCCGGCGAGTAAATTTTCGCCGAGAAAGGGTGCGGTTTTTAGCGAAAAAGCTTGCAGAGGTTCGAGGAGGTATTTATAGTGCAGGTTATCAATGAACTTGGTCCAATTTCCGACTTGATTCAAAGTCATTAAGTTTTCCGGCGGTTATAGTTTGTGTCGCGGACTCAGGCGTCGGTTATAACCGATGTCCTAGTAAATGTTTACGTTATAACTGAAAAAGTCGTAAATTATTGGCGAGATTGCCGGGATTTCCGACAACTGCATTTGGGCGCCGGTTTTTGAATTCGGAAAATCATGTTATGCATTAAATGATTCTAACATTTAACAAGAAACATCAGTGGTGCAGTGGTTTAAGTGTTAAGTGTTAAGTCTGTTGAACCGTGACCCGACGACTGACCCGGGTTCGAAACCCGGCAGAAACAATTTATTTTTATTTTCTTATTTTTAACAGTTTTTCAAAAACTAATTATATATTCCCATATAATAATTAATTATGTATCGTTTAAAATTATTTTGGGCATTAAATTTGCAACGAAATTTTTAACTGATTGTTCGGTTAATAAACGGAGCGGGTTTGGTAAAATCCGTTTTTGACGGATGTTACACCGCTGTCTACCCGCAACATCGAACTCGCGACCTTGTATTCATTTGCACCCAGCCCTACCAACTGGGCTGGGTGTCTAACCCGTAATTGTTGGGAGATATAGTACTTTTATTAACTGGTTGCCGAAAGCACAGACTCCTTTTAAAAAAACGAATTTTTAATCAGAACTATCGGTCACAAGCAAAGCTCGAACCCGGAACGTGCTTGTTAGTTTTGCACACAGTCCACCGCTGGACTGTGTGTCTAACCCGGTTTAATACCCGATTTTCATTATGTTAGTATACATCTTAAACTTCATCTTCTTCACTCTAAAAACACAGAACAGTAATCCCGACTGATTTGTTTAATTTAACAATTATATCTTAACAACCTCATATTAGATTGAATGGAGAGATTAAGGAACATGATATACCAAAACAGAGAGTTTCTTTAGACTTCCGGCGAAGTCTTCGACGACCTTGAATTGCGATTCCGGCGAGAGTTTCCGGCTAGTGCAGCCGTCTTCCGGTGTCAAGACTTCGATCAGAGAGAATTATAGTGAGGTTCCGAAAGGATTGAGCGAGGTATTTGTGGTGTGTGCATCGGTATTTATAGTGAATTCTAATCATAAGATTTCAGTTTCGGAGCTTGAATTACGGGTTGATGATTTCAACTTTAAACGGTTTGGAGTTTAATTCGATTTTGATTTCGAAATCGTAACTTTTTTCCGTTCTCTAAAACAGACATTGAGCTTGACTGAAGTTGGCGGTTACAGTCGTGATTCAAACAGGTGATATGCGAGTTTTAATATAAAACTTAATTGATTTCAGTTTTAATCACAAATGTGTGTGTAGTGTAGTGGTGAAGGCTGTGTGTGTACAAGCGGGAGACCCGGGTTCGAGACCCGGCTACCCTTTTTATTTTTTTATTTTACTTTTTGATTTATTATTAAAGATTAATTTAACTTACTTATTGTTTTATTTATTAATTATGGTTTTTAAATTCTAAAATATTTATTAATTAGGAGATATTTAAAATAACCGGAAAAATAAATACGCAACGAACTTTTAACCGAATATTTGATTATTAAACGAAGCGGGTTTTGAAACCCGTTTTACAACGAATGTTACATTTGTCAATTGGCCTATATAACTTGGGGCTTTGTATAGGTATAATATTTAAAAAAAATCATAACATATATATACAACATATATTTTTGTTAAATTTGCCCCTTAAAATCACAAGCCCTGATCAGTGGTTCTTCCCGCAGACGCCCAGCCGCCATTTGGGATACTAGAACAACCTCTTTAATATTGTTGTTCCAAGTTGGAAAATTCTCTTATGATTATATTTGCTAAAGTAAGACATACACGACAACATTAAATTGGTAATTCAATACAAACATACGAAATAATTACATTATACATAAATAAAACCTTAGATGAATCTCACATCAATCTGCTCAATTTCCAGGAGATATACTAGGTCACAAAGTCATAATTTATAATGTACAAACATTAACTGATTAGTTATTAGTTGATGATAATAAGCAATTACATTATATATAAATAAATGCATACTTCTATAGAAAGGATTTGGAATGTAGAATTGACTTCGTTTACTGATTTGGCGATCCTGCTGATATGACGTCATTTTTATCAAATGCCATGTTCTATGTTTCGATAAAGCATCGTTCAAATTAAGTAGAACGAGTTAGATATAATTGATTTTTTTGTTACTTTGACGAATTAAACCAATACCGTCTGAACAACTTTGGTAGTATACCTGTATTCAGTGGCAGAGCTTAAACGAAAACTTAGTGGTGGGACGGACTTTCAAAATTCAAATCGATGAGGGCCATAATCTTAAAAATCCGATATTTTACACTACAAAAATTTTGTTTTTGAAAATTTTTGGTAAAATTAATACCACCAATGAAAAATCCGTGGACTGGGGCACCCCGAGGCCTGTATAAAAATGTGTCCCAGTCTGTGTTTCTTTTTGTGATTTTCAGTATAAATTTCAATCCAAACAGAGTCGTACTCGCCATACGGTTTCTTTTTTATCTTGTAAGCTATAACAATTGTCAGTACTGTATTGATACTGGCATTATGACGAACAAAAACAATATCTTTTCTACAATGTAGACTTCTCTAATTCATTATTAGTGACAAACCACTCTCTAAATGCTTCCACCAACACTAAACTCACTAAAGCATTGTGCTCGTTGTTTCTTTTAAAAAATTTAACATCTTTTTTTAACCGTTAACTTCATTAACTAATCGAACCCGAACACCAGGATGGAAAACATCTTTATTACCGAGAAAAATAGTTGTCGCTAAGTTTTAAAACTCTGCCTTAACCGTTTGTCGAAAAAAGAAAATTCAATCGAATATAGCAAGCAATTACAAATGGAACTTCTGTAGGAGGGTAAAAGTTTTTTTTTTTTTTTTTTTCTGAAGCTAACAATCTTTTCATGTGTTGGATCACATGTGTGCCTAGTCCTACATCGTTTCACCTAAAATGTCACCCTCCCTTTTATCTTCAGTGTCTCTCATAACCAATTTAGTAACTTATAACATGTATAGTCTCATACTTCTGATTTAGAAAAACAAAAACGTTTGTTTTAACTGTTTAGTGTTAAAATGATCACGATCTTACTGCTTTAGTTTGTAAAAAATAAAAATAAAAAAAAACAATTATAACACGTACAGGAAGCCGATGTTTAACGTTTCGTTTTTATCAGACCATAAAGATTCCCAATAGAAAGCCTAATTGCAAGAAACTATCAAGGGCCTAAACTAGCCCGAACACACACCAGAAACCCAATTCCATCAATGAAACAATGCACTTATAAGCTGACCCTAAACTTTTGTGCTCCATAGTCCGTATTGTTGGATAATCTTGATGGGCTTAATTTGGGTAAGAAGTGTTTTGTTTAGTGGGTCAAATAATGGGTCAGAAGTGTTTTGTTTAATGGGTCAAATAATGGGTTAGAGCCCAACTAGAGTTTGTGAGTCCATGAGTATGCACGTGAGTTTGAATAAGTATTCAGTTAGGTTATTAGTTTTATAACGGGTCTTTGTTTTGTCCGGGTATTAGGGAGAGTCTAATGGTATCTTTTGATTGTGTACGTTGGAAGTTAGCCTATTTAAGGCATGGTATGATTTGAATAAAACAACCAGCATTTCATTTTCTTTCTTTTTCTCTCGCAAATCACTTCTGTTTTCTTTCATTTCAGATCACTTGTGTTATTTCTTGAGTGTTATAGTTCAGTTTAATCCAACATTTGGTATCAGAGCTTCGGCTCATACCAGGGATCGAGAAGAGTTCTTCGTGAACCGTAGAGAGAGTCGAACAAGGCACTGTGTGAGCCGTGTTCATGTGAAGAAGAAGACACCAAATCTGTGTGGAGGTGTTTAGCTGTGTGCTTCAGCGATTTGAATAGAAAAAGATCTGTGTGATCTTGGAGGATTCTGTGTGAATCGAGAAAAATAGATCTGTGTGATCAGAAGCTTCAACTTGCTGTGTGTGGGCTGTGTGTTGAAAAAAAGGAGTAGAGATCTGTGTGATAAAAAGAAGAAAAAAATTCTGTGTGAACTGGTGAAGATCTGTGTGATCAAAGAAAAAAAAATTGTGGGATTGAAAAACTGAGGGGTGATTGGTCCTTGGTGGTTGCTGTACGAAAAAAAGGAAGAAAAAGATATAAACATTATTTGTTTTTATTTTGTTTCTTTTATTATTTCGTAGGTAAAGAAAATGGCCGATAACAAAACGGAAGGAGGTGATGCGATTGTATGCGTAAGTAGCCAAGGTAGCAGTAGCATATCGTTGCAATGTCCGAAATTAACGGCTACAAATTACACTTCGTGGGCATTTTGGTGGAAACAATCCTAAGGGCGAACGGTCTTTGGGAGGTGATAGATCCTGTCACTGGAGCTACTGTGGAAGAGAAGAAAAACTACACAACCAAAGCCATAATTTTTCAGTCTTTACTGGAGGATGTTTTGCTTCTGGTCGCAAAACACAAGTATGCGAAGGATGTGTGGGATTCAATCCAGGTTCGTTATCTAGGGGCTGATAGAGTTCAGAAAGCTCGGCTATCAATTTTAAGAAGCGATTTGGAAAAGCTAAAAATGAACTAGAGCGAGACACTAGACGAGTATGCGGGAAAGATAAGCGGGATTGAAGCGAAGTTCAAGAACTTAGGATCAACTCTTGAAGACGCAACTATGGTAAGAAAGTTGTTAAATTCCGTTCCTAAGAAATATATGCAGATCGTGGCGTCTATTCGGATGTCGATACGATGCCGTTTGAAGAGGCGGTCGGGCGATTGAAGACATACGAAGAAAGGCTTAAATCCCACGACGAGGAAGAAAATGATCAAGGCCAATTATTGCTTACAAAGGAAGATTGGGAGGAAAGAACTAGGCGGGGTGATTTTGATCAAGCCGGACAAGGACGCAGTCGTGGTCAAGGTAGAGGTCGCGGTTATGGTAGAGGTCGAGGTGGTCGGTTCCAAAGCAATGAAGATCGAAAGGATCAAGGTTGGTATAGAGACAAGCGAAACATCAAATGCTATAACTGTCAAGAATACGAACATTATGCTAGTGAGTGTCCAAAGAAGGAAACAAAAGAAGAAGAAGCGAATTTGATTCAAGACGAGGATGAACCGACTTTGCTTTGAAGAAATGGGTGGATCAAGATTATGGGGGTGATTGTTGGATAATCTTGATGGGCTTAATTTGGGTAAGAAGTGTTTTGTTTAGTGGGTCAAATAATGGGTCAGAAGTGTTTTGTTTAATGGGTTAAATAATGGGTTAGAGCCCAACTAGAGTTTGTGAGTCCATGAGTATGCACGTGAGTTTGAATAAGTATTCAGTTAGGTTGTTAGTTTTATAACGGGTCTTTGTTTTGTCCGGGTATTAGGGAGAGTCTAATGGTATCTTTTGATTGAGTCATTTGTGTACGTTGGAAGTTAGCCTATTTAAGGCATGGTATGATTTGAATAAAACAGTATGATTTGAATAAAACAACCAGCATTTCATTTTCTTTCTTTTTCTCTCGCAAATCACTTCTGTTTTCTTTCATTTCAGATCACTTGTGTTATTTCTTGAGTGTTATAGTTCAGTTTAATCCAACACGTATTGCCTCATAATCAGAAGAATACTTTATAGGCGACCAAATGTGACTATAACAAAAATATTTTAATTTTATAGTTTTGCCTATTGTTTTTCTTTTCATAAAATGTTGTTCCATAAGGAGAGAATGTAAAATTAAAGTTTTGTTTAATATACTTATGAAAACAATAAATACCGTATTTAAAGCTAAGTTTTATTGCTAAATTGCAATATATGGAGAATTCACGAGTATTCCCTCATAGGGTTTTAATGAAGAGTGTAGGCCATTGATATCCATGTGATTGCATGTGCAATGTCTTCGCCTAGTAGCCCCTTTTCATTTAATAAACAATGCTTAAAACTCTATTTTTGTTCTCAAAGTTTTCTTCACCTTCTTCTACACTTTTGTTCACTCATCCCCACAACTCCGCAAGAACTCTGCACACATTTAGTTCGTCAAGAGAATCTCAACTTTAAGGTACATACATATTCAATATTTTATTATTACTGTTTTTTGATTTGTTCATAATCAAACTTCATATAGTATAGGTGCATTATATTGAAATTTAAAAAGCATTCATATATTCTTTTGCGTGGATTATGTTATTGTGCTCAGGTCATTCATATATATTACTTTTATACACTTTATTTGTTTTATGTTTATAGTGTTTTTGCTAATGAACTTCATGTATACCTGCTGTATGGCAAGAAATATCACCAGTAGATTGATTTGTGCATGAATTTTTAATTTATAACACACACATATACAAATACAAGGCCTTTTTTAATTGCTTATTACTGCTTTTAATTCTTGTTCTACTAATCATATGTTTAGTTTCATAACGAAACTTCATGTATTATGCTGCATGGTAAATACTTGCTGACATAAGTGATGACTTACTTAGAATTCCACTAAAAAATAAATAAATAAACACACACACACAAAAGTCACAAGGATGAGATTTGCATTAAACTGTTACATTATATGATGTTTAACGTGTTGTGGTTTGTAATATATAGGAAACAAAAATGCACAACTCTAGCCAGCTCAAAAATGAATTTATCAAGAAATGGATTCAGGGTCTTCAAATATATTGTTCTTCAAAGAAGCAAATGAATCTTTTGGAAAGAACAAAGAAAATAAAGCTTTCTGCAGACATTGCCTTAGCTTCTGCTAAACATTCAGCAACTTGTTGGAGTAAAGCTATAATCTCGGAGGCCAAAAAAGATGAACAAAGCACGATTTTTCTCAACAATTTATCAGAGCCTAAAATGAACTTCAAGTGCGCATACCAAAACTTCACTTGCCTTAAGAGAATCAGAAGCAGAAAAATCTTGAAAAAGAGTTGTGATGTTGGTATAAAAATGAAAAAAATGAAGCCTTGTCGTCAAGTATCGAATTTAGCTACTTGCATTGCTAAAAGATTGGTGAAGAAGAGAACTCAAGTGCTTAAAAGACTTGTACCAGGTGGAGAATCGATGGATGAATACTCCATCATTAAAGAAGCATTAGATTATATACTTTCTCTTAGGTTACAAGTTGATGTAATGAAGAATCTTGTGAATGCCACCACTAAGTTGAATGAATAAATTGGGCACTTAGTGATTCTACAAGAAGATCTGATTATAAGAACGCTGTTCTGTAACACCATAACACGTTTTGACCGAAAAGACACAGCGTAAATACGTATCGTAAAATTTCTTTCTTTATAAATATTCTTTCATCTTTCATTTTTTGAATCAAATATAACATACTAATACAAATTATGTGACCACCCATTCCGTACAATCCATGTCTCTCTAACTCAGTCTTCAATCACTTGTCCTTCATGATGATAATCCATAAATTCTATACAATCCGCACTCACCACATACATTCGCATCATTAGTACACATTATATACATATATATATATATATATATCTAAGATTCATAATTTATAGGGTCTCATCTCGTTCTATTCTCATATACATTCCATTCAACTATCCTTCTGAATTCCAACATTTCATCTTGGTATCTAATCTTTAGTGAGTCAACAATAATGTACCTACACTTCATTTCATTCTCAAAAGTAACCCGGTTAACATCGTTAATACTCATGTATATTAACACCATAAATATTACAAGTTACATATGAGAGTTCACACATTCGAATACCCATGGTTCAACAGTGCGCATACATCTTATCTAATCCAATTCGTTCGTGTATAATAAATTCTACTTCATACACTTACCCCTTATCCAAACTCTTACTTACAATTTACATTCTTACATGTTTAAGTGAACAACTCTTAGTTACATACTACTATACATATAAGTCCTGTAAATAATAACCTACATGCACACTCATTTCTGTTCATGCTTACTTATAAGCTCCATCTACTAGAATGCAATTAAATCTATACATACATGCCCACATACTTATTTTGTTCCCACGCATACTCGCTTACACGCCCCATTCATACTCGTACCTCATAAATGCTTTTTAATGACTTTCGGGTACGTTTCGGGATATTAAAGATGAGTTCAATACTCATCCATACTTCACAAAATCATTTGGTAAGGTTGAGGTACCATATAGAAGTATAACGGGGGATGGCGATAGGTTCACGGGGTTCGAAATCGAAGAAAAACGAAGAACCAACTTTGCTGGTGGAAATCCCACCGTAAACTACAGTAGGCACCGTAGCTTGCGGTGGCTAGGAAGCCACTATGGTATGGAATAACTACCTTACGGTGGAAATTGTCACACCCCGACCCGCAGCGAAAAAGGTGATCGGGGCATGATTGGGTTATCATCAAAGCTCATGACATTTATTATAACGTTTCATATTTATTAATACAATTTAATGGGAAATATACAATCATAATTACAATCATGTCCTAAACATCATTCTAGACTTCATTGTTTTCTTCTAAGGCATTTCCTATGTTTTCCTTGCTTCATCCTGTTCACCTGTATCATGTGTAAAAATGGTTTTTGGATCAACAAAAAGTTGGCGAGTGAATCCTATGGAAAGCATTTGAACAAGTTTATTGAATTGATTATAAAATAAAGTGCACAACCACATCTGAGTAAATATAGATGTAAACATATTCATAAAACACTTAATATCAGATAATGCACACACATACAATAATAAATTGTTTTGAGGCACGCGTTGCTCAACCCGTCTCTCACGAGGAACTGATGGGCCTAATGAATGAGTTTTGAGGCACGCGTTGTTCTACGAACTGATGGGCCTAATGAATGATTTGCATACAACTTGACAATATGAAAGACATAACTACAAATAATATTTGCACTCTAAGTTTAGATCACAATATGGTATGGCACAAGTTTAAATAAACGAGTTAATTTTAGTGACACATGACACCACCCCAAAACGTGTAATTAAAAAGGGGAGTTGTAAGATTCACTCACATTGGGTGCGTTCGGTTTGATGATGTTGAATGCGCACGAAGTTGGTTTTAACCACGAGTGAAACTAAACCTAGATAATAGCATAATGGTTCGGTAAGTAAGCGGATTTTATTAATCAATTTTTAGTAGGATTGTTGGATATATTTTTGTGAGTTTAAGGCTATTTTCTAACTTTAAAAATGTTATTTTTTAAGTATTTTTAATTGATTTTTAAATAAAATAAATAAATAAAAATAATAAAAAAATGTTGACTTTTTGACCGTTGACTTGTTGACCGTTGACCTGTTGACCGGTTTGATTGTGTAATTGTGTGCGCCGGGTGAGGCTCGAACCCGAGACCTCCCGTTCGCGTGCACGCAGCTCTACCAACTGAGCTACGTGTCTAACCTAAAATATTTCTGTTTTTAATTATATTTATATACTAATTGAATTAATCCGAAAATCATTTATTTTAAAAACGATTTTAATGACTCGATCGGTGCTCTCCACAGGTCTCGAACCCGGGACCTGTGGTTTAGGTTGACACACAGTCCACCGCTGGACTGTGTGTCTAACTTGGTAAATAATCTGATTTTTATTATACTTATATACAAACTAGATAATTTCATTTCTGCCTTCTATAAAAAGTTTGATAATCGGTGCGGTAGTATGGACTCGAACTCGCGACGTATGTTTTAAACGCGCACACAGTCCACCACTGGACTGTGTGTCTATCTTGGTTGTTATTCCGGTTTTTATTAAAATTAACATCTATTTGCAGTGAATCCGGTTCAGTTAAAAAAGAACATTTTTATTAAGGCGAGTATGCGTGGGACAAGAATCGAACTCGGGACGTATGCGTGTTTATTTGCACACAGTCCACCGCTGGACTGTGTGTCTAACCCGAGATAAAACTTGATTTAAATTATATATATATATAACTGAAAACTTCATCTTCTTCGTCAAACTTAACCAGAACCGGTGTCCGACTATTTTGACAAAAATAATCAGTTTTCTTTAGTGTGTTGTGATTAGCTACATGTGAGATTAATAAAAACGAGAGAGATTAGGTGCAAGATATACCGAACAGAGATCCTCTGTTTCGCCGGCAAAATTCCGGTGATAGCAAGTTATTCCGGCGACGTGTGTCTTGCGGCAGAGGGTCTTCAGGGAGCTTGAGGTGAGTGTGGGTGGCTTCGGTATGAGCTCTAGGTGTTCAGTTTTTAGAGTAAGGCACAGAGGGGAAAGGGTTCGGTTTTCCGGCGAGTTACAGAAGTTTTCCGGCGAGTGAAATTACGTCGGGAAAGGTGTGATTGTGAGCGAAAAGGCTAACAGAAGTTAGAGGGTGTATTTATAGGGCAGAACATCGACGAATTTGGTCCGTTTTCCGTCTTGATTCGTCGGTCAATAATTTTTCGGCGGTTATGACTTGTGTCGCGGGTTCAAACGTCGGTTATAACCGATGTAATAGTTAAGGCTTCGGTTAAATCAGAAGAAACCGTCCAATCTTGGCGAAATCGTCGGGATTTCCGACGACTGCGATTGGGCGCGTCAGTTTTGAATTCGAGTTTGATATTTGAATTAATTGTTTTGATATGTTACCAAAGAACACAAGTGGCGGAGTGGTTTGATGGATGAGAGTTAAATCGTTGTTGACCAGGTTGACCCGGCTGACCCGGGTTCGAAACCCGGCAGCCTTGTTTTATTTTTAAACCACTATTTTTAATACTTTTTCAAATATAAATTATAATTCCAATATACTTATTAATTATGTATCGTTTAAAATTAATTTGGGCATTAAATACGCAACGAAATTTTTAACTGATTGTTCGGTTAATAAACGGAGCGGGTTTGGTAAATCCTGTTTTTGACGGATGTTACAGAAATAGGGCACCACCACCTACCGTAGCTTACGGTGGCTACCGTAAGCTACGGTAGAGCCCAGTTCAAACAACACTTGTTCTCCTTTTACTTTTGTAAACGACCGTTAGGCCCCCGAACTTCTTTCTTCCCCGTTTTCATGCTTCCATGACATACATTATCCATATTCAAGTCCCATATCCTTGTAATTCCTAATCATAAGATCAAATTAACTATTACATCTCACCAAGATACGTTACGTGTGTTGACCTGTTTGATTCCACCATGTACTTTCTGTTACTTTTGAACCATAATCAACTTGCTACAACATTCTTTCCCGTTTACTTACCTTTTTCAATCAATCCTATATGACTCATAACCTTTATACAAAAGACTTTAATAATGTACTAAGAAATGAGGTTCCAGAATCCACTTACCTCATGCGTTCGTGTTTGCATCCGCTTCCTTGCCTCCTCTTGACCCGTTAGCCTTTCGTGCTTGAGTCCATCATGACATGATCCCTATACTTTCATGTCATCGTAATCACATTCTTGTTAGCATACACGATTGTACATATTAACGATCATATCAAATGCATATTTCTCATTTGACTTTCTTTAGTCAATTCTAACAAACATAAGGCATATACCCAAAATCACATCCTTTCAAACTCATATAATTCATCATGTCATCACATATAACACATATCGATATAACACGTACCATTTGACTTTCTCTAATATTAAAATTGTGACAAAATACTAACCTTGCTACTTATGCATATTTGATTTTTCGGAAGTCAACGGTTCATCATATAGACTTTCAACTTAACCTCATACATACGTGTCATTATAATAGACCACACAATTGACAGTATATACATTTCATACTCATGATGCAATACGTATTCAATCACAATATCACCTAATTATATGCATACACCAATATATTCAATTTCCTCCATACTAGTGATTCTTATAATTCTACAACTAACACCTTTTCATGAAATCCTTCTACATTGCATTTTTCAAGTTTACTTATCATCAATTATGTCATTACAACATCCTACTAATATTCATTCATTGTTTAGCCTACAATTTCACATTTTAACCTATACTAGGCATTTCATCAAACACTTGGTGTGCGTACCCCATTTAATGCACAATGTACAACTAATTCATGCATAATCTTCCAAGGTCTTACTTTAAATCATCAACACAACAAAAATATCAAACTAACTTCATATCATATTCAATCTAACTTGCAAGAATTCATCATATTCAACATAATGCATCCAATTTAGCTAGAATTAATCATGGTTTCATCCTCCTATTGAAAACCCATTTCACCTTCATGAGGTTTCAACGTATTTTAAGCACATACAAACTTTCTATACATACATTCATCTATGTAGTGATTCTAAATGAAATCTCTACCTTAATTTGTATCATGTTTCACAAAACTCATTTCAATTTGATGTTTTACATTTTCTAATCATGCTAGAACTTCACCAAAAGACAAATTGTAACACACCTTATGATTAGCAAGTAGAGGTGATCAAGAATTGATGTACATGCACAAGATCAACCATCAATCGTTCCCTCAATTTACTGAATTATGTTTAGGTTTTTAAGAGGGTGTTCTTCCCCCTTTTCTCCATATCTCACCACACACACACATACTCACAAAATTATGCACTTTCTTTTTAGTTAAAACTCCACCTCAAAATCTTTACCTTTAGTCCCTCTTGTTTGCTATTAAAACATAAATGACACAAATTTCCTCCTCTACTAGTTTTTACCATACATTTAACTAGGTTAGATAGCCTAGTTATTATAGGGACACATACTAGTGAATTAAATAAGTTGAGTTTTTGGGGCGTTACATGTTCCCCCTATTAATTGGGCACATAGTGATTCTACATGAAAACCAACAACCTTTCTACTTTTCTAGGTATGTGATTATACCACACTACCTTTTCCACCTAATAAAGAATCCTTCAGTTTTAAGGCCATTAATGATCCTAACTAGTTGATATTAAGGTTTTTGATCTTTAAGCTCTTTTTCGGCAATTGCACATGGGGACTAATGATTTTGGCCATGCATCATTTGTGGTGCTAGACCTACAGTTTGTGTTTAATTGTGTGAGAGTGGATGTGTCACATACATGATAACATGTATGTATAGTTGGATAGTTATTTAGTTATTTATAGTATTACTTTGAAGGCTATGAGTTTGATTTCTTGAGCTTCTTGTCATCTTGTTAAGATAACATGTACGATACACATATTGTTTGAGTGACAAATGGTATTTTGTGCATTGTTTGGCTGCACTCCAGAATTATAATAACCTCTTTTAATATGTATCATGTTGAGATCATAGTTTCAACTAAAAAATAAATGATTGTAGGTGTATTAATGGCGAAAAAAGCATCATGGATATGAAATCACATGGTATTCTTTAATAATACTCAATGTGGTTGAAAATTGGAATGGTTAGTATTTTCTTTCTGAAGTGGTTGAAGCTTGTGATAACGTCATGATCGATCATGAACATAAAAAAATTTCATTAGCATCATTAAAAAACAACTTCAGAAGAAAATTGAATGAACTTGTGACAATTTTGACATTTTGAGTTTCATGCGTGTAAGTACCTAGGGATGCCTTGGTGGATAGTTTGGCAGCCATCTTAGCATGATTAGATTCCACATGACATTCCAACAATGTTGCAACAATAAGAAAATACATTGTCCCCAGGATGAGCGTGATAGAGATGTCTTTGATAATCTAGTTCGTATAGATCAAAATGAAGTGAGAGAAATCGACAATGCCTTGAAGAGAAGCCATTCTTAGTGGTAGTATGGAAAGGAGGCAAAGAGGTCAACTCTCAATAACGTCTATTGAAAGAAGCTAAAGTTGGCATCATCCGATGAATGCTAGAAGAGCCTAGACAGGAGTTTGATGTTTATGTATATGAGTGGATCAAAATTCAATAACATGGGGCTGAGAACCAAATCAAAGTTATAATGGGCTAGAATAGCTTTGGATTGAATGTGATCGATAAAGGGCTAGTTTATAAAGAAAGGTGAAACGCTTCCATGAGTTCAAGGGGTTAACACATGAGAGTATAAAAGCCTCATTTAGGGGGTGTAGATCTAGATACATTGACAGAAATAGTCATGAGAGATATCATCTACTTTCATAAGTTTAACATGCCCCATTCATAAAACTTTAGGTTTAGGCTTATTGTTGAATTGTTCAGTTAATTTGCGTAGGTTAACCTTCATGGGTACAAGTTTTAAACCAAGGAAGTGAAATGGGTTAGATATGAGTTAGCAAAGAATTTGTTTTAACATTTTTATTTTATAGGCTTTGTTGTGTCAACTAAAAAAAAGTAGTGAGTCAGAAGTCATGGGCTAGCTCCCTGAATTTTTGGCATATTTATGATTGTAGTGTTGTCCTAGACAGTTCAAATAATTAGATCAACAAACACAAACACAAGATATTGGTTTGGGGGGGGGGGGGGGCAAGCCCTTGAATATTTCTATTCAAACGAAATTACTAACTTACAAAGAAAATTGACAAATAAAACAATAACCTAGACCCCTATTTATAGTTATAATAAACTTCCTCTCCAAGACAAATAAACATTTCCTGAACATATTACAATATAATAACTTCAATAGATCAACTTTTATAAAATAAGCCCTTATCTATAATTCTAATTCAAGATTAACCTTATTCACCTCCTTAATCTTGAATATAAAGTAAACCCTTTACTATAATACTAATTGAAGATTAAACTTATTCACCCCCTTAGTCTTGAATAGATTCATCTTACTTTTGTTCCTCTTTTTCAACTGCCTATAGCATACTTGCTTCACCGGTTCTTCAAACTTAGCATTCATTCCTTTGGTGCTTAGCTTCGAATCCACATTGCTACTTTCTTTCTCGACTTGCTTCTTCTCATCAACTTGTTATTCACCAATACTTTCATGAACTTCAAACAAATCCTTTGGGATCGTTACAAACCGAATTTCCCTCACTTTCATAATCGGTTACACATTATAACTTTCTTTCTTTTGATCTTCAAAGTTGTTAGAATTACAATATACTTGAAGCTTGATGTTGTACATTCTATTCAAATTTCTCTGAATTTTCGTCAACAATCTTCGTTTTTGATCATGTAGCGTCAATATCCCATTAACTATTTCAATCTTGCAACCTTCTTCATCCAACTGTCCCAGACTGAGAAGTTTGGTCTTCAATTTAGACATGTAGAAAATATCGCCAAACGTTTTCTTTTCGCCATTATTATTTACCACAGTTACATTAATTTTACCTTTGATTTCAATTACGGATCCATCACCAATTTCCAATTGACCAGAAACTTGTTCATCCAAAGTTGTGAAAAACTCTTTCTTTCCTGACATACGATAACTTACACCATTGTCTAAATATCATGTTCCTTCCTCCTTTCCATTCTTTTCAAAAACACCAGGCGAAAGCCTTTCTTCATTCAAACTTACTTTCTTTATCGAACAAAGTGCCATGAACAGAGATGGATCAATATCACGTACATCTTTTGTCTTTGTCAAATTCGCTTCTTCTTTCCATTTGCTCGGTGCTTTACATTCACTCGAGTAGTGCCCAATCTTTCCACAGTTGTAGCACCCCAAGGTCTTTCTTCTGTCTTGCCATTTTCAGGGCTCTGTTTCCGATCTTCAATCTATTCATCATTCTTACTCTCACGTTCAATGTTCCATCTCGGATTCCCTCTTCCTCGTCCATTATATCTTCCACGACCTCTACCACGTCCTCCATAGTTTTCAACTTTTTTTTTCATTTTGGGTGAACATAAATTGACTTTCGAATGAACTTTCAGTCACATTCTTGAACTTGTTTCTTTTTTCATATGCCTTTAAACGTCTAATCAAATCTTCAAACGCCATTTTTCGATACCCCTGAATTGCCCACTTGAAGAAACAATAGGTGTGTGTGTATATATATATATATCAGGCATAGAGTTCAAGAATTTTCTCACTACGACCTGCTTCTTCGAGTATTGCCCCAAGCTTTTGTAATTTGACTGTACTCTACCCAGCTTTGCTACATATTCATCAATACTTTTTGTCCCACTCATCTTTAATCCATCTAACTCGCTTCTTAGCATTTGAAGACGACTTTTTTGCACAAAGATAATGAACTCTTAGTGCTTTCCAAACATTTCGGTTCTAAATACTTAGCCATATGAAGCATCCCGGTACTTTTTCTTTATCAATCACATCTTGCAAACCATACTCTCCCAAAACAACTTTCACCATAACCGACCATGTTGCGTAATTGATCGAAGTTAACTTCGGTGCCTGAAAAACAAAACCACCCATAGATTCTTTCATTGTTACTGAGTTCCCTGAATTCCGATATTTATCGCCGGCCATAATTTGCTTTTGGATTTCTTTTTCTACTTACAAACGAACACAAACCAGACTGATCTAGATCGAATTACCTCGCAACCGACAAGTAAAAAATATTTGATTTTTTTATTGTTCTTTACGTCAACAGCAACAACAAAAGATTTTTTTTTCTTTTGAACTTCGGTCCATCTCAAAGAGGATAAAAAAAGTGAAAACAAACTTTGCTTTATTTATGTGTATTTTTTTAATAGCAAATTTGGATTACTCATGTACCACTGGAGTATAATCGTGCTATCAACGGAATCATCCGATCATATCCATCTCCACTAGACATAATGCCTATACATCAATTCAGGAAAAACCTCTCTTATGAGAATCAAACTCAAGACCTATTGGTCACAAAATCTTATACCAAACTTGAGATGACGATAAACTATAAGGTCATAGGCGCTTTATTTTTGTGTTGTTGACGCAATTCCCATAACAAACAATTAGTTCCCTTCGTTTGGTTGCTTTCTTTAATGCACAATCAACAAAGAAAACAAATCAACAGTAACTAGAACCACACGAACTCCAAAGGGATATCACAACTTCAGTGTATATAATAAATTTATGACAAATATATTAAACATAAAAAATTGATGACAAAGCACGTGTGGGGGTTTTCAGTTAGTACTGAACGGCCGTTAGTGCTAATACTTCATTTAGAAACCATAGTTGTTTAACCTGTTAATTCAAAAAGCTTAATACTTTAACGGTGTTACTTTTGATAATTTGAAACGTCTAGTTAACTTACTGGAAAAAAAAACAGTTGGTGACCGTACTTCAGTTAAGCCCATCCTCATATTAAATAAAAGGCTTTTTATAAGCTAGAAGGAGTAGAAGGCATTAAAAGCTAATAGTTCATTGGGCCACACAGCTTGTTGGTTTAGGCTCACGAATTCTTCACTGATTTTCATTTATTTTTTTCCATTAAAACGACTGGATATGGATTCTTATAAAGAGTTAATTCATAAACTAGCAACCATTTTTGGGTTCAGGTTATGCCTTTTTAACAAGATATATGTAGTCATACGATACTAAGTTGGTTAATGAGTTGGCTATGGTTCCCCTGAAAAAGGGAACCATTGATAATACAATATAAGATAATATCAAGATCAAACAAATTACTTTAATAAGAACAATAAAATAGACATAGATACTACTCTGACAAAATAAGGCCAAAGATATTCAATCTTTGTATAACCTCGATCGAAACACTCATATCAAGAAAGTTTCAAAGAATCTTTACACTTTTGATCAAAGTTTTATGCTAACGAAAGTCTTCCATGATCAGCTCTCCTCCCTTAAGAGTGTGATCAAGAAAGATTAGAGAGAATATGAAGACACACACTTGTTCATATTCATTGATTAAGACTTGAATCTCTGTACATCCTTACACATAAGTTTAGCCCACTAGTCAACTACCCAATTAACTAACTGAATAGTATACCTAACAACTTTTAGCCTACTTGTGTACTTCTTGTCTATGCACTCTACACATTTACATTTCATACACACATACAGTTTACACTCACAACCCTGTATTCTTTAAATATGACCTTCTGACCCCATTGCACATGCATTCCTTTGACAAAAGCAATTACTCACATGATTTCAATGATTAACCCCTTCAACTAGAAGAAGATGAGATCAGGATGAAAAAAAAAGGTTACTCAACTTAAAAGAAAAGCTCCTAAAGTAAAAAGTTTAAAATCATATTATCAAAAGATAATCTCTCATGGGACATGGGTATAATTCCTTGTTAATTATTAAGTTTTTATTCTAATCATAAGCATAACTTCAATTATAATCATCTATCTTTCCTGCCGGGTTCCTCTTGCACGCTTCATCTCATATTTCATCATTACGTTTACACGAATGATAAGTACAAGAGATCAAATACAAACTATTTTTGGAACAAAATAATGTAAAATGTGACAGATTTCATTTGAAGTACATGCCAAGGTGTCACAATGAATCAACCCATCTTTGGATGTTATTATAATCCAGATATTGATCTTTTTATCAAGAATTAATGGTATGAATTCAAAGTTAGAAAAGGAGAGGACACTTATAGCTTTACTTTGTTGGATTTTATCCAACTATCTATCTGTGCTTCCATAGTGGTTAGCATGTGTATACCCTCAATATGTCCCCTAAGCTTCTTTCTAGTCCTTCGCCCACTCATTCTATGCATCAAGCCTCTTATCCAATAACCCCACCATAAGTCTTGTTTATGTTCCCAAATTAGACTTCACTTTTACAACACGATAAATAGAAAAAAGAAGACAAACAACTCGTGTTATCTCAAATTTACCTATGACAATACATGATCTAGTTAACCCTCCACATCCAAATAGATAATGATTAGGAGCGGACGAGAAAAATTAAAGGAGATAGCCATGATTAACATATGGGGATTAAATATGATCCAAGGGTCAAAAACTCTTTGTATAGGTTTTATTTATGTATTAATTTTGATTTAATATACATGGCAAGTGATCTCAATGATGAAGAAAAAGGCCCAAATGTTGTTATTCAGTTACACACAACTTTTTTTTTTTTTAAAAATATGCATAAAGCTATATGCTAATCACTTCTCCAGTTGGGGTATGGACCACGTGTTGGCAATGGAGATTCTTGATTAAGCATATTATTATAGTATATATACATACATCCTTTATTCAGAGATTGGTACGCCTTAGTTCTATTTGGTTCCTCGAGAAGTTAAGCAAGTGATAGTTATAAACTTACCTGCATTATAGTAAACACTCTAAATCCAAATGGATTATGATGATATGCCAACACTTTCTGAAGCCCATCCTGAGACAATGGATCTTTTATCACGAGCATGGTGTGATTTCGCGGTTAAAGAAGCCTTACAACCCGAGTTTCAAAACCAAGCAATTGTTCTCCATGAATACGCAATTAGCAGTTTTGATGATGGGTCAATGTCCCCTAATTTCAAGGTACGCGCAATTAACAAGTTCAAATACATTTAACATGATGATGCATATAATGATCTTGGAAAGAAATTTTCAGCAATTAGAGAGCATAAAGATGGATGATACAACAAAGTCCTTACCCCCATGGAAGACTAATGATGTGAAGGTAAACCAATTATTTCCTGTTATAGAATCTAACCAATGAATTCCTAATGTTAAAATCAATGCCTTAGAATTTTGGCCTATATTCGACTTTTCATCTATATCTGACATCGACACTCATGAGTTTATTTGTCTTTGTTCAGTCCTGGATATGGATGCAACAAGCAATGCACCCTGAAGTGAATTACAACAGTTGCTTCAGAAAGAAATGGGTAATTATCCAATCAATTTTTTTAAACATATCATCATATCAAACAATCTGATTCCACCTATTTATTATCTCACAATTTCTGCAGCAATCATGGCATGTAAATCCATTTAAATCATCACATCTCTCAATTAAGAAATGGTTGAAAGAGATTAAACAAAAGAAAAAAGAAAATGAGAGGCTACAAAAAGCAGAAGTCCATGCAGCAATCTCAATGGCTGGTGTTGCTGCAGCTTTGGCAGCCATAGCTGCTGAGAACTCAAACCATGGTGGCTCAAGTTCCCCCTCCACAACAAAGGAAGCGGCAGTAGCATCTGCAGCCGCCTTGGTTGCAGCTCACTGTGCAAAAAACGCTGAGGCAATGGGAGCAAAGAAGCATCAGATCCGCACTGCAATGAGTTCCGCGATGAGTGCAACAAGCACAAGTGACATTCTAACTCTCACTGCTGCAGCATCTACATGTAATTCATAACTTCAGCATTTTCAACTATAAATCGAGAATCATTCTCTATTATATATTATTTCATGAGAAAGAAATTAAAATAATTCAGAACCAATGAGGATGATAAAACGTTAACAACTATCCTAATATTCAAACTAAAGACAGAATAATGACTAAGAAACGGACTTAAGAAAATGATAAATCAAATAATAGTAAATCTAATACTATAATAGATAATAAACTCGGCTCACAGAACAAATGTTATTTCAATGCTTGCTAATTTAGCTCACTTTAGAATTTTAGATACAACACTAGGGAAACCAAATAAACGACTATTCAAATCTATTCTAATTACTATTGCAATAATGAGTAAATCATCATTACTACCTAGTCTAATATCTAATTTTCTTGTTATTTTATGTTTTATGCTTTCTAGCATTACGAGGAGCTTCGACACTCAAAACAAGATCCGGATGCAAGAATATGTTAAACTCGAACGTTCCAGTACTGCCTATAGAAGAAAATACTGAACTTGAGTTTGATTTTGAGCAGTGTCGGTCAATTTTAAGAAGAGGGACTGAACTTAGAATCAAGACATCAGATGGTAACACATATTTCCTCTTCTTTTATAATAAGATTTGGTTGTGGTTATAGTGATTCTGACCTCCATTGTTGCACAGGAAGATGCATAATAAGATCAGTTTCTATTGTATTGAATATGAAGCCAAGGTAGAATTCATGACACCCTTTCTGTATAATCTTTTCATTAGGTTTATATGAAAATGTTATTTATTGATACAAATTTTTAGTTCTTTTGAATTCTTTCAATAGTAGACTATGTATTGATAGATGTCACGTTCCTATTAAAAAAATTCAAAAGAAAATAAAAACTGTATGGGTAAATTATATTTTCTCTATATTGAATAACTGAAAAAACGGATCTCTTTTATAGAGAATTAAGTGAAAATGATAATGATAAATGTAACAAATTAACGATAGTTATAAGACATAAGTAATTGTTTGAATCAGGGGTGGGTGTGCAGGACCACTGGTCAGGGCCCGATATTTCGAAGGACACGTTGTTTTTTTTAAACCCAATATGTATATGTAAAAAAATTAATAGGGTATGCCCATATAAACACTAGCATAGCCCAATTACAAAATTATTCTTATTGTTTAGATTAGTTATTAGCTCATTGGCATTAGGTAGGGCTGTAAACAAACCAAATGTTCGACGAACAGTTCGTGAACTGTTCGGCGGGAAGTTCGTTCGTGTTCGTTCGTTTATTAAACAAACGAACACGAACAAGAAATTTCGTTCATTTAGTTAAATGAACAAACATGAAAAGAGGTCGCGTTCGTTCGTTTATGTTCGTGAACGTTTGGTAACTTGTTCATATGTGTTCGATAGTTCATTAGTGTTTTTAGTTTTTATATTTATGTAAATATATCAAAACTCCGACAAATTAAATATCTAATAAGTGTAGTGTATTATATATTTTGTTCATGAACAATTGTTTGTGTTCGTTTGTTTCCATTTGTGCTCATGAACATTAGTTGTGCTTATTTGTGTTTGTCAACGTTCGTTGCGTAAAATTAACAAACAAACACAAACGAACACGAAAGAGTTCATTTCCTTAACAAACAAACACAAACATAAAGTTTCGTTCGATAAGTGTTCGTGAACGGTTCGCAAACATATATATTTTTTAACAAACGAACACGAACAACGTCTTTTTCATGTTCGTTCGGTTCGTTTACAGCCCTAGCATTAGGTTTAGACCTTTAATAAGCCCAATATCTTATTTGTTAGAGCCTAATGACACGTTTTTTCGAGCTCGAACAGGGTACACGAATTCTTAGAGCAAGCCCTTGTCTGAATATTCAAACTATAAATAGAATAACTAGCAAATAAACTTAAAGATAAATAAGAGCACCCACGACGCACCCGTTTAAAACCCAAGTCCACTTTTGAACCACCCCTATTCTGGACCAACCCATAGGAGATGATGACTGGGCGGTGTCCGGTTTGGCACGCCGGGCCTGTCTAGATATGAGATGTGGGTCCCCAAAATTTTTAACCATTTTAAATTAAAAAAAACTTATTTTTATTTAAATTTAAAACCTACACAGCTAATTAAAAAAACTTTTTTTGTGTTTTAATAAAAAAACTTTAAACATAATACTAAACAAAAAAATATATGAATCTTAAAATATTATACAAAAGTAATTAAAATATTACACAAACCTAATTAAAACATTAGTTAATCATAATAAATCCTAATTAGACACACAAAAGCCCTAGTTCATCTCACCCCAATCATCTAACGTGGACTTAGGGGCCTTCCGAAAAAAAAAAAAGAATAACTGGAAGAGTAACTTTTGAAAAAAGAGTCATTGGAAAAATTAAATATGATTTTATCATATATTTATTTATTTAATATACTATCCTATTTAAAAGTTTATTATAAAATCTGCATTTAAAAAATAATAAATTAATAACAAAATGATACAATAAATGTATGTATAATATATTCTTTAATATAAAATAAATAATATTATTAATTAAATAAATTATAAACAGATAATATAAATTAGATATAGTTTAAATTAAAAGAAAGTAGGTGAGGAGATAAAGGGTTTGGAGTGAGTTAGTTTGAAGGAAAAAATAGGTTTAAAATGGTTGTGGTTTGAAACGATATGGCATGCTAATGTGACAAGTCTAGATTTTGAATAAGGTCGAGCGTTGCGGATGCTCTAATAATAATAATTATCGGTTAACACCTATAATTCTTGCCGTTAACTACTATTTTTTTTACACTACAGGTTATTCTGAGAACAAGGAAGCCTAATCTGTTAAATACATTGGCTAGCAAGAAAGAAAGTACGTATTTTAATTTGCATGCATGTACATACTTAACTCATTTGTGTTTTTGTGACTACCATTTCAAATTACTTGTTACTTATCTAACATTCTATCTGTTTTACCAGGTGTTGTGTTAGATCAGTATGCGGAGCTGTACAAGAACCCTGACGACGACGGGGAAACTTGTTTTCTCATTGTTTTGACAACGACCCGAGGAATAACTAAACTAGATATGATGAACGACGATGGGTGTTACAAGATATGGACATGGACTATTAATCAAATGCTATCCCTTTTGACCCCATCTACAAAACATTCACTCCCATATCTTAAAAACTAAAACGACATTGTTGTGTTGGTCAATCTATCTATCCAGTATTTCATCTTTACCATGTAATTATAGACATACCTGTTGAAAAAAATGTCATAATTTTACTACTTAATGATTTGATCCATCATAGTAACTTATATTCGTTTGGATTTGGGGCCACCGTATGTCCTAAAATGTAACATCAATGTTTATGTATAATGTTTTAAGCAGTGATTGCTAATATGTTTGTTGCTTGATAATTAGTGATTGGTTTACAACATTTTGAATCCGTGTAGTTTTTGATCAACAACATTTTGAAATAATATGTGACACAAGAGCTTATGCGGTCGGGGCATTTTGCGTCAACAACATTTAAAATAATGTGATACAAGTGATTATCCGGTGGAGAGACTTTTGGGTCAACTAGAGAGCAAACGCTTATTGCTCTATATTATAACAAAGTCATTGAATCAAAGGAATTTATATAAGGAAAATAAAAGAGATGAACCAAGAAACTCTTGTCAATAAGGAAACAAGATAACAATATTAATACTAAAAGATATCACTTGCAAAATACTCCATTACTTCCCTCTAGATGGAGTATGTAGATCACCAATGCTTAACTTGTTAGGTAATGTGCGAAGTTGCTGTCCTCCCAAAGGATTGGTTAGCAAATACGCAATTTAATGTGTGACGTCAATGTCAAAAGTCTGTATTTCTCCCGAGTCAATTTGTTCTTACAATCTATTTTGACATGTTTTGTGCGTTCATGGAAGACAGGGTTGTTTGCTGGCGCAACTTGTTTGTCATAAAATATAGGAATCAAGCTATATTGATCAGTATTGAGTTCTTTTAATAGCCACCTCATCCATAAAATTTCACAGAGTATATATGCCATAGCTCAACTTCTTGAGAATGGACAACCTAGCCAATGAAAATCACAGTAAGAGACTAGGTTAGTTCCTCCTTCCTTTGGTAACAATATTCCTTGGCCTGCTGTTGATTTGAGATACCCGTAAAACCCGATATCTTGCTTCTAAATGTGCTTCTCGACGACTAGCAACAAACTCACTTAAAACGTTCACAAAGAAACAAACATCTGGTCAAGTTGCTTGCAAGTAAACGAGAGACTTCACCAGTTGACGGCGAGAGTGACTAGCATCTACTCGTTGCCCAACATTATTCTTATGGAGTTTAAGATTTTGCTTTATGGGAAAGTTGTTAGGTCGATAGCCTTCTATGCCATTGTCCATTAAAATGTCGAGGGTGTGCATCCTTTGACTCAAAACAAGTACTTTTGTTCGAGCAACTTTGATACTGAATCTGTTACCAAGATACTTTTTGAATACTGAATCTGTTATCAAGATACTTTTTGAATTCCTGGATCTTGTCCAACTCATTTCCTGCTACAATGACATCATCCATATATATAAGAGTTGTGACATGCGAGTTATGTTATTTAAAAATGAATAAAAATGAATGTCTATGCTTACTTAAGACCGATCTCGGTTAAAGCTATTACGATTTTTTTTGTACCAGTTTCGAGAAGCTTGTTTCAACTCATATAGAGACTTTTGCAACTTGTATACTCGCATTTCTCCTTATTTAATAAAACCTTGAGGAATCTTCATGTAAACATTCTCATTCAAGTCACCATGCAAGAATGCATTTGAAAGTTCAGGAAGGGTTCGATAAACCACAAAGTCCTGCGTTTAATCTACGTTTATGTGCAGAATGGTAAGCTGTAATCATGCTCGTAATGTAAATATCAGCTTTATAAGCTCTTTATTACGAATATGGAATGAACCGGATAGAGTTTCCCCACTAACACGACTCCTATTACAAAGCAAGCTAGAGATCCGAATATGTGGGTTATCTAAAAACACACGACCCTATCCCTATTTATAGGCATGATACCTTGTGCACATCATATTGATAATCAACATATCATGCATGCATTCTTAAGCGCATCGTCAGTCTCATGCGCATGATACTTGACTTTAGTGATACGTGTAATCCACTATAGTGCATCATGCTCACATGTGTATTTCTAGCATATGAGCACAAGTCTCATGGATCACATGTGACATGAAAAAACATAGCCACCCCTAATATACCTATACACTCTAATTCTACCAATATCTAATGAAAACTCTGTTCGGGCAACCTTCTCGTTCAGGTATCCGACTAATTTGAAACAACCTTCTCGTGCATGGACATCCCTGTCACAGAAGGTACAATATATCTTTAGTAGAGTCATTATGGCCCTTCTTATTTTACCTGAATGGGTTTCGATCGTTGGTTGTTGCTACACTTCCTCGAAGATGACAACTGAAAAGCAGAAGTATCATGTGTGGTTTTCTTCCATGTAGTGATGGTCCTATGTTGATCATCTTCTGAAACCAAATGGTAAGCGTATCGTAGCGACGGTGTAGGGGTCATCGCGAGGATTTGTGTTCTAATCGCGGAAAACTCACCATTCAAGGCAACTAAAGAACTCATACAATATCTCAATTTCTTTGATTTCACTTTGTCTTTTACCTATGTCACAAGTACACCGATTGAATGAGCATCTTGGGGTAGGAAGAACGGATTAGAGTTCGTCCCACAACACCCTGAGTTTCATGTAATAAGCAGGAACCGATGTGCCATCTTGTCGAATGAAGCAGGGGCAGATCTATGTGGTGGGCAAGCGGTGCACGGGATACCCCTCAACTTTTCCGTCGAAGTGTAAATATTTTTTTCTTTTTCTTAGTTTTATTTATTCGGATACTCCTGAACAAATAATAAATATTCCTAAATATATTATTAGAGTGAGATAGAGAAGAGGAAAGAAATATTTGAAGAAAAGTGAGAGACTCGGCGGAAGCGAAGTTGCAGAGAATTTTGAGGAAGAAGACTCTTTATTTTTTAAAACAAAATATAATTGTTATTGTTTGGGTTTTGTCTTTCTTGAAATCTGAAAAGTTGGTTGTATCCCACGTGGGTCACCAGCTTACTATTAGACTATCCACAACGCAACTTGTCATCTCTTCGGCCCTTATCTCCTGCCCGGGCCACATCAGTTGGCCGCCCATAACCCCATCTTCTGCAACGGGCGGCAAAACAGTGGGCCTCATCACCTCTCTCACAATCTCTCCCAAATCTGCAACAGGCGTTTCTCTTCCCGCCCTTAGCTTCAGATTTTTTTCACTCTCTCATTTCTCTTTCATCCATGTCATCTAGCCATATCATAAGGGCATGGATGAATCCTTTTTGTTATCCAAAATTGAAGATAGTCTTATGAATTTTTAAATTTATTTATTATTTATTATTAATGATTACATTTATAATTTGACTTTAATTAACTCACATATTATTAGACTATTATATCTAGATTATTATCAACTAATTTATTAATTTCTTTTATTTCTTTTGTAGCTTACCACTTGTAACAATCTGTTATCATAGATTATTTATTTCTTAACATATGTAAATACCGTATAACATTTTTTCCCATGTAAAAAGACTTTACTGTCAAGATTATTTGGCAACAAAAAATCTTAAAACATTTTAGGAAATATAACAAAATAAAGTTCATGATGAATTATTTAGTCATGACCTGAACCGAGTTGGTAAATTTTTATGTTCACTTGTATGAAACTAAAGAATCTAAAAACAAAGACTCCATACATGTAAAATCATGGATCCGTCACTGAATATACGGTAAAAAATAGCTCGGTTTTATTAATGTACGATGAAAAAATATTAGAATACCTCTGAATTTTTCTTCTAGTTACACCATTGGAATGAAGGTTAGGTTTTATTTTAGTTAGTATGCTCTCGATGCACTTTCTTTTGAAAATCTTTCTTTGAGATCCAACCAAATCTCTTATGACGTCTTCACATACTTGATACTGTTTTTGAGCTCCTTTTCCATGGCAGTGTTAAGCCATCCTTTGATCATGGCGTCACACCTCATCCGTGGCTTCTTGATGGTTCCATAAATGAAACCAATTATGTTCTTTGCCAAAAGAAAGTTGATTATCTCATGAGACCAGTCTATATAATTGCTATTAGTTAGAAGATCGTTGACATAAGGACATGCACTTGCCTTGGGCAATCTAAAGGATGAAGGTAGCATGGGGAGTCATGGTTGACCAGATCTCCGAAACTCTTCTCGACTTTATCTTCTTTGTCGCCCCCGTATGAAAGGTGGTGGCAGAGGTTATTTATAGATTAGGGTAAAATCCGCTCTGATACAATACAAAACAAAGTTATTAAATTCTCAACTTAATTACACTATAAGACCATACGTTATGCATTCACGCCCTACCTGCATGGCTTCTTTTCGGGAGCAACCAAGGAGCGTGATGGCTTTCACGACGTGAAGGAAGAAGGGAGTTTTGGGGGCCATGGTTCTAACCAATCAGAAGCATGACACACTCTAATGAAAAAAAAAGAGTGAGAGCTTCCTGGTTGACATCGCAATGCAAACTAGTGAAACCGTAACACATACCGTATGAGAAAGAATTACTTCTTTTAACAGTGGGTGATTGTATTAAAAACTAGCCAACACTAGCAAGAAGCTAGAAGATGGAGTTATACAAGTTTGAAGCAGAAGTTGAAATTAACATACACCAGTTTGACCAATCTAAATTCACCAGTTTTGATCTGTAACCGTTGATAACAATTTCTTTGTAATGGGTCTTTTCAGTTAAAATAAAATAAAGATAATCGATTTGTTTGTGAGAAACTCTTTAGTATAACACCATTTACAAAAGAAATTACAAATTACAAAATACATATTTAACAAATAGCTGCAACGCTTTCTTCTGCTGGTAAGATAGAATAAAATGTGTTGGACACGATTCCTTTATCATTACTTAGGTTGGCTCACGAAATAGTTTCCCAAGGTGCCAAATAATGAGCAATTCGTATGTCAGAAACGACCAACGAGTCTGAAATTTGTATGTTCTTGTTTTCTGGAAATTTTGATGTGTTTCTAGAAGTATATGGGAGGTTTCAAGCTTGTTGGTGCATTCAAGTTCACACTTCAACTAAGGTAGCCCCTTAGTCCAGCATGCATGAGTTATAAACTGTATTAAGTGTCTATAATAAAATAAAATAAAATAAAAACCAACCGTTTAATAATGAGTTATAACAAATTAAAACGACACTGAAATCGCTGAGTGGTTCTTCTGTGAGTAACAAAATCTTTATATGCGCATCTATTTTTCTTGGACAACTTGAAACATATTATTTATCATTGGCACATACAATTCCTTAGTTGTGACACGTCCCCTATCAATAGGAATTGGGCATATTCAACCATCACATTAAGATGCCTAGCTAACCTTACCTCGTCACGTGTTATATCTCAACTCTATACTCGAATCATTAGAATTACATTCGATGTCATGGCGTACCTAATCTTACCGGAGGGACTACGGATAAAGTTTTTCTTATGAAATTTGACTCACTTATAATATCTCGTATGCATACACACCTCAATAAAACGAGTTCGTTGAACATAAAAATCACAATATTACTATTTAATTATCTATTAGTACTCTATTCACATAGTTTGATCCTCACTTTGTACTTAAAAAAGCGTTTGACCTATTGTTTAGACTTCAATCTACATTCACTTGTAACGACTTGTATTTGAGCCAGGTGCGATATATGTCGATCTTCTTAATCATACTAGCCTTAATGATTGCCAACCTTTATCTGTCATGGTCTCTCTTGGACAACAGTTATCCCGATATTCTAAAGTTCCTTCTGTTGGTCCCAAGTTATATGTAAATAGAGTAGCCGCCTCACATAATCTAGTACTCACCTTAACATCACTTGTGTTTTGAGCAAGGTTTCTCAATACATGTTGGCTCTAACAAATCTTCGTCGGTTTTGCAGTGATGTGAATTTTTTGGTATCTTTGTAGCATTCTTCTCATGGATAGGTGAGATCCATCAGTTGTTTGGTCTCTCACTTTATAATAGAATTCGGATATTGACTCGATTTTGTTTCCAATATAATGTGTTAACTGCGCGGCTATTGTGTATATCTTTGTCGATAAGTTGGATTTCTCGTAAGCATCACAGTGTTTCTTCCTGCATCAAACACACTTGGTCAAAATTAGTGTTAGTTCGAGTAGTTATTTCTTGTTGGTTGGTTAGTTAGTTGACTTCTGTTGCTATAATATTTGTCAAGTGTTTCATAATTCAATACCATGCATTTTGAGATCACTATTTTTTTCAAATGCTACTTTTTGTTCTTCCCAAAAGAACGACATTTGGGTATGTAAGCCATGATTGGGCTTTGGGCCTCATTACCATATTTTGATATACCTATTATCTACCTAAACGCTTAAACCCAATCTTTTTGGTGTTGCAGAGTTACTACCCAAAGCCCACCTTGAATCCAAACTTGTATTAGGCCTGTATAAATAGTAAGGTATCCAAACTCCTAGAATTAAATAAACCGGTTCCTTTGTATCTAGTGTCATATCCGACCCCAACCCGCAATTATCTATTGGTTCCATACCCTATGATTTGAAGTCGGTTCCAACCTAGTTATACTCGACCCAAACCAATCAAAACAAGGGGAAAAAACTCGGAATCAGAACCGAAAAACCTGACCACTTTCTCTTCAGAACCCGGTTTTGAGAAAACCCGTTTTGTGCAATCTAAGGTACCCCACAAATATGGTGGCAAATGGTGTCATATTTATGTCACACTAGTTAATCCCAGGTTTTAAATGGGCATGCAAACATGTTTTAAAGGGAGGTCAAATTTTGCCACCTAATTAATGGTTCTGTTGGCCTTTCTTTGTCGTTAGAATGTGACCCTTCGTTTTTAAAGTCAAAAGTTGTATTTTGTGTAACGTTTTCTAAAAAGTAATACTCGAGAAAAACATATCATCTACAATTGCTTGTAGCCATGGGACTTTTCGGCCATTTATTTGTTCTTCGATACATATAAAACACGTTGTGAAATAAAGAGTTCCTGTTTACGGGTTGAGAAACGAAACCAACACAAAATTTAACATCAATCAACTGAACATGAAACAAGCCCTTGAATTTCTGATATGTGAAAAAATTACACACCTAAATCACGTTTATCTTAAACGTGAGTTATTACTTCCGCAAATAAAACAAACTTGTGAGTTTCGTTAGTAATAACAATATTTTATTCATAAGAGTATACTAAAGAAAGATTATTCTGATTATGTCGGTAATTAAGAACCATGCATGAACTAAGGCGATGGGGTGTGGAAGTGGGAAGGTGCTCGGGGAGATGAGGTGGCAGGCGATCCTGACGGGAGAACTTCAGAACCAAGAACAATGAGCATTGCCCTAGATAGAGATCGTGATGGTATATTATTTGTTTACATTCTATTTCTTTTATAATAATTGGTGTTATTAATTTTGTTAGTTATTTTTTAGATTGTTTACTAAATTTTATTAAAGTTATTATTCAAACTTTATTTAAGGTGCACATAATCGTTTGGTAGGTGACTATTTTAATGAAAATTGTTGTACACTGACTAACAATTTAGGTGCGGTTATGAGTCGCCGATTGTTCCTAGTATTGCCAATGATTTGGATTACGATACGATGCTACAGGGAAAAGGGGTTTTACTATGTTACAAAAATGCAATTCTACACTGCGTCAAATGGCATATGGCACTGCTAGTGATTTATGGGATTAATATTTAAGGATGTTTGCTAGAAAGAGTCTGAAGTATTTGTATGAATTTTTCAAAGGTACCGTAAAGCTATATAGCATTGCGTATTTGTGTAGACCAATGAAGAAGGACATCGAAAGGATATATTCATTCCATGAAGAGGGACATGGATTTCCTAGCATGCTAAGAAGTATAGATTGTCTGCATTGGCCATGACATAATTGACGTAATGCATGACGAGGTCAATATATATGTGGTGATCAAGGACACCCCTCAATAATGCTAAAAGTCGTTTGCTCACTAATTTATGGATTTGACATACCTTTTATGAGTTGCAGGTTAGACAACGATTTAAACGTTCTAGCAATATCTTAGATTTTCGACGACATTATTAGAGGTACCGGTCCTGATTCTTCGTGCATGCTCAATGGGGTGTCATACAAGCATGGGTATTATTTAGTCGAGGGTATATACCCAAGCTATGCAGCAATTGTTAAAACTATACTAGATCCCCTGATGAAAAAAGAAAAAAAATGCACGAAGCGACAAGAAAAAATGCCGAAGGTTGTTTGGTGTGTTAAAGTCACTATGGCATATAATACAAAGCCCGACACTGTATGGGATACAAAAACATGATTATTGAAGACGAAGGCCTAGCGATATGCTAATACAATCCGAATGACATTGATGAGAACCTTGAGCCGTTAACGAGGGGCAACAAGAATCAAATACGTGGGCGTTGTGCAATGAATATGTGCATGACAACCTTTTTGCGGATTTAGTCGACCATATTTGAAATAACTTTCATATCAATCTCGTTGATGACAAGTAGCATGTTCGTAGGCTTAGGCAAAATTTATTATATACGTTTAGTATGTATTTTTAGATTAAAAGTTGTGTTTTTTTTTATTTGTAAGTTTCTTAATTTTATAAGAATGTCTAATTTTCTAAGAAAATCTTATTTGATTTTTATTTTCACAAATTAAATGAATAAAAACTATTATTTGTAAATAAAATACATTAAATAAAAAATATAAAAATGGAAGGGGGAAAGGGGAAGAAGGGGAACCACACACCAATTTGGGGGAAGGATGCTGAAGTTGAAAAGGAAGGTGATGTGACGTTAAGGTGGACGATGAGGGAGAAGGGGAACCACAACTCATAGTTTAATGCAAAAACGATACTTTGATCGATGATATAAATTATATAGCTAGTATACATTTTCAGAAGGCATCTACAGGTGAAATTTACTTCTTATTAATAGAAGAAGTAATTGGTACTAGAGTTGGCCAAAAAAAACCGGTTCAAGAACTAAAATTGACAAAATGAACCGGTAGCCAAACCGCTTAATCCCAAAACCGGCCTGGAACCGTTTGAAACCATCAGTACCGCATCGGTTTCACCCTGACACCCTAACTCAACTGGAATCGCATGATTTCTGAAGGACTAAATTTTTAAAGAGTTGTTTATCGTACCCAAGTGGTTGGTAATATTTCAATAAAATTTGATAACCCAAACCGATCACACCCAAAACCAGTCCGGATCATTTGGAACCATCAGTTCCGCATCAGTTCTGCATCAACATCAAGAGCCAATAGTGTTGTACGCATCACTAAGCAGACTTTTTTTATCACTTTCATGTGCTTTTTGGTGTGAGATACTAAAAATCTATTGAGTGAGGCTCGATTATATATAATATGTTTTTGTTTCATTTATATATTTAAGTATCAACTGGGTTGTATCCATTAACAAAGACTATAGAAAGGAAAGGTCTTAGGATCAAATCTCACACACTACGTGGATTAAAAGAAGTTTTACGTTCAAAAAAAATTATATGTTTAAGCTATAAAGATTTGATTATTGAGATCTGCATTTAAGCACTATTGTGATTGCGTACTAAATCATCTCTTCTTCTATTTATACCAGAAAAAATAACATTTTTATTGAATAACAATAAGCATATAAACTAAACTAAGGTATTATCATCTTCTATGTTTTAACAATATAATCAATTTATATTCGAATAAATTTATGAAGAATTTATTAACAATAATCAAATTTATATTCGAACAAATATATGAAGATTTTATTAACAATATAATCTAATAGTCAATAAGTATTTGCTCTATCTATACATTATTAATTATTAATTACATGGGAGTAATCCGGTAAAAAAAACAATTATTTACTATTAAATATTAATCGTCCAAACAAAGAATTCGGAAAATACATTAAAAGTGGTTTACAACGAACTTTATTGTGAACTTTTACTATGCAAAATAATGTTACTAGTACAAAAAAAAGTAACTAAATTGATTTATTTATCATAAATGATTGTATTTTTGACAATTAATGTGTGCCCAAATTACCCAATGAGATGCTTTACATTATAAAAGTTGAGGTGATTAAACCCCACCCCACCCCACCTCCTCTTTGATTTGTATGAATACATGATAATGTAAGAGGGAACAAGAAAGCATGGTGCTTTAAAAAGCTTGCATATCTATAAAAAGTTCGAATAGGTTAACAAGGCATCTTGTGATTTGTCATCCACTTGGAATAGTATTTTGTAAAAGATAATTTAGATACAAGTTTTGTGGGGTTTATATATATTGAAGAATTTAAAATCTATGAAAAGTTAATATGGAATAGTATTCAGAAGGATTTAAAATCTATGAGAAGTAATATGTAGTTCTACGTATATAATTTTCCGGTATGTCTTCATGAGTTTCATGAGTCTTATGTGTGACATACCTGATTGGCATTCTTTTATATTTCTAAACATGTCTAAAAAGGTGATTTTTTCTGAAATAAACCGTCTTCATATCATTAATCATATATGACACCCGTAAAAAGACTATCAGTATATATGTGTATACATCATTTAAACTAATTATATATTTTTTACTAGCTTAAAACTATTTGTTTTACTTATTAAGGTATAAAAGAAAAAGATAATATACCTTGAAACATAAATGATAATTAAGGTGCATAAGGAGGTATTGTTAACCCCCCGCAAATCAAGCATCATTATCTCTATTACATGGGAAAAGTAGCTATTGACATGGAAGATGAATATAAAAGACACCCAACTTTTAAAATTCATAAAAAGGTGACCCAATCAATCAATATTCTCTACCTTTTCAAGTCAATAATTCCAATATTTGCACATGTTGGAGGAGGCCATGACATGTACTACACTTCCAACAGTAGTTTTGGATTCCATCAAAGTAAATTAGTGTTTCATTTTACAATTAATTATATGTATAGAAAGGTTTGTTAAAAACATGTATGATTGGATGTTTATCATCTTTTCTGCTATTCACAAACAAAAATCCACATTTCAAATTGAATCACTATAAGTTGTAGGTTATATACACAGGAATATAACCTGCACCCCCCAACTTTTGGGACTAGACAGTGACCGAACTAGTAGACCCAGGGGCGGACCTACCTTAGAGAAAGGGGTAGCGTAAATTTTGAAAAAAATTGACGTTTTTTCGATTTCGTTACCCCTTTTTTATAAAATGTTACAACTACGAAGATTTTCTAGATCCGCCACTGAGTAGACCGACCTCCACCTAGTTTTAACTACTTAAATGGTGACTGAAACCTACTTCAGATATCAATGTGTGAATCATGTTAAAGAGATTGTACGATAAACATTATTAACAATAAAAGTGTGTTGGTTGAATATGGTAGGGACATTTTTTTCTGCCATTCTTTCTGTGCTGCATGTTTTTATAATCTGTGATTTAAATGGCATCAGATTGAGAACATGGTGGTCACAATCCTAGTATTAAATAGATGAATTAAGATCTTCAAAAGTTTGTGCCACTTACATCACTCACGCACTCACATACATACATAGATGCATATCCTTCAAACCTCTCCTATACATGTATCTAGCTATGCATTTTAGTATCTACCTTTGCATTATATTAGTTCAACTTTTTAACAAAAGTTATGACCCTCAAAGCAATGTTTATTTGCTCTAAGCTAATGGTGAAATGGCGGACATCGGTATAGCGATAGGTGAGGTGGCAATATGGTGCGATCATTGGATTAGGTACACATATATCCTAGATTAGGAGTGATCTCGAAAAATGTCGGGGTGGGTCCATTCGTTAGCAACATAGATTAAGTTTCATACATTTCATATATTAAGTGGCGTATTCTTGTTGTTAAACTCAACAAGGTCCATATAATTATATAACATAATGAAGATTGCTTATGTACATGGATACTATAAATAGACTTCTTATCAAATTAGAAACCGCAAAGGGTTAAAGTGTCAATAAAATACAACCCTACCTCTAGGTAAAACCTCCTCATCTTACCCGTTCGTCCTACCCCTCCCATGCAAGGGGAGCCCTAGCCAAGGCCCACCTCCCCTTTCACAATCCCTCTTTACTCCACGGGAGCGTCCTTGGCAAAGTGAAGCTCCCCTTCCTCTCTCTTTCACCTCACCATCCATGTCGGTCCATGTCAGAGAAACTTGTTATAGCCGGCCTCCCTACAGGCACAATGGAGACTGTCTAGATCTTCTAAAAGGTCAGTGAAACTAAATTTTAATATAATAATATAATTATGATATTAAAGTTGTGTAATTCACCATTTTAGCTTTAGTCTGTATAGTATTATAACTCCATTATTGATCTATAAGCGTTAAAAGCACTTTTCTATTAAATAATAAGGAATGAAGTGGGTGAAAAAGCTAAAAATGACAAGTGGTTAGAGGGAAAGGAAGGGTTTGTTTTGTCTTGATATAAACCAAAGTGGACCTTTCCTTTTAATCAGAAAACTTTTTCCCACTTCTAATTATATTTATACTAATTTAATCTATATTTAATTATTAAGTAAAAGGTTAACTTTACATGGTGGTTAGGATTAGTTTATTACTTTATGAACATTCTGTTTTAGACAAAGACACCCTCTTAAGTCCATGTCTCATCAATAAAAATATTATATGCCTAATTGGTTTCCTGTTATTTTATTTCATTTTAAATTTTTTTTAGATAACGTTAATTTTTATATCACAAATGGTTCGTAGTAAGATGTTGCCGGCCCGGTTACAATTTACATCATATTCCACCAAAAAGAAACTACACTTCTTCTTTTCTATTACATTTGTATAATAAGCCTACGCCATTCCTTCCAAAATATTTCTTTGAACTTTGATCGGTTAACCACGCAATCGAAAGTCATCTCTTAAATCTCCATTACAAACTTGTGCCTGTTTACATTTACACCAAATATTGTTAAAAGGTTGATTCATAAACACTGAATTGATGTGTTTTATTCGTATATTTCATTACAAAGAAGGGTATTCTATTTATACACAAAAAACGTAATCTAAATATAGAAGACAGCAGCTGATTGCTAGCTGTCTTTATTGTTGCTGTCGATTGCTGTTGATCTGCTGGAGATCTGCTGGATATGTGGCTGTTGATTAGCTGCCGCTTCCTTCAAGGTTAGACCTTCCTTTCTAACACTCCCCCTCAAGTTGAATAGTTGGATTTCCAAAATTCAACTTGCCCAAACAATCATTGAGAATTTTCCCGTTAACTGCTTTTGTTAGAATGTCAGCAAGCTGATCCTTTGATCGAACGAATGGTAGTTCAATCGTACCATCTTCCAATTTTTCTTTGATGAAATTCCTATCAACTTCCACGTGTTTTGTTCGATCATGTTGAACTGGGTTTTCTGAAATCTGAATTGCAGCTTTATTATCACACATAATCTTACTTGTTTCTTTTGACGGAAAACCAATCTCAGCTAAGAGTCTCCGCATCCACATGGCTTCTGTTAAACCCCGAGCTATACCTCTAAATTCAGCTTCTGCACTTGAAAGAGCAACCACTTTTTGTTTTTTACTTCTCCAGGTAACGAGGTTCCCTCCAACTAAAGTGAAGTAGCCTGTTGTTGATCTCCGACTTCCTTTATCTCCTGCCCAGTCTGCATCGGTATAGATTTGAACATTTAGGTGTCCATGTGATTGAAACAGGACTCCGTGTCCTACTGTTCCTTTGAGATATCTTATAATTCTCCAAACTGCTTCCATATGTGACTGTTGAGGTTGGTGCATGAACTGACTTACTACCCCTACAGCATAGGCGATGTCTGGACGAGTGTGTGAGAGATATATTAGTTTTCCCACTAGCCGTTGGTATCTTTCTTTATTTGCTAATTTTGCTCCTTCTTCCATGTAAAGCTTTTGGTTTACACTCATAGGAGTATCTGCTGGTTTGCAATCGATCATTCCAATTTCTGCCAACAGGTCTAAGACATACTTCTTTTGACTAATGAAGATTCCTTGTTTCGACCTTAGTACTTCAATACCGAGGAAATACTTAAGTCTGCCTAAATCTTTCATTTCAAATTCAGCAAACAAGTTTTCTTTGAGTTTTACCATTTCTTCTTTATCGTTTCCTGTAATGATCATATCATCTACATAGATAATTAGGCAGGTTACGAATTTTCCTCTTTTTTTGAGAAACAAAGTATGATCGGCATTACTCTGTTTATATCCAAACTTTTTCATAGCTATCGTAAATCTGCCAAACCAAGCCCGGGGGGATTGCTTCAAACCATAAAGAGACTTCTTCAGACGGCAAACTTCTCCGGTTTTGAAACCTTTTGTGAATCCTGGAGGAGCATCCATAAATACTTCTTCGTCTAGGTCTCCGTGTAAAAAGGCATTTTTTACGTCAAACTGTTGAAGTGGCCACCCTTCATTTGCAGCTATCGAAAAAAGAACCCTGATTGTGTTCATTTTTGCAACCGGGGAGAATGTTTCAGCATAGTCAATCCCATATGTCTGGGTATACCCTTTTGCTACCAGTCGGGCTTTATATTTTTCAATTGTACCATCTGGTTTATACTTGACCGTATAGACCCAACGACACCCTACGGATTTCTTTCCCAACGGGAGAGTACACTTTTCCCAAGTATTGTTCTTGATTAAGGCTTCCATTTCTGTTTTCATCGCTTCCTTCCAGTGTTTAGACTTTAAGGCTTGATCCACGTTTGTAGGAGTTTCTTCGGAATAAACAGATGAGATAAATGCTTTGGCTTCCTTAGTGAAATTTCCATCGGCCACACTAGCTATAGGATAGCTAGATCTTCTTGGTTCTTTTTCGGGAGAATACCGTTTCGGAGGGACCCCTCTGTTTGTTCTAGGGGGTAACACATATCTTGATGGTGGTTCTTCTTGTCTGGATTCATCTGCCTGCAAATTTTCAGTTTGTTCTGTGGCAGTTTCATGGTTAGACATATCGGTATCCTCGGAGTCATTAGAAACTTCAAATGTACCACCAGACTGAATAGGGTGAGTATTACTTACCTCGGACACCAGGTTAGGAGGAACATTAGGATCGTCAGTGGCACTGAAATTGAAGTCTGGTGACTCTGTAGTAGGTGACTCTTTAGTTGGTACATAGGGAACATATTTTAACCAGCTTAGTGTGTCTAAACATTCCTTCTCCCCCTGACCACTGAGTTGGGTATTGTAGTAATACTCGGTTTCAAGGAAGTCACAGTTTAACGTGGTAAACATATGACATGTTTTTGGATTATAACATCTGTATCCCTTTTGATTAATTCCATACCCAACAAAGACACATTTTTCAGCACAAGGGTCAAGCTTGGTTCGATCTGATTTGGGTATGTGAACAAAGGCAGTACATCCAAAGACTCGTGGTTGAAGAGTAAGAACTGAGGGTAGTTTGAAGAATTTTGAAAGGGTGTGTAACGGAGTGTTAAGTTTTAGGATTTTTGTTGGGAGTCGGTTGAGAAGATAGGAGCAGTAGCAAGGGCTTCAGGCCAAAAATATTTCGGAACTTGAGATTCAATTAGGAGAGCTCGTGTCATTTCTAGCAAAATGCGATTTTTCCTTTCGGCGACACCGTTTTGTTCTGGGGTGTTTGGGCATGTAGTTTGGTGGATTATTCCCTTGTTTTGGAAATAGGATTTAAACGAGGTATTAACAAACTCACCGCCATTATCAGATCGGAATATTTGGATGTTTGTTTGAAATTGGGTTTGGATCATGGCGTAAAACATAGTGAACTTTTCAAATACTTCGGATTTGTTTTTCAAAAAATAAACCCAGGTCATTCGGGTACAATCATCAACGAACATCACAAAGTACCGAAGGTTTTTTCCCCCAAGAACTGGGGCAGGACCCCATACGTCAGAATGAATTAATGAAAATGGCAAAGCAGCCTTAGTATTATTGGGTTTAAAAGTTTTTCTATGGCTTTTTGCTAAAACGCATGTTTCACAATGTGACATAGAATTAACTGGAAATAGTTTTGGAAATAAAATATGCGAATAACTTGTAGAAGGATGACCTAATCTTCGGTGCCACAGCCAAGCTTCTCGTTCTGATGTCCCATGAGTCAGCATCACAGCACCACTTTGAGTCACCTCATCCACATAGTACAGCCCTTGACTTTCAGTGCCACGCCCAATGATCACTCCCGTCCTGATATCCTGCAAAATACAAAACGTAGGGTACATTAGGACAATACAGTTAAGTTCCTTTGTGACATGGCTGATGGAAAGCAGCTTATGTGATAACGAGGGAACATAAAGACAATTAGAGATTTTTATTGTGGGTGAAATCTCAATAGTCCCTCCCGATTTTACATCCATTATCCCGCCATTCGCCGTTTGAATATGTGTTTTTTCTGGTTTAGTTGTTGAAATAATATCCGATGACTCATAAGTCATTGTGTCGGTTGCGCCGCAATCGAATATCCATCGTTTTTGTTTACCATGATGTTTTCGGGTCATATTAGCATTCCCCTTATTTTCAGGGACCAAATGTGACATATTCACATTTTGATTATATGGGTTCGGTTTAAACCCATCCGCCCAACGACACCCATTTCTTTCTTCTTCTCCGCCTTTACCTAAGCATTCGTCTCCTTCCTCTGATACCATGTTAAACGGTTGATTCATAAACACTGAATTGATGTGTTTTATTCGTATATTTCATTACAAAGAAGGGTATTCTATTTATACACAAAAAACGTAATCTAAATATAGAAGACAGCAGCTGATTGCTAGCTGTCTTTATTGTTGCTGTCGATTGCTGTTGATCTGCTGGAGATTGATTGCTGTTGATCTGCTGGAGATCTGCTGGATATGTGGCTGTTGATTAGCTGCCGCTTCCTTCAAGGTTAGACCTTCCTTTCTAACAAATATTTTTCCGTTTCTCGCTTTCCGAACATTCCACATAGCCAAAATGTAGATTGCATGAATTATCCTCTTCTTGTTCTTTTAAATATTCAACTCGTTGACATTCTGCAATATATCTTAAGACTGTAGAATGTGACTGATCCGCAAGAACATTCATCCATAATATCAGCTGCTGCCAAACATCCACAACTCTACAATTCAGAAGAACATAATCCGTTGACATGACGTCTACTCTGCTCACACAATGTGCACTTATAATTTTGTACATGTACCCCTAATTCCAATGCATCTATTGTTGGGATATGACGCGCTACAGCTCTCCAAAAAATATATTCGTTTTTTGTGTCGTAATTTTATTCCAATAAAAATGTACTACCTGCCATGTTTAAATCCAAACAGTCCGTCAATTCCCGTCTTGCCGATTAACCATGAAACCTGGTGCTGGTTCTTTTTTCCAACTCCATTAGTCACTTGCTTACCCTATATCTTGCTGCATCAGTAGTGTTTTTAACTGCTCCATTTTTAGGTCTTTTCCTTCTCTTCACTAGGTATCCTGACCCATCTCCAATCCTATATAATCACATATCCCTTTTTTTTCTTTTTTCTACAGTGAACTAGGATAACAAAGGAAATTAAGCGCGTAACGCTCCCCCAGCATTCCAGTTATTGCACCAAATGTCCCCAACCCATACCCTGCTCCTCAGACTTGCATATATGTTTACACAATATTTCATACATTTTTTATCCTTACCCATTATTTCCTTCCATATCCCCGCATTTATTTTTTTAGTGGAAAATATGATATGTTTCTAGAATTAAAATGTAGTGATTTTATTATTTTATTGTATTTAGAATGCAAGTAATGGTTTTAAATTCCAAATGATAAATGAATGCAAAAAGGTTTGCAGACTGACTCACTAGAAATTAAAACCTAATTAATAAGATGATTGCATTATTTTTTACATGTTATCTTGTTATCGACTGCAAAGAACAACTAAGAAATAAATTTCATATCATGATCTGCTGCTTTATTACATCTCATGATTTTTTTCATTAACAAGAACATTACACTCAAACTCAAAAATGGGAAGATGGAGGCCATTAGGGCATGCAGGGGAAATGGTCTTGACCGGGAACACCGTTTCCCCCATCCCAGGAAAAAAAATATTCAAAGATCAACGAATACTCACCGATTGTCACCAAAGGCATCATTACATACATACATGCTAGGGCGACATAGCTTTATAGATGGGTAGCACTCGCTACCTCTCAACTTTTACGGCATGTGCAATTTTTTAATGTTTTTTTGTGTGTTTGTTACCCCTGAAAAAAAATACGTTACCTTCTAAGATTAATTTTGGAGTACCCCTCAAAATATTGGGCTTTTATTGAAAGTGCAATCGAAAATTTATGATAAGCTCAGTAATAAATGGCTAAAACATAGAAGTCAACATAAACACAAAAGGTATCCTATAATATTTTAAGAAATGTGAAGAAACTTGAATTTGTGTGTTATATCCTCTTGTTGTAATATATTTTAGGTCTTATAAATGTTCTATCAAAACAATTTAATGAAAAAAGTGAAGACTTATTAGAAGTGGCTAAGTTGATAAACGGAACAAAACGAGCATTGAATAATCTAAGACAATACACTTTGATATGATGTTGGCAAAAGTGGCATCTTTTTGTGAAAGAAAACAAGATTGAGATGTTAGATATGACATGAAGTTATAGTAATCAAAGAAATCGTAACAATGTCATTACTAATCGACATCATTTTGAAGTTGAAGTTTTTAATACGGTTTTGGATATGAAAATTCAACAACTTGGAAATCAATTCAATGAGGAATCAACTAGTTTGATAGAAAATATGTCTGGTTTAAATCATTGTGATTCGTTACCTAAGTTTAACATATTTAAAAGAGTGGTGTTTTCTGAAATGTATCCAAATGATTTTAGTAAAGAAGAAAGAGGATGTCTTTCGGGTGATCTTACGTTCTTTTATCACACTTTGAAGGAAGATGATGCATTTGCAAAACTGGATGGAATGTCTGACCTTGCTTGTGTAATAGTGGAAATCGGAAAACATAATACTTTTCCTTTGGTTTATCGAATATTGAAGCTAGTGTTGGTTTTACCGATTGCAACCACAACCATTAAAAAATGTTTTTTTTCTAAAATGAAGCTTATCAAGACGAATTTACGTGATCGAATGGATGACGAGTATATGAACAATGTTTTGTTTGTGCGGTTAAAAGAGTAACTTTTCATAAAGTAAAAGAAGAGGATGTGGTGACTTGATTTCAAGCTTTAAAAACCCGAAGATGAGATATTTATTATGTATGTGTTTAACTTTATTTATTACCATGTTTTATTTTGTTTCATTTATATTATATCAAAATACCCAAAAAAGATAAAAATTGAACGTTACCTCTGAAATTTTGGTTTAGATCTGCCTAGACATATATAGATGGGATAATAGGGAAATGCATAAGATAGCTGTTTCATCACATACATTCATACATATATAATATGTGAACAACGGATATGTATGTATCGGGTCATAGTGGTAGTTGATAAATTTGGCTCTTAAACAATTGTCAACTTTTTTGGTTTTACAGTTATTGACACCAAGATCACCCTATACAAAGGTTTGATCTTGTCTATGTAGTATGCAAAATGAATTTACGATCATTGTTCTATATACATTATCTTTGTATTAATTCTTGTTAGTGAAATTGTTGTTTAAACATTGTTCAACAAGTTTTTTTTCTCATCAATTCAAACAATGCAATGTGTAATTCGCCATTAGTACTTCCATTAGTTATTTTTGAACAAAGTTTACACTTACAATTTTAAGATATGTTGTTTCAGTTTCTCTCTTCCGTATTTGTAACATAATTTTTAAAGAGATATATTATCTAGTATTGTATTTGTAATATATTATTTGTAGTAAGTGATACATATCCTGAGACAAATCATTTCAACTCTGCATTCATTATAATTGTTGCTACAATGATTAAATTATGGTAATAAATTGTGTATTATTAATATAACGAGGCACTTATCCTTGGAAGAGCGAAGGCCAAGTGGTATAAGTACAAAGGAGAAGTATCGGTTACAACTGGAAAGGAACTACGGATTTACAAAGGAAGAGTAAAGTAGCGAACGGTGTACAAGCCTGGAGTTCAAGTCTTATATCTGAAGTGTTTATCAATTTCTCTCTAGCTTGGTATTTATAGGCGACCAAGGGTTTTTATTTGTTCTTAAGCCAACCCATGACACCTCCAAGAGATTAAGTGTAGCAAGGTCCTTTCCTTTGTTCCAGACCTATGTTCTTCTCTTCCATACCATAATGGGTAATCCTTAGACTTCCCTCCTGCTAAAAACGACGGATCTAGAATTGTCTCCTTGTGTCATATAAGTTGATCTTGTCTTTAACCTTTTGTCTTTGACTTACGAGACTTCTGGCTTGCCTCGATCTTCACGCTCCTTAGATGTTGCTTTGTTGAAGATGAGATGACTCCTCCTTATTCGTTTCTGGAGGCACATTGCTTTATTGGCTTTATGCTTATTTACCAGGTGACAAGGGGATGCCTTTCGCCTTATCTAATGTTGTTTAGAGTAGTTCTTAATCACTTTCCATTATTGTGGGAGGGGAAGTGGGTTTTGACCCACCCCCGTCATCAATAATCAATATCATACAATGAATTGAGCATATACATAGATACAAAAATCTACATCATGACGGATGTGTTTTGCATCGTTAGTCCAGACGAAACCCATATCTAAACCAAAAAAAAACAGCCAACTGCCTTGACAAGTCAACCGCATACGCCACCCACCACGTGGTGATAGACCAGCACGAAGTAGACAATCAGTACATGATGAAAGCGAAATGTAGCTAATCACAATTTGTGGATCGTTGTACCAGGTGATCTCTACTATCGGTTATTGCAGAAGAGACAGGACGTACTGGTGACAGCGAGCCTTGGCCAATCACACGCTATGGATTCATATCCTCCAAAAATCCACTAACGATTGACACAAATGAGACAATAAGGACATCTAGAAAGCAAAGTGTGGCCGATCGAAGCCCGCGAACGTACTACCACCTCTGAGGACACTAACTACTAGAACATAGGGGACCAAATGGATATTTCTGATAGAGACGTCTCATCCAATCTTTTTCCACCCTTCTAGCTATCAATACCACACCCTATCAAGGTGAAATCATTCTACACTATTGACTCTCACTCCTTTTCCACCCAATCACTCTATCGAGACAAGCATATGACCATTTTCCCCACCAATATTTGGTGTTCTCTACTACACCAAGAGAGCACATCGAAACAAAGCTAGAGGTCTACGTCGATGACCTTGTGATCAAGAGCATCGATAAAGCCTTAATGTTTAGAGACATCGAGGACACGTTAAAATGCCTAAGGGGCATCAATATGAAATTAAATCTAAGGAAGTGTAATGCATGAGGGAAAATTTCTCAGGGTGATCGTTACAAAAGAGGGCTTCAGGCCCAACCCCAAAAGGGTTTAAGCAATAGAGTTGATGCGCTTACAATCCTCGATTAAAGAGATTCAAACCCTGAATATCTGTTTGTTGGCCTTCGACCACGTCCTTCCGAACCATGCTTCCAACGCATTTCCCTTCATTGCAACTCTTAAAAATTGCCTTAAGAAAAAACACTTCCGTTAGATACTCGAAGCGAAGGAAGCTTTCCAAGATATGAATAAATGTTTGATGCACTTGCCGACCCTAACCATACTATTGTCAGGGAAGACTCAAACGTTGTACATGTTTGCATGTGATAAAGCGGTCAGTGTAGCCCTCCTGGTTGACAGAAAGGCAGTCCAAACACCAATCTATTACATCAGTCGGGTCCTCAACGACCCGGAAATAAGATACTCGATAATGAAAAAGTTATTCCCCGTATGCATCCATACGCATCCACCAGTACTTCCAAGGACATCCCATCAATGTCCTTACAGGTCACAATGTAACACCCCAAAACGGGTTTGGTAATCAAACCACGTTAATATTAAAGAGCGGGTAAAAGACCGTTAGGGGTGAAAGTTAAACTATAAACAAAATAACTAGGAACAAATTAACCTAGTTAATAACATGTATACAAGTAACCAAACAATGAGTTATATTCTCATTTATAATCAAAACCAAACTAAAGGGACCAAAGTTGTTAAAAGGAAAGTAGTGTTTTAAAGAGGGAAATTTAAAACACAACACACACTTAGTGTGTGTGTGTGTATGAAACGACCAGGAGATGAACAAGGGAGCCAAACCCTTGTCCTTCAAAGACTCACCAAATTGAAAGGGGATTTGGACACCAAATAGATGCATGAACGCATATTATCGGTCATCTTGATTAGGGGATCATAAAGTATGTCTCAAAACTTAGATTGGTGAAAAATCATAACTTGAGACAAGTTGAATACTTGTAATTAGATAGTTGGATTATGATCCAAATATAAAATTAAGTGTATGTGTATGCTTGATTTCGTTAGACTTAAAGAAATTATGCACAATTTGATGAATGATTACTTGTTAGAGATTAACAAGTAGATTATGAAGTAGGTTTTGATTATGTGATGAAATTGATGATATATAAGTGTTCATGATCATCATACTTGTATGTACGTGTAAGATATTTGAACAAATTAGAGGTTCGAATAAATGTTCATACTTGACTTGAAATGGGTTTTAATGATATGATGAGATTGATGTTAAACACATGTTGATAGATGCTTAAAATCATCATGTGTATATGAATGTTTAAAGTATTTGGCTAAGTTTAATGTTTGGGAAAATTCCATATAGATGATGCAATGGGTTGTTTCATAATGATGAAACAATCCCAAGTTCCTGTATAATGATCGATAGATTAGCATATGATTGTAGAAACTATGTTAATTTGATATTAGCAATTGCGTGAACTAGGTTTGGGAAATGTAGCTATAATGGTGGCCTAAGAATAGCGCTTACTGGGTAATTAACGAAATGCCTAAATGAGTTGTTGAACTTGTTCGTGAGTTTGTATGTGTAAATAGGCAGTTGACTTTTAAAAGTCAAACTGACCTATAATAAGGTCGAATGATAAATTTGATATAAAATCCGTAAGGTGGAATAGTCGTTTTAAATGATGACTAACCTAACCATCTTGCGAATGATAAATGATAGTTTGACGCTTGACAAGCTAGGTGGAGGCTTGGGAAGAAGCGGGTCAAACGGAACAAGTACGCGGAAAAAGGCATAATCTGATTTCAAGGTAAGTAAAGCTTACATCCTTAACATAGTAAATCTATTTATATAATTGACTAAGAATAAGCGATTTGAAACTCGGAATGAGATATGAAATACAAGGTTCCGACGTGGATCGATACGGGTCGGAACAATTGAAAATAGTAATAAACTATATTTGATGGTAAAAAGGGTAAAACAGTAACTTAGTCATGTAATGACAAGTAAACAAGGAATTCGGAAAAAGGTTACCTTATGGTATAAGTCATAAAGAATTAAAAGAGTAAAAATGGCAATTCAGTCAGGAGTTGACAAATAAATATTAAGTTTTGAAATAGACACCCTATGGCGTATGCCATAACGGATCGAACGATTTGAGAAACGAATTTAAGTAATATGATCATGTGGTGTAAATTGAAACGGATAAATGGTGAGATGGTAATTAAATACCATCTCATAATGATAAAATGGTCGTTTAGACCAAATGGGTCAAATGGTGTGGTCATCACCATTTGACAATAATATCTAATGAACGCTTGTCGAGCTTTGTGTTCACAGGGAAATGGCGTTTGGTTCGCGTCGTTATAAATTAGTAATTAGTAGTGCAAGGTATTTAAACGGGTCAATGCCATGACTTGAGCCAGGTATGTGTAATAGGTCAAACTCTCATTGAGGAATTTAAGGTCTGATGAGAGTTAAACGAGTCATGAATAAATAACGGATTACCTAAAGCAAGGTAAATCTCATAATCTAAATGGTAGACATCAGATTCATAGGAACCTAATAATTTTAAATAAGATTACGATTTAAATGTGCTCTTTTGGTCAAATCATGCGATTAAAAGTCCTTCGTCGTAAAAGAGGGGTTCAAGTTGACCAAAATGCCCTCGGGTGATAAAAACAAGTAAACAATCTTGAGGGTAGTTTAAAAACGAATTTTATAAGAAAGTTCACACTTACAGTAGTGTAATAGCAAATGGCATAAGCCGTTTTGGCTTAATGCCTCATATTAGGTCTTTTTCGTAAATTGTCAAACCGAAGGGTAAGATTTGAAAATATAACATTTTCTTTAACCAATCCACCACAAGTGTAGTTGTGGTGGAAGATAATTAGATATTTTAGTATGAAAATGAGAAACAAGGTAAGAGGAAGTGAGATTTAAGTTTATATGCTTAAATCTCTTAATGGGTCAAAATGAATATACGCATAAACCAAGAATAAATGCATAATTCATAAGAAATAAGTACTCGGGTCAAAGATTCGAGTTAAATATGTAAGAAAACAATTTACGGACAATTAGAAACAAGTTTCGAGTAAAACGGATTAATATTGAATGAGTTACGGAAGTTTCCGTAACTAAACGGCAAAATTTAAAAAGGGTGCAGCAGCCCACCGTAAGCTACGGTGGCCTACCGTAGCTTACGGTAGGTAGCTGTTGTGGTGAAACTGGAAGTCTTAACCGTAAGACAGTGAGCTAGGATTGTAAAGCACCGTAGCTTACGGTGGAGACTGAAACTAAAGTTTTGTTTTTATTATTTTAAGCCTTGGGGTTTATTCGGTTATATTATATTCTATTTATAACTAACGTATTTCATAAAATTATGAAATATAGGTGATGTTTGGGAGCACCGGAGGAGGACCAAGTTATATGAAGAACCGAACACTATTAAAGACGAAGCTTCCGCACTTGGTTTTGATTATAACAAAACTAATCTATGATAATATGTTAAATTGTTTAAATATGTTGAAAAAGTTTTAATAAACTCGAAAATTTCGTAGTGACGTGTATTCGCAATTACATGTTTAAATACGAAACCTTTAATAGAAATTCAGTAAAACAAGGATAGGGTCTTACAAGTTGGTAATCAGAGCTCAAGGTTAATGATCAAATATGTTCGGTTCGAGGCTTGGCCACATGATCCGGTAAGTTACTATAAATTTAGCGGTCTAACATAGTTAAAGTGTTGTAAATAACACATAGGGTTATCGTGTGAACGCACGTTACCCCAAATAAAATGATAAAAGACCGAAATAGCTAGTGAATTACTTGTGTTAACAAGTATTGTAGATAGCCTTGTACTATGGTAAGGGCGCTTATTAATTTTCAATATTACTAATCAATGTAAACGTTTTGGTTAAAGGATGCTCGCATCTGAAGATGGCGGGAGTCTAATGATCCGCCGACGCGATGACAGAATGGTCTGAAGTATGACAAGTAGAGCATACTCGTTAAGGACCTAAACTAAATGATGATATTAAATAAAGGTGGAACGACAATAAAAGCCAATGAAGAAAATATCGCACGGGTGCAACTTTAAATTATTGTATAACTAGTAGTATACAACAGATACGTAATGAACAACGGTTAAAGCATGGGAAAACCGGAAGGGATGTCCATCCATAATGATGTTCCCAAGAGAAATTGGGCGGGTAATACTTATTATTCACAAATCGTGAATAAAAAATATAAACGAGTTCAGATCTAAAATCTTGGATGGGGTGACCATCCAAGTAGAAATTTTCAATTAGATTTTGTTGAGGAAAAGTAAAGATCACATATGGTTACATAAAAGTCTTATAAAAAGGGAAAACATTATATATTTTAAGATGAGAAGGGTAAAAACTAATAATTGTTAAAATTACAATTAAACAAAGTTTTACCAAATAAATCAGAAATATGGACATGAACCAAGGATTTACTTACATGGGAAGTAATGTGTTAGTTATAATAAGGTCATGTGTACCATGTTCATCGCTTACTCTGGCCAAGTAAATGATGAACACATGATACCATGAACTTGTTATAATAAACACATATATATTCAATGTGGTAAAATCGAGGTGAATGAGAAGTTAAAAGATCCTTGGGATCAAGAAACTTACAAGTGTACTCGTATAAATGGTTTCCGTGGGAACCATAAAAACGATATACGGCGTACATAGAAATAAATAACCCAAGAAATTTGTTGAATAAGTCATTATGGACGAAAGAACCATTGTTGATAAAAGGGCACGTAAAACCAAAGTATAAATGACCCGCGAAGTCATAGAAACGGAGGTAGTGCCCACATGGAAAATGATCAAAGTCGTTGACTATGATCGTAGAAAAGATAAAAAAGGGAAAAGAAAGAAATGATGATAATAATCATCATTCATGGTCTGTGAGCCATCAAGGATGGTCAGATAAAGAATAAAGTTTGATTGTTCAAAAGTGATGGATTTCACACGAACAAGTCAAACGGTTCAGATAAAGAATAAAGTTTGATTGTTCAAAAGAGATGTATTTCACACGAACAAGTCAAACGGGTCAGATAATGAATAAAGTATGACAGTTCATAAGTGATGAATCTCACAAGAACAAATCAAACGGGTTAAATAAATAATTAGCTTCGATCGCTCATAAGTGTTGGATTTCACACAAACAAGCCAAACAAGTCAAAAGAAGTATAGTGATTGAAACTAAAAGTAAATGCAAACCGGGTAACGGGAGCGTTAAAGCAAAAGAAAAATGAGCCCGGGTAATGGGACGTGATTAAATATACTGTAGACGGAAACCGAATAATGGGAGCGTGAAATAGAAATGAACCCATAAAATGGGTCGTGAATGAATATAAATGAAAACGCAAAGTGAATAATGGGGGCGTTAAAAACATTAAGATAAAGAACTCGAGTAACAGGTTGTAAAGCGATATAGGCTTAAACCAGATAACGGTAAAGGTGAAACAAACTGACGCATAAAAGACATATGAGGTCATAGAGTCGGAAGAATTGTCCGAACAAAAAATGATCTAGTCATGGACTACGATCGCGCAGGCGCGGACGACTACCAACAGAAAGTGTCTAATTTGAATAAATGTTTGGGGCAACATACACAAAATGTTGTGGTTGCCACTAAAGATTGTAGTTGTGAATCGTTGATGATGAGTGGTCAACACCATTTGATCTTGCGCTAGGCTTAGACGCAAGTGATCATGAAACGACTAATAGATCCGACAAGCGAATGTGATTCGTAAAAGACTCGCGGAGACATAGAAAATGAAAATGTTAACAAACCAGATCAAACATGGTCAATTGAATTGGGCAAGCAAAATGGTCAATTGAATTGGGCGAACACACGTTGTATTACAAGCCTAACCCCACCATCAAAGGACAAGTCTTGGCGGATTTCCTATTGAAAGTGTGCGCGGAAAAGATTGAAGAGTGTAAGATAGAGTAGGAGCCCGAAACCACCCAAGCAACTCACGAATCCGGTCCCTAGTAACTGACGAGACCTCAAATGACTAAGGGGCGAGAGTAGGACTACGACAGATCAGCCCATAAAAAATGAATTTGCTTATGCTATCCGCTTGGACTTTAAAAGTACAAACAATGAAGTAGAGTATGAGGCCTTACTAGCGAGCTTGCAATTCGTCGAAAATGTAGGCACCCGCCATCTAGAGGCTCATGTCAATTCCATGCAAGTTGTAGTTAGATCAACAAGACCTATGATGCCAAAGATGATACTACGATCCTTTACCTTGATAAGGCTAAAGTGCTCGTGCGGCCTTTGTTTCCTACAAAGTTATTCACAAAAAGCATAGTGATAACAAGCCGCAGATGCACTGAGCAAAAGGGCCTCCACAAGTTTCAATCACCCGACCTAAGGATAAGCATGGTACAGGACCGGTACCAAAAAACAGGGAGAACGGGTACCGGTACCGAAAATAACTGGTACGATACTGCCATTTACCGAGAAATCAGCAAAAATACCGGCAGTGGTCCCGAAAAATGGCTACCAGTACCCGGTACCAAATGCACATCACTAACCTGGGAAGTCCACATCGAAGTTCTGAAAAGTTTTTCCGTACCGTAGAGACCAGTCAACCTCATCCATACATGCGTAACGTCCTGTATAACGCTAATCAAGGCCTATTCAACATATGTATTTTGCTGGAGAAAAAGGTGGAAATCTAAAAGATCTGCCACAAATCTCTACAGTATCAAGTATCCGACGGGATATTGTACAGATGATTTTTCTGGGACCCTTACGCCGATGCGTGGATGCGGAAGATGCCACCTATCTAATAAGGGAAATCCATGAAGGCATCTATGGTCTTCATGGGGGCCCACGGATGGTGGTGGAAAAAATATGAATGCGGGGTACAACTAGTTAGGGATGCATCCTAATGCAGTCAAAGAGCTTCGCAAGTGTGACTCTTGCCAAAGGCATGCGCCAAATACCCTGTGCCCCGAAACTGACTTAGTATCGGTCACCAAAACCTGGCCCTTCTAGAAATGGGCCAACAATATATTTGGATCATTCCTAAACGCCCCAGGCAAGGTGAAGTTCCTAATCATGGCTATCGACTACTTCATAAAGTAGGTTGAGGAAAAACCATTGCCTTCCATTACTGCCGCCAATCTTAAAAAGTTCATATGGGAGTTCATCATTTATCGATTTGGGTTGGAGATGAGCATCGTAAGTGACAATGGATGAAGTTTGCTTATAAAAACTTGAAATAATGGCTCGTGGATCTGCACGTGGCGACACCCCCTGGGTCTAGGCAAACCCATGTCTAAACCAAAAAAGAGCCAACTGGCCTTGACAAGTCATCCACGGACGCCACTGCCACGTGGTGATACGCCAACACGGAGGAGACAAACAATACACGATGAAAGCGACATGTATCTAATCATAGACCGTGGATCGTTATGCCAAGTGATCTCCACTAGCGGTTATCGTAGAGGAGACAGGAGGTACATGTGACAACGACACTTGGCCAATCACACACTGAGGATTCATATCCTTCTAAACCTCCACTAACAACCGACACAAACGTGACAACAAGGACATCCAGAAAGCATGTTTGGCCAATCTAAACCCGCAAATGTACTCCCACCTCTGAGGATACTAACTGTCAGAGCAAAAGGGACCAAATGGATATTCCTAATAGCGACGTCTTATCCAATCCTTTTCCACCCTTCTAGCTATAAATACCAGACTCTATCAAGGTGATATCATTCTACACTTTTGGCTCTCACTCCAAGAGATATATTCTCATGAGAAGAACCCCCACCTCTCATTCTCATTATTGGTCTTGCGGTGTTACTAGTTTTGCATATTTATTCAAGGATTAGAACTTGTGAAGGTAGGATTTCCTCTCTGATTAAAGTTGTGTTTCTTCAGGTGTAACATCCGTCAAAAAACGGATTTACCAAACCCGCTCTGTTTATTAACCGAACAATCAGTTAAATATTTCGTTGCGTATTTAATGCCCAAATTAATTTTAAACGATACATAATTAATAAGTATATTGAAATATATAAGTTATATTTGAAAAAGTATTCAAAATAATGAAATAAAAATAAAAGGGCGTAGCCGGGTTTCGAACCCGGGTCAACCGGATTCAGCAAAGACTTAACTTCCAACCATCCAACCACTGCGCCACTTGTGTTTCTTGTTCATTATTAGATACAATTAATACATATCATAAGTCTCGAATTCAAAACCGACGCGCCTAATTGCAGTCGTCGGAAATCCCGACGATCTCGCCAAGATTAGACGGTTTCTTCAGTTTTAACCGAAACCTTAACTACTACATCGGTTATAACCGACGTCTGAACCCGCGACGCAAGTCATAACCGCCGGAAAATCATTAACAAACGAATCAAGACGGAAATCGGACTAAATACGTCGATGATCTGCCCTATAAATACCCCCTCTAACCTCTGTTAGCTTTTTCGCTCACAATCACACTCTTTCCCGACATAATTTCACTCGCCGGAGAACTTCTGCAACTCGCCGGAAAACCGAGCCTTTCACCTCTGTGCCTTACTGAACCCCCAGAGCTCATACCGAAACCACCCACATTCATCTCAAGCTCGTTGAAGACCCTCTGCCGCAAGACACACGTCGCCGGAATCATCTGCTGTCATCGGAGTTTCGCCGGTGAAACAGAGGAGCCACTGTTCGGTATATCTAACACTTAATCTCTCATTCTTTTTATTTATCTCACACGTAATTACTCACAACACACTAAAGAACATGATTAAGTCGTCGAACCAGTCGGGTTGATGTTCTGGTCAAGTCCAACGAAGAAGACGAAGTATCAGTTGTATATATGTTTAATTAAAATCAAGTTATATCTCGGGTTAGACACACAGTCCAGCGGTGGACTGTGTGCAAATAAAACACGCTCACGTCCCGAGTTCGATACTTGTCCCACGCATACTCGCCTTAATAAAAATGTTCCTTTTTTTAACCGAACCGGATTCACTGCAATAGATGTTAAATTTAATAAAAACCGGAATAATAACCAAGATAGATACACAGTCCAGTGGTAGACTGTGTGAACGTTTAATCACACGTCACGAGTTCGAGTCCGGACTACCGCACCGGTCCGGACAATTATCAAACTTTTATATAAGACATAAATGAAATAATGTAGTTTGTATATAAGTATAATAAAAATCAGATTATATAACAAGTTAGACACACAGTCCAGCGGTGGACTGCGTGTTAACCCAAACCACAGGTCCCGGGTTCGAGACCTGTGAAGAACACCGGTTCGATGCATTAAAATCGTTTTTAAACAAATGATTTTCGGTTTAAATCAATTAGTATATAAATATAATTAAAAACAGAAATATTTCAGGTTAGACACGTAGCTCAGTTTGTAGAGCTACGTGCACGCGAACGGGAGGTCTCGGGTTCGAGCCTCACCCGGCGCACACAAACACACAGCCTGACCGGTCAACAAGTCAACAAGTCAACGGTCGCAAAAAGTCAACTTTTTTATTATTTTTATTTATTTATTTTATTTAAAAATCAATTAAAAATACTTAAAAATAACATTTTTAAGGTTAGAAAATAGCCTTAAACTCACAAAAATATATCCAATCATCCTACTAAAATGGATTAATAAAATCCGCTTATTTACCAAACCATTATGTTATTATCTAGGTTAGTTTCACTCGTGGTTAAATCCAACTTCGTGCGTATTCAACATCATCAACCGAACGCACCCAATGTGAGTGAATCTTACAACTCCCCTTTTTAATTACACGTTTTGGGGTGTGTCATGTGTCACTAAAATTAACTCGTTTATTTAAACTTGTGCCATACCATATTGTGATCTAAACTTAGAATGTATAAATTGTTTGTAGTTATGTATTTCATATTGTCAAGTTATATGCAAATCATTCATTAGGCCTATCAGTTCCTCGTGGGAGACGAGTTGAGCAACGCGTGCCTCAAAACAATCCATTATTGTATGTGTGTGCATTATCTAATAATTAAGTGTTTTTGTGAATAAGTTTACATCTATATTTACTCATATGTGGTTGTGCACTTTATTTTATAATCAATTAAATAAACTTGTTCAAATGTTTTTCATAGGATTCACTCGCCAACTTTTTGTTGATCCAAAAACCATTTTTACACATGATACAGGTGAACAGGATGAAGCAAGGAAAACATAGGAAATGCCTTAGAAGAAAACAATGAAGTTTAGAATGATGTTTAGGACATGATGTAATTATGATTGTATGTTTCCCTTTAAATTGTAATAATGAATATGAAACGTTATAATAAATGTCATGAGCTTTGATGATAACCCAATCATGCCTCGATCACCTTTTCCGCTGCGGGTCGGGTGTGACAGATTGGTATCGGAGCCATGACTATAGGGATATAGGGTAGGTTATTAGACCCTTAGAGCCTATACTATAGTTGACTAGATCTTAATTATTTATGCGGTTACATGCAAACTTATGATGTTTATTTGTTTCATATTTGTTTATACTTACAGTCAAACATACATACTTACATGCACATTCATCATACATATTTCAATGTTCATATATTCAAATCATCTTCATACTTTCGTTATTCAAAGATCTTGTCGCAAATTTTCAAATCTCATCAAAGCGAGTTCTGCGACGGGCATGTAGTAACCGGAAGGGTACGAGTACCGGTAGTCGGAACGTCCTGTCTAGGTTGGCATTCGTATAAATCCAATATAACGGACCAGTTTGCCTACCTGGGGACTAACGATGAGAGTACAAAGGACCTATTAGGCCAAAGCATGCTACACCAAACGTCGTTCGAACTAACCCCACTTTGAGGTGTCACCGTGTCTATACCTGGACACATTCCGAATATCATACGTTACATATTTCTCGATTTTCTCCGGGTTTTAGTGTACGTAACCAGGCTAACACATGCGAACCATATGAAAAACCCGGTATTCATGGGGGCCCACATGATTACGAAGGTGAAGTATGGCGGCATGCAATGCCCAATTATGAGCAAAGCCCAAGACATCCTATGGATGTAGTAGATTTATTTTTCTATATTTATTTTATGAATGTTCATTTCTAAATACGACCCATGATCCTAAAAACATTCAACTCATACTCTTGATATGTATTCATTGTAGATGTCTTCTAGCCTCGCCCGTAGGAAGATGAGAGCAGGAAAAGCCCGCGAGCGCATGGCTGCCCTAATCGCTCAACAAATGGCTGTCTTAATACCCAACATTGTAATTCAAGTCCAACAAGCCGTTACTGCTAATCCTGTCAACCAAGAAGATCAAAATGTTATCAACCCTCCCCCAAATACCACTAAATGCACCTACAAGCATTTCAAATCCTACGACCCTCCGAAATACGAAGGGATTGAAGGTGTCACCGCTCTCCTCCATTGGTTTGAAGAAATGGAGAACACTTTTCTAAATTGCGATTGCCCCGATGATCGCAAAGTGCGATATGCTACTGGTCGTTTATATGGAATAGCACTTACTTGGTGGAATACAGAGAAGGCCAAACGAGGCGTTGAAGATGCTATGACTTTGACTTGGGAAGAGTTGAAGGAAATCATGACAAGACGGTTTTGCCCAAGGAGCGAAATCAAGAAATTAGAGGATGAGTTCTATTCGTTGAAGCAAAAGGAAGGCGACCACACCACATACAACAAAAGATTCCTCGAGTTAAATCAAATGGTTCCCAACTTGTTCACTCCCCTCTACCGTTTGATCGAGCACTACATTCGAGGTCTTCCGTCAAAAATTCAAGACTCTGTAATAAGTACCACGCCTGCAACTTTGGAAGCAGCAATGGAGTTAGCTACAGAGCTCACCGAAAACCGAATCCGGAACAAAGACTTCAAGGAGGAGAAGAAGAAGGATAAGGCATAAACTGAAACTTCAAACTCCACCCAAACCGAATCCCCTTCTCAACCCACTTTTAAGAGAAAACGAGATGGGCAACTTTTCGCTGTCACACAACGTAATCAACCAATTTCACAAGCCATACCCATCCAAGCTATTCCGATCACTCAAGTAGCACCCAAATCAATTTACCCAAATAAGAAACCATACCTTGGACCTCACCCTCGATGCAACACCTGTTTTTATCACCATCCCCCTACCTTACCTTGTCGACTATGTGCGAATTGTGGCCGCTATGGTCATTTGAGCAAGGTTTGCCACACCCCTCAAAACCAAATCTCACCCCTTCCTCAAAACATGATCCAAACCTATCAACAACCCCAATACCCCATGTTCCCATATGTTCGAGCTTGTTTCAATTGTAGCGACCCTACCCACTTTAGAAACGCATGACCTCGATTGGTTAACATCATAAACGCTCAAGCTCAATCAAACCCAGTTAACCAAGTAAACCAAGAAAACCCAACCACTAGGCCACCAGCAAAAGGAAGAGTGTTCAACATCAACGCCAATCCTGTCGAAGATAATGACAGCCCAAACGAAACCACCCAACTAGTCCCCTTCACCGAAAATCAAGATTCAACTCCAGCCGCTTAGTTTTTATGTTTTTCTTTATGTTATCTCAATTTTCCCGTATCCCAGTTATAAATGGGAATTTTATCCAAGGATATTAATGCGAATTACTATTTCAGTTTGTTTATGTTTTAAAGTCACATAGAACTAATCATAACTTACGGATAAAGCCAATGAAAATTTGACGAGAATATGGTGGATACGCCGCTGGTACTTCCTATATATAAGTATTCTTGCCAAAGGATCAGAGGCATTATCTGGCGGTTATGAGAAGTTCCATGTGGAACTTAGTATTGTTTTAAGTGAAGTTTGTTTTGTACTTACTGATTTAGCATTTATAGCATCTTATCATTTAAAGAAATTGGATTGTATTCCATTTTCTACATAGACTAACCTCTCCATCACAACAAACGAGAGAGGTATTGTCATCATTCAAACATGTATACTATCAGAATTGAGATTCAAGTTTTGGTTGTTGTGGTTGTTTTAGAGTCACATAGAACTAATCATAACTTGCGGATAAAGTCAATGAAAATTTGACAAGAATATGGTGGATACGCCGCTGGTACTTCCTATATATAAGTATTCTTGTCAAAGGATCAGAGGCATTATCAGGCAGTTATGAGAGGTTCCATGTAGGAATTAGTATGTTTTGGTCAAAGTTTGTTCATCATACATTTCAGCATATTTCAATTTCATCATTTAAAGAAGTTGAGCTATGTCTCACTTCCACAATGACTAACCTCTCCATCACAACAAACGAGAGAGGAATTGTCATCATTCAAACATGGATACTATCAGAATTAAGACTCAAGTTTTGGTTGTTGTGTTTATTGTAGAGTCACATAGAACTAATCATAACTTGCGGATAAAGTTAATGAAAATTTGATAAGAATATGGTGGATACGCCGCTGGTATTTCCTATAAGGCATTATCAGGCGGTTATGAGAGGTTCCATGTAGGATTTAGTATTGTTTTGGTGGAAGTTTGTGTTATACTCCCTGATTTAGCATTCATATCATCTCATTATTTAAAGAAATTGGATGGTGTTCCATTTTAGACTAACCTCTCCATCATAACAAACAAGAGAGGTACTGTCACCATTCAAACATATATATTATCAGAATTTAGACTCAAGCTGTGGTTGTTGTGTTGTTTATGTTTTAGAGTCACATAGGACTAATCATAATTTACTGATAAAACCAATGAAAATTTGACGAGAATATGGTGGATACGCCGCTGGTACTTCCTATATATAAGTATTCTTGCCAAAGGATCAGAGGCATTATCAGGCGGTTATGAGAAGTTCCATGTAGGATTTAGTATTGTCTTGGTTGAAATTTGTGTTGCATTCATATCATCTCGCCATTTAAAGAAATTGGATTGAGTTCTATTTCTACATAAACTAACCTCTCCATCATAACAAACGAGAGAGGAACCGTCACCATTCAAACATGTATGCTATCAGAATTTGGACTCAGATATTGGTTGTTGTGTTTATTTATGTTCTAGAGTCATATCATAGAACCAATCATAACTTACTGATAAAACCAATGAAAATTTGACAAGAATATGGTGGATACGCCGCTGGTACTTCCTATATATAAGTATTCTTGTCAAAGGATCAAAGGCATTGTTAGACGGTTATGAGAAGTTCTATGTAGGATTTAGTAATTTCTTGGTACATTGGTTGTGGCGTTTATTTATGTTCTAGAGTCACATCATAGAACCAATCATAACTTACTGATAAAACCAATGAAAATTTGACAAGAATATGGTGGATACGCCGCTGGTACTTCCTATATATAAGTATTATTGTCAAAGGATCAGAGGCATTGTTAGACGGTTATGAGAAGTTCCATGTAGGTTGTAGTATTAGAAATGTTGTTTTAGGATATAACCATATTTTCCCAAACATATCAAAACTCTTACGCATGAAATCATACTTAGTGAATCAACTCTGCTTATCAATATTTTTACCGTAGGCAACAAAAAGCGATTCCTGTAGCAGGGTACTCAACCCTTACAAGGAACGTTACCGCCTCAAACAAAAATTTAAACTCTTACTCTTTTTCTAAGTATGTAACTGTCAAACTAAACACCATCATTTTTAGACAAATATATCACTACTTAAATTTCGGGACGAAATTTCTAAAAAGCAGGGGATACTGTAACATCCGTCAAAAACCGGATTTACCAAACCCGCTCCGTTTATTAACTGAACAATCAGTTAAAAATTTCGTGGCGTATTTAATGCCCAAATAAATTTTAAGCGATACATAATTAATAAGTATATTGGATTATAAAAGTTATATTTGAAAAAGTAATTAATGAAATAAAAATAAATTAATGCTGCCGGGTTTCGAACCCGGGTCAGCCAGCGAATCAGCAAACGACTTAACTTCCAACCATCCAACCACTGCGCCACTTGTGTTTCTTGTTCATTAATGGAAACAATTAATACATATCTTAAGTCTCGAATTCAAAACCGACGCGCCTAATTGCAGTCGTCGGAAATCCCGACTATCTCGCCAAGATTGGACGGTTTCTTCAGTTTTAACGTAAACATTAACTACTACATCGGTTATAACCGACGCCTGAACCCGCGACGCAAGTCATAACCGCCGGAAAATCTTTAACCGACGAATCAAGACGGAAAGCGGGCCAAATACGTCGATGTTCTGCCCTATAAATACCCCCTCTAACCTTTGTTAGCTTTTTCGCTCACAATCACACTCTTTCCCGACATAATTTCACTCGCCGGAGAATTTCTGCAACTCGCCGGAAAACCGAGCCTTTCACTTCTGAGCCTTACTGAACCCCCAGAGTTCATACCGAAGCCACCCACACTCATCTCAAGCTCCCTGAAGACCCTCTGCCGCAGGACACACGTCGCCGGAATAATCTGCTGTCACCGGAGTTTCGCCGACGAAACAGAGGAGCCACTGTTCGGTATATCTAACACTTAATCTCTCATTCTTTTTATTTATCTCACCTGTAATTAACCGCAACACACTAAAAGAACATGATTAAATCGACGAACCAGTCGGACTCCGTTTCTGGTTGAGTCCAACGAAGAAGATGAAGTTCCAGTAGTATATAAGTTTAATTTAAAACAAGATATATCTCGGGTTAGACACACAGTCCAGCGGTGGACTGTGTGCACATAAAACACGCTTACGTCCCGAGTTCGATTCTTGTCCCACGCATACTCGCCGTAATAAAAATATCTTTTTTTTTCACTGAACCGGTTTCACTACAAATAGATGTTAAGTTTAATAAAAACCGAAGTAATAACCAAGATAGACACACAGTCCAGTGGTGGACTGTGTGCGCGTTTAAAACACACGTCACGAGTTCGAGTCCGGACTACCGCACCGATCCGGACAATTATCAAACTTTTTATATAAGGCAGAAATGAAATAATGTAATTTGTATATAAGTATAATAATAATCAGATTATATAACAAGTTAGACACACAGTCCAGCGGTGGACTGTGTGTTAACCCAAACCACAGGTCCCGGGTTCGAGACCTGTGGAGAAAACCGGTTCGATGCATTAAAATCGTTTTTAAATAAATGATTTTCGGTTTAATTCAATAAGTATATAAATATAATTAAAAATAGAAATATTTCAGGTTAGACACGTAGCTCAGTTGGTAGAGCTGCGTGCACGCGAACGGGAGGTCTCGGGTTCGAGCCTCACCCGGCGCACACAAACACACAGCCTGACCGGTCAACAAGTCAACAAGTCAACGGTCGCAAAAAGTCAACTTTTTTATTATTTTTATTTATTTATTTTATTTAAAAATCAATTAAAAATACTTAAAAATAACATTTTTAAGGTTAGAAAATAGCCTTAAACTCACAAAAATATATCCAATCATCCTACTAAAATGGATTAATAAAATCCGCTTATTTACCAAACCATTATGTTATTATCTAGGTTAGTTTCACTCGTGGTTAAATCCAACTTCGTGCGTATTCAACATCATCAACCGAACGCACCCAATGTGAGTGAATCTTACAACTCCCCTTTTTAATTACACGTTTTGGGGTGTGTCATGTGTCACTAAAATTAACTCGTTTATTTAAACTTGTGCCATACCATATTGTGATCTAAACTTAGATTGTATATATGGTTTGTAGTTATGTATTTCATATTGTCAAGTTATATGCAAATCATTCATTAGGCCCATCAGTTCCTCGTGGGAGACGAGTTGAGCAACGCGTGCCTCAAAACAATCCATTATTGTATGTGTGTGCATTATCTAATAATTAAGTGTTTTTGTGAATAAGTTTACATCTATATTTACTCATATGTGGTTGTGCACTTTATTTTATAATCAATTAAATAAACTTGTTCAAATGTTTTTCATAGGATTCACTCGCCAACTTTTTGTTGATCCAAAAACCATTTTTACACATGATACAGGTGAACAGGATGAAGCAAGGAAAACATAGGAAATGCCTTAGAAGAAAACAATGAAGTTTAGAATGATGTTTAGGACATGATGTAATTATGATTGTATGTTTCCCTTTAAATTGTAATAATGAATATGAAACGTTATAATAAATGTCATGAGCTTTGATGATAACCCAATCATGCCTCGATCACCTTTTCCGCTGCGGGTCGGGGTGTGACACCCAAAAACATCCAACTCATACTCTTAATATGTATTCCTTGTAGATGTCTTCTAGCCTCGCCCGTAGGAAGACGAGAGCAGGAAAAGCCCGCGAGCGCATGGCTGCCCTAATCGCTCAACAAATGGCTGCCGTAATACCCAACATTGTAATCCAAGTCCAACAAGCACTTACCGCTAATCCTGTCAACCAAGAAGATCAAAATGTTATCAACCCTCCCCCAAATACCACTAAATGCACCTACAAGCATTTCATATCATGCGACCCTCCAAAATACGAAGGGACTGAAGGTGTCACCGCTCTCCTCCATTGGTTTGAAGAAATGGAGAACACTTTTCTAAATTGCGATTGCCCCGATGATCGCAAAGTGCGATATGCTACTGGTCGTTTATATGGAATATCACTTACTTGGTGGAATACAGAGAAGGCCAAACGAGGTGTTGAAGATGCTACGACTTTGACTTGGGAAGAGTTGAAGGAAATCATGACAAGACGGTTTTGCCCGAGGAGCGAAATCAAGAAATTAGAGGATGAGTTCTATTCGTTGAAGCAAAAGGAAGGCGACCACACCACATACAACAAAAGATTCCTCGAGTTAAATCAAATGGTTCCCAACTTGTTCACTCCTCTTTACCGTTTGATCGAGCACTACATTCGAGGTCTTCCGTCAAAAATCCAAGACTCTGTAATAAGTACCACGCCTGCAACTTTGGAAGCAGCAATGGAGTTAGCTACAGAACTCACCGAAAACCGAATCCGGAACAAAGACTTCAAGGAGGAGAAGAAGAAGGATAAGGCATCAACTGAAACTTCAAACTCCACCCAAACCGAATCCCCTTCTCAACCCATTTTTAAGAGAAAACGAGATGGGCGACTTCTCGCTGTCACCCAACGTAATCAACCAATTTCACAAGCCATACCCATCCAAGCTATTCCAATCACTCAAATAGCACCCAACTCAACTTACCCAATTAAGAAACCATACCTTGGACCTCACCCTCGATGTAACTCCTGTTTTTATCACCATCCCCTTACCTTACCTTGTCGACTATGTGCGAATTGTGGACGCTATGGTCATTTGAGCAAGGTTTGCCGCACCCCTCAAAACCAAATCTCTTCCCCTACTCAAAACATGATCCAAACCTATCAACAACCCCAATACCCCATGTTACCTTATGTTCGAGCTTGTTTTAATTGTGGCGACCCTACCCACTTTAGAAACACGTGCCCTCGATTGGTTAACATCATAAACGCTCAAGCTCAATCAAACCCAGTTAACCAAGTAAATCAAGGAAACCCAATCGCTAGGCCACCAGCAAGAGGAAGAGTTTTCAACATCAACGCCAATCCTGTCGAAGATAATGGCGGCCCAAACGAAACCACCCAACTAGTCCCCTTCACCGAAAATCAAGATTCAACTCCAACCGCTTAGTTTTTATGTTTTTCTTTATGTTATCTCAATTTTCCCGTATCCCAGTTATAAATGGGAATTCTATCCAAGGATATTAATGCGAATTACTATTTCAGTTTGTTTATGTTTTAAAGTCACATAGAACTAATCATAACTTACGGATAAAGCCAATGAAAATTTGACAAGAATATGGTGGATACGCCGCTGGTACTTCCTATATATAAGTATTCTTGCCAAAGGATCAGAGGCATTATCTGGCGGTTATGAGAAGTTCCATGTGGAATTTAGCATTGTCTTGATTGAAGTTTGTTTTGTACTTACTGATTTAGCATTTATGACATCTTATCATTTAAAGAAATTGGATTGTATTCCATTTCTACATAGTGTAACCTCTCCATCACAACAAACGAGAGAGGTATTGTCATCATTCAAACATGGATACTATCAGAATTAAGACTCAAGTTTTGGTTGTTGTGGTTGTTTTAGAGTCACATAGAACTAATCATAACTTGCAGATAAAACCAATGAAAATTTGACAAGAATATGGTGGATACGCCGCTGGTACTTCCTATATATAAGTATTCTTGTCAAAGGATCAGAGGCATTATCAGGCGGTTATGAGAGGTTCCATGTAGGATTTAGTATGTTTTGGTCGAAGTTTGTTCATCATACATTTCAGCGTATTTCAATTTCATCATTTAAAGAAGTTGAGCTATGTCTCACTTCCACAATGACTAACCTCTCCATCACAACAAACGAGAGAGGTATTGTCATCATTCAAACATGGATACTATCAGAATTAAGACTCAAGTGTTAGTTGTTGTGTTTGTTTTAGAGTCACATAGAACTAATCATAACTTGCGGATAAAGTTAATGAGAATTTGACAAGAATATGGTGGATACGCCGCTGGTACTTCCTATATATAAGTATTCTTGCCAAAGGATCGGAGGCATTATCAGGCGGTTATGAGAAGTTCCGTGTAGGATTTAATATTGTCTTGGTTGAAATTTGTGTTACATTCACTAATTTAACATTCATATCATCTCGCCATTAAAAGAAATTGGATTGTGTTCTATTTCTACATAAACTAACCTCTCCATCATAACAAACGAGAGAGGGACTGTCACCATTCAAACATGTATGCTATCAGAACTTGAACTCAAATATTGGTTGTTGTGTTTATTTATGTTCTAGAGTTACATCATAGAACCAATCATAGCTTACTGATAAAACCAATGAAAATTTGACAAGAATATGGTGGATACGCCGCTGGTACTTCCTATGTATAAGTATTCTTGTCAAAGGATCAGAGGCATTGTCAGGCGGTTATGAGAAGTTCTATGTAGGATTTAGTAATTTCTTGGTACATTGGTTGTGGCGTTTATTTATGTTCTAGAGTCATATCATAGAACCAATCATAACTTACTGATAAAACCAATGAAAATTTGACAAGAATATGGTGGATACGCCGCTGGTACTTCCTATATATAAGTATTCTTGTCAAAGGATCAGAGGCCTTGTTAGACGGTTATGAGAAGTTCCATGTAGGTTGTAGTATTAGAAATTTTGTTTTAGGATATAACCCTATCCTTCCAAACATATCAAAACTCTTACGCATGAAATCATACTTAGTGAATCAACTCCGCTTATCAATATTTTTACCGTAGGCAACAAAAATCGATTCCTGTAGCTGGGTACTCAACCTTACAAAGAACGTTACTGCCTCAAACAAAAATTTAAACTCTTACTCTTTTTCTAAGTATGTAACTGTCAAACTAAACACCATCATTTTTTAGACAAATATATCACTACTTAAATTTCGGGACGAAATTTCTAAAAAGCAGGGGATACTGTAACATCCGTCAAAAAACGGATTTACCAAACCCGCTCCGTTTATTAACCGAACAATCAGTTAAAAATTTCGTTGCGTATTTAATGCCCAAATTAATTTTAAACGATACATAATTAATAAGTATATTGAAATATATAAGTTATATTTGAAAAAGTATTCAAAATAATGAAATAAAAATAAAAGGGCGTAGCCGGGTTTCGAACCCGGGTCAACCGGATTCAGCAAAGACTTAACTTCCAACCATCCAACCACTGCGCCACTTGTGTTTCTTGTTCATTATTAGATACAATTAATACATATCATAAGTCTCGAATTCAAAACCGACGCGCCTAATTGCAGTCGTCAGAAATCCCGACGATCTCGCCAAGATTGGACGGTTTCTTCAGTTTTAACCGAAACCTTAACTACTACATCGGTTATAACCGACGTCTGAACCCGCGACGCAAGTCATAACCGCCGGAAAATCATTAACCGACGAATCAAGACGGAAATCAGACTAAATACGTCGATGATCTGCCCTATAAATACCCCCTCTAACCTCTGTTAGCTTTTTCGCTCACAATCACACTCTTTCCCGACATAATTTCACTAGCCGGAGAACTTCTGCAACTCGCCGGAAAACCGAGCCTTTCACCTCTGTGCCTTACTAAACCCCAGAGCTCATACCGAAGCCACCCACATTCATCTCAAGCTCGTTGAAGACCCTCTGCCGCAAGACACACGTCGCCGGAATCATCTGCTGTCACCAGAGTTTCGCCGGTGAAACAGAGGAGCCACTGTTCGGTATATCTAACACTTAATCTCTCATTCTTTTTATTTATCTCACACGTAATTACTCACAACACACTAAAGAACATGATTAAGTCGTCGAACCAGTCGGGTTGATGTTCTGGTCAAGTCCAACGAAGAAGACGAAGTATCAGTTGTATATATGTTTAATTAAAATCAAGTTATATCTCGGGTTAGACACACAGTCCAGCGGTGGACTGTGTGCAAATAAAACACGCTCACGTCCCGAGTTCGATACTTGTCCCACGCATACTCGCCTTAATAAAAATGTTCCTTTTTTTTAACCGAACCGGATTCACTGCAATAGATGTTAAATTTAATAAAAACCGGAATAATAACCAAGATAGATACACAGTCCAGTGGTAGACTGTGTGAACGTTTAATCACACGTCACGAGTTCGAGTCCGGACTACCGCACCGGTCCGGACAATTATCAAACTTTTATATAAGACATAAATGAAATAATGTAGTTTGTATATAAGTATAATAAAAATCAGATTATATAACAAGTTAGACACACAGTCCAGCGGTGGACTGCGTGTTAACCCAAACCACAGGTCCTGGGTTCGAGACCTGTGGAGAACACCGGTTCGATGCATTAAAATCGTTTTTAAACAAATGATTTTCGGTTTAAATCAATTAGTATATAAATATAATTAAAAACAGAAATATTTCAGGTTAGACACGTAGCTCAGTTTGTAGAGCTACGTGCACGCGAACGGGAGGTCTCGGGTTCGAGCCTCACTCGGCGCACACAAATACACAGCCTGACCGGTCAAACGGTCAACGGTCAACGATCGCAAAAAGTCAACATTTTTTATTATTTTTATTTATTTTATTTTATTTAAAAATCAATTAAAAATACTTAAAAATAGCATTTTTAAGGTTAGAAAATAGCCTTAAACTCACAAAAATATATCCAATCATCCTACTAAAATGGATTAATAAAATCCGCTTATTTACCAAACCATTATGTTATTATCTAGGTTAGTTTCACTTGTGGTTAAATCCAACTTCGTGCGTATTCAACATCATCAACCGAACGCACCCAATGTGAGTGAATCTTACAACTCCCCTTTTTATTTACACGTTTTGGGGTGTGTCATGTGTCACTAAAATTAACTCGTTTATTTAAACTTGTGCCATACCATATTGTGATCTAAACTTAGAATGTATAAATTGTTTGTAGTTATGTATTTCATATTGTCAAGTTATATGCAAATCATTCATTAGGCCCATCAGTTCCTCGTGGGAGACGAGTTGAGCAACGCGTGCCTCAAAACAATCCATTATTGTATGTGTGTGCATTATCTAATGATTAAGTGTTTTGTGAATAAGTTTACATCTATATTTACTCATATGTGGCTGTGCACTTTATTTTATAATCAATTAAATAAACTTGTTCAAATGTTTTTCATAGGATTCACTCGCCAACTTTTTGTTGATCCAAAAACCATTTTTACACATGATACAGGTGAACAGGATGAAGCAAGGAAAACATAGGAAATGCCTTAGAAGAAAACAATGAAGTTTAGAATGATGTTTAGGACATGATGTAATTATGATTGTATGTTTCCCTTTAAATTGTAATAATGAATATGAAACGTTATAATAAATGTCATGAGCTTTGATGATAACCCAATCATGCCCCGATCACCTTTTCCGCTGCGGGTCGGGGTGTGACATCAGGCATAAATATCATAATAAACATCATATGCTACAAGTTTAGCATTGATCATATTTTCATTGCTACTAACACATCTTTTCCCCCCTTTTTTTCCCTACTAGTGCTCTTATCATGCCTGGTATTACTGAATTTCTTAACTAAAAAACTAATATTTATTGATAAAATAGAATCCTACCTATACTAGTAAATCATAGTTAGGGTACTCGGGGCGTCCTCAGCTACCTCATTCGGTTTGTTTGGGTAATACAGCAACACCGCCGCATGTGGCTCCAGTAGTAGAATCGGCAAGGTTGTCGGGTAATGTATGCTTATTTGGGTACGTGGGGAAACCAATCGAATGTGGGGTGTTGATGGGGTGGTTGTCCCTCATTGGTTAGTGCCATGTAGGTATTTCTCTATGGTTGTCCCTACCAATTCGAGTACTTTTCTATGAATCTCAATCAAACGGAGCCGATTTAGTATATTAGACAACGCGACGCTCCACCCGTAAGTAACGGGGAACAAATGGGCCTAATGTGAGAGAATGACTGAAATGAGAAATATAAACACAAAATCACATAAACAACAATATCACATAGCACGTTAGATCACATAATGGTAAAAGCACGAGATTTATAATAACTAGATAATAAAAGCGACATATGATACACCCCAAAAACGTGAAATAAAAGGGGAATTGAAAGATTCACTCACAGTGGATGCGATTACGTTTCGAGGAGGATTGCGCACGATTGAGTGGTTGAGATACCGAAAAGCTAACCTAAATATTCACATAATAATTTATATAAAAAAATATATTCCTTTGGTTGAATTTTAATATTTTTAATTAACTTTTTATTTACTTAATTTTAATATTTATTTTATACAAATTTGATTTAACTTGCATTTATTAACTGACCATATTTTAAAATAATATATATTTGGAGAAAAATTAAGGGTTTAATTAATTTAAAAATGTTTTATTTTTTCAGAATAATCGGATAAAACCGGTCGGACTAGGCAGCGTGTGGGGATCGAACTCGTGACCTTTCGTTTACGTGCACGCAGCTCGACCAACTGAGTTGCGTGTCTAATCCGGCATATATTGAATTTTCATTATACTTATACACTTACTGAATCAAACTATATTCTGATTTAATAAAAAGGTTTTGTATATTATAGGACGTGTGATGGAACCGGTATCGAACCCGCGTCTATTGCTTCGTGTGCACACAGCCCGACCAATTGGGTTGTGTGTCTAACCCGTTGGATATAAGATTTTTATATCTTTTATATACTTACTGCCAGATTCATATTTAAGTTTTATAAAAAGGGTTTGATTTATTGTTACGAATCGGAACGTGTACAGACTCGAACCCGGGACATTGACTTTGAATGCACACAGTCCAACCACTGGACTGTGTGTCTAACCCAGTGTAAATACCGATTTTAAATTCATTTAAACGCAGACTCCACTTCATCTTCTTCATTTTAAAACACGGAATCTTAATCCGACTGAATTGTTTAAATTAACCACTACATTTTAAACAACTACATATAAGATTGGAAATAAAAAGGATTAAGTGACATGATATACCGATCAGAGGCACTTTCGAGAGTTCCGACTTGCAAGATTTTCTTCGGCGAAGATTCCGGCAATTGAATGTGATTCCGGCGAGGTTCTTGATGAACAGATTCCCAGTGCATCTATTTATAGTTGATGAGGAAATAAGCTTCGGTTTCGGGTGTTCGGTCAAATCAGTTATAGCGGGATGATTAGAAGACAGAATTGAAGGTGTTGACATCGGTTTTGAGTCTAGATGCATGATTTTGGGTCGGTTTCTTTAATTAATTGCCGAGAATCAGCAATTTGATTGATTTCCGGATTAGTCGCATCTGTTACAGAGCGGTTTTCTTTTGAATTTAGATCAAAGTGTTATTTTGATATAAAGATTAATTGGTTTGAGATATATCAGATGTGGGCGAGTGTTGCAGTGGTGTGTTGTGTGTGTATAATTGTGCGACCCGGGTTCGAGTCCCGCGGTCAGCACATTTTTTTACTATTATTTATATATATTATTTATTATTATTAATTTCCATATTATTATATATATTATTAATATACCCAAGTATATTAAATGATTATCATACATTCGAAATAAAAGATTTCATTGAACTTGATTACAAAACGAAGCGGGTTTTAGAACCCGTTTTTCATCAGATGTTACAAAAAATTTAGTAGAATAATCCTGATTTTATTACTTCTATATTGTGTTTTGAACTTTAAAACGTAAATATAAAAATTTTATAAAAATTTCTAGTAGTAGTTATATAACTACACTACTGATATGTTGGTAGGTATTGTTGTTAAACATTGTTAACAGTTTTGTATAAAAAACATGAATCTTCAAAAATATTGTATATGTTTACTATGAATCTTAGTTACAACATTTTTTATGTTATTTATAACGAACTCCCATATTGATTCTTCAAAATATCTATAAAACGTCATGCCGACATATATAAGATTCGAAAATGCAGATCCCAATTTATGCCTACCCTTTGGAAAATTCTTAAATACATATTTTTTATTTTTTTACCAATTTGACAGTTTCTCTGAATTCTATGCTCTTCCATACAACCTAAATTGTACTGTCACACACACAAACTGCCGAGCCCGTGTCACTTTATGTAAGATCTGTTTATTTTTTCCTCTATGTATATAATAAAACTATTATTCTATAATGTTATGGGGTACAGAATGGTGCGGGAGATTTAGAGTTAATTAAGGGGTTTTCGGGAACTCGTTCGGTTCATAATTTACAATGTTAAGTTTTATATAAAATTCTAAAGGAACCCTTTAATATTGTAGAGGAACCTTATAACCAAATGTATTGAGTCGCAAACTGGTTCGGCTAGCTTTTCTTAAACTTGAGGCCCCAAGTTTGAGTTTTGTAAGGCCCCTTTTTCCTATTTTTTGTTCTTTTTTAACTAGGGTTTAGATATTCACTCCAGCCTCCACACGCAATTACGCAACCCTTCTGATTTTAACTCCAAAGTTGCCTTACTGGGTCTTGATACAAAATTTTGAAATCCCTAGTCTCGTGTATACTCTGAAAATTGAAAATCATCCCTTTATTGTTCTTTTGTCAGGGTTTGGTGTAAGGATAATGGTTTGAGATGATATCAAGATTTGTATAAGGTACATTATTTCACCCCAACTTTTACCCTTGATTTTGCAATGTTTTGTTGTCCTAATTTAGATAATCCAATTTAGGTGCTACACAACTCAGTGTACTTTAAAAAAAATGTTCATTAGGAGTTAGTTTGTAAAATAGAGCTATTTTCTGAATTTGTGATCTAACATCTCCATCTCCATCTCCATCTCAGCCTTAAAGATTAGGTTCTAGTTTACAACTCACTAAATTCTTATTTATGAGTTCGTTTCTAAAAAAAACCTATTTAGGTGTTACAACGCACTGAATTCTGATTTTGTGAATATATACTTTGATTTTCGATGTAGGGTGTGGTTAGATTGACATCCAAATATATAGGCTAGCTTCTTGGTTATTCTTCACTAAAAAAGAATTATGTTTATAAGTTATACATTAAAGATTAGCTACTAGTTCTTCTAATTTTTAGGCTGCCCTACTCGGTAACCCGACTTGTTGACCCGTTATGGCCTGACCTGTTATGACCTGACACTATCTAACCTAGTCAATTTTTGCACCCCTAACGAAAAATCATGGATCCACCACTGGGATGGTGGTTTGGGTTATGGATTGCCACATAGAACCATGGAACTAACGCTACATTGCTCCATGTGCAAATCATGGTGGTTTGCATAGTCTAATTCATGGCAACTATGACCCATTTCAATTAATTAAAGGATTTTGATTAGTGGGGGGGATAGTGGATGATAGTGAGGGTCATGGTCTACACCATATAAGATGGTAGATTAAGATGGTAGATGAAGGTGGGGCGACATGGCGTTAACGTTGAGAGTGGTGGTGGTCATTTAGATCATCACCACACCACATAGGCTGAAGGGTGTGGGGGTCATGGTTAGAACATGATTCGCCAAATTGAAACATGAATGGAAGACTACACCACATCCCTCAATAATTCATAGTGGTTGGCGTGGATTGAACCACAACTATGACATGCCATCTTTTTTTCCATTTTTCTAGATTTTGACACTTAAAAAAATAAATTAAAACAATAAAGGGGATAGTGGTTTGGGTCATGACCACCATGACCCTCCATATAAGCGTCATGTCATCCACCTCTAATCCACCATCCAAAGTCACTACTCTAAAGGTGTGGTCATGACCCAAACCACAATCCCCTTTATTATTTTAATTTATTTTTTAAAGTGTCAAACTCTAGGAAAATGAAAAGGTGGTGGCCCGTTATAATCGTGGTTCAATCCACACCAACCACCATGAATCATTGAGGGGTGGTGTAGCCTTCGATTCATGTTCCTACGTGGCGAATCATGTTCCAACCATGACCCCCACACCCTTCACTCTTAGGGTAGTGATTTTAGATGGTGGACTAGAGGTGTGTGACATGGCGCCTACGTAGAAAGTCATGGTGTACCCTGATCCCTTTCAATCCCGTAGTGTTACGTCATTTCATCCATAACTACCTTAAAGCATGTTAATTGATGGTAATGCTACCCTAAAGTATAGATCCACCACTTTTTACACTACTTTCTCTCTACACTCTCATCAATACACACACAACTAAACCAGTGAATGCTTGAGAATTTCACTATCTAAATTGGGTACCTAAGGAGCCGCCGACGGTGTTCCCATTCGGGTACCCTGCCCAATTTCCCAAATAAGGGAATCCCCCCACCCCCACCCCAACATCTTCATCTCACCCTTTATATGTGATATGTTCTTTATCTTTATATTTTAAAGAAACCGTTCAAAATACCACTCTATCTTATTCTCTATAATGATGAACAACTTAAAGAAAACAAAACAAACCTCTATATTTAGAGGCTTGAATCCAAGCCTATATAATTTATTATGAGTTAAGAAAGAGAAAAAATCATTATAAAATAAGTGTTTGTGATTAAGATAAATAAATAGATAGAGAATGTGATGTGTAAGGTTTTTTTTTAAATATTTCTAAAAAAAGGTGTTATTCTAGATAAATTATGCAGATAGAGAATGAGATGTAGATGCTCTTATATTTTTTCATTTGACGTTTTTACAACGTAGACATCAGCTCACACTCACTTGTTTTCACCTTTAGTGTGTAACTATTTCACAATTTTTCACTATCCTCAACCCATAAATTAGTACTTATACTATATAAAAATAACACTTAAAAAATTTAAATTGATTATGTGCATTTTTTTATTTTGGCATTAAATTAATTCATTAACCAAAAAGTGGGTTGCTGACTTTAGTTCGTCCGTTACGAGGCAACACCCCTTGCCACGATGGTTGTGGTAAGTGTTAAACACCCCTCCATGGAGCGTGAATTATGGGTAAAAAGGAAGAGGTGTGGTCCGCATCACGCCTTGAGGAAGAAGATTGTAGCGGTTTTCTTCCTTGTCAAACAATTAAACATTTTCTTTTCTTTTTAGATTTAAATATTGTTTTATTGAATGGTGGGTAGTAAATGTTTATGAAACCATTAAATTTAAAGGGTTAAGTTATAATATAAAGGATTTAAAAATAAGAAATGTAAGAAGCCACCATATAGTGACAAGTGTCCAAAAAGGAATCAAGTGGAAGGGTAATTTAGTCCTAGAGAACAAAAAAAATGTGCACGTGCAAGTCACAAAAAATACGAGTACCCTATTGTTATAGTTTTCAAAAAACAAATTAAAAACCTAATTGCGTATTACACAATGTACATAACATAAAACATAATAAGTATTAAACAAAAAACACAATGGAAAGTAAATAAAAAACACAAATGATAACAACAGATAAAAGACACAATAAACAACAGATGAAAACATAATGGACATAATATAAAACACAATTAGTATCAAACTAAAAAACAATAGAAAGTAGACTAAAACACAATTGATAATAGCAGATAAAAGACACAATGGACAACAAATAACAGACACAATAGACATCAGACTAAAACATAATGGACAACAACTAAAAACCACAATAAATTACAGACCACAACACAATGAACAACCTAATAAAACACAATGAACAAAAAACAAAAACACAATAGACAACATATTAAAACACAATAAGCATAACCAATAATACAATGTATAGAAAACTCAAATATAACCTCCTCTTCATTGTGTCATAAATTGTGTTATAAGTTTTGATAAAAACGCAGTGGCCTAAACCCAAATTAACATTGTGTTATACGTTTTGATAATAACACAATGTATAGAAGCCCTAGTAAAAACCTAATGACCAAAACCCAGTTAAAAGACACAATGATCTAAACTTTTAACACAATGCAAATAAAACCCAGTAAAAATGAATTTTTTTATTTTATTTTTATATAGCATTATCATACTCATATTAAAGATAAAAAAACGCTTGTTATAATAGTGATTTTTTTAAAATTGTATGAAAAAATTGTGGACGTTTAAATTGATGGGGGAAATTAACACGTGCTTTGCATGTGAATAGAGAAATTAAATAAATGTAGGATTCCTTTTTACCCTTCTATTTGTTATGAATTCATCCATTAGTAGTGACTTTCCACATTATAACTTTTTCTCTTATTTACTATTGTACTAATGTGAGTGCCTATATATAATGACATTTATATATGATGTTATATTAATGAAGAAGAATTCTCCATGTTCTATTATCTACATGATTTCATAGTCTAGCTCTCATGTATATATACATATATATTAGTTGCTATCAGACCGTTGTTTCACAACACGTTATCAGCACGAACGTGCTCTATGTGTTTTGCCACCCTTGGTATCCCTTTTCCCTTGCCTTTGATGTGCACTATTTTCCAGCCTAACTCAATCTCGCACGTTGAGAAAGCAACCCAATAATTATAAAAAATGATGAAAGATGGGTTTCTAATGCGATGGAAAGTTGGAAACCATAGATGCGTAGCTAGTGCTGACAAAACGTTGGATCTTCGGATCTGCAATCTCTACTAATAAAGGTATGATTCTTCGTATGATTATTTCATATTATATTGATGATGATACATCAATCTTACTGGTGACACTTATTATATACATATATAAACTTAAAACTAATGATTACTATAAATTCTAGGATGTAGTCTCATGATTGAACTTTTATCTATATGTTTTTTTTCATTTGATTTTAGAAGTTATTATATATATATTAGCATGTTGGTATTCATCAGGATTTAGATGTTACATCATAAATTATGACGTTACAATTGACTAATTCATCTTTTTCTAATGCTCATTATTAATTGAATAACTATAGTTTTCGTTGACGACAACGATATTACGAATATTTATTTTATTTTTCTTTTTTGCAAATGGCCCCTTCTATTATTCTAAATTGGTTGGATTATCATTAATTAGTTAATCTAATATATGTTGTTTAGAACTCTTACAATCTAGTGATGCTCATCAACATATTCTTTGAGCCATCATAATCATATATTTATGCTTCTTTATTAATCTTGTAAAGTTGTAAATAAAATTATTGAATTATTTTGATTTGAGGAAGTTAATTTGCAATCTAGAGAATATTATATATGCTTTTAGAATTCATGAAAAACAATTAAATTCTATATTCAATATTACAAAGTATGGAACTCAATATTTATGGACTAAACAATGCAATTGTATTAGGTATATATGCTTGTATTGTTGGTAATATATACATGATGTATGTACTAGATTTTCATTTTGTGTAGTTTATAATTTAAATGGATATGAATTCTGTAATTAATTATTTTTATTAATCATTGTTAATACATAGCATGTCAAAAGACTTTTACATAATTAGATATAAATGAGTTATGTGAGTAGTGCTCAATGGATATTAATCTTCTGTTTATAAACATCAATTGATTTAGTTTTAAATAAACTATACAACTTATAATGCAATATATTATTATTATTATTATTATTATTATTATTATTATTATTATTGTTGTTGTTGTTGTTGTTGTTGTTATTGTTGTTGTTGTTGTTGTTGTTGTTGTTGTTGTTATAACATGATTATGCAAATACCGTTTGGTACTTATACTAAGGTTAATGCTATAACAAATTTTGCATATAAGAAATTTATATAATAGATTTATATTGCTAGATATCATTAGTTGTTTTTAGAGAAACATTTTCCAGCGATGTCGGTACCTCTCATGCATTCATTATGCCATGTCATAATGTTTAACAATTTATTTGCATATTAACTATTACTATTGCTAGTATAAAATAGTAACTAGTGCTATTGCTTCATATGTACAATGTATAGATTGCTTATATGATGTCATCAGCTGTTTAAATATAAATCTTTGAAAAGAAAAAAAATGAGTATGTTATGTAATTCATCAGTATTACAATTTTCAAATAAAATTTTCAAATACAAGTAATAAATGATCTGAGAACTTGAAAGAGATATATGTTTAAGTTTTAAAGTAAGTGTTCAAAATATATAAGATATTATGTTTGGTTATACCATAATAAGTTATTACATAAATTATATGTGTTTGCTTATTAGTGATAAAAAGGTTTCTTATTTTATAAAGGCCCTTTATAAGTTGTATTTATATGATGACATGCTATAAGGTCATGTATTGTATGATTTGTTGTTATCTATACCTTGTATTTTATATGCTATCATTTCTTTGCATCGATAATACCGAATAGAACGACTAAACCAAAGTTGTTGTTTATTGTCATTCTTATGAAAAAATAGAAATATGCTTCGATTTGACACCAAAAGTGCATACTCCTTGTATCTCATTATCAAGTATAAAAGAAATATTATATGACTCGGATATATAATTACTTCTCAATTGACGTTATACGAAGAGAAGTTTATTTATAAGGGAAATCGGCTAAAACAAATTTTGTTTGTCAAATCTCAAATATACTCCTGAAGTAGTAATATCATTTAAATGGTATAAACAATTTGAAACGACTTTATATCTATATATTCGAGAAAATAATTGAAAACCGTAAAAATTGTATGGTTTTACTCTGATTCATGAAGTGAATATATATTGATCATTGTAATCATGAGCATCATTGAGAAAATTGTAATGATGATCATATTAATAATGAAATTGACCATTAGAATTGCAACAATCATCATGTTAATAAGAGATCAAACTATCAGAAATTAAAAGATAGCCAAGCTAATAATAAGATCGAATATCAGTATTATAATGATAGTCATGATGAGATCGACCACCAAAAGTGGTAAACTAGTGATTACATAACACGGTGGTTTGAACTTTGAAGTTATAGTACATTCTTTCATATCTTATGTTTTGTATTACATGTGTGCAAGTAATACATATACAATATCATAAACCATAAGTTTATGGATCTTAATTATATGTTTGCGTGACTGTGTGCAAACACACTCGTATGTCGCAGGTTCGAATCCACGCTTATACACCGGCCCGACCACTTTCAAACCTTTTTTAATCCATCATTTTTGTATAAACATAATTAGTGTACGAATATAATTAAAATGATAGTATTGTCGGATTAAACACCCAGCCCAGTTGGTTGGGCTTGGTGGACAACGTACTCAAGGTCACGGGATCGGATCCCATTCCACACACTAGCCGGATCAGTTTATTCCTTTTTAAAAGATTTAATTAAAATCTGATAAACCTAAAAAGTGTATAAGTATAATTAAAATCCAGATTCTTTCGGGTTAGACACGTAGCTCAGTTGGAAGAGCTGGGTGCACGCAACCGAGAGGTCACGGGTTCGAGCCTCACCACACGCATACCAACAGTGCCATTGAACCGGTCTGACAAGCTGACAGGCTGACACGATAAAAAAAATATTATTTTTATTCTCATTTTTATTTTTTGAAGGGCCTTATGTTTGATATAAAATCAATTAAAATGTTTAAAAATATATATTCCAAGGGTATAAAATATCAATAAAACCCACCAAGAATAACCTAGGATCTAAACAAAAGTTTAACCTAAATGTTAATTTATTTACCGAGTTATCGCGTTATTATTTCTAGGTTAGTACTTTCTCGTTGATTAATTTCCCAACTCGTGCGCTCTCCTTACTATTCAAGAATACGCACCCAAGGTGAGTGAATCTCTACAAATTTCCCGTTTTAATCAAGTTTTGGAGTGTATCATGTGTCGTATCATTCCTTTATTTAATTTAAACACTTGTGCTTATACCATTTCATGATCAAATGTGAATTGCTTGTTGTGTGGTTTATATGTGGATTTAATTTATCATTTCAGTGCACTCATTTCATTAGGCCCATCAGTTCCTCGTGGGATACGGGTTGAGCATCAGGTGCCTCATTAGATCGGCTCCGTTTGATTGAGCCTTGATCTCAGATACATCATCATTCATGTCATATATTCATTCAATGTGGTTTGTGATTGGTTACATATATATATTTGCTCACATGTGATTTATGCACAATTTTCTTTAATAAACAAAATAAGCAATTATTTAAAATGCTTTATCAATGTTCACTCGCCAACTTTTGTTGACCCAAAATCCCGTCTGTTTTACACATGATACAGGTGATCAAGTTGAGGAAAGAAACACTTAGGATGGCCTAGAAGAACAAACAAGTTATTGCGTTGGAACAAACATTTAGATTTTTATTGTATTTGTATGAATTTTGTTTGTTGGATATTTAAATTGTAATTTGAATTTAGTAAATATGAAACTTCTTAGTAAATATCTTGAGCTTTGGTGATAACCCAATCATGCCCCGTCTTTTATTCCGCTGCGGGTTGGGGTGTGACAGATTGGTATCAGAGCAATGGTATGGGGGACATTTGGAGGCCCAAACATGAACAAACCCAAGACATCCTAGGGATGTAGTTAAATTATTTTCAGTTATGTTGTTTTCATTTTTTTACGACACATGACACCTAGGAAATTCTATGCATATTCCTGTAGATGTCTGCTAGGCAATTACGTGGAGGTAGAAGGTCAGGAAAGTCAAACGAATGCTTGGCCACTCAAATTGCTAAACAAATGGCCGCAGTGCTTCCTGACATCGTACTACAAGTTCAGCAAGCTCTTACCGCTAATCCCATAACTCTCCCAACCAAGAAGACCAAAGCGGCGCCAACCCTCCTCCCAAAACCCCCAAATGCACCTAAAAACACTTCAAGTCCTGCGATCCCCCAAAATATGAAGGGACTGAAGGTGTCACCGCTTTCCTTCACTGGTTTGAGGAGATGGAAAACACCTTTCTCAATTGCGCCTGTCCCGAGGACCGTAAGGTACATTACGTGACTGGAAGATTGTTTGGGGTAGCCCTTACCTGGTGGAACACGGAAAAGGGTAAGCGAGGTGTTGAAGATGCCATGGCCTTAACATGGGAAGAGTTAAGGGAAATCATGACGAGACGCTTCTGTCCAAGAAGCGAAATCAAAAAGCTAGAAGACGAGTTTCACGCTTGAAACAAAAGGAAGGAGACCACACTTCACACAATAAGAGATTTCTCGAGTTGAACCAGATGATCCCCAATCTGTTCACCCCATTATACCGCCTAGTCGAACACTACATTCGATGCCTCCCCTCGAAAATCCAAGATTCGGTTCTAAGCACTTCGCCTGCAACACTTGAAGCCACAATGGAGTTAGCTACGGAACTCACTGAAAATCGCATTCGAAACGGAAAATTCAAAGATGAGAAGAAGAAAACACCCATTGAAACCCCAATTCCAAACCACCCAGGATCATCCTCGAAGTTTGCTGGTAAGAGGAAGCGAAATGGCAAGAACTTTGCCGTCACCCAAACCAACCCTCCCATCACTGCTGCCCCAATCACCCAAGTTGCCCCTCCAGCCGCACCATTCAAAAGGCCATACACTGGCCCACACCCAAAGTGTAACCGTTGTCAATACCATCACCCTCCTGAAAACCCCTGCCAACATTGCACAAGTTGTGGCCGTGCGGGTCACACCATCCAAACCTGCCGTACCCTTCAACGATTGAACCGCAGTCAACCTCCAACCCAAACCCAAAATCAAATGGTGGGCCAAGCACAACAGCCCTTACTTCTACCGCCTGCACAACTCGCAGCCCAACCTTACTACCAACCACTACCCCATGATGCAATCTATGCGAGCCTGTTTCAATTGTGGGGACCCAAACCACTTCAGGAACACTTGCCCACGCCTGGTGAACATTATCCATGCCCAAGCTCAAGCAAACCCGGTAAACCAAGCTAACCAAGCTCCTCCACCTGCTAGAGGAAGAGCTTTCAATATCAATGCCAACCAAGCCAGGGCTGACAACAATGTGGTCAACGATACGTTTCTCATAAATGGTAGTTATGCATCCATATTATTCGATACTAGTGCGGATAAGAGCTTTGTGTCTTTAGAATTCGAATCTATCCTCGACCAACCTCGTGATAATCTAGTTGAATCTCTGACGGTGGAAGTTGCTGACGGAAAACTCACTTCATTAAATTCTATTATACGCAATTGTACTCTCACCCTAAATGATCACGATTTCCCAATTGATCTCATTCCTATGAAACTGTCAAACTAAACACCATCATTCTTTTAGTCAAATATATCACTATTTAAATTTCGGGACGAAATTTCTAAAAAGCAGGGGATACTGTAACATCCGTCAAAAATGGATTTACCAAACCCGCTCCGTTTATTAACCGAACAATCAGTTAAAAATTTCGTTGCGAATTAAATGCCCAAAATAATTTTAAACGATACATAATCAATTATTATATGGGAATATATAATTAGTTTTTGAAAAACTGTTAAAAATATGAAAATAAAAATAATATGTTCCTGCCGGGTTTCGAACCCGGGTCAGTCAGCCGGACAACACAGACTTAACACTCAACACTTAAACCACTGCGCCACTGATGTTTCTTGTTAAATGTTAGAATCATTTAATTCATAACATGACTTTCCGAATTCAAAACCGGCGCCCAAATGCAGTCGTTGGAAATCCCGGCGATCTCGCCAATAATTTAACGATTCCTTCGGTTATAACGTAAACTTTAAACACACATCGGTTATAACCGACGCCTAAGTCCGCGACACAAGCTATAACCGCCGGAGACTTTCTAACCGATGAATCAAGTCGGAAATCGGACCAAATCCATCGACGACTTGCCCTATAAATACCCCCTCGAACCTCTGCAAACTTTTTCGCTCAAAACCGCACCCTTTCTCGGCGAAAACTCACTCGCCGGAAATCTTCTGCTCATCGCCGGAAAACCGAACCCTCCACTTCTAAGCCTTACTGAACCCCCTAAGCTTATACCGAAGTCACCCATATCCTTTTCAAACTTTCTGAAGACTCGCTGCTGCAAGACACACGACGCCGGAACCTGTTGCTGTCGCCGGAGTTCTACCGGAAAAACAGAGGAGTCCAGTCGGTATACCTCACGCCTAATTTCCCTTTCTTTTATTCATATCTCATCTGTAATTAACCTCAAAACACTAACGAACATGATTTAATCATCGAACCAGTCGAATTTCCGATTCTGGTTAAAACCAACGAAGAAGACAAAGTATCTGTAATGTATAAGTATAATTAAAATCAAGTTATAACTCGGGTTAGACACACAGTCCAGCGGTGGACTGTGTGCACATTAAACACACAAACGTCTCGAGTTCGAATCTTGTTCCACACACGCTGCCTTAATAAAAATGCCTTTTTTTTGTTAACCGAACCGGAGTCACCACTGTTATATGTTAAGTTTATTAATAATCGGAATAATAACCAAGTTAGACACACAGTCCAGTGGTGGACTGTGTGTATGTTTAATCACAGGACACGAGTTCGATTCCGGTCTACTACATCGATCCGGACAATTATTCAAACTTTTTAAATACGGCATAAATGAAAATGCTTAGTTTGTATTTAAGAATAATAAAAATCAGTTTAGTTAACAAGTTGGACACACAGTCCAGCGGTGGACTGTGTGTTAGCATAAGCCACAGGTCCCGGGTTCGAGACCTGTGGAGCGCACCGAGTCACGAATTAAAATCGTTTTTAAGAAATAAAGGATTTTCTGTTTAATCTAATTAGTATATAAATATAATTAAAAACATAAATATTTCGGGTTAGACACGTAGCTCAGTTGGTAGAGCTGCGTGCACGCGTACGGGAGGTCTCGGGTTCGAGCCTCACTCAGCGCACATATGCACGCATACGAACCGGTCAAAGTCATGGTCAAACAGTCAAGGTCAACGGTCAACTGTAGCAATAAAAATCAATTTTTTATTATTTTTATTTATTTATTTTATTTAAAAATCAATTAAAAATACTTAAAAATAACATTTTTAAGGTTAGAAAATAGCCTTAAACTCACAAAAATACACCCAACAATCCTACTAAAATGGATTAATAAAATCCGTTTACTTACCGAACCATAATGCTATTTATCTAGGTTAATTTCACTCGTGGTTAAAACCACTTCGCATGCATTCAACATCATCAACCGAACGCACCCACTTTGAGTGAATCTTACAACTCCCCCTTTTTAATTACACGTTTTGGGGTATGTCATGTGTCACAAAATAATTAACTCGTTTATTTAAACTTGTGCCATACCATATTCGTGATCTAAACTTAGATTGTTTATATTGTTGTGATTACGTATTTCATTTTGTTAAATTATATGAAATTCATTCATTAAGCCCATCAGTTTCTCGTGGGAGACGAGTTGAACAACGCGTGCCCCAAAACCAATCCATTATTGTTCATGTGTGTATCATTGAGGTTATATTGTTTGTAGTTATGTCTTTCATATTATCATGTTTATGCAATTCATTCATTAGGCCCATCAGTTCCTCGTGAGAGACGAGTAGAGCAACGCATGCCTCTAAACGTTCCATTATTGTTCATGTGTGCTTTATTTAATATCTAATGATTGTTGAATAAGTTTACATCTATTTTTACTCATGTGTGGTTGTGCACTCATTTCATAATCAATTAAATAAACTTGTTCAAATGTTTTCCATAGGATTCACTCGCCAACTTTTTGTTGATCCAAAAACCCTTTTACACATGATACAGGTGAACAGGTTGAAGCAAGGAAAACATAGGAAATGCCTTAGAAGAAAACAAAGAAGCTTAGATTGATGTTAGGTCATGATGTAATTATAGTTGTAAATTTCCTATTTAATTTATATTTAATGAGTATGAAATGTATAATAAATGTCATGAGCTTTGATGATAACCCAATCATGCCCCGGTCACCTTTTCCGCTGCGGGTCGGGGTGTGACAATCAAGACCTACGATACACCTACTGGTGGTCTGGCATGAAGAAGGATGTCGCTGTTTTTGTTTCCAAGTGCCTTACATGTTCCAAAGTAAAAGCTGAACATCAAAGACCTTCAGGACTTCTAGTCCAACCCGAAATACCTGTATGGAAGTGGGAAAACATTACCATGGACTTCATTACCGGGTTACCTCACACCTCCAGTGGGTATGACACCATATGGGTAATAATCGATCGTCTTACAAAAATCATCTCACTTCATTCCGATTCGCGAGGACTTCAAGAACGAGAAGCTAGCTCGTATCTACATTAGCGAGATCGTAAGCCGTCATGGTGTACCCTTAAGCATCATTTCAGACCGCAATGGTCGTTTCACTTCACGAACATGGCGAGCCGTACAAACTGCTTTGGGTACACGGTTAGACCTCAGTACCGCCTTTCACCCTCAAACTGATGGTCAATCTGAACGCACCATCCAAACCCTTGAAAACATGCTTCGAGCATGTGTCATAGACTTCAAAGGGAACTGGGACGCTCACCTACCGTTAGTCGAGTTTTCGTACAACAATGGCTATCATTCAAGTATCGGCATGGCTCCTTTCGAAGCTTTATATGGTCGTAAGTGCCGATCTCCAGTATGTTGGCACGAAATTGGTGAAGCGCAAATCACCGAACCTGAATTGATTCAAGAAACAACCGACAAAATCCTTCAAATTCGAAACAATCTTCTAGCGGCTCAAAGTCGTCAAAAGAGTTATGCTGACAAACGACGAAAGCCTTTGGGGTTTTGTGTTGGTGATCAAGTACTTTTGAAAGTATCACCGTGGAAGGGAGTGGTTCGTTTTGGCCAAAAGGGCAAGCTAGCACCACGCTACGTAGGACCTTTCAAGATACTCGAAAGAGTAGGACCTGTAGCCTACAAGCTTGACCTACCAGAAGAACTCAACAGAATTCATCCCACGTTCCACGTATCAAACTTGAAAAAGTGCCTCACCGACGAAAACCTCCATATCCCTCTAGAAGACATTCAAGTCGATGAATCAATGCACTTCGTTGAGAGACCAGTGGAAATCATGGATTTCAGTGAGAAGCGTTTAAGGCGAAGTCGTATTCCAATCGTCAGGGTACGTTGGGAGTCAAAACGAGGACCCGAGTTTACTTGGGAACGTGAAGACTCAATGTGCGAGAAATACCCGCATCTCTTTCCAGTTGCAACCACTACTTAAATTTCGGGACGAAATTTCTAAAAGTAGGGGATACTGTAACATTTGTGTAAATCGGATTTCGAAAACCCGTCTCTTTTATCAATCAAAGAATATTTGTTTACGTGTTTAGTTATTTATTCATATATAATGATTAAATTTAATGTTTAAAAATAAATTTATAAATAAAATTTAAAGATATAATCCATTAATTGAGAAAAACAAATCAACTAATTAATAATTATTTATAATAATTAAAAAGGAAATAAAAACAACTAAAGAAAAGCGGTTTTAAAAAAAATGGGTGAACCGAGAATCGAACCCGGGTTCCCCCGGTTGCACACACACCACAAACACCACTACGCTACACACACTAGATGTGTAAAGCTTAGAAACTTAAAACCTTTATTCAGAGACTAAGTGTAAACCTGCAAACCGAAGCCATTATCACGCGCTTTTCCTTCCTTTTTTTTTGAATCTTCGAACAACTAGACACGGTGTCTAATTATGGCAAACTCCGAATCAGTGAGCTGTCTCCACCTCAGCGATTGCCAATCATCGAAACAAGTTTCCAAAAAGAGAAGAAAAACCGAAATCACACCTCCCCCTGTTTTCATCTATAAATACTGATCACCATTGCTCTAGCCAGCTCGCTCAATCACCCCAACTTCCCTCTATTCTGTTGTCAACATCTCCGTCGCCGGAGTTCACCGGAAAACAGTCACCGGAATTCAACCCGCCGGAAAAGAAAGTCTTAGTCTACCGGTAAAAGTTTTCTCAAGCTCTTAATCTCATTTATATATATATATATATATATATATATATATATATATACATATTAAACATCTTGGTGTAAATCGTGCTCATTTTAAATTGAAATCCAGATCGGGTTCTAGGTTGTTTATGGGAAGAAGATGAAGCTTAAACATGTGTTTTTATGTATTTAAATTATAAGTTTCAAACAGGTTAGACACACAGTCCAGTGGTGGACTGTGTGCAAACACACTCGTATGTCGCAGGTTCGAATCCACGCTTATACACCGGCCCGACCACTTTCAAACCTTTTTAAATCCATCATTTCTGTATAAACATAATTAGTGTATGAATATAATTAAAATGATAGTATTGTCGGATTAAACACCCAGCCCAGTTGGTTGGGCTTGGTGCACAACGTACTCAAGGTCACGGGATCGGATCCCATTCCACACACCGGTCGGATCAGTTTATTCCTTTTTAAAAGATTTAATTAAAATCTGATAAACCTAAAAAGTGTATAAGTATAATTAAAATCCAGATTCTTTCGGGTTAGACACGTAGCTCAGTTGGAAGAGCTGCGAGCACGCAACCGAGAGATCACGGGTTCGAAGCCTCACCACACGCATGCCAACAGTGCCATTGAACCAGTCTGACAAGCTGACAGGCTGACACAATAAAAAAATATATATTATTTTTATTCTCATTTTTATTTTTTAAGAGCCTTATGTTTGATATAAAATCAATTAAAATGTTTAAAAATATATATTCCAAGGGTATAAAATATCAATAAAACCCACCAAGAATAACCTAGGATCTAAACAAAAGTTTAACCTAAATGTTAATTTATTTACCGAGTTATCGCGTTATTATTTCTAGGTTAGTACTTTCTCGTTGATTAATTTCCCAACTCGTGCGCTCTCCTTACTATTCAAGAATACGCACCCAAGGTGAGTGAATCTCTACAAATTCCCCGTTTTAATCACGTTTTGGGGTGTATCATGTCGTATCATTCCTTTATTTAATTTAAACACTTGTGCTTATACCATTTCGAGATCAAATGTGAATTGCTTGTTGTGTGGTTTATATGTGGATTTAATTTATCATTTCAGTGCACTCATTTCATTAGGCCCATCAGTTCCTCGTGGGATACGGGTTGAGCATCAGGTGCCTCATTAGATCGGCTCCGTTTGATTGAGCCTTGATCTCATATACATCATCATTCATGTCATATATTCATTCAATGTGGTTTGTGATTGGTTACATATATATATTTGCTCACATGTGATTTATGCACAATTTTCTTTAATAAACAAAATAAGAAATTATTTAAAATGTTTTATCAAGGTTCACTCGCCAACTTTTGTTGACCCAAAATCCCGTTTGTTTTACACATGATACAGGTGATCAAGTTGAGGAAAGAAACACTTAGGATGGCCTAGAAGAACAAACAAGTTATTGCGTTGGAACAAACATTTAGATTTTTATTGTATTTGTATGAATTTGTTTGTTGGATATTTAAATTGTAATTTGAATTTAATAAATATGAAACTTCTTAGTAAATATCATGAGCTTTGGTGATAACCCAATCATGCCCCGTCTTTTATTCCGCTGCAGGTCGGGGTGTGACATCGTCAAATCTTACTTTAAGTAAATTAACATTTTCAACATTGGGGGAGATTAATGGCAGTTGAAAAAGGAATGGGTATGCATGAATTATCATTGATCCTCAAACGAAATTGTGTGAACAAGAAGTTCAAAAGATAATTCGTTACCTATATTAAAGAATCAATCACCAGACATGTTAACTGACCTAAATACAGTGACTAAGTAAGTCACGTAGTCAACTGCTAATGCTCCAATTAAGTTAATTGTCCTAGTAGGGAAACCATATATTAATGAGTCTATTGCACGCCTGAAGCGTGGTAGACTAGTCGATTCCAAGAAAATAAAAATTTCTCAAAAATTTGAAGCAAGTAATGAAGAAGATGGTCAAGTCGAGGTTATAGTAAAAAAAGGTTTCTTGAAGAGACATTAGACATAATGGTTCTGGAAGAACTTCAGGTCATTAAAATAAAGAGCTCTTTGTAAATTTTATCATGTCTAGAAGTGTATGGAATCAAAACAAAATCGACGTCGTTATACTTTTGTATATATAGCGCCTGAAAAGATAAAATGATGAGGATCAAGATTTGAATCTGCATATGAATAAATACAAAGAAATGATTGGCCAAAATGGAACGACGCAAATGAGGCAGAGTTGAATTCTATATTGAAATGGAAAACTTACGGGCCAGTAGTCCATAAAAAAAATTGTAAAATATATTTAATATAATTAGGTCTTTTATGTGGATCAACAATTGATGGCACAAGGATTTCGCAAAGACCTATGATTAATTATGAGGAGACGTATTCTCCAGTGGTGGATGCAATAGCTATCCAATATTTAATTAGTCTGGTAATATAAAGAGAGAATTGATATGCGTCTTATAAATGTTATGTATTATTTAGATACTAAAGTTTACATGCAAGTCCTTGAAGGATTTAAATTATGTAATTTCATGTAAAGTAAGTTCTCGAGAACAATATGATCGTTGTACACAGATTCATTTTTGAATACGATTGAACTTTCCTGATGAGTTTCTTAAAGCAATTGAGTTCTTTAAAGGTGAATCAAAACATCTTAACGGATGTAATTCTTGTGCACCAATAAACATACATTGAAAACTTGTGCCCAGTGATTGTGATATCTCAATAAATAGTGTACATGCATGGTACAGTATGGATTTTGGAGATAAAAGCAAGTGTTCTTGAAACTTTTACATGATATAGATATCTATGTGTTAAATGGGCAAATTTATATAACAAAACTCCGAAGAGTGAAAGCACATGCATATATGGATAAGATGGAACGAATTCCCTCATGGATTGATAATGCTAGAAGCATTGATGTCAAAACCTCAAGAACATATTATATGAAGTTGACAAAATATGTGTGGACTAAAAATAGTCGAGTCAAAATGATATAATTGACTCACAAGTGAGCTCGAAAATGAGAAATACATATGGTGAAGTTGGTCCATTTTTTTTCATTAAAAGAAATATATGAGGTTTACAAGTATTGCAATATACGTTGATGATGTCTTGAGTCTCCCGAAGAGAAAAAAAGAGTTTAAATATTTAAGCAAGAATTTGCAAATGAAATACAATATTGCAAATTTATGGCTCGATACGTAGGACATACGTTTATATTATAATCCATCAATCATAATACATCTAGAAAACGTTGGACATTTTCATATGGACAAAGCTTTTGGTGTAAGTACATTTAATGATGTTCAAATATTTGATATAGATAAAAATGACTTTTATCGTCTTCTATCAAAGAAGCAAAGATCCTTGGTCATGAAGTACCATAATTCAATACAAATTGTATTAGTATATCTTGCTAGCTATACACAAACATATACCATTAAATTCATTGGCAAGATTTAACTCGTGTACAACGAGGAGATAGTGTAATGAGTAAAGCATTTATTTTCTATACCCTTAAGGTACGAAAGGTATGGGTTCATATTTTACTAACCCATCAACAAGTTTTGTTAGTTTTGTAAATGCGGGGATTATAACAAAACACATTCATGGATCTTATGGTATCTACTTACAAGGGGAGGTAATTAAAGTTTTACATGAAGACCATACATCAAGGTCATTAACAGATTGCACATCAAGCGACAAATCACTCACTACAAAAGTTTTTCAACAACTTTCATAGAAGATTAGCACTTGTTACTTGAAATGATACATATTATATTGAGGGGGAGTTTTACATAAATTGCACTCTTTACCCTTCACTAAGTTTTATCCAGTTGGATTTTCTTAGTAAGGTTTTTTTTAGACAACATACCTGATCCAGAAATATCAGGGGGAGACAATACGCATTGCACTTTTTTTCCTTTAGCTGAGGTTTTCTCCCATTGGGTTTTCCTAGCAAGGTTTTTAATGAGACAACATCACTAAGCGTATTAAGAATAGTATTCCATCATGTGGATAGTCAAGGGGGAGTGTTATGAACGCATCCATTATGTTGTGACTTTCCACATGTCTAACCCCTATCTATGAATGCATCCATTATGTAGTGACTTTCCACATGTATAACCCATTTCTCTTATTTAATATTCTACTAATGTGAGTGCCTATATATAATGGCATTTGTATATGATGTTATATTAATGAATAAGAATTCTCCATGTTATATTCTCTACATGATTTCATAGTCTAGCTCTCATGTTTAATACATATATATTAGTTGCTAACAGACCGTTGTTTCACAACACTATTATCTTTTTTTTTTCTTTAAAACCAATCTCAACCCTTCAAATCTTATATCAATGGATCAAAATCCTTTTTACCCTTCTTATTTATTTTTTCTTTATATTTAATCCTAATCCTAGATTTAGCATAAATATTATTTTATGGAATGGTGAATAGTGAACATTTATGAAACCATTACAACTAAAGTTTAAGACTTAATGTGACAAAAAAAAGTGGAATGTGACAATGACAAATTGTAAAACAATAACACATCATTAAGGGTATTAGTGGCTTCACCCCACTTTTTACAATTCTTGGAGTGGTGTAAAGAGGCGTGAAAGAGAGTTAACGCATGGTTATCCACTTTATGTAATAATAAAATATAAACTTTGTACATCTGACTAATGCTAGAAACTGATTTTAAATACACACACACAATAACCTTTTTATGTTTTTTCATTTATTCGCGTAATGTGCAGACTTTTTATTTTTAATTTTTATTGGGTATCCACCTTAGTCATATATATCTATAAAGTAGATTATGGTTACCCATTCTAATACATTTTATTTAGAACATAAAATGGTGCACGAAATATGTTCACATATCATAAGGCTGTGAGAGCTAGCTTAAGAGGTAGTTAACTCAAGCAATTGTTTTGTGCCTTCATCTTAATAGGCTCTTAAATTTTAAAAACAAATGTATAGATATATAAAAAATATTTAGAGTAAATTGTATTTTACATCCTCTAAGTTTCAGCTAAATTTAAGACGTTTTCCTTTAACTAGTGGAATTACAGCGGATGTTGTTTATGTTTTTGTTTCTCATCAGGCGGTATCTTATGCCTTAACTATATAAAACAAATTGGTTAACTCTAGATACATGTCTTGCACATGAGGGTAATATAGTCTTTTCCTTTTAACTAAAAGAGTGAATTGCGTTTTGTCTTTTAAGTTTCAGCAAAATTTCAGACGATATCCTTAACTAATGAAATTGCAGCAGATATAGAAGGTTAGCTGGATCCTCTTCTCGACGACACCGTACTAGCGATTAACCTCTGCTGGCACTCCTCATCCACAGGTGCACCACCCTTTTTTATCTTGTTCATCCTTGGCATTGATGGCCCTGACTGTGAAATCGCAGGTTGGCGAACCACGGTTTCGCTGCTGATAAAGATTTTCGAAATCATGGTTTGCTGGCCTGGGATTTCATAGTCGCGACCATCAATGCCAAGTACGAATAGGATAAAAAGGGAAAAAGGGTGGTGCAGTTATGGATAAGGTGGGCTACCCTAGATCAATCCCCGGTCAGGTGTCGCCGGGAAAAGGATCCAGCTAACCATCTATCTCTGCTGTAATTTCGATAGTTAAAGGACAACGTTTGAAATTTGGCTGAAACTTTAAGGACATAAAATGCAACTCGCTCTTTTTGTTAAATGGTAAAGACTATATTACCCTCACCTACAAGGCACATGTCGCGAGTTAACAACAAAATTAACTGGATTAAAGACAAAAAGATACCGCACGATGAGAAACAATAACATAAAAGACATCCGCTGTAATTTCGTTATTTAAAGAAGAATATCTGAAATTTGGCTGAAACTTTGTAGGACAAAATAAAAGTCGCTATTTTAGTTAAAAGGAAAAGACTGTATTTCTATTACGTGCAAGGCAAGTGTCTGTAGTTAATAGTAAAATGGGTTATGACATAAGAATACCGTCCGATGAGAAACAGATTCATAGAAAAAATCCACTATCATTTTATAAATTAAAGAATAATGCTTAAAATTTAGCTAAAACTTAAACGAGATAAAATGCAATTTACTTAAATATATATTATAAATGTTTTGATGGCTTTCAACATAACTAAACTCTGAAGAAAAGCTCACATGATGCTTCATGTAGCAAAATTACACACCTTTTAAGAGACCAGCTTCTAGATTTTTAAATATTGAAAAAGTTAAAACAGGTTTGAAAATCAGAAAATGTTTGAAAATTGTCATGAACAAGGACAGATGGTGGATCAAACCCGCACATATGGATGAGTCTTATCAAATACTTATTCATTTACTTCACCTATTAAAAGATATTAATAACTAATTTGTACTTTTAAAAATCAAGACTCTAATTATCGAAGAAAATAACAATACTGATTTATATATGATAATAAGAGCTTTGCATTAGGAAAAAAATGAGATGATTGAACCCCACCCCACCTCTCTCAGATTTGTATGTAATCATGATAAGATAAGAGGGAACAAGCAAGCATGGTGCTTTAAAAAGCTTGCATATCTACAAAAAGATGAACAGGTTAAAAGGGCATCTTGTGATTTGTCATCCACTTGTAATAATACTTTGTGAATAATACTCTTGTGGGGTTATATACACACATAACTTTTTAAATTCAATGTTTACATTATGATGAAAGGATTTAAATACATTTCAAGAGTAACAATGGAAGATTAAAGAAGACCGAGAAATCAAGAAATTATTTACACTTATAGACAAGTAATCTTAAGTCGACAAGCAATCAAAAGGATCTAAGGAGGTTTCTTTTCAAAATAAACCCTCCCTCGGTTCATTCATACTATTCATTGTGTATGCTACGTGAAAATAATATAATTAAGTAAAATAGTGTATTATCACGTGTGATACCTTAAAACTATAGTTAACTATATGTTAATGAGAAAACATCAAATTATAAATCTTGAAACATAAATGAAAATCAAGATGCGGAGGTATTAAACCCCACAAAACTAACATCATTATTTCTATTCAAAAGTTGCAATTGAGCAAACAATGGTATATGCCCATTACTTTTTGGTCATCCAATAATATTCATAATGTTTGTTGTAACATGGAACATGAATACAAGAGTACACCCAACTTTTGCAAATTCATAAAAGGTGACTCAATCAACAATATTCTCTCCCTTTTCAAGTCAATAATAGCAATATATGCACATCTGGGAGGAGGCTACACTTCAAACAGTAGTTTTTATTTGATCATTGTAAAGTGAATAGGTATTTTATGATATCTATATAAACGTTTGTTAAAAACTTGTGTGTTGGTTGTTAGTTTTTCTCATCTCTTGTGCTATTCACTATCAAGAATATGATTTTCAAGTTGGATCACTTCAATCGGTAGGTTATATAATATAATACTACGAACAAAATTGCAAAATTAAACGAAATCAAGTGATGGAGAACAAGAATTAAGTATAAGTTTTTGGTTGGCGGTGGATGGTGCTGGTGGTGGTGGGTGGTAGTGGTGGTGGTGCTTAACCCTCTGCAGACTTAGAAGATCTTAGAAGTGGTTGGGCCAAGTCTACACCAAGAAGAGCTTGCACAGACGTTTTTTTAATGAAACGTCTTCAGAAAAACAAACAGTCTAGATGGCAATGTCTGCGCGTGGTCTGTGCGCCGCAGACAAAAGAGGCTGCGCATATATTTTTTTAAAAACAAACACCACCTAAGAAAAGCTCGAGGTAGAAAAAAAACGTTGAGACAACGCTATTCCTTTTCGACCAAACACCAATTGGCCAATATCCAGATAGGATTTGATAAAGGGATATGAATCCATGCACCAGCGAAGAAGTAGACCAGTGTAGAAACATAAAAGGCAGTGGCGGATCCAGAAACTTCTTCGGTGGGTTCGTTTTCATAGTTCTCACTATTTATTTCCAAATCATACAAAGTTCTCACTAATTTTTTCCAAACCGAGTGGATTCATATGAACCCACAAAACAGCGCTGAATCCACCACTGACAATAGTAACAATGGCTTAACCAGCCACCTTTTGAGAGTGCATAGGGTACTAATAATGTGCCCAAATCTGAAAACAAAAAAAATGATATTTCTTAGTTGTGAAACGTGGATCAAGCATTCAGTATAAGTTTATTGTTGCAGATTTTTTTGTGGTAATTAATAGTTACTAGATAAAGTAGTCACTCCATTAAAGCAAAATCTTATGAAGATGGTGCCTTTGGTTGGTGGTGGGTCATGCTATTTTGGCTCTCAATCGTCTCCACGTTGTTGGTGTCCATAATTTCTTAGGTTGGTACCAACAAATATTGTTATTGTTTATCACTCCTTTGCTAAACATTGTTCAATTATGTATATAGCTAACACATTGCATCTATAATAATCTATCCATGTATAGGTAAATAATTCAAACGAAAATACATATGATCAAATTCTTCTATTGATGTTATGTATATAACTTATGCATCTTTGTGTAAGGACCAAATATGAAAAATGTGAACTGCTAATTAAAATATTAGATGACTTCGATTTTTCATTTGTTTTTTAGTTTGGTAATACTTAGTTTATGTGATAATTGATAAAAAAATATATTAACATTACTAATATAAGATAAGAGATTATCTATAAGAGGAATTCTTATATGAAGTGTAGGAGACAAACTCAACCATTGATTTCTTAAAATTAAGGGCTCGAAACTGAGGTAACATGTTCGTAATTATGAAGTTCAAACAATTGAAGAAACAAATAGAAAAAGGGTATTCTGGTCATTTCTCACTTAAACTCCTTCCCCCTTGATTTTCAAACGGCTATAACTTTTTCATACGCTAATATTTTTTAAAATTACACCGTATTAACGAGTATTTAATTTCTTTAATTCGAGCAGCCTATTGCTATAGTTTTCTTAAAAAAAATACATGATTTTGAATACCCATCACATGATTACGTGATTTTGAATACTCATTACATGATTACGTCATTTCATTATAGTATGTGAAACCACACTAAATGATTACATAATTACGTAACAGTAGTTAATTATGTATTATTATGTGACTACGTGATTTTAAATACCTATTTCATGCGTGATTTCATTAGAGTATATTTTATGTGAAACCACACTAAGTGATTACGTTATAAGGATAATTGTAATAACATTAGTTATAACAAATCATATTGAATGTGTAATCAAGTAATAGATTTATATTGAATGTGTAACCGCGTAACGTTTTATGTTGAATGTGTAATCACGTAATGGATATTCAAAATCACGTAGTTATGTTTTGGGTATCCAAAATCTTGTAGTGGACTAATGGGTATTCAAAATCATGTAAAATATTTTAAGAAAACTATAGCAATAGGCTGATCGAATTAAAGAGGATGAAATACTCGTTAATACAATGTAATTTTTTTAAAATAATATTAATGTATGAAAAAGTTATAGTTGTTTATCAACGGAGAAAGTTATTAACTTGGGAAAGGACAATAATATCTTTCCTGCCAATGACACTTGTCATTCTCTAATTCTCACGTACACTTAGTATGAAATTGTAGTCTTGTACAAGATCCAACCTCCTAATATATAGAGTAATATGCAATTTTACCCCCTGGAGTTTGACCCCACTGAAACACTTACCCCCTAATTCCAAAGTCTTGTTGTCTTTCCCAGGATAAGTCCCAATTACATCAATCTTACCCCTGGCACCAAACGTTGTTAGATGTCAACGTTCCTATAAAACAATCAAAGGGTATGTTGGTCATTTCCACTACCTTTTACTTAGTAATATCATTCCCAAACCCCTTTATAAGTAAAGTACATTGAAATTACCCCCCAACCATTCAGACGCATCCCCTCTTCTTTGCGAGACCCACCTGCTTCCTTCTTCGGTGAGAATTTCGGCCATCTGTCATCACACACTTATCGATTCAAGATCAGTACAATGCTGATAGGGAATATGATTTGAAACCTAATAAGGGACATGCCACATATATTTCTACTTATACTAGGTTGATCCCATCAACCGATCGTCGATTGTTTGTGATGTTATAGGGTATAAAATAAGGGGGGGCTACGATTAGATTAGTTTTTATGCTTAATTTCCATCACTATGGTTTGAAGGGTCTTAGGGTTAACTGTTGATGAACTAGACACCTACATTGATATAAAGATTATACAATTCAATCGATTAATTGGTGTCTAAGTCTATTGAACAAAGTATACAAGTTTATACGGTTCACTATTAGTATATTGAAAAGGGGATGAAGATAAAATGTTGATTGTTTTTTTGTAGTTGAGATGAGGATGTGTATATCCTTCACAGCTGTGGTAGTACACATTGTGGTCACAATGTATGGCCGCCCTTTCCTCAATTTCCAGTTTCCCCCTGATAATCAAATGCTTGAGTAGTGACCACCAAGATCTTCTGATTAATATTTATGTAGGATAACTATAGGATATTTTGATGATCTTATGTTAAATATTTATGTGTGCTAACTTAAATATGAATGATGAGCTTATAATATTCTAATGAACTTATGTTTGATTAAATAGTGTTTGATTGATCATATTTGTGCATTCGGAATTATATGTTGGTCATAACAAGATGTTTAGACAGGCAAGTGATCATATTTATGCATTTGACTTAGAAAGTTCAAACAGGCAGTTGAACTTTGTTAAAATATTGGCCATTATATGTTGATTAGCATTACCTATTAATTGGATTAGATTATGTGCATTTGGATTACAAGTGAATTGATTGATCACAGTTATTGGTAACAGTTTAGGGCATTATAGGTTTGTCACAGTTAATGATCTACACAGTTTTTGTTAGGAATAATCATAGTTTTGGGCATTCATTTGATTATGAAGTGATCTCGGTTTTGGAATTACGATTAGGAATTGATGTGCATTTGAGTCTCATAGCATACATAACAGCTGCAGGCTTTGACTTTGAATGGGTCAACCAATTTAGGCAGGAATGGTAAAGAGTTGATGTGCATTTGAGTCTCATAGCATACATAACAGTTGCAGGCTTTGACTTTGACTGGGTCAACCAATTTAGGCGGGAATGGTAAAGAGTTGTGCAGGGGGTAAGATTATTCGTTATTACAAAGAACATGGGGTAATAAGGAAGGGTAAATTGTCATTTCGATGACAACTAACAGAACTGCTAAGTCGTTTGACAGCAGAGGCCAAGATTGATGCAATTGGGACTTATCCGAGGTTAAGACAAAAAGATTTTTGAATTAGAGGGTAAGAATATCAGCAGGACCAAACTCTAATATATAATATATATCAGAAAAAAAATTATATAAAATTTGATTGGTTTGTTAGTGTTTTCACAATTACTATATATCGATTCTCTCTCTATTTATATATTTATATGCATATTATTTCGACACGGGACCATCATGCACCGGCCAACTTTTGGGACTTGATAATGACCAAATCGATTGACCCATGGGTGCCTTGTTTCTCTGCCAATTACCGGCTAGTTTTATATATATTATATATATTATATATATATATAAATAATATTTGTATTTTAATATTAATTTTGCAACACGTTATCACAATTCAAACGCGTTTTCATAATTGACATTTTTGTTAAATCGTGATTGAAACATATTTGATATATAATAATGTTGGAAAAAGATTATAACCTTTACTCAAAGTTAAGTTTTGTTATGGAAACTATGTTTTATGTTTTGTTTTGTCACGAGTAATGCGTTCTAGTTGTTGAACTTGACAGGCCCAATATATGAGGTGATTACTAGATAAAAACATAGGCTCATATTGTGTAACATAATAAAAATTGTATTGATAAACGTATTATCAAGACATTATAGAAAATAGAGTATATGTCATATGAGAAACCTAAAAATTATATAACTAGGGCTGCAAACGAAATAAATAAACATAAATAAGACCTTGTTCGTGTTCGTTTGTTAAGAAATGTATGTGTTCGCGAACTGTTCATTAAACATGAATAAGACGTTGTTCGTATTCGTTTGTTAAGAAATTTATGTGTCCGCGAACTGTTCATGAACATTTACTGAACGGAATTTTATGTTTGTGTTAGTTTGTTAAAGAAATGAACTTGTTCGTGTTTGTTTGTTAATTTTAGGCAACGAACATTGATGTACACAAATTAGCACAAACTAATGTTCATGAACATAAATGTAAACAAACAAACATAAATAAACGTTCATGAACAAAATATATAATGCACTGACACTTATTAAATATTTTATTTCGGAATTTTGAAGTATTTAAATAAAATATAAAACTGAAACCACTAATAAACTATCGATCACAAACAAACGTTACCGAACGAACGCAACCTCTGTTCATATTCATTCATTTACCTAAACGAACGAAATTCTTGTTTGTATTAATTTTTTTAATAAATGAACGAACACAAACGAACTTTCCGCCAAACAGCTTATGAACTGTTCATGAAACGTTTAATTTGTTTGCAGCCCTAATTATAAGTGTCAATAAAAATGAATCATACATGTTGTCAAAGCTAAATTCTTTAAAAAAAGTCGGTGAATAAATTTAAACCGACTATAATTTAGAATGAAAATCCTGAATGAAACAAAATCGTATTGTTTTTAACTTCTTGGTCATGGATTCCAAATAGACGATGAAGATAGATATGTTGATTATAAATTCTACGTAATACAATAATATAACTGTGATGTTAAGTTTTTGTAATTGACCATTTTACCCATAATTTATATAATATTTTTAACTCTATTATTGTTCCATAAATTAAAAGAAAGTATTTTTTAAAAAAAATAATAGAATGAAGTGGGTGGAAAAATTAAAGAGGACAAGAGTAGTTAGGGAGAAAGGAGGGGTTTGTTTTGTCTTGATATAAAAAAGGCATCCTGCTTTCAAACAAACCAAAGTGGACCTTTCCTTCTGATTAAAAAACTTTTTCCACCTTCTAATGATCAATATTATTTAAATCTATTATTAAATATTAATTAAATTATAATTTATTTATTAGGCGTTACATAAGAGTGGTTGGTCACATAAAAGGTGAACTTTACATGGTGGTTAGGATTAGTTTAATACTTTATAAAAATTCTGTTTTAGACAAAGACACCCTCTATGTCCATAGATCCTCAATAGATATACCTATTTAATTTTTGTAGTGATTATTTTATTGTTAATGATTAGAATGCAAATAAAGGGTTTTCTGAATTATTGTTAGAAATAAACAATATATATTTTTGAAGATAACACAAAACAATAGATAAGATGAGATTGAAAACCAAATCACATATACTTGTATTTATGTGTGGTATGGACACTCATGTTTGTGTCTTTCTACTAATGTGAACTCACAGGTTTTGGTCATGTTAGCAACTTTACTTTTACTTTTAAAACATACCTATCACCCGTAGGTACAATTACGTGTTTTTAATGTAACGACAACTTAATAAAAACAATGACTTTTGTTTTTTAAACAAACAAAAAGATCATTGTTAAAAATTTCAAACAAATCATTCTAACATGACTACAAGTCTACAACAACTAAGAGTTGATCCAGACAAATGAGTTAACTGTTAAAGTTTAAAACATATAATGCATAGTTTTGCATTTATTATTTTGGATGTATTTTTGTTGGTTATGTTTCTAACCAAGACTTGTTAATTAAGTTTTTCTAAGCATATGGAGACATGGAGTTGCTTTTTCGTTTCTTAAAATAAATAAACAACCTTATTTTTGTATCAAAGATCTAACTATAAATTATATATTTTATATAAGTATTAGGATCAAATACAAAGAGAAAATAAATAAGAAGGATCAAAAGGATTTTGCTCCATTAATCTATGAAAATTTAAAAGCTTCTTTTCACTTTATGTCGATCAAAAATTACGAAACATGTTTTACTTTATATTTTTTTATTTTTTCTGAAACCGCGTAAAAAACATGTCTTACTTTTTATTTTTTATTTTTCCCGAGAACGCGTAAAAAACATGTCTTACTTTTTATTTTTTATTTTTTCCGAGACCGATTAAAACATTATTTTAGCCATAAAATTTGACACTTTTGGAGGAAATTCTGTCAAACGCAAAAGGGTTAATAACAAAATGATTGCATTGTGTTAATTATAGATGTATATTTTTCTACTTCGAGGTTATAAATATAAATATATATTGACAAGATTTTTGTGACTTTATAAATACACGTCTCTAACTCGCTATCTAAATAATTAATAGGTTCGATAGTGAGGTGAAAGAGAACAGGCAAACGTCATAATAAATGAAAACACATGTTCTGGATGGGCAAAAGGCCTAAGTTTAGAAAGTGTCACCTTAACACATGACAACAAGCAGGCATCATAGCAAAGACAATTCAAAAATATAAAAAATTAACAATTCTCAAAAACAATATTTGTTTTTGAATTTTAAAAAAAAATAGAGAGAAGTTAAATAAAAATACCAAAATGGTCATACTTTTGGTATCTACAAACAAGTTAGAATTAGAAATGTAAGTTTACCCCCATTAATATTGAAAAATATTATCTCTATTTGGTTGGGTCCCTTCTAATTTAAAAGCCTTAATTAAATATATATATTTTTAGCTCTCTCAATTTAAATGTTATGGTTCCGCTACCGTTTACAGAATATCTAAGAACAAAGCACTAGTAATTTTTATTATTTTGATAAAAAAAATAAAGCATTTTATGATACTGTATTGATGTAAAATTATTGTGTGGTTGTGTTTTGAGTTTTCAAAATTTAATGTAAAAACTATAACGAGAATGTGTATATGGATTTATTATCGCCCGTGAGTATGACTTGACTACGTTATTAAATATCTAAGTAGTAGTTGTATAACTAAACTAAACCAATATTCCGTTAAGAACCATAATCTCGTATTGTAGACTACCCTACCTAATATACTGATAGGTTGGGTTAAGCTATTTAGTGACGAATTAACATCTTGCGGCTTAACCTAAACTTTCCTTGAAGGTTTGAACATACAATCTCCGTTGTGTAGATATGATGGTTTATATTCTCACTAATGTGTTGGAACCTTTAACTATGTTAATCTAAAGACACGAATTAAGGGTTTTTCTTTGTGTAAAAAGAGTTCTTTCTATGGCTCGAGTACTTCACCTTGTGCATACATTGTTGAGTTTAATGGGTGTACGATATCATCTTTTCACATAAAAGAATTGAATAGGAGAATGAAAGCTTATTACGACAAATAGGAGCGGATGTAGTGTACTGTGAGGGGTAGCATCCGCTACCCTTAACTTTTCTGGCAAAATGCATTTTTTTTTGTATTACGCTATCTCTGAAATTAAATTATGTTACTCAAAATTTAAAAAGCTCAACACCCTTATCATCTCAAAGTTTTATTGAAAGCTCACTACTCAATTTATGAGTTAATAACCTAACTAAAATAATAGAATAAAGCTCAAATACCAGTTAGAATTGATTTTTGAGGGGGAAAAAGAACTCAACGTGACCACAAAGGCAGCCCCCTTCACCTCCACTGTCACTAAGGGTGCAAATGAGCCGAATCGAGCACGAGCTCGATTAACTTATGAGAGCTCAAGCTCGGGTCGTTTATCATCTATTAATTAATATAATAATTAAAAATAATATAAATAATAGACTCGCGAACTCTATAAGTGAAGCTTAGACTCATACTCGTTTACTAAACAAGCTTATTTTTAGGTTCGAAATCGGCTCATAAATAAGTTTAAATAAGCTCAGCTCGTCTCGTTTACTAAACAAATTTAAATAAAGAGTAAATATTAATAAAACTAATATTACACTAGGGCTCGATAAGGCTCGACGAGCGTAGCGAGCTTCACATGCCAGGCTCGAGCTCAATAAATAAATGAACTTTATTTTAGGCTCAAGATCAGCTCGGGCTCAATAAGGCTCGGCTAGTTTCGAACTTTGTCTTGAGCCGATCTCATGCAGCTCGCGCGCCACTCGGCTCATTTGTACCCCTACTTCTCACCACTCCTTTCGCCAGTCCACCTCCAGCTTGCTCCCAACGTTTGTCCGGACGCCCTCCGCCCATCTTCCAGCCGCCTCCAAATCCGAACCACTGTTACAATTTTCGGTATTCTTCCACTGAAACTTATAGTTCTAAATTCTAATTGTTTATGTAAATCGATTATTTGGAATTGTTGATTGAAAAAAAACATTGATTATGGTTTACAATGGATTATGTTATGTGGAAATTGGATTTGATTAGGGTTATGTGTAATTAGTTTTAAGGTTTATACGAAAATGATAAAGTAAAAGAAGAGAATGTAATGACTCGCTTTTAACTTTAAAAACCGAAAAGGAACAATCTATTAGGTATACGTTTAACTTTATTATCATCATGTTTTTTTTCGCCTACATTTCATGAAGTACGGTTAAAAAATTAAAACCCACACGTTTGTAACCGTGTAAGTCAAAATTGCTACTTAAATTAGTTGTACCAATATTACTTAACCTTAAGTATTCTTAAGTGTATTATAAGATCCCACAAAAGATCCCATTGATTAATTTCCTTGGAGCGTAAATATTGCTGGCAAAAATTATATTTTGAGAATCGAACTTGCGTCTCCACTAGCGAAGCATATAAATAACTCTATTGAACTAATATGTATATTTAAAATTGTTTTATTTTTATCCATATCAATTATATACTTGTTATGAATCTTAATTAATAAAAATTCACGAAATCCCATTTTGATTCTTCGATATATAAATGGAACGTCATGCCGACATATGTGTGAGAATATAAGACCGAAAATGCATTTGCGAGTTATGTTGTTGGAAAATTCCCTATTATTTTCGGCCAATTTGGTACTTTTTCTCTGCCTTTTAACAGTGGGCGGCTACACAAACAACCGCGTGCCACTTTGTGTAAACCAGTCTACAACTATTTTTTTAACACGTATTAAATAAAAAAAAATATGGTGGATGACGTTTTGATTTGGTGGTACCAGATGTTCATTTTTATTAAAGTGACACAGGTTTAAGTCTTACAAAATAGATAATAAGTGAATTTTATAAGTAGATTTTAGTATGGTGAATTTTAAAGTGGATTTTAGTAGGGTGTGTAAGTCCAGAGTTAAAAAAACCACGATTGTGTTTGTATATACGATAAATATTTATATATTAATGTTTGATAATTGATTTGTCTTTTTGGAAAGGCGGCATGTTATTAAAAAAACACATCTAACAAGACGTTGTGGCACAAACAAATTACATGTATAAATGTACAATAGTGGATTTTTAAACTACTCGATCTAATAAATTATGCACATGCTCGTTTGTTCTGAAAAATTATTATTTTGCCCTCGGTTTAAAATTTTAGTCTTTCCATCATTTTAGTTTTTTAGTAAAAGTATCGTAGTGTTTTGTTTAAATTGGTGACTCGATATAATTTTTTTGAGACCGTATTATATGATTATGTAAAACTAACCGAAACACAAATATACATGTTATAAGAAAGAAATATCCGGCTTAGTACCACGCAACGCGAGTGGAGCAAAACTACCAGTTATTTACAACCACGCTATTTTGTTGTTTTTATTAATTTATTAATAAAACCAAAAAGTGCTTTTCTAACCATTAAAAGCCATCTACATCATTACTTCAATTTTATTGAACGGCCTATATCATTGTTTCATCGCTATCCGATATTCATTTCACACAAATTTACAATCACCTCCCCTAAACCCCTATAAATATCTTTTTCACAATACTATCCCCTTTTGAATTGTTGGAATAACATATTGGATGATGTTAAGCAGCGTAATTCATTACAATCGACTGAAATAATTAAACCTAACCACATTGTTTTGTTTTCCTGAAGCCTCGTATCAAGTATGGTGTTACAAGTCTTTTAGTTCATTATTTATTATATTAGTAAATATAAATTTTGATATAAATACATATTACCCTAACATAAACTACCCATACCATATTAAAAAGAATATAACATTACTCGCTATAAATGACACATTTAAGCAAATACTTTATATTTATTTGTTACTTTAGTAATAATAATTAGATATACATAATATATATATAGAGTGAATTTCAAATTTTTGTCCTTTATCTTTATACCGCTTTTCAGGCGGTGTCCTTTGTCTTTCAAATTGACGAGTTTTGTACTTTATGTTTCCAAATCATGCACGTTATGTCCTTTAGGCCTAACCCAGTTAGTTTTTCGGTTAAATCTGATCACTTAAGGGCAATTTAGTCTTTTTACCAATTACTTTAAAAATATGTTAATAAATAAAACAAAAGCAAATTTTAAAGATGATATATATATAGTGTGTGTGTGTATAATATAATATAATGTGTGTATATATTTATGTATAAAGAAACAACCGCCTCTCTCTAGCTCTCTCTCCCTACCTCTCTCCAGCCACCACCAACAACCACCTCTGACAACCACCCTCAACCACCTCCGGCCACCACCCTCCAACACACTCAACCACTTCTCTATCTATCTATCTATCTCTCTTTCTCTCTACCTCTCTCCAATCACCACCCTCAACCACCCCTCTCTCTTAGCACAACCACAACCACCTGTAGCACAACATCACTACACCGCCGTGAAACCCCACTGAAACTTTGACCTCACTACACAACCAACAACCACCTCCAGCCACCATCCTCAACCACTAGCAACATTCACAAAAATCCTAAATTAGATCGTTGTGAAACTCTATCCGCCTGCAGCAACCACAACCACTTGCAGCACAACCATCACTACACCGTTGTGAAACCCTAAACCGCCATGAAACACCATTGCTTGATACTTTGAATGACGAAACCCAAGATTGCCGTGAAACTCTAAACTGTTGGCCGGTTCTGCGTCTACAATCGTCTTCAACTTTGAACGGTTCACCCTCGTTACTTGTAGCCGCTGTGATGATTTGGTCTAAAAATCCTTAATCACGTCTCACAACCATCGACTGGGTGGTGTTGAAGTGATGTGGTGGGTGGAGGTTGTTTGGCAGGTGGGGAGAGTGGGTGGTGGTTGTACTCAATATGGTGGTAATGTGGTGTGAAAAAATCTGAAAGATAGAGATACAGAGAATTAGAGAGAGAGTGAGTGGTTTATTTTCTAAAATCTTCTTTTAAAGTATTTTTTTGTTTTTTTAAAAATGTTGGTTATTTATGTTATTTACGTAATTAGTCCCTGCATAGATGAATTGACAAAAATGCCCTCATGTGCCTAAATTTAACAGAAAAAAACTAATTGGGTTAGGCCTAAAGGACATATCGTGCAATATTTGAAAACATAAATTACAAAACTCGTCAATTTGAAATACAAAGAACACCGTCTGAAAAGTGATATAAAGATAAAGGACAAAATTTGAAATTCACTATATAGATATGTGTATATATATTATACATATAAAATTAAATTTATATATTATGTTATGATACGCAAAGAATGTGAAGTGAATTCTTAAATCTCATCTTTATCTTGGGGAATGAGACGAATTAGATAAAAAATGACGAACACATAAAGGTTTCTTTAAAATTTTGGGATGATAATGAGAAGGCTCTTAATTCTTAATTAGGATGGAGTTAGTGGCAAGGGAGATGTATTGTAGTGGGTATATCTAATTATAATAAAAAATTTCAGTTAATGTCATATAATATTCTTTCTTACAATTCATTAATGATATTATTATCTATTAATTAAATTTTGTTTGAATTGATAGATTTAATAGATAAATTCATCAATTCAGTTGAAATAATCACTTCACTGTTTTTAATATATATAATATCCAAATTCAAGTGTTATTGTTTTACATATTTTTATGGTGTTGATACAAAATATTAATGCATATAACTAAAAGAATAACATTTTTTATAACGTAACACCATGTTTTTTAGATAATAATAACTAATTTTTTTCAAAGGTAAACATATCATTTAATTATATTATACTTGATTTACGCAAAACAAATAAAGTAAATTAAATCATATGCTTATCTATTTTAAAAAATAATAAAATCATAGATAATTTATGTATTATGATTAGATATTAATGAATTAAAAGTATCATTAATGAATTGAAGGAGAGAATGTCATGTGGTATTATTTGGAGTCTTATTATAATTAGATATGTAAATTATTTATTTATTATTATATGTTTAGAAATATTAAATTATTAGATATTTATTAATAATATTACTAAATTGATAGAGAAAATGCCATGTGACATTAGATGAACTCATTTATCGTAATTAGATGACATGTGGCATTAGAAAGACTCTTTTATTATATTTAGATTACCAGGGTCAATGGCGGATCCAGGAACCATTTTCCGCGAAACCGAGGGGGTTCTCGAGAACCCCCAAAACACCTCTGGATCCGCCCGGGGTTGGTGATTCAGTGGCAAAACAATGCCTTTCAAAACATTTAATGTGAGGTCTTGAGTTCAAGTCTTACAAAGAAACAAGAAATTCGCCGTTCAAAAAAAATTATTACATTGGTTTCCTTATAAGGTAGCATGGTGAAGATCCATTTATGTTCGTTTTTTATGTTTGTTTATTGCATATTCTTTTAAATCTTTATGTTAGTGTAAATACAAAACGCTTATTCAATAATTTTTCAAAACTGAAAAATAAAATTTAGTTACTTAACACAAACATAAAAATACTCAGTAAAATTTCACTTATAACAAAAGCTACTAGTAGGGTTCAAGAAGAGGGAAACAAACGAAAACCTTTAATTACAATGTGTAAAGCTTGCTTCTACTGAGATATCTGGCCTTAAAAAATACCTGATTTTTCATATGTAATATGAATACATATTAAATCCAACTTCATTAAGTAAAAAACTAAAAACCATTTTTAAGAGTGTTTGGTTCCAATAATGCAAATATAATTTAATGAATCTGGATTTGATATTATACGGTTAACTTGCATAAAGCATATAAAATATCGACAAAAATAGATATGGTAGTAACTTTGTATAGATGATCTACCCTTACAAACATGATATTGTATACGATGAAGCTCATAAATATAAATAAACGAATAACATCTGGTAGATCATATTGCTAAATCCTAAAACTAAAAAATGTAATAATTACTTTGGATGTTTATGCGAAAATTAAAAATAAAAAAGTAACAAAATCTTAACATCTCTCACCTTTTTTATAAAAAGTTTCACTATACCTCCCTTTCCTCTCACTATTTACATATATAGTCCATCAAGAATACCAAATCACACTCCATCAACCACCACAGCGATTTTGCTCGGCAACCTATCGCCGACACCACCACCGCCACCCACACAATCACGATCAGACTCGAGTCGGACCACCATATCTTCGGTTTCCCTGATAACCGTGCATCAACTTGGTGAAAGCTCGGAATCAGTACCTGTTCAGCCCACTCCTCTAGACTCGTTTGCCCGAACCATAACCCACTTAATATATTCTCCAACACACCCTCCTCCACCTCAACTATTACTTTTTCATCCACTATATTTGAAAATGCATTCTTAATTGTTTTCTCAATTTCAACACGAATATTTCCCAAATTGACCGGTTTAAACACAACCACACCATCACTATGCTTCAATAGCTCATGAGGTAATGACATAACCGCAAATTGTTGACTCTCTTCTTCATGGTCAATGGTGAGATTACTCGAGTTTATCGAGCCATCGGTTCCATCGTTTCGATCTTCCTCGTAGTCTATCGCTAGGTTGAGATCGAGAGACAGATCCAAACCCACTTCTTTCCTTTGCCGTCTTGCATTATCTTTTCTCGACAACCAACTCGCTCGCCGTTTTAACCGTTTCTCGCTGATGGTTACCCGCAACTGCCAGTCTCGGGTTGCTAGTGAGTGCAGCCGTTGCTCGTCGAGCTCATACTCGTCTATGTTTGCGGTTGACCAGTTCGCGGTTAATATGAAAACAACATTCCCGAGGCTAACTTCGCGCCCATGAGAGTCCATGATCCGTTGACTTTCCATGGCCCGTTTTATTTTGCTGCGAATCAACGTATCGGCTTCATCAATGTCCGAAAGGACAATTACGGAAGACGGTTTTGTACGCACCACTTCAACAATACGGTCCATAACCGTTTTACCACGATAGCCCATGTCGGTGTCCTCACCGTCACGTCTCGACCCGAGCCCGATCGTGATCGGTTTGGTCCCGTTGATGTGCTCTGAAAGGACGGCCGCCATCTTTTTCTTTCCCACCCGATCAGGACCCGCAAACAATAGCCACACGCAACCCCTCGAACCAGTGTTCACTTTACATTGTGTTACGGTTGTAGCTATGGTGGAAGCCGCTTCTGGTTGCCACCAAGCTTTTTTCATCAGACCCTTGAGTAGTCGCTTGAAATAATCCGCCTCTGCTAAATCGACGAATTTACCCTTTTGCGGTTCTGAAGAGATGCAGCCCAAAAGGTCCTTAACCGTGGTTTCTGAAGGTTTCTTTGGTCCGAGAGCCAGATCAGTTCTAACGGGGCTCTGCGGTGGCTCTAAACGTGGCGGTTGAGCGGGCTGCAAAGCTTCCTGAAGACTTCTAGGAGGTTGTAACCGTGGCTGTTGACCCGGTTGACTTTGTCCTAGAAGCATGTTCGGCTTATACGCCCCGGTAAACGGTATAACCATGGGTGCAACTCTATCCAGTCGTAAAGATTGGTTATAATTCGGATGAATCCGAAAGCACTCATCGCGCCATTTCTTTTGCAACTCTTGAATCTTTTGTTTCAAAACCAGTTCTTGATCCTTAATCTGCAAAAACAGAATCAAATAAAATTAATAATCGCATAATCCCATAATCAATCATTCGAAAACTTAAAAGAATTTAATTACCGGCTCACCTGCGATTGATCTTTCGGTTTCGCATTTTGCAGCCACTGAGGAAGACTATTGTTAACCTCATCGCGCGGTTTCTCCGACTCTTTCAGTTTCTCTAGTTCGTGTTCATACTCACTCGAACACTTTGGACAGCAGGGTATCTTTCGGGTAGGATCCAAATTCATCGTCGTAGAGAAACTATTCAACGGATTAAAAGACTGAACAGAACCACCAAGAACACCATTGGTCCCCATCCTATAACAAACCAAAACAACTTCAAAAATTAATATCCAAAATAGCTTATCAACTGAATCTAGACAATAGTACAATATGAAAGATTTTGTTGAAAAGTTACCTGGGGAACATGTTTGTAAGTGGTGATCTTGAAGTAATCGGTACAGCTTGTAAATCCCAATCGGTTTCCATTGATGGATGATACACTTGACACCTTAAATAAGTTTCACAAGTAGCAGTACCAATCAACCAAACTTTTCCGGTGAATTTCGCGACTAGTTTCGCCATCTCCGCCAAGGATTCACGACCGACCGAAGCAGCCATCGTCGCGGGTGGTTGCTCGACTAGCCATTTCAAGTCCGCGAGGTCGATTATTACGCCTTTACTACCCAAACTCGCAATTCTTATATCGATTAAATCGCACAATTCCTTGATCTTAACCGGGATTAGTGACTTATCCGAAATGGAAACGAAGTCTTTTTCGATTGAAATCACCTCAACTTTGTTCAATTCTCCGTTTAGTGCGAATTCACTCGTTTCGATTCGTCTCAAGATCTCTTTACAGATTGTTTCGGGCTCCGATTCCCCTACTAGAATCGGGTTTCTTTTCTTGGGTTTTGTCATGATCTCTATAACCCTTTTTACATAATCATTCCCGTGTTGCTCGTGTTGTTGTTGTTGCTGTTGCTGTAACCGCGGGTTAAGGTAAAGATTTACCGGAGACCCGTTGTTTTGCGGATTCGCTTGTTGTAACCGCGGGTTCAAATACAAATTCCGGTTAACGGGTACTAAACCCGCGGCGGTCACAGGTGAAGGTGAAGCCCGGAATCCGATGCCAAGACCTGACGCGTTTAGATTATTTCCAGTGTAAGCGTGAGCATGATTACTCACACTTCCCAACGATTGCTCAATAGTAGCTTTAACAGCGGGGCTCGAAAAGCTTGCCTCTCGCATGACCCGACTAACACTCGGGTCATCGAGTATGGATATAATAAGCTGTTCGAGCTCCACCTTAACCGCTAAAAGCGGTTGTTGTTGCTGCTCAGGGCAACCACGCCTCTGATGGGCTTGGGCCCGTTTAAGGGCCGCCATCAGGGCGTTGGAAAGAGGTGGCTCTGTAACCGCTGACGTGGCGGTTGGGAGCCGTTCCAGTGCCACGCTGAAGCAAAGCTCCAACGCCCGGCACTGTAGCGGGTGGGATGAATTCGGGTGGGACCGGATACACGCTTGCCGGAGAAACCCGGTCGGCGAGGCGAGAAGCGTTGACGCCACATGAAGCGGCGTCGTTTGGCCGTGGTTTCTCCGGCCGGCTTCTGCTATTGAATTATTCAATACAGTTGCTGCCTCTGCAGTTAGGGTTTGCTGGATCGTACTCAATCCTGCCCTCATAATATTCTTTACAGAATCAGTTTCAGCTTGTGATTGATCTGGGTTTTGTAAAAAATCAAAACTTTGACAAAACCCAGAAGTTAGAATTTCAAAAAACGGATTAAAATTGGGGAATTTTGATAATTGTGATTGAAATTGAATATATAGGGTAACCGTAAAACCCCCAAATCTTTAATGGGAAAAGAAGAAAAAAGATTGTTGAAATTCAAGCAGAATAATCTTTAAATTCAGACGAAATAAAGATGAAGAAAAAAATCAGCTCATAATTTGCATATGTGGATTTCAGAATATGAGAAAGAAAGAAACCCTGTTTCTACCTCTATATGTATGTATTATGTATGTATAGTTGTGTATGCAATAAATGGAAATAAAACAAAAAAAGCTTTTTGGAAATTATATATTAATAAGTGTACATGGTTACTTACAGAGATGGTAAATTTGAGTTTTTTTGTTTGAGATGATGATGATAGAGAGAGAAGATTTGCAAAGGTTTCTGGAAGATGAATACCCCCCCCCCCCCCCCCCTCCTTTAATAAGTGATAGAATTCTAAGCTACCTTTTTGTATATTTTTTAATCTTAAGTGATAGAATTATAAGCTACCTTTTTGTATATTTTATTAATCTTTGAAATGGTTATAAAATATGAATAAATCAAGGTTCCAACTAATCTAGTTTTAGTAAATAGTTATAAAATATGTATAAATCAAGGTTACAACTAATCTGGTTTTAGTTTTATTATAATGGTAGACTCAATCTATTCACACACCACTGCTGCCTATTTTGACACCTCTGAGCCCTACACGGGTCGTCTAGGTCTAGACGCCCCGTATAGCACTGATTTTGAGGAGTCAGCAGATACCTGGCAGGGCCCATAGATTTTAGTGTTTAAACGGGCCGTCTGGACCTAGACGACCCGTCTAGGATTTTGGGTTTTTTTGTTGGAAAAGGGCTGTTTTGGTCACTATTTTGGTATTTAGACGGGCCGTCTGGACCTAGACGATCCGTCTAGGATCTTGTGTTTTTTTTTTGTTGGAAAATGGGTGTTTTGGTGGGGAGATTGAAAAAATAGTGTTTTGGTGAGGTAAATTGGTTGTTGGAGGTTGATTTTTTAGGTGTAATTTTAGGTTTTTAAAAAGTTTTGTTTGTTGTACAAAAAGTGAGTCATGTTTTTCAATCGTTTATATATTTAATTGTTTTTACATTATATTTTTTTAAAAAAATATAATACTAAAATTTAATACTGTTTTCAACATTTTAAGATGAATGCAACAAGTGTATGTGGTTTTCGTATTACATTTCAATGTCGATTTAACACAAACAATCATCAAGTAATCGAACAACTGAAAATAAAGTTAAATATAACATATATAACATAAATTTGTACAACCAAAAGAATATTTATCTGTACAGCTGAAAAGTAAATACAAAATGTCTATGCATACGAGTCGGCATCGGAGTCGGGATCGGGATCGGGATCTGGCATCTGTGGCTGTAGCGGCTGATGCGGTGCTCGAGCTGCTGGGAGCGGTATGCCAGGTAACCCGTCTCTCTCCCGTTTATCCTGCGCCTCCCGAACCAGCCAGCCAACGAGATCCATAAGCTTGTCGACGTCGGCTCGTAAGAGCGTGTATGCCGCACCACCCGGGCATGACCTGGAAGGACGTGCTGCGGAAACTGAGGCGCCCCGCGAGGTGGTGGTGGCGGTGGCGGTGTCGGTCCGTCAAAATCAACCGGAGGGTCCTGGACTCCTGTTGCCTCATCTGCCGGCGCATGGACTGGAGCAAAGTGATCAGGCAGCGGCTCCGGAATCCATAGCTCACCTTCGCGGCTTTTAAACCGCTCGCCGAGCATGGCGAACCTCTTAACCAGCCTCATCCCGCGCAAGGTCTGAAAACCCATGCGCGTGGACGGTAAGGCCGGCTGCAAGTGCGGGTCCGCCTCCGGCACAAGACCCAACGTCTAGGCTATGACGGTGACATTCGCCCCGCCGTACAAAAAGCCGCGCTCCTGCGGTGATGGGCGGAGGCGAAGTATTGCGCGAGACCGTGCGCAAGTGCGCACGGCCTCCTGTACAAAAGACAATAGAAAAAAACCACCATCACGGATGTGTCCGCGAGCGGTAATAGACGTAGCGAACATCCGATGTAGATACCTGCACATTATATTAGCGAAATGCGTAAATTAATTGAAACAATTAATAATCAAACAATTAACGTAATAAACGTACGTACCTATACAGCGGTCGGCAACGTGAGAAATCCTCCCCTTCGCCCTGACATGCTCCCAAGTGTCAGGGCCTACGACCACCTGCCAAAAGCCCAGAAGAGTGGCTCTATCCACCACCACAAGCCCCTCCGTATATACATCGGTAGCAATCTCCTCCTACAGGTATATGCCGCAATTAACGGCAAACTCCGCAAGCATCATCGAACGTCACACACCGGCCAGCCTAAATGAAACCTCCGGCGGAGGGGGAGGGCCCTGTGGCTGGGGAGGCGGCTGGTAGACCCGTGGAGGGTGGAACGTGAAGGTCGAGAGGAACTCGACGAGGAGCTCCCTGTAAGTCGGAGTGCCGGCCAGGTCAAACAGTCGGTGCCACGGGGAATCAACGGGAATAAAGAATCGAAGTATGGGCGTCTCCCCGATCGCCTCGATCGCGTCACAGTTGACCGCTGAGTGCGATCCGACCTGCATCCGGCGTAGCTTGCCGCAGAATTGGGCGGCCTCGGTGTCGGGCGGGAACTAAAGGTATGGGTGGCCGTGGAGCGGATCCACCTGCGCTGCCGGGGCCCGTCGCGGACCATACGGATGTGGGTCCTCGGGTATCAGATATCCAATCTCGTCCATAACTAATATGCGATTGTATAATACAATTTAACACGAATAAAACAATAAATTATAAAAGAAAAAAAACAATTTTCTAGGTCGTCTACCGGGGTCGTCTAGGTCTAGACGTCCCGTCTTGTTCATCGGAAACCTGAAACTTAACACCCTAACAGCCCTTAAACCCCAAAATCTTTCAAATTCACAACCAACCTACATTCTAAATACATAACACATTACAATGTATTGAAGTATAGTTTAAAATACTCACCGGAGAAGCTTGATTTCGCAAAAATACGGTAGAATACGGCAAGATACGTATGTGTGTATGGGTTGAGTGTGTTTGTGTTTGTGTCGTCTATCTCTGATCGTCTAGGCGATCAGAACATATACGAGGCCTAGACGGGTCGTCTAGGCATAGACGACCCGTATGGAATATACGGTAAAGTACCGTTTTACCCCTGAACTGCCGCCCATCTAGGCCTAATTCAAGGAAAAATGGTAATTAACCAGCTGAGTGTGTTACAGCTCAGCATGGTTAATTACTATTCTGCCCCTGAGTTAGGCCTAGACGGGCGCCAGATCAGGGGTAAAATGGTAATTTACATTTTAATTTTAAAATTCAAATTTTAAAATGGGATAAAGATCCCGCCGACATTGTACGGTGCGTCTAGGTCTAGACGACTCGTCTAGGCCTTTATAATTTTACCCTTATGCCCCTAGTTTTTGCATAGACGGCCAACAAACCAGGGGTAGAATAGTCGTCTTCTAGGTCAAAACGGGGCGTCTAGGTCTAGACGACCCGTATATATACATTAAATTTTTTTTTGTACAACTAATAGTATTTTATTTTACTTAATTTAAATTTTGATTTAAGCCGACATTCTACCAGTACACCAAAGGCACAACAAATAAACCATACAAAGTCTATCTAAAAACCGACAAACTCCGGGTATTGACAAATATACGGCAGTTATACTCTACGAGCTCGCATGTCCCACCGTCGCCACCGGCAGTATCGACATTTCGTCATCTTCCGGTGCCGACGGTGGGACGTGCGAGCTCGGAGAGTATAATTGCTGTTGTTTGTTAGTACCCGGAGTTTGTTGGTTTTTAGATCGGCTTTGTATCTAAAAACCAACAAACTCCAGGTATTGATAAACAGACGGCAATTATACTCTCCGAGCTCGCACGTCTCACCGTCGCCACCGGCAGTACCGACAGTTAGTCGTCTGCCGGTGCTGACGGTGGGACGTGAGAGCTCGGAGAGTATAATTGCTGTTGTTTCTCAATACCCAGAGTTTGTTGGTTTTTAGATGGCCTTTGTATGGTTTTTTTAAACCGTGCAAAGCCTATCTAAAAACCAACAAACTCCGGGTATTGACCAACAATTATACTCTCCAAGCTCTCACGTCCCACCGTCGCCACCGGCAGTATCGACATTTCGTCGTCTGCCGGTGCCGACGGTTGGACGCGAGAGCTCGGAGAGTATAATTGCTGTCTTTTATCAAGACCCAGAGTTTTTTGGTTTTTAGATGGGCTTTGTATCTAAAAACCAACAAACTCGGGTGTTGACAAACAGCCGGTAATCATAGTATCCGAGCTCTCAGGCCCAACCGTCGCCACGGTCAGTATTGACATTTCGTCATCTGCCGGTGCCGACGGTTGGACGTGAGAGCTCGAAGAGTATAATTACCCTTTGTTTGTCAATACCCGGAGTTTGTTGTTTTTAGATACAAAGCTATGTATGGTTTAATTGCTGTGCCTTGGGTGTACTGAAAGCATGTCGGCTTATATCAAAGTTCAAATTAACTAAATAAAATCCTATTATTTATACCAAAAGGTTTTTTATTGTGTTAACAAAATCTTTGTATTATTTATACAAATAAATCGTATTAAACATAAAAAAGATCGAGCCATTGTTCTTGCTTTCTTGACCGTGGTTGACCAGGAGTAATCATCAGAGATGACTGAGACTCGTTAGGTGCTGTAGAAACACTGAAATAAGTTCAACAACATATCACTATGTTAAACCACAACACACTCTATTACGCAAACAAAAACCATATATATTTAAAAAATGACAGTATTCTCATTTACCTGCATTTACTCCTCGAGTTTCCCTTCGGTTACAGTCTCCGATTCAGCACAAGTTATGTAATCAAGTACCAAGTTATGAAGGTGCATTAATTATTTATGGTTATTTTGAGTTAAAACGATACATAATTAATAAATAAACTAAACTATAAAAATTATATTTGATAAAAAGTTAAAATAAAACAAATAAAAAATATTTGTAGCTGCCGGGACTCGTACCCGGGTCAGCTGAGTCACTCAAACCACTTAACCTTCTTTCCCTAAACCACTCCGCCACAATGTGTTTTCTGTTAACACTAGGAAAACAATTGGATCTTATACGCAAACTCAACTTAACCGTTGATGCCATCTGAATAACGGTAATCGGCAAACCAATCGCCAAATCGTTGTGAATTCATTTGGTTCAGCTTATAACCGATGTATTATGGTTTCTAATCAAGTTAAAATTGATTGAAACTTTAAGACTTATCATTTCGGCTTTTGAAACCGAAAATTCATCAAAGCTCTGATTTAACTCAAGCTTCAGATCAACCTCGCAATTCAGAACCATCACAACAATACTGTAACATTTGTATAAATCGGGTCTCCAAAACCCGCTCCGTTTTGTAATCAAACACCAAGTTATGAAAATACAGTAATTATTTATAGTTATTTTGAGTTTAAACGTTACATAATTAATAAATAAACTAAACTATAAAAATTAAATTGGATAAAAAGTTAAAATAAAATAAATAAAAACATTTGCAGCTGACCGGACTCGAACCCGGGTCAGCTGAAACACTCCAACAACTTATCAACCGGTCCTCAAACCACTCCGCCACTAAGTGTTTTCTGCTAACTTTAGGAAATCAATTGAGTCTTATACGCAAACTTGTATTAACAGCTAATGATATCTGAATAACGGAAATCGGTAAACCGAATCGCCAAATCAGTTCTAGTTTGTTTAGCTGGCTTATAACCGATGATTATCGGTTTCTAATTAAGTTAAAATTGAATAAACTTAAAGTTTCGGGTTTTGAAACCGAAAGGCATTCAAACTCCAAATAATTCAGGTTCCAATCATTTATGCGATTCAGAACCGTCTCAAATACACTCCAATTCCTTTTCGTCGCATTTTCAAGCCTTTTGAGCACAAAAAACTGTTCGCCGGAATTCTCTGCAAATCTCGTCGGAAAACCTGTTCAACACAAACCGGTAAGATTTTCCTCTTTTGCGGTTTCAATCTATTGTTAGGACTCTACTAACATTAATCCGTCACTCAAAATCAGTCACAGAAGACTTTGCTGGATTTTCTGGGTTCGCCGGAGAAATTCTGGAATTTGCCGGAAACTCGCTAGTTAACGGTAAACACATTCAATCGTGCAAATAATCCATGTACTCTGGTTCAATTTCAAATCTAATTCTTTAATTCTGTTGTTAGACCCCCTCAGCCGAAGGTTCAAAAACAGTGTTGCCTGTTCTCGCCAGACTTCCTGAAGAAGACGACCTGTCCGGTATTTCCTTTCCCCAAACTGTTCGGTTGTGCACATTCAAGCTAGTAGTCATGTTACTTAAGTAGTTAGATCATGAACCAGTTGTCTGAGTAAAATCGGTAATTGTAGTGAAGAAGACGAACTTAAAATCAGGATAAGAGTAAATAAAATTCGGATAATTAACGGGTTAGACACACAGTCCAGCGGTGGACTGTGTGCAAAGTTTATATACAAGTCCCGGGTTCGATCCTTACTACACACACTCTGCGTAATAACTTTCCTTTTTATTCATGAACTAACCGGGTTAGAGCGAGTAGTTGTTAAGTATAATATAAATCAAGAATATAACCGGGTTAGACACACAGTCCAGCGGTGGACTGTGTGCAAAATAAACTACACGTCTCGCGATCGAGTTCCGTCACAAGCACCGGTTCAATGAGATTAAAACGTTTTGCAAAATAAAGGAATTTTCGGTAAATTCGAATAAGTGTATAAATATAATTAAAACTGGATTTCTAACGGGTTAGTCACGTAGCTCAGTTGGTAGAGCTACGTGCGCGTGAACGGAAGGTCACCGGTTCGAATCCCGCTTGGCGCAAGTATTTACCGCTGACCGAACCGGTCAACGGTCAACGGTCAAACAGTAAAAAAATAATATTTTTTTTTAAATATTTATTTGTTTAATTTAAATTAAAAATCAATTAAAAATACTTAAAAATAACATTTTTAAAGATAGAAAATAGCCATAAACTCACAAAAATATATTTAAAAATCCCGTTAAAATCCTTAATAAAATCCATCATTTAATATATTTTTTTTTCCATTATTATTTAGGTTAGTGATTCCTCGTTGACTCGCTTCGTCTAAATCGTGCGCATCTCACCATCTCAAATTCAACGCACCAATGTGAGTGAACCCTTCAAATTCCCCGTTTTAATCACGTTTTTGGGGTGTATCATGTGTCTTGTTCATTTACATATTATAACCAAGTTATTGTGCATATATCATATCATGACATGTGTATTAATTGTTGCTGTTAAGTAGTTATTATTGTTTGCAAATTATTATTTCAATACATGCAATTGCCGAGGCCGTAGCTCCCATCCATCGAGGTTGAGTTTGATCCCCATTTTATTATGCGGTTGATCAGGGCGTGCCCGCACGATCGGCTCCGTTTGATTGAGCCTTGATCGGTCATTTCCTTTTACATTTCCATACATGCAATACGCTCGGCTCCGTTTGATTGAGCCTTGAGTGCACAGTTCAATTTACATTTCCAATTCATGCAATACGTTCGGCTCCGTTTGATTGAGCCTTGAGCGCACAGTTCAATTTACATTTCCAGTTCATGCAATACGATCGGCTCCGTTTGATTGAGCCTTGATCGCACAGTTCAATTATGTTAATTGTTATATGCTGTTGTTATGTTCATGTATGTTATCGATTGTTAATTGATGCTTGCCAATGTTTGATTCCATACATGTGCTCTTTTATGATTATGCACAATATTTTATTGATAAACTAACCAGACAATTATTATCAAATGTTTATCTATAAGGTTCACTCGCCAACTTATGTTGACCCAAAAACCTCCTATTTTACACATGATACAGGTGAACCAGCAGCAGCTAGGAACACGTAGGAACTGGATTAGAAGGAAAAAAACGATTTAGTATTTGGATTATTTTTGGTTATTTTCCCTTGTAATGAATGGACATGTTTGGATGTTTGAGAAATGTAACTTTGACTTCATTTAATTATGAAACATAATAGTAAATGTCATGTGCTTTGGTGATAACCCAATTATGCCCCGACTCTTATTTCCGCTGCGGGTCGGGGTGTTACAGATTGGTATCAGAGCCATGACTATAGGGATATAGGATAGGTTATTAGACCCTTAGAGCCTATACTATAGTCGATTAGAAACTTATAAGAATTTTGTGTGTTTATATGCCAAATTTCATGATGTTTATATGTTTATGTTAAATGTTACATTTGATATTGTTCAAGCATGTTCATAAGTATGTATTATCAAATAATGCCTATCATGAAATCGTATGATCATAACATATCACATCCATGCAAGCACACACCACATCATGATTGATTTTACAATGATTTTCGTGTTTTCAAATCTCATCAAAGTGAGTTCTCATGACGGGCATGTAGTAACTGGAAGGGTACTAGTACCGGTAGTCGGAACGTCCTGTCTAGGCTGGCATTCGTATAAATCCAAAATAAAGGACCAGTTTGCCTACCTGGGGACTAACGATGAGAGTACGAAATACCTATTAGGCCAAAGCATGCTATACCAAACGTCGTGAGAGCTAATCCCACTTTGAGTTGTCATTGTGTCTACACCTGGACACGTTCCGACCAAACATCTCATGAACATATTTTGTGGTTAGCATTCGGGGGATGCGAGTGTTAAATTGCCAATACTAATGTGAATCCTACCAAGCCAATAGCCATGGGGGCCCACATGACTATATAGGTGAAGGTATGGGGGACATTTGAGGCCCAACATGAGCGAACCCAAGACATCCTTTGGATGTAGTTGCATTATTGATATTTATGTTATTTTCATTTTCTTAAAGACACATGACACCTTAAAAGATACCATAAACTCACAATCTCCTCATTTTATGATCCTGTAGATGTCGTCTAGACCGCATCGAAGGAGTAGGAAATCGGAAAAGTCTCGGGAACGTTTGGCCACTCATATCGCGAATCAAATGGCCACGATATTACCTGACATCGTAGTACAAGTACAACAAGCCCTTGCTGCAAATCCTACTAACCCTCCTCAACAACAGGACCAGATCATCAACAACCCTCCTACCATCAAATGCTCCTACAAACATTTTAAGTCCTGCGATCCCCCAAAATTCGAAGGGACTGAGGGAGTCACTGCTCTCCTACATTGGTTCGAGGAGATGGAAAACGTTTTCTTAAACTGCGATTGTCCTGAGGATCGCAAAGTTCGTTATGCCACCGGGAGACTACTTGGGGTAGCTCTCACTTGGTGGAATACTGAGAAAGGAAAGAGGGGAACGGAAGATGCGATGGCCTTAACTTGGGAGGAGTTAAGGGAAATTATGACTAGGCGATTCTGTCCTAGAAGTGAAATTAAGAAATTGGAAGATGAATTTCATGCCTTGAAGCAAAAAGATGGTGATCACTCTACTTACAACAAAAGGTTCTTGGAGTTGAACCAAATGGTACCAAACTTATTCACTCCAACCTACCGTCCGATCGAACATTACATTCGAGGACTTCCCTCGAAAATCCAAGATTCGGTCCTCAGCGTTTCACACCGGTAACACTCGAAGCTGCCATGGAGTTGGCAACAGAACTGACCGAAAACCGAATTCGCCATGGGAAGTTCAAGGAGGAAAAGAAGAAAACCCCTGCTGAGGGACAAACCTCAAACCACCACACTCCTTCCTCTAAGTTTGCTAACAAGAGGAAGCGTAACACCAGGAATTTTGCAGTCACCCAAACCAACACCCCTATTCCCGTTGCACCCATCACTCAAGTCACTCCTTCACCCGCACCATACAAAAGACCCTACACAGGCCCATTACCAAAATGTAACCGTTGTCAGTATCACCACTCCCCTGATCACCCTTGCCAATACTGCACCGGCTGCGGTCGCGCAGGACATACTGTTCAAAACTGCCGCACGCTTCAACGAACAAACCGCCACCAACCTTTAACCAAACCCACCAACAGTTAATGGGTCAAGCACAACCACAACTACCATTTCCACCCACTCAACATTTAGCCCAAACATACTATCAACCCAATTACCCTATGGGCCAACCTATGCGGGCTTGTTTCAATTGCGGCGACCCAAGTCATTTCAGAAACACATGTCCAAGGCTGGTTAATATTATTCATGCTCAGGCCCAAGCCAACCCTGTGAATCAAGCGAACCAAGCTCCTCCACCTGCTAGAGGAAGAGCTTTCAATATTAACGCGAACCAGGCCAGAGCTGACGGCAATGTGGTCAACGGTACGTTTCTTATAAATGGTAGATATGCCTCTATGTTATTTGATACTGGTGCGGATAGGAGTATCGTGTCATTAGAATTTGAACCTATCTTAAGCAAAAATCGGGATAAACTCGCGGAAATCCATAACGGTGGAAATTGCGGATGGAAAACCAGTTTCATTAGACTCTATTTTACGCAATTGTACACTCACCTTAAACAACCACGATTTCTCAGTCGACCTTATTCCTATGAAGCTGGGAAGTTTCGGCATCATAATCGGTATGGATTGGCTCAGTCAACATCATGCGGAAGTTGTATGTCGTGAAAAATTTATTCGTATTCCTCTTTCAAACGGTCAGACTCTTCGAATCATTGGAGAAACCTCGTCGAAAGGGCTCAACTTAATGTCTTGTCTTCAAGCTCAAAAATACCTTCGCAAGAATTATGTCGCGTTTTTAGCCCATATCATCAAGAAGGGGACCACAGAGAAGAAACTTGAAGATATTCCTGTAGTAAAAGATTTTCCACAAGTTTTTCCTGACGACATTTCAGGACTTCCTCCAATCAGAGATGTCGAATTCCGTATCGATCTTATACCTGGTGCTACACCAGTTGCAAAGTCTCCATATAGGTTAGCCCCCTCTGAAATGCAAGAGCTAGCCAGTCAATTGCAAGAATTGACTGACAAGGGATTCATACGTCCCAGCTCATCGCCTTGGGGTGCACCTGTCCTTTTTGTAAAGAAGAAAGATGGATCTTTTCGTATGTGCATCGACTACAGAGAGCTCAACAAGTTAACCATCAAAAATCGCTATCCTTTACCTCGCATAGATGATCTTCTTGACCAACTACAAGGTGCCAGTTGCTTTTCAAAAATCGATCTTCGATCTGGCTATCATCAGCTTAGAGTGCATGAAGAAGACGTCCCTAAGACTTCTTTTCAAACTCGTTATGGCCACTATGAATTCATGGTTATGCCGTTTGGATTAACCAACGCACCAGCTGTCTTCATGGACCTAATGAACAGAGTCTGCAAACCGTACCTTGATCGATTTGTTATAGTCTTTATCGACGATATTCTTATTTATTCAAAATCTAAAGCTGATCATGAGCGACATCTTCGACTCGTTCTTACACTTCTAGAAAAGGAAAAGCTTTATGCCAAGTTCTCTAAATGTGAATTCTGGTTAAAAGAGGTGCAATTCCTCGGGCATGTAGTCAATGACAAAGGAATACATGTTGACCCTTCAAAGATCAAAGCAGTTCAAGAATGGCAAGCTCCACGTACACCCACTGAAGTAAGGTCTTTTCTTGGAGTTGCTGGCTATTATCGTCGGTTCATTTCAAACTTCTCTCGCATTGCTGTGCCACTCACGGCTTTAACCCATAAGGGAAAACCATTTGTATAGGGACCCAAGCAAGAAGAAGCTTTTCAAACTCTTAAACAAAAACTTTGTGATGCACCAATCCTCACTCTTCCTGAAGGTTGTGATGATTTTGTAGTCTATTGCGACGCGTCAGGGCAAGGATTAGGTTGCGTTCTCATGCAAAGAGGAAAAGTCATAGCTTATGCCTCGAGGCAACTCAAGACACATGAAAAGAACTACACCACTCACGACCTAGAACTTGGAGCCGTTGTATTCGCTCTTAAGATATGGAGGCATTATCTCTATGGTACTAAGTGTGAAATATACACTGACCACAAGAGTCTTCAACATATCTTTAATCAAAAAGAGTTAAATATGAGGCAACGAAGATGGGTTGAACTCCTAAATGATTACGACTGTGAAATTAGATACCACCCTGGTAAAGCAAACGTGGTGGCTGATGCACTTAGTCGAAAGGGTTATGCGAACTCCATTCATCTTCTATGTTCGCAAATTGTAACCGATATTAAAGATCAAATTCGAGAAGCTCAACACGTTTCGATAACAGAAGAAGACGTACGAAAAGAGATGTCCTGTGGAGCCGAGCTAAAACTTGAAACTAAATCTGATGGTATTCTGTATTACCTAGATCGTATCTGGATTCCTAATCACAACAATCTTCGTGAAACTCTCATGAATGAAGCTCATAAAACGCGATATTCTATACACCCAGGAGCCGATAAGATGTATCAAGACCTACGATACACCTATTGGTGGCCTGGAATGAAGAAAGATATTGCCGTTTTTGTTTCCAAGTGTCTCACATGTTCTAAGGTGAAGGCTGAACACCAAAGACCCTCAGGACTTCTAGTCCAACCGGAAATACCTGTATGGAAGTGGGAAAATATAACCATGGATTTCATTACCGGGTTACCTCGCACTTCTGGTGGGTATGACACTATATGGGTGATTATAGACCGACTTACAAAATCAGCTCACTTTATTCCTATTCGAGAAGATTTCAAGAACGAAAAGCTTGCTCGTATTTATATCAACGAAATCGTAAGCCGACATGGGGTACCATTAAGTATTATTTCTGATCGTGATGGTCGTTTCACCTCACGAACATGGCAAGCAGTACAATCCGCTATGGGCACTCGATTAGATCTCAGTACCGCCTATCACCCTCAAACTGATGGACAGTCTGAGCGCACCATTCAAACTCTTGAGGATATGCTTAGAGCATGTGTCATAGACTTCAAGGGAAATTGGGACGCCCACCTACCGTTAGTTGAATTTTCGTACAACAACAGCTATCATTCGAGCATCGGCATGGCACCTTTTGAAGCCTTATATGGTCGAAAGTGCCGATCTCCTGTTTGTTGGCACGAAATTGGGGAAGCACAAATTACTGGTCCAGAATTGATCCAAGAAACCACTATTAAGATTCATCAAATTCGAAACAATCTTTTATCAGCTCAAAGTCGTCAAAAGAGTTACGCAGATAAACGATGGAAGCCCTTGGAGTTTAACATTGGTGATCATGTGCTTTTAAAAGTATCACCGTGGAAGGGAGTAGTTCGTTTTGGTCAAAAGGGAAAGCTGGCACCACGTTACGTAGGACCTTTCAAGATACTCGGAAGAGTAGGTCCTATAGCATACAAGCTTGACCTACCGGAAGAACTCGACAGGATTCATCCCACATTTCACGTATCGAACTTGAAGAAGTGCCTCGCTGATGAGAACCTCCATATTCCGCTGGAAGATATTCAGATCGATGAATCCATGCATTTTATTGAAAGGCCAGTGGAGATCATGGACTTCGGAGAAAAGCGTCTTCGACGGAGTCGCATTCCAATTGTTAGGGTACGCTGGGAGTCGAAACGGGGACCTGAGTTTACTTGGGAACGTGAAGACTCAATGCGTGAAAAATACCCGCATCTTTTTCCTACTACTTCAACTATTTAAATTTCGGGACGAAATTCCTAAAAGTAGGGGATACTGTAACATTTGTAAAAAATCGGGTCTCCAAAACCCGCTCCGTTTTGTAATCAAGTACCAAGTTATGAAGGTGCATTAATTATTTATGGTTATTTTGAGTTAAAACGATACATAATTAATAAATAAACTAAACTATAAAAATTATATTTGATAAAAAGTTAAAATAAAACAAATAAAAAATATTTGTAGCTGCCGGGACTCGAACCCGGGTCAGCTGAGTCACTCAAACCACTTAACCTTCTTTCCCTAAACCACTCCGCCACAATGTGTTTTCTGTTAACACTAGGAAAACAATTGGATCTTATACGCAAACTCAACTTAACCGTTGATGCCATCTGAATAACTGTAATCGGCAAACCAATCGCCAAATCGTTGTGAATTCATTTGGTTCAGCTTATAACCGATGTATTACGGTTTCTAATCAAGTTAAAATTGATTGAAACTTTAAGACTTATCATTTCGGCTTTTGAAACCGAAAAGTCATCAAAGCTCTGATTTAACTCAAGCTTCAGATCAATCTCGCAATTCAGAACCATCACAACAATACTCCACTTCTTTTTCGTCGCATTTTCAAATCATCTGAGCACCTAAAACAGTTCGCCGGAATTCTCTGCAAAAGTCGCCGGAAAACCGTACTCAACACAAACCGGTAAAATACTCCTCCTTTACGATTTCAATCTATTGTTAGAACTTTACTAACATTAACCCATCACTCAAAATCAATCACAGACGACTTTGCTGGACTTTCTGTGTTCGCCGGAAAATTTCTGGAATTGCCGGAAACTCGTTAGTTATCGGTATGCACATTCAAACGTACTGATAATGAAGAAGATGAATTCAATAATGAGATGATTGAGTAAGGTCTGTGTTCGTAATGAAGAAGATGAATTCAATAATGAAATAAGAGTAATTAAAATCCGAATTATAAACGGGTTAGACACACAGTCCAGCGGTGGACTGTGTGCAAACAACGACTATACACCTCCCGAGTTCGATCCTTACTACGCGCACGCTTTGTGTAATAACATTCCTTTTTAATCCAGAACTGAACCGGGTTTAAAACAGATAGTTGTTAAGTATAATAAAAACCAAGAATATAACCGGGTTAGACACATAGTCCAGCGGTGGACTGTGTGCAACATTAACTTCACGTCGCGCGTTCGAATCTTGTCATGAGCACCGGTTCAATTGAAATAAAACGTTTTTGCAAATAAAGGAATTTTCGGTTAATTCAAATAAGAGTATAAATATAATTAAAACCGAGTTTATAACGGGTTAGACACGTAGCTCAGTTGGTAGAGCTACGTGCACGCGAACGGAAGGTCGCCGGTTCGAATCCCACCCGGCGCAGAATTAACCGCTGACCGAACCGGTCAACGGTCAACGGTCAACACTAAAAAAAAAATATATATATATATATTTTTATATAATTAACTATTTAATTTAATTTAAAAATCAATTAAAAATACTTAAAAATACTTAAAAATAACATTTTTAAAGATAGAAAATAGCCATAAACTCATAAAAATATATCTAAAAATTTCATTAAAATCCTTAATAACATCCATCCACTTAATATATTTTTCCATTATTATTTAGGTTAGTATTCCTCGTCGACTCGCTCATCTAAATCGTGCGCATCTCACCATCTCTAATTCAACGCACCCAATGTGAGTGAACCTTTCAAATTCCCCGTTTTAATCACGTTTTTGGGGTGTATCATGTGTCTTTGATTATATACATATTATTGTGCATACATCATATCATGACATGTGTATTTAGTTTGTTGCTATTAAGTAGTAGTTATTGGATGCAAATTATTATTTCAGTACATGCAATTGCCGAGGCCGCCGCTCCCCATTTTATTATGAGGTTTGAGCCTGTTCCCCATTTTATTATGCGGTTGAACCTGGCGTGCCCGCAACGATCGGCTCCGTTTGATTGAGCCTTGATCGGTCATTTCAATTTACATTTCAGTTCATGCAATACGATCGGCTCGGTTTGATTGAGCCTTGATCGCACAGTTCAATTTACATTTCCAGTTCATGCAATACGATCAGCTCCGTGTGATTGAGCCTTGATCGCACAGTTCATTTATGTTAGTTATCGTATGATATTTGTATGTTCATGTATGCTATCAAGTGTTATAATTGTAACTGCTATTCGCCAATGCTTGACTACTTACATTGCTCTTTTATGATTATGCACAATATTTCATTGATAAACTAACCATAAAATTATTATCAAATGTTTATCTAATAAGGTTCACTCGCCAACTTATGTTGACCCAAAAACTCCCATTTTACACATGATACAGGTGAACCAGCAGCAGCTAGGAACACATAGGACCTGGATTAGAAGAATAAAACGATTTAGTATTGGGATTGCTATGTTTGGTTATTTTCCTTTGTATGGAATGAACATGTTTGGATGATTGACAATGTAACTTTGACTTCATTAATTATGAAACATAATAGTAAATGTCATGTGCTTTGGTGATAACCCAATTATGCCCCGACTCTTATTTCCGCTGTGGGTCGGGGTGTGACATTATACTCACTATGAAACCTCAGCCGTTTTTCAAACCATCTCCGTGAGATACGGATTGCCTGCGTATGGGGGTGCCTCACCACCATATCCTCCACCATCACGGATAATGTCTTGTACATTAGACACAACCTCTTCTTGGTCGTTAGAATTGGGAACACCGCTCTCCCCCTAACAACGATATCACCGTTAGTAAATAATTAAAACAACAACTAGTTTAACATAATAACTGTTATCGTATTGACTTCAGGCACCGATGACCCGTTCCAGTTTAATGACATTTCACCACCCTTGGATGATATCAGATGAAGTAATAAAAGCCAAAGTTCACGACAAACGGAATTACAACGACGAATTGAAAGTTTTATGCGACATCAAATGCTCTGCATGGGTCTATTTAACAAAGAAATAGACGCCCCGTCTAACCGACATGCATTGAATGATATTAGAGAAAGTAATATAAGCCAAAGAAGAAGTCGGAGAGAATTCCGATGACGAATCGAAAAATTGCTGCGACACAAATGCTCTGCATGGCTCTATTTAAGAACGATATATACGCCCCCTCTAGGCCTAAACGGGGCGTATCACTTTGCAACTTGGCTGGCATGCATGTAGAGCACAACATTCAAGACGGGTCGTCTAGCTCTAGACGCCCCGTCTTGGCCTGGTCGTCTTCTACTCCGTCTACTGCTAGACGTCCCGTCTGATGTGACTGATTTGATGTTGTACGGTGCAGGAATGTGGTCGGAGTCAAAATAACCCTAGACGCCCCGTCTAGATCTGGACGACCCGTCTAAAGGGTGTCTAAATAGGCAAATGGGTGTGTGAATATGTAGACCCATTTTTATATTTGTTCAAAGATGAAAGTGTAACTTGACCAATATATCATTATATAGATTATACGGGTCGTATGGATTTCGTATGTCAACATTTTATAATGTATAACTAGTTATTAATATCAAATAATATATTTTATATTATGAAGTATTACTTTTTCATAATGTAGCTTATTAAATTTTATATTTTATATTATACATATATTCATTTAGTTTTTTTAATAGCAATGTTACATTAACTTCTAATCTTAAACTATATCAATTAATACTAAATTACATTCATGCTAGGATTTGAACCTTGATCTTTTTTCTAAAAAGAAAGAGCCTCTACCACCCAGCTATAGCTAGAATGACCTATACATATATATATATATTCCATTTAGTAGCGTATAAGAATTGATCCACTATAATCTGCTCTTAATAACTTGCTATTAACTTGAAACGAGTCAGTCTTGAAAGAGAATGAATTTAAGTTGGTATTGGTGTTCACCAAAAAATAAGTCCAAGTTTTACGCACGAAATTTGATTAGGCTCGCAAACTTAGCAAGCTTATAGGCCATTATATAAAATTACTGATATACATTATGATAAATTATATAATTTATATGATGATAGAAGAAGTTAGTTATAAATAAAGTTATTATGTTTGAACAACAAATGAGTCGAATTCACGACAAGCCAAAATTCTGTTTAACTCTAGCTCGTAAAACAACTTACCATCAAAGCTCAAATTTTAAAAATAAAACTTGAAACGAAACAAAATTAAACTTGAATCCACTTAAGCTAGGCTATGTGCGCTCGAGCTTAGTTAAGATGGGTGCTACTTATTGACTCCATGTACCAATTTAAATTTAAATTGTTTGGGATCGAAAATAATTAAAGTTTAATAAAAGATTGAATTAACAAATAAGGGATTCATGAAAGTTTACACTTAAAATCCTTTGATTAATGTTATTTTAAATAAGTTCATAAACAAGAGCGAAACTAGAGAGGGTCAAGAAGGTTCGTTAACCTCCCCAATCACCAAAACTAGTTGGATTTTAAAATATAAATTTTGAGTTTTTTTAAACAAAAACATGAGTTAAACTCTCTAATTATAACCAGCAGAGCAAAATGTGTAATTAACTCATATAGTAATAAGATATTGATAGACAACATAAAGCGTTAGGCTTTTAGGGAGATAACGAGGTTCATGAGATGATTATGCTTTATATGCATTTCTGACTAAACATTGACCGCCACTTTTTACTTTTCATATCACGCGTTTCCCAATGTCAACGTCCATTTAAATACCAAAATAATTCATAGATGTTTAGAGCAATGAGAGTCAATTACAAATACCCACTACCAATAATCTTTTGGTCTAGTGATTAAAAGAGAGGAGATAAATTTTGCTTTTTTGAAGATCTTGGGTTTAAATCCAGACAAAAATTTTTTTTAATACTAACTTGATGATGCTAATAATTGTAACATCCGTCGAAAAACGGGTTCTAAAACCCACACCATTTTGTAATCAAGTGTATGTTAGGCATTTATGTTAATCGTTTAAGGGATTCGTTATATCAATAATATAAAATAATAAATAATAATAAAGATAATATATATATATATATATATATATATATATATATATATATATTAGTTATAAAATTAAAAAAACAATAAAAAGGTGTAGACCGCAGGTATCGAACCCGGGTCACACCCGTAACCAAGCACAGAACACACCACTACACCACTCGCCCACATCTGAAATAACCGAATCAAATTATCATTTATATTTTCGTTTCCTTTAAACTGAATTCAAAAGAAGACGCCCAGTAACGGCTGTAAACCTGGCAATCACCAAGATTGCGAATTCTTCGCAAATAACTGAAGAAAACGCTTCCAGTCTTGAACCAAGACTCAAATCGAGTCAAAACGCGTCCAATTAACTAAGCAATCAATCCGCCATAACCCAATTTGACCGAAACCGAAGCTAAAATCGTGCGACCTCCTCATCTATAAATAGGAGCTCCAGAACTCTTTAGAATGCACACACTCTCAAATCTTCTTGCAACTCTCTGTTCACCAAAAACACTTCGTCGGAAGATCTGCACTTACCGGAATCTCGCCGGAAATCGAAGGAACTCTTTGTTCGGTATATCGCTCATCTAATCTCATTCACTTTTATTATATATATATATTAATATTAATTTTATATTATTATATATATATAATATATATATATATATATTATATATATAATAAGTATCAATAGGAACTTATAAAAGAATTATCAAAACGCACAGATTCAATCGGGTTTAACAGTCTGTGTCTTTGAAATGAAGAAGACGAACTGAGTTAATGTTTAAAAGAATTTTAAAATTTGTATTTAAACCGGGTTAGACACACAGTCCAGTTGGTTGGACTGTGTGATATGAAGTCAAGGTCCCGGGTTCGATTCTGTTCTTGTTCCGATTCGTTACAATATTCAAACCTTTTTATAAAACTCAAATATGAAACTCGGCAGTAAGTATATAAAAGAAATAAAAATCTTATATCCAACGGGTTAGACACACAGCCCAATTGGTCGGGCTGTGTGCACACACGAAGCAAAGGTCGCGAGTTCGAACCGGTTCTATGACACTATCTCTATAATATACAAACCTTTTTGTTAAATCAGAATAGGTTTGATCTAGTAAGTTATAAATATAATTAAAATCCAATATATTCCGTGTTAGACACGCAGCCCAGTTGGCCGGGCTGCGTGCACACGTACGAGAGGTCGCGGTTCGACTCCTATACGCTGTGTAATCCAACCGATTCAATTCGATTTAATTCAGAGAAAAACATATTTTAATTAACTTTTAATTATTCTCCCCCAAAACTATATTAATTTTTATAACCAAATACTATTAGTTGCAAATAACAAGTTTAAGCGAATAAAAAATATAGTAATAAACACAATAAATTATCTAAATTATCTAATAAAATGTGTAAATAATTAGTTAAGTAAAAATATTAAATTCAACCAAAAGAATATATTTTTATCTAAATTATTATGTGAATATTTAGGTTAGCCATATCGTCGCTTGGTATCTCAACCACTCAATCATGCGCAATCTTCATCGAATCTAAAATCACACCCACTGTAAGTGAATCTTACAACTCCCCTTTTATTCACGTTTTTGGGGTGTATCATGTGTCGCTATTGTTATTCCGTTATTTAAATCCCGTGCTATTACCATTATGTGATCTAACGTGCTATGTGATGTTGTTTTGTTTGTTGCCATTTAGTGTTTATATTCTCATTACAGTCAATCTCTCACACTAGGCCCATTTGTTCCACGTTACCTACGGGTGGAGCGTTCCCTTGCCTAATATATTAGATCGGCTCCGTTTGATTGAGTTTTGATCTCGCGGCACATCGCTTATCGTACTCACATGTACATTATTTGTTGATGATATGGTTTGTAATTTAGATTGCATGCACGACGTTTCCCATATTTGGTTAATGCATATTTTTTTATAAAATACAATATATCATTTTTCTTAATGATAAAATGGGATTCACAACTTGTGTTGACCCAAAACTTTATTTTTACACATGATACAGGTGAACAGGTTTGAAGCGTGAATCACATAGGACATGGGCCTTAGAAGAACTAAAATGTTATTTGCAAGATTGTTTGGAACATTATTGTGTTTGTTTGAATTATGTGTTGATTGGAATGTTTTAATTAAGTTTGGAATAATAAATATTAAACTTTTATAATAGTAAATGTCATGAGCTTTGATGAAAAAACCCAATCATGCCCGACTACCATATCCGCTGCGGGTCAGGATGTGACACTGGTAACTTGATTAGCGACATCCTAACCATACATCGTTTAAAAAATTACAAAGACAACTAATACATTACACAAATATGTAGATAATTAGAATTGAAATTCCCATACTTTACCGTTTAATAAACAAATAGTATTTGGATTGATCTTTTAACAAGTTTAATTAAATGGCTTATTTTTTGTTTAACACATTTACAAGTTGATTACACCATATTTAAATAATGACTCTTAGTCCTAAACTACTTCTTTTAAGCCCCTTTACCTATTGTTGAGTTAATTTTTAAAGGCTTTTAGGCTTAAATATTCGGAGTTGCAGGAGAAGTAGCTGATTCACATTAATAATCTTAACCCGATTATGTCCAGGTTATCATCTTTTGGTGATGAGAATCAAATAGTGATATTGCTATCTTCTCTACCTGATAGTCTAAGTTTGTGACAGTCATTACCAGTTCCACGTGGGTTGGTAGTATGACTTTTGAAAAGTCAGGGATACAATGCTAGGTGAAGACACTCGTTAGAAAACACGAGTGGTGGATCATCTTCTAAGTTATTTCATGTTAGTAGGGGAAGGGAAAATATCAGAAGCAGTGGGAGTTGGGAAAGAAGCTTATTCAAAGCGTAGTGTTAAGAGTTATTATGAAGTTGGATAAGTTAAGAATCATTGTCCGAATATGAAAAAAGAGAACTTTTTTTTGAGGTAAACAATACTAAGTACTTTGAAGATGCACTAATTTGCATTATGGAAGATTGGACTCTAGGGTTATAGATTTTTGACCTTCGTGTCACACCATGCGTAGTGGGGAGGCAATGGTAAATTTAAAAGTTGGTAACTTTGGGAAGGTTTGGATTTTTAATAGTCAAAAGCATGATATTGTAGGCTTATGCAGTGTTAAGATGGAAACTCCATTGGGAACCAAATAGAATTTGAAGAATGTCAGGGTTATTATAGGGTTGAAGACTAATCTTATCTTTGTCTGTCAACTGGATGAACAAGGACTAGAAGTAAAATTTGGTGGTGGTATGTGTTTGTTTGCTTCCGCATTAATCACTCTGTTCCTAACGCCTACAACTTGCGTGATTTGAACCTTCCACCTCTTGGTTAGAGGTGAGACACCATACCACCAGGATGTCTCTTGGGGACGATTACATCACCTTTGCAATGTGTTTACAACCCGTCAACCATTTTATAATCTATCAACATGTTTGGCTAGCTTGTGTATTTAATGGATTCAGTGGGTCGTGTACAAGTTACAAAATAAATGAATCATCTCCAACTTCAATGACTCGCTCTCTAACATGACAATACAACATAATTACTACCCTAGTTTATTCACACAAAATTCCCTTATGGAAAGTGTTGTTTTATGCCAATCTATATATATTTATTATCTAACAAATAGACTTAAAAAATATTTACTTTTCTGATTTATGTATTTTTCTTTACTCAAAATGATAGTAAACATTAGAAATACATATTACTACTTTCTTAACGCATGTATAAGCAAGTATACTAGTCAAATAATATCATAATACGGGTAGAGGGATTTAGTACATTTGAAAATAAGTTTTTGAACAAATGATTAAAGCAAACGAAGTGCACTATATTTAAACTAAACTGAAAATTGAAAAAAGTAAGAACACAAGGCAATAAACGAGTAAGGCTGATGGGTGTGGGAGACGGCGCCGGTCCGTCCCGGCCCGGCAACACCGCCACCTATGGTCCATCTCGTCGCTTCCGTCGTCTCATTGCCGCATGTGACGAGCCCCTCTCTTTCTTTATAGTTGTTATTCAACACACACATATATACATACACACATCTTGTATATATAACAAACAGCAGGGGGGGGGGGCTCATCACCCACACCCCAAGGCCATCATTTGGGTGAGATGATGCCCTTCGAGTGACGTAGCAACTTATGTGAAAGCCCATCATCAAGTGATAAACCACCTCCACACCCAATGACCTAACGATACCGAGAACATAAAAAGAAGATGAAGATGTATCCGTTTTGGACTTGTTTACCCTAACATGAGGATGACATAAAGTTAACCACATGATTAAATTTGCTAGATTAGTAATGATTACTATTTTGAAATAGAATTCTATGTGAAGTTATAAACCTTTGAAGTATAAAAAAAACCTAATGGATTTTTGACAATCAACAACCTCAAGTTTGGTATTGAATACACTGAATAAACTATTATGATTTGACATTTACTCTCTTTTTATAAATAAAAGAAAAATAACATTTACTATAGAAGTTATTCCCTTATAATTGCCTTATATCATTTATATCTATCTCTCAAACCCTATCATTATCTCTAGTATCAAGAACTCTTATGTTCCACTGTGTTTTACCAATTATGTACTATACTCTTATTAAGATAAGAAAACCATTTAGGAAAAATGATGTATAAAATGTTACGGGCATTACGATTGTTTAAAAATGATGAGGGATTAACATCTGACTTGCATACGCATGTTCCTTGACGTATGAGAATCAAGTGGTGATTTTTTTTTTCTTGAATGCATATATCCCTTCCAGTCCTTTCTTGAACACATATCATTCTATGGTGGCTTACGACAATTCTCACAATATGCTTAATATGTTGTGTATATAATTACGTGATCACATATTTTAATGTGTTATCTTTCTCACTGCATTTCACGGATACCTCTAATATATATTATATATATATATATATTAATCGTTGTCTATTCTTTTTTTTTTATAATAATACAGCGACATTTTATACCAAAGTAACAAATTATAAACAAGTGGCAGGTAAACGGGCAACAAGCTACGCCGCAACCCCCTTTTGAATTGCAAAACCAATCCTACTAAAGACGAAACGGCCCTTAAAGGTTGAAAGATTACTATTCACAACCTGTTGACCCTGTTTAGAAATTCCACAGCCTCTGGGGCTAGGGACCCAAATGTATCAAAAGCGAATGGGATAAACACGTGTTGATTCTCTAAACAAGCCTTCTCGTGTTTAGCGACCTTGCCTGATTCCGCCTTTAACGCAGCCTGGCCAGCAACAAACCCATTATCCCTGAGTCCAACAAGAGGGGACACTCCTGTAAGGTCCACACAAGCGTGTTTTTCCCTAGCCCACCCAAACACAAGAATATCAGCTGGCCGAAGAGTAGACCTCCCGTCGAGCGGATCCGTCAGAAAGTTCACCGGAGCCTCCTTTTTCGCCGAAATCCCTGCCCGCTTTAGAACATCATAGAGAATATCCCTTACCAAATCATGTCGGTATTTAAAACCAGGTAACTCCTTACAATGGACCGCATGTTCGCCGAAAGTATCTAAACAAGCCTTGCGACAAACTGGGCAGGGCTCATCAACTGGAAACATGAGGGATCATTAGCCGGTACTTAAGAATTATCCGGTATTCCACTGCTGACATGTGTTGGCCTAGTCCTTCAATGGGGATAACTGTCAGAAAATCCTGAGAATGAGATGTCGGAGACAATCAAACACAGCTTTTTGACGAGGGGATAGACTAAACTTCTCTCCCAAACACTGGACAGTTCTACTAAATAGGGCAAGTCATCGAGAAGGAAGAAAAGATGATGATCATAAAAAGTGCCTTTTGGCAACGCACGCTCTCCCTTCACTTTTCCTTTACGCTACTTTTTAGTAAACTCGATTAAGAAAAAAAGTAAAGGTATTTGGTTTTATTTGATTGTCTAATATTTTAAATTAAATTATCTGTCATCACCATAATAGTAACGACCCTCATAAAATTATAAAAAATAGAAAAAGACTACCCTAGACAATGAAGTGGGAAGTGATATGTCCTTGTAATTTAAAGAATAATCAAACAATTAAAATCAAAAGACTTGTTCCTGATGTATATTCACATTTAACTAATAATATTGATATGTTTTCATATAATTCAAAAAGTCACACATGTGTTTTTTAAAGACAACTTTTGAAACTAAACTCACTCGGTTAGCAAAAAAATTATCAGGAGAAGAAAAAATCAAACGTTACAAGGTCAACATGGATTTTTCATCCACTTGAACTATAAAATCTTATATTTGTTTGAGCAACTATAAGATCACAAATAAGATAACGAAACATTTGAATCAAATAAGTACTGCTTCTTTGGATGTTTAGAGCTGAATGCAAATTTATTCCTAGATCTTCAGATAAATCACCAGGACGTGAAAAACTGTTTCTAACCCTTTTTTCTTTTCTCTAAATGATATGGTCGAATCTAGCCAAGCAATTAGGTTTTGCGAGATTTTGAAACCGGCATTTGTAAGTCAAGCGAACGACCTATACTCATTGACATTATGACAAGTGACTCATCAACGCATTGCTAAATGATGGATTGAATCACTAGTGAATACATGTATTTACGGGTAAGTATACTTATTTATTTGGCATATATATTTTATTCGTTTGTGAATACAATTTATTTACGGGTAAGTATACTTATTCGTTTGTGAATACATTATTAGTGGATTTTTAGGACACTTTAGTATATTAACCAGTGAAAACATTAATCTAGTAGTAAATAAAATATACCTAAATGTTTAATTCATTGGTACTAACATTATCTTTAGACCATTAGGAACTTTAGTGCAATCACTATCATATGATATATTAGGATACAACTTTAGTATATAATTATATCATTATATAACTTAATATAATTAAAACATGCAAGATTATTGCAATGTCAAACACAAGCCATTTAGATTGAAAACAAATGAAAAAAATGATGTTGATCATGGAAATTTCTGTATGCATCATATGGACAAGTGTATGTGTGGTCCATAGACACGATAATTTGGGGATGAAACAAAGGGTATACATCAAGAATTTAAGAGGAACATGCTTGGTCAAAATCTATAAGTATGCCTAGAGAAATAAAATAACCAAGCAAGTTGAAAAGTTCTTTAGAATTGATAGGTTATACAATATAACTATCATTCTTGAGGCACTTGAAACATCTTGATTCCATATGGCAAAAGTCAGTTTTTGTTGTCATATTTTTTTATTAAAATTTGTATAGTTTGTATGAGTCTCAACAATTTAATTAAGAATTCTTTTGCTGCTTTATACATGTGAATACATTTAGGTTTTAGTATTTGATATATACACACACAAGGGTGAGCATGAATTACTTCTATTATAGGTCAAAATCAAACATATAACTCTTTATCTTAGTTATTAGATTTTCATAATAGATAGGTTTCAGTTACTTTGGTAGTTAGAAAAAGATAATTGAGTTATCAACGATTATTGGAGTGTATTCCCGAGTGAATCTTCTACAACAATACACAATCAATATCACAAATGAGTCTTGACTGGTAAAGGAAAGAGATAAAAAAAAATGAACTTACATCAAGAAGATTGAATTATATGAAACTGATTCGAGTTTTAACTTCCATTCAAGATGCAAAGCAGACAATATACAAAACATAAGACTCCTCAAATTCTCATTCCAGATGCAGTGGCCGTTCATAACGGTCTCCTTCAATGAGGTATTGTTAAACAATCTACTTCGATTGTGTAAGAGAATGAAAGGTATCAATCATATATCACATAGGATAATACAGAGTATCAATTACAAATCGTAAAGAAACAAACTAGGGCATATAATATGAAATTTTACAAGATTAAATTTTCATTCAGGATCAAAAGGTAGATAGAAGTGATTTCACCCTAAGTATTAAAACATATGAATTTAAAATATGATTTAATGATAATGAAGTGTTTCTTTCCTTATTTGTAAAGATAGAAATGTCAAGCAAAATATAGCATAATGCCGAAAAATATAACACAACATCGAGGAAAAAAGACACAACAAGTCGCAAAAAAAGACAAAATGACGCAAATATAGAAGAGACACATTGATAAATAAATGACACAATGATAATAAACAAAAATTTTCAAATCTACAACTTGCAAATCCAAAATTAAAAACCTAAAAATCTCACATCGTAGAGTTTGATAAGCTGGTTTTAATGCCACTTGAATGAGGTCAGTCGGAGTCCGTTTGATACCCTTTATATTAATCCTAAATTTCTTATTTTTAAGAGTCTTTGTATTCGATCCTAAACTTTAATATAGAACCGATGTTAACTATAAGACTGTGATAACTGCATTAAACCTTTGTTTATTTGTTTTCTTTCTCCACTAGATTATAAAAGCATTGTAGATTCCTAATTTTAAGTTTAGAAACGGTTGTATTTGAACACATAAGGAAACTTCGTTATAAATTATCTAGTCAATGGAGGAACAATTCAAAAGCTAAATTTAATGTGCAACAAGTTTATGACGAAACCGTAAGGAAAGTGAAATAAAACCCCGCGTGAAAGTAATGGGTTGTAAATTGGTGTTGAAAGTTTGAACAAAAAGTCAATGACTAACAAGTTTGACTTTCTATATTACGAACAAGTGAACAACAACAATTCCATTGTAAACGAAAAATATATGTAAAGTTTCAACTTTTAGTTAACCTTTGATAAGATGGTGTTTGAATTTTGAGGTCTATTTTTGTTGATTCTTCAAGCAAATTGAGGGTTATTTTCTGGAATATACCCCACCATGCATGATTAAAATATACCCCTTTGGAGCATGTTATTAAGGTCAAACTTTGAAGCAAAGGATCAACACAAAATGATTCAACCCCCAACCTTTGGAAAGAAAGGTTTGCTAACTAAGGTTCTTCATGAACTCAAAAGCAAGTAACCTTTAAACCAACCATCCCCTTTTTACAATGTGAAAGCTACAAAAGAAAATAAAAGTGGCTTTACTTTTTGGTGGAAAGATACATTTAAGGAAAATGAGGTTTATATAGTCTATACTTGTTAACAATTGTCTGGTTACACAAGTCCTTTTTAACATTTTTTTAAAATAATTGTAAAAGAAATATTGTTGAAAACTCCATCTATATACATACATACATACATACTTACATATATATTTTTAAAAGTAAACTTCATAAAAACGCAATACCAACCTTAAATCGAGAAGGCCACAAACACAAAACCTACAAATTTACACAATTCTTTCCACGATATGGTTTTGTTTTCAGATCTACATTTGAACCATAAATACCCGACCTGCTTAACCTCACCTAATATGTCCTCGATCTTTATACTCTTGTTATTAAACTTGATTCCATTTCTAACCTTCCAAATACTCCAACAACTGTGCTTGATGATACCTATTAGAGCTTGACATTTTAAACCAATATGCTCGTGAATCTACAGAAGGTCTCTAAATGAAAATAAAAATAAGTTCGGTACGTGAGGTATGTAATTAATTTCACTACCTTCATGATTGAATCCTTGAAACATGAGTTAAATCTCTGTTGTTAGTTGTTTTAATGTAGAGTTAGCAAAACAATTATTTTCGCTACCTTCATGATTAATAACTATCATTGTATATGAGATATATAATTAGTAATTTATAGGTTTGTGTTTTTCATGATAAGAAATGAAACTTGAAGAAAGTAATTTTTTAAATGGAACCTGAAAGATGTAAATCAGTAGATGAGTAAATGGTGTCTCATGTATGCAAGATTGCTAAAAAGTTCACGACTCGCAACTCACAAAACCAATAAAGTTTGTTCTTTGGTCTGTAAGCGAAAACATACCATATTCTACTTACAAAATTTAACGCGGTAAACTCGTTAACTACTCCTACATTATTTTGAACACGAGGGTTAAATTTAATCCCATCAAATATCATCTATTTATATCTTGATAACGAATCGGTTGACTTTTGTTACGAAAATGACTATCAAATTTGTAATAACAAGTTGTGATAATAGTCCTTGTCTACACTCTCCACCTTGCTAATAGAGTTTGCCCTATGGTGCACGTAAGACTATTTGGCCGGTTTAGTTGTTTAGTCGGCATCAACCTCATTTTCACTTGATAATAAACGTCTTATTTTGTATCAAAATATGTAAATTTAAAGGTAAAATGATACTAAGAATGAGACTACTATGACGAGGGAACGCACTAGCTTTCACATATACTTAATTGTGGGTTGTTTTTAGTAAACGTTTGGGTGAGACATGCTAAACTTCCGCCTCATATTGTTTTTTTCTTGAAAACTAGAATTTTACGTCTGCGAACATATCTGATGCATCTACTTTCAAACATATTCAAGCGTGTTACATTAGCTACAACATTAATTTTAACCATACAGGGTTGTCCCCGAGATTTCAGATGCATGCGACGAGTAACACAGATCCTTAAACTAGAAACTTATCTATCTAAATAAAACTCACTAGCTTGGGCTCAACTTGAAGTCTAACCGATTCAAACCTTGTACCTACGGGATTACTTAAAATCTAAAAGTCCACACTAATACAGATATATGTATAAAGTTTTTACTAAATGAGGCCCTACAAGAGAGTGGAAAAGTGAGATAAAAGGTGGAGTCATTAAGTTTTTAACTCAGAAACTATCTCGTCTGTAGCATAAAGAGGGTCTTACCCATTATTATATACTACTTTTATGACTAACTCTAGGATATAATAGTTAAAACATTGTATATATAAAACAAGGAAATAAATTTTTTGGCCCCTCAAAATGTTGGCCCTTATATGGTTGCCGACACGTCACATGTTATGTGCCTGCCCTATCATCCATATATCAAAGACCCACTATTTAGGTGACATATATTATTTGTGTGTAGAGAGCCCCACCAACGACCTCATGTTGCTTGCGTTTGGGATTTTGGACGAGTAACCTGATGCTCTAGTGTCATCATCCAAAACCGGAAGCCAAATACACGCCATTTACTCTAAGCTTAAGATCGTATCACGTTTATCGTATAAATATATACAAAAAACATACGGGCACACAGAGAAATGGAAACAATTAATACAAAACCAATTTTGAGTAGAGAATTGTGATGACCACAAAACCACTTGTATCTGCTAATTTAATTTAAATATTATATATAAGATAAGATGATTAGGTAATCATCTAAGCACTCACTTTTACTCCCCCGTACATCAAAGTAATCACAATACCAAATACAATTGCTTATTACGGATTTTTCGCGGTTCTTTACTCACAAACGGTTATGTATTAATCATGCCCACACGCACACTTACACAGTGACGGATCTAGAAAATATTCGTAGGGTAACGTTTTATAAAAAAAAAGGTAACAAAATCGAAAAAACGTCAAAAAATGTCAAAATTTTCCAAAATTTACACTACCGCCGGAGAGCCTGCGCCTAAGGTATGTCCGCCCCTGCACTTACACATTCATGCACACACATAACCAACTTTGCTTAGAAAATATAAAAAATTAACCATATAATTAAACACACGTTCATAATATGTAACCGGGTAATCCACTTTCTTTCTTTCTCTTGTACAAATGATTATTATCCTTACAACTATATGCTAGAAGTGACTTTTATTTATCCGACTTTACTCCCATATTCTTATCTTTTTATACCGTACAAATGCTACCCACGGATGAAAATATAAAGATGAAAAAATAATAATATAAAGTAATATATTTATGGTGGTTAAGGAAAGCTACATTTGAGTTTCACCACTAAGCAACATGTGGAATTATGGTCTCTAATTTGAAATTGATTTTCCCATGCTTTACACACAAGCATGCAAATGCAAAAGTCTCAAAAGAATCAACCTGCCCTTTTGGATAGTTTTGTAAAAGGATAACCTTATTTTAGGCTACTTTAATTGTTGGTCAAGTTTATAACTTATTAAATCATAAAGTTAGGGTTTAATATGTGTTTTCAAAAGTTGAGACCAATCTTTTGAAGTACAATCAAATTCTTTGGTGGATGAGGCCTACAACACCTCAATTAATTTAATTAAACAAGTTGCAACATGGTATAATAATAATAATAATAATAATCATAGTAATAATAATAATAATAATAATAATAATAATAATAATAATAATAATAATAATAATAATGTTATGATAATCAATTAGCATTAATTGAAGATTTGAATATAATGTTTGATTGAACTTAATTGACGTCTGTTTATCAATTTTTTTCTATAAAATGGTTAACAATAATCTATACAAAAATGTAACACCTTTATTCGACAATTTGTTATTTTTTAAATATATATATCAAATTAAAAAGTTACGATTTTCCTGGGACATAGGTAATACTATAATTTGCATCTTTGATTTATCAAAAGGGCGAATTGCTAAAACTGGTTACACAGTTACAAAAAATTTAAAACATAGAAGTTTCTTCTTCATCTAAGGTGATATAATAAAATAACCAGGTGACAAAAAAGACATACGTTTGATTCTAGAAAGAATGTGTATTTGTTTTCATGATTCTTTTTTTTCTAGAAGCTAGCATCGTAGGCACACCCCCTTTCACCTTCATGAGTCGTTCATAATCCGTCTTCCCTACCCCACGTTCAAAACCGTAAATGAAGATGACGAAGAAGACATATTCATCCTTCATCATTGATACCGTAAGACAAAGAAACATAAACTCGTTACTGCTATCCTTAAAAAAAAGACATGTTTTTTTTTTCTTTAAATATTACACTTTCAATTTTTTGATGAAAAAAAGTAATTAATGTGTTACTAGTATACTTATTATTAAAACAAAACATAATTTGTCTATTAATTAATCTTTTTTATTAATTGGTATAAATGATTGATTGTTTGATCAAACCAAGTAATTTTTTGGATCAAATGAAATATAACATTTAAAGGATTCTAAAATGAATATATCAAGCATTGCCAATAAATTAGCATATGTCTAGTTTCCATCTATAAAATGTATTGACATAAATGTGCACCAAAACCCTTTGCCCTTTTCAACTACATTTTGGGCCATTTCATACCCTAAGGATATCAAATCATTTGGTTTTAATGGCAACAAATTTGACAACAAGCACAATGAAATTTTATTATTATTATTATTATTATTATTATTATTATTATTATTATTATTATTATTATTATTATTATTATTATTATTATTATTATTATTATTTTTGTGTGGCGATTTGTATGCATAAAAATAAAAAGACGTATACATACGCAACACATATTTTATGCTCTATATAGAGATGACAGTGAGACGGACGAGTTTGAGAAGCTTTCGGGTAATCTTAGTCAACTTAATGCCTCAACTTCTTGTCAGATCTGATGGAGTAGATAGATCATCTTGGCCGAAAGCACAATGCGAACATCAATGAAGTTTGTATATTGTGTGGTCAATTGTGTGTGGGTGAGAGTAATTATGCAATGACTGGCCTACACATGTATAACATGTGTGGTGGAACTAATCAAACGCATCACCACAAGCATATATTATGTAATTACTCCCATGGCTATTATCATGGTCGAATTACTCTCGCAAGTCGCCACGTACATACACATAGAACCATAACAATCAATCAAAATGACAAGCACCTAGAAATTGTTCAATCACAAGACCCTAAAAATCATTTTTGGTGAGTTTTTGGTTTTCGAAATATTATATTGTCTTATGATAACAAATAATCACATGTCTCCCTAACGAAACTCCTATAGTTATTATAAAACCTCTAAGATTATTTACAAGTCTATACTATGTTGTTCCTACAACAATAGTTATGAAAATGGTTGATTTTCTTCTACAGTCACATGAGATCAAATTTGATACAAGATACTTTGTGTATTCTTATAAAAGTTTTATTTTATTCATGAGTCAAACTCCAATACTTATATTTATTAATATAATACATCATATATATTCCGTATTAAAATTTATTTAAAATTATTTATGTTGACTAGTGAGTAAAATGTTTTAACCTCAAAGTAGAAAAAAACAGTAGGCCTTGGCCCAGAAAACCTGGAAAGAAACACAACATGGCTCCCCCTATCTTTGTTTCCTGTGTAACGGAGTGGGCCTTGGCCCATAAATTCTAGACAACAAACCCTGTCAATTTATCACACCGGCCCAACATTAATTTTCTTTTTGTCTTACAAGCCCATTTACACTCCAATTCAATTGTTACGACTTACTACTAACGACGGGATTGCAGAATAATATATAATTTTTAATTTAATTAAAAATATATATTATTTTAGCCTTTTCTTTATAATCAGATCATACGTTTCATCAAACTCATAGTATAAACGTCATACAAATTTTGAAAATATACTTTATATGGGGAAAGATCCACTAAAAAGTGAGTTTCGTCTAAATAATCTAAGAAGGATTATAGAGATAACATGTGAGACCCTCATAAATAAGTAGAACGGAAAGACATTATTTGGTCCTAAAACACAAATTTTCACCTTTTGTTTTCTCAAAAAATACAACATAAAAAATCTAGTACAAAAAAATCTATCACAAAAAATTTAGTTTAAAAAAATTCAGTACAAAAAATCCAGCACAAAATATGTAATACAAAAAATTCAGCAAAAACAAAATCTAGTACAAAAAAATCAACACAAAAAATCCAGCATAAAAATGCAGTACAAAATATTTGGCACAAAAATGTTATACCACAGAAATACAACACAATTTTTTGGTTTTTTAGTTGTCATATCTTATATACCGATAAAGATGTCAAATTAAAGACATAAGATGCTCGATTTTATGGTGCAATTTTTTTTTTGAAATAAAAAATTTTGAACGTTAAAAAATTAGGGGGGGGGGGGGGAGTGGGGAGGGAGGGGATGTACATGTAATTTGCATGTGAAGAGAAAAAGTCAATAAATAAACTTATTACAAAAATAATTTTACACCCTTTTTTCCTATATTTTCATCTTAGACATTGATTTGAAAAAAACGAAAGGTTAACATCTCTTCTTATCCCATTTTAGCAAAATAAATTTTTATTTGATTCTACCCTTATTTTATACTATGCATTTTTTAAGTTTAAATTCATAACTACGATATAAATGTCATAAAAATTTTAATAAATATATTTTATATTATGAAGTAAATATGAAGTTTTGAATTTTGATTATATTTTTAGTAGGAATATAAATTTTGATGATGTTTTGTATAATAAAAAACATTTATTTTCATTTTACATCTAAACCAGAAAACCAAATAACCTGATCCATACTAACCTGAACCCGACCAACCTAAATTTTAGATAGGTTGATTAGCAGGGCACTTTTTTCCAATAAAAATCCGAACAAACCGACCTGAAAAAACCCAAAACTCGAAAGAAAAACCTGAAGAACACTATATATGATATGATATGCCAAACAAAGGATCTCTCCTATTTCTTCTTCTTCTTTTACATAGTACCAATGCTTCCATAGCCACTAACCAAACTCTTTATGTTATCTCCGCCTCTCAATTTAGTATTACCAACTTTCGTTGAGAATATAAATCACAAATTAGCTAATGTATTTAAATCAATTGATAGTAACTTGCTTCTTCTCTTATTTTCATTGGATTTTTTATCTTGATAGCAGAAATATGAAATAATAGAAAGACCACATTATGATACGTGTTACCGTATTTTTGTGTAGCAAAGAGACTAGCATTATGTTCAATACATGGTCAGTTTGCGATGGATCGTGTCTGCCCGGTTGTATATTTTTTCCCTTTGTTATTAAGGTGAAACTAGTTTTTTACATCAGCGAGCGACGACGAGGAACTCATACATTCTTTCGTAATAGAACCTTGTCTCAGCTAACATAACCAAGGAACAAAGGGTGTTAAAAAATTGTACCGAAAAAGCACATATAAGCTATATCCAATTACGCATATATGTAGCAGATTTACATATCACGGTATAGAAGAAATGTTGATTCAATACTACAATTTTATTTAGTAAATATTAATTAACAATACTGTATTTTAAAATAAATGATATGTAACAATAATAATAATAATTAGTGGGAATACCCGCGCTTCGCAACGGCTGGCGGGAATCGACAAGAAATGAGGTCGATATCGGTTCGGTTTGTTACGGTACCGGCACACTACCAGCACTCGGTACCGCAATAGAAAGATAAAACCCCTAAAAAGTTGTGATACGCCAAAAAGGATATCGACACATGCTTTTATTGATCGTAAACCATAAAAAAATATTAGAAATGGTTCTGATAGTACAGATACTGGTACTGATGTTTTTAGGCTGAAATCAACGTGGTACCGGAATTGTTGCGTCAGTTCGTGACGGTGACGGTACAGTACAGACACAAGCTATAACTTATGATATAAAAAGATACTCGATTATAATACAACTCCAATTTCAATGAAATTTATATCGAAAATCATAAATATAAATATACATGTAAAGTAAAAGAAATAACATTTATAATTATAACTTAATTTAGAAATTAAATATAAATGTATATGTAAATACGAATAGGTTAAATATAATAACAAATAATAGAAGAACATTAAAAAGTGTTTCTAAAATATTGCTTTATAAAGAGACAATAATAACCAATTAAGCTATTATATGATTTAACAAATCACCCGGAAAGAAAAATATAATAATTAAAAAGATTTGAATACTTAAATAAGGTAGTATTAAAGAATTAAGAAAAGTTAAATAAAGTAGTATTAAAGTTACTCTACATTTATGGGGCTAAGTTAGCTTGGGGAGAGAGAACCCTTCGCAATCAGTGGTGTAACGTGCATTTACCATTTTTTCCCCTACTTAAATGATTGTAGTATAACGTTTCACTTGTAGTATAATGTTTACTAGAATTCATGTAGTATAATGTTTACTTGCAGTAAAATGTTTACTAGAATTCAAACTAAACTAAAAGGTTTAATTTTGTAATCAACTATTAACCTAAGGCGTTGTTTTGAAATTCAAATAAAAAAACATCACATAAGGAAGTTTTTTACTTGGAGTACAAGATTGGAAGTTTTTACTTTACAAGACTTGGGACGAACACATATAAATTTAAGGAATGTTTGAGTTAATCCTTATCCGGAAAAAAAAGAAAGAAAATATGGTTTGAAATTTGAAGTTCATTGATTAGGAAACAAATAATTATATTATTTCCTTGTTGGTTAAGTTTAGGAGTCTTGCTTGTTTTCCAAGTTTGTTGTTTAGTAAAAATTAAATGACTGGGATATATGTCTTGAGTTTTTTCCATTGATTAATAAAATAGTTCCGAAAGTAGTGTGTGTATCGTGCGATTTTTTTTATGAAAAATTTCTTTTATTTATGTCGTTTGTGAGACTTAAATCCAAGACCTCCCCTATTAAAGCGTTTAAATGTTTTGTCTTTCCCAATAAACCACCACCCCATTGGTGTATTGTGTGATTAGACCGTTTGTTTCAACAAATCAAGCTCAAACTTTTAAATAATCAAATAAATCTAAACCGTTGAATTAATTAAACTAACAAACTAAGCAATAAAATTAATCACCAACAAATAGAACAAAATATGTTGGTAATTGGTTTAGCAAGAGCTAATCACCAACATTATTTTGCTAGCAAACTCTTGGCAATTGGACTAAATTGAAATCATAGCTTTAACATGAATGCAACCTATCTGACTCGATCCGACCCGACCAAATCACATATATATTTTAACATGTAATTAAAACAAAACCCTCTAAGCAACTCCAAAACTTTATATATACTTTCTCGGTGATCAAACAAAAACCGCAAAAACACCAATTATAAGATATCGTGTCAAAATTAACGGTAACTATAACCGAATAACCCGAACCTAATTATGATACTGATCAGTTATCAGATACAATATCATACACAAAAACCCTAAATAACCCAAATAAAAAACTTGACCAACACCCTACTCCATGGTCCTTACTTGTCCCTGATCACATCTCTCATCTTTCTCCATCTCCATAGTCGAATCATCCGACGCCATCATCGAACCACACCGGCAACTATTACCACCAAACGATGCCGTTCTACACCGAACTTGCTGTTGCCAAAAACGTGGGTTTCTCTTCTCCGGCCATAATCACCGTAAAAGTCTCTACGAAAACCCTCGGAATCTTGTTAACATCAGGTTTAACGTCTCCAGCACCCGCTCCTGCCTCGAGGGCTCTGTCGGTTGCAGCGTTGCGTAAATTCCGGGACAGCTTCGAGTAGGAGCAGGCGAGAATCAAGAGGGCGAAAGCAATATGACCCAACATGGCGGCGAGGCCGCCAAAGAGGTACGGGACCGGTGAGTGCCATGGTGAGCGTGGAACGGGTGATGGTGCCAATGAAAAACTCGACTGTGGTGACATGTTGTAAAGAGACATATGTTTAGGTTTTTGGTGGTGGGGGATAGAAACTTGTTGGATGAGGGGGTTTTTTTATAGAGATCCTTGGGGAAGACGTCACGAAATTTATGTGGCGAACCGGTGGTGACAAACTAGCATAGGATAGGGGTAGTTAATGAGTTATTGATGTTTTGTTTTGTTTATGAATGTAGAATATGAGATTTTCATATTATTTGTATTATATATACATATACACACACAAAATTACAAAAAAATTATAAGACTATATATTTCAATGATCAACCCAATAGCAACTTTAATTACTAAATGTGTAACATTTGAGCTTCTTCAAAAGTTCAACATCAGTCTACAACCATCATTGAATGACTATTAGGCAATTTAGAGTTTATGCATTTAATTTTATGTTCATTTAGTTTATTGCTTTATTTGATTTCGAGTTCATATAGGCTTTAAAGAATTTGAATAAATATTAGCCATTATTAGAATTTTGAAGTTGGTCTCAGTTTCGATTCAAATTTAGTAACGAATTTCAAATCAAGCGTCAAAATCTCAAATTTTGAACGAATTTGATCTGTTACACACCCCTAATTTTAGTGTTTTAAAGAATGTGCATTTTCTGATTTGGTAGTAGATTAGGCGTGTTTTTGGAAGTTTTGATTTCCTTAGTGTGGATAGTCTACGCTCTATAAAAAGTAATTAGTTAACAGGAAAAAAATAAGAGTGGCAACTAGCACACTCGTTAAATATATACTTCTACATCTACAGAAATGTTTACCATGTGACTAGAACTCTAACATGTTGAGACATGTATAGAAAATTGAACTCTTTTAGGCCGTTTTTAACACGATTTAAGCTTTAAATTTATAAACGCGATAAAATACAATCACTTCTATATAACGTTAGGGCAAATACACCAACCGTAACGTAGTATAGCGAAGGTAAGATATCGAGATCATACAAGGACACAGGAGCTTTCAATACCGGAATGTTATCAACGTCTAATCAAACCAAAATTGAGTTTTGTAAAAAGGTTTCAATATAAAAACCAAGCAAATAAAATTAAACGAAACCAATAACAAGAAAAATCACTTGAATCCGACTTCCCAATAATGTCTGAATTAACTTCCTTGGCTAAGGAATCTTCAACAGATCATTATAAAAAAATACGCCTCTTCAGTGGGTGGGTCCTCCCGAGGACTATGCGAAAGAACACACCTAAAGTCGTTCTATGAAGATAATGAATCTGTTTGCTATTAATGCTATAAGTAGTAGGTTTCCTTTTTTGGGCAAATGCTACACTCGGCTATATTGGTCAGATGCAACAGAGTGCCCATCCCGCAAAGCCGAAAAAAATATTAAATAAGTTTTGGTTATAAGGGATTAGACCCATTATCTACTATGACTCCCTTGATTTGGTGTTATCTCATAAAGGGTAGTAGGAAAGTGAAAAACCAAGTCCTTGCACATCGAGTATACTACCTCTTCGTGCAAAGCAAGAACTTAACCCAAACCACACTTCTAACCTCCTTCAAAGTAGTTAATGTGTTTTTATAAAGACGTAAAGACATGGATGCTTGAATCAACAAACACAAAGTAATGGATGAATTAATAATCACTTTCAAAATAACGAAATCATATTCAAAGTCATTAACACACATTAAATGAAAAGTCCAAAACTAAGAAATGGAAAAGTCATTAAAGGTTCATCTAAAACCAGGTGATGCAAAAACTTTAGCCAAGAATGGGCATATAATAATGAACATCGTTAAGCTTGTATGAATAAACAAGTTAAACAACAAGATTGAATTGTTATAGATATAAGTTCTTGCAATTTTGGATTCTAAGACAAACCCAAACTCTAAACAAAGGATGGAGAGAAGGCAATCCAAGCATTCTATTTATAGGCTGAAACAAAGGAGTGGTACGACCCTGTGTCTGATGAGACACGAGCCGTGTGGTTGACTTTTGCAACCAGTTTGTCTTTTCTACTTAGAGTTCGTACATCAACACGGGGCCGTGTGAGATGAGGCACGACCCAAGTCAACTTTATGGGTCCCATAATCCTTTATGAAAATATAACAAGCCTACGAAAAATTTTCTTTTATACTAAATCACAAACCTCGCAAGATTGTTCGTTCAACACTCGGCCGATAACTCTGTTAAACGCCACACTTGAGTCCAGATGAACCAAACAAATATCGTAAGGTTGACAAGTGATCAAATCCTCAATCTCTTAACCAAAACAAGTAAGCATCAAGAGGTCTTTTTATGGGTTATAATGTAGACTTAGAGTAAGGTGTGAATTATTTAGATAGAGTGGCTAAAAAGGTAGCAAAATTATTCAAGTTTCAAAAATAGTTTTCATGACTTAGTGGAGTAAGTGTACATGAACTAAATCGAGTTATACCGTTTTTTATTTCGGTTTGCAAGATAAAACCATAAAAAAATAAAAGCTACTATCGATTCCTAAGAATATACCTCAATTATTATTATATAATAATGTTGTCATCTTTGTTGTCACAGTCTGGCAGAAAATGCCATCTCCACTTTATTATGGAAGCTTGCCTTGACTTTCGTCAATATTTAATTCTCCATCTTCAAATCTAGTTTTGGATTCAAACTAGTTTATATGTGTATCTATGTATGTGTTACCGTCTCCTGCTTGGTCTTTTAACCCAGCGTTTTTAATCACTAGAATCATCACTTTGTGTAGTACAGTAGTAGAGATCACTTTCATAACTTCTCATAATAAGATAGTGATCACTCTTACACTTTTTAACCGGAATCATGCTTTAGAGAAAGATAGCTTCATTCAGGGATCAACTTTTGAATTTCCCATGATTTAAAGAGTTCCATATTTTTTAAGAAAAAGATTGAGTTTAATATTACAAATTTCTATTTAACTAGACAATGTTTTAGATGCATACGGTGCCGTATGGGTCGATTTGGGTCGGTTTTTGCCATTAACCATAACCATAACTGCTAGCTTCGGTTATGGTTAATCAGTTATGAAGTCGGTTGTGGTTCGGTTTTGGTTAATGTCGGTTAATTAAACAAGCAAAGTTTCAAATAAATAGGGGTGTGCATGGTTTGAACTTAGCTTGGGCCTTTTTTATAAGACAATCAAGATTAGACATTTTGATGCGGGATTCATTATAATAAATTAATTCTCAACAAAAAAAATCTACTTAAACCTTCAAAGTGGAACGGTTAAATTTTTAATGTTATACGGAAGATTCATATGATCATAACACCTCAATTCTTCATCAAATCATCTTGTTACTAACGTACGTTTATCTTAGTAAATAAAACCTCTATGTAGTTACCATAAAACGTAAATCTATTGTATAGACTTAGCACTACAAGTTCGATTCGGTTCATTATATCGGTTAACCAAAGCTTCGTAACCATAATCAATTGATCGGTTAAACAAAGCTTCATAACCATAACCATTGGTTATGTTGATTATTGTTTAATATCGATTCGGTTATGTCGGTTAGATGGTTAATTTGCTCACCCCTACTATGAGTTAATGCTTAATTTTAAACTTTAATATTATTATTATTATATTATTATTATTATTAGTTATTACTACTATAGCCAAAGTTAGATCCATCCCTTATAGCATGTGCATACATTCATGGTGTTATCGACTTCCGTTGTACGTCACTTGTGACTAATAGCATTTTCTTCCTTTTGGTGGTGTTTATGAAAATCACATAAAGTTCATAGATGACGATGAAAAACAAAAAATATAAGGACGTTAATTTCTCTATAAAACATTAACATTTTTGAATAAACACTCATATAGTAAAAATTAATTAACATGTTTTATATAGTGAAGATAGATTTTAGTTACAATCATGGTTGTAAAACAAGGTTTTCAAGGCTGAGTACTTCGAGTAGTCGCTACAAGGTAGGTTGCCGAGTCGACTTTCTTAAACTCCGACTAATTACTTGTAATCGATCATACCCGGTTAACCTCGGCAGAATCAGATCTAGCAGGTCAACTCGTGTTGAGTTTGACTTAAAAAAATTAAAACATAATTTTTATACCTATCATATCAAAGAATTAATATCATTTTCACGTATTTTGTTATAAATATTAGTAAATTTATGTCATTTGACATATATTTGATAACACCCCAAAAACGGGTTGGTAACTAAACCAAACTAACTAAGAATAAGAGGGTAAAAATACCATTAGTGGTAAAAGCTAACCCGTAAACAAATAACTAGGAACAAATTAACCTAGTTAGTAACATGGAACTGGTAATAAAACAATGAGTTGTAGCCCTTTAAATAAAAAAGGAATAAACTAGAGGGACCAAAGTTGGTAAAAGGAAAAATTGTGTGTGTCGATCAGGAGCAGAGAAAGAGGGGGAAACCCCATCTTGACCTAATCTACAAAAATCATCAAATTGAAAGGGAAATTGGACACCAAATCCGGGCATGAATGCATATTAATGATCACCTAAACTAGGGGATCATAAGGTATGTCAAAACTCTTAATATGCTGATACTTTGAATGTTGGTAGAATTCATGGATTTCAATCCATGTATCAATATTAAAATTGAAGTAAAATAAAAGATGTATACTTGCTTAGCAACAAACCCTAAATGAAAATTTTGAATAGATTGCTATGATTTGGTGTATGGATGATTTACCATACCTAGTTAAAAGGATTTTGATAATATGATGAAGTTGATGATAAATTTGTGCTTAGAATCATCATACATATAGTAATAGGAAGATATTTGAATAATCAATGAGCTCGAGTAAGTGATCATATATGACTTGAAATGGGTTTTCTGTGATATGATAAAATTGATGATATGTCAATGTTAACAAGTGCTTGAGATCATGTGGTCTACTAATTTGTATGTAGAACTTGATGATATTAGGTATTCGGATTAATGTCTAGTAATTGATAGAGTTTATGGTGTAAAATTTCTGAATGATTTCCATTGATTATGAGAACCCTTTATATAGGGAATGATACAACCGAATAATAGGAAACAAATATACATGACAAGAATACCCCAAATCAAATACAATTAATAATAATAATAATAATAATAATAATAATAATAATAATAATAATAATAATAATACAAATATCAGCCGATATAAATGGCTGATTGTATGTATCGTTAAGACACCCCCTCAGATTGAACGGGTGGTGGACAGACGCTCAAGCTGGAGCGAAAGGACTGGAACAGTTGCCGTGGAAGCCCCTTGGTGAAAATATTTGAATATTGCACGAGGAAGGTACATGAAGAACCCGAATGTGACCTACACGAACCTTGTCCCGAACAGAATGTATGTCGATCTCGATATGCTTCGTTCACTGATGCTGTACTGGATTATTAGAAACGATCACAGCAGAGACGTTGTCACAATAGACGATTGATGCATGTTGAAGAGGATTGTTAGCTCAAGCAGTAAATTGCGTATCCATGTGGCTTCAGCTACGGCATTAGCAACACTCCTGTATTCGGCCTCGATGCTGGATCTAGAAACAATAGGTTGTCGTTTAGAGGCCCAAGAGATCAGATTATCACCAAGGAAAACACAGTAACCTGATGTGGAGCGCTGTTAGTCTGGGCAACCACCCAAGTCAGCATCAGAGTATGCCACCAAAGAATGAGATGTGGATTTAATGATACGTATACCATAATCAATTGTTCCTTGAATATAACAGATGATTTTTTCATAAAAGCAAAGTGAGAATCTCGAGGCTTATGCATAAACAAGCAGACTTGCTGCACAACATAGGAGATGTCAGGTCTGGTGAATGTGACAGGTCTCGTGAATGTGAGGTACTGTAAGGCCCCGACAAGACTTCTATATGAAGTAGGATCCGAAAACAGAGGACCATCGGTACTGCTCAGTTTGGCGGAAAGGTCTACGGGAGTTGCGCAAGGTTTACATGAAGACATTGAAGCCGAGCAATAATATCCTTTGCATATTGTGCCCGTAAAAGAAAAATACCATGGGATTGTTGGGAGACTTTAATTCCCAAGAAGTGATGCAAGCGTCCCAAGTCAGTCATAGCAAACTCCCGTGATAGAATGGCAATGATATCATGCAAAAGAGTATCATTGCATGCGGTAAGAATTATATCATCGACGTACAACAGTAAATAAGCAATGTTGGATGATCCCTATTATAAATAAATAGAGAGTTGTCGCAAGCACTGCTACGAAACCCATGAGAAGTAATATAGGACGCAAAGCGGGTGTACCGAGCCCGAGGTACTTGCTTGAGCCCATAGAGCGACATCTTCAACAACACACGAAGTTTGCAGCCCATCTATCATAGAAACCTGGAGGTTGATGCATGAAAATAGTTTCATTAAGTTCCTCATGTAAGAAAGCATTCTTCACGTCCAACTGATGGATAGGCCATGACCGTGAGACTGCGAGTGATAGAACTGCCCGAATAGTCGCCGGTTTTACAACTGGAATGAATGTGTCCTCGCAGTAATGCCTACTATCTGTGAATTACCATTAACAACTAGCTGGCCTTATAACATTCCATTGTACCGTCAGCTTTAAACTTGTGATGGAAAAGCCACATACATCGAATGACTGGACGATCCGTAGGTCGAGGAACTAGTTCCCATGTTTTCATTTCGACTTGCATAGCATTTAACCAATTAGGATCGGATAAGGCCTTGGCATAAGTTGTGGGTATGGGGGAAATGTTAGTGGTAGTAAAGGCCGATTGAGTTGTGGACCGAGATGTAGAGCGGGTAGTATAGGGTGTGAGTTGGTTGGGAGAACAATGGGTGGTGGTTGTGGTACGGGTTGTCCAGGTGTGGGAATTTGGGCTGGTGGGTCTAGGCTGGGTCCAGTGAAGGAAGGTGGGCTGTTGGGTTTGGGCCGGGCATGTGTGGACAGTTTGGGGCGGGCTGTGGTTGGGCCGAAGGTTGTCTAGGGCGCCGACTATATGTGATAGGGTAAGGGGCCGTAATAGATGGCTTGGGGACAGGCTGATGAAATGTAAAGCCCGGGGAATGGTATCGTCCAAAAAGTTATATACGATAGGGCTGTGAGGAATGGTGTAAGGATAAACGTGCTCATCGAATATTACATGGCAAATGATGTGTACCTTGCTTGTGGTTGTGTCAAAGCATCTATATCCGCGAAATCAGGTGGGTACCTAAGAAAAATGCACCGAATGGAGCGTGCATGCAATTTATGCGGTTGGGTAGTAGAGGTGTTTGGGTAACAAGCACACCCGAACACCCATAGGTGTTCATACTCGGGATGATGAAGGTAAAGGGCAAAGGTAGGGGTATAAAATTGAGACGTTTGGTAGGTAAAATGTTGTGTAAGTAAATGGTCGTGTGTAAGGCTTCCACCCAAAAGGTGGGGGATTGGCATGAATTAGCATATCGCGGATGATGTCGTTAAGGCGACGAATCATTCGTTATGCCCGACGTTTTAGGAAGAGGTTTGGGGACACGCAAACTGAAACAGAAGGCCGTGTTGGTCTGCAAAAGCTTTAAAGGCTAGGTTGTGAAATTCATCACCTAGGTCGCATTGAAATGTTTTGATTTTACGATGAAATTGTGTTTCAATTAGATGGTGAAATTTGGCAAAGTAGGAAACGTGTCAGACTTGTATTTAAGAGAATATACCCACACGAATTGTGAAAAGTTATTGATGAGAACCATATAATATTTGTATCCTGTTTTACTCGTGATTGTAGATGTCCATAAGTCACAATGGATTATATCAAATGGGGCAAATGTAAAAGTATTAGAAGCATGAAAGGGCAATCGTTTACTATTAAAAGTTGACAGGAATTGCAAACATGTGAGTTTTTACTCTTATTACAATGAAAATTAAAAGTACGACTTAAAAGGTCTAAAACTTGAGCCCTGGGTGACCCAAACGATCATGCCAGGGCAGACTGGTTGAAGCAAGAAAGTGGCTTGAGGAGGTATTTGCGGCTGAGTGAAAGGATAAAGATCTCCAGTGCTGTGTTGTTTTGAGATCCTTCAAGGAAAACCCAAAAGGGTCAAACTCACAGAAACTTGATTATCACGAGTAAGACGTCTGACAGAAATTAGATTTTTAATAACTTGTGGGCTGTAAAGGACATTGGATAGGACATAGGTGCGATTGGGTAGGGAGTGAAAACCCGTTCCCGATTCGTGTATTGGTAAAAAAAATTGTCATTGCCCACCAATAACTTACTACAAACAGGAGAAGAATGTGGGACTAGTAACTTACCTTGATCGTGAGTGACATGTGATTCGGCCCCTGTATCCATGATATCAGAAGCCCAAGAGGTGAGGGCTGATTCATCTGCATATTGCTGAATGCATCGTTGAGATCCAAAGGGCTTAGTGCAATGTAGACTCCCTGTGGTGATGGACAGGATCCTCCAAAGTGCTGCTATGAAAAATCGGAAAAGTGGGCCTGGGTAGGGGCTGTGGGTTGCTGAACAGGGCTGTTGTTGGGCCGCCATTGCTGTTGGGTCGGATAGGGGCATGGTGGAGGTGTCCACCAACCCCAGTTGGGATACCCAGACTGCTGCTGTTGTGGACTGGGCCACGGTGTACAGGGTGGCCGGTTATTGCCTCGTCTCCTGCCACCTCGACGGTTCCAAGACCCACGGCCCCAGTTCCGTCCACGACGTGAAAGAGGAGTTAGGTCCGAAGGCTTGGGAGTTTTGGTTCGAAATGGTTGGTTTGAGGAGATTATGCGGCCAAGATAGTAGATTGAGTACCCTTTTGTGCTTCATACGCAAGACCCCATCATTAATCATAGTCTTGCTTGTCCAAATCAAACACCATTCTGATTGATTAGTGACGCCGTGGTATTGTATTCAGCCGGAAGACCTCGTACTAGTTGAAGAACTAGACGGGACTCGGTGATAGGGATGTCTACATCGGCTAACTGGTTAGCCAAGTCAGTCAAACGCTTGATAATAGTCCTCGATAGAGGAACACGCTGACAAAGTCAGATTGCAGAAACTTTGTTTCTAGCGAGGCAGCTTCGCCCCTTCTTGTTGCTGAAAAATTTTCTCTAGTTTTGTCAAGCAGCGTGAGCCGTAGCTTTGCTGTCCAGGACGCATTTCAGAAGTCGTCGGATATTGTGTTGTATATCCATTGGAGAACCAATGCATTGATTTTTTCCCAGCATCATGTCAGTGATGAGATTCCGGAGCAGTTAGACCGTCTATATGATTTGAACTTTGTAGTCGACGACATGGAGACGAAAGAGTTTTACCCATGCAAAATAGGTAAGTTTATGCCGTCTAGGGTTCTGATTTTGGTTTGATGTTTATTACGGAATAGGCTGGGTGTAGGGATGGGGTTTTAGATGGATGCTCGATAGTTTCTTGGTCATGGTTATGATCAGCGTATCCAAGAACAAGAAAAACAGAGACAATGGTAAGGGAAGATGGTGATCAGAATGCTCTGATAACATAAAAGAGTTTATGGTGTAAATTTCTGAATGATTTCCATTGATTATGAGAACCCTTTAAATAGGGAATGAAAAACCCAATAATAGGAAACAGATATATATGACAATAATACACCAATCAAATACAATTAATAATAATAATAGTCACAAGCCGATTAATCGGCTGAGTATCGCTAAGAGTAATATGATGAAATGGGTTTTACATAGAGATGAAACCCTTAACTCTAGCACAATAATAGATAAAATTAGCATATGATGGTAAAACTATGTTAACAAATTCGTGAACTGGTTGGAGAACGTGTTAAAATAGTGGCCTAAGAATAACGCTATTGGGTATTTAATGAAATGCTTAAAAGAGTTTGTTGAATTTAATTGTGCAATGGCATATGTAAATAGGCAGCTAACTTTTACAATCAAACTGGCCTATAGTAAGTTCAAATTATAATTTTGATATAAAGTTTGTAAGGTGAATAGTCGTAATAAATGATGATTAATATAACTATCTTACGAATGATAAATGATAGTTGACGCTTTACAAGCTAGGTGGAGCTTGGGAAGAAGCGGGTAAACGGATCAAGTACGCGGGAAAAGCATAATCAAATTTCAATGTAAGTAAAGCTTACATCTTTTAAGTAGAATACATACTTATTATATTTGGTTAATAATAAGGTAACTAGTATTTGAAACATCACTTTCCAACGCGGAATAATACGGGTCGGAACAAGTGAAAATGGTAAAAACCATGATGGATGGTAAAGGGTAAAACGGTAAATTGGTAATGCGATGACGAATAAACAAGAATTTGAAAAGTTTCTTTACGGTGTAAACCATATTGGGTGAAAAGGATAAATGTAATTGTCACGTGTTAAGGATAAATAATGACTTTTGAAAAAGACACCTGTGTGTAAGCCATAATGGGTCAAACGAGTTAAAAATCGATTTTAAGTAATATGATTATATGGCATAAACCGAAATGGGCTAAATTTTGTGCGATGGTAGTGAATACCATCTCATAATGATAAAATGGTCATTAGCCAAATGGGTCAAATGGTAATGTTATCGCCATTTGACAATAATGACTAATTGTCGTTTGCGAGTTTTGTGCTTGCAGGGAAAATAGTGTATGGGTTACATTACTTTTAATTAACAATTAATATTGAAAGGTATTAAAACGGGCCAATGCTATGACCCGAGCCAGGTATGGTAATGGGTCAAACTTTCAATGAGGGCTTAAGGTCCGATGAGGGTTAAACAAATTATGGGTGGACATTGGATTACCTAAAGTAAGGTATATCTAATAATTTGAATTATAGATATTATGTTCTTAGGACATAATGAATTTTAAATAGAACATGGATAAAAGATGCTCAATTGGTCAAAATATGCTTTTAAAAGTCATTCGTCTTAGAAAGGACTAAAGTTGACCAAATGCCCTCTAATCTGCAAAACCAGGCAAACGACCCTTAAGGTAGTTTGAAAATGAGTTTTATAATTGAATAAATCCTTTTGGTAGTGTGAAAGTGAAAGGTATAAATCTTTTTGGTCCAATGACTCGCAATGGGTCTTTTTCATAAATTGTCAAACCGAATGGTAGAATTCGGAATATATGATTTATTCATGACTAATCCACCGCAGATATAGTCGTGGTGGAAGACCAAAAGAAGTCTTAGTGTGGAAATATGAGATAAGGAAAGAAGAAGCGAGATTTAAGCTCAAGTACTTAACGGGTCAAAATGAATATGCGCATAAACCGGGTTATAGTTGCGTAATTCATAAAAGTTATGAATCCGGGTTAAGGTTTCTGGTTAAATATGTAGGTAAACATTTTACAGACATTTAGAAACAAGTTTCAAGTAAACGGATGAAAATTGAATAAGTTACGGAAGTTCTCGTAAAAAAAGGCAAACTTGGGAAATTCTGTAGCAACCCACCGTAAGCTACAGTGGCCTACCTTTTACCTTAGCTTAAGGTAGGCAGCTGCTGATTGAGACGGAACCCACCTGCCGTAAGCTACGGTACAGAGCCGTAGCCTATGGCGTGTAATTGGCAAATTTTTGTTTTTTTGTTGTTTTGATTTTCGGGTATATATAGATACGTTATAAACTCGTATAACTAACATATTTCATGATTTATGAAATATAGGTAAAGATTGAGAGTATCGGATGATGATCAAGCTCAACGAAGAATCGAACACGATCAAGTTCAAGCTTCAGCATTATGTCTAGTTACTTACGAAACTACTCATCGTTAATATGCTTAAATATATATATTTTTTTAATTCTTAAGAAGTTTAATGAAACTCGAAGTTTTTAACGGATGTGTGTTTGTATAAATACATTTATATGTGAAATTTATATAAAATTTCAACTTATTAAACAAGTGTCTTACAATATTTAATTTCTAAAAACTAATTTCTTAATAATTTAACATGTCTGAGTACTCCCCGAGTATTCATCACCTAGGTCGACTACTCTCAACTCCTCAGTTAACTGATTAGAAGCGTTTAGCAACTTTTACAACCATGCGTATAATATAAATAAGAATATATCAAGTGAAAACAACAATACTTTTTACTTTTTCGTACGACTTGCGCGATAATATAGAAAACAAAATATCATTCTATGATGCAAGCAAGCACTTTATTAAAGAAACCAATAATGATTGTTTTTTAAAGGGTGGCGAACACAACAAGAGGCATTATATTGGATATGTGACGAGTGGTTTATAGATTGATTATGGAGCTTTTACTGTGTAAAATGGCCCATTTTTAATTATACTATTCAAATACATCATTAGTGGAGTTTTTTAAATTATAAATATATGCATAAACTAACATAGGCGTGTTATCTGCAGAAACAATAGAATGCTGAGAAATCCTGAGAATCGTATGAAAGTGTCACACGATAATCTTTATTGATTTATAAGAAGAGAAAAAAGTGAGTGAGGGTAAGTGGTTTATAAAAACGGCTTATATAAGGGTGTTATGTGTTTCTCGTAGTTTTCGACGTGATACTGGTTTTGAAAAAAAACGTCTATATATATAGGTAGAGGATCTTGTAAAAGGGGCCCAAAGTGTGAGAAATATTATGGAGTTGACATGTGTTCTTAATCTAAATTAATTCAAAAGGATAAACAAGTAATTTTCTTATTGATTCAATTAATTGATAACCTTTCATAACCGTCACCTATTATTATAGGAATACAAATTTGTATAGTGTTATATTTCATGTAACAGGTCTATGTTGGATGTATAGTGTTATTTTCGCTGTAACAGGTCTACGATGGATGTATAGTGTTATATATTCTGTAACGGGTCTATGATGGATGTATATTGTTATATATTTTCTGGTAGCAAGTCTATAATGGATGTATAGTGTTATATAGTAGTTATAGTGTTATGTATTCTGTAACAGGTCTATGACAAATATATAGTGTTATAGTGTTATATATTTCTGGTAGCATGTCATTATTTGCAATGCTATGGTGTCTTATTTTTACGTTAATGGTGTTTTATTGTAAAAACACCATGGACTAAAACATTCAATCGAAACGTAATTTTTTTCTCTACATAAATATAACAATATGATACTCATATTAAAGATAAAAAAACACTCGTTATTATGGTGTGATTTCTTTTTAAAAGTTACGTATAAAAAGTTAGTGACATTTAAAAAAGAGGGGGGGAACTTGCATGTGCATTGCATGTGACTTTAAACTTAAAAATGTTAAATTTACCTTTATACCCTTAATCTAGAAAATTAATTATTTTAATGGTAAACATTATTTACAAGATTGTCATCAAGATCTCAACCATTAGATTAAAGTTCTAATGGTTTAGATTCTTTCTTACCATTCTCACAAAAAAAACACATTTTTTACAATAATCTCACCCTCTATGTATATGTATTATTCTCGGCATGAGTAGGGCTATGTACTTTTTGTTGGTTCTTAAAAAGGTTGAGTTGTATTACTGCATTTCAAACATCCATTAGTACTATAATAACCAGATATTTGTTTCATACTATTTTATTTGTATTACTGAATTTCAAACATCCATTAGTACTATAATAACCAGATATTTGTTTCGAACTATTTTATAGATAGAGTGAATTCGTTGTGTTCTTGAGTTTCATTTAAGAAGAGGAGAAAAAAAATTAAAAAAAGCAAAGGAAAATTGTGTTGCAGAGTTTTTTTACGAAAGAAAGGAAGAGAAAGGGGTTTTTAGCCTAAAATCTATGCTTCCAAATGAAAAGAAACGGAGAGAAGGGAAAGGAAAAGAAAAGGAAGGTGTCCCTTTTTAGCTCTCCTAAATGAAACTCAGGAACACAAATTAGTTAGTGTGGGGAGAGAAAAGATACACTATTCAGTACAGAATTAATCATTAAATATATATCAATTAAAATAAATACAGGTGCTTATTTAGCTCTTGTAGTTCTTTACTTGAAGCTAGCATGTCTTAAACAACAGTTGAATTTTTGGACACACACAATCAATTTTAGGAAGTGAAACATGAAAACTATAATCAGTACTTGTATGTAGTTTTGACCAAATGTAGTGGAAAAGAAAAGCGTGTATATACCTTTTTTTGTAATGTATCATATTTAAAGCAATTGATACATGTGTTTATACATTTCCTCACAACTATCTACGTAATAAATAATAGCACTTGTGCGTTCAGTGAGAGCATACACATATACATAATAAATATATAGTTTTACATTCGAGTGGTTAAAAGAACTTAAGATTATTCGTAAGAACAATTCAATGGCTAAATATGGCCTTTAAGTAATTGATTTTTTTTTAATTTAATTTCATCAGTTTTAATCTCCAATATAATCATATAAAATATCTAGTAGATAATTAGGCGCACCCAAATCCTAAATAAGTAAATATAATCCTACCACATCCTTCATAAGTTTTTTTTTTTTTCTAATATTGAAATAACCGTCCCAATATAGTGATATCCACACACGCAATATAGTGCTCTTCTGCATTGTAGCCATTGTGAGAGTACTCAAAGATGACAGATCCGTACAATAATTGTTTCAATTATTAATTTGAAAAAGAATATAATATCTAACATCTATTTTTCACATATCACATTTCAAGCTAAAGTATATTTAAAGTATTTTGTTAAAGCATATTCTAAATTTACTGTTCTTACTTTTTTACTGAGATTTAATTTACTCGGTTAGTTTTAACAAATGTTGATATTTTTTTAGAGTTAAAGTGACACTAACATGACATAAGAAAATCGATCTTCGCCATTTGATGACGTAACGTCCTCACTATCGGACCACATGAGATCGGACTAACCATCCGATCCTCGGTCCGACCACATGTCCATAAGTAACCCTGCATCTCTCTATAACTAACTAGGGCCTTGCACCACTAACTGCTATGATAGCCACTGATCCGACTTGGACCACTTTTCCACATCAGCCAATCCCAAAGGTAGGGGTGTGCACGGTTCGATTCGGTTCTATTTTTGGGTAAAATCAAAACAGAAACCGAAATGTGGGTTTTTGGTTTTTTAAATAGTTCGGTTTCGGTTTTTCGGTTTTTCTGTCGGTTTGGTTTTTTGGTTATGTCGGTTTTTGGAACAACATTATATAAGATTCAAAAAATAAAAAGTATAATTTAAATATAAAAATCTTTCTTATATGTTTACGTTTAAGTTATTATAGTTAACCTCTTTAATTAATATTGCTTACATAAACCTAACCTATAATCAATTTTTATGTTTCTCTAAAGTTTTTATTAAAGTACTTCTTTTATAATAATTTGAAGATAATTTTATTTTTATATTAAATTTTGTTATTTCTAGTAGGTAATAAATAGATCATTTCAATTATAAATAAACGCTTAACATTCAAGAATAAAATTAATAATATCTACTATCATTGGGTTAAACACTTAAACACAAAAATATATGGGTTGTAACCTATTGGTTCGGTTCGGTTTTTTTTGGTTATTGAAAATTGTTATCCGAAAACCGAACCAAAACTTTCGGTTATTAAAAATCCGAAAACCGAACCGTCGGTTTTTGTTTCGGTTCGGTTTTGTCGTTTATTGATAAGGTTCGGTTATTTTGGTTTTCTGCTCACCCCTACCCAAAGGTATAAATACCCCCCTCACAATTCAGAGAACTCAACTGTTCTCTCGCACACCGAATCACCATATATACGTACATATATATATATATATATATATATATATATATATATATATATATATATCATTGTACTCTTACACACACTTATCCTCACGTTAAAGGTTGGTCACAAAGAGACCCCTGTAACATCCGTCGAAAAACGGGTTTCCAAAACCCGCTTCGTTTATCAGTCAAACATTCAGTTATAAAGTTCGTTGGTATTTTTGGTTCATATTAATTTTAAACAATACATAATTAATAAATATATTAGAATTTAAAATCTATAATTGAAAATTAATAATAAATAATGAATAAAAAAATTAAAAGGAGACGCCGGGTTTCGAACCCGGGTCACCCGGATGAACAAACGCACAACACACCACTCCGCCACACACGATTTTGTGATACACAAGGAAACAAATAACATATATACAAAAACTAGAAAATCAAAATCTGGAAATCAGCGCGCCCAATCCGCAGTCGCCGGAAAAACCGACGATTTCGCAAATCACGACCGTTTTCTTTGACTGAAACGCGTGAACTAAATTCGACATCGGTTATAACCGATGTCTAACCCTCAAATTCAGTCGTAACCGCCGGAAAACTTTGACCACGAATTCAAGACCAAATTCAGACCCAATACATCCTGTTCTACCCTATAAATACCCCTCTCAACCTTCCGGGAATACTTTCGCTCAAGACCGCACACTTTTTCGTAGTTGAAGTTCTCGGAAGCTCATCGCCGGAGATTTCCAATTTCGCCGGAACATCGCCGGAAATCCTTGATCAGAAAACCGTATTCATTCCTCAACCGGTATATCTATCTAAAACTTCTCTGCTATCTCTTAATTCATACTTTAATCGTTCAAATAAATAGTCAAAACTGCTAAACAGTTCATACAGCCGGACATCGCAAATCGGAGCCGACGACACTTGCCGGAAAACCGAAGCAAACCCGTTGTTCTGGTACATCATATCATTTAATTTCTCTGTTCATTTCAATCAAGTTTAAATCGTGAACGACCAAACAAGAACAGTCGGAATTCACTGTTCTGTGTTCTTTAACGAAGAAGATGAAGTCGCATATAAGTATAAGTATAATTAAAATCAGATATTCAAACGGGTTAGACACACAGTCCAGCGGTGGACTGTGTGCACTGTGACGCACACGTCCCGGGTTCGAATCGCACACGTTACCGAATTTCAGAAATAAAACCAATCATTTTTAAACTTATTCAGATCACCTTTCAACATGTATATAAATATAATATAATTAAGTAATTCAACAGGTTAAGCACACAGCCCAACTTGTTGGGCTGTGCGTACTCGAACCGAACGTCTCGAGTTCGACTCCGGGTCACTGAAGTCGATTCGGCCATTTAAAACCATTTTTAAATAAAACCAAATAAGTTTAAAACTAATAAGTATATAAATATAATTAAAATCAGAAATATTTCGGGTTAGACATGTAGCTCAGTTGGTAGAGCTGCGTGCACGTATACGAGAGGTCGCGAGTTCGAACCTCACTCAGCGCATAGAATAAACACAGTTCGACCGGTCAACGGTCAACATGGTCAAAAGTCAACAATTTTTTTATTTCTTTTTTTTAATTTATTTAATCAGAAAATTATTTAAAAATACTTAAAAATAATATTTTTAAAGTTAGAAAATGTCCTTAAACTCACAAAAATAAATCTAAAAATCCTATTAAGGTTATGAATTAAAATTATTAATCTCAAATAAAATCCATTTATTTACCAAACCATTTCGTTATTATTCTAGGTTAGTTTTCCTCGTCGATCAAATCCTAAAATTCGTGCGCATTCATCGTCATCCAGGAAACGCACCCACTGTGAGTGAATCCTTAGAAATTCCCCTTTTTATTCATGTTTTGGGGTGTATCATGTGTCGCTCTAAATATTTCGTTTATTCAAACTTGTGCTATTACCATTATATGACCTAAACTTATGATGTAAATATTGTTTGTTGTGATATGTGTTTACATTTTGTCGAGTTGCGTGCAAAACATTCATTAGGCCCATCAGTTCCTCGTGGGAGACGAGTTGAACATCGCGTGCCTCATTCGATCGGCTCCGTTTGATTGAGCCTTGATCTCATTGTTCATTCATTTGGTGTGTGTGCTTGTGCATTTATTGATATTATGTGTTTTGTGATTAAATTTACATTTACGTTTATTCATATTTGGTTATGCACAATTTTATCCAAATAACCAACCTAACTAATCCTTTCAAATGTTTAAATAAGATTCACTCGCCAACTTTTTGTTGACCCAAAAACCCTATTTTTACACATGATACAGGTGGACAGGTTGAAGCAAGGAACACGTAGGAAATTGCCTTAGAAGAAAAATAATGAAGTCTTGATAAACGTATAGAACATGTTGTACTTGTATGTTGATTGTCATGTTCTCCTTTAAAAGGAAATAATAAATATGAAACTTTATAGTAAATGTCATGAGCTTTGATGAAAACCCAATCATGCCCCGATCACCATTTCCGCTGCGGGTCGGGGTGTGACACCCCTCTCTCTATGGTGAGGCTAGCGGCGATTGTTTATGTCAGTTTTGCAGGTTAAACCATCACTCTAAGATTTCAACTCTGTCTAACTCGTAGAGGGTCTAATTTGAGTCAAGTGGGAAACAATTCACTGATAACCCCAAAGCGAACCGACAAATGGTTGCGATAGAAAAAGATCGTTACAAATGGTTGCATCGTGCCCTTTGATAATCTTGGGGATATTAGCCGAAGCAAGATCGGTGTTCTTTGCATAGTGATAGCCTGCTTTGAAACCTTGGTTAAACGCACAGGCATTCATAACATTATTCAAAGCCTCAACAGCCGCCTCCATCTTCGTACTCTTCTGAATCAAGTGTGCAGTCAATCCCACATCATCGGTTAAGAGCCATTCCTTCGTCAGTCACAGCTCTGATATCATCGCATAGAAACTCTTGACCTCCTAGCTTGCCTGACCCATCCATATCAGCCTCTGTTTGAGCCACTTTGTTATATGCATCTTTTGGTATCGACTCCAAATGTCTGCCTAGCCTATCCTTGCCTCTCTTGATCTCATCCCTTTCTATACAATTTGAAAGAATAAACACAAACACTTCAAGCACGCGACAAGCAAACACAAATCATGAAGGAAACAAAAAATGCAAAGTACACCTTTCGATTTGAAATAAAAGAAATCCGGGTTTGGAGATTTGTGTAAGCCGCCATCCGCAATTTCCATTGACCGAGTTTGGTTTAATTTGACCAATTGTTTTGTCTTATATGGGAATTTCTATTGTTTTAGGATTGGGATTGTTATGTGTACATAAGTATTGTTTTCTCTTCAAATACAAAACTATTCGAGCTAAAATTTGGGAGGACATTCCTAGGAGTCTTAATGCAAAGGAATTCGTGAAAAATCCAGAGTTCAAAGCTGGTAGATGCGTATTGAAGATAGCAATCCGTAAGGCTTCAGTTTCGAGTTTTCTGGTTTTGAACATCATGTTTGCTATATTTGGACTTGTTTTACTTCTGTAATCACTTTTAGAGGCTAGTTTTTTTGTAGCCACCTAGCTTTGATAAACTAATTCATGTATGTATTGAGTTCTTGAATTTAACTTTATCCTTGTTTATGTGTTTAATTTAAATTAGTTTTGAATGTTGCTAATTATGATCATGTATGCTACTGTTTGTTGATGTTAGTTGATTGGTTTTCATTATTGATGTGTTTGTAAAGAAGAAATTCACTATAGACACATTAAAATCATTAGTTAGTTCGTTAATCCAACCAATTATCGTCTTACCCCTATTATTAGAGATAACATAGGTAATTAATAGTTAAAATAGTTTTGAATGTTGCTAATTATGATCATGTATGGTACTGTTTGTTGATGTTAGTTGATTGGTTTTCATTATTGATGTGTTTGTAAAGAAGAAATTCACTATAGACACGTTAAAATCATTAGTTAGTTCGTTAATCCAACCAATTATCGTCTTATCCCTATTATTAGAGATAACATAGGTAATTAATAGTTAAAATAAGTAGACATAAGTGTGTATCCAATTCTATTGAATAGAAATATGATATTGGGATTGCTAGGATTTGGTCTAGGTGTTGTTTTGTAGTTTTAAACACTCAATAGCTTGAGGTCTTTTTCTTTATTCGGGTCTGGGTGATTCTAGGTTTTTGGTTTATCAATTTAAAACTGGGTGGGGTTCGGCTACAAACTCCATTTTTCCTACAAGGTGTACAAAGTCATAAAAATTTCAGCCATAAAACACACTTAAAACCCACAAATAACATAGTGAAGACCACTGAAATATAATATCCAAACCCTAACATTCCATAAAAACTTCAAACACACCATCGTAGAACTATGAATATAAAACACAACATGATAATCAACATAAAAACACACTAATATTAGTCATTCGATAATCAAAGCCTTATCATCCAAAACACAACACAAAAGCCACAAATATGGCGTTTTAGTAATCTTCACTTTGTTATTTATGAGTTTTGAGTGTGTTTTATGGCTAACATTATGATTTTTATAACTTTTTACACTTTGTAGGAAAAATGGACTTTGTAGGAAATGGACTTTGTAGCCAACTCCCATAAAACTAGCTTTATAACTAAAAGTTGTTAAAGTGTGTTGCTATTTCATATCTCTAGTTGTGTGATTCAATATCGATAGGTCGAGTCGTTTCTTTCTAGCAATTCATTCACTGTCTGATTCGTCTTCATAGTTTGGTTTCTAGGAACCGGAGAGTCAGGGTCTCACTCTGAACTGAATAGTTTGGTAATTGTCAACCGTAGAAGTCTTGCATGTGATTAGGGATTCTTGCCTAGCTGGTTTGTTTATCATCACTGACTAAAATCCTGCTTGCTACTTGTTCTCGTTATCGACTTAGTTCACGTTAGTTAATTAGGTTATTAGTTAGTTAATTAGAATAAACAAAATCCAAATTAATTTTTGCTAGTTATTCGGTTTTGATTAAGTTTGTATGTAGTTCCTAGGTAATTTCGTGTTTTAAAACTTTGTCTAAAATAAAATACACATTCGCACACATCAAAGATAGGATATAAAGAGTTACACTTTGAATGGCGAACAAAGAATAATATTTAATAGTTAAATATATAAATCACAAAAGCGGATATTAGTTGAGAAAAATAAGTATTTTACGAAATACTTAAGATATTAATTGTTTATGAAACAATTAGTTTTATGAAAATAATTGGTGTTGTTTAAAGAGTTAAACGAGTAATAATTAAACTATTTAGATACTAAATTAGAAAGTTATTTTGTAGAATAATAAAATAAAGTCAAACTGGTTATGACTAGTGGTTTAATTAATCGTTGAAATAGTCGCAACTACCAGGGTTTTGATCACCTTTGGCAGTAGGCCTCTTTCATCGGGAACTCCCCTCAAAGGTGTAGCCTCCACAACAGGTTTGGTAGAAGGCACGGTCGAGCTCCCCTCCCCTCGGTTTTTGTTTTCTTGGGGTCACCCTTTGCCATTGGCAGATGTGTGAACTCCAGGTCTTCGATGTCGAACGATTGTAACAGAAGAGCTCTTTTCAAACCCATTTCTGCACAAAATCTGAAAGCAAAAATAAACAAGAGCTATACGATCAGACAATACAAAATTTTAGACAATAAAATGTTATCTAAAGTACTAAATTCTTTGTACAAAATAATAAAACAAATTAATAGAAGAAAGATGAAGAAAACTATATTATCAAGCATGAAATATAATTAAACATATGAATTCTGGTTTGGACTTCTATTCATTAATATTATTACAATATTTAGAAATATTGAATAAATTGATCATGTCATACAAACGAAGTATACTTTATGAACAAAAGTGGATCAACAGTGTCTCATAAAATGCGGATATGAACATATCCACATGAAGCACCAAGTTTCTTGATGATTAATTAATTTATTAAAGTATCGTTAAGAATCAACATTTGTGTCAAACTTCTGTCCTTCCATTATGCTTTCACACAACTTGTACACAAAAATCCGTATCACACTTTATCCACTTTGGTCATATATATGTATGTGTATATAATATATTGGATGGCTTAAATTAAAACTATTAAATAAATAAATAAATAAAAAATCATTTTTGACCTTTAAAAATTAAGAGAACAAAGATGGTTGTCATTCATGTAATTGAAGAAGCATAATTGTTTAATATCGCAGTTATCCATAACAAATAAGATTTAAGAGCAAAAAAGTGAGTCACTTGAATAATATTTATTATATGATTTTCTTTTAACTTGTATGTACGTAGAGCTGTAAATAGACCAACAAATATGAATAAATATTATTCAATTTAGTTTCAAGTAAATTTGGATTTTAATAAATTCAATTCCATCTTACACTAGAGGCTAATTAGTTTTCAGTTAGCAAATGAGAAACTATAAATAACACTTCGTTGTAATGTGCAGATTGGCGTCAACTTGTGTATAACAAAAAGTATCTTCTTTTTCAAAGTCAGGACAAGAGAGAGAGATAATTATACGTGGTTACTGAACATTTGCTATTATAACGTTAAGAAATCGTATATATACATATGCAATCTTTTAACATACTTAATATTATTATATTATTCATAATTCTTAAGGTTATTCATATAGCTTATAGTATGGATAAGTGGTACGGATCTAAGAAGAAAGGCGGTAAACGTGATAATGATAGTTTCTTTATGGTGAATTTGGAAGTCAAGGAACAAAGCAATCTTTGAAGACGAAGAAGTGAGACCGGAAAATATATTTGTGGAAATCAAGTATCTTATTTTTCTTTTATCGTTCTAAGTGTTGTAATTTGGATTGGAGTCGTTGGTCAGTCTTTGAGTTGTAATGTTTCGTTTGATGTCTGTTTTTAGCGGCTTGTTAAGGGGTGTTTTCTAATAAATATGCCGTTTTAAAAAAAATTGCTTTTTTTTTCTTTTCATTTTGACCTATTGTTTACGAGTTTTATAGGAGTGGTAGAATTCTATGTGGGTAGATATTTCATCGGCCCAACTAAAAGGCCCAATAAGCAATTTAAAGAAACCAAAAAGGTTACAACATACAAGAGTAGTGTTGGCCCAACAAATGTCTCTATTGTGAATTTTTCGTCGACCAAACGATTGGTTTATGTTTGATAAGCCCATTAGCCCAAAAGGTTACAAGTTCACTAGAAATTTATTCTTTGGTAAGGTGCAAAAATTCAAGAAAAATAAAAAATCTACAATCTCTTACAAGATTTGTAAAGTATTAAGAGTGAAATCAAATCTTTCACTTTTTGTATATTAGAACCATACAACTTTTGTTTGATGAGTGAGTTAACTTCTTATTAAGCACGTCGAAATAAAGAGAAGATAAAAGATTAAGTGTTACCATAACAACTTCTCGAAATTAAATGGGTTTTCAACTAGATTTTTTTTCTACTCAGTCCTACTTATTACTAAAAATTAACGTTGTTCAATTTGTCCCATGTTTATCGAATGAATCTCTTAGTTGTTAAAGAAGGTTGGCAAAGGCGATATATGGTGAATTCAATAACAGACGCATGTGAGTTTCCAACCTTTGAATCATTATGATAATTAAATTAGAAAACTATTCCTAATTATATCATTTTTTTCTCGGCAAAACTTTTAATCATAGTCTCATAGGTTCTTCACGTACTCTTCTATATATAGGTTACCGAATCACAAAAAAATGGATACATACGAGTAGACATGGACAAATCGATTTTTTGGCAAAAAAAAACAAACCAGTTCGGTTTTTTAAACCGATTTGAGATGTGTACCCGAACTACTAACCAGTTCAAATCGGATTTTTTTTCAATTCAGGCCCGTTTTTTTTACAAACGAACTAGTTTTTAACTTGAATTTTTACAAGTCGGGTTGGCAAAGCCCATTAAGCTTAGCAGGCCAAGCCGCTTAGGGCCCCTATTTTTTATTTATTTCTTTTATTATTTGGCCCATATGAACAAACAAATACGTAAATGCATAATTACCCAAACAAGTAAATTGTCTAGGCCCAAAACTTGAAAAATTGATGACCAGATCCTTTTTCTTGAACGATCCTCCACAGCTCCGCTCCTATCCTCATTACTCGTGATAAGTGGTATGTGTGTTTCTGTTAGATTAATCTTGATTAGTTAGTGATTTTAATTAATGTTTATCTAGTTACTTAATTTTAGGGGATTATGTTTATTTGAGTTATTATTAATTAGGTGTCATAGTCTATTTGTGATAGGTTTAGATAACTTGTTGATTAAGTATTTTTTTAGTATAAGTAGATGATTTAGGGTCATTGTAATGTGTGGTATTTGTTCATAAAAAATATAGAGTTGTAATTAGTAGATTAGTTACATAAATTTCATGTTTGTGTTGTTTGCTCGATCTGATTGTTCCAACATGTTTTACATACCAATAATTTTGCATATATTTGTTTGCTTTTGATTCATGGTATCAATTTAATGACTTTGTGGATAATTTGGAGGTATCGTAATGACACGGTGTTCGGTGGTATGAAGAAGAAAATGGTGCATTTTTTTTATAGTATTGTAAATTTTCCTATATGTTAATCCAAACTTGCTTTTCATTATTTATTATCCCTATACAAACATACACACACATGGAAAAATAATGAGTACAAGAACCCTGAAAATTACATCTAACCCTTGTATTGTATGTGTTCATTCACATGATGTTACAAAAGTAAATAAGAAATGTGGGCTAGATATAAATTTTACCCTCTATTTTTTTCGTAGTCCCCCTTTCTTTGATCTTTCGAAACACTCTTCTTCGGGACCAATCAATCAAATGAGGTGCCTCCTTCTTCCATACGAGTACAATCCTACATCGAGTGTGGCAACTACTTTAGAATGGGTCTCTTCTCATTCTCCTATCTTGTCTTAGTTCTCTTCTCGGCCACCAAACCCTATCGACACAATGGCTCTTTTCCCTTAACCTCCGCTAGTGTTCCACCACTCTAGCCAAAACCTAAGTGTTGTCGTTATTCCAAGTCAAAACCCATACCGTCGATGTGTGTTGCTCAAACTATTGTACTTCAAGGGATCATTGTCAAGTTTCCTCATGTCAAATAATCCAATTTTATATTATAATTGTAACATGGTTTGTTGAAACCCTAACAATAGGACATTGCAACGAAATCATTCATATACAATTTGTTCACAAGTAAATGCTTTTGAAATTTTTATAATTTTCTTTTTTATGTGCAAGTGTTTACATATAATAATTCTAGAATCTAATACATCAATTAAAAAAATTGGATCTTAAGTTGTAACGTTTGAACTTTTTAATTTTCTTTCTAAATCGAAAGCTCACATATACACCTTTAAATGACAAAAAAAAAAAGTTTAGACCGAAAAAGACCAGGTGACGATACAAGAAAAACCTCTATAAGAAAGAGAGACGGGAGAGAAACACGTAGAGGAAAAAAGATAAAAAGACATTAAAAAAAAAGACAAGAAAAATGTGTATAATAATCTAACTAAATATCAGTTTTAATAAGTTATTTTTTTGAAGTAAAAAATTATTTATCAAAGAGTAAATTGCACAAAACATCCTTTATGTTTCCTCAAACTTGCAGGTTCCAGCCTTAATGTTTAAAAGTTGCTAAAAACAGCCTTTAACTTTATTTTTGTTGCGGGTTCAATCCTTTACAGCTAACCACGTTATTGTCTTCAGTTAAGTTCCCTCACATGCATAACATGTGAGGGTATATTCGTCATTTTGGTTGATCATGTGAGGGAACTTAACTGAAGAAAATAACGTGGTTAGCTGTAAAGGATTGAACCCGTAACAAAAATAAACTTAAAGGTTGTTTTTAGCAACTTTTAAACATTAAGGCTGGAATCTGCAAGTTTGAGGAAACATAAAGGATGTTTTATGCAATTTACTCTTTATCAAATACAAATAATAACAATAATAGTAATATTGTCAGCAGTCTCATCTTTTCAACAATTCAACCTTGAACCTTTCCATTTATATAACATAACCCGGAGTTAATACCAAGATGAGTGTAGGTGACCCAGACTTTCATTACGTGTTAACGGTCAACCTTTACTTCACATAACTTTGACTTTCACCTCTTCACAACCAAAAGCAGTTGCCCTTCGGAGGCGATCAATGGTCAGATTTAATCCTCATCTAATTATTTAATTCCACCAGAAAATCAAAACAAAACCAAAAAAAAAAAAAAAAAACTAATTATACACGTCATACGAATCATCACCGGAATTACACCAAACCTGCCGGCAATACGACGGAACGACGCCGTATTCCACCTCCACACCATAACCACTTTTGGAGGTAATACCGGACGCCGCCGTGAACAACCATCGGTCCACATCCGACTCGGCGGAATCCGTCCGTTTCGCAAACCGGCCTTTGATCCGTGGCCGTGTTTCGGCGTACGCCTTTCGTGAGGCGTATCGAATGGTTTTTTTGAACTTTCGGTTCTTTCGCTTCTCTCGGTACCTCATAACCCTAGCTTCCCGGTCTATACCGGATAGTTGTGTAGGTTGTTGAGCTCCGGTTGTTGCGATTCCGTTCATTTCGCCTCCGTCCTTCATTTGTAGCACGAATGGATGCGATATTTCGGATACGGATTTTCCGTCCGGTACGATTCCGGCTTCGGTTGAAGACGACGATACCTGAAATTTTGCGCAATTACTTTAGATAACTGTTTTTGTTTATTTTTTAACGGTAAATGTTACTCTACTTCTACTTGAAAATTACATAAATTATATTAATTTTAATTTACTTTTTGCCAACAATTAAACCCTCGTCCTTTTTTAAAAGACAAAAGTCTCTGTCACCCAGCAAAAACCGCAATGATAATAATAGAATTGATTAATAAACATTCAAGATATGGTAAGGATGAGATATTTACACTGTGATTGAGTGATTGTGATAGATAACCATTTTTGTTGTACGAATTGATATTAGATCTAGCGAAATCGATCTCGTAACACTTTTCGTGATTTTCGACAATTTCAGGGGGTAAAAACTTGTTCCCCGGCGGCGATAACTGAAACGGAACTACACTATCGTTAACGGAATTATTGAAGTGATTTTGCAGCCCTTAACGTCTGTCGGAACCGGAAAATCAAAATCTAGAAGATGATCGGGTTCCGGAAACAACACATCTATCGATTTCATCTCTTCGGGCGAGGTATCGGGATATTTCACATCGATATTAATCGTTTCCGCGGGGATTCCCCAATTAATATCATCATTTGTTAAAGAGCTTTGCAAATCATCGGTACCAGTACTCGGTTGAAGAAAAGTACATGGAACCGAGGATTTAACAAATTCAGCACAATCGTAGAACGGGACGACCTGGACCCGGTCGTGCCGGCGAGAAAGCGGATTCGCCGAATGTATATCTCGGTCACATGTGACGCATAAGGCTGCGGCGTCTGCCTTACATGTGACAGACGCCGGAGCCTGCTCACATACTTCACACATCCACACGCGTTCGTGACGCGTGTGGCTGTGCAACTTCACGTCACACGCGAGACAGAGGAACACCGTGTCCTTATGGCAGAACAGCAACGCAACGGCTGTTTTGCATGATTCACACACCTTTGCAGGAACGTTCCACCCTGTTGGAAAACACTTGATGCCACCAATGGTCTCTACCATCTTCATATCTTAAATTTGACACTTGTGTTGTTGTGTGTGTGTTTGTGTTGTATTGATTAATAGGAAGGGGGAGAGTATCTATATCTCGATGTAGGTTAAGGGATAGGAGCTGACGAGTACATTGGTGACACGTGGAGAGATAATGGCCATTAAAAAGATTTGATTATAAGATAAATTAAGATTTTTTTCAAGTTGTCATGTGTCTGTCCTGATGAGGTGGGGACCATATGTGAGCACTGACTGACAGCTGCGTTGATGAAATCTTGGTGAAACCCATAACATTATCATATGTTATTTTAATCTTCATTTTATTATACTTTTTTTAACGATTTTATATGTGTAGTTATAGTTATATATTATAAGTCAACAAACTTTAAGAGTGATTTATACGTGTTATTCTTGTGTAGGTCTAGGGGATATGTTAAATAATATTTTTTGCTAGTATGTAGTTTAAGATTACTAATAATATGATATTTCTTGTTATTTAAAACGAAACAACTTTTAGATCGAAATACCTTTAAGATGATTTGGTAGTGTTTAAAATGAAATAACTCTTAGATTGAAATACCTTTAAGATGATTTGGTTGTGAAAGAGAGGGGTGTGTAGGGCATGACAAGAAGAGACGGTGAAAATTCATCTTTACGGGTAAGGCTAGGTGAAGAGTATTGTTCGACGTGACAGAAAGATGTCTTTTGCCGCTCCATCGAGTTGGGTCGAATAAGGTAAAAAAGTAAAAGGTTATTTGTTTAGCTCTTAATGGTTCAAACCTTTTACTTTTACTGGTTAAGTACTTAATGGTTCAGATTGTTTGTTTTGCGAGAAAATGTCTGAATGGTTCAGACATTTGCCTATGAATAGTTAATCATTATACAGAGTTTGAATGGTTAAGACTTATAATCTGAATTGGTCAGACATTTGCCAATTAATGATTAAATATTATACTGACTCTTAATGTTTTAGACATTTTACTGGTTCAACATTTGATGGTTCAGACCTTTTATACTGGCTCGCAAAATGATTTAGACATTTACTGGTTCAACACTTAACCATTCAGAAATTGTCAAACAACCCTAAACTCAGATTAAATTGGTCTCGGGTGAAATTAGGCTTCGATAGAAATGGCAAACCATTATTATAAGACTAATTTAATAAAATTATAACTAATGAATTAAATTAAATAAAAAAATATTAACATATTTTTATTAACAAAACCGGATAGTGATGTGGGCCACTTTTTAAATCACGGATCTTTACCCGATTGTCTTTCTACTTTTATCTTTTTTAAAAACTTTTACTTTCTATTTAAAGTAACTTTCAGAAATTAAATGGAATCAACAGGTGTTAGATATCAACATCTTTTAAACTAGCAAGTAGCAAGGTCAACTTAGTACATAACATATATCATTAGTCATTATGCCATTTTAATTTGTTAATGGGTCCACTTTTAAGCCCTCTAAACTTGTTAGTTTTGTCATATGTTATTAATCTACAAATTGTAATAATTATATATTAAAGTGATTGACATATTTGTTGATATAGAAATCCTTATTTTCACTATTTTTTAAGATAATATATTATTCCTTTTAACGTCGTTAAAAGGTCTATTGAGTGGAAGCATGTACATTTTTGTCATTTTATCCCATTTGATCTTTAACCTCCCTTTGCCTTTTTTTTTATATATATTTAAATAAATCAAAATTTTAAAATCAAATAATCGAAATCTAATAAATATTATTCTAAAAAAGAAGTTAAAATTGAAACCCATACATGATTGGTTGGTTTGTGGTCCATTAGTGCATTACCAATTCAATATCAATCGCGTGTTTAACATCATTTCAATTGTCTTTTGGCAACATCGCATAATGTTGTTTCTTCTAAGTAACCTACTATTGATACATAAAATTTTGCGACCTACAATGGGTGTCAAGAAGATGAACAGTCTCTTATAATCATTCCCGCAGTTGGTGATTACTCTCGAACCTCGCACTCGCTAAGCATCTAAATGTCTTTGTCAATTCGGTTTTAGGAATCAAACTTGTAATTAGAGGAACATAATTTGTGTAAAATTTACATTGTTGTTAGTTCCTATTTTGAACTAGCTTATGTTCATTATACAATTAAATCTTGAAGCTATCACTTACTTTATTCTTTTTGTTTTTGCTCCTATGGATTCTCTTCTGTTCAACCTCCTAGACGATATATTTATGGGCGGACCTAGCATGTTACTAGGGGTAATTCTCTGACGATAGTGTAAATTTTGGAAAAATTGATTTATTTCGATTTCGTTACCCTTTTTATGAAACATTGCTCCTATAAAGATTCCTAGATCCGCCACTGGATATATTATTGATTTTCATGTAAATTGAACGAGTCAGTTGAATTTAATTTGCAAGTATGGGGGTGTTTGGATTGATATTAAAAGTCACAAATCTAAGAAAAATTATGAAAGTGAAAGGGGGAATAAATTGTCTTGAACAAAAAAAACTGTCCCACATGAGGCCATTTAACAAAGACACTTTTAACAAGTGTTTTGTCACACCCCGACCCGCAGCGGAAAAGGTGATCGGGGCATGATTGGGTTATCATCAAAGCTCATGACATTTATTTTAACGTTTCATATTCATTAATACATTTTAATGGGAAATTACAATCAATATTACATCATGTCCTAAACATCAATCTAAGCTTCTTTGTTTTCTTCTAAGGCATTTCCTATGTTTTCCTTGCTTCATCCTGTTCACCTGTATCATGTGTAAAAAGGGTTTTTGGATCAACAAAAAATTGGCGAGTGAATCCTATGAAAAACATTTTAACAAGTTTATTTAATTGATTATAAAATACAGTGCACAACCACACATGAGTAAAAATAGATGGAAACTTATTCACCAATCAATTAATATTAAATAATGCACACATGAACAATAATGGATCGTTTTGAGGCACGCGTTGCTCAACTCGTCTCTCACGAGGAACTGATGGGCCTAATGAATGATTTGCAAATACTTGACAATATGAAATACCTAACTACAAACAATATAAACTAAATAATACACACACGAACAATAATGGATTTGTTTTGAGGCACGCGTTGCTAAACTCGTCTCCCACGAGGAACTGATGGACCTAATGAATGAATTGCATATAAATTGACAAAATGAAATACATAACTACAAGCAATGTATACAATCTAAGTTTAGGTCACAATATGGTATGGCACAAGTTTTAAATAAACGAGTTAATTTTGGTGACACATGACACACCCCAAAACGTGTAATTAAAAAGGGGAGTTGTAAGATTCACTCACATTGGGTGCGTTCGGTTGATGATGTTTAATGCGCACGAAGTTTGATTTTAACCACGAGTGAAACTAACCTAGATAATGGCATAATGTTTCGGTAAGTAAACGGATTTTATTAATCCATTTTAGTAGGATTGTTGGGTGTATTTTTGTGAGTTTAAGGCTATTTTCTAACCTTAAAAATGTTATTTTTAAGTATTTTTAATTGATTTTTAAATAAAATAAATAAATAAAAATAATAAAAAAATGTTGACTTTTTGACCGTTGACCGTTGACCGTTGACCATTGACTTTGACTGTTGACTGGTTCGTATGTGTATATGCATGCGCTGGGTGAGGCTCGAACCCGAGACCTCCCGTACGTGTGCACGCAGCTCTACCAACTGAGCTACGTGTCTAACCCGAAATATTTCTGTTTTTAATTATATTTATATACTAATTGAATTAAACAGAAAATCATTTATTTTTAAAAACGATTTTAATCTAACTACTCGGTGCGCTCCACAGGTCTCGAACCCGGGACCTGTGGGTTGAGTTAACACACAGTCCACCGCTGGACTGTGTGTCTAACTTGTTAAATAATCTGATTTTTATTATACTTATATACAAACTTCATTATTTCATTTCTGCCTTATTTAAAAAGTTTGATAATTGTCCGGATCGGTGCAGTAGTCCGGACTCGAACTCGTGACCTGTGATTAAACATTCACACAGTCCACCACTGGACTGTGTGTCTATCTTGGTTATTATTCCGGTTTTTATTAAACTTAACATCTATGCGAAATGAATCCGGTTCAGTAATAAAAAGGAACATTTTTATTAAGGCGAGTATGTGTGGGACATGTATCGAACTCGAGACGTAAGCGTGTTTAATGTGCACACAGTCCACCGCTGGACTGTGTGTCTAACCCGAGTTATATCTTGATTTAAATTAAACTTATATACTACTGAATCTTCGTCTTCTTCGTTAATCTTAACCAGAAACGGTGACTGACTGGTTCAACGATTTTAATCATGTTCTTTAGTGTGTTATGATTAATTACAGGTGAGATAAGTAAAAAGAATGAAAGATTAAGCGTAAGGTATACCGAACTGGACTCCTCTGTTTCTCTGGCAGAACTCCGGTGACAGCAAATGATTCCGGCGACGTGTGTCTTGCGGCAGAGGGTCTTCAACGAGCTTGAGATGAATGTGGGTGGCTTCGGTATGAGTTCTGAGTGTTCAGTGTTTAGAGTAAGGCACAGAAGTGAAAGGTTCGGTTTTCCGGCGAGTTGCAGAAGATTTCCGGCGAATGGAATTACGTCGGGAAAAGGGGTGATTGTGAGCGAAAAAGTTAACAGAGGTTAGAAGGGGTATTTATAGGGCAGAACATCAACGAATTTAGTCCGTTTTCCGTCTTGATTCGTCAGTTAGAAATTTTCCGGCGGTAATGACTTGTGTCGCGGACTGGACATCAATTATAACCGACGTCGAGGTTAATGTTTACGTTGAGTCAAAGGTAACCGACGCCGTTTAACGAAATCGTCGGATTTTCCGGCGTCAACGGATTTGGGCGCGTCAGTTTTGAAATTGAGATTTATGATATGTATTAATTGTCTCTAATAATAAACAAGAAACACAAGCGGCGCAGTGGTTGAAGGGTTGAGTGTTAAGTCTTTGCTGAAGTTGCTGGCTGACCCGGGTTCGAAACCCGGCAGCAGCTTTTTATTTTTATGTCATTATTTTTAACAGTTTTTCAAAAACAAATTATATATTCCAATATACTTATTAATTATGTATCGTTTAAAATTATTTTGGGCAATAAATACGCAACGAAATTTTTAACTGATTGTTCGGTTAATAAACGGAGCGGGTTTGGTAAATCCGGTTTTTGCCGGATGTTACAGTATCCCCTGCTTTTTAGAAATTTCGTCCCGAAATTTATGTAGTGATATATTTGACTAAAAATGATGGTGTTTAGTTTGACAGTTACATGCTTAGAAAAAGAGTAAGAGTTTAAGTTTTTGTTTGAGGCGGTAACGTCCCTTGTAAGGGTTAAGTATCCTGTTACAGGAATCGCTTTTTGTTGCCTACGGTAAAAATATTGATAAGCAGAGTTGATTCGCTAAATATGATATCAGGCGTAAGAGTTTTGATATGTTTGGAAGGATATGGTTATATCCTAAAGCAAAACTTCTAATACTACAACCTGCATGGAACTTCTCATAACCGTCTAACAATACCTCTGATCCTTTGACAAGAATACTTATATATAGGAAGTACCAGCGGCGTATCCACCATATTCTTGTCAAATTTTCATTGGTTTTATCAGTAAGTTATGATTGGTTCTATGATATGACTCTAGAACATAAATAAACACAACAACTAATGTACCAAGAAATTACTAAATCCTATAGAACTTTTCATAACCGTCTGACAATGCCTCTGATCCTTTGACAATAATACTTATATATAGGAAGTACCAGCGGCGTATCCACCATATTCTTGTCAAATTTTCATTAGTTTTATCAGTAAGTTATGATTGGTCCTATGATGTAACTCTAGAACATAAATAACACAACAACCAATATTTGAATCCACATTCTGATAGCATATATGTTTGAATGGTGACAGTTCCTCTCTCGTTTGTTATGATGGAGAGGTTAGTTTATGTAAAAATAGGACACAATCCAATTTCTTTAAATGGCGAGATGATATGAATGTAACACAAATTTCAACCAAGACAATACTAAATCCTACATGGAACTTCTCATAACCGCCTGATAATGCCTCTGATCCTTTGGCAAGAATACTTATATATAGAAAGTACCAGCGGCGTATCCACCATATTCTTGTCAAATTTTCGTTGGTTTTATCCGCAAGTTATGATTAGTTACCAAGAAATTACTAAATCCTACATAGAACTTCTCATAACCGCCTGACAATGCCTCTGATCCTTTGACAAGAATACTTATATATAGGAAGTACCAGCGGCGTATCCACCATATTCTTGTCAAATTTTCATTGGTTTTATCAGTGAATTATGATTAGTCCTATGTGACTATAAAACATAAACAACACAACACCACAGCTTGAGTCTAAATTCTGAAAGTATACATGTTTGAATGATGACAATACCTCTCTCGTTTGTTATGATGGAGAGGTTAGTCATTGTGGAAGTGAGACATAGCTCAACTTCTATAAATGATGAAATTGAATACACTGAAATGTATGATGAACAAACTTCAACCAAAACATACTAAATCCTACATGGAACCTCTCATAACCGCCTGATAATGCCTCCGATCCTTTGACAAGAATACTTATATATAGGAAGTGCCAGCGGCGTATCCACCATATTCTTGTCAAATTGTCATTGACTTTATCCACAAGTTATGATTAGTTCTATGTGACTCTACAACAAACACAACAACCACAAGATACTGATAATGAAAAATGTCTGTGCCATCAAGGCTCAATCAAATGGAGCCGATCGTATTGCATGTACTGAAAATGAAAAATGTCTGTGCGATCAAGGCTCAATCAAACGGAGCCGATCGTATTGCATGTACTGAAATTGAAAAATGTCTGTGCGATCAAGGCTAAATCAAACGGAGCCGATCCTATTGCATGTACTGAAAATAACAAACAATAATCACTCAAACAGTTTATACATGGAACCTCTCATAACCGCCAGATAATGCCTCCGATCCTTTGACAAGAATACTTATATATAGGAAGTACCAGCGGCGTATCCACCATATTCTCGTCAAATTTTCATTGACTTTATCCGCAAGTTATGATTAGTTCTATGTGACTCTACAACAAACACAACAACCACAAGATCGTATTGCATGTACTGAAAATGAAGATGTTTGTGCGATCAAGGCTCAATCAAACGGAGCCGATCGTATTGCATGTACTGAAATTGAAAAATGTCTGTGCGATCAAGGCTCAATCAAACGGAGCCGATCGTATTGCATGTACTGAAAATAACAAACAATAATCACTCAAACAGTTTATACATGGAACCTCTCATAACCGCCAGATAATGCCTCCGATCATTTGACAAGAATACTTATATATAGGAAGTACCAGCGGCGTATCCACCATATTCTTGTCAAATTCTCATTGGCTTTATCCTTAAGTTATGATTAGTTCTATGTAATTCTAAAACATAAAGAAAAACATAAAACTAAACGATTGGAGTTGAATCTTGATTTCCGGTGAAGAGGACTAGCTGGGTGGTTTCGTTTGGGCTGTCATTATCTTCAACAGGGTTGGCGTTGATGTTAAAAACTCTTCCTCTTGCTGGTGGCCTAGTGATTGGGTTTTCTTGATTTACTTGGTTAACTGGGTTTGATTGAGCTTGAGCGTTTATGATGTTAACCAATCGAGGGCACGTGTTTCTAAAGTGGGTAGGATCGCCACAATTGAAACAAGCTCGAACATATGGGAACATGGGGTATTGAGGTTGATGATAGGTTTGGATCATGTTTTGGGTAGGGGGAGAGATTTGGTTTTGAGGGGTGCGGCAAACCTTGCTCAAATGACCATAGCGTCCACAAGTTGCACATAGACGACAAGGTAAGGTAAGGGGATGGTGATAAAAACAGGTGTTACATCGAGGGTGAGGTCCAAGATATGGTTTCTTATTTGGGTAAGTTGAGTTGGGTGCCACTTGAGTGATTGGGATAGCTTGGATTGGTATGGCTTGTAAAACTGGTTGATTACGTTGGATAGTAGCGAAAAGTTGCCCGTCTCTTTTTCTCTTAGAAATGGGTTGAGAAGGGGATTCGGTTTGGGTGGAGTTTGAAGTTTCAGTCGATGCCTTATCCTTCTTCTTCTCCTCCTTGAAGTCTTTGTTCCGGATTCGGTTTTCGGTGAGCTCTGTAGCTAACTCCATTGCTGCTTCCAAAGTTGCAGGCGTGGTACTTATTACAGAGTCTTGAATTTTTTACGGAAGACCTCGAATGTAGTGCTCGATCAAACGGTAGAGGGGAGTGAACAAGTTGGGAACCATTTGATTTAACTCGAGAAATCTTTTGTTGTAAGTGGTGTGGTCGCCTTCCTTTTGCTTCAACGAATAGAACTCATCTTCTAATTTCTTGATTTCGCTCCTTGGGTAAAACCGTCTTGTCATGATTTCCTTCAATTCCTCCCAAGTTAAAGTCATAGCATCGTCAATGCCTCGTTTGGCCCTCTCTGTATTCCACTAAGTAAGTGCTATTCCATATAAACGACCGGTAGCATATCGCACTTTGCGATCATCGGGGCAATCGCAATTTAGAAAAGTGTTCTCCATTTCTTCAAACCAATGGAGGAGAGCGGTGACCCCTTCAGTCCCTTCATATTTTGGAGGGTCGCATGATTTGAAATGCTTGTAGGTGCATTTAGTGATATTTGGGGGAGGGTTGATAACGTGTTGATCTTCTTGATTGACAGGATTAGCGGTAAGTGCTTATTGGACTTGGATTACAATGTTGGGTATTACGGCAGCCATTTGTTGAGCGATTAGGGCAGCCATGCGCTCGCGGGCTTTTCCTGCTCTCATCTTCCTACGGGCGAGGCTAGAAGACATCTACAAGGAATACGCGTCATGAGTATGAGTTGGATGTTTTTGGGGTCATGGGTCGTATTTAGGAATGAACATTCATAAAATAATTATAGAAAAATAAATCTACTACATCCATAGGATGTCTTAGGCTTTGCTCGTCATTAGGCCCTACATGCCGCCATACTTCACCTTCGTAATCATGTGGCCATGAATACCGGGTTTTTCATATGGTTCGCATGTGTTAGCCTGGTTACGTACACTAAAACCCGGAGAAAATCGAGAAATATGTATACAACGTATGGTATTCGGAATGTGTCCAGGTGTAGACACGGTGACACCTCAAAGTGGGTTAGTTCGAACGACGTTTGGTGTGGCATGCTTTGGCCTAATAGGTCATTCGTACTCTCATCGTTAGTCCCCAGGTAGGCAAACTGGTCCGTTATATTGGATTTATACGAATGCCAACCTAGACAAGACGTTCCGACCACCGGTACTTGTACCCTTCCAGTTACTACATGCCCGCGGAACTTACTTTGATGAGATTTGAAAATTGCAACAAAATCTTTGAATAACAAAAGTATGAAGATGAATTGAATATATGAACATTGAAATATGTATGATGAATGTGTATGTAAGTATGTATGTTTGACTATAAGTATAAACAAATATGAAACAAATAAATATCATAAGTTTGTATGTAACCACCTAAACAATTAAAATTTTAGGCAAACTATAGTATAGGCTCTAAGGGCCTAATAACCTATCCTATATCCCTATAGTCATGGCTCTGATACCAATCTGTCACACCCCGACCCGCAGCGGAAAAGGTGATCGGGGCATGATTGGGTTATCATCAAAGCTCATGACACTTATTATAACGTTTCATATTCATTAATACAATTTTAAAGGGAATTATACAATCATTATTACATCATGTCCTAACATCAATCTAGGCTTCATTGTTTTCTTCTAAGGCATTTCCTATGTTTTCCTTGCTTCATCCTGTTCACCTGTATCATGTGTAAAAGGGTTTTTGGATCAACAAAAAGTTGGCGAGTGAATCCTATGGAAAACATTTGAACAAGTTTATTTAATTGATTATAAAATAAAGTGCACAACCACACATGAGTAAAAATAGATGGAAACTTATTCACCAATCAATTAATATTAAATAATGCACACATGAACAATAATGGATCGTTTTGAGGCACGCGTTACTCAACTCGTCTCTCACGAGGAACTGATGGGCCTAATGAATGATTTGCATATACTTGACAATATGAAATACCTAACTACAAACAATATAAACTAAATAATACACACACGAACAATAATGGATTTGTTTTGAGGCACGCGTTGCTCAACTCGTCTCCCACGAGGAAGTGATGGGCCTAATGAATGAATTGCATATAAATTGACAAAATGAAATACATAACTACAAGCAATGTATACAATCTAAGTTTAGGTCGCAATATGGTATGGCACAAGTTTTAAATAAACGAGTTAATTTTGGTGACACATGACACACCCCAAAACGTGTAATTAAAAAGGGGAGTTGTAAGATTCACTCACATTGGGTGCGTTCGGTTGATGATGTTGAATGCGCACGAAGTTTGATTTTAACCACGAGTGAAACTAACCTAGATAATGGCATAATGTTTCGGTAAGTAAACGGATTTTATTAATCCATTTTAGTAGGATTGTTGGGTGTATTTTTGTGAGTTTAAGGCTATTTTCTAACCTTAAAATGTTATTTTTAAGTATTTTTAATTGATTTTTAAATAAATAAAATAAATAAAAATAATAAAAAAAGTTGACTTTTTGACCGTTGACCGTTGACCATTGACTTTGACTGTTGACTGTTGACCGGTTCGTATGTGTATATGCATGCGCTGGGTGAGGCTCGAACCCGAGACCTCCCGTACGCGTGCACGCAGCTCTACCAATTGAGCTACGTGTCTAACCCGAAATATTTCTGTTTTTAATTATATTTATATACTAATTGAATTTAACAGAAAATCATTTATTTTTAAAAACGATTTTAATCTAACGACTCGGTGCGCTCCACAGGTCTCGAACCCGGGACCTGTGGGTTGAGTTAACACACAGTCCACCGCTGGACTGTGTGTCTAACTTGTTAAATAATCTGATTTTTATTATACTTATATACAAACTTCATTATTTCATTTCTGCCTTATTTAAAAAGTTTGATAATTGTCCGGATCGGTGCAGTAGTCTGGACTCGAACTCGTGACCTGTGATTAAACATTCACATAGTCCACCACTGGACTGTGTGTCTATCTTGGTTATTATTCCGGTATTTATTAAACTTAACATCTATGCGAAATGAATCCGGTTTAGTAATAAAAAGGAACATTTTTATTAAGGCGAGTATGCGTGGGACATGTATCGAACTCGAGACGTAAGCGTGTTTAATGTGCACACAGTCCACCGCTGGACTGTGTGTCTAACCCGAGTTATATCTTGATTTAAATTAAATTATATACTACTGAATCTTCGTCTTCTTCGTTAATCTTAACCAGAAACGGTGACTGACTGGTTCAACGATTTTAATCATGTTCTTTAGTGTGTTATGATTAATTACAGGTGAGATAAGTAAAAGAATGAAAGATTAAGCGTAAGGTATACCGAACTGGATCCCCTGTTTCTCTGGCAGAACTCCGGTGACAGCAAATGATTCCGGCGACGTGTGTCTTGCGGCAGAGGGTCTTCAACGAGCTTGAGATGAATGTGGGTGGCTTCGGTATGAGTTCTGAGTGTTCAGTGTTTAGAGTAAGGCACAGAAGTGAAAGGTTCGGTTTTCCGGCGAGTTGCAGAAGATTTCGGCGAATGGAATTACGTCGGGAAAGGGGTGATTGTGAGCGAAAAAGTTAACAGAGGTTAGAAGGGGTATTTATAGGGCAGAACATCAACGAATTTAGTCCGTTTTCCGTCTTGATTCGTCAGTTAGAAATTTTCCGGCGGTAATGACTTGTGTCGCGGACTGGACATCAATTATAACCGACGTCGAGGTTAATGTTTACGTTGAGTCAAAGGTAACCGACGCCGTTTAACGAAATCGTCGGATTTTCCGGCGTCAACGGATTTGGGCGCGTCAGTTTTGAAATTGAGATTTATGATATGTATTAATTGTCTCTAATAATAAACAAGAAACACAAGCGGCGCAGTGGTTGAAGGGTTGAGTGTTAAGTCTTTGCTGAAGTTGCTGGCTGACCCGGGTTCGAAACCCGGCAGCAGCTTTTTATTTTTATGTCATTATTTTTAACAGTTTTTCAAAACAATTATATATTCCAATATACTTATTAATTATGTATCGTTTAAAATTATTTTGGGCAATAAATATCGCAACGAAATTTTTAACTGATTGTTCGGTTAATAAACGGAGCGGGTTTGGTAAATCCGGTTTTTGCCGGATGTTACAGTATCCCCTGCTTTTTAGAAATTTCGTCCCGAAATTTATGTAGTGATATATTTGACTAAAAATGATGGTGTTTAGTTTGACAGTTACATGCTTAGAAAAAGAGTAAGAGTTTAAGTTTTTGTTTGAGGCGGTAACGTCCCTTGTAAGGGTTAAGTATCCTGTTACAGGAATCGCTTTTTGTTGCCTACGGTAAAAATATTGATAAGCAGAGTTGATTCGCTAAATATGATATCAGGCGTAAGAGTTTTGATATGTTTGGAAGGATATGGTTATATCCTAAAGCAAAACTTCTAATACTACAACCTGCATGGAACTTCTCATAACCGTCTAACAATACCTCTGATCCTTTGACAAGAATACTTATATATAGGAAGTACCAGCGGCGTATCCACCATATTCTTGTCAAATTTTCATTGGTTTTATCAGTAAGTTATGATTGGTTCTATGATATGACTCTAGAACATAAATAAACACAACAACTAATGTACCAAGAAATTACTAAATCCTATAGAACTTTTCATAACCGTCTGACAATGCCTCTGATCCTTTGACAATAATACTTATATATAGGAAGTACCAGCGGCGTATCCACCATATTCTTGTCAAATTTTCATTAGTTTTATCAGTAAGTTATGATTGGTCCTATGATGTAACTCTAGAACATAAATAACACAACAACCAATATTTGAATCCACATTCTGATAGCATATATGTTTGAATGGTGACAGTTCCTCTCTCGTTTGTTATGATGGAGAGGTTAGTTTATGTAAAAATAGGACACAATCCAATTTCTTTAAATGGCGAGATGATATGAATGTAACACAAATTTCAACCAAGACAATACTAAATCCTACATGGAACTTCTCATAACCGCCTGATAATGCCTCTGATCCTTTGGCAAGAATACTTATATATAGAAAGTACCAGCGGCGTATCCACCATATTCTTGTCAAATTTTCGTTGGTTTTATCCGCAAGTTATGATTAGTTACCAAGAAATTACTAAATCCTACATAGAACTTCTCATAACCGCCTGACAATGCCTCTGATCCTTTGACAAGAATACTTATATATAGGAAGTACCAGCGGCGTATCCACCATATTCTTGTCAAATTTTCATTGGTTTTATCAGTGAATTATGATTAGTCCTATGTGACTATAAAACATAAACAACACAACAACCACAGCTTGAGTCTAAATTCTGAAAGTATACATGTTTGAATGATGACAATACCTCTCTCGTTTGTTATGATGGAGAGGTTAGTCATTGTGGAAGTGAGACATAGCTCAACTTCTATAAATGATGAAATTGAATACACTGAAATGTATGATGAACAAACTTCAACCAAAACATACTAAATCCTACATGGAACCTCTCATAACCGCCTGATAATGCCTCCGATCCTTTGACAAGAATACTTATATATAGGAAGTGCCAGCGGCGTATCCCCCATATTCTTGTCAAATTGTCATTGACTTTATCCACAAGTTATGATTAGTTCTATGTGACTCTACAACAAACACAACAACCACAAGATACTGATAATGAAAAATGTCTGTGCCATCAAGGCTCAATCAAATGGAGCCGATCGTATTGCATGTACTGAAAATGAAAAATGTCTGTGCGATCAAGGCTCAATCAAACGGAGCCGATCGTATTGCATGTACTGAAATTGAAAAATGTCTGTGCGATCAAGGCTAAATCAAACGGAGCCGATCCTATTGCATGTACTGAAAATAACAAACAATAATCACTCAAACAGTTTTATACATGGAACCTCTCATAACCGCCAGATAATGCCTCCGATCCTTTGACAAGAATACTTATATATAGGAAGTACCAGCGGCGTATCCACCATATTCTCGTCAAATTTTCATTGACTTTATCCGCAAGTTATGATTAGTTCTATGTGACTCTACAACAAACACAACAACCACAAGATCGTATTGCATGTACTGAAAATGAAGATGTTTGTGCGATCAAGGCTCAATCAAACGGAGCCGATCGTATTGCATGTACTGAAATTGAAAAATGTCTGTGCGATCAAGGCTCAATCAAACGGAGCCGATCGTATTGCATGTACTGAAAATAACAAACAATAATCACTCAAACAGTTTATACATGGAACCTCTCATAACCGCCAGATAATGCCTCCGATCATTTGACAAGAATACTTATATATAGGAAGTACCAGCGGCGTATCCACCATATTCTTGTCAAATTCTCATTGGCTTTATCCTTAAGTTATGATTAGTTCTATGTAATTCTAAAACATAAAGAAAAACATAAAACTAAACGATTGGAGTTGAATCTTGATTTCGGTGAAGAGGACTAGCTGGGTGGTTTCGTTTGGGCTGTCATTATCTTCAACAGGGTTGGCGTTGATGTTAAAAACTCTTCCTCTTGCTGGTGGCCTAGTGATTGGGTTTTCTTGATTTACTTGGTTAACTGGGTTTGATTGAGCTTGAGCGTTTATGATGTTAACCAATCGAGGGCACGTGTTTCTAAAGTGGGTAGGATCGCCACAATTGAAACAAGCTCGAACATATGGGAACATGGGGTATTGAGGTTGATGATAGGTTTGGATCATGTTTTGGGTAGGGGGGAGAGATTTGGTTTTGAGGGGTGCGGCAAACCTTGCTCAAATGACCATAGCGTCCACAAGTTGCACATAGACGACAAGGTAAGGTAAGGGGATGGTGATAAAAACAGGTGTTACATCGAGGGTGAGGTCCAAGATATGGTTTCTTATTTGGGTAAGTTGAGTTGGGTGCCACTTGAGTGATTGGGATAGCTTGGATTGGTATGGCTTGTAAAACTGGTTGATTACGTTGGATAGTAGCGAAAAGTTGCCCGTCTCTTTTTCTCTTAGAAATGGGTTGAGAAGGGGATTCGGTTTGGGTGGAGTTTGAAGTTTCAGTCGATGCCTTATCCTTCTTCTTCTCCTCCTTGAAGTCTTTGTTCCGGATTCGGTTTTCGGTGAGCTCTGTAGCTAACTCCATTGCTGCTTCCAAAGTTGCAGGCGTGGTACTTATTACAGAGTCTTGAATTTTTTACGGAAGACCTCGAATGTAGTGCTCGATCAAACGGTAGAGGGGAGTGAACAAGTTGGGAACCATTTGATTTAACTCGAGAAATCTTTTGTTGTAAGTGGTGTGGTCGCCTTCCTTTTGCTTCAACGAATAGAACTCATCTTCTAATTTCTTGATTTCGCTCCTTGGGTAAAACCGTCTTGTCATGATTTCCTTCAATTCCTCCAAGTTAAAGTCATAGCATCGTCAATGCCTCGTTTGGCCCTCTCTGTATTCCACTAAGTAAGTGCTATTCCATATAAACGACCGGTAGCATATCGCACTTTGCGATCATCGGGGCAATCGCAATTTAGAAAAGTGTTCTCCATTTCTTCAAACCAATGGAGGAGAGCGGTGACCCCTTCAGTCCCTTCATATTTTGGAGGGTCGCATGATTTGAAATGCTTGTAGGTGCATTTAGTGATATTTGGGGGAGGGTTGATAACGTGTTGATCTTCTTGATTGACAGGATTAGCGGTAAGTGCTTATTGGACTTGGATTACAATGTTGGGTATTACGGCAGCCATTTGTTGAGCGATTAGGGCAGCCATGCGCTCGCGGGCTTTTCCTGCTCTCATCTTCCTACGGGCGAGGCTAGAAGACATCTACAAGGAATACGCGTCATGAGTATGAGTTGGATGTTTTTGGGGTCATGGGTCGTATTTAGGAATGAACATTCATAAAATAATTATAGAAAAATAAATCTACTACATCCATAGGATGTCTTAGGCTTTGCTCGTCATTAGGCCCTACATGCCGCCATACTTCACCTTCGTAATCATGTGGCCATGAATACCGGGTTTTTCATATGGTTCGCATGTGTTAGCCTGGTTACGTACACTAAAACCCGGAGAAAATCGAGAAATATGTATACAACGTATGGTATTCGGAATGTGTCCAGGTGTAGACACGGTGACACCTCAAAGTGGGTTAGTTCGAACGACGTTTGGTGTGGCATGCTTTGGCCTAATAGGTCATTCGTACTCTCATCGTTAGTCCCCAGGTAGGCAAACTGGTCCGTTATATTGGATTTATACGAATGCCAACCTAGACAAGACGTTCCGACCACCGGTACTTGTACCCTTCCAGTTACTACATGCCCGCGGAACTTACTTTGATGAGATTTGAAAATTGCAACAAAATCTTTGAATAACAAAAGTATGAAGATGAATTGAATATATGAACATTGAAATATGTATGATGAATGTGTATGTAAGTATGTATGTTTGACTATAAGTATAAACAAATATGAAACAAATAAATATCATAAGTTTGTATGTAACCACCTAAACAATTAAAATTTTAGGCAAACTATAGTATAGGCTCTAAGGGCCTAATAACCTATCCTATATCCCTATAGTCATGGCTCTGATACCAATCTGTCACACCCCGACCCGCAGCGGAAAAGGTGATCGGGGCATGATTGGGTTATCATCAAAGCTCATGACACTTATTATAACGTTTCATATTCATTAATACAATTTTAAAGGGAATTATACAATCATTATTACATCATGTCCTAACATCAATCTAGGCTTCATTGTTTTCTTCTAAGGCATTTCCTATGTTTTCCTTGCTTCATCCTGTTCACCTGTATCATGTGTAAAAGGGTTTTTGGATCAACAAAAAGTTGGCGAGTGAATCCTATGGAAAACATTTGAACAAGTTTATTTAATTGATTATAAAATAAAGTGCACAACCACACATGAGTAAAAATAGATGGAAACTTATTCACCAATCAATTAATATTAAATAATGCACACATGAACAATAATGGATCGTTTTGAGGCACGCGTTACTCAACTCGTCTCTCACGAGGAACTGATGGGCCTAATGAATGATTTGCATATACTTGACAATATGAAATACCTAACTACAAACAATATAAACTAAATAATACACACACGAACAATAATGGATTTGTTTTGAGGCACGCGTTGCTCAACTCGTCTCCCACGAGGAAGTGATGGGCCTAATGAATGAATTGCATATAAATTGACAAAATGAAATACATAACTACAAGCAATGTATACAATCTAAGTTTAGGTCGCAATATGGTATGGCACAAGTTTTAAATAAACGAGTTAATTTTGGTGACACATGACACACCCCAAAACGTGTAATTAAAAAGGGGAGTTGTAAGATTCACTCACATTGGGTGCGTTCGGTTGATGATGTTGAATGCGCACGAAGTTTGATTTTAACCACGAGTGAAACTAACCTAGATAATGGCATAATGTTTCGGTAAGTAAACGGATTTTATTAATCCATTTTAGTAGGATTGTTGGGTGTATTTTTGTGAGTTTAAGGCTATTTTCTAACCTTAAAATGTTATTTTTAAGTATTTTTAATTGATTTTTAAATAAATAAAATAAATAAAAATAATAAAAAAAGTTGACTTTTTGACCGTTGACCGTTGACCATTGACTTTGACTGTTGACTGTTGACCGGTTCGTATGTGTATATGCATGCGCTGGGTGAGGCTCGAACCCGAGACCTCCCGTACGCGTGCACGCAGCTCTACCAATTGAGCTACGTGTCTAACCCGAAATATTTCTGTTTTTAATTATATTTATATACTAATTGAATTTAACAGAAAATCATTTATTTTTAAAAACGATTTTAATCTAACGACTCGGTGCGCTCCACAGGTCTCGAACCCGGGACCTGTGGGTTGAGTTAACACACAGTCCACCGCTGGACTGTGTGTCTAACTTGTTAAATAATCTGATTTTTATTATACTTATATACAAACTTCATTATTTCATTTCTGCCTTATTTAAAAAGTTTGATAATTGTCCGGATCGGTGCAGTAGTCTGGACTCGAACTCGTGACCTGTGATTAAACATTCACATAGTCCACCACTGGACTGTGTGTCTATCTTGGTTATTATTCCGGTATTTATTAAACTTAACATCTATGCGAAATGAATCCGGTTTAGTAATAAAAAGGAACATTTTTATTAAGGCGAGTATGCGTGGGACATGTATCGAACTCGAGACGTAAGCGTGTTTAATGTGCACACAGTCCACCGCTGGACTGTGTGTCTAACCCGAGTTATATCTTGATTTAAATTAAACTTATATACTACTGAATCTTCGTCTTCTTCGTTAATCTTAACCAGAAACGGTGACTGACTGGTTCAATGATTTTAATCATGTTCTTTAGTGTGTTATGATTAATTACAGGTGAGATAAGTAAAAAGAATGAAAGATTAAGCGTAAGGTATACCAAACTGAACTCCTCTGTTTCTCCGGCAGAACTCCGGTGACAGCAAATGATTCCGGCGACGTGTGTCTTGCGGCAGAGGGTCTTCAACGAGCTTGAGATGAATGTGGGTGGCTTCGGTATGAGTTCTGAGTGTTCAGTGTTTAGAGTAAGGCACAGAAGTGAAAGGTTCGGTTTTCCGGCGAGTTGCAGAAGATTTCCGGCGAATGGAATTACATCGGGAAAAGGGGTGATTGTGAGCGAAAAAGTTAACAGAGGTTAGAAGGGGTATTTATATGGCAGAACATCAACGAATTTAGTCCGTTTTCCGTCTTGATTCGTCGGTTAGAAATTTTCCGGCGGTTATGACTTGTGTCGCGGACTGGACATCAATTATAACCGACGTCGAGGTTAATGTTTACGTTGAGTCAAAGGTAACCGACGCCGTTTAACGAAATCGTCGGATTTTCCGGCGTCAACGGATTTGGGCACGTCAGTTTTGAAATTGAGATTTATGATATGTATTAATTGTCTCTAATAATAAACAAGAAACACAAGCGGCGCAGTGGTTGAAGGGTTGAGTGTTAAGTCTTTGCTGAAGTTGCTGGCTGACCCGGGTTCGAAACCCGGCAGCAGCTTTTTATTTTTATGTCATTATTTTTAACAGTTTTTCAAAAACAAATTATATATTCCAATATATTTATTAATTATGTATCGTTTAAAATTATTTTGGGCAATAAATACGCAACGAAATTTTTAACTGATTGTTCGGTTAATAAACGGAGCGGGTTTGGTAAATCCGGTTTTTGACAGATGTTACATGTTTTTTTATGAATTGGTTGGTTATACCCAGTGGCGGATCCAGCTCTGTTTTGTGAGTTCACATGAATCCACTCGGATTGGAAAAAAAATGGGAAAAACAGTGAGAACCATGTATGATTTGAAAAAAGTTAGTGAGAATCTACCAAAAAAAACCCACTAAAAAAGTTTCTGGATCCACCACTATTGGACCGCAAACTGTATACACAATGTCACACCCCGACCCGCAGCGGAAAAGGTGATCGGGGCATGATTGGGTTTTCATCAAAGCTCATGACATTTATTATAATGTTTCATATTTATTATTACAATTTAAAAGGAAACATACAATCAAATCAAACAAATACAACATGTTCTATACATCCTTCTAAACTTCATTATTTATCTTCTAAGGCAATTTCCTATGTTTTCCTTGCTTCATCCTGTTCACATGTATCATGTGTAAAAATGGTTTTTGGGTCAACAAAAAGTTGGCGAGTGAACCTTGTTCGAAAACATTTATTATTTATTTCTTGTTGTATTTAACATGGAAAAATTGTGCAATAATCATATGTGAACAAACGTAAATAAAACATACAATAACAAACCACCTTGCATGAATATGTAATATGAATGACAATGTAAATGTTGGCAACGTCTCGTTCACGCTCATAGGTAATGGGGAACGGCTCACGTCATAGGTAATGGGGAGCAGACGGCCTATGATGAAATGTATGTGCGATCAAAGCTCAATCAAACGGAGCCGATCGTATGTTGGCACGCCTGGTTCACATTCATAGGTAATGGGGAACAGCTCAACGCTCATAGGTAATGGGGAGCGGCGGCCTATGAAAATGTATGTACTGAAAATGATAAATTTAATCTAAACAATAATCACACAAACAGATAATACATGTTGAACACACATTTGTTCATGGATATGATAGATGCACAATAGTTTAAATGTGATAAATAATAAGACACATGATACGCCAAAAAACATGATTAAAACGGGGAATTTATAGAAATTCACTCACCTTGGGTGCGTTCGGTGAATGATGTTGAATGCGCACGAGTTTAGAGGATTGATCAACGAGGAAAAAACTAACCTAATTAATAACGAAAAAATAATGTAAATAAATGGATTTTATTAACAATTTTAATAGTATTTTTGGATATATTTTTGTGAGTTTAAGGCTATTTTCTAACTTTAAAATGTTATTTTTAAGTATTTTTAATTGATTTTTAATTTAAATAAATAAATAAATAATAAAAAAATGTTGATTTTTGACCGTTGACCGTTGACTTGTTGACCGGTTCGGTCGGTTATATGTGTGCGCTGGGTGAGACTCGAACCCGTGACCTCTCGTACGCGTGCACGCAGCTCTACCAACTGAGCTACGTGTCTAACCCGAAATATTTCTGTTTTTAATTATATTTATATACTAATTAAATTAATCCGAAAATCACTTATTTTAAAAACGATTTAATGTATCGACTCGGTGCTTGCCACAGGTCTCGAACCCGGGCCCTGTGGTTTAGTTTGGCACACAGTCCACCGCTGGACTGTGTGTCTAACTTGGTAAATATTCTAGTTTTTATTATACTTAACATATTCCTGAGTTAACCCGGTTCGGTTTCTAAAAAAAACATTTTTATTACAGAGGTTATGGTTGTGATAGGAATTGAACTCGCGTCGTATGCATATTGTTTGCACACAGTCCACCGCTGGACTGTGTGTCTAACCCGTTCATAATATCAATTTTAATTAGTCTTATAACATACACAACTTCGTCTTCTTCGTTCAAAACACAGACATCGGATAACTAACTGTTACTTGATTGATCCGGTTAATGAATAAGATGAACAATCGTAATGTATTGAACAGAAAAGGTTTGGGGATTGATTGTACCGAACAGATTGTCTTCTTCAGAAATCCGGCAAAGCTCGTCGGCTCTGTTTTGGTGACCTTAGGCTGTTAGGATCAATTAACAGTTTGGAGGGATTAGATGTGAAATTGAACTACTGAGTAACGATTATCAGTAGGTTTGAATGATCATACCGGCAAACAGTGAGATTGTGAAACTTTCAGAAGTTTTCCGGCGAAAACAGAAAATCCGGCAACGTCGTCTGAAATAGATTCTGATGGTTGGATTGAAGTTAGTAACATTCTAACAACGGATTGAAACAGAAAAGTCGAGGTATTTACCGTGTAGATGAAATCTCGGTTTTCCGGCGACTTGCAGAGATTTTCCGGCGAGTGAAATTACGTCAAGGATTGGTGTGATTGTGAGCGAAAAGGTTATCAGAGGTTAGAGGGTGTATTTATAGGGAAGAACATCGACGAATTTGGTCTGATTACCGTCTTGATTCGTTGGTCAAAATTTTCCGGCGGTTATGACTAATGTCGCGGACTGGACATCGGTTATAACCGTTGTCGTTGTTAATACTTACGTTAAGTCAAAGGTAACCGACGATGATTGGCGAAATCGTCGGATTTTCCGGCGTCAGTGGATTTGGGCGCTGCGTAACTGGGTTTTGAAAACGAGTTTTTGCTATTTGAATTTATTGATTTAATATATCATCAAAGGCACAAGTGGCGGAGTGGTTGGGCGAGTGTGGGTTAAGTCTTTGTGGTTCCCGGCTGACCCGGGTTCAAAACTCGGCATCAGCATAATATTTTTATTTCATTATTTTTAATGAATTTTCAATTATAAATTTTATATTATAATATAATTATTAATTATGTATCGTTTAAAATTAATTTGAGCATTAAATTCGCAACGAAATTTTTAACTGGATGTTCGGTTAATAAACGAAGCGGGTTTGGTTAACCCGGTTTTTGACGGATGTTACACACAATTTTTCTGGTAAAGCATGCTTGAACCATTCTCATTTGGATTAGTCGCTTATGACGCCTGTCGATTGAATCGGTGAAGCAGATGGACCGATTTTCAAAGTTTATTTTCTTTTCTTTCTAAAATCTCTTATGTAGATCCATTTGCTATTTTTAGTATGTTTGTCTAAAAATAAAAGTATTTCTTTTATAAATTATTTAAAATTTTAAATTGTCCCGTCTAACAGGCTAGTATGATGTTGGTTTATAATCCGCTCGGTTACACAAATATAACTTTTATAGGTTGTTGATAGAAGGAAAGACATGTTAGTCCATGTGGTGTGGGTTTATGTAGGCCGCTCGTGGGCTGACGTGGCCACAATTTGCACACCGCCCCGCCTTATCATGAGCATGAAGGTCATAGGATCTTCCACGATAGTCACGAAGCGTGCGCCCAGTGAAAAAGTTGAAAAGAGCCATTGGCTCGTTTGAAATTTAAAATAAAAAAACAAATTTCCATTTATCCTATTTGATCAAACCGTTTTCACATCCCACACTTTAAAGTGTTCTTTCTTTTACAAACACCACACAATTTCTTTCTAATCAAATGGCGGAGTGCACTGAAAACGAAGAAATCACTTTGGTGAAAGTTTGGCTTAGCCTCGCATTGAACGAGGTTCGAGGATCTTATGAGATGTGGGATCAAATCCTTGATATTTCATGAATAAATTAGTAACACCACAACCAGGGTATATGAGCTCATGAACCGGTGGCATATAATCCACATCAATGGTGCCAAGATTGACACACTACTCAAAGAGACGATTTAGGCGGCCCAAAACGAGGAGGAAGCCATTCAGATGGCACTACATGAAGATAGATGGGCATACGAGTCTGAAGAATTTGAGTATCACCTTAATGCTTGGAAAATTATGAAAACTCATCCCCAACTGAGAGAATTTCTTTAATTTTAATTTTATGTATTCTATTAATTTTAATGTTATTTGTTTAAAATAAAATGAATCAGAGAAAAAATAAAAAATAAGAAAAAAGATGGGAATAGTGAAGGGTGGTGAATCACACCTCAATTTAGGTTATTTTATGTGGTCATGAAGATGAAGATGGAGATGTCGTTTTCTGCTACGTGTCTGCCACGTTAGCAGAGAGGGCTTTGCCCTCAAAACCTAAAAACCTTGGGTGCTTGTGAAGGTGGATGAGGCGTATTTTGTTTATTTAATTTTTTATTTGTAATTCTTCATCCAATTATCATCATCCACCTCCCATTATCCAATTACCATAGTCCACCTTCTAACCCCAAGTGGCCCATGCCATGTGAAGATCTCCAAGCCCCTTGCCCTCTACGCCTATAAACACAGTGACAGGACGGTGTAAGGGGCGTGGAGGGGATTCCCTTCCCCCTCTTCACACCGATACCCGGGTTCGAGTAGGCATAATGGAAGAGAAAGATGATGGAAGGAAATATTAATATGGCACTAAGATAGAAAATCATGAAAATGAGAATAATTCACTAGCAAATAATATCCGTAGTATTTTAAAACTAATGATGATAAACAAGACTGGTCCTTGACTTTCCAGAATAAATACGCTTTGATGTGATATCACTAAAACATAGAGACGATTTTTTTCGAAATCAAGGATAATCTAAAGTTATATTATTAAAACAGTAATCTATTTTGAAAAATAAATGATATATCATATAACCATTTTAACATACTTTATGTTATGCCCATCTTCTTTATATTTACGCTTTTTAATATTGTTATTTTTTTATATTAAAGCTTTTTAATACTTATTCACAGATAAATATAAAAGTCATATATAATTAAAATCTACTTCTTTTGCTAGTATAGTTGTTGGCCTAGGCAAGTCATATCCCAATCCTTTTGTATTATGATTGTTCAAAAACTACTAGTTCGATACTTTGACAGTGGTATACTGATTTGTTGATGATGCTAAAATATAATGTTATATTCTTATAGAATTACACCTACAGGTTTAAAAAGATGTTTAATTTAAGAAAAATGCAAGTACAAACAAAAATTTAAATTAATCAAGGAATTTAAAACAATATAATAAATTAAGAAGAGAATAAAATTTTAAACAGTACTCAAGTTTCAATTTTCTTAAACTAAAATCACACTTTTTTTCTAACTATAAAAACCACAAAAGTTTCAATACCTATTCAGTTGGTTGTGAAAATTTCCATAATAATTTTAATTAAATGAAATAAATGGAACACTTTACTTATCATTTTCATAACTTGTCTTTTACATATATCTCCTTCTTTAGGTTAAAATTGAAATTTGAAAAGATTAGCCACTAAATACTAACTATGTTTCTTATATGTTTCATTTGGTCAGATTAACCGTAATAGTTAGTGTGCCATATAAGACATTTTCTGCCACATCAGTATCTTAATGTCCATTTAAAATGTGTAATTGTTAATGTTCCTGGATTGTCCTATTCAATTATTAGTTTCCATTTTTTTCACATCATTAGGCATTATACTATAAATACTCATTTCTCTTCGGATCCTATAACGCCCTAGGGGTGATGCTGGAGGAGTTATCAAGCCTCATCATGCCCTATAATGCCTATTACCCAAAGTCTCGCCTAATTTTAACATTAAAAGAAATATTCTAAGACCATCCCTAATGGTTAATGCCCCCTAAGGGGCATTTCCCTCCACATTAGCCTAATAACGTACCTTTAAAAATGTGTAATTGTTAACGTCATTACTGCTTTTTCAATTTACTTTCCGCTTTGTTTTCTCTCCATTGGGCATTGTACTAGAAACGTCTCTTCCTCTTTATGCCCTTATAACACCAGAGGCGGTGTTGGGGGCGGTTATCAAGCCCTTCACGCCCTCATAATGTCCTATTACGTATTATCTAATAATAAATTAGAATTATTGGTGTAATTAAGTAGAAGTAAGTGTTGCTATTAAAAAAAGTAGTGGAGCAATACCGAAACTTGAGTAGTATTAATAGTTAATAAAAAAATAAGTGACTTTAGTAAAGCATTAAAAAAACCTTGATTATTATTTGGTTTAAACATCTAATTACAAGTGATCTTTGAACTTTTGAGTTTGAGCGATCTTTTTAACGTTTACTTTTGTACTAATAATTGAAATGATTCAATTATGAAATAATTAAAACTTAAAATCCATTTTGATGAAAAAAAATCAAGTTATAACTTATAATCCTTTCAAAAAACAATCATAAGAAGTGGAAACCTATATCCAATAAATTATAAAATTCTTTAGGGGAGGAGAAAAAAATCTTATTTGGTTATATGTCCAAAAACAAGAACGTTGTGTTGGATATCATGATGTACCTATTGGCCCACCATCTTTTGAGAACTTGCCCAAAGCTACCCATTATATTAAAGAGTATACCACTTAAGGCCAACAAGGTCGGCCAGCTACAATGACAACTCACACAAGTCATTTTCCAATATTAAATTATTATTTCTCTTTTGTTATTTATATTATACTCCCTTGAGATTTTTTTAATTGAAAATTAAAGTTCCCTTCTATGGGTAGTTGCTTGTGACAAAAAATTAGAATGTTTAGATCTTTAATGGTTAAGATATTACAATCCAAAAACACTTAAGAGTTGGATATTTTATCTTTTAGCTACATGGCTACATCCTTATTTTCTTATAAAAGCAAGTTACATTTTTTCCCAACTCCTTTATACCATTTTGGCCTACAAGTTTTTATTTAACACAATATGTAGAGTACATGAGAAAGTTTAAGATTTATTTAATAAGTTCAATAAAAGTGGAGGGGTTATTTTGTAATAAGTTAATAAGTTGATTGGGAAAGAAAAAGGATTGTTTCTCCAGCGGCAGAAGGCAACTTGGTTGGAAAACAATGATCAGAGAAAGAAGATCCAACAAGTTCACTTTAAAACGACGCATGCGACTATAAAACAATGCATCGCAAATTAGGCGACGGGGCGTGGATCCCCTCACCATCACCACATCATCATTTCTCCTCTATCCCTACGTGGGGATAGGGGGGCCGTCGGGGAGAAGAGGAATTTTCACTAAAAGCTCCGAAATATGATGTGGGGGTGTTCCCTTTGTAGAAGCTGCCACATAAGTGTCACATAGGCATCCCCGATCGTGAATCATTCCGTGTTAAATCAACATCAGATTATACTTTACTTTCATCACTCAAATCAACCATGGAGATATGCTCATCATTCATCATCTCTATTCACTAAGCTATTTTCTAACCTTTTAAAGATAAAATATATTATTATATGTTTAAACAAGCGAATTAATATACCCATGCCTTAAAATCTTATTTTCGCGCCTTCTATACGGGTGGTATAGGTTTATACGGCACATACAAAATATTCTAACATTACAAATATTGAGTCGTGTGATTTTATACGGCTCGTATAGTTTGATAGAAGAAAATATTGGGTTGTCTAGCATTATATGAGTTTGGGTCGTATAAAATTCTATATGAGTAGTAAAAAGCTATACGGCTTGTATAGAAGGAGACAAAAAAACATTCTTTGACATTTATTTTTGTGCAACATTCTCCTATACGACCCGTATAACTTTATATAGGTCGTATAGAAGTAGAGATGTAGAAATAAGATCATAGCGGTGTGGGTAATAGGAGCCTTAAACAATTATGTAATGTAAAGATTAAAGAATATATATAAGTTAAATTAACGATTTATTAATAAATATTACAAGACTAAAAGTAAAATATTTCATAAATAAAGCTTACATTTCACTAAAAAATAAGTTGGGATTATCTTTAGGGGAATTCTATTGGTACCCCAGCTAATCTATCAGCATACTTTGCTTTTTCAATATGGGTCGTATAGGCCTATACGAGTCGTATAGGTTCAAAAGTTAAAAGTCAAATTGCATGTGTCAGTTCATGTCTAGCGGCTGGCTGAACCTATACGGGTCATATAGTCCTATATGGGTCGTATTGCTGTAGTTTTTTTTTACAAATTTTTGTATCATTTAATCATAGTTTTAACAAAGTTTAATGAAAGAATTCTTTTATTTTTTTAAACAAAAACCATTTTATTAAAAATTTATCATGTAGTACAGGTTTAGTACATGTTTATTATACTACATTATCTATGTTATAACTGTATTATATACTACACTTATCTATAGTTTATTATACTATACTATACTACACATATACTATATTATACTACAACTATTAGTATATATGAGATCTATACTGCACATATAGGCCTATACGAGACCTATACTACACCTATAGTTTATTATAATATAATATACAATTGTATTTATGTTGTAATATAACATGTAACGACAAAATATATCAAGTAATGATACCGTACAAAGCATATACATACAACACGACACGTTAGAGTACAAGTGGATTCCAAATAAAATTACATGTAATCATAGAATATGATATCACACGAAACCGAACGTCATCGATAGGCCTATACGGGTCGTATAGACCCCCTTATTTATCAATTAACCACTTGTTTTTTTGAGAATTCAGGGGGTCTATACGGATCGTATAGGTCTATACGATCCGTATTGGCCTACTATACGACCCAGTTTTGACATATACGATGCGTATAGAGGTAAAATCAAAATTTCATAATTTTAGGTTTTGCTTTTTCGATGCGTATATGTGTCGTATTTGACGTGTTTTTTCATTAAGTGTTATTTTAGGAAGAATACCTTCTATACATGTCGTTCCAGTGACGTTTGGTTCCATGTGGTATCGTATTCTATGATTACGTGTAATCTTATTTGGAATCCACTTGTACTCTAATGTGTCGTGTTGTATGTATACGCGTCATACGGTATAATTAATAACGCATTTTGTCGTTAAATGTCGTATTATGACGTTATATTGTCAATATGTTCGGTATTATCACATATATTGTCCGTACGGGTCGTGTTCGTGACACTCGGTACTGTCCCGTTTATTGTTTGTAAGTGTCGTATTAGGGTGTAGATTGTATATATGTGTCGTGTTATCGCGTATTATGGCGTAGTATGTCTCTACTTATCGTATTGTTTCGTATTATGTCTATGCAGTATCGTATTTTGACGTATATTGTCGGTTACTTTACGTGTTGTATCCATTAAACAAACAAAAAACATTTTAAATACGTTATACAAATAAAATATCTTTAAAATTACAAATTAACCTATATGATACATATACTGGACCTTTATTACACCTCACTACAGTACATGCTATTCTTAAAAAGAATTAAGGAAGTTTTTATTTAAAAAATAAATATTTTTTAGAAAACTTTGTTTAAACCATAACCAAATGTATAAAAAAAATTTGTAAAAAAAAACTCAACCAATGCGACGCGTATATACCTATACGACCCGTATAGGTCCAGTCAAATAGACAAAATTTGACACATCAGTCTTTATTGGAAATTGAAAAAGCAATACGACCCGTATAGACCTATACAACCTGTATTAAAGGTGTCGATATAAGAATTCAGGTGTACCAATAATACGACCCTTGTCTTTTAACTATTTAGCATGCCACCATATAGGTTGGGCGAATGGCATGCCATTTATCAAATGGTATTACTCATGAGCCGTATTCAAAAGATGAGCTTCACTTGTACCACCTCTAGTTTAATTGTAGAGGACATTAACCTCGTCAAGTACCGTCTTATTCCCATCTCTTCGAGTGAACTTGATGATGCATATGATATTTATTTGTGGTTCATTGAAGTGTGAATACAATTTGAAACACCACACTAGAAAACTATTGAAAGTTAGTGAGTTACCTAATAATGATTACAAAACATTACATAATAAAAAAAAAACAGTGTTAAACAATAAATAGTATATATTATGAAAGAAACGTTACGGGTATCGCATCGTCAAAAATATGGTTACGGTCTCGAGCCAATTCGGTTTGTATTGATCCGGTTTTGACCCGTTAATCAACCCCAATACACATTTCAAACATCATATATGGTTTTTAAATTTCTAGATATTGTTTAGTATGAATTTACAAAGATTTAAGAGCCTCTTACAAGTGTAATGCTAGATTTAGCTAGTTCTTCTAAATTCGTTGAAGTTCTTTTTCTAATAAGCTATACTTTTGAAATAAATAAAAAACTTTAAAAGTAGGAAACTTACAAATCATGATTCTGTAAACTTACACTTAGCATAGATCTTTAAAATATGCAAATAACATATTTAGCTGTTATGATTTTTCTCCATGTCTTGGAAAACTATGAATTTGAAAAGAATACTATGCATGATGGCTGTGTTTTTGTTTGATTGCTTGTATTATTGGTTTTTTTTTCCTTTTGGTGTGAATTTCGTGTTATATTTTAATTCTAAATATAATAGACCCTACGTGTAATTTCCCTTTTGTTCAACGTAGTTGTAATATAGTAGTCTGATCTTTTTGATAATTAAAATGAAAAGAAGAAGAAAACCAAAAACAAGTGGTTTCAACTAGCATGATGTTTGTGATTTTAGCATATTAACGTTATTTCAGTATAATTCGATTTACTCAAAATCAAGGTGAAACTATATAATACAAATTAGAAGATGTGAAGTACACATTTGTTTAAGACTACTGTAATTCAAGATATCAAGGAAGTTGTTGGTTGAGGAGTCCAAGGGGCAGGGCCTTGGTTAGGGTTTCATTGCACTCAGCAACAAGTACGTATCAAATAACTAATCATCAGCAGTGACTAAGTTATTGTTGATGGAGTTTCTCATGCTGGTTTTTCTTTGATACCAGATGAACGTTGGTATTTGCAACCGCCAACTGAAATGTTGTGATAGTTCCTACCAACATAAAAGAAGTTTTTGGCATGTTTTAAACATGTGGAACTTGGAACTAGGACTTCATTTCTCACAAAGCAATACATGTCCGTTCTAGTAATATCTTACCCAATTAATGATTTCACACTCATGAAATAATTTAATTTGAAAGTGAGTTAAACATTATTCAAAGAGTCGTCCATTAGTTAATACGAAACCTATTACCATGCAGATCAAAGTTGATTACGATACAACAAGACAAAAATAGTTATATATGTATGTACATATATGTGTAGGTGTGTGTGTAGGGGGCTAAAATGAAAACCCACTCTAGTAAAACACATGTAAAAACCCTGTGTAAGAATAAGTTTTTTTTTTGTTTCGAAAGTGAATTAAACATGATTCAAGGAGTTGTCCATTATTAATACGAAACCTATACCATGCAGATCAAAGTTGATTACGATCCACAAGACAAAAATAGTTATATGTATGCAGATCAAAACTGAGGACATCATATCCATCTACCAAGATTCTAGAGCCATCTCCACTAAAGATATCTACCTCATTAGAGTCTTTCCTTGTTTTCCATTTTATAATCCTTGGGTTAGGGAGGATTTGAGACAGTTCTAGGACTTTAATAGGTTGAGGTGAATTTGGCCTTAAAGTCATTTTTACCCCTTGATGTACCAGTAATTGAGGTAGTAGATCATGTGGATTTCTTTTGGGGAGTCATCAATTGCAATTGTATAGGTGCCAACAACAATGTCTTGAGCTGTTCTAATGCATGTGTAGTCTCAGGCATGCAGTCGACAAGGATCATCTTCTTTTTTTCTTGTAAATCTGCAATCCATCTGGCATAGCCATGTTTTCTTTCGGATTATTCAAGTAGTTTTCCATGAAATTTGGATTGTAGTAGAAGATCTCTTGGGTTTTGAATGGAACAACAATAAACTCCTTTTTATCAACAAGGTAGATCTCTATGTTCTCTCAAGACAGTCTAGGTGGTAACTTTTCAGGATTTCTCTTTCTTGTACTGAGATAATCCATAAATTCTTTTGACATTGTTATGTCCTTCCACCTTAGAATTGAACTATTTGCAGCCCAATTGACATGTATTAATTATTGCTTCATTCTCAAGATCTTTGCAACCTCTTCTGGTTTCTTTTACTACAAAGCTTCCAATTTGGAGTGGTGATCTTGATGCTGGGATCTAGTAACATTTTTTTTACCCTAGCAACCTTTGCCAGTGGGTTCTGGTCGTCCCAATTTTGAAAGACATAGAAATTCTTTACAGGATAAGACACGTTATTCTTTAGCCATTCTTTCTTATTTGGAAATGTTGGCAACAGAGGGATTCTTGAATGGTGGGATTTTGGAGAGTTTCTTAGATTCTTGAAACATGTATTATTTATAATTTCTTATCTCCCTCTTCTTCTGCCCTTGATAAATTGATCCATCTTGTAACTCATCCTTTCTTATTTTTAGTGAATTGTTGTATGGCTTCTTTTCTCATTCTTTTCACATTTTCTTCGTTATTCAATATGTTAACTGTCTTTAGGAATGGCAGCTTTTGAAGTGATGTAATGAAGTTTGGAGAAGAAGGAGGATCTTCAGCTGTTTGGAAAACTGTTGGTATTGTTGTTGGAGCAGATGATGAAGTTTCTTCTTCTTCATCTTGCAAAATCAACTTCCTTCTTTTGATAATTGTACTATTGGTTTCTTAGGAAGTGTTGACTTCTGTGTACTGTTGGTTTTGTCACTACTGGTTAAGTACCAATAGTTGTGACAATAGCTAGTTCTGTCTCAAACTATATCTTAGGATTTGCAGACTTTGTCTTGATTGGTTGAACTGGTGTACTAGTACTTTTGTCTGGTCTAGCTGTTTGGGTTTTAACCCCAGCTGTTTTACCTTTGGCATGAACTACTGGTTGAACTTGAGGAGGAATTTGTTTCTGTGTTTTCTTTAGCTTTTTTCTTTGCCACTCTTTCCCCAACTTCTATTATATCATGTTTTTTCTCTCCCTTTTTAGCATCAACATTGCCATGCCTCTGCATACAGTGGTTAACTATGGTCTAGGGCAGAAGTGCCAAACACCTTGGCATCAAAATGTTCAGTTAACTTTGAAACATAGGCTCAATGATGTTTTGGAAAGTAGTATGGAGCTTCCCTGTTGGCAATGATGAGGTGGCTTTAACCTCACCAGTAGTTTGACTTTTTGTTGCTGGTGGTTGTTGAGGAGTGAGGCTTTGTGATATAGAGTTAAGATCCTTTAATGAGGAGGCTAGCTATTGGGTACATTGTTTGCTCAGCTGGTCTTTAGCGAGGAGCATTTTGGTGACCAACTCTTTGAGTTTGGAAACTGCAGCTCCCAGCTGTTCCGTTAATTCATCTAACTATTGGTTTTGGGCATCTTCCAAGTTAATGGAATCATCCGCTCCCCCACTAACAATGGTTGTATCAGTAGGTGTGTGTGGCTTTTCAGACACAGGAACACAGACACAGGAACACCTTCTGATACCCCTTGTTCTAAGTACTGAGGACCTCTAGCAATTTCTTCTCCCAGTAGCTTAGATGTATGGATAGATTTAATGTATATTTCCTGCCAGGGGGTCTTAAGTATGGTTCTACTGTCTTCATGTGAACCAATGGGTTCATCAGGAATAGTAGAAGCCACTTCCGCAATCTTTGCATCAGGATGTACCTGAGTAAGATGAGCCTCTTCCTCATGTGAGTTAGGAATAGGTTCCTCTTGTACCTGAGCATTTTTCCGGAGTTCATCTCTGTGATTTATGATTGAGATGTGCTCATTGTGTGATATAGGGGTGTTCATTTCTTCATGAGTCATGGTCAAAACTGTTGGTTAAAGTAAGTGTTGGTTTTTGTACAACATAACTCTTTTGTGAGAGCTTCTAAGGAGTTAGGCTGGTTTGAGGTTCAAATATGTGAAAAAGTAACAACAGCCTCAAACTGTTGAGTTTGTGTTTCAACAAGGTTCTTAAGGACCTTATCTTTCTAAGTAACATTTGTTTTGACCTTCTTTGAAGGAGTAGCTTCAGATTTTGAATGAGAGGCTTTAGAAGTCTTTTGTGCTGAAGACTTTTTCCTCTTTTTGATGATTTTTTCTGTACTTTTCTTGAGGATGGGTTTTTCCTCTTGGTCAGCAGGAGCAGTGGGCTCAAATGATTGGATCATGGGGACGGCGACATTCAACGAGTTAGTTTTCGTCTAACGTTAGCCATGCCTAAATGAAGATCTTGTCGTAACATTTTGCAATGGCATGATAAGCGAAGTGGTCGGAAAAATGAAAAGATGTTAAAAAGTCATCGGAACTTTACGAAGGATTGGTAGAAGCCGGAACTTGACTATATACATAACATTACACATTATATGATTTTATAAAAACTAAAAATGGATTCTTGGAATTAAAATAGAGTAATGACTATGTGTGTAATCAATTCTTTAAAGTATAAATACATTATACATTATAAATTTATCTAAATTCATTTTGAAAAGTTAGTAATAGCATCCCAATCGAACATGCTCTTAGGGGTCCAACAGAAAGAAAATTGAAGTACTCTTATTTACTGCCAGCAAGCACACTTAATTCCAAAAAGATATGTATATCGGATAGGGCAAGAATGTCTTTAAAAAGTTGATAGTTCTCTAGTAATTTAAAAAAAAGAGAATTTAAATGTTTAAACATGAAAAAGAAAAGGATGTAATTTATTTGGAAACCATGCCTATTTTATTACATCACAAAAATAAAAGTTTTAAATATAGTAAAGTCTAAAAGTTGTTCACGTACTTAATTTGTGTAACACAAATGTTTCATATTTTATGTCACTTATAAAATTTTCTTTTTCACCTCTCTTTTTAAAAGAAAAGTGTCCGGATAATTGCTATGGTTTGCTCCGATTTTACATTTAGTCCATATATTTTAAAATTATAGGTATAGTCCCACTTGGTAAATTCGTTTTAGAATAGTTCCTAGTGTGGATGAGGGTTAGTTTTCTCAGTTAAGTGACTATAAAATTTCTTCTCGGGCGACGGCCTTATCTTCTCCGGCAAGTTACTTTCTTTTCCGATTTGCTTTGTTTTGATTTTTCAATCTGTTCTTCATCCTTTACATTTCAAAACTCTCTATCTTTTAGATCTGTTATTCGAGAGTAATCTAAATAGTGGCAACAGTTTTAAGTTTTTAATAAAAAATGGGCTCCACCCGAATTAACAGTAAGGTATTTTTTTTAATTTTTAGCAGTAAGGGTATTTTTATCATTTCACATCTATATAACTGAGAAAACTAATCCTTGTCTACGTCAGAGGCTATCTGAGAATAAATTTATCAAAGTTAAGAACTATTGGTGTAATTTTAAAAATATAGATACTAAAAAAAATCAAAACAAACTATAAAGACTACCCTTTATTTTAATTATAAGTCATATGTGGACCTGCATGCAGCTTACGCACTGCATGACGTATAGAAATGGCCGGCAAATAATAATTCATTAATCTAAAATAGGCCGGTGGTCGGTGGTTCAGCCTTATATGGAAATTGGAACGGTTTTCTAATACGTACGTGTTAGCATACGTGTAAGTGGAGGGGTTTGATTTGTTTTAGAAAACTGAATTTTTTATTATTATAAAAAACACCTTCTTATAAATAAACTCTATTAGTCGAAAGTGGATTTTAAAATATAATATCTAATATAGCATACTATACCAAAAAGGTGCTAACTTGTTTTATTGGGCATGATTAACCAGCACTTATGTGTTAACTTTAATTATTCTTATAATAAGATATGTCATTTGGAATGGAGGGTATTCATCAAACTATCAAAGTAATGAGATGCGGTATTACTTGATGTCTTTCCATCTTTATTGTTATGATTTTAAGCATTTCAAAATTTTATTAAGTGTGGTCTAATGCAATAGGGTGTGGGAAGAGGAACACATCAGGAAAGCCTATCAGACAGCTTCCCCCAAGGGAAACACCCCTCTCCCTTCATATTTGTAGGCCTTTGGTGAAGAAACCCCGTTCTCCCTGAGCAATGTTTTGGAAGTGGAGGACGATGATTAGTTGGATTAGAAGTAGGATGAGTTCGGTATCAACGGTTCGGTATCAACCGGTATTTGAAGGTAAAAACGGGTAGATACTGGCACCGAAAACGTCAAAAGTTGGCATTGAATTGATACCGAAACTATTCTAGTCGGTTTCTGACACCATTTGCTCATCCTAATTAGAAGGTGGGGGGGGGGGGGGGGGATAGAAGGGAACGTGATGAGGTGGAGTGAAGGTGGTCACGTGGATGTTGGGAGAGTGCTACACCGCACCCCATAGCCTAATAGGATGTTTGTGAGCGTCATCTTACATTGGATTGCCGATTTTAAGGACAACATTGTAAGACTTCGATTTGACGAGATGCTTTTAACTTCAATTTTTATATTGCAACAGAGAGATAGCGCAATTATGTCAAAACATAAACGAAACAAAACGACTAACCAACCAAGTATCATACAAGAGCAAAATTCATGTAAGTCTTTGAATTTCACATTGGAACACAAGAAATATATCCGTAATAATTAGATTTAGAATTCCAAATTCATATGATTTGTATTGTATCATGTGTTTAACATTTATAAATTTGTAATAGATTTAGTATGTGCATCTTGGGTACAACTGTGAATAGTGATGTGGTCCAGGGATAGAGAAGAAAAAAATGGGACCAAACTTCATTTTGATATTTAAAAATAATCTTCAAATTTTGAGTAAACATGTGAATAAATTGTATATTACGAAAAAAAAATCACAAAACCTGTCTCAATCAGTTTGAAAATAATTCGAGTTGTATATGTTTGACCATTATATATATATATACTTTTTTTTATAAAAAAGGTCCATTATTTTAATCATATTAAAATTTAATCATATTAGTGTGTTTAAAACTTTTATAATACTGCAAGCCTTTTAACTTAACACTTTAATTATTCTAAGATTTTGGTCGGCCAACCTATTCAACCAGGAAAAAGGGTGGATTGTGAGTTATATGGAATTTTGTCATTTTATATATAATCCATAAGCATATTTTATATACAATTCATATAAGCATTATCACAATATGAATTATAAGAAAAGGTTTACTTGATATGTCATGCTAACCTTTTAACCTGGTAATTATGTAATATTGCAACAATATATAAAGGTTGAGAGACTTTAGAGAGGGAAAAAAAGGTTTGAGTGATAATATCAAAATATATGAAAATTTTGATTGCTATTTTATAAAACTACTAACTTTATAAAACAAATAAACGAAATGATTTAAAATAATGTGATGTTTTAACTTAATTAATATATGTGGGGCATCCATCCGAACATGCGGGGCCAATCATTCAACTTTTACGTAAAAGTTTAAAACCATATGTGTGAACTTGTTGGGAGTAAAGAAGGCGTGAGCCTCCAGAGCTACTTGTTATTGGATTGGTTAAAAATTTGAATGAGTTCAATTTTAATGAGCCCGAGCTCAAGCTTGAAATAGAGCTCGTTTTATTATCGTGCCCGAGCTCGAGCCTGAAATACAAAGCTCGTTTAGGCTCGCGAGCCTAAACCAGCCCAAACAAAATTTTATTTGTATATATAATATAATAATAATAATAATGATAATATTGGTGAGCCGGATTCGAACCGAGGTTTGGCTTATTTAAGCGATATTGAAACGATCTCGAGCCGAGCTTTTAGCTCGTTTGAGGTTGTTCTCAAAATAGCTAGAGCTAAGCTCGAGTTTTGGGTTTTACTTGCGAGCCAAGCTCGAGCTCAAATAAGTAAGCTTGAATCGAGCTGAGCTCTAGCTTGAGTTTCAGAAAAACATTTTACACCCCTATAATTTCCATATATACTTTTAAGCCAAATCCTTCTTATATACTCAACTATAAATAACTAAATATATATATATATATTATATATATGTGTGTGTATGTGTTAGTTATAATAAACTAGTATATAGTACTTGTGCTTTGCTGTGAGATTGTTAGATCGAATGAAAAGTAAACGTAAAAATGTTAAACAACACACACTTTAAAGCACAAAAATTAGACTAAAACGTTACAATAGAAAAGAATAACTAAGTCAACTCAAGCCCATACGTTGCAATGGTCAAGCCCACATGTTGGATTAAAAATGAAAAATATTTTGTGATAAATTTGTGAAAGATGAAAATTATAACGGTCAAAAGTAAAAAAAAAAAATGAATAGTAAAAGACGTTGAACCATGTATAAAATTAGACAGAAATGTAATATATAAAAAAGAAAAACTAAGGAGACTTAGGATCCGCACGTTGTGACAATGCCGTTTAATTATAAAAAAATTATTGCCCACAACTTTTTAAAAGTTAAATTTATAAGGATTAAACATGGAAAGTTCTTTGTGAAAGGACTCAAAAAATGAATGAAGATTATAAGGGTAAAACATGTAAGGTTGAAAAGTAAAAGGACTCAAAAGAAAATAAAAGTATTAGTGATTTTTTGAGTGGAGTACTCTGATAAATAATGTATAGTCAATATAAAAAGAAGTATTTTTAATACATATAAATTAAGAAATAAATGTTACATGAGTCGAACTCAAACTTGAAAAACAATTCACAAATCAAACTCGAGCACTAGATCAATACTTAAGCCTTTTCATCCTTTCCATAATCACATATATAATCTACGTATGCATATATTTGAAATGCCCTAAACCCGGTGGGTTTCATATGTTGGGTTTACTCATTGGCATATATTTATTAAAGTGAAAATTTTATAACATACGCAGCGGAAACATCCAAGATTACATAAGTCTTAACAATCCAATAGGTTTACAAGCCAAGCAAACATAATTGTCTAAAAACCAAATGCATAAGTAAAGATAAATAGGATGCCAATGCTCAGGAACGTTGGGGATAACCTTCACTCTAATGCCTTGACATTTATTGAGTCCACGAACAGACCTGCATTTAACCTGATGTGCATACTAAAAGTCAATTACGGTAAGTGGGTTCTAGTTAAACAATCGTAAGTTGAAATAGGATATACATTAGATTATAACATACTTTTCCAGAACATATAATAACATATATATTAAGTAAAAGAATTTAAGGGTCTAATTTCTGAATAAAGATTCATGTGTAGGAGTCGCGACTACATATTCGTATCATAGTTGTACAACTGACTACTTGCCAAGCCACAAAAACACTACCCTTACTTATCGAGAGTTATCACCGTTGGGTTTTCGACTTTCACCAAAACAAGTCATACCTACCAATAGCCCTCACTACGGGTCCCAAACTTTCGTTGAAACGGCTCACTACCCATACATATCAATAATCATCACTGTCGAGTCCTGGGCTTTCACCAAAACAATTCATATGCAGATTAGACTACGTATTGACCTATAAAAACACTATACTTTACTTTTTCTTTAACCTTTCATTTTATCGATCATTTAGTTAAAACATTCCTTACTTTCACAACATTTCATCAAGTGTGCACATTACCCTAAAACAATCTAAAAATGGGTCTAGAAACTCACCGAAGTAATCAGCTAAAATTCCTACGAATTTGCTGATATATCCCTTGTAGCACGCGTGGACAATATAGTAATATTTAGTCAAATGTTCACATGTTAAGTGGTCAATTTTCTTCGGATAAGCTTTTCATACGACGTATGTGTAATACAAAATATGCTATCTATACTATTCAATTTTTTGTTTGAGTCTACTATATGAAGTAGACTTTATATGAATCTATCCGAAATATGCCTTTATACGAATTGTGCACCTATCCGAAATATCCATCTATTCGAAATGTGCATCTATACGAATTGTTTATCTATCTGAAATATAAATCTATACGATTTATGATTCCATCCAAAATATCCATCTAAAATGTGCACCTATACGAATTATGCTTAGGATATGAATACATATCTTTCTTCTTCTTTGAAACCTATCAACTATGAAAATGGCGTCTACGATTGTAGATTTGAAAATACATCAAGACATGAACTTTATGAGATCAAATACCTCAAATGTACGTCCCTTGTGATCGCTCGTACGAAGATTTCGTTAAACCACATACCTTATCGTGATTTCTTACCTTTTTGAACTAAGCTAAATGAACCAGCTTCAAGCTTCACCCATTCAGTTCTCCACAATGTATGTGATTATCATTGATGTTGAAACCACAACCACGAACCTTTTGTGTTATCTTGAGCGCAAAACAAGCAAGGTATGTATGTCTTATATCTAGTTCTTTCTCTATTTCTAGCTCCCTCCCACAGAAAGCTTTAGATGAAAGATTGAGGAGTTTCTAGGATTTCCTTCCTTTTTATGGTATTATGCGAGATTACCAAATTACCCTCATGGGCCTCCAAGCCTTATTACAAAATGGACACATCCTCTCTTTTAGTCACCATTTTACCCTTTCAAAGATACCAAATTTATAAAAAAAATTAGATATTACAATACTCGACTTCCATTTTTAAGTGACATATTAGTAACTTAAAAAATATCTAAAGTTCATGTTGGGAGATTTGGTATGGAGGCCTGATTAAGGGAGGGCGGCCGACCCTGACCTAGTTAAATTAGGGTTTTAATTCAGCTGACACTAATTATCTCTATGAAAGATTGGGCCAAGCTTGGAGAATAAGTTTCCTAACCTAGATTAGCCTGTAAATAGTGATTGATTTGTACTTGTAATTCTTAGTAGCACCTAGATAATAAAATAAACCCTGGTTGCAGCATAGTGGACGTAGGTCAGCTAACCGAACCACTTTAAATATTCGTGTTCATTTATTGCTTTTGTGTGTGTGTGTTCAATCCTAACAATGGTATAAGAGTTTTGGCACTTGATCGAGATTTACATGAAGAACATAGTTTGAACCAGCCTAACCGCTGCACCCATCATTGTCGCTGCCTATTTCTTTCGAGTACAATTCGTACCAGGTTATCCTAGTATGACCCATCTAATCATCGTGAATAGTAGTCGTCGTCATTACAATTCAGTTGTTTCCTTTTATTTGAAAGCTCTTGACCACTAGTTTACCGTCATTAGAAACACTATCAATCATAGAACTATTTTGCAAAAGAACAGTTTGGTTAACTCAAAAAGACCAACTATAGAAACCTAGAATCAGAGTCAACCGCGTTTGTCAGGTTTTATCATTTCAGTTTAAAGTTGCCGTTTCGATTATCAAGTTCGTTATTCCGCTGCATATTGAATAGGTTGATTTGCTATGTTTATTCTATTTATCTAAAACCAGTGTTTCGTTTAGTCATTCCCATGGTTGTAGACGAAAAGGTTAATATAAAGAAGTCTGATGGTAATAAGTTTGGTTGGTGGAAGATGCAGATTGAGGCACTCGTTTTGTCAGAAAGACTAAGATGTAGTGGTTGAGGGTGGGAAACTAGTAAGGTTTGTCATAAGTAGATTGGGTGAAGGTAGATAAGAAAACTAGAGCAATGATAACGTTTTCTCTGTCAGAAAATGTTTCTATAACATCCAGAATGGGACCATAGCTAAAGGTATAACAGAAGAATTATCAAACATGTATGAGAAGCATTCTACAAGAAACAAGGTTTATCTTATTTGAGAGCTTGTGAATACTAGGATGAAGAAGGGTGACTAAGTAACAAATCACATCAATAACCTAAACTCGATCTTGTTTCCATTAGTGTCTATCGATATTAAGTTTGATGATAAGGTCCAAGCGCTGTTGTTATTATGCTCGTTGATTGATAGATGGTCTATATCCGTAAATGATGTTAGTAGCACTTCATAAACGAGTAAGTTCACGTTTGCGAATACGCAAGATCTTATTTTGGGAGAGGACACTCGATGCCATAATGGAGGTGAGCCTTCGAGTTCTTTGTTGTGTACAAAGACCAGGGGAAGAAATAATCAATAGGGAAGTTGTCAGGGCAAGATAAGTCTCTGACGGATGTGGTATGTTGGAATTGCAATGAAGTTGGACACTTTAGGAATCAATTTTTGCAAAAAAAGAATTTAACTCTGCATAAGACCACAATACAGATGATGATGCATTAATCTGTAGTGTGGAGAGCGGTGTAGATTCTTGGGTAAAATTGGCAAATGATGAGATACTTGATATGACGGGTATGGGTGACATTGTTTTGAGACTTCAGTTAGTTTGTGGAATTTAAAAGATGCCAGGTTTAGTTTAGGTAAGAGGTTGTTAATTTCAGTCGGCTAGTTGGGTGACCAGGGATATGAAGTTAAGTTCGGGAATGAACAGTGGAAGGATGTTAAAGGAAATATGGTCATGGGTCGTCGAAGGAAAGGATGCTCATTATACATGGTCAGTATACCGTCAGAAGGAAGTGACGTTGTTTAAAGAAAAACAAAGTCGAGTTCACAAAATCTCAGGGACAAAAGAGGGTTCCTTTGCAAGAGATAAATCTAGAGTCACCGGAAAGATTCAATATGAATGAGCTTGGAAGGTCAAAACAGTCGGGGGACATTATGACAGTCGGAGCATAGGGTGTGTTTCACTTACAGTTTTAGGGCTACAATGGGCTAAAAGGAGTAGCATTCCAACTTGAAAAGTCTTTCCAGATAATCTTTTTTAGTATTGGAGAGTGTGTGTTTTCAGGATTTCTCAAGATCCGATAATTTGTTTAAGTGGGAGCCGGTAGGAACAGAGAACAAGTCACAACAGTCACAAGCTGTGGTTGTGACTGATGAGTTTAGGACTTAGTGAGATCTTCAACATGTCTTCAAGTTAATTGTTGAGAAGGCTACTATAACTAGTGGTAAAGGAAGATTACACGAGGTACAAATGTTGAAGACTATTGGGCGTTCTTCAAGCCTCAAGTGGGAGATTGCTAGGAGATTTGATAAGGAGGCACGATCAAGGGAGAGTGGTCGGCACTAGCCTTAGGTCAGCCCACATGTTTTATTTTGGCAGTTAAATTAGGGGTTTTAATATAGCTGAACCTAATTATCTCTATGAAGGCTTAGGCCTAACTTGGGGATTGAGTTTAATGATTGCTTTGTACTTGTAATTCTTGGTGCACCCAAATAATGAAAGAAAGGCTAGTTGCAACACATTGGATGTAGGTCAGCAGATAAAACCATTTTAAATCGTCGTGTTCGTTTATTGATTTCGTGTGCGCGTGTTCAGTTTCGTGTGTATTCAATTCTAACAATTCATCTGAAAGTTGGGTGTTTTTAGTAAAATTATTATTATTGAATTTTCTCATTTTTAAACATTAAGAAACATACAAGTTGATTTTTAAAGAAAAAGTATAAGGTGTGATCCAAACTATTAAGAGTGTGAGAGTTATAAATTGATTTTTTAAGAAAATTTATAAGGTGTGATCCAAACTATTAAGAGTGTGAGAGTTATAAATTCTTCCAATAGTATGAAAGCATATAAACTTCGAATCAATTGGAATTGAATAATCCTGATTTGGCTACAAATACTATCCACACATATTGCATTTCATAATCCTTTACCAAAGCTAACATATATAAGGATGGTCGAACTTTATCACAACAAAAACTTGGCAAAATTTGGTTGAAGTTATTATCTCATTTTAAACCAACAAATGTAAGGTATGAAATTAATACAAATATGTTTCTCTATTATATCTAAACCGGTGTTGAATCATGTCTATTTCATGTGGCCAAAAACCAACACTTTGACCTTTATTGTCCCTAACTATAACACTTTCACAAGATTATAAAGTTGGATTAGAACCACAAGAATGTAGACTTCACCTAATCCGTGTGAGATACTCGTGGCTATGAACTTCTTGATCTAATTAAGTTAATGCTTTTTTTTTTTATAAACAAGATGCCTAACAACAATGAAATCCTAGTCAATGAGACATGACAGTTTTGGCTTATTTATTTATCTATATTTGAATCCATTTATAATTTGTAACCTATATGGTCATTTGGATTAAGTCACATAGATAAAATAAAAAAAGTGAATAAATTACATAAATAGCCTTGAAGATATATATGCGTATTCTGGTCTATACAAATAGTCTTGAAGAGACAAAGTGACATTCAAAATCTTTGGAAAAGAAAATATTTATTTCTATTTTGACGATTTTTGGAAAATTTTCAGAAATACATGTATTCTAGATATAAAGACTTTTGAGAGATTTTTTTTTTTGTCTACATATACTATTTAGAAGAGTATATGACTTTTGAGGGATTTTTCTTTCTAGATATACTGTTTAGAAATGAGTATAAAGACTTTTGAGGGATTTTATTTCTACATATACATATTTTTTCGCAAAAAAAAATTATATAAATATATTAATTTTTTTAATGATATTAACCTATTTATTTATGCTATAATATAGTTTTAATCATTTTTGAGATAGCAATATCTAATTTTTTTTACGGATAATAAAAAGCGGTTTGATGGCTATAAGAGATTCTACATCGTGATTGACGGCAGTGGTTCGAAAACGCAAACCACACCTCACAGACCGGCATCGATTTGTAAGATTGGTCCTGCTAGAGATGAGTATACCGGTACCAAAAGTATTGATACCGAAAATACAGGTACCATAAATCGGGAAAAATGGGTACTGGTACGGAAAATGTTCGGTACTGTATGGTACCGGTATTTGAACGAAAAAATATCGTACTGAACCGAAAGTACCGGTATTTAAAATGCCATAAGGTGGGTACTGAATCGGTACCGAGAATAGTTATGTACAAGAAATTAGGTACTTCGGTACCGATACCAAATACCATATGCTCATCTCTGTGTTCAACGACAAGTCCGGTGGGCCTGGTCCATGACCAAGGACTTGGTCGGCATACCCTTTGGTGGATCAATGATTTTACATAAAGAAAAGTGGTTTGATGGCTCTAATATATGTTTCAAACCATAAAAGCAATTAAAACCTGCTTTTTAACTCTATAAATTTATAAATAGCTACTGTGTAAAAGTGCTAATTAATTATTGTCAAAGCAATAGATACTTTTATAGTAAAAGTCTTAGAAAACAGTAAATCTTCTATGCATTTTATACATTTTGAACCATTAAACTAATATTTACAAAAACTTAATAATCCTTTATTTTCGGGTTGTTTTAAATATGGAGTAGGGATGATCTTTATTATCGAATACCAATAACAACTAAACAATGTTGATACTAATACCACAATTCATTTTATGATTTTGGTTTTGATACGTTTTAGTATTTTTACACTACTTGTATCGCACCGCTATAATCGGTACGGTATTTGGTTTATGCAAACTCATTTTTGATTTTGGTATTTTAGATAGTTATATGGTATGTAAGTATCCAGTTTCAATCTATCACTTCAAAGAGATTCGTAGGTTAACAGAAAAATTGGGCTACTCGCTAACCTTGATATATCTAATATCTTGATATGTCTAATATCTCTGATGTGACTAGAGCTACGGTGTCCAACAGTTTTATTTTAAAAATTGGGCCTCATCGGGTCTAGACTCTGGCCCATGTTCTAGAAAAGCTTGTCCTAAAGTAGTTGCTAAAAAGGGCCAGACTGCAGAATAGCTGGGCTGTTATGTTTTTTAAAAAAACTAAGACTGTAGGGTGTGGAGAAATCAATCAAAGAATGACCCTTCACGCCAGCTACCAGCTTGCCATGTCATTGGTGACGAGGGATGAGACTCAAGGGATAGATAAAGGGTATTGAGGATGAGCTTCATTTCTTTTTTTGTTTTTTTTAAATTCAGGATTTTTTTAAACATAACTATAAAAAACATTAAACACAACTTATAAATTAAAACAATATATAACTTAAAAATTCAAACCTACGAACTTAAAAAAAAACTAAATTAAAAAAAAACTAGATTGCTTAATATTAAAAAACCTACGAACTCCATTTTGTTTTGATTTTGTCTTTCATTTTTTTTCAAAATGTGTGGTCTTCTTCCGGGTAGGTGTTGACATCGGTTGTCATTATCTTCTATTCCTCTATTTGCGTGGCCTCTCCTTTCAACCTAAGTCGTTCGTCAACTTCACGTTTCTTCACTTTTACCTTTGCGGTTGTGACATCGGTGTATGCTTTGAATTGGCCCATTAAGTCGTCCATTTTCGAACTGCCTCCTAATACGACTTGTGTTTTTTGCAACCGTCCCCTTTTGGCTTTGTCACTTCTTATGGGACGTTCCTCCCCCGGAACTTCATTCATATTCTCGTCAAATTGAGGCTCGTCGTTAATATTTATTTGACTGTAACTTCCAGACTCTGAGGTTTTGGACCATTTAGCGGTTGCAACCTCGTTTGGAACCGACGACCACTTGTTAGCTTTCCTCATAACTTACCATGCCCACACATGTAGGAAAGGATGCTTGTGGCGATCTTTGTATCTACGCGTCGCCTCTTTGAAAATGTCCTCGTCGTTCCACCCATTTGGAGGATGAGTATATAAATTGTTATAAATCCCACAAATATGTTGGACCGTAGTATTCATTTTCCGCCACTTGGAAGAGACGAAATCGACCTCTCGGTACGGACTTTACTCCATAATCGAATGGAATTCATTTACTATTTCCTTCCAAATACCATCTCCGGTTTGGTTGTTGCCTACATTTTAACAATGTAATAAAAATATTAACGACAATATATTATATATATACATATATATATATATATGTTGTTGTTTTATAATTTATATTAATATATATATATATATATATATATATAGGGTAGGGATCCTAAGAGAAAAACACCATATTTGAGAAACTTGAGAATTATTCTGAACCACATTTTCCCTAAGCAAAAAATGCAAAAAAAATTGTAAAAAACGCAATTCTTTTTTTTCTTTTGGAAAAATCGGAGCTTTTTCTATAAGGTTTTTTTACACGTGTATATTGTTAATCTTTTAACTATACATATGTGTATATTGTCAATCTTATAACTATACATCCTTAATCTAAGAAGTGTAGGAAACCGGGTCAAACGAATGTTGATTGAGCTCATTAAAGCGACATTGGACCGACTCATTGAACAATAACTAAAACTCTCTAAACAGTAAAACTAAACCCTAAACCCTAAGGCTAATCCCTATGCTAAAACCTAAAAACTAAACCTTAAACCTTAATGCTAAACCCTAAATCTAAACACTAATACTAAACCCTAATGCGAAACCATAATACTAAACCCTAAAGCTAAACCATAATGATAAACCATAATGCTAAACCCTAAATACTAATGCTAAATCCTAATATATATATACACTATATCATTCACCTCAATCATAGATTTACCACACTTATTTTTTAATTTTGAACATGTATATACATATATGTATGGTTAAAAAATTGACAATATACACATATGTATAGTTATAAGATTGATAATATATACATATGTATAGTTAAAAGATTAACAATATACACATGTGTATAAATAAGAAAAACCTAATAGAAAAGGCTTCGATTTTTCCAAAAAAAAATTTGCATTTTTTTCATTTTGTTCTACAATTTTTGCTTAGGGAAAATGTGTGGTCCAGAATACTTCTAAAGTTTCTCAATTAGCCTACTACTTCTCACATGATCCGATCATATATATATATATATATATATATTCACATATAAAAATGTAATATAAAAATGTAATATGTATATATATATATAGGGTTAGGATCGCGTGAGAAGCACTAGGCTAATTGAGAAAATTGAGAAGTATTTTGAACCACAATTTTCCCTAAACTTTTCGTATTTTACATATATGTATAGCATAAAATTGGGTATATACATATGTGTATAATTCAATATTTGACAATATCATATATGTATATAGTCAGTTTTAAACTACACATATGTGTATATTACGAAAGGCTTAGAGGAACTTCTCTTAGGATCCTTACCATATGTATATACACAAATCTTCATTGAATTGATGAAAATCCGTAGTCCAATGTGATGATGCATCACTATTCGTTTATAATCGCATCCGAAGCCACATCCATAGCTAGCTACGCAAAGGGGCGGAACATCGGAACATCTCTGCCTTCAATTAGTGGCCTCAATCCACCGATTTCTCTTATTAAAAAACTCACAATTCGCTTGCACTGTTTGTTTTCGAATTTTTAGTTTTGCCAATTAGGGATTTGGCTTGATAATCAAGTGGAAGTTGAAATTCGCAATGTCGATTTAATCAAGCGAAGTTCTGCCGATTAGGGTTAAAAGCAAGGTTTTCACCTTTTCTATATATGTAGTATTGCTTCTATGTTTTTTTACTAAAGTTTTGACTAATTCGTTGCAATGTGTTTTAAGATTTGTGAGGCGGCTGAATTTGGAAGGAACTTGCGTTACTAGGGCATAAAAAACATCTTCTAAATGGTTGCATCCATTCATAAAAAGCCTCCCAACTCCCCATTCATGAATCTTTATGCATCAATTGATTAAGTGAACTCTCCCGCTCAAAACCTGTTCTGACATGTTGCCCTAATTTATAGTTGAAACGTGATATTAGTAGATTTTAGATTCAATGAAACCTTCAGAGGGAGGATGGTTTATAATTGCACTAAAATGGTGTCTGGATCACTAGAATGGTCTCTGGATGACCATTTGTTTTGATACATAGATGCCTGATCTTGTTTATGTTATTGGGGTAAAATAGTTTATACTAAAAAATCTGGAGGATTTCGATTAACCCCTAAATGAAGCGATCAACAGTATCAACCCGACCCAACCGCAGACCACCGTCCCCTCTCCAAATGCGGCTGACCTAGAACTAATCTTGTTTTTCAAGAAAAGACTGACTGGCATGTCAGTCCGGGTTTCAAAACCATGGTTAGCTAATCACAATCTTTACATAAAAGAAGAATGCCCTTTACCATTGATGGTCATATTAATTTTTCAGTTTGACTTTTTAAGAGATCTTTTAAAATTGCATGGTCCAATATCCTTTCCGTAGGGTTATGCAAAATGTTAATATATAAATTATTTTTTTTCTTTGCTAAGTATACTGATATCCAATACACGAGCCATGCATTATAGGACGATGGTAGATACGTTAGATTACAAGTGGTTTTAAACGTATAATTGTACAGTCATCGACACGTCGTTGTAATCATACATTTTACTCATCCGTTAAATTAGATTAATTAGATGCACTGTTACGGTAGACAGACTGTAGTAATTAGTTTACACTAACTATTTTACTTTTTTAGACCCATCGTTAATAGCACTGCAACATTTTTTGCAACAAATCAATTTATTTAAGTATAATAATATGTTACTTAAATTGAAAATATTAAAGGTTTTGATTTTATGGTATATATATATCTTTTAAAACAAAGTCGAAGTTGTTCGGAAGCTATTTGAGATTAAAAAAATATTAGTAGAAATTAGAAGTTGGAAATACATTTAAATCAATAATGAATGTTGAGTCATCTTTTTGCATTTAAGCTTTTAGTTATCTTCCTTCTTGTTAGGATTTTCTCATTACCTGTAGGAAGAGTACTGGACATGTAATGGTAATCTTAATTTTATAATTAATTGTAAAACTGTAATTCAAACATGGTCTAATATCTCTTATTTATGTTTTGAGTAATTACGCGTAAGGTATCTAATATACCTCTTAGTTTGTAAAAGTTTTTACCTCCAAATACACCTTCTTACTATTTTATTTTTTATATTATTTTAGTAAGAATAAAATACGCATAAGTTTCCGTAACTTATACAAATTTCATAGTTTGTCTCTGACTATTAAATTATGGATTTTGTTCTAGCAAAAAATACTCATAAGTTTCTGTGATTTGCACAAATTTCATTTTTATTTTATCCCTGACTGCGAAAATTATGGATTTTGTTTTATGATTTGCAATATCGTCATGTTTTTGTCCATAGAATTTTAAGTTTTTTTTTTTTTTTTTGTTAAATTTAAAGGTATTACTATTAAGTCCCTAGACCCTACCCCTTTGTATTGTCGGAAAACATAAATATGCTAGTGGGCCCACATAACCAACCACAAACAGTCCTCCACCCTACCATCATCTTCTTGGTTGGTTTTTAAAGAGTGTGTAATTTTCGTCTTTTTTTTTTTTTTTTTCCGAAAACTTGATTGAAAATCACTGTAATCACCATCATCACGTGTTTGACTTAATAGTCTTGTTCACATAACCGAAGGGGTAAAGGATATAAGTGTCATTTTAGTTGGGTTTTCTTAGTTTAAAATGTTTTATTTACGGAGTCACATATTAAGAGTTTTCGGTCAAGATTGAGTCTTTAAATAGTTTTCTTTTAAGTCGGTTAGGGTTACTTGTATTTCAAGTTTGGGTCTCCAATATAATAATTTATGGTGTCTTTGTAATTGTCAAGTAATTTTCGGTTTGGTTATTCTAATAAAAAGACCCAATATCTTGTTTGTGCTTCTCTTTAACCGATTCTGGCCAACATCATCAGCTAGAAACACTCTTCTCTCCCCTTGTTAATCTCAAAAACCTTTTGCACGTGACGATGACTCCACCACTTTTTTACCAATCCAATTTCCAGATTAAATGGTTTTCATATCGTTGTTGTGATTTCGATTTTTGGAAGCCTTGGTGCGAATGTGGTAAAGCCAGCTACTCCCTTCGAGACGGGGTCCATGATGTTATCGAAAAAGCGGTTCGCTCTTGGCTTTTAACCTATCAATTAATTCATGAACCCCCTTGACTTGAGCTGAAAAGTCAAAGTTAATTTTCAGGGCCATATATGAGGATTTTCCATTAATTAGGATGAGTTTCCAACACTTATTTTAACACTCTATAGGGTGTAAAATATTGGCCTTCTACCTTCACATCTTCTATATCATCTACATCATTCTTTATCATCTGCACATTCTTTTAATATACTCTTATGCGGATTAGACTCCAAAGAAAAAAAAAACACAGAGAAAACATGATAGATATTTTGCTAAATTTTCTTGTTACTTTGAATTAACTCAAAATGATTCTTAAATACAAGATGCAACTGAAAAAAACCAACTACTGTAAACAGGGCAATGTAGAACATGGAGACATGCGGTGATTGAAATAGCCTAACATGCATGCTAATGAAATACTGAATGTGTAAACATGGATAACTGGATGCGGGTATGTGATGCTGATAGTCCGGGTTGGGTTTAGAGGTTTTTTTGGTCAAAATATGGGACATGTTTAGTGTGTATTTGGTTTATGGTGCAAACCAGGAACTCAAATGGTTTACAGGTGGTTCACTGCCAACCTAAACATATTCTTGCTCTGTCGGTGCCAATATGTTGCCATGGCAAGCGGATTCCATAAAAAATCGGTGGAGCTTCAGCATCAGGTGGTTTAAACACACACACACACACTACTGCTTCATGGCTTGATGATTTCTATTGATGGACATGAATCAGTGGAGGCTAAGTTCACCTGCAAAGTGGTGCATTTTCCAGGTGATTTAAAGAAAGATTCTTTAATTCCCCGGAGATTGAAGGAGTGTGTTTGCCATGGCAGCGGATTGCCAAGAGCGAACCATCCATTTATCAAATAGAAAGGAAATCTCCATACTTTGGCAAAAAAAAAAAAACAACACTCGTTGGGTTACCTGACCCTGAAGTAGGTTTAGGGTCGTTGACCCGTATAAGTTTTTTGTGTTAGTGACATAAAATACTCTTCCACCTTTAAAAACTATACTAGACTCTTCATTCTCCTATGTGATTTACGATTACTACTTTGTGTGCTCTTATGATATTATTACAGCCTAAGCAAGAGAACTTAATCTAAAGGACTAGTTTGGGTGGTGAGAAACTCTACCTAGTCTAAAAAGTATAAACCCTATCTTTGTTCTTCATACAACCGATGTGAGACAAGTCTCATACTTTGTCAATGTTCTCATTGGTCAAGACGTTGGTTATGGCTGGTGCCTTCCAGGCCACCATTCCGAATTTGGCTTTAATACTGTTGTTACTATCCAAACATGAGAATTAAACTCAAAAGACTCGTATGGTCGTTTGGTGTGTGAGAGAACCTACTTGGTGTCAAGGGGTTAGTTTTTGATCCCGTGTGGCGTCCCGATCTCCTCACGGATAAGCTAATTCATCCCGCTCTTTGTGTGGGTCACTGGTTTCGTCCTGCCTTGGACCCATTAGGAGAGCAACGCCAACTTTCGACCAGTGATACATTCGTCGTAGACACGACTAGGCACGTGCACTTCTTCATTGACACTAAAGTCGGTCCCTGAAAAGTCCCGGACTAGCTAGCAAACCCAAGCTTTCAAGCACAACCCATAGCATACCGATCTTCAAATATTTGTCCCGTGTGTAACATCCGTCAAAAACGGATTTACCAAACCCGCTCCGTTTATCAACCGAACAGTCAGTCAAAATTTTCGTTGCGAATTAAATGCCCAAAATAATTTTAAACGATACGTAATCAATTATTATACAAGAATATATAATTAGTTTTTGAAAAACTGTCAAAAATCGCAAAATAAAAATATAATACCTCTGCCGGGTTTCGAACCCGGGTCAATGAGCGGTCCGGATACAAGACTTAACACACACACACAAACCATTGCGCCACTTGTTCTGTTTGGTAAATAATAGAATCATTTAATTCATAAAGGGACGTTAAGAATTCAAAACCGGCGCCCAAACAGTTCAGTCGTCGGAATCCCGGAAATCTCGCGAGTCTTAACTACAATTTACGTTATAACGTAAACCATTAACCAGACATCGGTTATAACCGATGTTTGAAGTCCGCGACCAAACCATAACCGCCGGAGTTTTATGATTTGCGAATACAGTCGGAAATCAGACCAAGTGCATCTCGATTTTCTCCTATAAATTCACCCACAACCGACTGCAAACCTTTTCGCTCAAAACCACACTCTTTCTCGGCGAAAACTCCCTCGCCGGAACTTTTCTGTTCGTCGCCGGAAAACCGATTTCCTTATTTCTGAACCTCACTGAGCCCTGAAGCTTATACCGGAGATACCCATACTTTTTCCAAGCTTTCCGGAGACTTGCTGCTGCAAGACAACTGACGCCGGAGTTGATTGCTGTCGCCGGAGTTCTGCCGGAAAACAGAGGGTCCAGTCGGTATACTTCTTCGCTTATTTTCTTTATCTTTTCACCCTTATCTTACCTTAATGGACTGAAAAACACTAATAAACTGATAAAAACTTTGAACCAGTCGATTTCCGAACTCTGGTTCTATCTTTGATGAAGAAGACGATGTATTCGTTATATTATAAGTATAATTAAAATCAACTTATTAATCGGGTTAGACACACAGTCCAGCGGTGGACTGTGTGCACATATAAAGCAAAGGTCTCGAGTTCGAATCCCGTCCCACACACGATGCCTTAATAAAAATCATTTTTGTTAAACTGAACCGGAGTCGTCACTGGTATACGTTAAGTATATTGATAACCGAAATAATAACCAAGTTAGACACACAGTCCAGCGGTGGACTGTGTGTTTGTTTATATCACTGGTCACGAGTTCGAGTCCGGTCTTCTGCACCGACTCGGACAATTATCTCTTCTTTTTAAATAAGGCAGAAAAGGAAATATCTAATTTGTATTTAAGTATAATAAAAACGAATTATATAACATGTTAAACACACAGTCCAGCGGTGGACTATGTGTTAGTTTAAGCCACAGGTCCCGGGTTCGAGACCTGTGGAGCGCACCGCCGAATTGATTTAAACTGTTTTTAAAATAAAATGATTTTCGGTTTAAACTAATTAATATATATATATAATTAAAATCAGATTTATAACGGGTTAGACACGTAGCTCAGTTGGTAGAGCTGCGTGCACGCGTACGGGAGGTCTCGGGTTCGAGCCTCACTCAGCGCACTTGTATTCCGAATTGAACCGGTCAACGGTCAGTCAAACGGTCAACGGTCAGAAAAAAATCAATTTATTTATTTATTTATTTTTTATTTAATTATTTTAATTAAAAATCAATTAAAAATACTTAAAAATAACATTTTTAAGGTTAGAAAATAGCCTCAAACTCACAAAAATACACCCAACAATCCTACTAAAATAGATTAATAAAATCCGTTTACTTACCAAACCATAATGCGATTTATCTAGTTAATCTGACTCGTGGTTAAAACCACTTCGCGTACATTCAACATCAACAACCGAACGCACCCACTGTGAGTGAATCTTACAACTACCCCTTTTAAATTACACGTTTTGGGGTGTGTCATGTGTTATGAAAATAATTAATTTATTTATTTAAACTTGTGCCATACCACATCATGACCTAAACTTAGATTGTTTTTATTGTTGTGACTTATTTATTTCCTTTTGTCAAATTATATGAAACTCATACATTAAGCCCATCAGTTCCTCGTGGGAGACGAGTAGAACGTCGCGTGCTTCAAATCAAATTCATTATTGTTCATGTGTGTATCCTTGAGTTTATATTGTTTGTAGTTGTGTCATTCATATTATCATGTTTATGCAATTCAATCATCAGGCCCCTCAGTTCCTCGTGAGAGACGAGTTGAGCATCGCGTGTCTCTAATTGTTCCATTATTATTCATGAGTGTTTCATTCAATATCTTATGATTGTTGATTAAGTTACATCTATTTTTACTCATGTTTGGTTGTGCACATATTTCATAATCAATTTAAAAATTTGTTCAAATGTTTTCCATAGGATTCACTCGCCAACATTATGTTGATCCAAAAACCCTTTTACACATGATACAGGTGAACAGGTTGAAGCAAGGAAAACATAGGATATGCCTTAGAAGAGAATCAAGAAGTTTAGATTGTTAGTTAGAACAGTTGTAACCTTTATTGTAAATTTCCATTTAATTTGTATTAAAGAATATGAAACACATAATAAATGTCATGAGCTTTGATGATAACCCAATCATGCCCCGATCACCTTATCCGCTGCGGGTCGGGGTGTGACAGATTGGTATCAGAGCCATGACTATAGGGATATAGGATAGGTTATTAGACCCTTAGAGCCTATACTATAGTCTGCCTAAATTTTAATTGATTAGGTGGTTACATACAAACTTGTGATATTTATTTGTTTCATATTTGTTTACATTTCAGTCAAACATACATGCTTATATACATATTCATCATACATATATACATATTCATTATACATAGATCGATGTTCATGTATTCAATTTATTTTCATACTCTCATTATCCAAAGATTTTGTGCAATTTTCAAATCTCATCAAAGTAAGTTCTGCGACGGGCATGTAGTAACTGGAAGGGTACAAGTACCGGTAGTCGGAACGTCCTGTCTAGGCTGGCATTCGTATAAATCCAATATAACGGACCAGTTTGCCTACCTGGGGACCAACGATGAGAGTACGAAGGACCTATTAGGCCAAAGCATGCCACACCAAACGTCGTTCGAACTAACCCTACTTTGAGGTGTCACCGTGTCTACACCTGGACACATTCCGAATATCACACGTTGTATACATATTTCTCGATTTTCTCCGGGTTTTTGTGTACGCAACCTGGCAGAAACCGTGCGAACCATATGAAAAACCGGTATTCATGGGGCCCACATGATTACACAGGTAAAGTATGGCGGCATGAAGGGCCTAACAGCGAGCAAAACCCAAGATATCCAATGGATGTAGTAATTTATTTATCTATAATTATTTTATGAATGTTCATTCCTAATGCGACCCATGAACCCAAAAGCACCCAACTCATACTCTTGTCATGTATCCTTGTAGATGTCTTCTAACCTCGCCCGTAGGAAGACGAGAGCAAGAAAAGCCCGCGAACGCATGGCTACCTTAATCGCTCAACAAATGGCTAAGTTCAGCAAGCACTTACCGTTAATCCTGTCAATCAAGCAAACCAAAACATTTTCAACTCTCCCCCAAATACCACTAAATGCACCTACAAGCATTTCAAATCATGCGAAGCACTTACCGTTAATCCTGTCAATCAAGCAAACCAAAACATTTTCAACTCTCCCCCAAATACCACTAAATGCACCTACAAGCATTTCAAATCATGCGACCCTCTGAAATACAAAGGGACTGAAGGCGTCACTGCTCTTCACCATTGGTTTGAAGAAATGGAGAACACTTTTCTAAATTGCGATTGCCCTGATGATCGCAAAGTGCGATATGCTACCGGTCGACTATATGGGATAGCACTTACTTGGTGGAACACAGAGAAGGCAAAACGAGGTGTGGAAGATACTATGTCCTTAACTTGGAACGAATTGAAGGAAATCATGACCAGACGATTTTGCCCAAGGAGCGAAATCAAGAAGTTAGAAGATGAATTTTACTCATTGAAGCAAGTGGAAGGAGACCACATCACCTACAACAAAAGATTCCTCGAGTTACATCAAATGGTTCCCAACATGTTCACTCCCCTCTACCGTTTGATCGAGCACTACATTCATGGTCTTCCGTCAAAGATTCAAGACCCTGTGATAAGTACCAAGCCTGCAACTTTGGAAGCAGCAATGGAGCTAGCAACAGAGCTCACCGAGAACCGAATCCGAAACGAAGATTTCAAGGAGGAGAAGAAGAAGGATAAAGAACCGACTGAAACTTCCGACTCCACTCAAACTGAATCCCCTTCTCAACCCAATCCTAAGAGAAGAAGAGTCGGGCGACTTTTCACTGCGACCCAACGAAATCAACCAGTTTTACACGCTATACCCATCCGAGCTATCCCAGTCACCCAAGTGGCACCCAACTCAGCTTACCCAGATAAGAAACCATATCTTGGACCTCACCCTCGATGCAACAACTGTTTTTATCACCATCCCCATACCCTACCTTGTTGTCTATGTGCAACTTGTGGACGCTATGGTCATTTGAGCAATGTTTGTCGCACCTTTCAAAACCAAACCTTTTTCCCTACTCAAAACATGGCCCAAACTTATCACCAACCCCAATACCCCATGTTCCCACATGCTCGAGCTTGTTTCAATTGTGGCGACCCTACCCACTTTAGAAACACATGCCCTCAATTGGTTAACGTTATCAACACTCAAGCCCAATCAAACCCAGTTAACCAAGTAAACCAAGAAAACCCAAACACTATGCCACCAGCAAGAGGAAGAGACTTCAATATCAACGCCAATCCTGTCGAAGATAATGACGGCCCAAACGAAGATACTCAGCTAGTCCTCTTCACCGAAGATCCAGATTCAACCCCTATCGTTTAGTTTGATGTTTTTCCATGTGTAGACTGTTAGAGAAATTATTGGATATTATATATTATATATTGTTTTCAGTATATGCTTTTGCCGAGGCCGTGGCTCCCCATCCATCGAGGTTGAGTTGGATCCCCATTTTATTATGTGGTTGATCTTGGCGTGCCCGCACGATCGGCTCCGTTGTTTGAGCCTTGATCGGTCATTTCATTTTACATTTCAATACATGCAATACGCTCGGCTCCGTTTGATTGAGCCTTGAGCGCACATTTCAATTTACATTTCCAGTTCATGCAATACGTTCGGCTCCGTTTGATTGAGCCTTGAGCGCACATTTCAATTTACATTTCCAGTTCATGCAATACGTTCGGCTCCGTTTGATTGAGCCTTGAGCGCACATACAATTTCATTATCAGTATCTTGTGGTTGTGGTGTTTGTAGTAGAGTCGCATCGAACCAACCATAATTTGCGGATAAAGTCAATGAAAATTTGACAAGGATATGGTGGATACGCCGATGGTACTTCCTATATATAAGTATTCTTGTCAAATGATCGGAGGCATTATCAGGCGGTTATGAGAGGTTCCATGCATAGGCTGATTGTGTGATGGTTGTTTAGATTAAGTTGTTCAATTTCAGTACATTCAATACGTTCGGCTCCGTTTGATTGAGCCTTGAGCGCACATACAATTTCATTCAATACGTTCGGCTCCGTTTGATTGAGCCTTGAGCGCACAGACAATTTCATTATCAGTATCTTGTGGTTGTGGTGTTTGTAGTAGAGTCGCACCGAACTAACCATAACTTGCGGATAAAGTCAATGAAAATTTGACAAGGATATGGTGGATACGCCGATGGTACTTCCTATATATAAGTATTCTTGTCAAATGATCGGAGGCATTATCAGGCGGTTATGAGAGGTTCCATGCATAGGCTGTTTGTGTGGTTAAGTTATTCATTTTCAGTACATGCAATACGCTCGGCTCCGTTTGATTGAGCCTTGAGCACACAATTTCAATTTCAGTACATTCAATACGTTCGGCTCCGTTTGATTGAGCCTTGAGCGCACACCCATTTTATTTTCAGTACATGCAATACGATCGGCTCCGTTCGATTGAGCCTTGATCGCACAGATATATTTCATTTCAGTATTTTATGTTTGTTGTATTGGTTGTAGAGTTATAGGACTAATCATAATTCACTGATAAAACCAATGAAAATTTGACAAGAATATGGTGGATACGCCGCTGGTACTTCCTATATATAAGTATTCTTGTCAAAGGATCAGAGGCATTATCGGACGGTTATGAGAAGTTCTATGTAGGATTTATTAGTTTCTTGGTAACCAATCATAACTTGTGGATAAAACTAATGAAAATTTGGCAAGAATATGGTGGATACGCCGCTGGTACTTCCTATATATAAGTATTCTTGCCAAAGGATCAGAGGCATTATCAGGCGGTTATGAGAAGTTCCATGTAGGTTTTAGTATTGCCTTGGTTGGAATTTGTGTTACATTTATATCATCATGTTATTTAAAGAGATTGGATTGTGTTCCATTTCTACATAAACTAACCTCTCCATCATAACAAACGAGAGAGGAACTTCAACCATTCAAACATATATGCTATCAGAATGTGGATTCAAATATTTGCTGTTGTGTTTATTCATGAGCAAATATTTGCTGATGTGTTTATTCATGTTTGAATATTAGCTGTTGTGTTTTATTTATGTTTCCAAGAAGATTGTAGTGTTAGAAGTTTTGCCTTAGGACATAACCATAATTTTCCCAAACGTATCTAAACTCTTATGCATGATATCATTTTTAGCAAATCATTTCTGCTTATCAATACTTATACAGTAGGCAACAAAAAGCGATTCCTGAATAGGGTACTTAACCCTTACAAGGAACGTTATCGCCTCGAACAAAAAAACTTAAACCCTTATTTTTCTAAGTATATAACTGTCAAACTAAACATCATCATACTTTTAGTCAAAATATATCATTATTTAAATTTCGGGACGAAATTTCTAAAAAGCAGGGGATACTGTAACATCCGTCAAAAACGGATTTACCAAACCCGCTCCGTTTATCAACCGAACAGTCAGTCAAAATTTTCGTTGCGAATTAAATGCCCAAAATAATTTTAAACGATACGTAATCAATTATTATACAAGAATATATAATTAGTTTTTGAAAAACTGTCAAAAATCGCAAAATAAAAATATAATACCTCTGCCGGGTTTCGAACCCGGGTCAATGAGCGGTCCGGATACAAGACTTAACACACACACACACAAACCACTGCGCCACTTGTTCTGTTTGGTAAATAATAGAATCATTTAATTCATAAAGGGACGTTACGAATTCAAAACCGGCGCCCAAACAGTTCAGTCGTCGGAATCCCGGAAATCTCGCGAGTCTTAACTACAATTTACGTTATAACGTAAACCATTAACCAGACATCGGTTATAACCGATGTTTGAAGTCCGCGACCAAACCATAACCGCCGGAGTTTTATGATTTGCGAATACAGTCGGAAATCAGACCAAGTGCATCTCGATTTTCTCCTATAAATTCACCCACAACCGACTGCAAACCTTTTCGCTCAAAACCACACTCTTTCTCGGCGAAAACTCCCTCGCCGGAACTTTTCTGTTCGTCGCCGGAAAACCGATTTCCTTATTTCTGAACCTCACTGAGCCCTGAAGCTTATACCGGAGATACCCATACTTTTTCCAAGCTTTCCGGAGACTTGCTGCTGCAAGACAACTGACGCCGGAGTTGATTGCTGTCGCCGGAGTTCTGCCGGAAAACAGAGGGTCCAGTCGGTATACTTCTTCGCTTATTTTCTTTATCTTTTCACCCTTATCTTACCTTAATGGACTGAAAAACACTAATAAACTGATAAAAACTTTGAACCAGTCGATTTCCGAACTCTGGTTCTATCTTTGATGAAGAAGACGATGTATTCGTTATATTATAAGTATAATTAAAATCAACTTATTAATCGGGTTAGACACACAGTCCAGCGGTGGACTGTGTGCACATATAAAGCAAAGGTCTCGAGTTCGAATCCCGTCCCACACACGATGCCTTAATAAAAATCATTTTTGTTAAACTGAACCGGAGTCGTCACTGGTATACGTTAAGTATATTGATAACCGAAATAATAACCAAGTTAGACACACAGTCCAGCGGTGGACTGTGTGTTTGTTTATATCACTGGTCACGAGTTCGAGTCCGGTCTTCTGCACCGACTCGGACAATTATCTCTTCTTTTTAAATAAGGCAGAAAAGGAAATATCTAATTTGTATTTAAGTATAATAAAAACGAATTATATAACATGTTAAACACACAGTCCAGCGGTGGACTGTGTGTTAGTTTAAGCCACAGGTCCCGGGTTCGAGACCTGTGGAGCGCACCGCCGAATTGATTTAAACTGTTTTTAAAATAAAATGATTTTCGGTTTAAACTAATTAATATATATATATAATTAAAATCAGATTTATAACGGGTTAGACACGTAGCTCAGTTGGTAGAGCTGCGTGCACGCGTACGGGAGGTCTCGGGTTCGAGCCTCACTCAGCGCACTTGTATTCCGAATTGAACCGGTCAACGGTCAGTCAAACGGTCAACGGTCAGAAAAAAATCAATTTATTTATTTATTTTTTATTTAATTATTTTAATTAAAAATCAATTAAAAATACTTAAAAATAACATTTTTAAGGTTAGAAAATAGCCTCAAACTCACAAAAATACACCCAACAATCCTACTAAAATAGATTAATAAAATCCGTTTACTTACCAAACCATAATGCGATTTATCTAGGTTAATCTGACTCGTGGTTAAAACCACTTCGCGTACATTCAACATCAACAACCGAACGCACCCACTGTGAGTGAATCTTACAACTACCCCTTTTAAATTACACGTTTTGGGGTGTGTCATGTGTTATGAAAATAATTAATTTATTTATTTAAACTTGTGCCATACCACATCATGACCTAAACTTAGATTGTTTTTATTGTTGTGACTTATTTATTTCCTTTTGTCAAATTATATGAAACTCATACATTAAGCCCATCAGTTCCTCGTGGGAGACGAGTAGAACGTCGCGTGCTTCAAATCAAATTCATTATTGTTCATGTGTGTATCCTTGAGTTTATATTGTTTGTAGTTGTGTCATTCATATTATCATGTTTATGCAATTCAATCATCAGGCCCCTCAGTTCCTCGTGAGAGACGAGTTGAGCATCGCGTGTCTCTAATTGTTCCATTATTATTCATGAGTGTTTCATTCAATATCTTATGATTGTTGATTAAGTTACATCTATTTTTACTCATGTTTGGTTGTGCACATATTTCATAATCAATTTAAAAATTTGTTCAAATGTTTTCCATAGGATTCACTCGCCAACATTATGTTGATCCAAAAACCCTTTTACACATGATACAGGTGAACAGGTTGAAGCAAGGAAAACATAGGATATGCCTTAGAAGAGAATCAAGAAGTTTAGATTGTTAGTTAGAACAGTTGTAACCTTTATTGTAAATTTCCATTTAATTTGTATTAAAGAATATGAAACACATAATAAATGTCATGAGCTTTGATGATAACCCAATCATGCCCCGATCACCTTATCCGCTGCGGGTCGGGGTGTGACACCGTGACACTATCCCACCACCATTTTATGCACGTCCTCGTGTATGCACGCCGTCCCATACTAGCTCGCATACTTGACAATGCCTGATTCCTGAGGGTTGAGCTTGATTCACTTTGTGAGAGCAGGACACCCGGCAGCCCAACAACAATGATCTTTCTTCGTGTCGGTTCAAAGTAGTGCATTAGATTACTTATGTTCGCACCAGTGTTCACCGATAGTTTCCTGAATAGGGGAAATGAAAAAATGTTGCAACTTTCACTTCATCTTTTTATGGCACTACATGTACCGTAGTTTAACAGCACAACACAGAGGGCTTCATTGATACTATACTTGAGCGGTGCTCACTATTTTATGCTTGTGGCGTACAAAGGCGTTCACCGAACTGAACCCATATTTGGTCTTATCCCACCACAATTGCGTAACCATACTCAATGTTAAGCACACTTTGGTTAAGATTCACGTCCCAACGTATTTGAGAATCGACCTGTTCTGATACCACTTTGTCACGGGGTTAGTTTTCGATCCCCGTGTGGCATGCAACCCATCCTGCTCTCGTCGTACTTTGGACTCATCAGGAGAGCAGCGCCAGCTCTGGACCAGTGGCGTGTTCGTCATAGACACGACTAGGCACGTACACTTCTTCATTGACACTGAGGTTGTCCCTGATAAAGTCCGGACTAGCCTGTAAACTCAAGCGTTCAAGCACAACCCATATCATAACGATTTTCAAATATTTGGCCCGTGGCATTGGTCTATAAACTCTACATTTATTAACTATACAACTAACACGAGACAAGTCTCTTAACTTGCAATGGTTTTAGTTCATAACGTTATCTACATCTGGGACTTACCGTAATCGTCTATGAAGCTTACCTTTTCGAACCAAACCTCCACTAACGATTTCTATATATGCGAATCAAACCTTTCAACTAGGGGCGGATCTATGTGTATCCTAGGGGGTACATGGTCTACCCCTCAACTTTCTAAGCAAAATGCGAAATAACTCTAAATGTACTGTAAATTTCTTTTTTTTTTTTCGTATTTATGAGTGTATGGTTAAAAAATATTTAGGCATACCCTGAATTTTTTTACATCCACCACTGCTCTCAATATGTACCCATCAATTTGTTTTTTGACCTAATACTACCCTTTATTTTCTCTAGTCCAAGGATTGTTTGGATGTAGAATATTACATCTGCTGCATGTACTCATCGATTTGCTTCTTGACCTAATACTACCCTTTCTTTCTTTTCTCTAATCCAAGGCCTGTTTGGATGTGGAATATTTACATCTGCTGAAAACTATCGATTTTATTGAAATGATTTACTATAAGTAGCATCGACCAGTCCATATTTTGTTATGTCTTTTGTTGTTTCAATTGTTTGGAACATATGAAATAAGATATGAGTAATTGTATTCCTTTAATTCATTAGTATTACCAACTCAATTTGGTTTGTCAAGAACACTTGTTTTTCTAGCTACGTTAGTTGGTTCGTCTGTGGATAAAGTTAGGACATGATAAGGACAAGAGGATTAAATTTCTTCACAAACTACATGATGATTATTTATAGAACTAATAATCTATATGACCAAATATCGATTACAAAATACATTTAATTATTATGCTGTCTACAATCAATAAATCACAGTTCCCTTAATACATATAATCAATAGGTTCTCACTTTAGTAAAAAAAATTACATGCGTAATACCAAACTATTCGAATAGCAAAAGGTTAGCACATCCTAACATTTATTGGTCTTGTCTACAAAATACATATAGTGTAAAATCTCACACTCGTTTCTCACTGCTAAATTATACATAAAACTACATAAGTTGTCTCACCTACTACCATGTTACCAGGGTCAAATAACCATTCACGAAAATACTATTTCTACATAACCCTGAAGCAAGTAACTCTAGCACACCCAACCTCTTGGTCCTTTCTCCACACTATTGTGTATCAATGCCGCCACTCCTTCCTCCACTGCACGATTCGAACCATACCTATACCACCTTGCCCGCTACCCGACGCATGCGCTTGAGCCTGTTGTGCAACCGTAAACCGTGACTGACATGTGTTTAGTTTTGCTCCACGGGCGTTTGAGATGCTTTAACAAGCACTTGTAGCTTGCTACGTACAAGTCGGCGTACTTGAAGCCCCGCTGCCAAACTATGGCGGATTCAGGGCGGCTCGAGCCTTGTTTTGAATAGTTAGAATTGAGTGATGACATTGCTTTGTTAAATTTTTTGTTTTGGGGTGTGTGCAGTAATAAGTTTGAAATGAGGATGTTAAGGATGAAAACACAAATAATAAGAGGTGGTTTTGGAAGAAACATGTAAATTGAGCTTTCACTTCATTTGGATTGGTATATACGTGTTAGATTATATCGAAACATTATTAAACATTAGTAAAATTGTTGGTAGTTGGTTTTGGAGAATTTAAGCGCAAATGAAGGTGGCACCCATGTCGATTAATGATTACCATTTTGTTTTTAGGAATAAATTAATAGGGTTGAAATAAGCCGCTTTTCATCGTTATTAACGGAATAATTTTGGTGAAACAGATTAATATCTTGTATAACAACTAGTTTTTGCCATCCCGCTTTACAGCGGAAAAGCGTCACACGTCACCAATCTATAGGATCATGTTTTTGGTTTGTGACGATAACAATACTGGTTTAACAACCGAAAGAGAAAGCCAAAAAATCAAAGCCATGACGTATCAAAACGATGATAACACATTTTTTACGTTTATTAAAAAATAAAAAGTGAATATCAATTTGGTTCCGATAGTACCAACTCTAATAAAAAGCCAAAATAAAAACTTCGTTTATAACTCAAATCCAAAGTGCATTTTTTACAAATATAAAACATATCATTACCTATTAATGATTTTTTTCCTTAATAATTTTATTTACATTATATTGAGAGTTTTAAAGATTTTCATTATACCTATAACTAAGTTGTACCATTTGCATTCTACTCAAACCTATTACTAAGTCGTATCAGGAATCAAGCTTCTAAGATCATGCGGTATGGTGGCGTGGAAGAGGCGTGGAAGCCTCAACCACGCCACTACACCACCCCGCATTCGGCGTTGTTGATGGCATGACGGAGGGGTGGCAAGTATTCGACCGGCGTGGTGGATTAGATGATGGCAACGTGGCCTAGTTTGGTTGGTTGGGTGATACAACCGTTGGGACCCGACGATAAAAAAGTTTAAAAATAAATTAACTTTCTCTATTTAAATCAAACCCATTCCACAATTTTCTTTTACCAAATACTCTTCTACCCCACTACAAGTATTATAAAATCTCTCAAGTTTTATAAAAATGCATCCCCACAACCGTTCTTTCGATCTAAGAAACCCGTATGGCCGAGTCAAAATACCGAATACTACTTTGCCTCAAAACCAAGGTAACTTACCCGACATATCGGCTTATGCGCATCTTCTTACGAACTCCCCGATGTTTTATCTGCCACAAATGCCTAACATCCCTCAACAACCACTCGTTCCTATATCCCAAACGTTCCCTATATCCGAATCATCACCCGAAATGCAACCTCAAAATACTGTTGAACCCTCGACATGAAAAAAAGAAACCATATGAAGAAAACCGACACAGAGTAGGAAAATGCTCTTGCGGGCCAAGTTGTTATATCATGGTCTAAGAAGGAAGAAGTAGTGTTAACCAAATTTTGGATTTCTCTTCAAAGTGGCGTGAGAAAATGGTAGTCTCCCTTCAAAGTGGCGTGAAATAGATACCGCCATGACCGCCTTCAACGGTCCCTACAACAACATAAAAAACAACCTAAAGAGTGATGAAACCGACGTCAATATGTTGACGCAGGCCTTTAGTATGTATTCGAAGGGAAAGCAAGGAGCAGCGTTCTAATTTATGCATTGTTGGGATATGGTGAAGCACTCCTAAAAATGGGCAAGAGCGCCTCTAGCAGGACAATTGTCGTCTAAAAGAATGAAAACAAGGTCCTCTACTAATCGCTCAAATGTTGTACGGAGTTTGAGATAAACTTGAGCGACGACGAAGTTGAATTGCAACGTCCACTTAGTAGAAATACATAAAAAAGAGTGCAAAAATCACATACTTCGGGTGGGGAACACACCAGAGGTTTAGCCAACCTAAGCGAACAAATTACTATGTTCAATAGTATCCAACACCATAGAAATGCGCAAAAAGAAAGCTTATTGAGCTTTCTGAATGAAAAGTGAATTTGAAAAACGAGAAGGATTTAGCGAAAGAAAGACGAGCGGATATGAAAATTTTCATTTATAAAAACCGATGACCTTGGCGATGAAGAAAGAGAAATGTATGAGAAAATGGAAAAAGAAATCAATGTAAAATATCGTACTTAGTTTTGTTTATTTTTCTTAGTTTCGGTTATTTTTTTATTCTTTTCAGTTTCGTTTTTTAGATTATGCAATGTATCATGTATTTTTTATTAATGATATTTCTTTAATTAATATTAATGTTTTTTAATTTAATATATTTGTTTGATTATTTTAATTACAATATAATAATAAAAAGTATATGTCACGTGTCACACCACACCACCCTTCTACGCTTCATCCCATCATGCACTTTTTGGCACCACACCACTTTTCTAACAGGTGCAGACGTGGTTGGTATATGACGCCTTATGCCCTCCCACACCATATAGTCGAAGTTAAAGAAGTAAAAAAAATAAAAAACAACATAAAAAACAACCCAAAGAGTGATGAAACCGACGTCAATATGTTGACGCAGGCCTTTAGTATGTATTCGAAGGGAAGGCAAGGAGCAGCGTTCTAATTTATGCATTGTTGGGATATGGTGAAGCACTCCTACAAATGGGCAAGAGTGCCTCTAGCGGGACAATTGTCGTCTAAAAGAATGAAAACAAGGTCCTCTCTAAACGCTCAAATGTTGTATAGAGTTCGAGATAAACTTGAGCGACGACGAAGTTGAATTGCAACGCCTACTTAGTAGAAATACATCAAAAAAAGAGTGCAAAAATCACATACTTCGGGTGGGGAATACACCGGAGGTTTAGCTAAAGCGAACAAATTACTATGTTCAATAGTATCCAACACCATAGAAATGCGCAAAAAGAAAGCTTATTGAGCTTTCTGAATGAAAAGTGAATTTGAAAAATGAGAAGGATTTAGCGAAAGAAAGACGAGCGGATATGAAAATTTTCATTTATAAAAACCGATGACCTTGGCGATGAAGAAAGAGAAATGTATGAGAAAATGAAAAAAGAAATCAATGTAAAATATCGTACTTAGTTTTGTTTATTTTTCTTAGTTTCGGTTATTTTTTTATTCTTTTCAGTTTCGTTTTTTAGATTATGCAATGTATCATGTATTTTTTATTAATGATATTTCTTTAATTAATATTAATGTTTTTTAATTTAATATATTTGTTTGATTATTTTAATTACAATATAATAATAAAAAGTATATGTCACGTGTCACACCACACCACCCTTCTACGCTTCATCCCATCATGCACTTTTTGGCACCACACCACTTTTCTAACAGGTGCAGACGTGGTTGGTATATGACGCCTTATGCCCTCCCACCATATAGTCGAAGTTAAAGAAGTAAAAAAAATAAAAAACAACATAAAAAACAACCCAAAGAGTGATGAAACCGACGTCAATATGTTGACGCAGGCCTTTAGTATGTATTCGAAGGGAAGGCAAGGAGCAGCGTTCTAATTTATGCATTGTTGAGATATGGTGAAGCACTCCTACAAATGGGCAAGAGCGCCTCTAGCGGGACAATTGTCGTCTAAAAGAATGAAAACAAGGTCCTCTACTAACGCTCAAATGTTGTATAGAGTTCGAGATAAACTTGAGCGACGACGAAGTTGAATTGCAACGCCCACTTAGTAGAAATACATCAAAAAAAGAGTGCAAAAATCACATACTTCGGGTGGGAACACACCAGAGGTTTAGCCAACCTAAGCGAACAAATTACTATGTTCAATAGTATCCAACACCATAGAAATGCGCAAAAAGAAAGCTTATTGAGCTTTCTGAATGAAAAGTGAATTTGAAAAATGAGAAGGATTTAGCGAAAGAAAGACGAGCGGATATGAAAATTTTCATTTATAAAAACCGATGACCTTGGCGATGAAGAAAGATAAATGTATGAGAAAATGGAAAAAGAAATCAATGTAAAATATCGTACTTAGTTTTGTTTATTTTTCTTAGTTTCGGTTATTTTTTTATTCTTTTCAGTTTCGTTTTTTAGATTATGCAATGTATCATGTATTTTTTATTAATGATATTTCTTTAATTAATATTAATGTTTTTTAATTTAATATATTTGTTTGATTATTTTAATTACAATATAATAATAAAAAGTATATGTCACGTGTCACACCACACCACCCTTCTACGCTTCATCCCATCATGCACTTTTTGGCACCACACCACTTTTCTAACAGGTGCAGACGTGGTTGGTATATGACGCCTTATGCCCTCCCACCATATAGTCGAAGTTAAAGAAGTAAAAAAAATAAAAGGTATAGCTTGGATTTGAAGTCTTGTTTTTTCTTTAACTAGTAATAATTCTGCGCGCTTCGCTGCGGGACTTTAGTTATTATTGGTCTAGTTTATTAAAGTACCAGTACGATACCGACAGTCGACATAGCAATTGTTGCCAACCGACATGTTTTTTACCTGATTGAAAACCCATAAAAACGAATACCTGTAATAGTACCGGTGTTGTTTGGTCGGTATCGATCCGTTATGATACTAGTATCGTACAGACACTCGATATAACTTATGATACCAAAATATACTCTCTTGAGAATATTACTTTGTTTTCAATGAATTTATATCGTCACGTCGAGGATTCTATAAAAACGAATACGACACTGTTACCGATTTTTTGGCCGAAATATGTTCAGTTTGTGATGATAAAAAAACATCTATATATGACTCGATGTTGTTTGGTCGGTATATGTTCGTTTTGTGATAATAAATAAAACTAAATATATATGACTCATTCGAATACCGATGTGTTTGGTTGGTATATGTTCAATTTGTGATAGTAAAAAAAATCAACTATATATGACTCGTTCGTGTAGAACATTTATCGGATAGTACATATTAACAGACATATCATGACGTTAATAATAAAATAACTATACTGATGTTATACGGTACCAGTACTAATGTTGTTTAGACACTATAATAATTTAAAGAAAAAAGAGTATCAATAAAAGTTAAAATTATAGAAATATGTTTAAGGTTAAAAGTAAATATAATAATAATCTATTGAAATGATAAAAATATGAAAAATATAAACTATATATATTATTATAAAGATCAAAATACTAAAAGAAACTGTATATACTATTATAAAAATCAAATTACTATTTATGAAAAAGAAACTATATATTATTATGAAAATTAAACTACCATTCATACTCACTTTTAAAGATGTTAATAACAAAAATAGTATAACGATCGTATATGGTATCATTACTAATGTTGTTCAAACACTATCAGTAATATTAAAAAAAATAATATCAATAAAAGCTAAATTAAATAAATATGTTTAATGTTAAGTGTGAATATATTAATAGTATATTGGAATATTGAAATGATAAAAATATAAAAAAAGTTATAGATATTATTATAAAAATCAAACCACTATTCATACTTACTGAAAAAAAAATATATATATTATTATAAAAATCAAACTACTATTCATACTAACTTTTAAATTATATATAAAATAATAATATAAAATAAAATATAAAATATATAATATAATATATATTAAATAAATAAATAAATTTTTGTTGTTTTAAAAATTAAACACGTTGGAGTAAAATCTGCAAGACAGGATATAGTAAAAATATCATGAAGTTTTTCAACGTTATTTAATATACATATTCTATATTCTATTTAATTGTTGACAAAGTACCATCGTTAAAATATATAAGTCAATTAAGTATTAAATATTCATAAGCAATGATACTTTTTCTGCGTAGTCTTTACTATTAGTGTAGTACTAATTTTCCATGAAAATGATAATGCATTTGACGAAAACAAGAGTTTAAACTATTCACTATAAATAATACTATCCAAAATATGTCACTTTATTAACGATTTGCAACTTCATAACATTATGGCGATTTGTGAACGTTTGTTTGCAGTTTCATAACACCGGCCTAACACATCTGCTAATATAGAACATTAGCAAAAACAGAAGAATATACCTGCATCGTTGTCAACAAAAGTTAGATTGCGAGTTTCAAATTTCTTTTGGATGTCATCATCAAGGCCTGCCGAGTCGAGCTGTCACACCCCGGATTTCCAACCCCGAAATCCATATACCGGTGGGCCCGGGTGGGGAGTATCGTGACATCAGTTGATAATCATCATGGTCAATTAAACACGGCACAGCGGAAGTCTTGGAGTAAAATTACTATTACAAACCGAATGTTCGAAAATACAAAATAATATACAGGCTCGTAATAGAAGATCCACAGGCAGATAATAAATTGTACATGGAAAGAATATAAAACAGACTTTGGGCAGATTTAGGATTTGCAAGATCCTCTATCACTACCGAACACTTCCGGCCTATTTTCGTATTGTACCTGCAGATTAGTCTTTTGAAAATACGTCAGCTTTCGCTGGTAAATACACCCAACTGACTCGTTTTGAAAACATTCCAAAAATGTTTTAAGTGCGTATCAGCACAAAATCTTTTTATAACTTAGGTTAATTGACCGTCCAACCTTGTTAACAGATTTACTTGTTTGTCTTACATACGGGGCTCGACACGAAAACCAAGACACAATTAACGTACACACCACTTTGGACTCACGAAGGAGTCAATTCCTCCCAACCTTGTGGGAATGCATAATTGAGCGTCTATCGGGTGTATGCCTACACCCGCGCTAAGGTCGTGGCCATTTCGATTGTAATGAGCCGAGGATATCCAAGACACGGTAGTTAACCCCGATGTTTAAATTATCAAACAAAACTGATTAAACAGAATATGCGGATCTCTATTCCGAACCGTCGTTCGATTAATCCCATTTCCGACCAAACGGTAATAATTTACCGTAACCCAAGCCCATATAGGGGAAATAAGTCGAGAGTATTTACCTGAGCTAGTCTTCTTTAATTTTTTAATAACTCAGCTGTACAAAAAAAGGACTAAGTGCAGATAGCATTTACCGGCAAGTCTCTAGTCTGGATTATGACATAAACTAACCAATTAAATACTAACGGTCTTATTTAAGTCATAGACTTAGACCGACTAGCGTACTTGATCAAACCGTTGACGCTAGATTAAACGATGATTGAATAGAATGTAGTTTAATCCCAACAGTACCTTGACTTGTTTAATATGGGTAAACTATTAACATTCTGGATTTTGAGACTTAAATGACAAGGTTAAACCCGTTTCGGTTAATTTCCGTAAAATAGTTACATATACGTAATCGTGCGCATATTAGCGATATCCGGTAACCGGATAAGTCATGGACAAGTTCTATATGCCATTATACTTTAAATAAGTTAAGATATCAGTAGGATATCAACTTGTATGCCCGTTAAGGTTTTAAAACGAAATTACGCCTCATAAGGGCATTTTGGTAATTGTATATCATAATAAAGGCACTTGGATATAATTTTAATGTTATAGTCATAAGTATTCTGGAAAAATACTTTATTTATGATATAATATCAGTAGGATGTCATTTATATGTGTAAATTATCCTTTATGACCAAACTATGCACCGAATGGGCATTTTGGTCATTTTACACAAAGTTTATAATTTATTTGGGATTCTGAATTTATAACATATACCTACTGTAAATATGTTTAAAATAAGTTTTAAAATCAGTAGGTAACAAGTCTTAGTCAATAATATGGTTTAAAACCATACTATGCGCCGAAACGGCGCTTATGTTGTAAAATGACGTTTTTAAGTGATGTTTATGAAAACTGACATTAAGGTCAGATTAAAATGTTTAAAACATGTTATTTAATATAACATATCAGTAGGTAAATCATTTACTTTGAAAAGATTTGATTAAAACCATTTTATAAGCCACAAGGCCTAAAACCGTCATTTATCGACATAGTTTAAGGACTTGTTTGAAAACTCAGTTTATAACTTGGTTTAACATCCCAAATAATCCTACTTATAATATTGCATCAGTAGGAAACTCATTTTCAAGTTTATTATCATTAAAACCTTGATTTATGTAAAAATGACGTTTTGGTCAAAAATGGACATAATTATGGAACTTGCGCATAAACTTGGATTCTGATTATGATCATGTAATATAACCTCAGAGGGTTATGCTACATTATATTATGATCATAATGCAACTTTAGATCAGTGTATAACTAATCTAAATTGGGTCAGAATCGAAAGTCAAAGCAGAAGTCAAACTTCGCGACTTTCGGTTGCGAACCGATCCTAGAACTGAAATTGACGAGCCGAACATGTTCTTACATGTTCTAATAATTATTATCAACTTGTTTAAGTGTCATAACAGGTTTCATAACATATATAAGATCAATTTATGATTTTTCCGAAAAATGGCCTGTTTGACTTTTTAATATCATAACTTTGACCCGTCAATTGGTCTAGCAAACGTGATCTACAGGAGGTGCCCTCATAGGAACTAACACCTACCTTATTACGATCACTCAGCCATGTCATTTCGAACAATGGTTGGACCCTAATGGTCTTAACCGAAAGTCAAAGCGTTTTACGAAAACGCTTGACTTTTGGCTATAAAAGCCTATAAACGAAAATGCAAGAGCAATGAACACTTACAAGAGGTTCCTACAATGCAAGAGAACTAAGTTGGATGCTCCTTTCAGCTAGGAACTTCCAAAGGAGGGAAAATAGTTATGATTTAGAAAGGTGCAGGTTCAAATGGTGAACTTGATCACCTACTTATAGTTGGAGAACTCAAAGGAGGTGAAGCCAGGTGTTTAGGGGTGTAAGAAGAAGCTTACAAGTGTCCCAAAACGTGGCATAACAGTTTAGAGAAGCCATGGTTTCAAATTAATGGTTTTGGAGTTTTGCTTGGAGACCAAACAAAACTTTCTTCTGCAGGTCTGTTCTCGCGCCCCGCGAGAGACCCAAGCCTGGTCTCTCGCGGCCCGCTCCGCCCTTAGGCCAGTTTCAAAGTTTGATACTTTTAACCCCTTAACTTATTAAAGCTTCTAAAAACCATTTTAAACACCTTTTTGGCACTTTTAGCCCTCTGTAGCCAATACTTGGCATACCCGGGATTATGCCCGGACATTGTCGAGCTCTCGGTTCGTTAAAAGATCACTCAGAGGTATAAATTAACATGTTGACACTTTTAATCCCTCCATCATCCAACTTTTACATATTTACAAAACTGAACTCTCTCGTCCAACAAATGGCACGTATGAGAGTTTAGGACTTCACAAAGGATCACTCAGAGGCTTATGATAAGCATGTTGATTCCGATGTCACTCAAAGGCTGGGCATGTTGACATATCAGTTACTCATAGGCCAAATTTTAAGCATGTTGACGTATCACTCACTCAGAGGCTAATGATTTAAGCATGTTGACATATCAGTCATTCAGAGGTTGTTATTTATGCATGTTGACATCAGTTCGTCACTCAGAGGCTTAACTTGAGCATGTTGACGCTTTAAGTCCTTATTGGTCTTTAACAGACTATATTTAAAATACAACAGTGTCACTATATTATTGGACACGATTTTTACAAGGTGTTACACGAGCTAGGGCAAGCTCGGGCTCGACTCGATTATAAATCGAGCTGGTGTGGCTCGGCTAATATTTGAAACCCAGCTGGAAATCAAGATCGGACTTGGCTCGACTTGGTTTAGCTCAATTTTAAAAAGAAAATTTAATAGATAGCTCTAAAAATTCAGTAGTGTAAAATATTATTTAGTGTTTTAAAGAACATATCCAAAATAAGTTCAATTAATACATTATAAGACAAAATCAAGTTTAACAACATAAAATAAGTTTTAAATCTCAACGAAATACAACATTAGTTCATTAGCATGATTATAAACCTTTAAATATGCCATAGATATCAAATTGTAGTCTTAAATACATGTAAATAATAATCAATTTTTGTAATATATTATAGTGTATATAAAAATAAAGTATATGATAAGTAAAAACAATGCAAGCTAATCCGACTCGAGTTACCAAGCGAGATAAAATGACCCAATCCGGCTCGTTACAAGCCGATCCGAGCTAGGCTCACTTTCTAACCGAGCCGGCTCAGCTTAGTTTCAAACCGAGCCATATCGAACGAGCTTTTTTCGAGCTAAATCCGAGCAAGCTTCAAGCGAGCTATGAGCCACGAGCTTTTTGGACAGCCTACATCATGGGTTACCAGTTATAGAATGTAGTGAGAAGTTACATGTGAGTATGCTGCTTTATGTCTATAACGAGTATTTAGGACTCGTGCTTGTGACGAGATTGTTAAACCAAACAAAATATAAACGTTAAAACGTTGAACGAATGCCACCTGTTAACTCGCAAAATGTACAGAACACTTGTCTTTGTATGGGAGTAGTAGATCCTAAGTAAAACAAACAAAATAAACAAATGCCAAGCAATATTACTCGTAATCAAAATATTCGATTTGTACCCTATTATTTCCTGAGCAAATTTAAAACTTTAATGACTAAATGTGTTTGAAAGAAAAAGCTAAAATGTTGTGTCTACGTAATTCATTTCATTTTTCAGACATTAATTTCTATCTTGAGTAAACTGCAATTTGCGATTCTATGTTTCTCGAGCGGGGTCACATTGAGTCCCCATAGCGAGAATTTGGAAATATGAGTCCCCCACATATAAAAACACTACAACTAGAGTCCCTCGGGTCACTTACTTAGTTTTTTTAGTTAAGCACTAACTGAGATGAGATAAAATGGTTAGCGTTACTTAATCAAATAACAATGAAACACCCTTATAAATCTTGTTCAATACAACTTGCGTCCCTATAATTTCCCTTCTTCCTCTTCCCCATTTTCAGATTCGACGACCCACCGTTCTTCTCCATCTCCGGCTCCGACAACCTACTCTTCTTCCCTATCATCGGCGACCACCCGGGATCACCACACCACCACCATCTCCCTTCTCCTTCTTCCACCAAGCTTTCAAACAGACACCCCGTACACCCGTCTCCGTTCTCCTCCTTTCCCAAGCTCCGATGACCCACCCTTCTCCTTCTTCCCTAACCCAATACACCATATACCAAACCCAAATCCTTCGACACCACCGTTATTTAACTACCTCATAATTTGATTTTTATTGTAGATGCACTGACGACACTCAGATGTTTAACCAAGATGTGCACTGGTGACACTCAGATGTCACCGGGATGGCCGGAACACTAAACAGTGCCAGTGACGCTTGATCAACAGAGTCTCGATTTGGACTCCGCACTCTTGACAACTTCCTGGCGATATAAAGAGTGTCACCAGTGAGGTCAACTAATTAGATAGGTCTTGATCTTCAATCTTCTAATCTTGACACTTTCAGACCCTACACTTTCACGTTATGGTATACAATGGTCTCAAAAGTTCCAACAATCTCTTTCTAGAGCATTACATACCACTGAACTTTACACACTAATCCACATGTTCAATCAAAGTTGCCTACACATGAAGTCGCTTGGATCTTCTGGATCAGCCACTAAGACTTGCTAGATTTGATCCTTCAACCTCATAATTTTCATCTTTAACCCTTTCACGTTTTGGTTGTATTGTTGATAACATTAGACTATCATTTTCAGACCCAACAATCTACCCCTGAGTCTAATGTTATCAAGATCTTGTATCATCTTCAGGGCTATCACATCTTGTATGTGTAACACCCTGTAAAATCGTGTCCAATAGTGTAGTGACACGTGTTGTATTTTAAAATATAGTCTATTAAAGACCAATAAGGAGTAAAGGCGTCAACATGCTCAAACTGAGCCTCTGAGTGACGGTCCGATGTCAACTTGCATAAATAACAGCCTCTGAGTGATGTTGATTATGTCAAACATGCTTAAATCATTAGCCTCTGAGTGACTGATATGTCAACATGATTAAATCATTAGCCTCTGAGTGACTGATATATCAACATGCTTGAAATTTGGCCTCTAAGTGACTGATATGTCAACATGCCCAGCCTCTGAGTGACATTGGAGTCAACATGCTTATAATAAGCCTCTGAATGATCCTTTACGAAGTCCTAACTCTCATACGTGCCAATTGTTGGACGAGAGGGTTCAATTTTGTAAATATGTGAAAGTTGGATAATGGAGGGATTAAAAGTGTCAACATGTTAATTTATACCTCTGAGTGACCTTTTAACGAACCAAGAGCTCGACAATGTCCGGGCATAATCCCGGGTATGCCAAGTATTGGCTACGGAGGGCTAAAAGTGCCAAAAAGGTGTTTTAAAAGGTTTTTAGAAGCTTTATAAAGTTAAGGGGCTAAAAGTGTCAAAGTTTGAAACTGGCCAAGGGGCGGTTGCGGGGAGCGAGAGACTAGGCCTGGGTCTCTCGCGGGGCGCGAGAAGAGCTCTGTTGCAGAAAGTTTTTCTTGGCTGCCAAACAAAGCTCCAAAAACCATTAAATCGAAATATGGCTTCCCAAACTGCTATGCCACGTTTTGGGACACTTGTAAGCTTCCTCTTACACCTCTAAACACCTGGCATCACCTCCTTTGAGTTCTCCACCTATAAATAGGTGCTTAAGTTCACCATTTCAACTTGCACCTTTCTCATTCATTCACTCTTCTCCTTCCTCTGGAAGTCCTAACTGAAAGGAGCATCCAACATAGTTCTTTTGCACCCTAGGAATCAATGGTAAGTGTTCCTTCCTTGTGCATTTCGTTTATAGGCTTTTATAGCCAAAAGTCAAGCGTTTTACAGAAAACGCTTTGACTTTCGGTTAAGACCATTATGGTCCAGCCATTTTTCGTAATAAACATGGCTAAGTGATCGTAATAAGGTAGGTGTTAGTCCCTATAAAGGACACCTCCTGAAGATCACGTTTGCTAGACCAATTGACGGGTCAAAGTTATGATATTAAAAAGTCAAACAAGCCATTTTTCGGAAAAATCATAAATTGATCTTATATATGTTACGAAACCTGTTTTGACACTTAAACAAGTTGGTATTAATTATTAGAACATGTTCGGCTCGTCAATTTCAGTTCTAGGGTCGGTTCGCAACCGAAAGTCGCGAAGTTTGACTTTTGCTTTGACTTTTGATTCTGACCTGATTTTGATTAGTTACCTACTGATCTAATGTTGCATTATGATCGTAATATAATGTAGCATAACCATCTGAGGTTATATTACATGATCATAATTAGAATCCAAGTTTATGCGCAAGTTCCATAATTATGCCATCTTTGACCAAAATGTCATTTTTACATAAAATAAGGTTTTAAATGGTAATGAACTTGAAAATGAGTTTTCTACTGATGTAATATTATAAGTAGGATTATTTGGGATGTTAAATCAAGTTATAAATTGAGTTTTCAAACAGGTCCTTAAACTATGTCGATAATGACGATTTAGCCCTTGTGGCTTATAAAATGGTTTTGATCAAATCTTTATAAGGTAAATCATTTACCTACTGATATGTTATATTAAATAACATATTTAAAACATTTTAATCTGACCTTAACATTAGTTTTCGTAAACATCGCATAAAGACGTCATTTTACGACATAAGCGCCGTTTCGGCGCATAGTATGGTTTTAAACCATATTAATTGACGAAGACTTGTTACCTACTGATTTTAAAACTTATTTTAAACATATTAACAGTAGGTACATGTTATAAACTCAGAATCCCAAATAATTTATAAACTATGTGTAAAATGGCCAAAATGCCCATTCGGTGCATAGTTTGGTCATAAAAGATAAATTACTTTATAATTGGTATCCTACTAATATTATATCATAAATAAACTATTTTTCCAGAATACTCATGATTTCAAACTTAAATTATATTCAATTGATATGGTATGAAATTTCCAAAATGCCCTTATGAGGCATAGTTTCAATTTAAAACCATAACGGGCATAAAAGTTGATATCCTACTGATATTTTATCTTATTTAAAATATAATGGCATATAGAACTTGTCCATGACTTATCCAGTTACCCACGGGCATAAAAGTTGATATCCTACTGATATTTTATCTTATTTAAAATATAATGGCATATAGAACTTGTCCATGACTTATCCGGTTACCCGTTATCGCTTATAAGCGTACGGTTGATTATACGTAACTAGTTTGCGGAATTTAACCAAAACGGGTTTAACCTTATCATTTTAATCTCAAAATCCAAAATGTTAATTGTTTACCCATATTATATAAGTCAAAGTACTTGTCGGGTTTAAACTTCATTCTATCCAATCATCGTTTAATCAAGCGTTATACGTTTTGATCATGTACACTACTCGATCTAAGTCTATGACTTAAATAAAGATGTTAGTATTAATTGGTTAGCTTATGCCATAATCCAGACTAGAGCCTTGCCCATGAATGCTATCTGCACGTTAGTACTTTTGTATACGGCTGAGTTATTGAAATTAAAAGAAGATTAGCTCAGGTAAATACTCTCAACTTATTTTCCCTATACGGGCTTGGGATACGGTAAACTATTACCGCTTGGTCAGAAATGGGATCAATCGAATGCCGGATTATGGCTAGTAAATCCGCATATTCTGTGTTAATCAGTTTTGTTTGATAACTTAAACATCGGGGGTTAAATTGCCATGTTTTGGATATCCTCGGCTCATTAGATTAGTTAATGGCCACGACCTTAGCGTGGGGTGCAGGCATGCACCTGACAGACCCTCAAATGCAAATTACCCAAGACGTTGGGGATAACTCCTCTGTGAGTTCTAAGTGGTGTGTATTTAATCATGTCTCGGTCTCTGTACTGGGCCCTGTATGTATGGACAAACATGTGAATCTGTTAACAAGGTTACAAAGTAATTTTCCCAAGGTATAAAAGATTTTGTGCCCTGTGCACTTAAAATCATTTTAAAATGTTTTCAAAATGAGTCAGTTGGGTGTATTTACCAGCGAAAGCTGATGTATCGTCTAAAGACTAAACTGCAGGTACAATACGAGATAGACCGGATGCTGCTCGGTAGTGAATAAGAGGATTTTGCAAATCCTTAGATCTGCCCTAAAGTCTGTTTTATATTCTTTCTTGTACATTTTAATGATCCGCCTGTGGATCTTTTATTACAAGCCTGTATATTATTTTGTATTTCCGAACATTTGGTTTGTAATAGTAATTTTACTCCAAGACTTCCGCTGTGCCATGTTTAATTAACAATGATGTTATCAACTGACGTCACGATACTCCCCACTCGGGCACAGTGGTGTATGGATTTTGGTTGGAAATCCGGGGTGTGATAGTATGCTTGTATCCTATGATCTTCGATTGGACAAGCACCAGCCTCAACTTCAAAGCCTAACAATCTCCCCATAGACTAATGCCTTCTAAGTTTACTTTGTCGAAGATCTTTTTTCGCCATTTTGCTTGTTGAATACTTTACTGACAATTGTCCATTCTATGCATGCATCATCTTTAGAACCGATACTCCAAGCATTAATGTGATATTCAATTGGCAAGTATCAGTCTCAGTTTCCAGACTCAATTGTGTCTAGGCTCTGATTTTCTATGATTAATTTTTTGTGTCTGCAATATGCTTGACTAATACATATCGTCCTGCAAGTGCACCACCTTGAAAAGAAAACATTTTAATGTAAAGATTAATGCATATAAACATTGCAAGTTGGTATAAACATGAAAATAACATGAAAGGTAGATAATTTTAATAATTTTACCTTGTAGATGACATATATCTATAAGTTCGTTTGTTGTGTGTTTCATCTCAACAAAGAGGCATATTATAGAACATCTTTAATAGATAAATAGATAAAAGTTAGAGCACAATTCAATATGTATTCTAGTTCAACGTATAAAAAAGATATAAAAATTATAAAGACCTTATAAGATGTCAAGTAATCACAAATTCATACATGGTCTTCATCACATCACCGAATAGTCACGTTCTCATCATCCCTCTTGTTGATGACACTAAATACATTTAAAATTGGTACTTCAAATAAAATAAGTAATTGTAAAGACAACATTTCTTATTTATTTATCTTTAAGTGAATCCTTAGTCTACATTAACGCTAATAATATTATAGTATATTTCCATACAATTTGAATAAAAATTAATGTTGAAAGATACCTAGCCGTGTAAATTAAATGCTATTTAGAATTAATACATGTACAAGCATTTTTAGATGTCAAAAAATCTTTGAAATGATCTTCTAAGATATCAGAATATAAATCAGATTTAAATTAAATGATGTATGACGTAATTATCCTTGGAATTTTGATCGCCAAATTCAAATCAATATAAGGAAAGTATTTCTTCAATATATTTACCTCATCATCTCTCCAAAACCGCTCAGAAGTCACAATTTCTCGATCTCCCTCTTCAAAAACCCTACATCTTACCATTAACTTTCAAGAAAATCCAATAGTGACCGAACCATCACCTGAATTTTGGTACTACTACCTAAATATTACTTATTCACACATACTGGCAACAACAACCACAAAGAAGAAAAGAAGATTTCATAAATTCTATAATTAGGATTATTAGATATCATCCAAATTACCTCAACATAGCAGACAAAAAAAATAATAGAGAAACCATGTGCAATAATGTATTAATTATATGCTCTTAGATTTATCAAATTCCAAAAGGAACAAAAGTAAGGCTCCAAAAATCATATAACTAGAACTGAGGCCCCCACGCTGCGCGTGCGTGCGGGGAACCATATCATCAGAGATGGGGGTGTAAAAACAAACTAAGTAGCAATCCGATGATTTCGAGTGTCTGTTTTTATGGCCTTATATGTTAAAAGGTTGATTCATAAACACTGAATTGATGTGTGTTTTTTTTCGTATATCATTACAAAGAAGGGTATTCTATTTATACACAAAAAACGTAATCTAAATATAGAAGACAGCAGCTGATTGCTAGCTGTCTTTATCGTTGCTGTTGATTGCTGTGGATTAGCTGGATATGCGGCTGTTGGTAAGCTGCCGCAGGATGTCCGGCTGTTGATTAGCTGCAATTTCCTCCAAGGTTAGACTTTCCTTTCTAACACTCCCCCTCAAGTTGAATAGTTGGATTTCCAAAATTCAACTTGCCCAAACAATCATTGAAAATTTTCCCGTTAACTGCTTTTGTTAGAATGTCAGCAAGCTGATCCTTTGATCGAACGAATGGTAGTTCAATCGTACCGTCTTCCAATTTTTCTTTGATGAAGTTCCTATCAACTTCCACGTGTTTTGTTCGATCATGTTGTACTGGGTTTTCTGAAATCTGAATTGCAGCTTTATTATCACACATAATCTTACTTGTTTCTTTTGGCGGAAAACCAATCTCAGCTAAGAGTCTCCGCATCCACATGGCTTCTGTTAAACCCCGAGCTATACCTCTAAATTCAGCTTCTGCACTTGAAAGAGCAACCACTTTTTGTTTTTTACTTCTCCAGGTAACAAGATTCCCTCCAACTAAAGTGAAGTAGCCTGTTGTTGATCTCCGACTTCCTTTATCTCCTGCCCAGTCTGCATCGGTATAGATTTGGACATTTAGGTGTCCATGTGATTGAAACAGGACTCCGTGTCCTACTGTACCTTTGAGATATCTAATAATTCTCCAAACTGCTTCCATATGTGACTGTTGAGGTTGGTGCATGAACTGACTTACTACCCCTACAGCATAGGCGATGTCTGGACGAGTGTGTGAGAGATATATTAGTTTTCCCACCAGCCGTTGGTATCTTTCTTTATTTGCTAATTTTGCTCCTTCTTCCATGTAAAGCTTTTGGTTTACACTCATAGGGGTATCTGCTGGTTTGCAATCGATCATTCCAATTTCTGCCAACAGGTCTAGGACATACTTCTTTTGACTAATGAAAATTCCTTGTTTAGACCTTAGTACTTCAATTCCGAGGAAATACTTAAGTCTGCCCAAATCTTTCATCTCAAATTCAGCAAACAAGTTTTCTTTGAGTTTTACCATTTCTTCTTTATCGTTCCCTGTAATGATCATATCGTCTACATAGATAATTAGGCAGGTTACGAATTTTCCTCTTTTTTTGAGAAACAAAGTATGATCGGCATTACTCTGTTTATATCCAAATTTTTTCATAGCTACCGTAAATCTGCCAAACCAAGCCCGGGGAGATTGCTTCAGACCATAAAGGGACTTCTTCAGATGGCAAACTTCTCCAGTTTTGAAATCTTCTGTGAATCCTGGAGGAGCGTCCATAAATACCTCTTCATCTAGGTCCCCGTGTAAAAAAACATTTTTTACATCAAACTGTTGAAGCGGCCACCCTTCATTTGCAGCTATCGAAAAAAGGACCCTAATTGTGATCATTTTTGCAACTGGGGAGAATGTTTCAGCATAGTCAATCCCATGTGTCTGGGTATACCCTTTTGCTACCAGTCGGGCTTTATATCTTTCAATTGTACCATCTGGTTTATACTTAACCGTATAGACCCAACGACACCCCACAGATTTCTTTCCCAATGGGAGAGTACACTTTTCCCAAGTATTGTTCTTGATTAGGGCTTCCATTTCCGTTTTCATTGCTTCCTTCCAATGTTTAGATTTTAAGGCTTGATCCACGTTTGTAGGAGTTTCTTCAGAATACACAGATGAGATAAATGCTTTGGCTTCCTTAGTGAAATTTCCATCGGCCACACTAGCTATAGGATAACTAGATCTTCTTGGTTCTTTTTCAGGAGAATACCGTTTCGGAGGAACTCCTCTGTTTGTTCTAGGGGGCAATACATATCTTGATGGTGGTTCTTTTTGTCTGGGTTCATTTGCCTGCAAATTTTCAGTTTGTTCTGTGGCAGTTTCATGGTTAGACGTATCGGTATCCTCGGAGTCATTAGAAACTTCAAATGTACCACCAGACTGAATAGGGTGAGTATTACTTAACTCGGACACCAGGTTAGGAGGAACATTAGGATCGTCAGTGGCACTGAAATTGAAGTCTGGTGACTCTGTAGTAGGTGACTCTTTAGTTGGTACATAGGGAACATATTTTAACCAGCTTAGTGTGTCTAAACATTCCTTCTCCCCTGACCACTGAGTTGGGAATTGTAGTAATACTCGGTTTCAAGAAAGTCACAGTTTATCGTGGTGAACATATGACGTGTTTTTGGATTATAACATCTGTATCCCTTTTGATTCATTCCATACCCAACAAAGACACATTTTTCAGCACAAGGGTCAAGCTTGGTTCGATCTGATTTAGGTATGTGAACAAAGGCAGTACATCCAAAGACTCGTGGTTGAAGAGTAAGAACTGAGGGTAGTTTGAAGAATTTTGAAAGGGTGTGTAACGGAGTGTTAAGCTTTAGGATTTTTGTTGGGAGTCGGTTGAGAAGATAGGTAGCAGTAGCAAGGGCTTCAGGCCAAAAATATTTCGGAACCTGAGATTCAATTAGGAGAGCTCGTGTCATTTCTAGCAAAATGCGATTTTTCCTTTCGGCGACACCGTTTTGTTCTGGGGTGTTTGGGCATGTAGTTTGGTGGATTATTCCCTTGTCTTGGAAATAGGATTTAAACGAGGTATTAACAAACTCACCGCCATTATCAGATCGGAATATTTGGATGTTTGTTTGAAATTGGGTTTGGATCATGGCGTAAAACATAGTGAATTTTTCAAATACTTCGGATTTGTTTTTCAAAAAATAAACCCAGGTCATTCGGGTACAATCATCAACAAACATCACAAAGTACCCCCAAGAACTAGGGCAGGACCCCATACGTCAGAATGGATTAACGAAAATGGCAAAGCAGCCTTAGTATTATTGGGTTTAAAAGTTTTTCTATGGCTTTTTGCTAAAACGCATGTTTCACAATGTGACATAGAATTAACTAGAAATAGTTTTGGAAATAAAATATGCGAATAACTTGTAGAAGGATGACCTAATCTTCGGTGCCACAGCCAAGCTTCTCGTTCTGATGTCCCATGAGTCAGCATCACAGCACCACTTTGAGTCACCTCATCCACATAATACAACCCTTGACTTTCAGTGCCACGCCCAATGATCGCTCCCGTCCTGATATCCTGTAGAATACAAAACGTAGGGTACATTAGGACAATACAGTTAAGTTCCTTTGTGACATGGCTGATTGAAAGCAGCTTATGTGATAACGAGGGAACATAAAGACAATTAGAGATTTTTATTGTGGGTGAAATCTCAATAGTCCCTCCCGATTTTACATCCATTATCCCGCCATTCGCCGTTTGAATATGTGTTTTTTCTGGTTTAGTTGTTGAAATAATATCCGATGACTCATAAGTCATTGTGTCGGTTGCGCCGCAATCGAATATCCATCGTTTTTGTTTACCATGATGTTTTTGGGCCATATTAGCATTCCCATTTTTTTGAGGGACCAAATGTGACATATTCACATTTTGATTATATGGTTTCGGTTTACCTGCCCCAAACCCATCCGCCCCAAACCCGTTCCCTTTTCTTTCTTCTTCTCCGCCTTTACCTAGCCATTCATCTCCTTCACCTGTTGCCTCGGCCATTCCGCCGAACCCTGATCTGCTCCGGCCTTCATCTCTGGTGACATCTCGGCTGCTGGTGGTAGATGACCTCCCCTTTCCGTAGTCTTTGTGCCTCTCTTCTGACCATCAGACCACCATTCGGGATATCCAACGAGTTTGAAACATTGTTCCCGGGTATGTTTCGTCATACCGCAGTGATCACACTTGAGGTGAGTTTTGTCGTCTCTGTTACTTGTTCCGATTCTTTTTCCCTCGGCCCGTCGGTATCCCTTTGATGCAAGCCCTAATCCGTCAGTTTCAGAGGCCATTAGACCCACTGTGATACCCTGTGTGTCATTGAGAGGTGTTCCCAGAATGTTCTGGTGAGCGGCCTCCTTGCGGATAGTGGCGTATGCAGTTTCTACGGTTGGAAGGGGTTCTAACCGGAGTATTTCCCTCTTTATAGGGTCATATTTCCGGTTGAGGGCGTTTAGAAACTGAAACAGTTTCTGCTCCGTCCTGATTTTGTGATATGCTTGGATATCGGTTGGGCAGGTCATAGGGTTTGGGTCAATCCGATCAATTTTTCCCCATACTCCTTGGAGTATAATCCACAACTCTTCCAGGGAGAGATTGTTCTGTTTGATTTCATTCGCCTTGACATGTAGGTTGAAGGTTTGGAGCTTGTCACGCCCACTGCTATATGTTATAGCTAGGGCATCCCACAGCGATTTTGCTGTTGGGAATTCGGTTAGATTGCTGGCAAGGGTTGGTTCGATGTTTTGTATGAGCCATGAGAAGACGACTAGGTCGTCTTGTTCCCATTGCTCATATTCCTCGCTGGTTTGGTTCGGCGGGTTGGTTGATAAATGGTTTAGAAAGGCTTTCGATTTACCGCCTATGGCTACCCTCATCATCCGGGTCCATAAGGCGTAATTCTGGCTGTTGAGCTTGAGGTTTATTTGAAGGTTATCGGACAGTTTTGGGTTTCGGTTTTGTGGGTTGAGGCCATTCTTGAGCAGGTTGGCGATTTGAATTGATAAATCTTCTCCCAAGTTACCGGCTTCGGCCATGGCAGCTTGGTTGAGAGGATGTTTTGGTTTGGGTGAGCAAGGTAAATGATGAACAGGTCAAGAACGACACTGCTCTGATACCATGTTAAAAGGTTGATTCATAAACACTGAATTGATGTGTGTTTTTGTTCGTATATCATTACAAAGAAGGGTATTCTATTTATACACAAAAAACGTAATCTAAATATAGAAGACAGCAGCTGATTGCTAGCTGTCTTTATCGTTGCTGTTGATTGCTGTGGATTAGCTGGATATGCGGCTGTTGGTAAGCTGCCGCGGGATGTCCGGCTGTTGATTAGCTGCAATTTCCTCCAAGGTTAGACTTTCCTTTCTAACATTATATTATTGTACGAAGTTGATTTTGGGCTGTCAAGGTACAATACGAATAAGATAATGAATTCAAGTATATATTTTGTTTGAGGAGGCACAGGGCTATATGTAATTGTGATCATGTGATACAACTTTAAATGTAATCATGTAATCGTCATTTATAATAAATTGTGGCATATGTTACAGAACGCAAATATAAACAAACCCTTACAGCCTCACCTTGAGTGTAATGAAAAAAAAAATAGTTTATACACATTCTTAAAGTTTAACCCGTTTACTCTCAACCAGTGTCAATGACCTTGCTAATAGGGATACGATTTAAAGTGGCCCAAGGGGTTTTTTTTTCTAATAAATACTACTTGTATCAATTCATTAAAAATATATTCTCATATATTTTTTTCGAATTTAGAGGTTTGCTGGGAATATTCAAGATGCTTTTACTGAAGCAGCATTCGAGATGTGTAATTGCATATGCTGAAACAACTGTATTCGAAAAGGTGCGTAAAGTTTGGGTACTGCCATATCATGAACTTATCTTTTCGATTATCCTTCCGTTTAATGTGTTTATGGTTTTGTTTTAACTCGATCTGTTGTAAAATTTGTATCTCTCTCACCTGCCAATGACCATTTATATTATTCCAAGATGATTGATCCGTTTTAGTAGTTGTTTTTTCTTTCTTTGCTTATGGAGGTTCAGTAGTTCTAAGATTTTGATTTTTTTTCTTTCTTTAATTTAAAGTTCAATTGTTCGAGGGTTTTCCCATCTGATTTCTATGCAAACTAGTGGGTTATAACATTGTAGATTTGAAGGGCGGTCTTTGTTAGTCAAGTGATAGTCTCTCTTCAGGTATGTTGAGTTGATCATTTACTACGTTTAGATTAAAGGTATCACACAATTTTATGTTTTCATAGAAGAAAAACAGAAGGTAATCATTCAAAATATGATTTCTTTTTCTTCAAAATATATATGTATATACATATAAATAAACTAGAATTTCAATCTCTCTTGAGAGTTGAGACGTTGGCAATGGATAGGACATGATTTTATATAATTGTTTTTCCTCTTTTTGTTGCTACAATGAGTGACTTTACTATAACGAAACAAACTGACCCGCCGCATAGCAGGGAATTCTGGTGCAATGTGCCGGTTTTGATACCCCTAGTTAGATTAAAGAGAAGGGCATACTGACACATTACTTACACACAACCTAACTTTAATATAATCATAGGTAGGATTTTTCTAGATTTAGTGTTTGTGTTACACCCGCATGCTATGGTCCTGCGCACCACAGCGAAGGCGTTGATCCCTGACCGCTACCGTAATAAATGTTTTTCGGATGATATCGGCTCGGGACGTCAAGATAAAAAAAGTCAATTATATTTGAGTCGTTAGATCGATCAAAAATTTATAATAGATAAACGGAACAAGAAAACGGTAGTGGTCCTTGTGGCATAAGATGATTAGTGAAAACAGGAAAAACAAAAGAAAAAGACTTATGGTCTGGATGGTAAGTTTTGAAAAGTCAACTTTTTAACTTGGAAAAATGTCACACTAAAACACTTGTGAACAAGTGAATAGTGATTCGTGTGAGCTTTTTTTTGAGGTTTTTCTGAAGATAAGCTATTAAGTTAGTTAAAAAATTTGGTTCAGCTTTAAAGTTAGTGTTTTCTCATTTGAATTTATGCTTGACTCTCGATTTATACTTAATTCTGAAAGTTAAGGTGTTTTATTTGTCTGTATTTTCGTTGTATCAGATAAGAAGTAAGAAAATTACATAAAAATAAAGATGTATGAGTTTCAGAGGGCTAGTGATGATATATGGGAGTTGAGAAGAGAGTGGGTACATGGTAGCAAGTGACGATGGTAATTGGTGGTTGACAATAACAGAGAAATGGTGGTCGACAACAATAGTTCTATAAATCACATTCAAGGTTTATGACAAGAAATATCATTTAAATAGAGTTTTCTATTTTATTTGTTAGGTTAATAAAATAAATAAGAATTAAAGAATATTAAATATTCAGATAAAATAAATAAATGTATAAAAATCTTAGATAAACAACACTAACAAATGAGCATGGGCAAACATAAATGAACGAGCATTCACGAACAAATTACCGAACGTTTATAAACACAATTAAACGAATGAGATCTTTTTTCAATCAATCATGCCTAGTAAAATTTAACCGAGATATTTGTTTGTGTTTGTTGATTTAACTAATCCAGCGTACTTTCTTGTTATGTCGTTCATCTATTAAACCAATGAACATAAAAGAACTTCCCTTCAAACGGTTTATGAACTGTTTGTGAACATTCAGTTCATTTGCAGCCCTACATATCACCATGATATCAGATAAACAAATACATGCTATGTTTACTTTAAACGGAACAAGAAACTTTCGTTTAACATAATTCAAAATATGGTTGTGGTGCAGCTTGTTACCTGTTTACATGCCGTTTGTTTGTAATTTGTTGCTTTAATATTTTAATCATATAATATTTATGGTTGATTAATTGTATTTAGAGGTGCACAAAAACCCGTACTTGGAACCGGACCCGATAAAAAAATTCGAAAACGGTTATTTTTGTATCCGAGTATTGTATACCCGTAACCGAACCCGACCCTACCCGTAGGGTATGGATAAGAATGCATTTTGAACTCAACACCCGTAACTGAAACCGTACCCGATTTATACCCGGAAATACCCGAATCGGTCATCCCCTACACCCAAACCCAGTTATACCCTATGCCCGATAGAATACCCGAATCTTTAAGGTATATTTTTAAGTTTACTTTGGAACTTTTATATTTTTATGTTTACTTTGCATATTATAAAACAAATAATTTGTATTTGAGTGAATTTATGTTATTGTAATTTGTTTTTAATTACTTTTACAAACCAAATTTAATTTCGAAACGCATTTATTTTTATATAAAATAAAAAAACATATTTTTTTTTAAAATCGGGTATCAATACCCGGATCCATACCCGATTATATCCGAACCAGATTAACCCTACCCGGGTACATAGGGTATGACTTTTCTCTTCAGTACCCATACCCAAACCCTACCCGATTTATCTTAATATCCGATTTTCCGATACTCAATCATACTCGAAACCGGTTCCATACCCGGAATCGGGTATTAACAAAAACCTGATTTGTGCACCTCTAACTGTATCTAAAACTAATAGAGGCAAAATAAAGAGTTCGGCCCAATACTAAATCTATGGCCTGAACCCTCAAATTCGGTAAAATCTATTACCTGAGCCCTCAACTCAATTTCGGTGAAATAAATGGGTATAGGACTTCGAAGTTCGGACAGGTCGATATAGAGATGTACAATCAGTTTTTTTTTTCAAAAACCGGTTCCGGTTATTAACCGAACCGGTTTTTCTCTTTAAAAACAATAACTGTTTTTTTAATAACTGGCTTCGGTTACTAATCGGTTTTTTTAACTCAAAACAATAATCGTTCCAATCGGTTAGGGCCGGTTTTAACCGGTTTATGCCAAAAAAACCGGTTTTTTTCGGTTTAAACCGGTTTCGGTTTTAAAACCGGTTTCAAAGATAAAGATCACTAACCGATCTATAACCGCAGGTTCGGTTCTAAAACAGGTTATAGAAAAACTGGTAAAAAAACTGGTTTTCGGTTTTTTTTCGGGTTTCTATTTTAAAACCGGTTTTTTTACACCTCTAGGTCGATATATTGGTCCTGAATTAAGACCTCCTGGACTCTGGTAAACAGAAAAAGAAAAGAGTATACAATTTATAAATACTAAATTGTTATATACTAGTAATTTTACCCATTCTGTATTGTGCGTCGTCGAACATAAAATAACTTGAATTTATACCGTCGAATGAAAACGTATTTTATTTGACTCGACTTGTTTATAAACAAAATTTAAGTTAAAAGTGTAGAACAACTGAAAACGTACATAAAAATAAGCACAAAAATGTATTATATTTGATTCTTCTCGTTTTTCAACAAAATTTATGTAAAATATAGACCAACTAGAAACGTAGTATTATATTTCTCTGAAAGAAATTTTGTCAAAATGTAATTTAACTTGAATTTATACCGACACATAAATAAAAATAAACACACAAGAAAATAGTATTTTTTAAGGACAAACTGAAAACGTACATAAAAATAAGCATGAACACATATTATGCTTGACCAGATGCGTTTATGGAAAAAAATGTCGACGTAAACGAACTTGAATTTATACCGACTTTGGTTTTTAGTTTTATTTTAGGACTCGAGCGTTGCGAGGGAATTTTCAAACTGATCAAAAATAGACGTAAAAATGTTGAACGATGGACACTCATTGCGAGATGTTATGTCACCAAATTTAGACTTGAACGTTAAATATTATCGTAGACAAAAATAATAAGTCAAAACAATAAAAAAACCATGTATAAAAATCGACGTCAACGACGATAAGAAGAGACAATTTTTAACACGTCTAAATAAGCAAGTCACACAATTAAGCAAGAAACATTTAAATGTAAAATTAGATTTATATATAGTTTAGGTGTTGTAAAATAACTTTATTAAAGTCAGTGAGTAGAAAATGTAATTTGTTAGAAGAAAAAAAAACCTAACAAAGATAAAGAGGTCTGAGTGAAAATCACCAGAAAACAAAAAAAAAAGACTATTCATAGGCGTCCACAAATGTTAACTAACATAAAGGGTCTGGTGTGAGTGAAAATCACTCGAAAACAAAAAAAAACTATTCATAGACATCCACAAATGTTACATATATATAAACATAAATATAAATATAAATATAAATATATAAATAATAATAATTTCATAAATACAGAAAAGAAACCAAAATGAGTTACAGGTACACAGTGGCGAATCTAGAAAATCCTTATAGGGGTAACGCTTCAATGGAAAAGGGTAATGAAATCGAAAAAAACGTTAAATTTTTCCAAAATTTACACTACCGTCGGAGCGTTAAGAGGCAACGTAGGTTACCTCTTCTATCACTCTAGGTCCGCCCCTGCAGATACATATAATTAAAAATAAAGCATGTTTAGGTAGTGGTGGAGTCGGAATTGTTTCTAATAGTGCAAGTTTCTTTTTAGCTACTCATATCTATAGCAACAACAAAATTATGCAATAATAATATTTCACTGTCTTTTTAAAAACACACAATAAAAATGTAAAGTCATTTGAATATGTAAAAAGTAATTTTATAGTTGTTTCTTACATATTTTCATGTATTGAAAATGATTACAACATCTACAAACGCAACTCTCGCAAAGAACTCTTTTTCAATATAACAAATGCAAGCATGGCTTATATAATTATCACACATTGATTACACAAATTCCTCTTTACATGCTTCTTTGAAGAAAAACATATCTCAACACTTATTGTTGCAACCAATTTGTTACAACCGATAGAATTAATGCTAATTTAAATAAACAATAGATCAAGGAATATCCAACATGTTAAATAGTTTCCATCATTTGTTTTTGGCAATACTTGACATACCATCTTATTTCAACAAATGGTCTGATTTCCTTTACCAGTAAAGTATTATATGATTGCATCAATTGGATAGTGGCTGCTTTCCTTGGTCGAATCGACCTATTTTTTCTTTACTAATTTAAGTTAACAATTGTGTAATGGGTTATTGGGTAAAATTTTTAATTGGTAAAATGACCTTTTCTTTCGAAATGGTAAATTTTATAACTTATTTAATTAGTAAAACACTTAAATATTTTTAATGATTCTAGTTTCTTACTTCTCTCTTCTAAAATAACAAATTACTTTAACTGATGACCTACATATTTGTAGGTAAATGTTACAAAATAAAACATATATAAATAAATTAGTTTGATGGTTTTATGTACATAACCTACATGTGTATTTAAAAATCATATTTTTTTTAAAAGGAATCACTGATTGTTGTAAAATAACGGCCTAATAGCAACCAATATATAATATATGTAGACAAGAATTATAGAGATTATATAGAGAGAAAGATAGAAAGAAGAATTGAAGAACTCATTCTTATTGATATGAAGTATGAACTACATATGCCTCTATTTATAGGCTTACAAATATGGGAGTTAAGTATTTAGAGAGTCACCATATTATGAAGACACATGAGTTAAGTACTTGGAGAGTCACCACATTATGAAAACATGTGGATAGTCACACATTAAAGATAATAATTCATAACACTGATCAATATATTGGACGGTTTATCTATTTTACTTCCAGATTAATCTTTGGTCGATCTAATCGTCTTCTTAACATTTTATAACAATATGCTATTGGAAATTTACCTACTTAACATCTTACTCGTCTTTTTTACACACAAAACTAAATAAGGTAGAAGCACAGATTGGGCTATCGTGCAACCTTTCGAATCTAACATGAGTTTGATGCTTTGACTTGTAATCAAGTAGAGAGATTTTTTACAGATTTTCCGTGATGTTTGTTTTGTTCGCAAATCACAAGAAGTAGTTAGGGGTGGCACCACTTGTCAATTTGGGTTTTGGGTAGGGTACCCGAATTAGTAACACCGCTGCCATCTATTCGGTATCCTAAATTAGGTAGTGTGTTGGGGTTGTGGAACTCGATTGAAAAGGTGTGTGTAGGAGAGAAATAGAGAGAGTAGTTTGTAGGGAGAGAGAAAGTAGTGAGGGTGTGGTCCATGGTTTAGGGTAATTGTGCCAAATATAATGTGTTTTTGGGTAATTTAGGGTAAAAGTGAGTTGTCAACGCATTATTGGTGAAATTTCGGATACCTTAGACAAGTGCTCCGACCACCTTAGTTGGAGGTGTTTACAACATGAATCCAACATAGTTGCATTACAAGTTGCGTTGCGATATTTGTATATTTATGTTACAAATAAAAGTAAAATTCTTGTAACTATCTAAATGACAAATCTAAGAAAAGGTCAATTATGATGGATCCTTGATCACTCAACAGCCTACAATAATATGACCCTACCTACCCTTCAAACATTTTTAGGTTAGATTTATCGGTTGTTGCTAAAGGCTAACAATTCATTCGTACCGTACGCACTTTTAACTGTGTATATAGCTAACGTGTCAAAAACATGAAAGTGAAGAAAGTAGAATGGTCAATAATCATGTAGGGGCCAAAAAATGAAGTTGTTTAAAGACGAGTTTAGTAGACCATGGGTTACAAAAAGATTATGTGAATCGACACTTCCAAAGAGTCCAAAGACATTTATTTGATTATATATGTTTATCATTTTTATGCATGTAACTTGTTAGATTTATAAAATTTTGGTGTCATATTACATTTTTAAAACAAATTAATTAGGATCTTAAATATGGGATATAATGGTTTTTAAAACTTAGGATCTTCAAATTTGGGACATAATGGTTTATAAATTTCTAAATAAACAATTTCGTGACAAGCAGTGTTCTTTTGGTTTCATAAAATAATTACTTAATTAGATTAGTCACAACTATAATAGTATACAATTCCACTAACCAAATTGAGGGTTAACACAAAACTATAATAGTATCCAATTACACTAATCAATCATACCACCACAACCAAATTAAGGGTTAACACAAAAGTGAAAATTGACAACCACATTTAGTCTTGAGACTTGAATCACACCGTAACCTTAGGTTCGGATGGACCTGGTCACACACACATGACTTAATACATTGAATTATGAGTTTTGTCCTTTATCTTTATACACAATTTCAGATGGTGTTCTTTACCTTTAAACTTGATGTGTTTTGAACTTTATGTTTCAAAATCCTACATGGTTTATTCTTTGACCCTAACCATATTAATTTTAGTTGTTAAGTGGAGGGCAAATTGGTCTTTTTAATTATTTATTTAAAAATCCATTTAAACGATTAAAATAAAATGAATTATATTAGATATTTACATATCTAAACAAAATATGTATCTTCTTCTTAGAATCATGAACACTTGCATCTTTCAACACCATCATCTTATTCTTCCTTCACAATATTATAATCGTTCTTTCAACTTTCAATCCTTCACAAAAATCCCTAATTCTTCAATTTGGTTTCGAAGCCCTACCTAAATCATCTTCTACGCAAAACCCTAGCACATCACCTCCACAACGCCCTTTTCAAAATCCCCAATCTGATTCCCAAATTGCTTCAAATGATGATGATAATTCGAATCCTTATTCGTTTTCTAGTTCCACTGAACCCAATCCGTTTATCTTGTTAAGTCAACGCATCAGGTATGTTTTGCTAGTATGATGTGTAGTTTACAATGAAGATCGGGTTAGCGTGGTGAAGGGTTGTAAGGATGGTGGTGCGTGTAAAACCCAAACTTACTTTATATAAATTTATACAAAAATATGCATTTAGTAGAAGTAACGCAAGTTTAACTTACATCCAAGTACTGGATTGTTTAAAAGTTATATGTATACAATTCATCTTAAAACATTTTAAACAGTAGTCGATACATAAGATGAACAAACGAAAACGGAAGCCTGCAATTGAGAAGTGTTCGGTTCTTCGTGGCAACTTGATCATCATCCAAAAATTTCTTACGTTTTCCCTTCAACTAAAATGTGCAAATTAGTTAGTATCATATTGGATAAGGAGAGTATAATATAACTAATTACACAAATAATAAATCAGAAAAAAAATATTTTTTCAAGTTTCCGGGGGGTGGCGACGGCGACGGCTACTTGCTGTGTCGACGACGCCATGTATAATGTCGCGTCAGAGCGGAACGACCATAGGCAGTAATATAGGGTGTCAGATTCAAGAAGCTGTGTCGGCGACGCCGCTTACTACAATAGTTTTACTGCTGTGTTGTTTTATTTATTTCAGTGCGACCCGTTTCAAGTTCCATACATTAATTTTATAATATTTTCGTTTTCTGTTTGGAACTTGCAGAAACACATCCGTAAAACATTATTTTCTGTTTTCATTCCTATAGTACCTTCGTTACAAGTGTTTATGCTATCGATTCTAAATTTATAAATCTAATAGTTTTGACCGGTTTCCGCATTTGAGCAAAAGAAACTTTATATAGCTCATTTAATTTTATTAGGTATTTAATTATATACTTATATATATATATATATATATATATATATATATATATTCCTATAGTGCCTTCGTTACAAGTGTATATGCTATCGATTCTAAATTTATAAATCTAATAGTTTTGACCGGTTTCCGCATTTGAGCAAAAGAACTTTATATAGCTCATTAATTTTACAAGATTGTTAATTATATACTTATATGTATATATTATATACCATTCTTCGGGATAACTTTATGATTTATGCATCCGTTAGTCATTTTACGCTTATTTTCCGGTTTTACCGTTTAGACGGGGTTTAAACCAAAATAGCCATTCACGCATCCAATCCGCTATGCATTAAAACTTCATTTTGACCCGTTTGGTTTCCTTAGTGAAATCCATCGCTCTTGTTCAACCTAACCTTTGTTTATCTTATCATTTAACCCATTTGGTTGCCTTAGCGAAATCCATCGATTTTATTCAACTAAACCTTTATTCATCTTATCGTTTTGACCCGTTTGGGTCTTAGCGAAATCCATCACTTTTATTCAACCAAACCTTTATTCATCTTATCGTTTTGACCCGTTTGGTTGTCTTAGTGAAATCCATTACTTTTATTCAACCAAACCTTTATTTATCTTATCGTTTTGACCCGTTTGGTTGTCTTAGCGAAATCCATCGCTTTTATTCAACCAAACCTTTATTTATCATCCGTTTTCATCCGTTTGGTTGTCTTAGCGAAATCCATCGCTTTTATGCAACCAAACCTTTATTTATCATTCGTTTTGATCCGTTTGGTTGTCTTAGCTAAGTCCATTGCTATGAGACGAACCAAATTTATTATCTAATCTCTTTTCTAACCCGTTTGGTTATTTATGTGAAAACCATCACCTTTAAAATAACCCAAACAATTCATTTATTTGATATCACCTATTCGGTTCATCCGTATGAAATCCATCACTTATGAATGAGCCGAATTTGTTTAAGTTTGCTTCATTATTCAACATATAACACTACAAGAATCATAATTAAAATCTTACGAAGCAATAAGCCACGTACCTTAAAGCTTTCCTTTCAAGTGCGTGTCCGTCCCGACTTGACCACTTGACGCTTCGCCCAATTTGCCTATAGAGTTCAATCCGATTATTGTTTAGAACTCATATTACAATATATGTTACGTGAAATTTGTCGAACTAGTTAATCACGTGATTCTTTCATATTTTCAACATTTCAGGTCTCTTAAGCATTTTATCGAGCATCCTGTGGGCGAGATTTTCATACTACAATTATTAAGTTCATGATTTAGCTATTAACCATGTATTAGTATCATCTTCAAGCCTCTGTGTCTAGTGTATGTGATTAACACCTAGAATTCGACATCTTATCATCAAGTTCTACCATTTCTCAACCAAAATTCAAGTGTTCATCATATTTATCAAAACCCATTTAACACAACATGGTTAGTTATTTAAACACTTAAATTATGGCATTTAATCACCAAATTTTTCATCTAGGGTTCATTCCTAGACTCATATACATCTATATTTCTGTCATGGCATCTACAATTCATACTCGAACTGTAACTAGTGATATTCATCAAATTTCATAACATCACCAAACATTGAAATTTAACATACCTCTTGATCTGCTTGACTAGGTGATCACAAAATCGATTCATGCAAGAACTAGCCCTCAATTCTCCTTCTCAATTTGATCAATTTGATGATATAAGGGTTTTGATGTTCTTGCTCTGATCACACACATATATACACACATAGACAATGTGTTGTGTTTTGTTTTCTTTGATTTTAATATAACATGTTTCACCCACTTGGCTAATTTAGTCCCTGATATTTAGTTTATTCAAAAAGTGACCAAAATTCATGTTTCTTTTTATTACTTAGCAACCTTCCATTAGCTAGGTTAAATGCCCCTAATTATTTATATAATTTAATATTTTTGGGGTGTTACAGTGCGATTGTGAAGATGGGTAGTTTAAGGTATGATTTGCAAGTGCGATGGCAGTTCCACTAAATCCAATTCGGTGGCTACAGTGAGTTTTACAAAAAAGTGGAGATGGGTAGTTTTAGGTATGATTTGCTTTCTGCCTTCTAGTCTGATTTTTGCCCTTAATTTGATATAGGTTTAAGCCAATTAATGATGAGTTTACATGAAAAAGAATTTGATCTGGGTATTGTAACATAAAAAAAAAGATGGATGGTGACATTTGGTAGACGAGAAGGGCGCCTAAGGTTGGCGTGGCCGGAAAAAAGGTGGTGGCAGGTTGTGGTAGTAGCGGGTTGGTGGTGGTGGGAGGCGGTGGTGGTGGGTGAAGGATCCCACTTTCTCCAAACAGGGGAGTTGGTTAGTCTCTTGCAAGTAAATATTGTACCAACTTGATTAAACATCTTTCTTCATTGTTTTCAAATTTTTGCTAAAACCCTTCATCGTTCTTTCAGTTGGAATCAAATCAGCTTATATGCAAACATATGTTGGTAAAGTTTCATTCCCATGTATTTGTTCAAAGAATCGTTTGAATCATAGTATTCTTCTTGTTGGATACGAGTGAGCTGGCTATGCACCTAGCAACTTCAAGGATAAGTCATATTGAATCATTAACAATCTGTATTGGATCTACAAACGCTTGAAGGTAGTGCCTGATGTTGGAGGAGAAAACACACACACACATATATTCTATTTAAATTTTGTTTTTGTTTTATTACAAATATGGTCCTTTATAGGTAAAAAGACAAAAAGACCATTGAGTGACTAAAATCTAACGTTAAATAAACTTGGTTACGGCAAAAGGACAAACCATGTAGTATTTTGAAACATAAAGTACAAAACACATCAATTTTAAAGGTAAAGGACACTGCCTAAAATTGGGTATAAAGATAAAAGGCAAATTTTGCAATTCACTCTATAACTACTCTCCTTTTACTAATACGCCTAGCCTGGTAGCCAAATTTGTTGTTTTCAGTTCCAGATAAAGTAGATGTGATCTACTGACATATTATAAATAGATATGTTCAATGACATGCATTCTAGAAGTCCTACAATATGAAGAAGTATTAATTAACTAAACGGACAAACAATTCATCACTAAAACGATGATATTACATCAAACATATATATACTAAATCGTATCTAATTAAAATACGTAGAGCCGTAAATAACATAAAATAAAGTGATGAAATACATGCCTAAGTACAATCTCAAATGTAGTATGGATACTTCACAGAGACCATCTATTATGTAAATATCGTCATGTGCTACTATTCATTCGTATGCCTATAAGTTTTCCTTATCTTGTATTGAGGAAGATTTACCACAAGAGAAGAAAGAGAGGGTTTAGAGCGACCACCTTTGAAACATTTTCAAGGAATTTGAAATAACAATAACAATATTTCAAGGGTTATATAACTTTCAAGTTTAATTTTAGAGTAAAGTACAATTTCCATCTCTATGGTTTATATTTTTATCACATACATACCATATTTGCCAATTTCAACCATTCAAGTCTCTGTAGTGGTCAATTGTAATCAATAACATCCATGTTATTAAACATTCATTTAAATTCGTGTGAAAAGACTAAATTGACCCACCCCCCAAAAAAATTACTTATCATTTCAGTCCCTACAGTTATACTTGATACATTCCTCCAATTCGAAACTATTACCTGAATCTAGTGATTAGAGATCGAATGCAATTAATTTCCTAATCTAATTCCAATTGATGTTACTAATAACAACAAGTAATTACCAGCTAACTCAAATTTGGTTTTTTAAAATTTGAACTGGCTTTGACTTTTTTGAAGTTGGGCTAGGTTTGATTATTAGAGGTCGAACTAGGTTTAACCCTAATTTCAACTAGAATTCCATGAAAAAACCACATTTCAGATTTTATACAAGACATGAATCATGAAATTAAAGATTTTAAAGACGTATCAGTAATGTGGAAAGTAATCAAAATGACCACATATTGTCTCATGTTAACGGTGATATGACTTTTTTTGGGTTTGATGGCCAAAGTGGTGAGGTCGCCGGTATTGTTCTTCAAGTGGATAGGGTTTTGCGGAAATAGGGAGTGAAATGATTCTTACGAGGGAAGATTAGGGATTAAAAAGGTGTGAAAGGGTCATCTTTGGGTGAAATGACCAAACTGACCTTCATAGCGTTAATTACCTGGATGGTCAACTAACGATCCTTTGCAGGAGAGATGTTATTGGTTGCAATTGACAACCACAGGGATTGGAATGCTCGAAATGGCAAATAGGATCTGCATGTGATAACGGATGTAAACCACACGGATGGAAATTATACTTTACTCTTAATTTTACTTCGAAACTGATTAAACGTATATTACATGTTATGCAATTCACTTATATAGTGTTGGGAAAACAAACAAATTTTTGTGATGAGTTTTTCTAAATAATAAAAAAAAATCTTAAATGGCTTTTCCGACGGACATAAACCATAGATGGCATTTTTCCAGTAGTTTTAATATTTTATCAAGACAAAATTCATACATTGTGTGAATTATATACTTTTCTATGTGGAGTTCACCTATCCTATAGTTTATTTTTATTTGAAACGTATGTTACAGATTATTGTATATAGACCTGTAAGATATATAACCTTACTTAAAAAAATCAATCTATACATATATTGCATTTGAAAAACAAAGTGATAAAAGCATATTGTCAAATTCAATTAAATACTTAAGTTCATTTTTCTTTCGAAATGATTATTTAATGAAGCATTACATTTTTCGTGGTCATGATTAGGGGTGTTCAAGATCGGATTACCCGGTTTTCGGATATCCGAAATTTTGGATACGGATTGGGATATCCAAACGGATATCCGAATTTATAAACAAATCAAAAAAATTTGTTTTGTGCATAGATTAAAACAAAACCTTTAAACAATTTTCTAAATTTCTAACATTGAAAACTAAAAACATTCATAATTTCACATCCGAATCCGATTATCAACCATTTTTACTAGATTTCAAACTAAATGTAATGCTCATATACTATATATATTTATAAAAAATAATAATTTTCAGATATCGGATAATCAGACTATCCGAAATTTGGAAATTCATATCCAAACCAAATCCGAAAATTCTGATTTTCCGGTTTTCGAATATCCGAAATTTCCGGATACGGGATTTTCTTCGGATTTGGTTTCAGATCTAGATTTTTTTTTAACACCCCTAGTCATAATTACCTCAAAGACCTTATTCTATCTATTAGATTTACCGACCCAAACCAGAATATTAGACACCAAGTTATGAATATGTAACATAACCTGACCCAATCCAGAATATCAGACGCCAAGTTAAGAAAATCCAAGAAAAAAAGAAAAGTGACTATGGTGAAATAAAAACGGTACACCACTCTGAACCATAGTTATATAAGGTAAATAAGTATGAAAATTAGGGTTCATAACAGAATTCACACATTTAGTAAAATATATACAAATAAAGTTAGAAACTCCTACTTGAAATGGATATTTAATATAATCTATGAGGATGTATCAAGGATAAAAATGAAAAGAAAATAAATATATAAAGTGAAACATAATGCAAATATATATTTCAGAGAGTAAAGACAAAATAAATTTACTCAACACTAACGATTGACAAACAAGAAATGGATTTCCTTAAAAAATGTTGAAAAGAGATGATATCATGGATGAGAATGGAAGTGTCCCAATGGAAGTGCAAGGAAGAGGAGCTTGAAGTGGTGACAACACTTGTTTCCACTAGTTGATTTGTCTATTCAAAATGTCAACTTCTGCTTTTCATTTTTCACATAAATTTAAGCATATTGTGACGAAATCAGAATTTAATATTTATTCAACTAGAATGACACAGCTCATCCAATATCACAACTCCACTTGAATTAATCACCATTCTTTCTCAATACACATTTAAGATAAACTAGTTAAATACATGTTCGGTTATATATCTCGGTTATCTTATCTGTACGCGAAGCACGGAAATTCACCAAAACATTATCGACATACATATGATAAATCTCTCTTTCGATAAAAGTTCTCTTGTTTGTATTGAAACAACATACGAACATAATAATAAGTTCTTATAATAATGTGCAACATGTAATGTATAAATATAAGTGTGATAGACTTTTAATAAATAATCTATCATAATTTGTACATTCATGTTAAGTTATATCATCTTTATTGAATGAAAAGAATAACAAACAAATACTTACAAGAGTTAATTCTGAAATCTTGTATATACGATCTATCAAGATCTTACCAATGCATATCTATTCCTATCAGCAGTCTGTCATTTTCCTAAGTTTTGATGATCCTAATTGTATAAAACAACAAAAAATGGCTCTCTCTCACAAAATATATGGTAGTACTATTTCAAGATTGAAAATGCGATTTACATCGATTCTATCCGTTTAAAAAAGCAAGCGTCTTCATTGAAACATAAAAGTTAACCACATGTTTTAATAATATGTATATACTAAATATCATATAAAATTTGGTCTAAAAGTAACATATTTGAAATTATGTTTATATCAAATATGACTTCTCTATTGAGGTTGTATCATTTTTCTTACTCCAAATATTGTTTCAACTATTAAATTTAATCAATATATGTTACTCGAAAGGTTTAAGGAGAAACTTTATAATATCTTGTGTTAATTATCATGGGAAATACCATGATAGGAATAATGATACCCAATTTGATCTTTGTGGAAGATCAAATTCTTACATTAAAACGGTGTTTTATACATTTGAGATGACAAAACTGATTTGCATTATACAATATTGTCACAAAGATTAGGAAAAAAAAAGGAACTTTGAGGGAAACTTGAAACTTGAAATATTTGATGCGGGTAATGAGAAGGAAATCGGGTAACGATCGACTATGGGAATAGTTACAAAAACATATATTCATGGTTTGAGATGGGTATTCCAATTTGGTGATACTTATCTGATTATCAGAGCTCATGTATCAGTCTTATTACAATAGTTACAAAAATATATATTGAGTTCACGGGTTTGAGACAGGTTTGGCTATTAGGTGATACCTGGCTGATTACTCGAATTAATTTTTTACGTGTCCTCAATACATCAATATTGTACGTATAATCTAAATGAGGTAATAAAAGTATGTCGAAGTTGTTAGCAACTTGATATTTCGTTTTGATTTTTGGGCAAGCGTAAGATTGAGTTTTAGGTAACGTGTATCCCAACATGTAAGTTTTAACCGCGTAAAACCACAAACGGATGTACTCTTGAACCCAAAAGGTAACGAGGAAGGATATTTGTCAGGTTTGAGATAGGGTAAGAGACAAGGTTTTGTAATCCATTACCAAGGTTACCATTAATCATCCCATCCTAGCCCATTGTCATCCCGATATGGTCACATTGTCTTCCAAAGAGTTACTTATTATTTTCAACTATATATAAAACTATAGGCATTCATTGACGGAATGATTCTCTGAATTTTGTCGATGATAGGAGGTCTAATTGGTAAAAATAGGTCCCATTGGTAATCTGTCATAAAACATGGCAAGAGTAATTTGGCAATCTAATCATAGATTGACGACGTGTATTAGAGAGTGTTACCATGGTAGTATGACAGACAGATTCATCATGATGAAGTATTCACTGATGGGTTAGTGATAGAGCTTTGCGACACATTACTAGTGGTAATTTTTTTATATAAAAAATAAATATATAATAGGTTTTCCACAAATGTAAAGAAAATGTATACATATTAAAATCATGTAATAAATTGAAAAAATAATATATCATTATAATGAAAAATATTAAAACGTAATGTGTATACATAATACATAAGATGTAACGCCTCGCTTTTCGCATCCTTATTTTAGAAAATAAATATTTGTATCATAATTCGGGGCGTTAAAACATAATAAAAATATATATGTGTGTGTATATATATATTATTAATGGTTATTCGTTATTCGTGTAACGCCTCGTATCTTCGTATTTCTATTTTAAAAAATGTCCGTATCCGTATTCTAATTTTAGAAACTTTACATTCGTATTTTAATTTCAATCTCACAACTCGAGGCATTAATCATAATAAAATTCATATTTTATACATATTTTTTTATTCACACAACCGATCATTTAAATACGTATTTATACGCAAACCGACACAATTATACGTATAAATACTTATACGCATATCCTCAATACTTGAATTATACTTTTATACTTTTTATATACTCAATTACATAATATATACTCAAGAAATACCAAGAAGTATACCAATCATCTTTTCCACCTCATCAATCCACTTCCACCTTTTTTAACCAATCATATTTCACCATTTTTCACATCCTTTCTCCACCAATCATCTTTTCAATCCTCTTCCACCTTTTTTAACCAATCATATTTCACCCTTTTCCACCTCATTTCTCCACCAATCATCTTTTCAATTCCCTTCCACATTTTTTAACCAATCATATTTCGCCATTTTCCACTTTCTCTACCTATAAATACCAACATTCTTCTACCATTTTCTTTACACCATTCTTCTCTCCATCTCTCTAATTCTCTCAATCTCTCTAAATCAAGAATTCTAAAAGGACACTAAGTGTTCCAACCATTATTCTCCCAACCTCTCTACTTCTCTGAAATCTTCCAAGCAAGGAAGAGAACTCTAAGAGTTCTAAAAGAAAACACTAAGTGTTTTAAAGGAAGCTTGAAGCTCCAACCTCCAACTCTTCACGGAATCACCAAAGGAAGCTTTGCAAAACCGTGAGCATACTCGACCCCCTTTTTACACTTTAATGCATTTTGGGGTGCAACATGTATAAGTTACAAAATTTATTTTAAACAAAATTAAATGTGTTCACAATACCAAATGTGCCATCAGTTACGCTTATGTGAGTTATATGTGTTAGTTTAAACTCGTCTATACATGCTACTTGTTATGCTTGAGTTTGTTTATGCTTATTAGTTTTGACTTGTATTCTCATGATATCGTTATGCTTAGAATACTATGCATGCTAGTTAAGGAATTCGATTATATGCTATTATTATGCGAAAGTGGTCTACATATTCGTGCGATTCGACTTGAATACATACTTGTCACAATCAAAACCAACTTTTTATACTTATAATTAATTTCAAACTTGTATGCTCGCTAATACTTTTGTATTGATCTATGCTTTTAATACATGTTGCAGGAATTTTGATGACACATGGAATCTAGTAAGATTGCCTAGAAACGCATTTAAACTTTAAATACTTATTGTATTGTATTTGTTTCAAACATGTATTTCGTTTCAATATCTTGTATTAAATCGTTATCAATGAAATGAAATTATATTTGTTACGTATCGGGATCTAAATTTTGTATATTTGATTTAAACTATGTAAAAAGGTAATTATTAAACACTTGACACAATTAGCGTTATGAAGCCTCTTGAAATCTAGTTTTCGTCTCATCCCAATGTTTCCGCCATCGGTTGGGGTGTGACAGATTGGTATCAGAGCCATAACTATAGGGAATTAGGTAGAATTGTCATGTTCGACCTAGTCTATAGTTTAAGTACCATACCATTGACCATTTGTGATACTTGTCTAAAAAGTTATTCTTTCTATCATGCTTCTCCCCCTTTTGATCCTAAAACTTACAATATGTCTTTCCTAAGACATGAAACACAACACACGATTTTGAGTATATTCTTGTTCCACAATCGAAATAACTCATAATACAGGGGTGATTCCCGCCATTGGTGACGAGTTTCAATCCGCTCTACATGTTATTTTGTGCGAAATTCACCATCAAGTCAGGAAGTGATATCCATATCTTGATGGGAGTTTCATTTCATAATCTAGTGGATCCTTATTGACGATTCGAGATTATATCTTGATACGTTCAATAAACCACAATTTGGGGACGAAATTGTCAAGCCAGGATTGACATCCACACCTTGATGACTGGTTCCGTTCCTCAATTCTCAATCTCGCCAAAGTTTCGTATTTTTCGATCAAATTAGGGACATGTACTAACTGGAAGGGTAAAGTACCGTTAATCGCTTGGCGACGAGAGTATTATACCTATTAAGCCAAATCATGTCTCTAATTCGAAAGGACTTACGAGTCACTTTGGAATAGTCGAAGTTTCTAAAACCGAAACACTCCAACATTTTAACAAGCATCTCTTTTATGCTATCTTACATTTTATGCTATATAATTCTTATTCCTTCATTTTTTTAATGTCACACTATACTAAAATCAAATTTATGCACAACAAACTTCGCATTTATACTAAATCTATTACGCAACGATTCTATAGGTGCATACTGATACATCATACTTGATTTGGGATTACTGGAACATTATATGTGATAAACTCGTTATAAAACCACACTTTAACATGTATAGCACTATGCGTAGTGCTATAGGAGTAGCGCACCGCCCTTGAGACTTGGGGTCATGTTAAGTAAACTATTTCATACCAAGTAAACTATTTTACACTATAATTCAACAATATTGACTAGTCAACATTGCGTATACGATGGTTTGACTTGTTTATTCACATGTTTATGTGGTAGACTCGTCATTAACTTTGATCAAGCCACATCTTAACATGTATAGCGCTTGTGTAGCGCTATAGGAGTGACGCCCGCCCGTATTCTTGAGGTCATGTTAAGTAAAATATTTTACACCCTCTTCGTTTTAACGATGATGGGTAGTCTACATTGCGGTACGCGATGGTTTGACCTGTTTATTCACATGCCAGTAATCCGTTAATCTTGGTTAAACTAAAATATACCATCTGTATTGTACACGAATGTGCGAATATGCACACTTACACTTATACTCATACTTATACAGTATACTCTCTCATACTTAAATGCAATTATACTTATATACTTGAGACTCTATATATGCTATCATTCTCACTTGTAATACGTTAATAAACCCTAATCGTGACACGGAACGTAACATGACACCGATTAGCGAAACGGAAGTAATATAGTATAAACATGGTGGATACGCTGCGGGTGTCATACCCCGACCCGCAGCGGAAATAAGAGTCGGGGCATAATTGGGTTATCACCAAAGCACATGACATTTACTATTATTTTTTATAATTAAATGAAGTCAAAGTTACATTTCTCAAACATCCAAACATGTTCATTCATTACAAAGGAAAATAACCAAACATAATAATCCAAATACTAAATCGTTTTATTTCTTCTAATCCAGGTCCTATGTGTTCCTAGCTGCTGCTGGTTCACCTGTATCATGTGTAAAATGGGAGGTTTTTGGGTCAACATAAGTTGGCGAGTGAACCTTATAGATAAACATTTGATAATGACTTTCTGGTTAGTTTATCAATAAAATATTGTGCATAATCATAAAAGAGCACATGTATGAAATCAAACATTGGCAAACATCAATTAACAATCGATAGCATACATAAACATACCAACATCATATAACAATTAACATAATTGAACTGTGAGATCAAGGCTCAATCGAACGGAGCCGATCGTATTGCATGAACTGGAAATGTAAATTGAACTGTGCGCTCAAGGCTCAATCAAACGGAGCCGAACGTATTGCATGAACTGGAAATGTAAATTGAACTGTGCACTCAAGGCTCAATCAAACGGAGCCGAGCGTATTGCATGTATTGAAATGTAAAATGAAATGACCGATCAAGGCTCAATCAAACGGAGCCGATCGTGCGGGCACGCCCTGATCAACCGCATAATAAAATGGGGATCAAACTCAACCTCGATGGATGGGGAGCTACGGCCTCGGCAATTGCATGTACTGAAATAATAACTTGCATCTAATAATGACTACTTAACAGCAACAAACTAATACACATGTCATGTTATGATGTATGCACAATAATTTCGTTATAATATGTAAATAAGCAAAGACACATGATACACCCCAAAATCGTGATTAAAACGGGGAATTTGAAAGGTTCACTCACATTGGGTGCGTTGGATTTGAGATGGTGAGATGCGCACGATTTAGACGAGCGAGTCGACGAGGAATGTTAACCTAAATAATAATGGAAAGATATAATAAATGGATAGATTTTATTAAGGATTTTAATGGGATTTTTAGATATATTTTTGTGAGTTTATGGCTATTTTCTATCTTTAAAAATGTTATTTTAAGTATTTTTAATTGATTTTTAAATTAAAATAAACAAATAAATATTTAAAAAAAATTATTTTTTTTACTGTTTGACCGTTGACCGGTTCGGTCAGCGGTAAATGTTTGCGCCAAGCGGGATTCGAACCGGTGACCTTCCGTTCACGCGCACGTAGCTCTACCAGCTGAGCTACGTGACTAACACGTTAGAAACCCAGTTTTAATTATATTTATATACTTATTCGAATTTACCGAAAATTCCTTTATTTTGCAAAACGTTTTAATCTCATGGACCGGTGCTTGTGACGGGACTCGATCGCGCGACGTGAAGTTTATTTTGCACACAGTCCACCGCTGGACTGTGTGTCTAACCCGGTTATATTCTTGATTTATATTATACTTAACAACTACCCGCCCTAACCCGGTTAGTTCATGAATAAAAAGAAATGTTATTACGTAAAGCGTGTGTGTAGTAAGGATCGAACTCGGGACTTGTATATAAACTTTGCACACAGTCCACCGCTGGACTGTGTGTCTAACCCGTTTATTATTCGAATTTTAATTACTCTTATCCCGTTCTTAAGTTCGTCTTCTTCATTACAATTACCGACTTTACTCAATCATCTGGTTCATGATTTAACTAATTACTAAACATGACGACTAGCTTGAATGTACAAAACCGAACAGTTTGGGGAAAGGATATACCGGACAGGTTGTCTTCTTTAGGGAGTCCGGCGAGGACAGACAACTCTGTTTTTGAACCTTCGGCTGAGAGGGTCTAACAACAGAATTAAGGAATTAGATTTGAAATTGAACCAGAGTACATGGATTATTAGCACGATTTAATGTGTTTACCGTTAACTAGCGAGTTTCCGGCAATTCCAGAATTTCTCCGGCGAACCCAGAAAATCCAGCAAAGTCTTCTGTGACTGATTTTGAGTGATGGATTAATGTTAGTAGAGTCCTAACAATAGATTGAAAACGCAAAGGAGGAAAATCTTACCGGTTTGTGTTGAACACGGTTTTCCGGCGAGTTCTGCAGAGAATTCCGGCGAACAGTTTTTGGTGATCAAATGACTTGAAACCGCGACGAAAAGGAAATGGAGTGTTGTTGTGACAGTTCTGAATCGCACAAATGATTGGAACTTGAATTATTCGGAGTTTGATAACTTTTCGGTTTCAAAAACCGAAACTTTAAGTTCATTCAATTTGGACTTAATTAGAAACCGATATTCATCGGTTATAAGCTAGCTAAACGAACTTGAACAGATTTGGCGATTCGGTTTACCGATTTCCGTTATTCAGATATCATTAACTGTTAATTCGAGTTTGCGTATAAAACCCAATTGTTTTCCTAAGATTAACAGAAAACACTTGGTGGCGGAGTGGTTTGGGGACGGAATGATAAGTTGTTGGATTGCTTCAGCTGACCCGGGTTCGAGTCCGGTCAGCTACAATGTTTTTTTATTTATTTTATTTTAACTTTTTATCAAATATAATTTTTATGGTTTAGTTTATTTATTAATTATGTAATGTTTAAACCCAAAATAATCATGATTAATTAATGAAATTCCATAACTTGGTACAAGATTACAAAACGGAGCGGGTTTTGGAGACCCGATTTTTACAAATGTTACAGCGGGTACTTCCTATATATAAGTGTTACTACCATATTACCAAACTTTCGTAAAACGTGCCATGAGAAATTCGGTGTTTCGCTACTATGTTTAATACAAACTTTCGTAAAACGTGCCATGAGAAATTCGGTATTTAAATACGTATTTATACGTAAACCGACACAATTATACGTATAAATACTTATACTCACATCCTCAATACTTGAATTATACTTTTATACTTTTTATATACTCAATTACATAATATATACTCAAGAAATACCAAGAAATATACCAATCATCTTTCCACCTCATCAATCCAGTTCCACATTCTTTAACCAATCATATTTCACCATTTTCCACATCCTTTCTCCACCAATCATCTTTTCAATTCTTTCCACATTTTTTAGCCAATCATATTTTACCATTTTCCACCTCCTTTCTCCACCAATCATCTTTTCAATCCGCTTCCACTTTTTTAACCAATCATATTTCACCCTTTTCCACCTTCTCTACCTATAAATACCAACCTCCTTCTACCATTTTCTTTACACCATTCTTCTCTCCATCTCTCTAATTCTCTCAATCTCTCTAAATCAAAAATTCTAAAAGGACACTAATTGTTCCAACCATTATTCTCTCAACCTCTCTACTTCTCTCAAATCTTCCAAGCAAGGAAGAGAACTTCAAGAGTTCTAAAAGAAAACACTAAGTGTTTTAAAGGAAGCTTGAAGCTCCAACCTACAACTCTTCACGGAATCATCAAAGGAAGCTTTGCAAAACCGTGAGCATACTCGACTCCCTTTTTACACTTTAATGCATTTTGGGGTGCAACATGTATAAATTACAAAATTTATTTTAAACAAAATTAAATGTGTCCACAATACTAAATGTGCCATCAGTTACGCTTATGTGAGTTATATGTGTTAGTTTAAACTCGTCTATACATGCTACTTGTTATGCTTGAGTTTATTTATGCTTATTAGTTTTGACTTGTATTCTCATGATATCGTTATGCTTAGAATACTATGCATGCTAGTTAAGGAATTCGATTATATGCTATTATTATGCGAAAGTGGTCTACATATTCGTGCGATTCGACTTGAATATATACTTGTCACAATCAAAACCAACTTTTTATACTTATAATGAATTTCAAACTTTTATGCTCGGCAATACTTTTGTGTTAATCTATGCTTTTAATACATGTTGCAGGAATTTTGATGACACATCAAATCTAGTAGGATTGCCTAGAAACGTATTTAAACTTTAAATACTTACTATATTGTATTTGTTTCAAACATGTATTTCGTTTCAATATCTTGTATTAAATCGTTATCAACGAAATGAAATTATATTTGTTACGTGTCGGGATCTAAATTTTGTATTATTTGATTTAAACTATGTAAAAAGGTAATTATTAAACACTTGACATAATTAGCGGTTATGAAGCCTCTTGCAATCTAGTTTTCGTCTCATCCCGATGTTTACGCCATCGGTTGGGGTGTGACATAAGAGTTATGTAAAAGAGAAAAAACCAGCTAGATGGAGGGAGGATCGTGGGGTGTTGGCGGTTTTGTCTCATTTTGCCACAACACCTTCTCCATCCGTCTTACCTGCACCTTCATGTTCCATGCCTCCATTGTAGAACTGAGTATACCTGATTTCTTGTGGTTTAAAAAAAAACAATGGGCTAGTTTATGAAAAAATCAACATAGTAACATCTATATATATAGCATTTTCAGCAATCCTATGATAAATGTGTTAATTAACAAGTACTCAAACCTATACCTAAGACTTCCGATATACTAACACTAAACATTACCTGGAGGGCTTGTTTCTGCTGTTATTGAGGATCTCCCATGGAAAAATACTTAAACATGGTCAAATTCAAGTTACATAGCCACATACCCAATGTACCAAATACATGTGCCAACCAATCTAATTAATAATATCCAATCACAATATTCTACACCATGTCACTAATAACCAAGTAACAATATTCTAACCAAATTCACAACACTCTAAATCAAATCACAATAGTCTAAACCAAGTCACAAGGTTATATACTAGGTTAAGATAAAGCAAGGTGAAATATTCTAAACCACGTCATAATACTCTAAACCAACATAGTAACTGAATTCGCTATATTGTAAAACAAGTTGCAATATTCTAGGATGGAGGCTATTTACCAGGCTTATGGTTATATCAATATTTTTGCGGTGGTATGGTTATAGGCGATTGAGAGATGTGGTAGCAGCGGTGTGAGAGAGATAGTCGTGCGATAATGGCATTACAGATAAATACACACACGCGCGCGCACACACACACAGAGAGAGAGGAGACTAAGAGAAATGGTAACGACAAATGGTACGGTGGTGTAGGTGATTGATGGTGACAACAGATGGTGATGGTGAGCAGCATATAGTGGCTAACTAATTGTTATGTATTAGTGAGTTGGTTTAAGTTATATAAAGCACATTAGGTCATAACAAGTAATTTTGATGTTAACAACATGTGTATGATAAGCTTTACATGGATAATTATACATTATGCTCTAAATATCACACAACTTTACTAGTGTGTCTCTTGATTTTTGCTTATCTAGGCCCATAGGACCACTGATTATCACGTCTACTAATTTATATTTCCACGACATGTAATCCCAAAGATGTGACTAAAACATCTTCTAAGCATATAGGAAGTCTAGACCAATACAAGCCATAATGCAACATATAAATATACGGATTCCAAGATCACCTTTGGCGGATTTTAATTTCAACGTGACTGATTTGAATGCCACCGATTTCAACATGCTAGTTGCCTCCACTTTAAAAAATAGGGTATCTAGCATGAATAAGAGGGGGTTGGGGTGACCAAGAAAACCAATTGTACTTATAAGTATTGTACAAAACCAAATGACCCACTACATGTTAGTATTGACAGGTTTGGAATGGTTGAAGTTGGGTTTACACTCTACTTTCGTTAATATATGTTGGATAATACATTAGTGCCATATTATCGACGGAAAAACTTGTCCCAAAGAGGCTCCATTGACAAACATTTAGAAAGCCTATGGGTAAATCACATCTGAAATTCATATTCATATCACTGTCACTGTCATTGTCACTGGCATAATGTCGAGGGTTAATTTATCGGCAACCGTTCACACCCAACACGAAATGAAAAGAATGGCATGATTCTTACCCCAAATCTTATCTTTAACAACGCTAGCAAATTAGCAAGAGATAACGTGTCACTAAATAGTTCAGACCGACGAATGCCAAGCTTAGATAATAACCTTTTTTGTTTTACTTTCCCGTTTCCTTATTTTCTTTTTTTTTTCTTATTTGAATTCTTGTGGTATCCGTATGTTGATACTTAGTTTTCTAGAAGTTCTAATATCCCTGTTGAGCATTGAGTCGTTGGAATTGTTTGAAAGGGTTGGAAAGGTGAGAATGACATTAATGAATAGTAACTTTAATAAGAAAAAGGTTCTTTTCTAAAGTTTAAGTTTTTTTTGGGTTTTTTTTAGTCATTCTTGTTTAACGATTGACCACTAAGATTTTCTTCTTGAAAGTTTAGTTACCAAGGAATTTTTTTATACAAAAAAATACGTAGACTTTGAAGTTTAGCTGCACTATTTTTTATGAATTACATTTTGAAATAAAGGTTTATCTAAAATTCGAATGAGTTAAATATAACTATTTTTTTATTATGGCATAATATAATTCCATTCATTAATCTACAGTAAACTAACATATTGAAAAGGAGTTATTGGAAACGGTACATGTATTCGTTTATATGGTTTTTATGACGTTTCAACATATGTTGGAAACAAATTTGTATTCACATCAGTTTTTGTTTTTCTCTTTCCTTTATTACACCGAGTGCCGATATCTACTTGTATTACAAAACGAACAGGACTGACACCGACTGAAATCCACCGCGAAGCGCATAGAATGCTACTAGTTGACTACAAACACTAGGTAAGCAGTGCCTCTCCATACTGACGTCAAGCTGCTGGGTCTTAAGCCCTTAATTACGTTCCCAAGTGAAGAACCATCCTTAATCAAATCATTGAAGTTTTCTTTCATAATCATGAGCACTAGGTTCATAAAGCTAGTGCATGTATATTCTCCAATGAATTACTAATAGCTAATCAAAGAGTAAGTATTAAAGGTTTCACCTATCAAAGTTTGATTTTTATGGGCTTCCTTATCTGTATACATATGTGTGTCCTGAGAAAGAAAGGAAATATGAGTGGAACACTTAGTTAGTGATGGTACTATTCATGTGTAGTATGTTATAACTTATAAGTTGAAGTTTGATGAAGAAACAAGAGAATATATCGTTGGAATGTCTACTGCCTGGACATGTCATACTAACCGGAATGAAAAATCAAAATAATAATAACCACATAATTTTCTAATTATAGAGAGCCATATCATGTGGTCAAGTTAGGTACAGAAATGACTAGAGATCACGACAATGACTTCCATACAAAGTTTATAAATTGATTTATAAACATTTAATTTTCATTAAAATAACCTAAAACACCTTGCATTTTTTATCAGTCACCAAGTTATTGTGTGCACAAGAGATATGACATGAATAGACAACATAATAATCATGAAGAGAACACTATATGTGACTCCTACGCAATTGTAACTTAGAAGTTATTGAAAAGGTGGATTGATTTGTCGCTATAAGCTAGACCCTTTTTACTCTTTCGACATTATGAGTGAACGATCGAGAAACGGTAGAGTTGTTGTCAAGTGACCTAAGGAAGGATACGGGTTCGAGTTGTGGAAACAACCTCTTACAAGACTGAAGGATAAGAACGTGTACATCAGGCCTAAGTTGACTTTACATCCGGACCTTGCACATGTAGGAGCCTCATGCACTCGGGTTTGAACTTTTGAGATTATCTATGCTGCATCCCTTGCAATGATTTAGAGTTTAGCAAGCAGTATAAGTCATTGCTACCAGTCGTTTTTACAATAGATGAACGGAAGCAATGCATGCACTTGTCATGCAAGTACCTGGCATACGTGAGCTAATTAAGGGTAGGGACTAGGGGGTACCCCTTAGTAGACCAAGGTAGCGCACATATAAATGGAAGTTACTGTATGTGACATGTGAGGCATTATGTTTATCCATTTTTGAGCCAATTTGTAAGTTACCCTCAACCATACATCTATTGTCCTGACACAAAAGCGATGAAAGCATCTTTTGTTGGGTTTGGTTAACTTATGTGGGTCGACTTGATGAACAATTCATATTACATTGTCACATGTAGCTTTTTAGCTTTCCATATATGATTGATAGTATCTTAGACGTTACATATTTGAATCACTTTTTAAGTTCCACGACATGCAAAATAATTACACATACAAACCCTAATTTCTATTTTCAAATATACAATTAATGACTTAATGGATTGAAAGTTGTTAGCCAGAAATGGCTAATAGCCGTAGGCAATAATTCTCTTCTTCTCCTAATAGGTTACAAAATATTGAAACCTATTGAGAGGCCAATAATCACTACAACACAGACCGTTTTCACTGACAGAAAAAAATCGTTAGAATTTCTTTGTTGATATTCAATTAGAAAACATGGCACGAGTAAATCATCAATGAATTATTCCGTACCAATAGAAATTACCACGAGATCACTTGAAGGACTCTAGTGATGGACTATCAAAGGATATAACGGTTGTTACCATGAACCTATCAGTGACAACATTCACGGATGTATACATTACCGACAGAGCTTGGCGTCAAATTACCGACATAATATTCTGTAAATGTAAATAAAATGTACAAATAATAAAAGAAAATGCTTTCAACGATTGCAACACACAAGAAATTTAATTTGCTCAAGTATAGGAGGGTCCCGAGTGGTGATGGTCCAAACTTTTTTCTACGCAACACTTCTTCAACGATCGCTCCGAGTAGTTGCATCGCCTGCACCTAGTGTTTTTTGCTGGATCTTTAGTGCTAATTTTATGCTGATTTTATTTCTATTACACAACCAAATCTCATTAACAAGAGCTGAGTGACGCACGCAAGCGTCAAATAAATATGCATAATGCGTACATAATGATAACTGTTATTAGTTGGTATGACTATTACTTATATTCGAACTCCACAAAGTTGAAACTCCTTCATAAATAATTTACACCATGAAATACAAAAACTAAAAAGAAAATAAATTACAAACAGTCTTATTTTTCTGTTCTTGTAAGAATATTACAGAGACAATTAGCATAGAAAATCTACAAGATTATAAGCTATGGTTTGCTAGAAGGCAACAACATTGCAAGATTATCTCTCCTCAGTGCGTTATGTCTCTGAATTAGAGAACCAAACTCACCGCAAACATAGCCGACAGAGAAGATCCTCGTATCATGCTAATTTAATCATGTTGCAATTATTTTCATATCTGATATTAACGTTAATTATTTTTCATTTGCATCGATTTTGACGATTGGAGAACATTTCCACTTATTCCCATGTGCGTGCCTCACTCTTCTATTCAAATGGGATATACCACTAAATTAATTAACACATGCATTAATTACACCGGGACTTCTATTATTGCTAATGCTTTGTATATATGCTTAGTATAATAATATAAATATATGTTGTCAATTATTGTTTCAAAGAAGAACTGACTGATTCTTTTCTTCTTAGTAGTAAGATATGTTTTTATTAATATTAATATATATATAGGGCTTGCTTATGATAAAAAAAAAACACAATGTGTCAAGAAAAAGTGTAGGAATGTGCCTCATGTGTCCCAAAGGGTGGAGGAAGCAAAACCGACTTTTTTTTTTGACAAAATAAAAGTGTAGACAGAGATTCTTAACGCACCGTTATACACTAATGCACCAAATTTGCTAAGCTTAAGTAATTTATTTTTGAAATATAATAATATTGTACTTAAATTTAAAAAAAAATTATATCTGTATATATACATAGAGAGATAGAGAGAGAGGAATATTATTGTATAAAGTATTTGTAGCCTTTAAAGTGTAGGAAGCCAACTATATATATACAAATGTCTTAGGGTGAGAATATATGGTCCCATATATATCTGTCCTAATTGCGTACAATACTAAACTATCATATGCACAAAGTCTTATATTATAACATATACAAATGTCAAATACTAGGTATGCAACATATACAATAATTACGCAACCTATGTTTATAATTATCATACTTATAATATATATCATTACGCTCGGTCGTAAAATTTTCAAAACTCATTTTTTTATAAAATTTATATTCTTATATACATTTGAGATAATTAAGTTCAAATTTTATTATGTAATTTAAGAAAACCTGTAAGTATACATTATTTAGCTTATAAGTATATTCTTATATACATTTGAGATAATTAAGTTCTGAATTTTAAGAAAACCTTTATCTACGAAGTGGTGGTTTGGTGTGGTACTGATAGAACCTAACATAGATGATGGGTGGTTGGTGGTGATGGTTTAGTGGTGAATTAACGAAGACGATTGCTGGTAGAGTGGGGGTACGATGGTTCATGGAGATTGAAGAAGAAGAGGAGAGGGTGAGATTGGGGTTGAGATTTTAATCCTACTTTTTATATATTTTTTATCACTGTGAGGATTATATTGGTAACCACATAGAAAATTAACAAAAATTGAACTCTAGTTAGCAAAAAGAATCATCTATGTTACTCACGGACCAAGAATGGGGATTAAATTTGTAATTTTTCTTATTTTCTGATGGTAAATTCATACCAGATGTATACATAGTATTCATATAGTTATTTCTTTTGATTCTTGGGGCGTGATTCCAGTATTCAGTATAATGTATAATTTCCACTATCTGTAACACATATGTTTTCACTGTTCTCCACATATAACGAGTGTGGTTCCATTGCTACACTGAATTTCTATGGTTACATCATTTTTATTTTTAAAATGCAAATAATAGGCTAACTTTTTAACAATTTGTAAATAAATATAAATGTAGCTTCGACAAACGATTTTCATCAATAATTAAATAAATACTAAGATATTGAATAACAACTACTAAAAATAAGATAAAAACATTACAACTCAGGTTGTTTAAAAAATCTAGTCCTTAACATCATTGAGTAATCGAAGTGTATAAATACACTCCATCAAAGTTACCGATACATATACATGCCAAAGCCATACATGAGAAAAAAAAACTTCATTTTGAAACCAACTCGATACTCAATAAATTTATTTAGGATTGTTTATAAAAGAATAAACAACCGTGTATTTAGATTTTTATTAGAAAAAATCAAGTCAAAACAAAATAAAACCCTCAAATGTGTTTCACCAGGAAAACCTCCACGAAACTTTTCAGACCATGAAATTGGCAACATCAGCTCTCGCCCAGGCTCACTCCTACATAGCACATCGTCTAATAAATAGAACAAGGTATCTGAAAGCATTTCGAACATTTGTCATCTACTTTAGTGAATTGCATCATAGCATTCAAACATATAATTTGTGTGTTTAGTAGTGGAATCATTCTTGCTGGTTTAATTGATGACAGAAGTGTTGCTTATTATTAATATTATATTGAAAATTTATTCCCATAGGCCATCACAACTTTGTACTTATTTCTGAAATCAATGCAAGATTTGAAGTCATCTTGATGCAAGATTTGAACTCATATTATACTGTTTTGATTTTTATTTTATTATATCCAGGAGAGAATTATAAGGTGTACTTTTTAGAATATAATATATATGTTACATGGCAACATGGCCGCGTATCAAAGTTTAGCAATGAAGTATATATACTACAAGAATTAAATACGTACACACTCATCTTTCTCGCAACACTTTGCTTGTCTCGATGATTTCTTCATGAAATTGCAATAGTCATATAAAGTATGTCAGATTCTAAAAATGAGGTTTTTTGAATGGTAAATTTCTTTTTATTAATGTTGTTTGTAGGATTTGAAACCAAAAATCTCATTCTCTCAAGGTGTTTAAAGGCTAAGCTTTGTCTTTTTCAATGGGACCACCACCCATTAGATTCTAAAAATAAGTAGTTCATATCTTTTTATCTATTTATTATACCATGAATTTTACAAATCAAATTGGTCAAAATTTTAACAAATAATACACAATAATAATCATGACAAAAGATCAAACACAAATACGGTTATCGTACAAAACATGCGAATAGCATGATAAAGTAAAAAAGGTGGTGACATTATTCTATTAGTAGAATAATTATCTTGATGAACTACTGGAGGAATTACGATACACTTGTAGATTAATTTTAAATTTTATGTTGTTTGATACATTTGTTAGAATAATTTTGATAATTTTATATTGTTTGATAAACTTGTACACTAAATATGTCTATTATAGTTTTTGATTAACTGGTAGAGTAATTATGATACATTTGTAGAGTAATTTTGAATTAGATGTTGTTTCATGAACTTGTAGAATAACTGTGTCTGTTATGTTATCTTAATGAACTAGTAGAGTAATTAGTATACACTTGTAGAGTAATTTTGAAATGTATGTTGTTTGATGGACTTGTGATAATTACTCTACTAATAGAATAATTATGAAAATGTCATCGTCCTTTTTTACTTTTCCACTTATTCGTATGTTCTGTATGATAACTGTATTTATACGAGATCTTTACTCTAAAAATCATAACGTAATTATAAGTTTATCACTCTGTTGAACATTATAGGCTCACTTTTAACACTATCTCCTTCATAATCATCTTCACAATTCCAATCTTATTTTGAAAACATCCATTTTTCACATCAACAAACCTTTATAAATCTCCATCCCACACTTTACTTGAATTCATTTTTTAAATGCTTTAAGCCATTCTATTGGGGTTTATGTGTGGGTAAATGTGTTTATTCAATGTTTTTATGGATTTTTTTTTGGAACACGTTCACTTTGAATGTGTTTATAATTTGCAGGTTGGACAAGAGAGAAAGTTATAAAAAGTAAAAAGTGGAAATCAGGGGGTCTTTAAATTGATCGTAAGATAGAGTAGCAAGATTGTAAGGTCTAAGTGGACGGTATTTTACGGTCCTGTAACCATAATTTACGGTCTTGTTGGGACAAATACGGAATTTCACAGTTTTATATCCTATTTAATGATCTAATCTAGGGTTTCAGATTCTATCACCTTATTGATGAACAAGGGCTATTTTGAGCATCCCAAATCACCCAATTCACATAACCATCCATGCTTTAAGCCTATGAATCAAGAACCGAAGATCCAGTGATAAACATGCGAGGCTAAATCACATGTGACCATCTATGTGTGTATGGTTTGTGTGATACTTTTGACTTTTATTTAACCTAGTTGGAATTGAATCTTGTTAGCATCTTAAGACTATTTTAGGATTCAGTTATAATTTGATTCGTTAAGCAATTTGATTTTCTTATAAACTTTGATTAATACTCATCAATTCTTGGTTTCTTTATATCTGAGATAACTTGGGGTTTAGTCTTGTTTAGCAAAGTTAAAATCGGTAGTTTGTGAATGGATTTGTTTACAATCCGGTCTATAACTATCACATAATCAATTAAATCAACGAAATCATATCTATGTGATTTCAAACTAGGTAGATCTAAGTCATACATCTTATTGTGCAAACATTGATTTACTATTAGAGGTGAATATGACTCTCTTAATTATATTTTTGACCGACCAAACGACATCAATCAGTGGCCCAACCCATCATATGCATCGTTTCGTATTTTTAGAACTTCATCTTTGAACCACACCACAAACCACCCCCACACCAAGGAAGTCTGTCGCGTCAAGGGTCCGTATGATCCGGACAAGTCCACTTACACTTTGATATAGATGTTACCGTAACTATATTCTTCCATATATTTTCTTATGTCTCTAGTGATTTATAGATTATTCACCCTCTAGATTTCGCATACCAAGTTAAGTTATCTTCGTTAAACACTTTTATTAACTAATTTTTCCATCAACATACATTCTTATACCACCTCTGATAATATTACTGGATTATATTATACATGAATAAAAGTGATTAAATTGATGAAACTTGATTTCGTTTTTATAAAATAAATTATTTTCTTTCATGTTTAGAAAAAAAATTATTTTCCTATAAAAGGTTCTTCTGGATTTGAAGGAAAAGTTATAAAATGAATACTCAAACATTTGCATTGTTGAAATTTTTACGGCACCGTTGACAAATATTACAACTCAGTGAATTAAATCGTTGTTACCAATATATGTATTCGTTGCAAACTATTTAGGTTTCGGGGTTCTAGCTTGAGCCCCGCAAAGGAACTATCTCTTATTCCTACCTTTTAATTATATGCATCTTTATAATGGATTTTTTTTATTTGTGGATATCCCCTTCACTCATGGGCATCACAAGACGGTAAAAACGTGACAATGTATCACAAGGGAGGAGATTGCCATCGGCAGTGGTGAACTTTTGCCCATCCTTAGCTTAGTCAGATCAAGATCAAGTGGTATGTTACCCAATGTTACCCAATAAATATATATATATAATATATATATATATATATCGAGACAGAAGCCACATTTTATCAAACCAAACCACACTTCAATCCTATTTCTCCTAAACTCCCAATTTTCTTCTAGTTCTTTTTTTTTTAAATGAACTCGCATTCAGATTCTTCTTCTGATTCAGACTTGCTAGAGGAGTTGATAATTATTGTGGTTAGGGGGAGGGTCCAACTTTTAGTCGGTGAATGCGAAACTCACAACAATGTACTAGACAACCTTTGCTTCAACGGGATCGTGAGGCTACTCATGACCGTTTGGTAAATGATTATTTTTCTAAAAACATGTTGTATGACGGTGTTCTTTTTGGGTCATTTTCGGATGAGTCACCAACTATTCTTATAGATTGTTAAAGATTTAGAAGGCGAGTTTCGACATTTCCAACACAAGGAGGATGTCAGACGTAAACTCGGATTTTCTTGTTTCCAAAAATGCACTGTCGCAATTCGTCAACTACCATACGGTACTTCGAGCGATGAATATGACAGGTGTTTAAGGACGTTGGAAAAAGGGCCCAGGTAACTTTTGAATGTTTTCATGAAGGTATTATTATTATTATTATTATTATTATTATTAATTAATTAATAATATTATTATTTTTAAATATTTGTTTTTATTTTTAGTAGTATTTTATTTATTATTCATTTGATTTTTAGTAATAAATAGTTAAGTATTTGTTTTTTATTTTTTATTAGTAGTATTTTATTATATTTTTGGAATTTAATTTGTTTTTATTTTTAATAATATTTTATCTATTATTCAGTAATAAATAATAATTGATAATTCTTAGGTGTTTGTTACATTAATTTTTAGTGCTATTGTATTTAGCATTTAATTTGTTTTTTATAATAACTTTTGTTTATTAACTTAAAAAATGTAATATGCATTTATATTTATTTATTTTTTTAATATTCCAAATTATTTGCCTGCGGATTGTGATGGCACGTTACCCTGGGCATTGGATCGGTATCGATTCGGTTCGTTACAATACTGGTATGTTCATGCACTCAGTATCGAAATCAACACGTGTTTTACATCGCCCGAAACAATACAAACGGATGCCGGTACCGACACTGATGTTATTCGAAAAACATCAACCAGTTCAAATTATCACGGTACTGGTACTGATATTCAATTATCGTCATAGACAAAGTTGTATAGATATATATATTTTTATTGAAATTGAAACCATAAAAATGAATACAGATAATAAAGGTACCGATGTTGTTTGGTACGATACGCTAGCGATTCAATGTTAGTTTATCGAAAGAAAAAACAATAAAAATAATTACCGATACCGAACTTACGTTGTTCGTTCAGTTCACTACGATAGCGACATGGTATCTGTTATTAAACAAGAAACTATAAAAATAATACATGCCGGTGATGATGTTGTTCAGTTCGGTACGATATGGTAGGGATATGTTCTTAGTTTATCGAAAGAAAAAATAATAAAAATAAATATCTGTACCGATACAGATGTTGTTCAGTCGGTTTCAGTTCGGATTTGTACGATAGAGACCTAATAGTCGTTTTCTATAAAGTTTATATGGCAATTTTGAAAAAAAAATAGAACGCAAACCAACCGAACCGATAGCAACTGAACAACATCGGTACCAGCATTGATATTTGTTTTCATTGTTTTTGATCGATGTAAGGTTTTCTCTTTCGTTTACTATAGCAAGTGTCGGTACCGTAACGAACCAAACAAATCTTAACCGAATTCTCGCCACAAAGCGCGTGGAAAAATCACTAGTTATTATTAGGTGTTGTGTAACTCTGTAAAAAGTGATATTTGAGGAATCTTACCTTTGGCTACATAAAAAAATTATAGGAGTCCCAACAAAAAGTAAACTGTTTTCTCGGGGATGCTTGGTGGTCTTGACATACATTAGGAGTGGGTATTGTTTGGAAATGTCAACATCCTCAGAGTGATCGTGGGTCCATCCCTTGTACTTGAAGTAGTCGTATCATATGATCTTTGGATTTGACATGCGTATTTTGGTATGGACCGGTTCAAAAAACAAAATGATATCACTGTTATACAAACATCCCCTATGTTCGACGACCTCATAAGATAAAGGGTATTTTCAAAGCAACATTGGATTATCATTGCTCAACCGACACATAAACAACAAAAGAAAAAAAATTAAGAAACATAATATATACGTGCATTATCTTACATGATATGATCTTGGATGACATAGGCAAAGGCATTTGTCAACACACTAATGATGATGTCTAATCGCCGACCCCACTAATAAAGTCGGGTGAGAAAGTAGCTATTTAATGAAAATACGTAATAGAAGATTACTTTTAAATCTTTAATTGGATTTGGTAGAACATATATGGTTATGGTTGACTTGCCATGACGATAACGATGCTGGCATAACGTGACATCAATACAAATCATTCTTATTCTTAATCAAAATCAATTACTGAGGTTTTTCTCTACAACATTCTATTTTTTCTTTAACATCTATCCGTATAATAATATTTTAGTGCAGTAGAATGAGAAACTGTTGAAATCGACCGACAAGAGACTCCATGGATGCCACTAATGGAGGCGACAACTCTTCGATTCCCCACTCATTATCGCGGATATCTCTATCCACATACACAAGCTCAGAATCTCCATTTTCTATTAAACAACACTTACCATTCACACCTTATAAAAGGCAACATAAACACTCTTTTGTTCATGTACATTTCTACAGCATATGTAACTTCTTGACTCTTCTTCAGCCATGAGTTTCTTAAACCTAAACCTACCCGAAAATGATCTCACTTCGTCTTCATCATCGACTTTGTCCCCTCGAAGCAACCACGAACGAGTTTTCCCTTGCAACTACTGCAGGAGAAAATTCTATAGCTCACAAGCGCTTGGAGGCCACCAAAATGCTCATAAATTCGAAAGAAAATTGGCAAAGAAGAACCGTGATCTCAGTTCGGCTGTTACAACTCATTCAGGGTTCAACCAATCCACATCAAGATCCGGTTCCGGTGGTGTGAGCCATGGTAGACAGGTGCAGCCACCGGTCATGATTGGGATTAACCATCATGAACATGTTGGAAGGTTCATTGGTTGTGACTTGAATAGAGGGGTGGATTATAGTTATAAGGGTGAGAGTGTTGAAGAAGATTTTAGCCAGCTTGATTTGTCTCTTAGGCTTTGAGCAACTAACTTTTAGTATTATGTTTCTGATGTTTACTAAATCTTGGCCCGTTTGTATTGTCAATGTTTTTTCTAAAGGCTTTTTTTAAGTGATTTGAGGCATTCTTAGAATAAGTATTAATAAACCTCAAATCTTATAAATGTTTCTCATTCATGCTTTGCATTAATGGATGAACAAGAAAAGCTCTACTTGTTAAAAAGTTATATCTGAATAAACTAAGTCGTGGAAATTGTCATTCCATGGTTTAAAGAGTGCATACTATTAGTTAAATTAAAATAACTTCTGATTGAGTTTGTTTTGTGGATAGTTATTATGACAAGAAAAGGTCAAGTTAATTGCGTCCACAAGAAGGGAAGTCACAAGTCCAAGTTATCTCTGGAACGTGACTAGAGCATCCACAGTCAACAATGCTAACACTCACAAATACGGATAAACGGCTAATCAGCTGTTATATCAAATTTGCACTAACCTTTTAAAAACACTCGGTTTCTCTTCATTGCAACAACATCCTTCACAAACATCTTTATATTTCCTCATAATCACTTTTCGCATTTATTTTTCATAACAAGATTATATGATACCATAAACTATTTTTTTGTTATGTATTATTAATTAAAAGACTATGATATATTAAAAAAATATACTATAAAATAAAAAAATGCAAGTTAATACATCCAAGTATTAGCAAGAACACCGACAAACACCCATGAGACCTACATCTCACCCATTCTTCTCCATCCAAACTTTCAAACGAATGGAAGAACTATCACCCACAAACTTTTTGTCCAACTCACGGACACAACAATATTAGAGATGCTCTTAAATCACAAGTTGAGCTCATGTGGAGTTTTTGGCCTGATCACTACATTTTAATGTAAAACAGACGTACCTGTAAACCTTAACTCGTCACTAATATTAATTACTTTTTAGTAAGGTTTGTGGATGTAGGTCGATAATTATCAGCTAAACAATGTAAATTTATTTATTCTTTGTTTTTCTTGCAATTGTCTATTTGCATTGCGATTTAGACTGTGTTTATACAGTGAAGAAAAAAATTAGATAGCTTAACGTTTTTACTTAATATTAGAGCCACAAAATTTAATAGTCTATCGATGATGCTTGTTTGTATGGTAGTGTGTTATAAGTGAAGATAATTTAAAGAAAAATTAAAATTACAGTACAATATTTTGAGCATTTATACTAAACTAAAAGGTGGAATTACGATGACACTTGCTTGGCCCAACTGCCACCATCAGTCATCACTATAGTTGATCTGGAATCTTGCAATTATACATATTAGTTAACTAGCAACATGAAATCTGAAATCTTATTTAACTTAACATTAAATTATCTATTATAAATTATCTATTACTTAACTCCAAATGGATCATTAGTCAAAGTGACGACACTGAATGTCTCCCCCAACTAATTAAAAATTGAAAACATGTCTCTCCCATGTTCGTTTGTTGCTAATTGTGCTTAATATTGTCGGGAAATATTTGATCACTTAGTTTTTTTAGCTACGCACAAACACTGAGGCTAATATCGTCAGTAATTTTCTATTGATTCTACGCTAACACCTACAAGTGCGGGTGAAGGAATATTTTTGTCACTGTTTTTTAAATGTGTCACTAAAGTATGATAGAATGACTCTATACTATCTCTCTTTTTATTTTGTGTAAAAGTATATTTCCTTTTACCGCAAGGTGAATATTGCTAAGTAGGCTTTGTATAATGTTAATGTTCATTTAGTGAAAATCGGCAAACACGACCAACACCAGAGTTGTACATTAAAATCATCATACTCGATTTTGACATTTGCACGTTGTGTTGTAACTACATAACGACTTATGAGTTATACAATTTGTTATACACTCATAGCCTTGATTAGAATCTTGTTCAACATTAGTTAAGATATTGAGTTTAGAGACTGAATTATGAACCAAAGTGGCCCTACTAGAAAATGAATACACCATTTTCTAGTTAATGAATGTAACATAGGATGTAACCATTGGTTTTTAGAATTATACGTCAAAAGGATATTTAAATTACAACCCAGATTTAAAATGATTTAAATAGAGTATTCTTCAAATTATGATACAGGAATTTGTAAACTTTTCATGACGACAAAATGTGTCTTATAATTTCATAAACACACTTGATTACGAGTTACAAACATGCATTGTTATGTCATAACCTATCTCGCTCAAAACAACAAATTCATATAACTCGATAAACCTTCATAAAACTGTTATTAAAAGCCTTTGGCGACGGACATCTTGAGGCAGATTTTTTGTACCAAATAATGAAGGACTTTGCAAAGACTTTTTTTTAATGATGTATTTATTTTTATCTACATTTTAATATAAATTTTATTTAGAACCTTGCTCCCTGCCATGGAACACGGATGTAACCCAGTAGTGTGTTAACATTTCATTATAATGGGCAGTAGTATTCGTTTGTATACACACATATAATAGAAAATGAAACATAAACAAAAGAAAAATGGTTGTCACATGGTAGCCCCTGATTGGACCAAAGTTTAATGCATATCTTTTAAATACAAGTAAATTTTAACATGTAGAATTCTGGGTCAAATGAACTTCGACTAAACTAATTCTAGCAGCACTGAAATGGGTACATTGAACCCTAATCAAATATATTTAAGGGTTTAATTTTTAGGGTTTAAAGTTTAACTTTTAGAGTTTAGGTTTAAAATTTAGCTTTAGAGTTTAGTTCTAAAGTTTAACGATTAATTTAAGCAGAATTTAATCAAAGACAAATCATTATTCACAAATAAAACCCACCCAGACTCATTATAGCACTTTACGACTAGATATTACTTGGTATAAGATAGTTCGTACAAATTTGACATATTCCAAGCAAGTATTATGCATTAACTCCCGCTATAACAATTTAAAACAAAATATAAACTAAATATAAGCCACTTCAATAAAAAAAAATACGACATGTTAAGACGTGTTATGGCCTATTCCAAATAAAACTAACATCTTAACAAAGTTCAAATCAAATATAACTTAACTACACACAAATATAACTCACTGAGACCCGTGAAGCACAATACAACCAAATAAAACTTAATAAAAGACAATCCATACAAATTTAGATCGTTTATACCTCATTACGTCTCATTTCAACCGAATATTACTGATTCAAATATGTTATAATAAATTACAAGCTAATATAAGTAATTTTACAAACAAAAACAAAACTGACTCATTATAACTCATTTCAAGCAAAACAGACCTATGAAGACATGTCTCAACCAAATATAACCTTATACAAGGCAATACACATAAATATGACTCATGATACTAGTTATAGCACACTACAACCAAATACACTTTATATAAGACAATACATACAAATATGGCCCATTTATACATGTTATAGCCCATCATTTCCAAATATTACTCATCGAACATGTTGTAACAAATTACAAGCAAATAGCAAATATAACAAATTACAAGCAAATGTAACTAACCATAAGTAATTTCAATAAATAAAATGGCCCGTAATTGTAACCCATTTCAAACGAAATAAAAAGAAAAGAAAGAAACTATCAACACCCCTTTAAATCAAGTATAAGGCAACATAACTAAATGCGACATGCTTATATCATTAATATAAAATTGGACTTTTTTGACTAAAAGATCATAAACAAACCTTGGTTTATAAACAAACCTCAGCGATGAAGCAAGTGAAACCGTTATCAAGAAATATGGATTGTGGTGATTGTGAGACTCATAGAATCCCTCTTTCTTCAACCCTGCTAATTAGGTTCCAAAATTTCTCATTAGTTACGTGGTTGTGCGCTTTGTCCTCTTCATATTACTCGATAAAAAGCCTATGATATATTGTATACAATGTATATGAAAAGAAACACCAATTTTGATAGTTAAGAATTTAGTAATAACATATATTAAGGATGTAACAAAAGTACAATATAACTTATTTGAGTTTTTTAGTCTTTGTTTGCATTTAAAATTATAATTTTTTTAGGATCAAATTATATGTTGATAGCACTAAAATCACAAACAACATTCGTATATATGCATTTTAAATCTTGTCCACGCTTTACATGTATCACTTATTATATTATTCTTATTAAATATACGGGTCTCTACACTTCATCATCAGCCATCTTTGTACACATACAAACTCACTAAAGATATTCTAAGATAATAGTCAACAATGTAATAAATGGTTGCAACTGTCCGTAACACCAACCACATCTATCCGTGAACCCACCATTGTGGTACCGTAAGTTACATGGCTTATATTAAATATTTATTTTAAGGAAAAATTGGTTTTTATTAATTCAAACTATAATTAATTGAACAATAATAATCGATACCAATCACAAGAACAACTAAGTGTAATCAAATGTAAATCACCTTTGACAACATAAGTAAAGTCAAGGGCACCAATGGTTAAATTCGCAATAACTTATTAAGCATTTATTGTTGTATAATTTACATACCGACTATCACTATAAGGACAAAGCCGTCCTTTGGAATCATGTTGCTGGTACGATTATGAAGATACATCTCTATGATTTCTATGATTGTTGACTTGCTAGGGTATTTATGTAACATGACTGGACACCAATGTTTGATGCTACATTAATGTTGGTAACCATACCTTGCCTTCTAAGGGCCTTCTTTCTTCCAATGGTTAGGTCGAGCACAAGTTATATCCTCACTAATATATAATCTTATAACCGATTTAGCAATGTGAGATATTGATCTGTTATATGATAGGTCATATGTTTAAATGTTTGGTCACCTCTCACTGCCACGAAATCGTATGCTCACCACATGAATAGATTTATCAGTTTTGCCTAAAATATTGTTAAAATACTACATGATCTATTTAACAATATCTACATGTCCCTCGTATTTGATTTGACAAAATCAACAACATAACCAATTAAGATGATAAGGGTTACAATAACAATGGCAATTATGAAGAAATAAGGCCAAAAGACCTTGTGGAAGCGCATTCATTTCCAATATTAAAAACAAATGTGAGATTACCATATTAATTAATATATATTGTCAAATGCAAATGCTATACTATTTAATCAATGATAGTAAGACTCTATAGTCTATTAGTGATAGTAAGGATTTTTAATTAAATTGGAGATAACGAGTATACAGATCACACCAACTTGCAACATCACTCGTAATCACCGTATAAATCACGGGTCTTGATGTATTCACAAAAAAAAATATCGTGAAAAAGATGAATGTGATCAAAAGAAAAAGTAAACGGTCAATAAGATTTTGATCAAGACAAGTTGATCATTAATTTTGAGGTACCACCCCACCAACCCATTACTTCCTGAACATCTAATGGACGACACCATGCTTTAAATGATCTTCTACGTTGTACGTCTATTATATGGAAATTGACCACAACTTAACCATGAATCACAGCCTTCATAGGTAACACTAACCATGGTTAATTATTTGAACTATATATATTTTATCTCTAGAATATAAAATAAAAACAAATCTGTAACATACAATGCTCATGTTCTTTTTCTTTTTTACTTTAAAACAAGGAAGGTTTTGGGTGAATAGTGTCTAAAAAGACCGTAAGCCGAAAGGAACGAGACGACAGCCATCAGGAGGAATGCAATGTAGCCGCAAAGTAAGGCACCGCCGATTTGAGTGCAAAATCGGTTGAACTTGCTGCATAATTTCAGCCAAAACAAATGATGTTCACCGTTGAGTGCGTATACGGAGGACAGGAGAGATGCTGAGTTTGCTGCGAAAATCATGTAGACGACCGCCTGTGTTTACACCATATCATTTACAGGGATGTTAATGGATCAGTTCACGGTTAGAAATTAGGTGGATCTATCCCATATGTCATGAATGTCAATTACATTTCCATTTCAGGTAGATAGATAAGAAATAGGTATCTGTTTTGTTTTCTCATTTTATGCATCAAGAAATTGTTTGTAATTTTAAATGTAGGTATGGACTTGGTTGCAGTAGACCGGTTTAAAAACACAATTACAATTTTGTTCCAAATTAATGATTGTAAATAAACAAAGTTATCCAACAATAAATTCATTCATTATATAAAGCAAAAACATTTTGCAATATATATTAAGAACAAATGGTGGGACCTTAAAATTTTTAAACGAAGTCATAAATGGACAAATATTTGATATATCTGTTTATGGGAATAAAGTTTCTTAAAATATTTATATTTCATTGAGGTGACAAAGTTATAAACATTAAAAGAGGTCCTTGGTAGTAGATTTATACGTTTATATTTTGTGTTAGTTTGGCAGAAGTAAGTAGAAGTACTACACACCTGGTCTAATAAGAAAGAGAACCAAGCAAGATGCTTGTATGAACCCCTCATATCTTGTTTCTGAGGTGAGGAGATCAGCAGACATCTAATCACAAGTTGAATCAGATTATATCCTGCAGCTGCTATGTCTATGAACACCAACACACTGTATCACCCCAAAACATGTTCTTCATTAATAACTATATATATATATATATACACACACATATCTATGTGCACGGGCACCCGTGTGCGTGTGCGTGTGGGGGCGGGAGAGGGAGAGGGAGAGTTTATGGCAAACTAATATGCCGTCAACTCGCCAATCCGACAAATATTAGGATATGGGTCTGGGAAAAGGTTTTCTAAACAAAAACTCAGTTGATAATTAAAACTTTTGTTGTCTTTGTCCAATATATCTATTGACATATTGACACTCAAGTATGAGATTCAAAGATAACTTATACATTTTTGATTATTTGTGAATCCAAATCACATGGTTTTGATCTTTTTTTTGAGAGAGAGGGAGAGAGAGAGATGAGAAGGATCTTACAAAAGAGCGTTCATGTCTCTGAAACTAGCAGTTCTAGAGTATGAAGGGAAAATAAGGCTGGTTTGGGAATCAAATCTAACCAAGCAAGCAGTGGTGAGTAAGAGCAAGATCACACAAACCCTTAGAAATGCCTCCATCCTCATAGCATCCATCTCTCTCTCTCTCTCTCTCTCTCTCTCTCTCTCTCTCTTAATTCAATAATAGGGTTTGATGGTACTTGGAGACCAATGATAAGAATAAGCTCTCTATCTATATATCCATGTACTTTCCTTTTATTTATTAATTTATTTTCGTGGTCTTCTTTTCAAGATTAATTACTAAAAGTAAAACAAACAAGCTTCAATACAAATAACATCATTTTCTCATTAAAAGATGATTGATAAAATTTCACGTACCGTATATTAAATTGTTAAACTACCATGCATTTAATAAAATAGAAAATATAAACGTGTACGCTAGAAACAACTTGCATCTTGTGAAGTTATAAGTGTTGCGAATTTGGATAGGAAGCAAATAAACCGATGTATTAATTAAGTTAGTTTAGTATCACTTCATATGATATGAAAAGAAAAGTCGTAGAAGTTTTAGATTGAAAATAATACTTAGGCATCATCTTTAATAAATTTGTAAACTTTGCTAAGATTTATACCCTTTTCTTAAGGCAGATTTTTTTGTCAAACGGTTCCTTAGAAACCACCTCAAAAAATAGTTAAAAAAAAGCTTGAAAAATAAAAATCACTTCAAAAGATGACTTTTTTGGAGCAGTTTGAAGAACCAGTTTAAAACAAACACTTTTGGAGCGGTTTCTATTTCTGGAGCGTTTTCTATATTTGTAATTATATTCATCCGACTTTTCACATATCTCACCTACAAAAATGAGTCGATGAGGCAGCCCACGTGCCGTTGTGGATATTAAATTGGATGATCGGTTGAATTACATAGAGACACATGTGGCAATCATCGACCGAAAGGAGAAGCGCCTCCGCAATAAGGTGATTCGCCTGGTGAAAATTCAATGGAAGCATCGGGAGGGTTACTTGTGATTCAAGTGAAGATTTTGAAGAAATTGAATTTCGGAAGTTACTCCTCCTTGATTCTTAATCACTTCAGCAACAAATTGGTCAAGATTCGGTTAACATTTGATCTAAGATCTAAGTTTTTGTTGTTTTTCGGGTTTTTCGATAGAACTAGGGTTTGTAGCTCAAAGATCGGACTTTTACGTCTTTTGGAACTAAAAACCACGAATCTTGCTTCAGGAGAGTTAAACAAACGTTTTGGACGTGAAAATTTTATTTTGGGCTGAAAATGAACCTCGTTGGGATGGGGAAGATGATAAATCAATGACACTTGTAACAGCTTCGGCAACACTTGTAACGCTCATTTCTTCATAAGGTCAAACATATATATATTTGAAGCTTTCATTACGTGGTGTAAAATTTTGACCAAAATGCCCTTCCCATTTGTACGATCCAACCAAAATAATTAAACACTTAAAGGGCATTAGCCTAAAGCAACTGTATCAAATCCAAACTTAAAGTTTACACATGAGCACATAAGTAGGTTTAGAACAACATTCACATTCCAAAAGTATTTCTTTGACCCATTAACATTAAGACTTGAGACGGAAGCGTGTAGAAAGACGATGCAGTGTGTGTTCGTTCCAAGTACGTCGTTTTCAAGATTGCGATTTCCCTATCATGCACAACACAAATGCATTCGTTAGTATGACTTATTTACACAAAATTCTCATCCTTCCCTTACTCCCTTAACTAAACCGTAAACATGGTCATGATGTTGTAACATTCTTTCTACTTACATTCCTCACTTATCACCATTTCGCCTACAACGAAATTGTAGTTTTCATTCTTATAGCACCAACTGTTCACTTCATCCGACTCGAGCATACGAGTTCATACAACAAACATTTCATCCTTATTGACTCGTTTACAACAAGTCGTCATGTTCATAATTTTTACCATTTCACTAGCCATTCTTTTTTAGCCGTTTAAAATGGGACAAAGCACGTATTTTACCATATCATTATTTACTATTCTTTTTTATATCCATCATTTCATATTTCCAAACCACGAAGAATAATCAACGAGCTAATAATAGTATAGGACTAAGTTCGTAAGAACTTACCTTTGTTTTGTGTTTCTTGCAAACCGGATTGACTTGTACCTTCTTCCTTTACACCTACAATTTCATATTTAACATTCTTTCAATATCATACTTTTACCTCACATTTACATTAACATAGTGAGCTAACAATTCATCATTTTATTAATCCAAATCAGTTACCATCATACGCATATGAAATTGTCTTTACCACTTAAAACCAATATTCAAGCATTTCATCAAACACCTTGAGTGCATACCACTAACAAGGCATAGAGTACAAGTACCTTATGCATTTCTCCATTTATTCATATCTAGATCATTAAATTCAACTAATTTCATTTAACATTCTTTCATAATCAAATTGCATTCATCAAATACTCATTGTAAGTAACCTCCTACACAATCATTACCTTAATTTATACATAATTCATTACTACGATTCACAACATCCCTCTTTCAATTGGGTTTTCACATTTAATCACCTATTTACCTCATTTCAAGCATAATTCATGTTCTATGGTATGATTCTTACTCACTTTTGCATAAATTTCTATATAAACTCATAGATGGGTTGAGACCCAATTTCTACAAATCATCAAATCAAGAATTTCGACTTACCACTTGTTAGGTAAGCATAGAGGATTACTTATTAGGGCACATGCATAAGATTGGCATCGATTTCTTCCTTCAATTTGCTGAATTTTTCTCAGATTTTAGTCTTGTTTCTCTTGCCCCTCTTTCTCTCCCTCTGGTCGACACATACATACATACATACATAACCTAATTTTTTCTGCATTTTCCCTTTCTTAAACTCCCATTTTCCAAGTTGTCACATTCAACACTCATGTTTTTAGAACATGTCACTTGATTGCTTAACTATCGTCTAGATTACTTGTCTCTTGTTTAACGTTAATTCATTCTAATATATTAAACTTATTAGCATAATTAACCGACTATTATTAAACTAATCTAAAATCACCTTCTATTTCTCACGACCTCATACATATAATATCATAATATGACTTACGAAAATTTTGGGTGTTACAACACTTGTCACTGAGATAAGTTGGGGAGGATGGCGTCAATCCCAACATTGGCCAATGATTGGTGAAATGTGGCTCGGCAACACTCAAGACTATCTAAGGATGGCAATCAAATCCAAACCCCATAGGTAAACCCGAAACCCGACATATATGGGACGGGTTTGGGGTTGGTTAATCGGGTTTGGGATTAGTTTTTAATTTTTTTCGGGTTTGGGACGAGTTTGAGATTTGGTGATATACCTGTTTACCCGAACCAATAAGTGTACCCGTTTACACAATTGTATACCCAATATATTTCTTTTATGTTTTAAAATATGCATCTGTATAGTACATCCATTTTTTATACATATAGATATTTTATTCCTTATACATTGTAGCTATTTGATAATTTTTATATTGATAATACTAGACGTAACTAATTAGTAGTTACCCGATGGGTTTTGATTTGAGTATACCCAACGGATAATTTTTTTTAGTTAACGGGTTTACCTGAAACCCGCGTGTATACCAGATGGGTATTTACCCGCTAGAAACACAATTGTTTTGGGCGGGTTTGGGACAAGCTTATCTAATCGGGTTTGGGGTTGGGATTACTTAAACTCGTCCCAAACCCGACCCATTGCCATCCCTAAGACTATCGCCAAGGGGAACGGCGCCAGTCATGCTAGTGACAGGCACCATCGCATGCGACACTCAACCAGCGGCAGAGCTGATGACAGTGTCGGCCGGCGACACTCTAGTGGATATGTTTGTTAAGTGATGACTTTCACGTGTTAACCTTCATGCAAATCGGGTGACGGTTGTTTAATGTGAAAATCTTTACGCCGAGAAGTTAATCGCAAACTGGTGAGTTCTAGACCCACTTTAAACCCTACTTTTAGGTTGGCCTACATACGTGTTAAGTGAAAGTTGTTTAAGAAATGTTTACGAAAACCTTTCTGTTGCTAAGGTTTTGAAAGTTTAACATTGTAAAGTCTGTTAACAAATGTAAAGAGTAAAAGTAAGGATTTATGAAAGCAAAATGAAATGTTTTGAATGTGAGAATGAAAGGTTAACATTGTAAAATATGTTAACGTAAGTAACAAATGAAAGATTAACATTGTAAAGTATCTTAATGTATGTGATAAATAAAAGGTTAATATTGCAAAGTATGTTAACCTGAGTAAAGTGAGTGTAAAGTTTTTAAAAGAAAACTTAGGAGAGGAGGACGAATGCTGTTAAATCAATGCTTTATAAAAGAGTTTTAAAGTTTTCAAAATAAGTTCTTACATAATCCTTATGTGTATACAAAAGTTGCTACAATAGCCTTCTAAAATTTTCTACCAAGAATTCTTAATCATAGATATAAGATGTTACATAATTATATATGTATTAACTTTTTCCTTTGTCTCTGAAGAGACCATCCGATGACCGTTGTAACTTACCACAGTCGTCTCCATGGCATCATTTAGCTCATAGATTGTACAATCCCATTATCCTTCGTTACCAACTAAGACACCACAATTGTTTCATAAAGTATTAACATACTTCGCAATGCAATGTTAACACCGGTCCCTAAGGACCTAGCATACAGATCAGGATTATGTAATAACTTATTTTGAAATCTAGCATACAGATCAATCGTAAGTCTTCTCTCAAAAAAATTTACCTTCAACTTTACTCATTCGACTCTAAAAAAATAAGTTAGAGTGTCTGAACAATTACGAAGTGTACGATAAATTACGAGTTGTACTGGATAATATGTAGGATAAAGTGTAGAATAAATTTTAATATATGTAAGCAAAAAAAATTAGTGTGAAGGATGATAATCTTTATAACTAATAAACTAGTTAAAAATACTAATAAATGAGATGAAAAAAAACTATTTGTATTTTACAATTATACCTTTGTTATTTTTCTTCTCAAATGATCATCCCATATATATATATAATATATATATATATATATATATTATAATGGAGTTCGGCTATAAAGTCTATTTTTCCTAAAAAGTGTACAAAATAATTTTAGCTATAAAACACACCAAAACGATAAAGTGAAGATTACTAAAACACCATATTAAAACCCTAATAGTCCATAAAAACTTCAAATACAACATCGTAGAACTATGAATATAAAACACAACATAATAATCAACATAAAACATACTAACGTTAGTCATTCGATAATCAAATTTTTATCATCAAAAACACAAAATAAAATCCACAAATACGGTGTATTAGTAATTTTCACTCTGTTATATGTGGGTTTTGAGTATATTTTATGGTTGACATCATGATGTGTTATGACTTTTTACACTTTGTATGAAACGTAAACTTTGTAGCCAACTCCCGCTATAATATATATATATATATATATATATATATATTAAGGGAAAACCCTTCCGAGTTGTGAACTTAGAGAACTTGGCCTTACCTTGCGAGTTTTGCCACTATTTTTTCACACCCCTAGATACGTAAAAAATGTTCGAAAGCTGTTTTCGCCCCTACAGCAGCCGTAAAAATGTGATAACATAAGCATGATATTCATTTTTTACAGCATTTACGGTTGTCGTAAAAGAAAAAAAAAACAATTTTTGGAAAAGTTGATATTTTTAGGATTTTTCTAAAAAAAATTCTAAAAAAAACTTTTTTAAGCCCAAGTTCTCTAAATTCTCACACCTTGTATATGTTTTCATTTTACCCTAATCCTATATATATACATATATATATATATATAATATATCATATATATATATATATATATATATATTTTAGTTTGGAGGTATAGTCGTTGGAAGGGCTCCACCACATGCACTCTCACGCCATGAATGCCCCCACGCCACCTCCCCTTCACGTCGTTTTCATTCCCCGACGGGTGGTGTGCCACGCCACATCACGCCCAAAAATCGCCACCTCATATGGAGCCTTCACCCATAACAACGGGCCTAATAAAAACTAAAAACTTAACGATTTGAAACTCATGTCTATACAAGGAAGTTTGTTTGGGTGTCTCGACTATTTGTGCAACGGCGCTAAAAGAAGGGAACTGTGCAAATAACGTCTATGAGCTAGGCAAACCATCTAGTTAATAATAAACAATCGGTTAACATGCAACACACTAACTTACTTTTACGTTTCGGCTAAAACATAGCAAAGCTTGCCACATGACGCTTCTCACCAAATCTAGACTTAGGTATTATATGGTTGAGCAACGACACAAAAACCTTAATTCAAGTTTACATATTAAATACAAGTAATACACGAATCATGAACATATAATCTTATTAGATTTCTTAGAGCACCTTATTCTTCTACACTACCAACTTATAAAGATATTAGTCATTCTATACGTTAATCAACAAAATTTGGTACATAGAAAATTATAAAAGACACGCACACACCATTTGCCATTAAGATTTTAATTGAAAATGTTGATTTATTTGGGGGAAATCATTTATTTGTTGTCCATGGAGAATGACTAGCTTGATGTGTCGTAGTAATTACGATTTTATTGAAAATGTGGATGTTTATCAAACCAAGATCTTAAAATTGATAACAAGTGTACAAAATTCGGTATTAGTCAAATTTAGTTTTCCTAGCTTGCCAACAATACATATGTTGAATTTAGATTTGTGTTTTAGGCTGTCAGTATAACGATCAACGAATCTAACAATAATATTTTCGAGGCAAAGATATACCGAGTAACTTTATTTTTATGTTTTTATGGTAATACGTATTCAATGTTTTAAAACCCGCATGGGTCTAGCCTCTTGGAAACAGAGGCGCAGCTAAGAAGGGGCCGGGGGCGCCAAACCCTTCGAACTTTTCGCTCAGTATTGTTGTATATCTACGTTTTCAAACCCCCGGTTCTATACAAATTTTTGGTATATATGTTTTCGTCCCACCCGTCGGAAATCTCAAGCTTAATCACTGCTTGGAAAGCGGACCTTCTTCAAGTTAATCAAACGATGGATTCAATAAGAAAAAAGCTCTTTAATTAAAATTGAAGGTACCACAAACTCGTGTATATACTAATCTAGATTCCCAAGAAACATATGTAGACAAGAATTAGAAAATCAAATAATAATAAAATATAACTGAGAAAAATCCTAAACCATCCTACTGAAATAAACTAAAGGGTTATCGGTTTTAATAATACTAAGTTTCAACTGTTGGTCAACAATAATCTCAACTCTAAAAATTCCCTCCAACGATCCAAACTTGTAAGAATTTGACCCCCATCGATTCTTTTCAAACTGTAGGTCCACTTAATTCAATTAAGGACCCTGCAAGTGCACTTGAAATCTATTGAGAAGACTAAATTCTTTATGTTATAAAAGGATCAGTGGAAGCCAAACTCTTTGTTTGGACGATTCGAGCAAATGTGGGGAAATCTTATCGCGTGGGTTCATTTGGAAGGCTGTAACCTATTGCAATTTTTTAAATGTAGTAGAGAAAAACGATGGCTTTAATTGAATTCCAGGTTGCTGGACTTTCCAGTGCTATAAATGGAGGTGAGGTGGTGGTGGTTACGCGCGGGTGATGGTGGTTGTAGTGGGGGTTATAGAGAGAGAAAGAGAGTGGGTTGGTGGTAGCTTGGAGGTGGCTGTTGGTGGTAGAGGTAAATGGTGAGAGAGAGACATCCACCTCATCATCCACGTCATCGTATATCCACATTCGCATCCACATCAGCAAAGACTAACCGGGTTATAACCGAGTTACAAAAGGATCGATGGAGGCCAAATTCTTACAAGATTATTGGAAAAAAAAATTTAAGTTGGAATTATTATCGACCAACATGTGAAACTTAAGATTATTGAAAGCCATTAACCCTCTTATATTATATAGGGGAGTTCATTTGAGAAGAAAATGAAATTGAAAAGAAAAAGAACAAAGGGTACAATTATAAAATATTAAATAGTTTTTCTCTTATTTCAATAAAATTATCTTTGACTAATAAATTAGTCATAAATACTCTCATCCTCCACACTAAAATTTTGTCTACACACATCAACATTTATCCTACACGTTTTGAAATTTATCCTACAAATATTGAAATTTATCATACACAGTCGTAATTCATCATACACATTGTAATTTAACCTACACTTTAACTTATTTTTTTTCTTCTTTGAAAAAAATGTATTTTTTGAGAATAAGTTACAAATTTAATGTAGTAAATATTAGAAAGGAAGACTACCAATTAATGATATATCTAAGTTTACCAATATACCCTTACACTAATATTAAATACAAAAATTAAATAAAGTAAAATAAGTTATTTTTATTGATTGAAATTTCTTATTTTTTTATTTTTCCAATAAATTTCTTCTCATTGAAACCCTCCACTATATTATATATTTATATGTTTTAACCCATTTTAATATCTAATTTCTTTTTTCTCTGATAGTTTTTGTTCATTAATATTTAAGAAAAAACTTCATCCATAGTTGTGTTTAATTTAGTTTCTCAGCATTTCGGCATAATTTTTATTGAAAAACAAGTCGTAATCGAAATAGAGCATTCCCTATATAGTAGGTTATAGCGGGTGCCGCTAGGTTTTATGGAAACCAGTATCGACATTCTTTTTTAATGATTATCGACCTAAGATACGTGTGGATATCCTCTTTGAGAATATCACAACTTTTCTCTCTTTCGGTAGCTATAAACAAGCTACCTAAACCCCCGCCGCAAAGCGCACGTAACATTTTTCTGAGTGTCGGTAGGTGTTGTGAAGCTAGTACCGTTACTTTTTAACGGTTCTCGATTGAAGTTAAAAATACATGTTGATATTCTTTTGAGTATATGATGACTTTACTTTTTGGGTTCTTTTAGTTTCTATACCGAGTGCTACTTGTTTCTTTTGGGTATATCACGAATTTATTTTTTGGGTTCTCTTTTGATCTCTATACCGAGTGTCGGTATCGTACCAGTACCGTCTATAATAGAACTGATATCGACCAAATGCCCGTCGCCTAACACAAAAATGTCTAATGTATATATTAATAATTGCTAAGGTCGATATAAACATCCTACTTAAGCCCAGTCTCAAAACACAAATTTTTAAGATTTTTACATATATCCAAAGTCCTAACTAACTATTTTCCTATGGGTGTAAGACTATGGAGTGTGGAAGTGGAAGAGCTTTTCCCAACATCCACATAACCTCCACCTCATCACCTCCCTCTTCCTCTCCCCTTCCCCATAAAAGGGGTATGGTTCCCTTCAACCCCTTCTCCTTCCCCATCAATCAACAAACAACAACCATACATGTCAACAAACACAGCAGATTGGAGTAGACGGAGAGGAGTTCCCGTGGACACCGAAAGTGGACCGGGAGCCGGTGTTCCCCGATAGGGAGGCTCCGATGCCGTCGTCGAGCCCACACCCCTCCTAATCATCGGTCGCATCCAACACTAAATTTGAGTGGCTGAATCTGGAACGCAATCATGTCATCATTAATTATTCAACCGATGATTTTATTTTATTTAATGTTCAGTTCTTAGGACAAAGATGTCGATGTGATATCACATGGATATGATACCTTGTTCTTAAGTCATTAATACAGCCTTTGAGAGTTCAATTTCAACAACTGGGTTCATGGTCCATCTGCTGATTTTCATTTAAGAGTGTCGGACTAGTTCTACCATACAATCGTATTTTAGATAAAAATGTGAAGTTTTAGTTAGTTTTCTATTTAAATGGTTTATCTTACTTTTTTTTTTTTCTAGATGGTTTAGTATAAATAGATTATTAAAATTATTGTAATGGTGTGTTTTTGATTTATTAATAAAAAAGAGTCAATAAGATTTTGATCAAAATTGAGCATTTTATGTTTTGTTCCTATGGTTTTAATCAAAGCTATGTATTTCAAAGTCATAAAAAAGAGTCGATAATGTTTCATGTTGATGATCTTATGAGAGTTAGAGAGTTGTGTATTTCCAGATCACTTGTGTGTATTGTTCAGATTATTCATTTTAGGGTTTATAAAGATCTTGGTTTCGGTATTTCTGAGTTCTTATGAGTTTGATACTATAAATCTAGCACAAAAAAACATTGTTGCGATGATTCTTAATCGTTTGCTAAACGTTTTGAAGCTTCAAATCGTGATTCCTTGACAGGGCCGGCCCTAGGGGTGGGCGAGCCCCACCCCCGCTGAGGCCCGTTTTCCTGAGGGCAGTAAATCACAAAAAAGTGTATATATATATAAAATGATTTCAAGTCAGAATTTAAACAAAAAAATTAACTTTGGCTAAGTGGTTCATATGCTTGTTTCTCATACTAAGTTTCACAGTTCAATTCCCATTTTTTTCATCACGTTGCTATTATTTTTTATTAATTAAATTTTGCTACATACCAAAACACGTAGTTTCCTTTGTTAGTGTATTGGAGCCCATCAATTTTGAAGGCCTTAGAACAATCTGTGAGGTCCCCAAGGCCCATAGACTTGAAGTCCCATACACTACTTGCCTCTGCTTTTATAAGGTTTTAAAAATTTTTATTAGTGTTAACTAATAATTTAATTTATGTTTTCAAGGGTATTTTAAATTACATAAACGACAAATTGTTGAACCTAATTTGACGATCCAAATTGTCAAGTTTCTTTGGTGACGTATTCACAATATCTTAAACAAGGTGCTTATATAATTTGTCGTTTAAAAACATAGTTTATAAATTCGTTTGATATTAAGAGCCCTTTTTTCAGGTGGTACAGGACACTTAAATTCTCTGCGCCAGCCTTGTTCCTTGATCTCCAATCCCTTTTCTTCAGTTTTTTTTCTCTCTAAAATCCCCTTTCTCTCTAGAATTAACGAAGAAGATGAGTTTAGGAGGCTATGGTTTCATCTTATTCAATATGTAGTAAGGTTAGATGCCCAATCTCTTCATAAACTTCCGTTTTTGTGCCTAATCCACCATCAAAAATGTTTTAATATAATTAACCCCATTATGCTCTTTATTTGAACCTTTCTTAATTACTTAATATTTTGGGGCTGTTACAAATGAGAATTCAATGTGTATTTCTGACTTGCAAGAACAATTTCTCATTTAACCATTTTAAAACGATTGCTAAACAATCCATTGCCTCTACGAATTTCTCTTTTTTACTTTCTGAAAGCATGTGTTGTCGTTTGCAAGATACACAAACGACACTTTTAAAAGTCCCAACTATGTCAAAAAAAAATCCAAACACAAGTATGTTTGTAACTGCCATAACAACTAACTGAAGTTGGTGGCAAAATAATGTATATAATATGCTAAACGATTGTTTTTCCTTCAAAGTAAAGCTTTCAAAATATTAAACTCGCCAACCGTATTACTTGTGTCATCATAACCTTGAATCTAATCTTTGTCAATCTCAATCCATATTGAACATATGAATCATCAATATCAAATTTGAGATATGTTGCCCATGTTTCCATGGGCCCAACAAGACGAATTCATGTTAGGCAATTGGGCTTAATATAGATGAGTTTAATTTAGTTCTAAGACAGACCTGATTAATTATGGCTAATGGGGTTTTTGACTAATCAAAATGGGTTGTTTATCTAATTTTCAAGGTGTTAAGAATTTTTAAAATAAAAGATTGGTATTATTGTTTTAGGGACTTGGTCATAAAAGTTTTTTCAAGAGGTCAAAGAAATTGATCGGATCACTCTAGGTTCCGATAGTCTACATGCTATATAAAAATTATACATGATCACTTGACCCATACTTGTACCCTTTGGCAATGCCCCTACACACATACATACATATACATACTAACATACATAATATTCATACATACATACATACATGGAGAATCATGAGAAAACTACTTAAATGCGAGAAAACTAAAAAAACTATAAAAAAAACTTAAAAACATACCAATTTTTTTAAAACATTTTTTGGTTTTAAGTCTTACATTTTTAAGATAAAAATTTGAAAAAATAAATAAAGTAGTGTTACACAAGTGCAACATATGTTATGTTGCACATGTATTAGGCTTTTGGGGATTTTGATTTAGGGTTCAGTTTTTTTTCTTTTGTGAGGGGGGGGGGGGGGTGGTGTAGGTTTTTTTATCGTAGTGTTATACATGTGTAATACTAATTTTTATTTTATTTTTTCAAAATTTTATTTTTGTACTTTAAAAATATTGATTTACAGCTAAAAATATTGTTTTTAAAAAAATGGTGTGTTTTTTGAAGCTTTTTATTTTTTTGAATTTTTTTAGTTTTCTTATTATCCTTCTCCTATTACGTTAATATATTATGGTAATTGTAATAATAGGATAAAACGGGATCAGTAGAATACGATTGAAAGTGTGAAAATGGTGAGAACTTATCGTGGCGGAACACATGGCAGAGGGGCGCTAAATGATATGCAGGGTACGATTGTCATTGTGCAATTTCCGCCTAATAAAAGCATTTTAATTTCGTTTCAAACAAAATTCCAAAATTTTCGTGTTAGCTGTTACCTTCTCACCAAGCTTTAGAGATCTATGGCGTGTAATGTGATTCTGATCTATAGAGTAATATTTGAAAATGATGTTTTATATTTTTAATGTTTTTCTTCATATATTCAATATTTGGCGTTTTCATTATTAATCTCAATTATCGTTTGGGATCTAATATATGTTTATTTTGTTTTACGATCTATGGCGTTTTACATTTGTAAACAAGTTCTTACGTACATTGATTTGTTGTAGATATTGGCGTTAATTTGTAAACATTAGTTCTTACATTCGTTGATTATTCAACTTATGGAGTTTTCATTAACATGTTTCAGGATTACTGTATTATCAGTTCCTCATATTGATTATTATTCAACTAATGGCGTTTTCATCATTATTAATCTCAATTGTCATTTGGGATCCAATATATATTTATTTTTTTTACGATCCAATGGCGTTTTACATTTGTAAACATTATTTCTTACGTACATCTGATTAGCTATAGATATTGGCGTTAATTTGTAAACATTAGTTCTTACTATTTGTTGATTATTCAACTTATGGCGTTTTCATTAACATGTTTCAGGATTACTGTATTATCAGTTCTTCATATTGATTATTATTCAACTAATGTCGTTTTCATTTGGCATTTTCGTTAATATGTTTTATTAAGAAAGTAACATTAGTTATTTTTATTGTTTATTATTCAATTAATGGCGTTTTTATCGATAATATTTTCTCAGACGAGGGTATTTCTTCGAAAATTGGTTTTCCATTTATCATTCCCGACGTTAGTGAAGAGATAAAGCCAAAAATAGACATGATATTCCCAAGCCTCGATGATTGTTATTCATTGAACGTTAGGTATGCGACAGCTTGTGGTTTTTCTGTTAGGAAATGGACTGAAAAGATAAACGCCAAAGGAGAAAGACATATTAAGTATTACATGTGTATGAGATCTGGGGTATATAAGGACAAGAAGGTTGATAGATTGGACCCTAATCAAAAGGAAAGGATTTTATGATCCAATTTTATAAAGAGGACTAGTTGTGGAGCACAATTATGTGTAATATTTGAGGCTAGAACATGGAAGATCTATAAGTTTATTGAGAAACACAACCATGGTTTTGTTGAACAGCCTGATAAGCGTTTTCTCTCGACTCAGCTCCAGAAGCATGTTATACATAGCATGTCTAAGTTGAATTTGTGACCGGTTAAGGCATTAAATGTTATGAAGACTTGTTTTGGTGGTTTTGAAGACGTGGGTGCAAGTAAAGTTGATTATAAGAACTACAAAAGGCAAATTAACTTGTTTATAGGTGAATATGACGCTGAGATGGTTGTGAGACATTTGCATGAAAAAAAGTCCCAGCCTAATTTCTCATATGATTACTTCATAGACGATGATAATCATTTGAAGGGACTTTCTTGGTGTGATAATCAATGCAAACGTAACTACCATGTGTTTGGTGATGTGATTTCGTTTGACGCCACGTATCGTTCCAACAAGTAATATTACAATTCTATTTTTTGTGTTTTGGCGTTTTCAATGATTAGATGCATTAGCGTTTTGTTCAAGTTTCATTTATCAATGGCGTTTTCATATGCAGATACTCTATGGCCTTTGTACCGTTCACTGGTATAAACAATCACCATTGCAATGTTACATTTGGTGCTGCACTATTGGCGTCAGAAACTACTGATACGTATATATGGTTGTTGAAAGTTTTATAAAAGTTGTTGGTTCTCAACCAAAACTTGTTGTCACTGACCAGTAATGTATTGTAAAATACATTGAGTATTCGTGTAGAGTTTGTGCATATTTCGCATTCATTTGTTTCGTTTTCTAGGGAGATTAGTTTCTTTTGATAGTGTGTTCTTGTACAGGTCTCGGTTGCTGGAAAGTGAAGAAAATGACTTAAATCAGCTGGAAAAGAGCTAACAGCAAGGTTCGGGTTGAGTCGTAGCTGAACAGGAACGCAAAATGAGAAATTCAGAGAGAACACCCCCGTCACGCTACGCGAAGGCTAAACAAGATCACGTCGCGTAACGCCTAGCATTATAATAAGATTTTCTGAATTTATACACGCCGCGCTACGCGTAGCTCATATGAGTTACCCGCCGCGTAACGCGACGGGGTGTTTGATCGCGACAGAATTTGCATGTCTGTTGGATTGCTTACTGAAACCATATATAAGCATCATTAACTTTCAAGTCAACCCTAGTTACGATTCTAGGACTTCTTGGACGAACTCAGCAGCAGTTTTAGCACGGTTTGGAAGCATTCTGAGCATAAGAATCATTCGGGAGAAGCAGGAAGCTATAGGATTGAAGATTTAACAGGTTTTGTCTCCCTGTTTTCTTTGTTTTTCGTTTCTTATACTTTTTACAATGAATTCCTTTGTTAAGACTTTTGTTTTGATTTTCATGACCATGTTTTCTGGCTAAACGTTTAAAACTATCTAGGTTAGGATGAATATTTAATAAAAGTTTGGATTTTTATACGGTTTCTAGTGTGTGTATGGATTTTCTTGAAAAGTAATGAGCTTTGGTTTTATGATTTGGTCTATATGCGTATCTTGATTTGATTATCACTTGTTTATTTGTTTCACATGAATCTTGTTGAATGTCTTTCATAGAATAGATTTGTGTTGATTATCGGGTCTTAGCGGGTTCAGGTAATCGTTTGGTGGATTGGCCAACAAACCTTAGGAACAGTAATCAACCAGGATCCAACAATGAAGACGGCTATTTCTGTTGTATTTGTTGAAACGAGGCATCGGTTATGCATGTGGCACGTGATGCATAAACTTTCTCTAAAGGTTGATTTTCTTATTTTCATGTATTTGGCGTTTCAAGATATATGGTGTTTTGTTATTCATAAGTGTGTTCCATGTTAGTTTTTTGTTCATATGGTATTTTATTCCATGGTGTTTTCGTGTTTTATATAGGTTAGTGTTAGGCTATGCAATTCAACCAATTTCAAAGAACGTATTTTGATGTTGTGCGGACGGATATTCTTACATTCGAAGAGTTTGAATCAGGATTGGAAGAGGTTATTAAAGAGTTCAATTTAGAGAATAATGACTGGCTTTCTGATATTTTGACCTTAGGGATTCTTGGATTCCTTCATACTATAGATTGGAGGAACTCTCGGGCCTTATGCGTACGACCTCGAGGTCGGAGAGTGAGAACCATTTTTTTTTGGCCAAATGTGCAACTCAAGATCTACTATTGTTGAGTTCATGACTCATTATGAAACTGCAATAGAAGGACAGCGTCACACGCACCGGAAAATGATCAGAATCTCGATACAAACAACCCCAGTTGAAAAGTAATAATAAAGTGTTGGATAGCCAAGCTGTTGATATATACACAAAATGCCACACCCCGACCCGCAGCGGAATAAAAGTCGGGGCATGATTGGGTTATCACCAAAGCTCATGATATTTCCTAATAAGTTTCATATTTATTAAATTGAAATTAACTTCAAATATCCATCACAAAATTCATACAAACACAAACAATAAACCAAAAGATTGTTCCAAATGAAATAACTTGTTTATTCTTCTAAGGCCATTCCTATGTGTTTCTCTCCTCAGCTTGTTCACCTGTATCATGCGTAAAACAGAAAATTTGGGTCAGCAAAAGTTGGCGAGTGAACCTTGATAAAACATTTAAATAATTAAATTTTGTTGTTGTTTAAATAAAATTGTGCATGAATCATATGTGGATAGATGTGTATATATATTTTATATATATATATATATATATAGCCAATCACAAACCACATTGTATGAACACATGACATGATGAATGATGTATTTGAGATCAAGGCTCAATCAAACGGAGCCGATCTAATGAGGCACCTGATGCTCAACTCGTATCCCACGAGGAACTGATGGGTCTAATGAAATGATTGCACTGAAATGATGAAATGTATCCACAAATAAACCATGTAACAACTATACATTTGGTCACGAAATGATATTAGCACAAGTATTTAAATAAAAATAAAAGAAATTGTATGACACATGATACACCCCAAAACATGATTAAAACGGGGAATTTGTAGAGATTCACTCACCGTGGGTGCGTATTCTTGAGTGGAAATGAGAGCGCACGAGTTGCGGATTTAACCGATGAAGAAGTACTAACCTAAAATAATAACGTGATAACTCGAAAAATAAATAAACTAATATTTTGGTTAAAAACCTTTGTTTAGATTTTTAAGTTAATTTTATGATTTTTATTGATAAAATTAAGCCCTTGAAATTATGTATTTTTAAGTATTTTTAATAATTTTTCTTTTAATATAAACCATAAAATAAATTAATAAAATATAATAAATAATAATATAATAAAATTATAAAAAAATTGTCAGTCTGACAGGCTGCCTGTCAGACCGGTTCGATCGGATATTTGGCATGCGTGTGTTGAGACTAGAAATGATAAATTTAAAAAGGTTTGAAAGTGGTCGGGCCGGTGTGTGTGCACAGATTCGAACCTGCGATGTGTGATTGTGTTTGCACACAGTCTACCACTGGACTGTGTGTCTAACCCATTTGAACTTCATAATTTAAATACATAAAAACACGAGTTTCACTTCATCTTCCTCATCTTGAATTTGAACCAAACCTGTACCCGCCCGTATAATTCTGATTCTCTTCTGATTAACATCTGTATGTTATGTTAATTGACTAATAATCAAAGGAAATGAGTAGGAGTCTACCGTAGAACAGAATGGAGGATCACGATTTCCGGCGGGTAAATTCCGACGTTTCGGTGGTTCTCCGGTGGAACAAGGTTTTCCGACGACTGAGGTTTTAGAGAGTGAATAAAGGAAATGAGCGAGTTCAGATGTGATTAAGCGACTAGTATTTATAGGGGTGATCGAGAGCTCGGTTTCAGCAATTTGGCTCGGATTGACTGCCAGCTCAATCACAGACAAGTATTTACCAAAATTAGATTGGACAGTTGTCGATTTTTGGGAAATACGCGTGAATTGCCGCGGTCTCCGGCAAGGAGATTTATGGGTATTTGCAGGTTTCTTCTTAGTTTGATTATATAAGCAAAAAGATTCTAAAAATAATACAACTTGTAGGTGTAGTGCAGTGGTGTTTGTGGTGTGTGTTATACCCGGGGAACCCGGGTTCGATCCCGGTTCACCCTTCTTTTTTGAGTTTTTATTTATTTTAACTATTTAGTTAATTCATTTATTAATTATAAATATTAAATGTTAAATTGATTATTTATTTTGTTTTATTAAGATTATTTTAGGCATTTGTTATTATTTTAAAATTCTAATTTAATAAACAATAGACAAAAATTATATAAATTAATAGACATAAATAAATACACTTTGATTTATAAATTGGGGCAGGTTTTTGAAACCCGATTTACATAAATGTTACAGTATCTCCTACTTTTAGAAATTTCGTCCCGAAATTTAAGTAGTAGTTGTAACTGGAAAAAGATGCAGGTACTTTTCGCGCATTGAGTCTTTGGGTCCTCATTTTGACTCCCAACGCACCCTGACGATTGGAATACGACTTCGCCTCAAATGCTTCTCACCGAAATCCATGATTTCCACTGGTCATAACGAAGTGTATTGATTCATCGACTTGAATATCTTCTAGAGGGATATGGAGGTTTTCGTCGTGAGGCACTTTTTCAAGTTTGTTACGTGGAACGTGGGATGTATTATGTTGAGTTCTTCTAGTAGGTCAAGCTTGTATGCTACAGGACCTACTCTTTCGAGTATCTTGAAAGGTCATACGTACCGTGGTGCTAGCTTGCAATTTTTGCCAAAACGAACCACTCCCTTCCACGGTGACACTTTCAAAAGTACTTGATCACCAACACAAAACTCCAAGGGCTTTTGTCGTTTGTCAGCATAACTCTTTTGACGACTTTGGGCCGCTAGAAGATTGTTTCGAATTTGAAGGATTTTCTCGGTGTTTATTGAATCAACTCAGGTCTGGTGATTTGCGCTTCACCAATTTCGTGCCAACATACTGGAGATCGGCATTTACGACCATATAAAGCTTCAAAAGGAGCCATACCGATGCTTGAATGATAGTTATTGTTGTACGAAAACTCAACTAACGGTAGGTGAGTGTCCCAATTACCTTTGAAGTCTATGATACATGCTCGCAGCATGTCTTAAGGGTTTGAATGGTGCGCTCCGATTGACCATCAGTTTGAGGGTGAAAGGCAGTGCTTGGGGTCTAAATGTGTGCCCATAGCGGACTGTACGGCTCACCATGTTCGTGAAATGAAACGACCATCTCGATTTGAAATGATGCTTAACGGTACGCCATGACGGCTTACGATCTCGTTGATGTAGATACGAGCTAACTTCTACGTTCTTGAAGTCCTCGCGAATTGGAATAAAATGAGCTTATTTTGTAAGACGATCAATGATTACCCATATGATGTCATACCCACTGGAGGTGCGAGGTAACCCCGGTAATGAAATCCATGGTTATGTTTTCCCACTTCCATACAGTATCTCGGGTTGGACAAGAAGTCCTGATGGTCTTTGATGTTCAGTTTTCACTTTAGAACATGTAAGACACGTGGAAACAAAAACAACGATATCCTTCTTCATGCCAGGCCACCAGTAGGTGTATCGTAAGTCTTGATACATCTTATCGGCTCCTGGATGTATTGAGTATCGTGTTTTGTGTGCCTCATTCATGAGGAAAATACGAAGGTTGTCGCGTCGGGAATCAAATACGTTTAAATAGTAAAGAATACCATCGGATTTGGTTTCGATTTTGAGTTCAACTCCACAAGACAGCTCATCGCGTACGTCATTTTCCGTTACAGAAGTATGTTGAGCTGCCCGAATTCGATCTTTGATGTCGGTTATAATTTGAGAACATAGAAGATGAATGGAATTTGCATAACCCTTTCGACTGAGTGCATCAGCAACAACGTTTGCCTTGCCAGGATGATATCGAATCTCACAGTCGTAATCATTGAGGAGTTCGACCCATCATCGTTGCCTCATGTTCAACTCTTTTTGATTGAAGATATGTTGAAGACTCTTGTGGTCAGTGTATATTTCACACTTGGTACCATAGAGGTAATGTCTCCATATCTTTAGAGCGAACACGACTCCTGCGAGTTCTAGGTCGTGAGTGGTATAATTCTTCTCATGCACTTTGATTTGCCTAGAGGCATAGACTATCACCATTCCTCTTTGCATCAGAACACAGCCTAACCCTTGCCCTGACGCGAAGCAATAAACCACAAAGTCTTTGCAACCCTCAGGGAGTGTAAGGATAGGTGCATCACAAAGCTTTTGCTTCAAAGTTTGGAAAGCCTCCTCTTGCTTGGGAAAGGGTTTTCCCTTATGAGTCAAGGCCATGAGTGGAACGGCGATACGAGAGAAATTGGCAATGAAGCGTCGATAATAACCAGCCAAGCCAAGAAATGACCTAACTTCGGTAGGGGTACTGGCACTTGCCATCTTGTATGCCTTGATTTTCGAAGGATCGACATGAATCCCTTTGTCATTAACGACATGACCAAGAAATTGTACCTCTTTTAACCAGAATTCACATTTTGAGAACTTAGCGTAAAGTTTTTAGTCCTCAAGAGTGTAAGAATAAGTCGAAGGTGTCGCTCATGATCGGATTTTGACTAGGAGTAGATAAGAATGTCGTCAATGAAGACTATGACAAACGGGCCGAGATAGGGTTTGCACACCCTATTCATCAAATCCATGAAGACGACAGGAGCATTGGTTAACCCGAAAGGCATCACCATGAACTCATAATGACCATAACGAGTTCGAAAGGCAGTTTTGGAATATCTTCTTCGCGCACCCTAAGCTAATGATAACCAGAACGAAGGTCGATTTTTGAAAAACAGGTGGCACCTTGAAGTTGACCTAGAAGGTCATCAATACGAGGCAATGGATAGCGATTCTTAACAGTCAACTTGTTAAGTTCTCTATAATCAATGCACATGCGAAACGTTCCATCTTTCTTCTTTACAAAAAGGACAGGTGCACCCCACGGCGACGAGCTAGGACGTATAAAACCTTTGTCAGTCAACTCTTGCAACTGGCTAGCCAACTCTTGCATCTCCTATGGGGCTAACCTATAGGGAGATTTCGCGACGGGTGTAGCACCAGGCACAAGATCGATTCAAAAATTTGACTTCTCGCACAGGAGGAAGTCCTGAAACTCCTTCGGGAAAAACTTGAGGAAATTCTTTCACGATCGGAATATCTTCTAGCTTCCTTTCCTTGCCTTCCTTCTGGACGATGTGAGCTAGAAACGCGACGTAATCCTTGCGAAGATATCTTCGAGCTTGAAGACATGACATCAATTTGAGCCCTTTCGAAGGAGTTTCTCCAAAGATGTAGTGTCTGACCGTCAGTGAGAGGAATACGAATGAACTTTCATGGCATACTACTTCGGCGTGATGCTGGCTGAGCCAGTCCATACCGATGATAACATCGAAACTTCCCAATTTCATAGGAATGAGATCAATCGAGAAATCGTGATCATTTAGAGTAAGAGTACAATCACGGATTATTGAATTTAACGAAATGGGCTCTCCATCAGCAACTTCCACCATGATCGATTCAGCAAGACTAACACGAGGTAGGTCGAGAATAGATTCGAATTCTAAAGATACAAAACTCTTATCCGCACCAGTATCGAATAATATGGATGCATAACTACCATTTACGAGAAACGTACCGTTGACCACATTGTTGTCAGCCCTTGCTTGGTCGGCGTTGATATTGAAAGCCCTTCTCTAGCAGGTGGATGAGCTTGATTAGCTTGGTTCACCGGTTTTGCTTAGGCTTGGGCATTGATGATGTTCACCAGGCGTGGGCAAGTATTTCTGAAGTGATTTGGGTCACCACAGTTAAAACAGGCTTTTGTGGGTTGCATCATGGGGAAGTTGGGTTGGTAGTAAGGTTGGGCTGTGGGTTGGGCAGGTGATAGAAGTAAGGGTTGTTGAGCTTGGCCCACCATTTGGTTTTGGGTTTGGGCTGGAGGCTGATTGCGGTTTGATCGTTGGAGTGTACAGCAAGTTTGGATAGTGTGACCTGCACGGCCACAACTTGTGCAGTATTGGCAAGGGTTCTCAGGAGGGTGATGATATTGGCAACGTTACATTTTAGGTGTGGGCCAGTGTATGGCTTTTTGAATGGTGCGGCTGGAGGGGTGACTTGGGTGATTGGAGCAGCAGTGATGGAGGGTTGGTTTGGGTGACGGCGAAATTCTTGCCATTTCGCTTCCTCTTACCAGCAAACTTTGAAGATGAGCCTGATTAGGTTGGAGTTGGGGCTTCAACAGGTGTTTTCTTCTTCTCATCTTTAAAATCGCAATTTCGAATGCAATTTTCAGTAAGCTTCGTAGCTAATTCCATGGCAGAATCGAGTGTTGGGGGGAAGTGCTTAAAACCGAATCTTGAATTTTCGAGGGGAGGCCTCGATTATAGTGCTCGACCAAGCGGTACAACGAGTGAAAAGGTTACGGCCATCTGGTTCAACTCGAGGAATCTCTTGTTGTATAAGGTGTGATCCCCTTCCTTTTGCTTAAGAGAGTAGAATTCGTCTTCTAGCTTTTTGATCTCGCTTCTAGGGCAGAAGCGTCTCGTCATGATTTCCCTTAATTCGTCCCATGTTAAGGCCATGGCATCATCCACACCTCGCTTACCTGTTTCCTTGTTCCACCAGGTAAGTGCTACCCAAACAGACGTCCAGTAGCGTAACGTACCTTGCGATCCTCAGGACAGTCGCAATTGAGAAAGGTGTTTTCCATCTCCTCAAACCAATGGAGGAGAGCAGTGAGCCTTCAGTCCCTTCATATTTTGGGGGATCACAGGACTTGAAGTGTTTGTAGGTGCATTTAGTGGTTTTGGGAAGAGGGTTGGCGACGTTTTGGCCTTCTTGGTTCGGAGGGTTGATGGGATTTGCGGCGAGAGCTTGTTGAACTTGTAGAACGATGTCAGGAAGTACCGCAGCCATTTGTTGAGCAATCTGTGTGGCCATGCATTCGCTCGACCTTCCTGACCTTCTACCTCCTCGTAAGTGTCTAGCAGACATCTACAGGAATATATGTAGGGAGATTGTGAGTTTGATAATTTTTTAGGTGTCAGGTGTCGTAAAATAATGAAAAATAGCGTTTATAAATAACTGAAAACAACTTAACTACATCCATAGGATGTGTTGGGTATGCTCATGTTTGGGCCTCCAAATGTCTCCATACCATAGCCTGTATATTCATGTAGGCCCCCATGACTATTGGGCTTGGTAGGGTTCACATTGGTGTCGGCTGGTTAACACTCGCATCACCCGGATAAAATCGTAAAACATGATTGCGAGATATAAGGTCAGAGGGTGTCCAGGTGTAGACACAATGACAACTCAAAGTGGGGTTAGTTCACACGACATTTGGTATAGCATGCTTTGGCCTAATAGATCCTTCGTATCTCATCGTTAGTCCCCAGGTAGGCAAACTGGTCCTTTATTTTGGATTTATACGAATGCCAAGCCTAGACAGGATGTTCCGACTACCGATACTCGTACCCTTTAAGTTACTTCATGCCCGTCGTGAAAACTCACTTTGATGTGATTTGAAAATATGAAAACATTGCCAAAATCTTTGAAAATAAATCATGGAAATTGTGAAATCGTGAGGTGTGTGCTTTCATAGGTATGATATGTTATTGAGATATGAACTATGATGAGCATTGCATATTAACACTTACTTGTGGGAGTGCTTGCATAAAATTGTGTGTGAATATAAACATGAAACATATAAACATCATGAAATTTGCATGTAACACATAAACAATTAAAATCTAATCAACTATAGCATAGTCTCTAAGGGTCTAATAACCTATCCTATATCCCTATAGTCACAAGCACTGATAGCAATCTGTCACACCCCGACCCGCAGCGGAATAAAAGTCGGGGCATGATTGGGTTATCACCAAAACTCATGATATTTACTAATAAGTTTCATATTTATTAAATTGAAATTAACTTCAAATATCCATCACAAAATTCATACAAACACAAACAATAAACCAAAAGATTGTTCCAAACGAAATAACTTGTTTATTCTTCTAAGGCCATTCCTATGTGTTTCTCTCCTCAGCTTGTTCACCTGTATCATGCGTAAAACATAAAATTTGGGTCAACAAAAGTTGGCGAGTGAACCTTGATAAAACATTTAAATAATTAAATTTTGTTGTTTAAATAAAATTGTGCATGAATCATATGTGAACAGATGTATATAATATATAACCAATCACAAACCACATTGTATGAACACATGACATGATGAATGATGTATTTGAGATCAAGGCTCAATCAAACGGAGCCGATCTAATGAGGCACCTGATGCTCAACCCGCATCCCACGAGGAACTCATGAGGCCTAATAAATGATTGCACTGAAATGATGAAATGTATCCACAAATAAACACGTAACAACTATACATTTGGTCACGAAATGATATTAGCACAAGTGTTTAAATAAAAATAAAAGAAATTGTACGACACATGATACACCCAAAAAATGATTAAAACGGGGAATTTGTAGAGATTCACTCACGTGGGTGCGTATTCTTGAGTGGAAATGAGAGCGCACGAGTTGCGGATTTAACCGCTGAAGAAGTACTAACCTAAAATAATAACGCGATAACTCGATAAATAAATAAACTAATATTTTGGTTAAAAACCTTTGTTTAGATTTTTAAGTTAATTTTATGATTTTTATTGATAAAATTAAGCCTTTGAAATTATGTATTTTTAAGTATTTTTAATAAATTTTTCTTTTAATATAAACCATAGAATAAATTAATAAAATAATAAAATAATAATAAATAAAATATATAAAAAAAATTGTCAGTCTGACAGGCTGCCTGTCAGACCGGTTCGACCGGATATTTGGCACGCGTGTGTTGAGACTCGAACCGTGACATCTCGGTTGCATGCACGCAGCTCTTCCAATTGAGCTACGTGTCTAACCGAAAGAAACATGATTTTAATTATTCTTATACACATTTTAGGTTCATTCAATTTTAATTAAATTTAAAAAGGGAATTAAATGGTCGGACCATTGTGAGCCAAGGGACTCGAACCCGAGACCTTGGTGATGTTATGCACCCAGCCCGACCAACTAGGCTGGTTGTCTAACCCGACAAGACTCGTTATTTAATTATACTTATACACTAAATATATTATTTTAGAAATGATAAATTTAAAAAGGTTTGAAAGTGGTCGGGCCGGGTGTGTGCACGGATTCGAACCTGCGACGTGTGATTGCGTTTGCACATAGTCCACCACTGGACTGTGTATCTAACCCATTTGAACTTCATAATTTAAATACATAAAAACACGAGTTTCACTTCATCTTCTTCATCTTGAATTTGAAACAAACCTGTACCCGCCCGTATAATTCTGATTCTCTTCTGATTAACATCAGTATGTTATGTTAATTTACTAATAATCAAAGGAAATGAGTAGGAGTCTACCGTAGAACAGAATGGAGGATCACGATTTCCGGTGGGTGAATTCCGACGGTTCGGTGGTTCCCCGGGTGGAACAAGGTTTTCCGACGACTGAGGTTTTAGAGAGTGAATACAGGAAATGAGCGAGTTCAGATAGCGAGTAAGCGACTAGTATTTATAGGGGTGATCGAGAGCTCGGTTTCGGCAAATTTGACTCGGATTGATTGCCAGCTCAATCACAGACAAGTATTTACCAAAATAGATTGGACAGTTGTCGATTTTTGGGAAATACGCGTGAATTGTCATGGTCTCCGGCGAGGAGATTTGTGGGTGTTTGCAGGTTTCTTCTTAGTTTGATTATATAAGCAAAAAGATTCTAAAAATAATACAACTTGTAGGTGTAGTTGTAACATCCGTCAAAAACGGATTTACCAAACCCGCTCCGTTTATCAACTGAACAGTCAGTCAAAAATTTCGTTGCGAATTAAAGGCCCAAAATATTTTTAAACGATCCGTAATCAATTATTATACAAGAATATATATTTAGTTTTTGAAAAACTGTCAAAAATCGCAAAAAATAAAAATGATTTGCTTCTGCCGGGTTTCGAACCCGGGTCTGTACCGATTCCGGAAACAAACTTAACTCACACACACAAACCACTGCGCCGCGGATTTTGTTTGTTATATATTGAAATCATTTAATTGATAAAGTGTCGTTACGAATTCAAAACCGGCGCCCAAACGGTTCAGTCGTCGGAATCCCGGAAATCTCGCGAGTTTTAACACCACTTTCAGTTATAACGTAAACCATTAACAATACATCGGTTATAACCGATGTTTAAAGTCCGCGACCAAAATCATAACCGCCGGAAAATTTAAATAAACGAACACAGTCGAAAATCAGACCAGATTCTTCAACGTTTTGCCTTATAAATTGACCCACAACCGACGACAAACCTTTTCGCTCAAAACCACACTCTTCCTCGGCGTAATTCCACTCGCCGGAACTTTTCTGTTCGTCGCCGGAAAACCGACTTCCCCATTGCCGAGCCTTGCTGAGCCTCTGAAGCTTATACCGGAGATACCTATACTCTTTCCAAGCTTTCCGGAGACTTGCTGCTGCAAGACACCTGACGCCGGAGTTGAATTCTGTCGCCGGAGTTTCTGCCGGAAAACAGAGGGTCCAGTCGGTATACCTCTTTCGCTTATTTTCTTTATCTTTTCACCTTTATCTTACCTTAATGGACTGTAAAACACTAATAAACTGATAAAAATCTTGAACCAGTCGATTTCCGATTTCTGGTTCAAACTTGACGAGGAAGACGACGTTTTTATGTATCATATAAGTATAATATAAATCATGAAATTAATCGGGTTAGACACACAGTCCAGCGGTGGACTGTCTGCACATATAAAACGCAAAACGTCTCAAGTTCGATTCCCGTCTCACACACGCTGCCATAATAAAAATCATTTTTTTGTTAAACCGAACCGGGTCGCCACAGTTATATGTTAAGTATATTAATAATCGGAATAATAACCAAGTTAGACCCCACAGTCCAGCGGTGGACTGTGTGTTTGTTTATATCACAGGTCACGAGTTCGAGTCCGGTCTTCAGCACCGACTCGGACAATTATCTTTTCTTTTTAAATAAGGCAGAAAAGGAAATAACTAATTAGTATTTAAGTATAATAAAAATCGAATGATATAACATGTTGAACACACAGTCCAGCGGTGGACTGTGTGTTGGATTAAACCACAGGTCCCGGGTTCGAGACCTGTGGAGAGCATGACCGTTCCACTTAAAATGTTTTTAAATAAAATGAATTTCGGTTTAATCTAATTAATATATATATATATAATTAAAATCAGATATATAACGGGTTAGACACGTAGCTCAGTTGGTAGAGCTGCGTGCACGCGTACGAGAGGTCTCGGGTTCGAGCCTCACTCAGCGCACAATAATATGCCATCGAACCGGTCAACGGTCAACGGGCCGGTCAACTGTCAGAAAAAAAATAATTTTTTTATTATTTTTATTTAATTATTTTAATTAAAAATCAATTATAAATATTTAAAAATAACATTTTTAAGGTTAGAAAATAGCCTCAAACTCACAAAAATACACCCAACAATCCTACTAAAATAGTTTAATAAAATCCGTTTACTTACCAAACCATAATGTGATTTATCTAGGTTAAATCTCACTCGTGGTTAAAACCACTTCGCGTGCATTCAACGTCATCAACCGAACGCACCCACTGTGAGTGAATCTTACAACTTCCCCTTTTTAAATTACACGTTTTGGGGTGTGTCATGTGTTATGAAAATAATCAATTTATTTATTTAAACTCGTGCCATACCACATCATGACTTAAACTTAGATTGTTTTTTTTATTGTTGTGATTTACTTATTTCCATTTGTCATATTATATGAAACTCATACATTAAGCCCATCAGTTCCTTGTGGAAGACGAGTTGAACAACGCGTGCTACAAATCAAATTCATTATTGTTTATGTGTATATCATTGAGTTTGTATTGTTTGTAGTTGTGTCATTCATATTATCATGGTTATGCAATTCATTCATTAGGCCCCTCAGTTCCTCGTGAGAGACGAGTTGAGCATCGCGTGCCTTTAATTGTTCCATTATTGTTCATGAGTGTTTCATTTAACATCTTATGATTGTTGATTAAGTTACATCTATTTTTACTCATGTTTGGTTGTGCACATATTTCATAATCAAGTTAAATAAATTGTTCAAATGTTTTCCATAGGATTCACTCGCCAACATTATGTTGATCCAAAAACCTTTTTACACATGATACAGGTGAACAGGTTGAAGCAAGGAAAACATAGGATATGCCTTAGAAGAGAACAAAGAAGTTTAGATTGTTAGTTAGATCATGTTGTAGCAATCATTGTAAATTTCCATTTAATTTGTATTAATGAATATGAAACGCTTAATAAATGTCATGAGCTTTGATGATAACCCAATCATGCCCCGATCACCTTACCCGCTGCGGGTCGGGGTGTGACAGATTGGTATCAGAGCCATGACTATAGGGATATAGGATAGGTTATTAGACCCTTAGAGCCTATACTATAGTCTGCCTAAATTTTAATTGATTAGGTAGTTACATACAAACTTGTGATATTTATTTGTTTCATATTTGATTACATTTCAGTCAAACATACATTCTTATATACATATTCATTATACATATATACATATTCATTATACATATATCGATGTTCATGTGTTCCATTTATTTTCATACTCTCATTATCCAAAGATTTTGTGCAATTTTCATATCTCATCAAAGTAAGTTCTGCGACGGGCATGTAGTAACTGGAAGGGTACAAGTACCGGTAGTCGGAACGTCCTGTCTAGGCTGGCATTCGTATAAATCCAATATAACGGACCAGTTTGCCTACCTGGGGACCAACGATGAGAGTACGAAGGACCTATTAGGCCAAAGCATGCCACACCAAACGTCGTTCGAACTAAACCTACTTTGAGGTGTCACCGTGTCTACACCTGGACACATTCCGAACATCACACGTTGTATACATACTTCTCGATTTTCTCCGGGTTTTTGTGTACGCAACCAGGCAGAAACCGTGCGAACCATATGAAAAACCGGTATTCATGGGGGTCCACATGATTACACAGGTAAAGTATGGCGGCATGAAGGGCCTAACAGCGAGCAAAACCCAAGACATCCAATGGATGTAGTAATTTATTTATCTATAATTATTTTATGAATGTTCGTTCTTGAATGCGACCCATGATCCCAAAAGCATCCAACTCATACTCTTGTCATGTATTTCTTATAGATGTCTTCTAACCTCGCCAGTAGGAAGACGAGAGCAAGAAAAGCCCGCGAGCGCATGGCTGCCTTAATCGCTCAACAAATGGCTGCCGTAATACCCAACATTGTAATCCAAGTTCAACAAGCACTTACCAATAATCCTGTCAATCAAGCAAACCAAAACATTTTCAACTCTCCCCCAAATACCACTAAATGTACCTACAAGCATTTCAAATCATGCGACCCTCCGAAATACAAAGGGACTGAAGGCATCACCGTTCTCCTCCATTGGTTTGAAGAAATGGAGAACACATTTCTAAATTGCGATTGCCCTGACGATCGCAAAGTACGATATGCTACCGGTCGATTATATGGGATAGCACTTACTTGGTGGAACACAGAGAAGGCCAAACGAGGTGTGGAAGATGCTATGACCTTAACTTGGAACGAATTGAAGGAAATCATGACCAGACGTTTTTGCCCATGGAGCGAAATCAAGAAGTTAGAAGATGAATTTTACTCATTGAAGCAAATGGAAGGAGACCACATCACCTACAACAAAAGGTTCCTCGAATTACATCAAATGGTTCCCAACATGTTTACTCCCCTCTACCGTTTGATAGAGCACTACATTCGTGGTCTTCCGTCAAAGATTCAAGACCCTGTAATAAGTACCAAGCCTGCAACTTTGGAAGCAGCAATGGAGCTAGCAACAGAGCTCACCGAGAACCGAATCCGAAACAAAGACTTCAAGGAGGAGAAGAAGAAGGATAAAGAATCGACTGAAACTTCCGACTCCACTCAAACTGAATCCCCTTCTCAACCCAATCCTAAGAGAAGAAGAGTCGGGCGACTTTTCGCTGCGACCCAACGAAATCAACCAGTTCTACACGCCATACCCATTCGAGCTATCCCAATCACCCAAGTGGCACCCAACTCAGCTTACCCAGATAAGAAACCATATCTTGGACCTCACCCTCGATGCAACAACTGTTTTTATCACCATCCCCATACCCTACTTTGTCGTCTATGTGCAACTTGTGGACGCTATGGTCATTTGAGCAATGTTTGTCGCACCTTTCAAAACCAAACCTTTTCCCCTACTCAAAACATGGCCCAAACTTATCACCAACCCCAATACCCCATGTTCCCATATGCGCGAGCCTGTTTCAATTGTGGCGATCCTACCCACTTTAGAAACACATGCCCTCAATTGGTTAACGTTATCAACACTCAAGCCCAATCAAACCCAGTTAACCAAGTAAACCAAGAAAACCCAACCACTATGCCACCAGCAAGAGAAAGAGTCTTCAATATCAACGCCAATCTTGTCGAAGATAATGACGGCCCAAATGAAGATACTCAGCTAGTCCTCTTCGCCGAAGATCCAGATTCAATTCCTATCGTTTAGTTTTATGTTTTTTTTTCCATGGTAGACTGTTAGAGAAATTATTGGATATTATATATTATATATTGTTTTCAGTACATTCAATACGATCGGCTCCGTTTGTTTGAGCCTTGATCGGTTATTTCATTTTACATTTCAATACATGCAATACGCTCGGCTCCGTTTGATTGAGCCTTGAGCGCACATTTCAATTTACATTACCAGTTCATCCAATACGTTCGGCTCCGTTTGATTGAGCCTTGAGCGCACATACAATTTCATTATCAGTATCTTGTGGTTGTGGTGTTTGTAGTAGAGTCGCATCGAACCAACCATAATTTGCGGATAAAGTCAATGAACATTTGATAAGGATATGGTGGATACGCCGCTGGTACTTCCTATATATAAGTATTCTTGTCAAATGATCGGAGGCATTATCAGGCGGTTATGAGGGGTTCCATGCATAGGATGATTGTGTAATGATTGTTTAGATTAAGTTGTTCAATTTCAGTACATTCAATACGTTCGGCTCCGTTTGATTGAGCCTTGAGCGCACATACAATTTCATTCAATACGTTCGGCTCCGTTTGATTGAGCCTTGAGCGCACAGACAATTTCATTATCAGTATCTTGTGGTTGTGGTGTTTGTAGTAGAGTCGCATCGAACTAACCATAACTTGCGGATAAAGTCAATGAAAATTTGACAAGGATATGGTGGATACGCCGATGGTACTTCCTATATATAAGTATTATTGTCAAATGATCGGAGGCATTATCAGGCGGTTATGAGAGGTTCCATGCATAGGCTGTTTGTGTGGTTAAGTTATTCATTTTCAGTACATGCAATACGCTCGGCTCCACCCGATTGAGCCTTGAGCACACAATTTCAATTTCAGTACATTCAATACGTTCGGCTCCGTTTGATTGAGCCTTGAGCGCACATCCATTTCATTTTCAGTACATGCAATACGATCGGCTCCGTTCGATTGAGCCTTGATCGCACAGATATATTTCATTTCAGTATTTTATGTTTGTTGTATTGGTTGTAGAGTTATAGGACTAATCATAATTCACTGATAAAACCAATGAAAATTTGACAAGAATATGGTGGATACGCCGCTGGTACTTCCTATATATAAGTATTCTTGTCAAAGGATCAGAGGCATTATCGGACGGTTATGAAAAGTTCTATGTAGGATTTATTAGTTTCTTGGTAACCAATCATAACTTGTAGATAAAACTAATGAGAATTTGGCAAGAGTATGGTGGATACGCCGCTGGTACTTCCTATATATAAGTATTCTTGCCAAAGGATCAGAGGCATTATCAGGCGGTTATGAGAAGTTCCATGTAGGATTTAGTATTGCCTTGGTTGGAATTTGTGTTACATTTATATCATCATGTTATTTAAAGAGATTGAATTGTGATCCATTTCTACATAAACTAACCTCTCCATCATAACAAACGAGAGAGTAACTTCCATCATTCAAACACATATGCTATCAGAATGTGGATTCAAATATTTGCTGTTGTGTTTATTCATGTTCAAATATTTGCTGATGTGTTATTCATGTTCAAATATTTGCTGATGTGTTTATTCATGCTCAAATATTAGCTGTTGTGTTTACTTATGTTCAAATATCAGCTGTTGTGTTTTTAATTATGTTCCATATAGGTTGTAGTGTTAGAAGTTTTGCCTTAGGATATAACCATACTTTCCCAAACGTATCTAAACTCTTATGCATGATATCATTTTTTTAGCAAATCATTTCTGCTTATCAATACTTATACAGTAGGCAACAAAAAGCGATTCCTGAATAGGGTACTTAACCCTTACAAGGAACGTTACCGCCTCGAGCAAAAACTTAAACCCTCATTTTTCTACGCATACAACTGTCAAACAAAACATCATCATTTTTATAGTCAAAATATATCCTTATTTAAATTTCGGGACGAAATTTCTAAAAAGCAGGGGATACTGTAACATCCGTCAAAAACGGATTTACCAAACCCGCTCCGTTTATCAACCGAACAGTCAGTCAAAAATTTCGTTGCGAATTAAATGCCCAAAATATTTTTAAACGATCCGTAATCAATTATTATACAAGAATATATATTTAGTTTTTGAAAAACTGTCAAAAATCGCAAAATAAAAATGATTTGCTTCTGCCGGGTTTCGAACCCGGGTCTGTACCGATTCCGGAAACAAACTTAACTCACACACACAAACCACTGCGCCGCGGATTTTGTTTGTTATATATTGAAATCATTTAATTGATAAAGTGTCGTTACGAATTCAAAACCGGCGCCCAAACGGTTCAGTCGTCGGAATCCCGGAAATCTCGCGAGTTTTAACACCACTTTCAGTTATAACGTAAACCATTAACAATACATCGGTTATAACCGATGTTTAAAGTCCGCGACCAAAATCATAACCGCCGGAAAATTTAAATAAACGAACACAGTCGGAAATCAGACCAGATTCTTCAACGTTTTGCCTTATAAATTGACCCACAACCGACGACAAACCTTTTCGCTTAAAACCACACTCTTCCTCGGCGTAATTCCACTCGCCGGAACTTTTCTGTTCGTCGCCGGAAAACCGACTTCCCCATTGCCGAGCCTTGCTGAGCCTCTGAAGCTTATACCGGAGATACCTATACTCTTTCCAAGCTTTCCGGAGACTTGCTGCTGCAAGACACCTGACGCCGGAGTTGAATTCTGTCGCCGGAGTTTCTGCCGGAAAACAGAGGGTCCAGTCGGTATACCTCTTTCGCTTATTTTCTTTATCTTTTCACCTTTATCTTACCTTAATGGACTGTAAAACACTAATAAACTGATAAAAATCTTGAACCAGTCGATTTCCGATTTCTGGTTCAAACTTGACGAGGAAGACGACGTTTTTATGTATCATATAAGTATAATATAAATCATGAAATTAATCGGGTTAGACACACAGTCCAGCGGTGGACTGTCTGCACATATAAAACGCAAAACGTCTCAAGTTCGATTCCCGTCTCACACACGCTGCCATAATAAAAATCATTTTTTTGTTAAACCGAACCGGGTCGCCACAGTTATATGTTAAGTATATTAATAATCGGAATAATAACCAAGTTAGACACACAGTCCAGCGGTGGACTGTGTGTTTGTTTATATCACAGGTCACGAGTTCGAGTCCGGTCTTCAGCACCGACTCGGACAATTATCTTTTCTTTTTAAATAAGGCAGAAAAGGAAATAACTAATTAGTATTTAAGTATAATAAAAATCGAATGATATAACATGTTGAACACACAGTCCAGCGGTGGACTGTGTGTTGGATTAAAACACAGGTCCCGGGTTCGAGACCTGTGGAGTGCATGACCGTTCCGCTTAAAATGTTTTTAAATAAAATGAATTTCGGTTTAATCTAATTAATATATATATATATAATTAAAATCAGATATATAACGGGTTAGACACGTAGCTCAGTTGGTAGAGTTGCGTGCACGCGTACGAGAGGTCTCGGGTTCAAGCCTCACTCAGCGCACAATAATATGCCATCGAACCGGTCAACGGTCAACGGGCCGGTCAACTGTCAGAAAAAAAATAATTTTTTTATTATTTTTATTTAATTATTTTAATTAAAAATCAATTATAAATATTTAAAAATAACATTTTTAAGGTTAGAAAATAGCCTCAAACTCACAAAAATACACCCAACAATCCTACTAAAATAGTTTAATAAAATCCGTTTACTTACCAAACCATAATGCGATTTATCTAGGTTAAATCTCACTCGTGGTTAAAACCACTTCGCGTGCATTCAACGTCATCAACCGAACGCACCCACTGTGAGTGAATCTTACAACTTCCCCTTTTTAAATTACACGTTTTGGGGTGTGTCATGTGTTATGAAAATAATCAATTTATTTATTTAAACTCGTGCCATACCACATCATGACTTAAACTTAGATTGTTTTTTTATTGTTGTGATTTACTTATTTCCATTTGTCATATTATATGAAACTCATACATTAAGCCCATCAGTTCCTTGTGGAAGACGAGTTGAACAACGCGTGCTACAAATCAAATTCATTATTGTTTATGTGTATATCATTGAGTTTGTATTGTTTGTAGTTGTGTCATTCATATTATCATGGTTATGCAATTCATTCATTAGGCCCCTCAGTTCCTCGTGAGAGACGAGTTGAGCATCGCGTGCCTTTAATTGTTCCATTATTGTTCATGAGTGTTTCATTTAACATCTTATGATTGTTGATTAAGTTACATCTATTTTTACTCATGTTTGGTTGTGCACATATTTCATAATCAAGTTAAATAAATTGTTCAAATGTTTTCCATAGGATTCACTCGCCAACATTATGTTGATCCAAAAACCTTTTTACACATGATACAGGTGAACAGGTTGAAGCAAGGAAAACATAGGATATGCCTTAGAAGAGAACAAAGAAGTTTAGATTGTTAGTTAGATCATGTTGTAGCAATCATTGTAAATTTCCATTTAATTTGTATTAATGAATATGAAACGCTTAATAAATGTCATGAGCTTTGATGATAACCCAATCATGCCCCGATCACCTTACCCGTTGCGGGTCGGGGTGTGACAGTAGTGCAGTGGTGTTTGTGGTGTGTGTTATACCCCGGGAACCCGGGTTCGATCCCGGTTCACCCTTCTTTTTTTGAGTTTTTATTTATTTTAACTATTTAAGTTAATTCATTTATTAATTATAAATATTAAATGTTAAATTGATTATTTATTTTCTTTTATTAAGATTATTTTAGGCATTTGTTATTATTATAAAAAATCTATTTAATAAACAATAAACAAAAATTATAAATCAACCGACATAAATAAATACACTTTGATTGATAAATTGGGGCGGGTTTTCGAAACCCGATTTACACAAATGTTACACAAAATCTATTTTTTGTGACATTCAAGCTGAGCTAATTGGGATGGTGGATTGCATAAATCAACGGTATGACTAGCAGGTCAATGGGTTTGTTAAGTTCTACATAAATGATTTCCAGCAGCCTTGGACGTCCATATTCGAGGTAAATAATGGCGTTTTTTGAGTATGGCTTTTTTGTTTGTCGTTTGATGGTTTTGTTATACATACAGTATGTGCATGGTGTTTTATAAATTTATTGTCTTTGGCATTTTTTCAGGTAATGTATCGTAAGTCTTATTGCACCAGCACTTGCTCATGTAGGCATTTTGAGCAATTTGGTTTGCTATGTAGACATATCTTTTATGTTTTGAGAAGTTTGGGTATTAGAAAATTTCCAAAATACTACATTTTGTATAGATAGCGTAAACAGGCTTCACCAAATTGCTCTTTAGATTACTTAATGAGTCGTGATTTTATTCAAACGAGTTTGATCCCGACGTGCAAAGTATGATGCGAGAACTTATTTTTGCAACGGAGTATACTTTGAACCGTTTATCTGGTAATAAGGAGAAGCTATCCTTATTCAACGATCATGTTCAATCTTATATGAAGAAGGTTCAAGATATGTAGATTGTTGCTCCTCCTCCTAGTATTAGGGATAGATTTGCGGAGATAACAGAGCAATATCAAAACGACAAGAATCCGATAAGAGTCGCAGTTGGGTATAAGTCGAAAGGTTCTGGATCTCGCAAGCGTTTGAAATCCAAACAGGAGGAAGCAATTGAAAAAACAAAAACAAAAGGGCCGCGCGGGGCGAAAGAAAGACTGTGTAAGAATTGTAAAGCTTTAGGACACTACGCTTCGACATGCACGAAGCCCTAACTAAAAGAAGAATTACACGGTCTTGGAGAGCAAGCGAAGAGTAATTTGGCGTTTTTATATTTTTTTTATTATGTTTTTCTTATTCAATCTTTGAGCATGTTAGAATACACAACATACACTCATTTAGCCTTTTTATTTTTTCATATGAAATCTTTGAGCATGTTAGAACACACAACTTACAGATTTAGCATCTATTATTTTTGAACTTTTTGGCGTTTTAATTTGAACAAGGTGAGGTTTATCTCGATAAGATTTTGTTGAATGAGATGAATAACATTGTTAATGCTCATTTAAGAATGACCTAAGAATGTTGTCCACCTCATTCAATGAAACTTTATCGAGAACAAAACTGAATCTCCAAGAAACGCGGTTTTGCCATATGGTATTAGTAAAATACAACGTTTGCTTTTGGTGTAATCAATGGAAGGGTCTGAGGTTGTTTATATAAGATGTTTTTGCGTGTAGTTTGGGCGGGAATTTTCTATAACAAATTTTAGTTATAAAGATGGCACGTCCCATCATTAAGAAACTGTTTGTTCAACTTGATCTGTTAAACCTACAACTCGTCAGTCGCATCACTAAGTTTGGCGTTTTGTATGAATGGTATTATAGATAAAAAAAGAAAATACAACTAATTAACTTTTGTAAGTGAAAGTAATGTTATGGCATTTGAAACAAAACATGGCGTTTTGAGACATATCAAACTTGAACAATTTAATTAATATTCTCTTGCATTTTGTTTTATACAATTGTGTAATTTTTTTGTATTTTTTTTAATAATATGTGATTAGAGGTAATTATTATAGTTAGTGGTGATTTTGACGTTTTTACATCTAAGTAGTGATATAAAGTATTTTTATTAAAAACCACTGTAAATGACATATCACAAAAAAGAAAAGAAAAAAAAATAAAACCCCTCGTCAGAAGGGATCTGGTCTGAGAAGTATCCATCGCTCCCATCGGCTTCTTCTTCAGATTCTTCATCAAAATTCTCATCCAGATCTTCACTGTCATCATTTGCTTCATCTTGAAGACTTTGACACCTCCATATGAACATGTCAATCAACAACGCCAATTTGATGGTTATGTCTACGTTCAAACATGTTGCGTTGCATAACTCCTGTAGGAAGACAAGTCTCTGTTCAGTCATAATGTTTTCAATCGAGTAGGCCTCCTTCTCCCCGTTGTTCCATACGACACTCACTAAGTCTGTGTTTTCATTATAACGCCAAGATTTGATAACTGGATTCATAATTGGATTTGTAAGGTACGGACCGAATTTTCTTGGTAATCTTCTTATAACCGTCTATGTTTTTTTCACAGAGGTTATCAAGAGGAATGCCAAGTGCTAGGATCCCCCTTTGAACTTCTTCGTCCAAGTTCAGCATGGCTTGGGCGGTTTTCACAAACACTCTTTTTCAGTCGTCAAAGAGATTACGAATTTATTGATTCTAGTGTTGAATCTCCATGAAACAACTTTTTGCAATTTGTTTCTTTTTTGTGTTTTTTTTTTCAATTTTGGCGTTTTGGTTAAAGATAGCGTTTTTTGAGTATGATCAATGGAAGGGATGTTAACATCATTTATATAATGATGTGTTTGGAGCGTAGTTTAGACGGGAATTTTTTATAATAAATGTTAGTAATAAAGTTTAAGTTACTGTTTGTTAACTTTTTCTGTTAATACTGTAACGCGTCCCATCATTAATTTTGGCATTTGTATGAATGACGTTTTAGATAAAGATAGCGTTTTATGAATGAGTTTGGCGTTTTAGATAAAGATGGTGTTTTATACATGAGTTTGGCGTTTTATTTTAGAGAAGTCAAAAGACCCTATTACCCTTAATGAAGCGCGTCAACGTAATAAAGTTGATATTATCTACCAAAATGCCATCGCGCCAATCTAATTCATAGATTGTTTTGATCCAACGAATGAGAGGCGTTCTCACTGTTTTCACACTTTCAATCGTTTTCTCTAAATAAAGCCCCATAATAATGTATTTAAGTTGTTAGGGTTGAAATGATTTGGTAATAAAATTATTACCATTGTGGTTTAAGTTTCTAGCAATTCAAGTTTTTTAAATGAAGATTAAGATCGAATTTCGTATGTGCATCCCAATGGGTGGGTGACTTTTGACTATTTAAGATCACAAACGCGAACATATAAACAGTTACACCCGCGCTCTGCAGCAGGGCGACTTAATTTTTAATGAAAACGTAGACGCAATAGTAAATATAACGTTAATGGCCGGAATTCGTTTGACATTGGTTTGGTTCATTAAGAAACCGACACTTACCGAAAGAGAAACAAAACAAAAAATCATGAAACTGCCAAAACAATACCGAGATGTATTTACATTGATTGAAACAAAATAAACAAATATCAATATCGTGCCTAGACAAATTGTTTTGTTACATATACAACATCAGATTCGATTGAAACTTAAAAGAGAAAAAAAACTGAAAAACTAGAAAAGAAAAAAAAATGATTCATAAAAGACAAACAAAAATCACTATATCTAATATATTCAAAAATTATATATATATATATATATATATATATATATATATATTAATACCCGAAGGTATAGGACATGATTTTCTAATCTATAGTATGAGAACATCATTATTAAAACATCTCATACTTTACCTATTATATTTTTTAACGACAAATTTCTTTTATTCTCTGTTGTCTATGAAACTTAAACCCAATACCTTTCCCTTTTAAAGTATTTAAATGTTTTGTTTTTACCAGTTGATCACCACCCCACTGTCACTTGACCTATTATTATACTTAAGTTTTTTATAATAGAAACTAGGCCAATTGACCGTGCGTTGGTACCGGGACGATTGCACTCACCATAGAAATCAACACGTGTTTACATCGATGTCGTCGTCGAATGGTATCGATTGGTTCAGACTATCACGGAATTGATATCGAAATTCATTTATCGTCGCAGACAAGTGGTATAAATGAAAAATTATTGAAACAAGAAACCATCAAAATGAATACGGGTACAGGTACCGATTTTGTTCGGTACGGTACATGTTAGCTTATCAAAAGTAAAAACAATAAAAATAAATACCCGTACAAAGTTGTATAAATAAAAAACAGATATTTAAAATAATAAATTACCATTCATCGTCGGATTCGGTTCGATTGGTATCACAATGGCATGGTGTTCATTTTTAATAATACTTATATCGCATTGTTGAAAAGAAAATATTGATACGGATTTAAATGCTTTAAAAAGTTAACAAACACATGTTATTAGATAAAACAAAATAAAGTGGATGATGATTAAAATATTTAAAAAAGAATATAAATGTTTAATATAAAATTAAAAAAATAAATGAAATATTAAAATATTAAAAGTGTGATCACCGTTGACGATCACTCTTAATTTGAATATATATATATATATATATATATATATATATATATATATATGGGAAGATTCATTTGAGAAGAAAATTAACGTGAGAAGAAAAAAAAGAAATGACCCTGGTAAAACATTAAATAGTTTACAACTTCTCTCATTAATAAAACAAAAACATTATATCCTACACATTTCAAAATTTATTCTACATATGTCTTATATTTATCGTAATTTACCCTACGCACATGTAAAAATACACTACAAATTTCAAAATTTATCCTGCACATACTAAAATTTATCCTACATATGTCGAAAATTTGTCCTTCACCATAAATTATTTTATCTTGAAAAAGTATACTAAAAAAATGAGTTACAAGTTTAATTAATTAGCTAATTAGTGACAATTATAGATTTACCAATATGCCTTTTTTCATAATATTAAATACAAATATTAAATAAAGTAAATGGAGAATTTCTATTGGTTTAAAAGTTATTCTTTTTTATTCTTATAAAATTTTTCTTCTCATTTGAACTCTCCAATATATATATATATATATATATTATATTATATATATATATATATATAATTAAAAAAAGTTATATTTTAGGGTTTTTCTTGGCTATATATATATAAATTGTGCTAAGCCCAAGAAAAACCCTAAAAATATAACTTTTTTTATTATATAAGACTGAAAAACCGATTCAAATTAGCAGTATTTTTATCTCCAAACATGTTTTCTCGTGTTATCTCCAAAATGTGATGAGCACGTGCTGGTTGTCAAGGCACGCTTTCTCGTGTTATCTCCAAACACGACAAGACTTTATTTCTTCCACAGTTCCCTCTTGTTGTGCACCATACAATTGAAATTCATTTCTTGACTTCCATATACACCACATTGCCATCTTCTAGGTGAGTATTAGTCTTCTCCCTCATCTTCTCCATCTAGTATATAAATCGTTGGCTATATGAAGAAGGCAGTAACATGTGCGTATTAGGCATTTCGACCGCGTCATGCAAAAATATTCGCCTTGTGGAAACATGATGCATCTCTTCCCTTGATGTGTTTTGCCCAACACCTCGGTCGCTTCACACATCAAGCACCCTTGATGCGTGACTATTAAAACCAAATGTGACACATAAGATAGGTTTTTAACTACCGCTCTTTCTATCTGGCACTACATGTGATTATTTTTCATTCCCTACATACAAGCGAATAAGTGATTATGTGGTTCCCACAATTTTTTACTTGAATTTGGTTTTATATTGACCTTGTCCCACTAATACGTAAATAAAACTTCTTAGATTATGTTCCTCCCGAGGCTCTAACCCTTGACCTTCAAGGAGAACACCACTTTAAATCTAAAGATTTTGTCAATTGAACTCAACCCACACCCATGAAACTTTTTAGATAACATTATTTCTTCCTTTTGCATTTTAAAACAACCTAATAAAAAGAGGGAAATTAGTCCCTTTACGTTACGTTGAAAGAGACCCAATTCAACCTATTACACAAATAAATACCCCCATTTAAGGTAACAAACAAATTAAATCGCATATCTAATGTTTATTTATATATTATATCTAATGTTTATTTATATGTTAGTTTTTTGATGCCGATATGAGTGGTATCGTTGTTTTGCTTTTAATAATTAGTTATGGTATGCGGAGTCATCTCATTATTAAAAAATGAGCTACAGTGATATATGTTCTTTTTTAAATGTGTTTAGATAATTGTTTTTTTAAAGTTAACTAGTTAGCTAAAATGCTACAATTTTTGTGCAAAATAAATTTGTTATCACCTAATGAAATTTGTATACTTAGATCCGTAAGGGAGGCCTTTGCCGCATCAACCCCGTGTACCCTTAATTGGCATGAGAGATCAAAAAACAACATAAGTTCATGTGGAGAAAGTCCATCCCCACACAATCTGTCTAGAGAGGAAAAAGAAAATATTACAGTGGGAGAGACTTGAGAGAGAGTGTGAGGAGAGAGACATCGGTCCAGCGAATCTGGTTCCTGAGTCTGACTTACTAGAAGTGAAAAGTATGTTGGGGAATTTCAAAAACCGGATGATCAGAGAGGCGTGATTCACTCTCAGATCAAATTATTTCGGTGGTTATACCGAACAATTCAATCGATACAACTCTGATTTCGAGAATTGGAACAACAGTATGTGTTTGTCTGGATTTCGTATGAACCAGTATTGACCAAAAAACACCCTCACGAATTTTTTGGAGATAATTCCCAGATAACTGCTACATGGAGTTATTGGCAGTCATCAGCTCGACCCCAGCTAGGGGCTGCCGTCCCTTGGACCCTGCTCTCAGGGGCGCTGCCTCCGAACCCCCGCCAAGGGGGCGTTGCCCCCTTGGAATACTTGGAAGTATAACAATTCGAACAAGTGTGCACTCCCGCACCTCCTAACTTATTCGATGTACATTATAATTCATTTTGATCACCAATTAATCCCGATTACACTAAAATATCTAACAAAAGTATAGAACGCATTTAGTCTGTTTGCTTGCTAGTCTACAGAATAATGCTATTTACATATATAATAAAACCAATCCACTTCATAAACTAATATAAACTTTGTGAATCATCACGTGTCATATTAATTCAGTAGATATATTTTACTAAGGGTTAGAGTCATTTACACCAACCACAATGGCAATAAGTTTATTTCATATTCACCGAGCATTTGAAAAAAAACATTATACATGACCCGATCTCTTTGGTAGAGATTAGGTGTGTGCTGCGATCATTGTAACCATTATCAAGCTTATCTAATGAGTGTGTAAAAAGTAAAAAAAAAATTAGTTTGTTATGGGGTTGTTTATACGGTTCATATGATTTACCAAGACTCATTGTGTTGTCAAATCATTGGTTTGTATCCACTAAAAGAACACTTTGGTTTTGAGATACATTATCAATTGTATGATTAAACATTCAAATCATGGTGTCTAATTTTATCATAGTTCTCAATCATCCAAACCTCAAACACGTTTTAACCTTTCCAGATATCAAGAAACCCGAACCAAAATGTGTAAACAAATCAATATTCATATTATTAAACGAGTAATCATCTACATTTATTTTTCACCGATGTTTTCACAATCAGACCGTTACTCGCCGCAATTTGGTTTCAGTGGTTTGGACCAGTTCGCATTATTGTTATATTTTATTATTATTATTATTATTATTATTATTGGAAAAAATTAGCTACCATTATTTGAATCCAAATCCGCTCATGTAAAACAAGAGTATTTATCAGTTTTGCTAAAGGGATATAATGTTTGTAATTCCTTAAATATATATACTAAATACACACCACATTCATTCTATAATCTTTTATTATAAGATGTTTACATTTTTAGTACTTTTTTTTGAAGAATATCTTTATTATATACTTTAAATAGAAATAACACTTATATTAAAATTTATATGACTTTATGTTTTACATAACATTTAAATATTTTCTAAAAAAATAGTTGAGTCATCCGACTGACCTGTATTGATCGAACCGGTATATCGTTACAACAACCACAATAACTGGTTTGGTTGGTTTGGTTATAAGATGCCATTGTATTCCGCCAAGAACACCGCCCGCTCCGTTGATCTTGAACTTTTTCCGCTTGGCGAGTTCTCCCCATCTGTCTCTTCATTTTTCTATATCCTTTACAATTCTCTCCCTCTTATTTATATTACTTAATAAATAGTTTAGGTACGAATAATATGTATAAAATATACTTAATTGGACCAAAAAAATGTACAAGATAATGTAATAAATACTTGGAAGAACAACAAATGGAGCATTTAATAAGAATACTATTTTTACACAATAATGAAGAAAACATGTGGAACAAACTCTTGTCTTCTACTCACCTAAACTCATTTGAACAAGTCACCTCATCTCACCTGTTATTATTTACTCATCACTATCTATTTATTATTATAATACCCTCATCTCTCCCTTTCACCATCACAAACCACCATGGAAGAGCTTGGACAACCATGGCCTCTCTCATGGGCGTTTTGGCCTTCTCCCAAACCCTCCTTCACACCGTCGTCCCACCCGAGCTCCGTTTCACCTTTCTCAAGCTCTTCCAGCGGTTATTCAACTGTTTCTCTTCATACTGTTATTACGAGATAACAGAGATTGACGGCGTTAATACAAACGAGTTGTATAACGCCGTACAACTTTATTTATCGTCCTCGGCTAGTTCGAGCACCGCGGGTACGACTTCCAGTTCCAACCGGTTGTCGCTTACCCGCGGGCTGAACTCCTCGGCTATTACTTTTGGCCTGTCGAACAACGACCGCTTGTCTGACGTGTTCAACGGTGTCTCGTTGTGTGGGAACACAACGTGACGCCGCGACAGTCGCAGACGGTCTCGTGGCGGCCATTGCCCGAGGAGAAGCGCGGGTTCACGCTTCGGATTAATAAAAGAGATCAACCTGGTATTCTTGAAGAATACCTGGAGTTCATCACTGACAAAGCGAATGAAATCAGGAGGAAGAATCAAGACAGGTTGTTGTACACGAATTCCCGTGGCGGGTCCATCGACTCGCGAGGGCATCCGTGGGAATCCGTGCCGTTTAAACACCCCAGCACGTTTGACACGCTGGCTATGGATCCAATAAAGAAGAGAGAGATAATGTGTGACTTACGCGATTTCGCAGAAGGCCAGGCGTTTTATAAACGCACTGGCCGTGCGTGGAAGCGTGGGTACCTTTTGTACGGTCCACCCGGGACCGGAAAGTCGAGCATGATCGCCGCAATGGCGAATTTTCTCGGGTACGATATTTACGATCTCGAGTTGACCGAGGTCAACACGAATTCGGAGTTGCGAAAGTTGTTGATGAAAACAAGTTCGAAGTCAATAATCGTGATTGAAGACATTGACTGTTCAATTAATCTCACAAATCGCAAAAAAAAACAATGGGACTGGTGGCCGAAACGACGGTGTTTCGGACACAAGATCCGGATCCCCGGGTATATCAACACCCGGGGATCCGGATAACAACAATGGAGGGAACAACTCCATTACGTTATCCGGTCTGTTAAACTTTACAGACGGGTTATGGTCGTGCTGCGGGTCAGAGCGAATGTTCGTCTTCACGAACGAATCATATCGACAAACTTGACCCGGCATTGCTGCGAAGCGGGAGAATGGATATGCACATCCATATGTGCTACTGTTCATTTCCCTCACTAAAAATATTGTTAAAAACTTACTTAGGGTGCGAGCCGGGCGACATCTCGCCTGACGTTTTGAGCGATCTAGTGGCTGTGATCGACGAGGCGGAGATGACACCGGCGGATATAAGTGAGGTGTTGATAAAAAACCGGCGAGATAATGACAAGGCGTTGAGGGAGTTGTTAGAGGTGTTGAGGAAAAAAAAGGCGGTGAATAGGCGGTTGCGGCGGCGGCGGTTGGTGGCGGAAGTGGAGGACGAGGCGGAGGAGAAGAGGGCGTTGGATAGTCCTAAAGAAGGTGGTGGTGCGGCGAATGGTGGTGGTGGTGATGACGGTGGAGGTAAATTATAAAAAAGTGAAGAAGAGGATAATGGGATTGATTAATTGATAAAATAAGATTAGTTTGTTAATTAATCATCTTTGTTTTTGTAAGTTTGGGGCCATTGGAATTTTGGTGGGGCATATTGAAATTTTGAGAATTTAAAAATACATGTTTGATCCATAATCTTGCTCAACATTTTTGTTTGTAATTATTTGTCTTGGTAAGTTTTATAAACTCTCACTACATTGTCATTTAGTTGGCAATTTAGTCCCTTCATTTCATATATTATCAACCATACTAGTGTAGTAATAATGTTCCTTCACTCAAAAATCGAATACATGTATTACACATAATATATATATATATATATAATATATGTGACACTCAACCATCATATTTACTTCTCTGGTGTTATCAACCTGATCTATAACAACGACGATCAAACATGAAAAATGTTGTCATTCTACTTTTTTGTGTCTAGTTTTATAAACATGTATCATGTTTCGTTAGGAGGATGAGTTGGAAATAAAAGTTACGCACATCTTAGGTTTATTTATACAATATAATATTATTTATCTACTCTACAATATGAGCTTAATTGATCTGATCTGATCTGATCTCCATGTGCAGCCTCTGTTTGCTTCATTTTTTTTCTCTAATACTTTATTTAATTAATACATTATTATTTATTTGTATTACAAATCTTGTATAAAATAGTTACATGTATAAAATAGTTACAGAACTCTACGTAGGCGCGTAAAGCTTTTCTCATCGAAAATCAAGCTTGATTTCTTTAATTTAACAAACATTAGCTTGACTCATTTCTGACTTTATATTCAAATATTATTTATTAATTTGTAAGTGATTTTATTAGTATACATATATATTGTTTTATAAATAATTATAATAATAAGTTTATGTTTTTCATATTATTATTTGTATATTTTTCTATTATTGAGATACGTTTTTATATAAATATAAATATAATAACAATTCTTATTATATATATATTAAATAATTATTACATTTATAAAATTTAACTTATAATAAAAGACTCTTTTATTCAATATTAATATTAATAACTAATTATATATATATATAGGTGAAGGTTCATTTGAGAATAAATTTAATGTGAGAAGAAAAAGAAGAAATGATATAATGGTAAAACAATAAATAGTTTATAACTCCTCTCATTAATTATGTAACACCCCAACCGATGGCGGAAACATCGGGATGAGACGAAAATGAGATTGCTCATTGCTCACAACGATAATAAATGACAATATTTAATTAAATCCAAATTTCATTTCACAACATTGTCAAATACAACATGAAGCAATACAATAAGTTCATAAAACATAACAAAATTTGGTACAACATTTATAAATCTAACGTCTAAAATGTGTGTATCTAAGTCCGTGCTATTTTGATTTCATAGCATCATCTCCTTCAACCTGTAACATGTTTTAAAATAAAGTCAATGCAAAAGCAAAGGCGAGTACACAAGTTTAAGCATAGCATACGTATACGAATAAAGTTTTAACAATCCTCATGGCAACCAAATCTATACAAGAGCAATATCAAGGCATGCAATACTAATAATTAAACCCTTAACGCAATCACGATGTTTTAACATGACCTCACGAATAACACGATGGAGGTGGATGCGTGAATTCCTATAGCGCTAAGCATGTCAAACGAAGGCTAAAAATAGTTAATGACTAAAGCATAGCATAACGAATATCCCAGACAAGCAACAAGTATACGATTCAAGTAGTCATGTGTATAGGATTGTTTGTGCGTTTCATAAAGTTTAAGTGTTTGTGATTTTTGTATATGGAAACATGTTACACCCAATAAGTGATATAAACAAAAGTGGGTCAAGTGTACTCACAAGATTGCTAAGTCTTCTTTGGAAATACCGCGACGAGTTGATCAGTGGGAGAAAAGGGGACACCGAAGTCACCTTAAAGGCAAACGAATGGGTATAAGTAAACGCAAATTATGACGGAGGATTTGATTTGAAGTTGATCGAACGTATATATGTAACATAGTCTATACGACGATTCTAGGTTTGAATTTATTAATATATTATAGGAATGCTGTCAAAATAATAAGTAAATATATATACCTTTGAATTCAATGTGTTATCTCTAGTTGTCGACTATAAAGTATATACATATACATCTTTCACGACAGTCGTAATGGTAGTATATATCTCGATTATGAAGGAAAGCTCTATATATGTATATATATGTTTGACGAAAAGCACATTGGTACATATATTTCTTATTCTAGCGAAAGTATGGAAGGTATATACGCATTGTCAAATGGTAGAAAGGATATATATATTTGACGAAAAAGTATAATAGATTGTATATTTGTCTAATGTATAATAAGTAAATATACTTCATCGAAAGGATATAATAATGGAATGCATGTTTGACGAAAAGTATAGTAAATAGACATATTTTGTTGATAAGCTAAAAATATATATTTTGTCGAACGATTAAATAAATAAAATATTTTGTCGGTAAGCCAAATAATTAAATATATATTTTGTCGAAGGATGTAAGAAATACATAAATATTCATTTTAAACAAATATATATAATGGTATGTTTTGACGAAAAACGGGCGTAGTTTCCTCTGTTTTTGGACAAACTCGACAATACAAGTTGTCGTTATTATTTGTCATAACGCAACATTTCAATAAATATATAAATTTTCTATGTATTTTTATAAACAGTTATATAGGGTTCGTTTTCGCTATAACATCAATATCTAAATAGAAAATAAACAAATCGACATACGCGTCATTACAACGAGTCTCGCGTTTAAAATAGCAGTAACATAACTAATAGAAATGAACATCGAGTCGTTAGAATTTTTACTGAACATCGAATCTGACCCGTTGACTGTTTGACCGTGACTCGAACCTTGACCAGATTTGACCGGGTTTGGCCCGGTGAACAATAGCAATAATAACCCCTACTACCGTTGGTACCACCTGAAATGAACCGAACAAGGACCAACTGAATCGAACTGGTCGGAGACTAAACTGAATAACTTACAACTTACCTGAACCGAGACTCGAACCGAAACCAATACCGGCGCCGCCGTCTGCTGCCAGAAACCGAAACCGAGACTGAACATATCATAAAAAAACTGAAACCTGAAGCACGTTGACTGAGTGCTGAACCGGACTTGAACTGATGTCAGAACTGAAACAAACAAAAGCCTGTCGGCTCGAAACCACGCCGTCGTAGCTCCACCGGGACCATCGTCGGCCGAATCCGCCGCCGCCGCTAATCCCACTGCCGCCACCGCGCTTCGTCACCGCCTTTCTCTCTCGTCTCTCTCTCTCTCAGCTCTCTCCATCTCTCTCATCTCACTCTATTTCTCTCTGTGTTCTCACCGTCGCCGGCCGGTGACGAGTGGTAGGTGGGTGTTGGAGAGGTGAGGGATGAGTAGATTTAAATGAGGTGGTTATTGGAGAGGATGGGGTCGTCGGGAGTCGGCTGAAGACAGCTGGAGTTTCTCCAGTCACCGGAATTGTAGGGGAGACAGAGGGTGTAGTGTGGTGTGCGGGTGTTTGAAGAAGGAAGAATGGGGTATTAGGGTTGCTGATTCTTTATAAACTTAGGGTTACTAGTGGGCTTGGGCCCAAGGCCCACAAACCCGTTTATTGTGTCACGCGCGACCAGATAGATTTCTGAAGCTCGCTAACAAACCGAAGGTCGTAAAAAATAGTAGGATAATATTATTAAATAAAAATAAAACGCGGGCGTTACAGTCTCTTATCCTTTAGGAAATTTCGTCCCGAAATTTATTTAAGAGGAAGACTCGAAAGGAATTTTCTAAATAACGAGGGTTAACGATCAAGACTTGGAGTTCTGGATACGTGAGGGAAAGCATGAAGTTTAAAGCAACGAAAAGTTAGGTTAGCAAAAAGTGGTTGCCTGACTAAATGATTTGAGGCATCAAGCATAAATAAAACGTATAAGTGTGTATAGACGAGTGGTTTAAACGAGCTTGATTAACTCAAGGATAAGTTAATCGAAGCAGGAAGCTTTCGTATGAAACGGTATGCAATGTGATGATGAGTGTGGTTGAACCGCAGGTTGTTAGAAAGTTCTATCGACTTTGAAGAGCGTTAATAAATCTCGGTTTTGTAGAGAGTTGCTTAATGATGGAAAACGAGAATGTTAGGTATTTAAAATAAGCTAGTTATCGAGGTAGCGGCCAATTAAGTGTGTTGCCCTCAACGAGAATGGGAGATAACTTTAGAGTAAGAAGGCATTTAGGGTTTGAATGCTTACACGATTGATTGTAAACGAGGTTGTATAAAAAGACAAGGTTAACGGGGTGACGGAGGCATAAGAGCGGACGATTGATTCGATCAACGAATACTCGTGTAAGGATGGCATATGTATATGAACAAACGAAAACGTTACATTAGGGATTAAGATTCGTCGTGGATAATCGGGTAGCGCACACTTAGCAATGCAGTTGTGAGTTGTGTAAAGCTGGCGTGTTAGGTCATATTATGGTCTGTAAAACACCGAATTTCTCATGGCACGTATTACGAAAGTTTGGCAGCATGGTGAAAACACTTATGTATAGGAAGTACCAGCGGCGTATCCACCATGTTTTGACCACGTTGCGACCGTTTCGTTACTCGATGCAATGTTACGTTCCGTGTGTTACCATACGCGGTAGTACACTCTATGGTTCCCATGCGCTTATCGCTATAATCCCGTGTGCACCCGCGATTATACCGGTCATCACATGATCCGCATAGCTTGTACTAGCAGCGGATGAATAAAGGTGTACATAAATTCTGAAAATAAGTTTGCGTGTGTGTAAGAATGTAGTGCGTAGGCATGTTTGCGTGCAATAAGCATGTGGCCCACGTAAGCGAATCCCTCGGGTTTCGCTCGTGCATAGGCATGAATATGAATACGATTACAAGTATAGGTATGTGTATGAGTATAAGCATAAGTATGGAAATAAGTATAAGCATGGATATAAGACGTATATGCATGAATGTGATGATAAGTATAAGCATGAATGATGACACGTATTTTCATGAACATGAATATTTGTATAATTATGAACGTCAACAAGTGTAAAAGACGATGATTGTGCGAAAGATATGAATTGTATGCAACGAATTTATTTATATAAAATAGTCGAGAAATCAGGGTATGTAAAACGAATGATACGATTAAAATGTCATGCAACAGTTGACCAAACCATGTATGAGGATATGCATGTATTTTTTTAGCAAAACTTTGAGTTTATCGCTTCTAAAATAGGTTCAGTTTGACTTAGAATGTAGGATCTAGTTTGTGAATATAAAAGAATATAAGATACTTATTGATTATGCGTTACGTATTTTGTAATGGATGGGAGTGCTACCACTGTTTTAGGGGAATTTAAGTAAGTCGAAAGTGGTTGGTCCTTGTAATGTTTTCTTGCCCACGTGTTTTGAAATTGAGGTGACATTTTGGGTGGTGTATGACAAGGTCTTAAATTAGTAGGTTCGCATTGTTTTCAAAGGATATTACATCAAGATAAGAAATTTGAAATTCAGTGGTTCTTGTGAAACGTTGACCCTTGAGAGGAAATCTGGGATAATGGATTTAATTATCGTTGAAAAACGTTTAGCAAAATGTTTTCTTAATCGCGATGATAGATTTAGAGGGTGTTTGGGGTTGAGTTTTGAAAATAGTTTATGCATTTTGAATAATCAGAATCAGATAATTAGCTGTAACAAAGTGTGTTGCAGAAAGATAGCGTTTGAATTTGATTATATTGTTTAATATCCCAAAAACCAGATAATCAACTATTTGAGTGTTTGATTATATATATTATGATATATATATATTAATATATAATATAATAAATAAATAATAAGCTTCGATCTCTACAAAACGAAAGAAATCAGTTTTTTTTGCGCTTAAAAAAAACACAATAATCAAAGGAATCTGGTTAAAAATAAATAAATAATAAATAAAATAAATAAAATAAATAAATAAAATAACAATCCCAACATACCCTTAGTAAAACGATCCCATAATGTCTATAAGATATCGGTTTGGCTTTTGTTTACAAATGAAAGCTCTTAAGTGAAGTTATCGCGTGAACGTGTTTTAGTGATTATGTTAAACATAAGATTTGTGGGCAAGGTTATTCCTTGGACCGATTAAGTTGGTAGGTAGCATTCTGTCGAGCTTTGAAAATAAACAAAACGTTTCATGTAGTGACCAAGTATATGCGTATGTGATTTATATGAAATATATTACAGGATGGGAAATACGTTTGATAAAATAGTACGTTTTGAAATTCGTCTAAGTAAGAATTTTGACAATATGATAAAAGATTTAGGTATACAATTTAAACATGTGGTTTGTGCAATAAAGTCTCCAAGAAGGAGGGTTGGTAACGATCACCGAGGTATGGGAATCACCCCTAATCCGTTGGTGAGGTCGTTTTAAGGAAGGAAGGAAACGGAGTTTGATCGTCTAGGTAAGGAATTCACTCCTATCTCGACGACGGTCTCCATTTCAGACTTTTCGAGAAATATAAGTCTAGTCGTGAAGTTTCGAAATCATGTATGCAAATAATGTATAAGTGGATGAAAAGGTTTCATATGAATTGCGTAAAAACCTTATAATAAATTGGAAATTTGAAAGGAATGGTAACAAGTATATAAAAAGTCATGTATAAATTGAAATGGTATAAAAGAGAGTCTCAGAAAACATTAGACTGTTTCGGGTAGAGAAACGTCGACTATTCCAAAGTGAATCGAAGATCCTTTCGAATTAGAGAAACGTGCTTTGGCCTATAGGTAAAACGCTCTCGTCGAGAAGCGATTAACGGCATTTTACCCTTCCAGTTATTACACATCTCTAATCGATTGGAAAATCAAAACTTTGGCGAGATTGAAAATCGAGGAATGGGACTTAATCGACAAGGTGAAGGTTTCACCCCTAACTTGACATTTCGTACCCTAAGTGTGGTTGGCACTCTTCGGGTCAAAATTAATTTCGACACTTTGACGAGAGTCCACCAGAGTTTGAATGGGAAGTTTTCCATCAAGGTGTGGATGTCACTCCTAACTTGATGGTGTAACTTCGTGAAATATAAAGAATAAGCGTAATGAGAATCGTTCACCAAATTGTGGATATCACGCCTATTTTGGTGAAGTCGTCTCACTTGTGTAATACGAGTGTTTTCAAGTTTAGTATAATCGAGTAAAATGCATTAAGGAAGGCGTATGATTGAAATAATGTAACGAGTATGAACACGTAAAGCATTTCATGAATTTAACACATAAGAGACGTTTCAAGAAATTAGCATGCGAATCACGTATGGTCGAATGTGGTGCTAAACTATAGACTAGGTCGAAAGCATGGCAATTCTACCTAATTCCCTATAGTTATGGCTCTGATACCAATCTGTCACACCCCAACCGATGGCTGGAAACATCGGGATGAGACGAAAATGAGATTGCTCATTGCTCACAACGATAATAAATGATAATATTTAATTAAATCCAAATTTCATTTCACAACATTGTCAAATACAACATGAAGCAATACAATAAGTTCATAAAACATAACAAAATTTGGTACAACATTTATAAATCTAACGTCTAAAATGTGTGTATCTAAGTCCGTGCTATTTTGATTTCATAGCATCATCTCCTTCAACCTGTAACATGTTTTAAAATAAAGTCAATGCAAAAGCAAAGGCGAGTACACAAGTTTAAGCATAGCATACGTATACGAATAAAGTTTTAACAATCCTCATGGCAACCAAATCTATACAAGAGCAATATCAAGGCATGCAATACTAATAATTAAACCCTTAACGCAATCACGATGTTTTAACATGACCTCACGAATAACACGATGGAGGTGGATGCGTGAATTCCTATAGCGCTAAGCATGTCAAACGAAGGCTAAAAATAGTTAATGACTAAAGCATAGCATAACGAATATCCCAGACAAGCAACAAGTATACGATTCAAGTAGTCATGTGTATAGGATTGTTTGTGCGTTTCATAAAGTTTAAGTGTTTGTGATTTTTGTATATGGAAACATGTTACACCCAATAAGTGATATAAACAAAAGTGGGTCAAGTGTACTCACAAGATTGCTAAGTCTTCTTTGGAAATACCGCGACGAGTTGATCAGTGGGAAAAGGGGACACCGAAGTCAACTTAAAGGCAAACGAATGGGTATAAGTAAACGCAAATTATGACGGAGGATTTGATTTGAAGTTGATCGAACGTATATATGTAACATAGTCTATACGACGATTCTAGGTTTGAATTTATTAATATATTATAGGAATGCTGTCAAAATAATAAGTAAATATATATACCTTTGAATTCAATGTGTTATCTCTAGTTGTCGACTATAAAGTATATACATATACATCTTTCACGACAGTCGTAATGGTAGTATATATCTCGATTATGAAGGAAAGCTCTATATATGTATATATATGTTTGACGAAAAGCACATTGGTACATATATTTCTTATTCTAGCGAAAGTATGGAAGGTATATACGCATTGTCAAATGGTAGAAAGGATATATATATTTATTATAATATATATATATATATATATATATATATATTATATATATATATATATATATATTGACGAAAAAGTATAATAGATTGTATATTTGTCTAATGTATAATAAGTTAATATATTTCATCGAAAGGATATAATAATGGAATGCATGTTTGACGAAAAGTATAGCAAATAGACATATTTTGTTGATAAGCTAAAAATATATATTTTGTCGAACGATGAAATAAATAAACATATTTTGTCGGTAAGCTAAATAAATAAATATATATTTTGTCGAAGGATATAAGAAATATATAAATATTTATTTTTAACAAATATATATATTGGTATGTATATATTTGTTAAAAATGAATATTTATATATTTCTTACATCCTTCGACAAAATATATATTTATTTATTTAGGTTACCGACAAAATATGTTTATTTATTTCATCGTTCGACAAAATATATATTTTTAGCTTATCAACAAAATATGTCTATGTACCCACGGGGTGTCAGCCCAGTGGCCAGCCTCACCCATTCCAAACGGGAGGACGCGGGTTCGAGTGCATCTCGGCCCGAATAATCCTGCTGGGTAGTAACCGCCAGGCAGCTATGGGGCTAAGCTAGCTTGGGGAGGGAGAACCCTCCCGCGGTCAGGGGTACCGTGCATTTACCCCCATGTTTTGACGAAAAACGGGCAGAGTTTCCTTTGTTTTTGGACGAATCCGACAATACAAGTTGTCGTTATTATTTGTCAAAACGCAACATTTCAATAAATATATAAATTTTCTATGTATTTTGATAAACAGTTATATAGGGTTCGTTTTCGCTTAATATCTAAATAGAAAATAAACAAATCGACATACGCGTCATTACAACGAGTCTCGCGTTTAAAATAGCAGTAACATAACTAATAGAAATGAACATCGAGTCGTTAGAATTTTTACCGAACATCGAATCTGACCCGTTGACTGTTTGACCGTGACTCGAACCTTGACCAGATTTGACCAGGTTTGGCCCGGTGAACAATAGCAATAATAAACCCTACTACCGTTGGTACCACCTGAAATGGACCGAACAAGGACCAACTGAATCGAACTGGTCGGAGACTAAACTGAATAACTTACAACCTTACCTGAACCGAGACTCGAACCGAAACCAATACCGGCGCCGCCATCTGCTGCCAGAAACCGAAACCGAGACTGAACATATCATAAAAAAAAACTGAAACCTGAACCACGTTGACTGAGTGCTGACCGGGACTTGAACTGATGTCAGAACTGAAACAAACAAAAGTCCGTCGGCTCGAACCACGCCGTCGTAGCTCCACCGGGACCGTCGTCGGCCGAAGCCGCCGCCGCCGCTAATCCTACTGCCGCCACCGCGCTTCGTCACCGCCTTTGTCTCTCGTCTCTCTCTCTCAGCTCTCTCCATCTCTCTCATCTCACTCTATTTCTCTCTGTGTTCTCACCGTCGCCGGCCGGTGACGAGTGGTAGGTGGGTGTTGGGGAGGTGAGGGATGAGTAGGTGTAAAGGAGGTGGTTGTCGGAGAGGATGGGGTCGTCGGGAGTCGGCTGAAGACAGCCGGAGTTTCTCCGGTCACCGGAATTGCAGGGGAGACAGAGGGTGTAGTGTGGTGTGCGGGTGTTTGAAGAAGGAAGAATGGGGTATTAGGGTTGTTGATTCTTTATAAACTTAGGGTTACTAGTGGGCTTGGGCCCAATGCCCACAAACCCGTTTATTGTGTCACGCACGACCAGATAGCTTTCTGAAGCTCGCTAACAAACCGAAGGTCGTAAAATATAGTAGGATATTATTATTAAATAAAAATAAAACGCGGGGCGTTACATTGACAGTGGTATAGGATTGATACTACTTGACATAATTTTACGATAACCACTGCAACGCAGAGGGTTAATACTAGTAATAGATATATTAAGGTTCGTAATCTAGCTAGTTAATTGTTCGGGCTAATTTGTTAAACAAACTTCAGTTGAAGCATGCGTCTTGGATCCGTGCTCCATTCAAGCTATTAACAAGCTAATCTTATCTTACGTATCCATAGCCTGACTCGTTTATACACGTAATAATTATATCCCATACATTTGTTGTGGAAGGCTTAAATAATTGTTTTTATAGTCTTTTGTACGTAGTTTCATGTTCAATAAAGTTGTACAAACTTTCTAGTTATATTTATTCATAAAGTTTAGATTCTCTATGAATTCCATGGTTCAGAAACAATTTTAAGTATATATTTAGGACGAGATGGAGGAATATTATTGGTTAAGACACTAAGAAAATGTCCAATCTCTTTTACATAATTAAATATGTTTTGAGAATCTAATAATTATAATTTTTCAAAAGTAAAATGATTAATGTTACAATGGGCTGCACACATTTCTCCAGCAAGTATTATTGTATTCATCGTAACACATTCAACCAAACAACAAATCATCACATTAACATCTACTTCTCATTTTACAACCTTAGTTTGAAACAACGAAATGGCATGTGTTTGATATAAGTTCCTGAACTTTCAACTCTTAGGGATTTTTTCCTTCTTCTTACTCTCCCTCATATCCTTCTTCGCGCAACCAAATTGGTCATTGGTTTTAATGCCTCATCATCCCCTTGTGTGATGACTTTCTTTCTTTTCTTATACCTCCTGTCTTTACCTGAGGACGCTTGAACACATATAAAGATTAGGTTTTATAAATGTTTTGTTGTCACCGCCGTGTCACCATAGATTTGCCACCGTAAATTTTGTTACCACCACTCTGGCTTTATATTCGTCACCGTTGTTTTTTTTTTAAGACGAAAAACTTGGATCACTGACGAACCACTGGAGTATCATCGTACCACCAACAGAACCAATTAATCATATCCATCTCCACTAGACTATAATGTCTATACAACAATTCAGGAGGAAACCCAATAAATCTAGGAAAACCCTCTTGTAAGAATCGAACTCATGATCTAATGGTTCTAAAACCTTATATCATCCCAAGATGTTACTAGCGTATGTTTTTCTTATAGCTTCATTTTGTTTTTGCTCTAGTCTGATTTCCTTAAGCAATGACTGCAAAGATTATTTAGATAAAATATATAATATTATTATTAGCTAGTTTGTTGTAATATCCATAGTTAGAAACATGATTGAATTAAATTTCCTTCATTATGATCAATTGATCAATAAATACATTACCTTAGTAGCTTTTCAATATTCTACAGTTCTCACCCAACTGCTCACAACCTTTTCATTGCAAATACACCGCTCTCAATATTGATATCTTATTAATCTCATTCAACTTTTGTATAATTTTTAGCTTGTTGTAAAGAATTATTTTATTCTTTTTCCAATATATATTTGTATATTCTTTTACGTCAATCACACTAAAAATCTAACATCAAGCCTGTGTGATGTGGTTTGTTTTGATTAGAAATGTTGGAAATTTGAAGGCAAAAACATGGTGACAATGTACCATTGAGAATGTGCAATAATGATGCTCAAAAGATTCGTACTTCGCTTCCACCGAACCAATCACACGATGTATGACTTTGACAAAGTAGTTGGAAGTACTTAAACTTGTTATTTGATAAACAACGATGGTTAAGAAATGACTCATAAATGTTTTATTAATAATAACATTAATACATTATATGATATATGTGACACTTTCAATTATCAATGTAGCATATATGAAAACTAATACTTTTTATAATTAAAATATTTTATATATCTCTTTCTAAACTTATAACATATTTTTGTATTACACAAGTGGTCAATGTGTGAGGGTGGGGTTCCAGAGTGAACACTAGTGTATTTGCGAACTGAGTGAACAAATCCTGACCATTGATTTACACACGTGTATGGCTAGGATTTCATCAGCAAATCGTAAAATACAATAATGTATTTTATCATCAAATCCTGACCATTGATTTACACACGTTTATTAATAATCAAGGGTTAGTATTAATTCACACAGTTCACTATCAAGGGGGTTGTTTACAAATGAACCTAACCCCAATGTATGAAATATATATATATATATATTATATATATATATATATATATATATATATATATATATATATTGTCAATAGATCTTAAAACCATTGCTATACAATTCAAAAATTATGTCATCTAATTTTTAGAGTATTAGTATATTAGCCTATTGGACCTACAAAATCGTATGACTAATTCGTAAATGGTCACTAGGGAAGCTTATTTACACAATTAACTTTTATTTTTTAAATAACTTATCAATTTGTATGTACCAAATATATAATATATCAAAATATAGGGGATTAACGATATTAAATGAATGTACCAAATATATAATATATCAAATATATAGGGGATTAACGATATTAAATGAATGTACCAAATATATAATATATCAAATATATAGGGTGGATTAACGATATTAAAGTGTAATAAAGTAATTATTAATATCTTAATTCTCCCAATATTATTAGCTTATGTAGGTTGAAATTTCAGTAAGCTCTATTACACACTTAAAAATGGATTTTAGGTTGAAATTTCAACAAGTCCTATTACACACATAAAACTAAAATTTCCTTAAAAGTTTTCTCACCATATTAAGTAAGGTTGAAAATTGACTCCCCCATATTTTTTAACTTTAAATTCAGAGATGAGAAGGTGACAGTGTCAAGAGTTTTATTTTATATCTTGTAATTTTTTCCTTATGCTTGTTATTTAATCAAATTCTTTTATTATGTTTGGCCCGTTATATTTAATGAAACTGGAAGTAAAAGTTTGTTTTTTAATGTTGTTGGTTAGTAAAACTCATTAAAATTGTAATCCAAAATTCATTTTAATGTGATTGATTGAGAAATGATGAACAAAAATTACGAGGACAGTAAAAACGAGGATGCTGAGCGATGATGATGGAGTCAATGGTGATCGAAATGGGACAGATGGTGGCCATGCTGATTATGGCACCACAATGCATTAGACATTTAACTTCCTTTTAATTGGCAATTTCGTTCCGTATTGGGTGACAAACGAACCAAAGTTCAACGAATAATACGTTTGTGAATTATTTGGCGGAAAGTTCGTTTGTGTTTATTTCTTTAATAAACGAACGAACACGAACAAGAAATTTTGTTCGTTTAATTAAATGAACGAAAATGAACAGTGTCGCATTCAATGATTTATATTCGTGAACGTTTGATAACGTGCTTGTTTTTGTTCATTTGTGCCCGATAGCTCATTAGGGTTCTCAATTTTTATATTTTATTTCAACATTTCAAAATTCTCACTAAAATATATTTAATAAATACTATCATATTGTATTATATGTTCGTTTGTATTTGTTTATGTTCATGAACGTTTGTTTTTGTTCATAAACATTTGTTTGTTACCTAAAATTAAGGAATGAACACCAATGAACACGCACACATTCATTTCCTTAATGAACAAACATGAGCACAAAATCTTGTTTGATACATGTTAATTAACAGTTCGTGAACACATTTATTTACTTAGTAAAGACGACGAACCAGACCTTGCTTATGTCCGTTCGGTTTATTTACAGCCTTATCCAGCTCCTTTATTTCTAGTTCTATTCTATTCTATTTAAATAGATTTAGGAACCAAATACACCCTTAGCATTTTATAAAAACAATTTTTATCCTATTAAGGTAGTAAATGAGTTTTATATAATAAGATCAGCCATGATGACATTCCAAAAGAAGCAGGTGATGTACACGTTGAAATTCTATTTCAAAATGATGAAGATGACGATATTAAGTGGATAGATTGAAGGGGTATTGTAGTAAAACAACAAAAAGAAGAATCATAACGAAATTTTTTGAGGATTTTATGTTTGTAAAAGGTGGAAGATTTCAAATCCCAAAAAGAAAAATAAAAGTTTCAAATAATTTGTTAGTTGGGTTTCGTTTATGAGTTGGAAAGCTTCCCTTCATTTCGGTCTCTTTTTATATACACCTTCCACTTTTTGTGTTGTTAATATAGTTATTATTTTATTTCTGATTTTTATTTTACATCTAATAACAAATTTACTGTAGAGAACTATGATTAGAGAATTATAGGTATTTTATAATAAATTTTAAGTAAATAACTAAAAAATGTATAGTTGAAGGAAAAATGTGCGTCCTTTTTAAGATAGGGTTAATAAATATTCGGATTATTTGCATTATTATTTATTATTATAAAAGCAATATATAGTCTCGTGTGGTTATATTTTAAAAGCTCAAAAAACATTCAGACTAAAAATATAAAGCAAGAAAAAACCAGCAAAAAACAAAAATGGGCAACCATTTGCCTTGTCTTCTTCATGTATTCAACTATCCATTGTTGAATGAAACCTTCCACTCTTTAACCATTAAAAAAAAACTTGGTCCAAAACTAGCTCTCACACTTCTCGCCAGATATCAACTTCTTATTTGATCAGGATATATATATATTGAAAAGGGTATTCCTAAAAGTGAGAGTGAATCTCACCATTAGTTAAGGAAAAGCATTTTGTAAGATAGGGTGAGCAAATTAGCCGTCATAACCGATAACTGACATAGCCGATGATTACGGTTATGAAACTTTGTTTAACTGACCAATCGATTATGGTTATGGTTAAAGTTATGGCTTTGAAGCTTTGGTTAACCGATATAACCAAAGCATAACCGAACTTATAATGTTAAGCTTATATAAGAGCCTCCGTAGTGGGACGGTATATGGCGCGGGAGGGTGTCATAGCGCCCGACAACACCATTACAGCTCGCACTATGGGGATTGAATTATGAAGTCTCGCGAAAAATATCACGCCACAATTTTCCTCCCCCACTCACACACATATATTTACATACATATGTATGTATAATAGAAAGGATCATAAATCCTCTTACCACTACACCCTCTTGTGATATAACCCCCATAAAGCCCTATCTTACACCTTTTTGTCACTTGTCGCATAACCTCACCAAAGGGCTTTATGACTACAATGGCCAATGGATTTATGTTTTACATTAAGTATATAGAAATTTTTTACTAAGATAAAAATATGTTAGTAACAAAATAATCTTGATGTAGATGCCATTTATATTGTTAAGAAATTGAGGTGTTATGGTGGAGCCTTGTTTTGTTGCGAATTACCTTATTAAAAAGAATCTCACATCGGTAGTTTAACCAAAAAGTGTAGTCTCAGTTTTCGTATAAAAATGGACAAAGTTAAATCCGAACCATGCACACCCCTATTTATTTCAAACCTTGATTGGTTGGACAATCGAAATAACCAAAACTGAACCATAACCGACTTCATAACCAATTAACCATAACTGAAAATCGATTATAATTATAGTTAATGGTAAAAACCAAAATAAACTGACCCATATACACCTCTAGTATAAGGTAGAGGGGTGATACTTTATTAATGGAAGATAGGACTAGGAAAGTAAGAAAGGAATAGGAATGGTGACAATATTTAAATTTTATCTAGCTCCATATTTGTTTACGCATAAATCACTTTTATATGCAACATTGTATATTTTTATAATTTTTATCTTAAAATCGACCCTATTTTAACTTTTTTTTTCGTATAGCATTACTATATTTTAATCTTTTGATAGCATGATATAAAGATGGATTATAGTGTGATATAAAGATGGGTATAATGGCCCCAAGAACCATTTATATGGTGCGTCTAACTACAACACCCACCTTGTACATGACATGTCAGCTTATTGTCGCTTCTTACACTTCTCATTATTTTGATCAGTTTAATAAACCACAGTATATGTGTGTAGAATAAAGTTGAATGCAAATGAGAACCATTAAATATTTAGAAACAATTAATATATTTTTTTTTCACTTTCAAATACATTATAACTTTAACGAGTGTTTTGATACATATGTATAAATGGCGCGCCTAAATGTATTGTACCCATTGGAGCAATACATCTGACTTCTTGTGTTCGAATTAGTGTTGCAATTTGTTTTTACACAACTATACAATGACGTCTCAAACCCATTACAAAATTGTGTCCAACTTCATAGGTTTGATTTACTATTATAATTAGTTATGATGTACAATATATAACAATGCATGGAATTCTTTACAGTTGTATGCCAATCATGCAAGTTTGATGTTTATATTCAAAGTCATTTTATCAATTGTTTCTTGCTTGATTTAGCTTATGTCATGACAACATCAATAATATAACAACTCTTTTTATTTTTCATTATTCATGGTAGAAATAACTTTAAGAAAGACAAAATAGCAATCTTAAGACATCGTAAATCACAAATCTTGGCTAATAAATCAAATCCAAATCAATATTTTCTAGAGATGACGAGTCATCAACATTGGCCCATATCAATTGCAAAAGCAAGTTTGAGAGATAAAATTAGCTAAGTTCATCTTTATATCATCATATTATAGTTACAAGATATGAATTAATCATCTCTCCGTTGTAATAATCTTTATTTTACTCCTATAAATAATTGATCAACTAAACACAATACATTATGTATTTTTAATTATTTTATATGGTATCAGAGCCTTAGATTTGTTGTCTTCTTCTCTTCTCTTCCTACACATGTGTTTCTGTCGCTTTTGTCGGCATACATTGGTTGGTCACCGACCCTATTCACCCATCGTCCTGCTTGTGTGTAGACTTCCTTTCTATTCTTTTTTTCGTCCTGTCTCGGGAAAGCTTGTACAAGATTAATTAATTTAAAGAGATAGAGATACTACGATAACTAAAATGTTGTTTTTTTGGTTTTTAGAAATGTAATTTCTTATGATACTATTTAAACAGATTATTTAGATTGTGTGATAACAAAATTGTAACTAATAGAAATAGAAATGAGAAAAGATTAAAAAACATATCGCAAACATTGATTTTTTTTTGTTAACTTTAGTTCACCAAATTGAAAATTTATTCTATTCAATTGAAAATTTATTATATTCAAGTTGGGAAAAAAATGGTAAATGCACGGTACCCCTGACCGCAGGAGGGTTCTCCCTCCCCAAGCTAGCTTAGCCCCATAGCTGCCTGGCGGTTACTACCCAGCAGGATAATTCGGGCCGCTGGACTCGAACCCGCGTCCTCCCGTTTGGAATGGGTGAGGCTGGCCACTGGGCTGACACCCCGTGGTTAAAAAAAGGTAAATGCACGGTACCCCTGACCGCGGAAGGGTTCTCCCTCCCCAATATTCAAGTTAATTACAGTAAGGTTATAAAAATGTTCTTTTAATATTGATACATTTTTTATTATAACAGTAGTTAAACTAATTACTTAGAGTGGATGGGGCATCATCGGTGACCCCTTCGGTAATTCTTGTTTACCTAACGGTGAGGGGGTGTCACCCTTAAATCGGTGAGTAATGAAGAGTTAGGGTTAACAGTGGGTTTCACTCTCTTTCAACCAATCACATATTTTTCTTTTAAAAAAATTATTTATCACTCCCCGTGTGGGAGTACCACTAGTATTTAAGTGTAAAATAACAAGTGTAAAGGGGAGTTGACATGGCATGAAACTATTAGCTACTAGAAGAGCTTACCACTCTCTATTTATTTGAGATGTATCCTTCCACCCGTAGAGAATTGTGTTTTTTTTTGTCTGACTTTCCATTTGTAATGTAATGGAACAATCTAGGTTTTATTAAATATGTACATAAAAACATTATTTGTATGCAGTTGAGAGGTGACTAATAAAGATTTTAGATTAAAAAATAAATAAAGTAAAATATTATAAAACATGAGAAATAAATAAATAATGGTGAGACAGAATTGCAGTTCTAGCGAGTGTTATTGGGTAGTTGATGTGGCTAAGCATATAAGTTGTCACAGAGACATACAAGCTTTTTGTCTTTGTTCTTTCTGTCTCTTTCAAACTTTCCTATCTAAATTCGTTCACTCTTAACCATCAATTAAATCTCACATTATTTAATTTTGATGCTTTTAGTCACATTTGAATACTACACTTAGGGCCCGGTAACTGACCTATACATTTTCTCATAAAGCTATGTTGACGCTAGACGCAAGTTTAATCCGTGGATATTAATCATTCGTTCGGATATTATGGATATCACGTATGTTTAATAATATATGTGTGTGTGATCCTGAAACTATCATATGATAGCGTCCCTAAATATATGCATTCTGACTAAACATATCAACCACATGAGAATATAATATTACCTGTATTCTGAAAGATCGTACACTTTTATAAAGAAATACAAAGTAATCTAGTTTTGTAGATCCTTACTAAAAAGTTATAATCGACTAGAACATTAGAACAACAAGTTTTAACAACCTCTTAGTATTTCTCTATGATTACCAAATCCTAAACGTATGGAGATGGTGATAGACTTGCAAATGTATAATGGTGCGAACAATCTAGAGGACCGTCCACTTAGTGAGTTAGCGTGCGAACTTCATCTTGTAGCTGGTTTCCTTCAAGATCCAACAACCCTCGCGTGCCACTTATACGCCACCACCCTCATGGAAAGCACTCGAATATGTTTTGATCACCTTAAAGTAAGAAGTATAGGAAGCTTTAAGAGCTCAAGGAAAAAATTCATAATTAACTGTCTTTAGTTGAGAACGCTTCTGAGTAAGTATGCGAAGAACTCAAAATAAAGGAAGGGCCTCAACGAATAAAAGTTAACACATAGTTTGAACTTTGAAGTACCAATAGGATCATGAATGACCCTGTCTTTTATCTACATGCTGAGACATGTTCATAATTGCAAACATGGTTGGGGCTCTTTTGGTAGATTTTTATTAATTCTCACTATTTTTTTTTCAAATCATACAAGATTTCATATTTTTTTTCATTTTTTCAAACCGAGAGGGTTTATAAGAACCTACAAAACCCTCTGGATCCGCCGTTGGTAAGCTATTAACGACATAAAGCATTAAAGCAATGCTTATTATAGCTTCAGAACGCTTAGCTTGCATGAAATTGAACAGATTCAATGAACCCAAAGGTACATGAACATACAAGAAAGTTGAGTTCTTCAAACATACAAAAAATATGGTCCACCTAAATTATTTGACCACATGTAGTATATATAGACTATTAATGAAAAAATATACATATATTCGAACATTTATAAGTCAGTACATGGAAAAGTAAAAAAGCTTATCACAAAATCATAACGATAACCGGGTTGAACTGTTTCATATGTTTAAAAGCATAAAGACCTAGTTATTTTTCGTGTATATACCGCAATATAAGTCAATTAAGTTTTGATGCAATCTAATAACTTGGAAGGATTCTATACGTATAAAAGAGTTATTTTTTGATGCTCTTTTTTTAATAAGTCACCAATTTTAAAATTTCTAAACATATTCTATAACTTTCTATTCAAAATTCTGAAACTATAACCGTCAATAATGATTAGAATTTGATCCACTTTGTTTGATACTGATCTCTTTAACTCTTTTTGAAAGGAGAAAAATATTCGGATAGTTTCTTTGGTTACCAGATTTTATTTATATTCTCTACACTTCTAAAATTACAGCTATAGTCCCTAATTTTTACACATTCGTTCTCGGATAGTCCCTAACGTGAATGAATGTTAGTTTTTGGTGTTAAGTAAGTGTGAAATTACTAACATACCCCTACCAATAAAAATTACTATTTAACTATTTATTTAATTACCTAATATTAAAAATGAGGCCACTTTTCACCTCCACCACCACAATAAACCCTTCACACCTCTACCACTACCATCACCATAAAACCGTCTGTCACCTCCTGCACCAACCCCTGCCGCCTCATCCACCATCACCCCGCCACCTCGCCCACTTATATAACTTTTTTATTTTCTCAAATCTTTTGTTTTAAAGTTTTATTAAAATGATGGGTATTTTAATTATTTACATAATTGGTCCCTAAAAGATGAAATGATATAAATGCCCTTAGGTGTAAGGTACATAACCAAACTTAACCAAAAATAATAACTGAGTTGGGGTCAAAGGACATAACGTGTAGCATTCGAAAACATTAAGTACAAAATTCATAAATTTTAAAGGCTAGGTACACCGCCTGAAATATGGTATAAAGATATAGGACAAAATTTTTAATTCACTCTTTTTGTAAAAACAAAAAAACAAAAACAAAAAATCGATGAGTAATTTTTAAAAAAAAATGTTAAAAATTTCATTTTACATAATATATATGTCCCAAAAAATATAACATACAGATTTTGAACATTTTATAAAAAAATAGTCAGCGTTTTTTACATTTTTTTATAAAAATGTTCAAATATATGTATGTTACATTCCCTATTTTTTAAGAAAATAAAAATGTTAATAGCATTTTCTTAATTTTTTTCAATATATATATATATATATATATATATGAGAGAGTTATCTTGAGAATGCTAAATATTGTGAGAACCGTAATAACGCATGAAAAAAACCAATTAAAATCATTTTTAATACAAACTTCATTATAATTAAAATACAACATTAGAAAGGGAATTTACCCTTTAAATAATTCATCTCTACTCTCAAAATTACTCTTATTAAACTTTTTACAAATGTGTGAATGACAAACTTACACTTGTGTAAATTTCCTTTATTAACGTATACATGTAAATTTAAACGTATAAATTCGATTTCTATTATTGTATTTGAATAATAACAATAATAATAATAATAATAATAATAATAATAATAATAATAATAATAATAATAAAATAATAATAATAATTGTAAAAGAAGATTTTGAATTTGAATTGTTTTTTTACCTAGTTTTTACGGTTTGTTATTCGTTGTCACGGTTCTCACAATATTTAGCGTCCTCATTTAAACCCTCCCTTATATATTTTAACCCATGCCAAAACTAAGCAATCAGAAAATATTTCCAATTTAACCATGCCGAAGCAAAAAAAATATCAAATAAACTCGAAGAACTTATATTTTTTAACTACAATAAAAATTATAAGATAGGTTTACCCTGTTAGTAATTCAAAATTAAAGAGTTTTATAAATTTCACTTATATTAATCATCTCATTTACAAAGTAAATCACTCAGAAATCAATATAAAATTTTTTAAAAGAGTAAATTGCCATTTTGTCCCTAAGAAGGTTTGGTCATTTTTGACATTTTAGTCCAAAACTCAAATATTTTAAATCTGAGTCCCTGTGGTTTCAGTTTTGTTGTCATTTTTGTCAAAAGGAAAGTCAGCTTAGATTTCTCAAAACAATTCTTGTTTTTTTTGTCCTTTTCCTCAATTTAATGATAGACAAAATGGTTAATATCAGTTTTATTATGACAAATTATTCATTAAAAGATCTAATTTTTTTGTCCTTTTCCTCATTTTGGTCCTTATCTAGATCACCACCACATAGAAGCACTATAACACCCATCAACCATACCACCACCTGATCACCAACCATCACCGCCATCAACAACCACCACTAGCTGCCGCCACTAGCATCTCTGCCATCACCATCATCGACCGCCACATCCACCATGGTGTCTTCTTCCCCGTGTAACCCTGGAAATCGCCCCTAATTTCATTTCCCAATTTTGTGTTCAATTGGTGTGGTTTCCACTCAAAAACTATAGGGCTTTTACTCACAACGAGAATACGAGTAGAATTGTCACACCCTGACCGCAGCGGAATAGGTGATCGGGGCATGATTGGGTTAACATCGAGAGCTTATAACTTGCTATTACTTGTTTTAAATATTCATTAATTCATATCAAGTGTCTCACAATACAAATAATTCACATAAACAATTACAAACACAAGACGATGTTTATAATAAGTATATTGCACTAATCCGTTTTTTGTTAACTAAAGCCCATCCTATGTCCAATTTTCTCTTCGTACCTGTTCACCTGTATCATGTGTAAAAATGGTTTTTGGGTTAACAAAGGTTGGCGAGCGAATCCCGTTTAAACAGTTGAATGAAATAATATGTTGATTAATTTAAATAAAATGTGCATAAACCAAATATGAGTAAACGCATATGTAAATCTAACCACAAACCGCATATTATCAATCAATGTACACACAAGCATGGCAAATGATGAACAATGAGATGAAGGTTCAATCAAACGAAGCCGATCTAATGAGGCACCTGATGATCAACTCGTCTCCAACGAGGAACTGATGGGCCTAATGTGAATGATTGCACTCAACTAACAAAAATGTAAACACACAATACAACAAATAACATTTACATCACACGTTAGATCATATAATGGTAATAGCACAAATTTTTGAATAAATGAAATATGTAAACGACACATGATACACCCCAAAACATGAATAAAAAAGGGGAATTTGTAAGGATTCACTCACAGTGTTTGCGTTTTTAGTCCTTAGTGGAAAACCGTACGAGAATAAGGAGAAAATCCAATTGATATGCGTGATTTAAGCTAGACAACGAATGCAACAAAAAAATAAACGTTATGCTAGGCATAGCTAAATGAACGAACATGATATGCTAGAATCGTTAAGCCTAACGTTCCTCTACAAGGCTACGACAAGCCTAAAGGCGAGCCTAATGCTCCTTAACTAAGAACCTAAACTAAACTAATTAAACTAAGAAAACAATAATTAAATGAATATTAAAAAAGAAAAAAAAAGAACAAAGAAAGGAAGATTACCTCGAAGAAGAACTTTACAAAATGAGAAAAGCTTGAAGGGCAGCACCTCCTCGTCGAAAGCGGAAATAAAAACTACTACACACCACACCCAAAGGGGTATTGTGCTTGTGGAGCCACCAAATTTGGTTATTCCACTTGTTTATACTCAAACTACGAGTTACAAGCCATAAGGAATGAAGCAAGGGTATTTATAGGTGTGAAATGGAGCACAAAATGATGATTGAGGCGATGTGGGATGACCTTAAAACAAGATTTTCGCGTCTTTCAAATCAGCAACAAACACCAAACTTGTTTTCGCGATTTCCGCTTCGTTATAACTCCGTTTCGCGCACGGTTTTCGCCTACGCTCATTATTTTCAGAGTACTATCATATGGAAAATACAACATCCATGGTGTCAAGAATTGGGCTTAAACCTTGGGTCTTGATGCGGGTCGAGGGTTATGTTCTAAAACTTGTGTTTGTGATTCCCGTTACGCTGGAGCTCAGTTTTATGCACCGTTTGAACCTACTTGATTCTTAGTATACCAAGTATATCTTGGAGATTTGAATGGACCAGTATGATAGCTCAAGGATGGAGAAAAGTTGGCAAGAAAGTCACCCGAAAGTCATCTTGTGACAAAACTAAGAATACGACATGTAGAGCTTCTTACTTGCTATCATTTACATCTAAACCCTTCAAAACACAATGTCTTATCTTAAGGCATGTATATATTGAAGTTTGGATGATAAGAAGGTTAGGATATGATGTGCTAGGTATGTTCACGAAGTCTCAAAAGTTTTTGATTAACTTAAGGAAAACCTTAGTTTTAGACCTTAGAGATATGGAGGGTTGCTTCAAAATACATGGAAATGAATTTACAAGGTTGTCTAAAATATGTTATAAGACTATAAATCACCAGATATGATAACATGTATGATCAAAACATAGAATCCAAGACATTTTATTGCTTAAACATTAAACAAAATTACGTGGAATATGAAAACGGATCGAATTACAAAAACGGGTCGGGTTTTAGGATTCATGTTTTTTACGAATGTTACAAGAATGGTATAAGTATTACCTCCAATCATTGCCTGGTTGGCAGCCGGCGACTTTAGCTGGAGTAATAACGGCGCCGGTGGCTGTATACATAGGCTAGAACATGGTCGATTTGAGGGAGAAACATGTTCTCATGTGCTTTTCTTTGTGGTTAAAATTCAGGAGCTTTGATTCTTATGATAGATTTTGGTTTAAAATTCTAGATGAACTTGAACAAATGGTGGGGTTTATATATTATATATTCTAATGTTCCCACTAATTTCAACTGATTTTTGAGATGATCCTATCCATTAAATGTAACGTCCCAAAACTCAAATATCTATATTTGTTATATGTTCCGTATGATATAACATAAAGTAATGTGACTTGATCCTTGGAGATAACTAAGTTACATAAGTTAGTTAACATAAAAAGAGTTCATAAGTAGGAATAACAACTTATGACTAGATAAAAATAACCAACAAAACTATAGGGGCCAAAAGAGGTCAATTTAGAAAGTTCATTTAATAAAATGTGGAAGAAAATGGAAAAGCCCATTTTTTGGGCAGAGCATATGTCGACACACACACACACACAGTGTGTGTGTGTTCTTTGTGTGATCCAAAGGAAGAAGGATGAGAGGAGAAGTATGAAATTGCATGGATAATCTATGAATCTTGGAGTGTTCATCACCTCCTAAGCATCAAGTAAGTACCAAATTCATCCTCCAAACCTTCTTGATTAGAGTACTAGGTGGGTTTTGATGAATTACCCTTAATCGGGTAAATTGCAAGGATGGGATGGTTGAAATTATACTTAGATGCTCTTATCTAACTATAACTGATGTTAACATCTTAGTTGGAGTTTTTGAATTTACAAACTCATGTTCAAGAAATTGGGTTTTGAGTAAATATGGATTGATTGAAAGAGATGTGGTGTTTAGCCATGTTTGATAATATGAAAAGAATG